>JAMGZG010000003.1:0-2400000 GCA_024713935.1 Morchella eximia
CCCTAACCCTCCCTAACTAACCCTAACTAGCCCTAACTAACCCTAACTAACCCTAACCCTAACTAACCCTAACTAGCCCTAACTAACCCTAACTAACCCTAACTAACCCTAACTAACCCTAGTTAACCCTACTTACCCTACATAACCCTAGTTAACCCTACTTAACCCTAGTTCGGATGATAACCCTATTAGAGAGATTCTGCAGCGTCCGGGATCGACCGTCCTGTATCTTTTTTCTATTGCAGAATGGTAGAAATGCGATTGATCACAACTAAACGTGAGGCCAATAATGACAAATAATGAACCCCGCCGCTCAAGAACCATAAGTGCCTTCAATAATGAAAACATGATGGAGCCCCGCATTTGATTAATACATTCGCTACCGCTAGTGTAGGGGTTCTTCCTATTCTATCACATTATTTAGAAGCGGAAAATAAAAGAAAAAAGAAAAACATAGGGCGTTATAGAGCTCCTATAGGAGTGCCGCTTGGGTTTAGATGGGAGTTTTTGCTAGCTGATCTCAACGAATAGTACTGTTTGGAGTTCTTCCGGTGAGTTTCTTTTTGAACTGTTGAAGGCGTCTCCTGAGTTTGATAGCTTTACACATACCGATATCAATTTACTTATTGGGTAGTTTGATCTTCTAAGTATTCAGTACCGCTACCGTAATAAATGCTCCCCAGATACAGCAATTTATTTGGTTCTTTTCCGTCTTGCATAACCAAACCGCTATAAAGAAAATGTCGCCCTTTTCAACCGATCTCGAACATGGCAGTGTGCTATTTTTAATGATGTAATCGAGCATCTAATACAATGCTGGAAAGTCAGAGTGGTACGGCAGACTAAATAGGAATATAATCTTGCGATATTCAGCAGCAGTTCGCAATGTAGGGGGAGTGCAAGATGTATGGGGATTTATAGATGGCGCTATGCGTGCTATCTGTAGACCTATTGAGAATCAACGGCTTTACTATTCGGGGTATAAGAAATGCCATGCCATCAAATTCCACGCAATCGTAATGTCAGATAGTTTAATATCACCCCCCTACCTGTCGAGACAATTGGGGCATATATCCTGAGTCTGGCCTCGAAATGAAATTACTTAATAACTGACGCTTGGATATAAAAATAATCAACGCCAAGACTTCTACGGTGATCCAGACAATCTCAATCGTATGGTATTATTTCAACAGCATTCCAAGACGACCCTCGTTCTGCTACGCAGAGTTAAAACAGATCAATACAATCATTTCAGGACTAAAAATAAGTGTAGAGCACGGGTTTGGTAAAGTTATGATGCTATGGGGTTTCAATGGTTTCCATCAAGATCTCAAAATTGGACTTTCTCGTGTAACAGCATATTTCATGATTGCCGTATTCTTTTCTAATATTCATACATGTATTTATTAAAACCATACCAACCGAAGGTTCAACTGTATGCCGCGAAGTATAGAAGATTATTTGTCAATTTAGTTTTTCTAATATTTTCACCAGCATATCCTTCATCGTATTCTGTGTTTCCTTATTGTCTTCCGCTTGCATATCTAACCTTCTCTTTGTAGAAATTAGGCATTGCGACATCGGTTATGTATAGTAATTACACATGTACAAGGGATTACTCATAGAAGAAACAAGGGTTTCAGACAAGGCTTAGTGCCAAGGATTACATAATCAGGAGATCACGTGGTATTAGAATATCTGTATATATAGACCAACTGGATTCCCACATTGTCGTTGGAATTCTAGCGGCACAATAGTATATTTTCTTGCTTTCACAAACACAACCTCCCTCAAGGTCACGTGTTCGATTCACACTCAAGTCATTCTTCCCAAATACCAAACTTCAGGTTATGAGCCCGGCTTTTGCCAAATAAAATCCGTACAATACCATCGCCACCTCGTTTAACTCAACTTACTTCATACAACCATCATGTCGGGCAAAGAAGGAGAATCATCCAAACCAGTAGAGGTTAAACCCTCGGACAATACTGGTTCCAGTAACATGCGAATCAAGTTTGATGGACTCCCTAAACTCAAGGGACAATCCAACTATCAAACTTGGGTGGGTGCCTGGAGGATCACCTTTGATGCCGCAGGCTGGTGGGAAGTGTTAAACATCGAATCCCCTACCGAAAATGACACCGACCTCTCCACGGCCGAAATACGGAAGGCCCAAAAACAAAGTCACAGCCTTCTCATCGGAGCCGTAGCAGAAGATATACAACACACAGTCGTCTCCGCCGAAAAGTCAAGATACCACGCCGGAAGGCGCCAAAGACTCTACGATCACAGATCACCAAACACGACGATCAATTCTTCATACCGGTTTAGACATCGAAGATGCAAAGACAACCAGAACCTAACCGAAAGATCTCGAGACCTTCAATACGAACTGGAACACTCTCAAGTCCAGATGCCAGAGCGCAGACCACAAGCTCGCTCAGGCACTCCAACTCCTCACCAAATCCAACGAAGCGATGGCAGCATTCCTACTTGCCTCCCTACCGAAATCGATGAGCAACGTCGTCGACAACATCCAAACCAAACAGGATGTCACATACGAAGACGTTCGCCAACGGTTACAGAACCTACAAGAGGAAAACCCTCTCACCGGCAACAACAGTACTTATACTGGTGAGCTACCACCGAACGGCAAGGAATGCACCTGGTGCAAGAAACGGAACCAACCGTACCAGGGCCACGAGTACACGGAGTGCAGAAAGCCCAAAGAACAGAACAGACAAAGGAAAGAAAAGAGGAGAAGACCAGGCAGGGATAATTCGGCATCGGTTGTAGTAAATGACTCATCCACCACAATTTGCATGTTACGCACCGACACCTCACCTTCCTTGCCCCTTACCTGGATCCTTGATTCTGGAGCTACCTCTCACGTCACACCCTTCAAAGACCAACTCATCAACATCCGACCACACACCGGCAATGTCCGAACAGCTGATGGCATCAACCACGCTGTCACCGGAATGGGAAGCGCTAGTTTCGAATGCTATCTTCCCAATGGAGATAGATCCTCCGTTATAATCGCCGAAGTGCTGCTGGTCCCAACCTTGGGAAATGTGGGATTGGTCTCCGAAACCGTGCTCGATAAAAAGGGATTTAGAACTGAGTCAGGAGGAGGAAACAAATTGGTCACGAAAGAGAAGAAGGGAATAATCTGGGCAAAATTGGAAAAGGGACTTTGGAATGTACCAGTAGTTAGCAATACAGTTCGTTTGACCTCCTACGACGAATGGCACCAAGCACTGGGCCACCCTGCGACACTAGAAAACTTGTATGAAGACATCAAACGTCTCCCTTCCAAACCAGAAAGCTACCACTGCAGTCAATGTGCCCTATCCAAAAGTACGCACAAGAAACCTGCACCAATAGGTATGAGATCCCAGCGACCATTCGAATTAATCCATTCAGACCTCTCTGCAAAATTCGGAATACAATCGCAGGGGAAGTCTCAGTACTACATGTCATTCATCGACGATTACACTCACTTCGTCTGGATATACTTCCTGAAACACAAAGACGATGCAAAGAAAGCCATAAAAGACTATGTCACCAGAATCGAGAAACAGTTTGATACAACAATACTGAGATTCAGAACAGATGGCGGCGGTGAATACATCAACAAAGACATGACGGATTACTTCAACTCACAAGGAATAGTCCATGAACCAACTCCACCATACACTCCGGAATCAAACGGAGTAGCAGAACGATTCAATAGGACGGTAACCACAATGGTCAGGTGCATGATCATGGACCATCCTAAATCACTATGGGGAGAAGCATACTCAACAGCTGTCTATCTCAAAAACAGGCTACCTCATAGTATGCTCAAGGGAAAGACCCCCTACGAAGCCCTAAAAGGTTCAAAGCCTAGTATCCAACACCTACAACCATTCGGTAAAAAGTGCTATGTCCACATCCCAGAAAACTCTAGGCCAGCAGGAAGCAAACTAGCACCCCGAGCGTATGAAGGAATCATTATGGGATACTCAGACAGTACTCAAACACTATCGCACCTGGATCGGATCACAAAATAGGTTAGTAGTAAGTCGACGCCACATTCTCTTGAATCAGGGGAAGTCTCAGTGGAACTCGAATACACACCTATCCTAAAACCAGAAGCGACAACTGCACCATCAGACGACGAATACGAGTCAGAAGACAGGTCTGACCCAAAATCCGAGTCAATTGCAACCGAAGAGAACCTTACAGAGGACGCAAGTAGACTGGGGGCCGGGCTTACGAGGCCCACTCCTGGACGTCACCTCATGAGATATAACAAGGAAGGAGCTAATCAGGAACTACCAGGATCATTCCCGGAGTCACCGGAACAGAGCAGACAGCCATTACCGGTCACTCCAAACAAGGGAAAACAACCTGCCATACCCATAGGACAACAGGCAACACCAAAAAGGATTGGATGGACGACCACCACAATATCTGGTATACCATTCAAAATAAAACAGCCTGCTACGACTACACCTAAAGCTCCTCCTCCACAACCACCAAGACAGTCAGATCGCATACGTCAACAAGTGGACAAGAAGGTTGAAATGGAAACTAGAATGAAGGAATATAACGAAAAAATAGCCGAACAACAAAAATTCCTTACGGATTATATCGAATCAGTAAAAGAAGATGGCCCAGGAGACAAAGCCACTGAACAACTGATGATCGACCAATTCAAAGCGGATCACAGGCGAATAAGCGATGAGTTAGACAAGGAATACGAAGACGTATCCAAACTCCCCCCAAACTACCATATACACCTCGTTACAGAACCTTCCACCTTCAACCAAGCCATGCAAAGCGATGATCAAGACCTATGGAAAAAGGCAATACAGACAGAAAAAGATGCACTCGACAGAGCCCACACCTGCGACATTGTCGACAGACCAACCAACCGAGCAGTAGTCAAAGGAAAATGGGTATTCAAGGTAAAAGACAACGCGGACGGAACAATCGAAAGGTACAAAGCTAGGTACGTCGCCAAAGGCTTCACCCAACTACAGTATCAAGACTACGATGAGACCTTCACCCCGTTCGACACGATTCCCTCACGACTTACTAGCACTAAATGCGCAGACAACGGTTGGACACCACAACAAATGGACGTCAAGTCAGCCTTCCTATACGGTATACTTAAAGAGAAATTCATACGTGAACTGCCTGAAGGCTACAGGCAAGCCAACAAGGTTTGTAAACTTCGAAAATGCATATACGGACTAAAACAATCACCCCGTGAATGGTACGCTTGTCTAGCAGACTCCCTTCAACGGAAAAGATTTGTCCCAGCCAACTTCGACCCATGTGTCTTCATACATAAGAAACACCAATTCTACATATCGGTGTATGTAGACGACATCATGATATTCGGACCCGACATCCCATTCAGAAACGAAATCAGACAACTACTCAAGGCAGATTTCGAATGTACAGATCTCGGTAATGCGAAATTCATATTGGGAATAGAAATAACGGTAACAAAAAACGGTATATCACTATCACAACATGCATACATCAACAAAATCCTAGATAAATTTGGAATGAGTAACTGCAAACCAGTCGGGACACCACTCGAGCCGAACCTCAACCTACACAAAGGAGAACCAGAAGATCGGATCGAAAACTCAACTGAGTACCAATCCATAATAGGATCCCTCATGTACGCAAAGATAAAGAACAAAGACCAGATATCACCCATACCGCTACAAAGACTATCTCAAGATTCTCACGCCTAACTGAGGACCACCTACGAGCAGACAAGCGAACCCTACGGTACCTCAATGGAACCAAAGACTGGAACCTGTTCTACCCTACAGAGAATACCAGAACACTCGATGGTTTCTCAGACAGTTCCTACGCTTCATACCTAGATGACAGAAAATCGTTCTCCGGATACGTGTTCAGACTAGGGAAGTCAGCAATCAGCTGGAGAAGCCGGAAGCAGAAATCAGTCGCAGTCTCAACAACAGAAGCCGAATACACCCTCGCCCTCGCAGCTCGAGAAGCAGGTATGGATTCGTAACGCCAGACGAACGCCAACAAAAATAGAGATACTTCATACAGGCCGACAATACAGTGCTCAATCGACCTCAGCCGAACCGATGATCCACGACCGTCCAAAGACATCGACGCTCACTATCACTACACACGAACAACTCGAACCTTCCAACTCTCTATGTCCCAACCGAAGACAATGTTGCATATAATGAAAGGACTACGAAACCCGCACACCAGAAACTGTCGAGATGATACGTTGTGGCAAGTGAGTGAAGTAGAAATTAGGCATTGCGACATCGGTTATGTATAGTAATTACACATGTACAAGGGATGACTCATAGAAGGAACAAGGGTTTCAGACAAGGCTTAGTGCCAAGGATTACATAATCAGGAGATCACATGATATTAGAATATCTGTATATATAGACCAACTGGATTCCTACATTGTCGTTGGAATTCTAGCGGCACAATAGTATATTTTCTTGCTTTCACAAACACAACCTCCCTCAAGGTCACGTGTTCGATTCACACTCAAGTCATTCTTCCCAAATACCAAACTTCACTCTTCAGCCTATCAAGCCATTCTGATGTTTAACTTTCATTGCGTGAAGAAATAGTAGCAGCGGCGACAATACTTTCACCAAGTCTATCCACCGCACCTACCAGTAATTCAGTATTCTTTGTTGAATCATTGATGTCTGGTCCTTTTCCCTTGCGGCGCTTTCTCCCACCTAACGTAAAAGGTTCACTACCTTCCGCTACATCCAGCTCCTCAAATTCCATTTCACTGTCTTCCTCCTCCGCATCACCTATTCGCCTTTTCCTTCCTCGGCGTACCAACAAAATCATACACTGAGTCGCAGCCTCATGCGCTTCCCTTTCAATAGCGGAAGGTGACTGTTCCACTTCAAGGTTGCACTCCAAATCATCTTCATGCTCAATCCACTAAACATATTGTTAAAACTATTTTCTGAATTGAAACAGTTAAAGGTACCTTATCAAGTGCTTGCGTCAATTCAGTCTCCTCCTGAACGGTCCCTGATTCCTTCTCATGCTTCTTCAAGGTTGCCCTCCTCACACCCACCAGACTTCTCACTGTCCTTTGTGGATTGCGTAACCTCAAGCCTCCTCCTTCAAGCTGCAGCAGCATCTCGCTAATCATGCTCCAGAACGCAGCTTTCTTTCCTGCCTTATACTCCGCTTGATACTCGATACATAACTTCCTCAAATTGGTTTTTGTCCGCATCTTTCAGGTATGCACGCTTTTGGCTAACACTACTACCAGCATCCTGAAGATTGTTAACTTGGACACCATCCCCAGTATCACATCTAGTTCAAAAAGACTTACAATTACCACTGGAGCATCTCGCTGAACCCCGGCAGTCTCGGCGCTTTCTGGAATGTGGATACTTGTGTTCTGTTGAGACATTTTAGTGTCGCGTGCGACTTCATTGATGAAGAGGAAACCTGATCGCGCATCCATCAATCAAAAGTCTCGGCAGTCTCGGCGCAATAGTGATCCCTAGGTTGCAGAAACTCATTTGGCAACCGTCCGCTTGTTGCACTTCAGGGAGCTTCACTACCCGGGTCACTGATAGCTAACGGAACTTGCGAAATTCCTCTTTCAATCCTAATTAGGCACAGTTAACCCTATTGAACCTTAGTTCAGTTGGTAAACCTTTTTAACCCTCTTTGGGCAACTAACTACAGTGAAACCTAGTTAACTCTAAACCTACCAAACATTTCCACCTCAAAACATTACTACGGGCACGTCAAATGGTGGGAATGTTCAGGTTTCGCTTTAGAATATATTCTGAGGTGAAAGTGCAAAGCAAGCTACTAAAGCAACACTTCACTGCCTAAATACCCAACTTGATAATGTAAAAATTAGAATAAGCAATTGCCACTATCTAGTCGCAATTTCCCCTAGTTTTCTAACTCCAACCAAAGCTTTTCGGAACTTGCGCTGTTGGACTCGTACAGAACTTTTATACGAGATCTCGTGTTACTCTCCTCTTCAATGGTACCAAACGGTTACTCTACCTTATACATATCAATGAGGAAAGTGCCGGTCAGAAAAACATATTGAAGGAGAATGCCTTATTGAATTGAAGCTCTCAGTGTTGTCCTATGCCGGCCTTCCACCATCAACGGAGTTTTACTGCAGAAGAGATCTTTTGAGTTATTCAGCTCTGATACTTGAAAACGGCCAAACACACAATCTTCTTTGTATTGTTTTTGAACAAGAGTCATCATGTCTCACTACTTTTATTTTCAATACTCAAAGGCAAGTCACAGCTATTGCTCATCATAGCGTGTCAAGTGCAATTGCTTGTCGTTATATTTGATTATTGATTGAATTAACATCGTCGTATACGCTTCCATTTTACTAGCTCTTTCCATTCCACAAAGTATTCTATTTCTAAAGTTGTCTAACGATCTTTCTGACAATTCATCAATTTTTACATATTCCTTAAAATGCAAATAAGAATTGTTTCGGAGTAACAGCGAGTATGTTTGGCCAAAGGCTTGTTTGTTTTTTATCGTTTGTACTAATTGGCGGGAGAGGGTAGTTCAGGTGTTGATTTCTCTAAACGAGGGGTTGCATTTATTCGGCGAATCCAATGGGGAAGTAAATGGAGTCAGCAGTATTGGCGGTTACAATTATACCCTATAATCAGGGTCTTTCCCTACAAAAAGTTGACATAATAGATAATCTTTGCTGAGTGATTGTGGAACCGATTGTAGTTGACTTCGAGTTTTATTTGTAGTTGTTTCACAAATGCAGGGATTGATGTCTAGATTACATCGAACCTTTTAGTAAGCGTTTAAGACCCACATTTGAAGAAAGTGGTTGGTCGAGTAACAGCGGAAGCAAGGATAGTAATATTGAGGTCAGGGGTGGTGTGGTCCATATTGAGGTCATGGTTAAGCTCTATTCCTTGCTTATAAAACGAATGAATGATTTTGTAAATAGCTGATAGTATACAATAACTACACATGTTATTTAGAAGCCATGAAAAATCCTAGTGAAATTGTCTCGCTCGGAAAAACATGATATGGTAAGTTACAATAAGTGATTTATTTCATTAATAATTTTCACTAACTCTAACTATGGTATATACAAAACAATATGGGGTGTCGATCATGGAATTTCACTCACATATCGGGTTGCAAGTATTGAAATCCGAATTAGGAATCGATGCGTATTCGATTGTGTTTTGAACCTGTACGTTGCTGTTTAGGTTTACAAGTGTTGCAATCTAGTTCAGTTGGGTATAGAAAATACAATTCTCGGTTAGAATGAAATACTTAAATCTGTATTTGGCGGTGGTTTAAACCTGGATGCGGCTAGTTAGGGCTACGAGGGTCAAAGTGGGATTTTGGTTAGGGTTAGAGAATACGGTTTTCGGTCAAAATGAAATGCATGAAACTGTATCACGTGGTGGTTTAAACCTGGCTGTTGGCGGTTACGGTTACGAGCGTAGCAACCTGGTTCGGTTAGGTGTGGAAGATAAAACTGTACGTCAAAATGAAATACAGAAATCTGTATTTGGTGGTGGTTTGTACCTGGCTGTTGGCGGTCAGGGTTACGAGCGTCGAAGTGGGATTCGCCCAATGCGGTAACCCGGAGTTCAGAATCACAAATTCGTGTATTTCATCGAAAAATAACATAGGCAAACATGGCATGATTGAGTTTTGAACGCCGTCATGATTGTAGTATAGAGAAGGCACGCTCGCTGCGGTGCAGTTGTCGATTGTTGTGAGTGTCGATGATGGGGGTGAACCAGGTCAATGCGGCAAGACTCACGGTGAGTTACCCTACTGAACAACCCCCAACCACCACCTACCCCCCTGCAATCACGACCACAACCCCCTGTATGCGGGTAGCTGATGATGGGGATGGCTTCGGGTCGTGGTGTTTAATTGGTAGCCACAGAATCAAGAATTCTAAGGTGACGGTTCCCAGGCAACGCCAAAATCCTGTCCGTGATTCCCCTACTATATAACCCTAGTTAACCTTAGTTAACCCTAGTTAACCCTAGTTATCCATGCTTCGGGTAATAACCTTGTGACCCCTTGTAACTCTAGTTTATTCTGGTTAACTCTTATTAACCCTGTTAACCTAATTATCCACAGATGTCTAACTATAAACTAAACTTAGTTTGCGGTGCCTATATTTTGTTAGATCCGAACGATTTGAAGTATTCTGCCACGTCATCCTCAAGGGAGGTGTCCGCTATAACGATAATAAGTACTGCCAGTAGATCTGTAGTTGTTTGTACGTCAGGAATCTTTTTTGTAACTGTCTTAATAATTTAAAGATTCCATCATCAAGAACTCAACGCTTATCGCGCGCCGCCAGGCACGCTGCGCCACTTCTGCCACGCATCGCCACAGCCGCAGCGCGCCAGCGCAAAGGCCAGCCGCCGCCAAAGAGGCTGCGGCGAGGCGCCGCCACGCAAGCGTCGCCACATGCCGCCAGCGCCGAAGCGTGCGCGATGCAAGATCCGCTGCCAGACGCCCAGAGCAGCTTTGTTCTCTGTCTGGGATCACTAGAAGATAATCGTTTATACACTCCGCCAGAGCGTTGCCAATCATCTGACGACGCCAGAGAAGAGAGAGTTTTTCACGACAGCAACTCGAGACTTCGCTCCAAAGAGAGCACTCGATCCAAGCAGAGCACTCGGTCCAAGCAGTCCGCTGTCGAAAGCAGCATATTCGACTCCTAATGAGCTTCTTTGCACTCGCTAACGCCATACTGTTTCACAGAGTACTCGAATGGCGATATCACCTACCTCCATAGAAAGACCCAAAGCAATGCTTTCTCCGCAATCTTCTAGGCGCTGTGCACTTTCACCCGCCATGACCTCCACGCGATATGGTCTTAGTCCCGAGAGCACCCGGGCGATGCTCTCTCCGCCACGACACGCCTGAGTATGCCTCCTACGCTGGAGAACGATCAATCTAACGAAGCTTCCGCCCAGGACTGGCAAGAACGAATCACGGACGCCGGAGCCCGCCAGGAGATAGCGTCGGCGCTCGACAAGACTCGTCGAATATCTGCGCCAGAGATCAAATCACAACGAAATTTCGCCAGGCGCCAGAGCATATCGCCACGCCAGAGAAGACTTTCGTCAAGATTATTCGCGCCGGGAGAAAGATTCTCAACGAGCCTGCTTCGCCAGGCACCGCCAGAGCATATCGCCCACTCCAAAACACTCTTCGTCAACGAGTTTTTCCAGGCACTGCCAAGATATATTGCTCACGTCCAGAGAAGCACCACTTAATGCTTCCACAAGATCTTAACGCTCAGAAATGCGAAACATCTTTAATAATACTATTCAAGGTGGGACACCCCCCGCTTAGACCCATATGAATCGATACGCCTTCTTAAAAGGCAAGGTAGGCATCGCCAGTCCCTCAAACGATATCTCAAGTGGGTATTCTTCACGCCGCTGAACGGTCCATCGCGGAATACTGATACGAGCACTGTCGTGTATACTGGAGATGGCTACCAAACCTTTGACGAACGTGTATGTATCTGTCGATTCGTGAAAGGCATAAGCCCCCCATATGAATCGATACGCTTTCTTCAAAGGCAAGGTAGGCATCGCCGGTCCCTCAAACGATATCTCACTTGGGTATTCTTCACGCCGCTGAACGGTCAGTCGCGGAGTACTGATATGAGCACTGTCGTGTATACTGGAGATGGCTATCAAACCTTTGACGAACGTGTATGTATCTGTCAATTCGTGAAAGGCATAAGCCTTGAAGTTGAGGCCATGGTATGGCTCGTCTGAAAAGCTTTCAACGTCTACGCCTAAGCTGGTGAAGACTAACGCCTGCCTACCGATCCTCCTGGGCGAAGTTTGCAGGATAGCCAGACTCAGATACTGAGTCGAAACTTACCTCCCTCTTCCAATCCAAGACGCATAGCAGAACGACATCTATTTGAATGAGACGGTCCTATTGGGCCTAACATTCCGCCAGAAGACTCGCCATCGCCTCGAAAGATTCACTGAATAAAGACCGCATTCCTCTCATATCACCTGGATAGACTCGGTATTCCTCTCATATCACTGGATAGCACTCGGTAATCCTCTCATATCAGATAAGACTTCGGGAATGCTTTACAGCATTCAACTGAATTCATTCCACGTACGCAAATCTATCCTAGTATTTACCAGCCAATTGCCAACATCCACCTCGAACAAATGGGCCATTCCTAATATACTCCGAATATTCACGACCCACATCCTCTTCCTCCTCTTCCTACAGACCTTCTGCAGCCTATGTGAGCTATCAGCGATATCACGATCCTTCGCCTCAAGCAGCTCAACTACACATATTTACGCTACCGGCTATCCTCAAGACCTTGAACGGAGCCTCCACACGCCCCTTGCAAGCGTCCCTCAAACACTCCCCACTGCTCTGAGGAACCTACCGATACCCATGCCCAATCCTTTCTTATTTTCCTTCCTAAAAGATGCTGCAAATTGTCAATGAACTCGTGAGATACGCCAGGCCTTTAAGATTGGTATCGAACCTGCAAGCATGTGAAAACGCTCCACTGGCTGCCTAACATGCTCTCGAGCTTCCGGCAAAGCTCTGAGAGCATCCCACATCCTCGGCATACCTTTTATCGAGACGATATAGCGTGATACGACTCATTTGCAGTCATTCGCCACGCTGAAAAGTCTTCCGATTTCATGGAGGGTTGCAAAAGACGCTTCAGGGGCAGTCCACTTTCTACTATTGAGCGTTCAATTGGCGTTTTCTTGCTGTCCTCGATCTTGTAAATGTCGAAGAACTCCGAGGTTATCCCGACGGGCTTCCAGAGGATGTCGCCGCTTTCGTAACCTGCGACGATGTCTTTCAGATTCAGAATTCAATCTCTAACGCCAATCGCCTCCTCCATAGTCCAAGATTCGCGCCGCAAAGATCAACCTTGTTGACGCCTGTAAGTTTTCTTTACCGCCGTGGGCAAGTTTCGCCGACGTCCGCGGAGTATTGAGGAATGCTACCAAAGCGCTAACGCGTCTCCCTAGTGCATTACATGCAATTTGATGAAGTTGAAGCGCGATCTTTCCCGAATCTCCGGATCTCCTCCAAGCTCGCGCCTTGGGAGCCACTAATTGCTTTGCTCGATCTCTCGTGATCCTTTAACGCCTTCAGACACCCTGAATTCTAAAAGGATATCCTCGCGTTTATGGAAATCCTCGAGATAGCTCTCCATATAGTGTAGTGCCAGATGACTCCCATATTGCGCCATTAAGTGGAAGTCTATTAGGCTCAACGATTTCAAAGCTTTCATGGTTTCACTCGACAGCCACTCCCGGCTTTCTCAGAGCAAGAAGTGCTCCTAATCCACTCCACCCCAGATTCCGTGATCTCTTTCCTCGCTATCGCCAGGTAGAACGATACGCCTTGTTTTCTGATCGCTAGTCCAGGTAAGGTGCAATCGAAGTTTTTGTCGAATTCCTCCAATCGATGATGCTTCTTCAAGAAACCCTGAATCCACTCCATCGCCATGCTTCAACATTTTCAGGTAAATATCATGCAAGATGTCCGGTTTATTGAGATCGACGGATTAACCTCGCATACCCCAGAAAGATTGAAGAGTGTTTTGACGGATCTCGAACAAGGTATTCTACCGGTTCTAGATGTGCTTCGCCAAATAGCTGTACCTCTCCTCGTAGTCCTCGTGATTACAAGATAGGGCGAGGCTTCCCAAGATTGTGAAACTCCACCAAGATCTCGGCAAGCACTCGGGCTAATGTTTTGCAAGTTTGAATACTCGGGTTGATCGGCAATCCAACCCGAGAGCACCGGAAAGCATAGTCATTCGTAGCCGTCGGCGCATTTGATTAGCTCGCCTCCGAGAAAGACTCGCGAATGCTTTGAAAGATCTCCCCAAGACGCATGCAGCCATTTGACTCGACGCCTTAAAACGGAGTTAACGAAATACAGTATTCTTTCCAGCCGGTGGTACTGGTAGCAGCCCTAGGAGAATGAATGAACGCCTGCTTGTTAAGACCGACGACTTGATGTTCCCGATGGTAAGATAGATTGGCCAGCTTTCTTGTCTCACGAAATTTGTCGAGATGCGCCATCCGACGCGCAGATAATTTGCAGACGACATGGACCCCTCCAGTAACGTATTCTGTCGGTAAGACATTAGCGACTGCCTCAGAAGATCATCGACTGCTCATAGAAGACCTCAAGTTGACAAGTGAAGTTTACAGACCTGTATCTCCCACCACCAATCTCTCAGATGATTTCGCACATTCGCCGAATTTATTACGCCCACCACGGCGAATACACCAACGACTCCCGGAAGGCAGGTTGTCCCTAGAAGATATCGGACGACTACCATTGATCCCGGTAGTAGTAAGAGATCTTCTCCAATATCCACCTCCGAATGATTCCAGCTCGCTTTCCCAAGATATCTTTCATTTCCTCCAACTTCGATAAAACCCCACCCAGTCTGTAGAGAGCACTCGCCACTACTCGGCGGAGCGAGAAAGAAGCTGTCGATGTTTCTCGCGAGGCTTTGACAAATAAATAGCGCCATTCTGAACTCAGATGCTGACCGGAATGGCCTTGGTATTGATTGGAGAAGGCGAAGACTCCGAGTCCTCCGTAAAGTGGCTCCCCAAAGACCTCGTAGAACTGTCGTAGATGCCCCTACTATGCCCATTTGAATCGCCATCTGCCTCTTCCATCACGAAATATGATTCGGATTCAAGGTCCGAATTGTTACCCGAATCTTGGTCGAAAATGTCCGACTCTGAATCGTAATGCGTGTCTGAATAGTAATCGGGAATGCTCTCAGGCTCTGGGCTCTTGTCAGTGTTGTCGGGGGTATCTGCAGGTTGATCGTGCTCCAGCAGTGAATATTGATTTCCCAGCCATTCATCTGCTTCCAAAGAATGGATCGTTCGAAGATGTCTGTCAAAATTCGCGGAGGAGCTGTACTCTTGCTGCAAAAAGAACACGATTTCATTGGACTCGAGAATTTGTAGTCTGAGCGCGGAGCTTTTTCCTCGCAGGCGCGCAGAGTCTTCTTAACGATTTATCATCCAACGAAGTTTCTCGCCGCAGTTGTGCAATGTACTCTACAGAGTGCTCGCTGCAGAGCGCTCGCCAAGTGATTGTGAGCCTTGCGCTCGCACCTCCACCATAGCGAGGCTGATTTTGACGTCATACATCTCCAATGGAATAATGCAAACACAAACACAAGCATACAACGAGAAGAAACAACAATCACCACAGTTTTCTACCCTCTCTCTTTCATTTTTCTCTCTCTGAAGATTAGCGGATGCTATTCAGATCATGGAGAGACTATTCTCACCGCCAAATTCGATACTAAAATCTGATACGCCAGAGGATACACACTCTCCGACTCACCTTCATAAGATAGAGCGACACCAATAAGAACACAAACACCAACCCAACATAGGAATCCAATCGACACCACTGTTGGTACTACCGTCGAAAGATTCCCGAAAGACGCCAGAAAGATTCATCTACGCTATTCAATTGAATCAAACCTCCAGAGAGAATCTTCGAAATACAAGATAGAAAGATTGATCTACGTCATGTATTGGAGCAAACATTCAGCACGGCTTGGAGCACCATATGCAGCACTGGTGGGAGCACTCGGGGGTGCTCGTACAGCACCCGAGGATACTCCTGGAAGCATGATGAGCCCTGGAATAGCTGATTGTATTCGGTATAAGAGCACCCTTCTCCTCCTTCCAGATCGTGAGAGCTTCCTAACCATCTTCCAGCGCTACCTATCACTTCATACCCCTCCCTGCTATCTAAGCTTTCAAGATACCTCTTGAAAGCGCATTCAGCTCACGTTTCAAGTTAGGCTTCAACTTGAAATTTCAAGTTTCGTTTCAAGTTCAAGCTTTCAAGCTGCACACCTAGCGATCATATATAAGATGGTATATCCTCCTTAATCCTATTGCTTTCAGAACCATACTCATCACATATTCACTATAGCCTTCACCTCCAGGGCCACAGAAGAAGCGAGATCATGATCCAGAATTAGATAGCAAAAAACGCCGAAGGAAGGAAAGGAAGGAGAAGAAGAAGGAGAAGAAGAAGGAGAAGAAGAAGGAGAAGAAGGAGAAGAAGAAGGAGCAGAAGAAGAACGAGAAGTCCTCCCTTTCGTCTCATGAAAGAAAGAGAAAAAGCCTCCAAATATCCAGGAAGAGATAGAAGAGACACCCCGCCAAGTGGTCGCCTTAGGAAGCATCCCCGAGTGGTTTCAAGCTCCCGACAGCACTTCGCCACAGCCTTTTCGTCACCGCCACTCAGCACTTCCACCGCCCACTTCTAAGACTCGAGACTCTTACCAAAAGAGTGGGATTCAGTGCAATCTGAAGCCGAGTCCGACAGCGAAGGTTCCGCAGCAGGCACAGCAGCAGGCCCAGCAAGCCCAGTAACACACTCCGCAAAGCGCTCAGCAGCACGCACAGCAGCAGGCCCAGCAGGCCCAGCAACACACCCCGCAAAGCGACCAGCACTAGGGACAGCAGCAGGCCCAGCAGCAGGCCCAAAAT
Organism: Morchella eximia; assembly: GCA_024713935.1. NCBI lineage: Eukaryota > Fungi > Ascomycota > Pezizomycetes > Pezizales > Morchellaceae > Morchella > Morchella eximia. The sequence goes on from JAMGZG010000003.1 coordinate 16,602, forward strand.
CCCAAAGAGGACGAGCACTTCAACGAGTCCCCAGCACTTCCCCAGAATCGGGCAGCTCGCCACCACAACCGTCGGCCCCTGTCCGTAGAACCGTACTCCCAGTTCGTGCCCCTGCGCCAGAATCTCAAGGGGCGGCGATAGCGAGTATTCCGCAGGGTACGATATGCGACAGTAGAAGCTGTCGAGTTAGTCAAGCGAGGTCAAGCGAGGTGCAGAGGTCTTCGTAGAGAAGAGAAGTAACAGCGTATATATTGGTAACCAGCGTGGATATAGGAGTGGTTCTACCTGGTATGGTATGCCAGGTACGAACAAGTGTATAGTATATGAATACAGAAGACGTTGCGTAAGGAAAGAAGAAGAGAGAACGGGAAGCGAGTGAGAGCCCCTATTATACCCAAGGAAATCCTGCGATGACTAATCCCAAATGACTCATAATCACAAGAACCGAACAGAAACCCAAAGAACACGATAGAAACCTTCTGACTAATCCAACTCCGCATAACCCAACGACTCCATGAACCGATCCATGAAAGTAGCCCCCCCCTTCAAGCGCGAGCTCCTACGAGCTTGAGTCCTATCCTTCATCTCGAGCGGCCCCGGTTTCCCAGGGTATTGTGCGTGGAAGACATCGACTGCGGCGGTATCGTTACAGTAGGGCGGGTTCCTGCAGGGGTGTACAGATCCCGTCCCACTTAACGTATGCGAGCCGTTATTCCTTGTTTCCCGCGAGTCCAGAATCTCCTCAACCTCATATTCTTCCTCCTGTTCGACGATAACGGGTGGCGGGGGTGGTTGTACCTGACCCGGTACGGGGTCCTGTGCGGCGATGTCCAATAGTGACACATGGAAGACAGGATGTATCTTCATGCTTCGGGGGAGGTCGACTCGGTAAGCGTAGGGGGAGATGATTGCCTTGATAGGGAACGGTCCGAGTTTCTTCCAGTCGAGCTTCCTCGAATTGCGGGTGGTGCGGATGTTCTTGGCTGAAACAAAGACCATATCGCCGATATTATATTGAGGCGCGGGGGTCCGCTTCGCGTTGGTGGCTTGCTCTTGCTGGTCTTGTGCTGTTCGGATATTGGTGCGTAGGTATTTGTGTAGTTCCAACATCTTCCCGGCGAAGTCTTTGGTATCGAGGCTGGGCGGTGTCTTGTCGGATGGCTTAATCGTCACTGTGAACCGAGGGTGGAAGCCGAAGTTTGCAAAGAAAGGTGTGGCTTTAGTGGAGGCGGAGACCTGGTTGTTGGCAGAGAATTCGGCCATAGGGAGCCATTTGACCCAATCATCCTGCTGGTAGAATACGTAGCCTCGTAGGTATTGTTCCATTACGGCTTTGAGCCTTTCGGTTTGGCCGTCGGTTTCTGGAAGGCGGTGGACATTCTTGCTTCGATACCGAGGTGTTTGCATAGTTCCTTCCAGAATTTGGCAGTGAATTGTGTGCCACGGTCGGAGGTGATATGCGTAGGGAGCCCGTGGAGTTTCCAAACGTTTCGCAGGTATAGCTGGGCGATGTCTTCGCCGTTAACGGTTGTGTTGCAGGGCAGTAGGTGTCGCATCTTCATCAGCCTATCCACGATTACCATAATTGCATCATATCCTTCGCTTTCCGGTAATCCAGTGACGAAATCCATTGACACTTCTTGCCAGGGTTGTTCGGGGATTGGTAGGGGTCGGAGTACACCGAGTTTTCCGTGGGTGCTTGGTTTGCTTCGTCGACAAGTATGACAGTTCCGGACGTAGCGGCCAATATATTTCCGCATGCGAGGCCAGTAGTAGTCCCTACTGATGAGTTCGAATGTCTTTTCGCGTCCGGGGTGTCCAGCAGAGGGAGCGTCGTGGTAAAGCTTGAGGATTTGGAGTTTCAGGGGGTCGTATTCAGGCACGTAGAGGTTACCGCGATAAAGTAGTCGTCCTTCGTTCTCGCTGCATTCGGCCAGTGATATTTCCGTCGACTTTCTTTTCGCTTCGTATCTTTTTTTATGGGAATGGTCAGCCACCAGATCCCGTCAAAATAGTTTGTCAGTGAGGCGTTCTTTTCAGCGGGTTCCTTTGATAAAGAACCCGCCAACAAACTTAAATTTTAGTTTCCAAATTCTCCTCTTCAACACGGTCTGGCTCGATGTAGATGTCTTTCATCCCTTCACAGCGAGATCTCCGATCTCCTCATTAACGCGTCCGGTTCCCACCTGCTTCCACTACTTGATGACGAAGTTGAATCTTGAGAGGTACTCTGCCCAGCGTGCTTGTCTCCGATTGAGTTGTTTGGTACTCATAAAGTACTCGAGGTTCTTGTGGTCTGATATGACGGCGATTGGGTGTGCGGCTCCTTCGAGTTCCGGGCGCCATTCCTCGAAAGATCGTATGATTGCCAGTAGTTCCTTGTCGTAAATCTCATAGTTACACTCAGCAGGGGAGTGCTTTTTGGAGAAGTAAGCCACAGGTCGGAGGGTATTATTGTCATCGTATTGTGAGAGTACACCGGCGGAGAAGTAGTCTGAAGCGTCGGTCTCTACAATGATTTCCTTCTCGGGGTCAAAGTGGGCAAGAACAGGGGCGGTAGTGAAAGCTTCTTTGAGGGTGTTGAATGCGGCTTGAGCTTCGCTTGTCCATGCCCAGGTTCTGTCCTTCTTCGTCAGTCCACTTAGCGGTGCAGCAAGCTTGGAGAATCCGTATATGAACCGGCGGTAGAAGTTAGCGAATCCGAGGAATGCTTGTACATCTTTGACCGTCTTAGGGGCTGTCCAGTTCTGAACTGTATCTACTTTCTTCTGGTCCATACGGATGCCGTTGGGTTCGATGATGAGGCCGAGGTAGGTGGTGCTCTGTGTGTGGAACTCGCATTTCTCCGGTTTTAGCAGTATCCCGTTTGACTTCAGGGCTTCAAGGACTTTTTCAACGTGGACTTGGTGTTCCTCGAGGGTATCGCTGTAGAGCAGAATGTCGTCGAGATAGGCCGTGCAGAATAGATCGAGGTATTCGCGGACGCAGTCATTGATGAAGTGTTGAAATGTGGCCGGTGCGTTGGTGAGGCCGAAGGGCATTACCGTGTATTCGAAGTGACCATATCGGGTGCGGAAAGCTGTCTTCCATTCCTCGTCTTCGGCCATTCGAATTTGGTTATATCCCTGGCGGAGGTCCAACTTGGTGTACCATTTGGCCTTGGAGAGTCGGTCAACTGTTTCCCGGATGAGTGGCAAGGGGTACCGATTCTTTATCGTTAGTTCGTTTAGGCCACGGTAGTCAACACAAAGACGCCGAGTTCCATCAGCCTTTTTGACAAACAGGACAGGGGCATCGGCAGGGGAGGAGCTAGCTCGTATGAAGCCTTTCTTCAAGTTATCCTGTATATACGTCCTCAGCGCAATCAGTTCATCACGGGACATGCCATAGAGTGGTCCAAAGGGTGGTTCTTTGCCTTCCTTGAGCGGTATCTTGTGGTCGTATGGCCGGCGAGGGGCCATCCCATTAGCGAGGTCTTCGTCAAACATGCAGTAGAACCTTTGATATCGTTTTGGTATCTTGGTCCTCCAGTCGTCCTTCGGGGTTTTGTGGATAGCCTGATCGATTTCCTCCATGCTTACGCTAAAGATTTGGAGTTTGTCCCTTCGGACGGTTTTCGGATGGATCCTGATGGGATCAGTTCTGTGAGTTGGATTAGTCAGGAAGTTTCCTATCGTGTTCTTTGGGGTTCTGTTCGGTTGCGCTGTGCGAGTCATTTGGGATTAGTCATCGCAGGATTTCCTTGGGTATAATAGGGGGCTCTCCCTCGCGTCGTTCCTGTTTTTCTTTCTCTTCTTCTCTCCTTACGCAACGTCTTCTGTACCTATTCACTATATACACTTGTTCGTACCTGGCATACCATACCAGGTAGAACCACTTCTATATCTACGCTGGTTACCAATACACACGCCGTTACTTCTCTTCTTCACGAAGACCGCTGCACCTCGTTTGACCTCGCTTGACTAACTCCCAGCTTCTACTGTCGCATATCGTACCCTGCGGAATACTACCCAACGCCGCCCCTTGAGATTACGTTGCGTCGTCATCCGCACCGTACGCCATTGTCTACCGTTTTAAGGTCGAACCCACACAACCACGCCGTAATGGCGTCCGAAGACACCTGGGAATATGTTCCCCAACCTGAGTGGCCAACAATCGCCGCTGTCCCTCCTCCCACGCGACCATACCCTGACCGACGCCGCCAAACCCTACTTTTACCACCCGCTTTACAAGACCATCCAAGGCTTCCACCGCAAACGCAGACTATTGTTATCTCGCCTGTTTAAACGCTTCCTCCAGAGTAGAGCTAACCTCCCCCGACCCTACGGGCGCAGATCGATATCGCCCGCCACTCCGCAAAGACGACTCAACCACGAGTGTCGCCACAACGACCACCGGTGAACTGGTCCACATCGCCGCGCTTCTCGCGCCCAACTCAAGACGAGACAATCGTCGACCGATGCACGCGCTACGGCGCCACCACCACCTCCGCCCTCGTCGCCCGCCTCCAGACCTTTCTGGAAATCTATGGCCCACTTCCGGAAGACAGAGACTGTGGGCACGAACTCACTGAGGCTCACGACCTCCTCACCGCCTGCCTATCCCTCCTCACCACCGTCCCCCAACCCACGCCCGAACCCACCGTCCCCGCTGAGGTCGAGGTCCTCCAACAAGCACTTGAGGACGCCTAACTCGACGCGCCGACGCCCAAGACCAAGTGGAGGAATTACAAGCCTCCTCAAGGCCATCAGAAGAGCTCGAGGACGACATGTCGAGGCCCTCGATGGCTGACCAAGTCGAACTACAACACGCCCGCCTCGACCCCCCAAGACCGCCTAAACCCAGATGCCGCCACCAAGGCCTACTCCAGCTAACTGAGATCTCCGCATGGCCCGCACCTCGCCCCCATACCCTGTCCGCCCACCCGTCGCCGCCCCCTAACTCGCAACCGCTTTAGCCAAGCCCTTTGGTAAAAATTAAACCAAAGGCAGAAGCCACCACCCACCATTCCTCCTTGTCTCGTTCTCTATCTCTGGCTTCGGTATCGCTCATGGAGGATAAATGGATGGTGATCATTTTGTTGCTTCTTGTAAAATCGTACACAACAAAACTCCCATTCAAACCTACGCATTGGTTGATACTGGTTGCTCCGGGTTCGCATTCATTGATGAAACATTCGCGCGCCATCAGAACTTCCCTCTCCTTCCGCTCAAATCACCTCAAGATCCTCGTCATAGACGGCCGACCCATATCTTCTGGTCAAATCACCCATCTATGCCATTTGCCAATGTCCATCGATGCTCACCATGAGACCGCTCTCTTCGTCACCAAACTTGGCTCTTACCCCTCGCATTAGGAATCCCTGGCTCCAGCTGCATGACGCCACCCTGCGGTTCAAGGAGAACACCATACAGCTTTGATTAAGATTGTAAAAAGCAACGACCGGTAGAAAGAACCTGTCAAAGCAATCGCCCCGCCACCTCGCTTCCACCTCGTCAGCTCAGTCGCCCTCTGCCGTTTCGCCCGGAGAGGCAAACTCCAGATATTCAGCACCACTATCGAAGAACTGGACCAGGCTATCGACAACGCGCCGAAGACCGACTGGAGAACCAAAGTACCCGCACGATACAAACGGTTCCACGTCATGATGGATGAAGACTTCGCCAATGGAATGCCCCCACGCCGGCCATATGATCATAAGATACCGCTCAAGGAAGGCAAAGAGCCACCCTTTGGGCCACTCTATGGCATGTCCCGAGACGAACTGACTGCTCTTCGGAAGTATATACAGGAGAACCTAGAGAAAGGCTTCATACGAGCTAGCTCCTCCCCTGCCGGTGCCCCCGTCCTATTTGTTAAAAAAGCTGATGGAACTCTCCGCCTCTGTGTCGACTATCGCGGCCTAAATGAACTAACGATAAAGAATCGGTACCCCTTACCACTCATTAGGGAAACACTCGATCGACTCTCGAAGGCCAAATGGTACACCAAGCTGGACCTCCGTCAGGGGTACAATCAGATCCGGATGGCTGAAGGCGAAGAATGATAGCATAAGCCACACGGTCATGCCAATTAAGTACACGGTCTTCGCCTCACCAATGCGCCGCCACCTTCCAAAGACTTTATCAACGATTAAGTCGCGAAGATTTCGACCTATTCTGCACAAATTTATCTTGACGATATCCTAATCTATAGCGACACCCTCGAGGAACATCAAGTCCACGTCGAAAAAGTCCTCGAAGCACTGAAGGCAAACGGGATACTGCTGAAACCGGAGAAATGCGAGTTCCACACACAAAGCACCACCTACCTCGGCCTCATCATCGAACCCAACGGCATCCGAATGGACCCCAAGAAGGTGGATACAGTGCAAAACTGGACGGTCCCTAAGACGGTAAAAGATGTACAAGCATTCCTCGGATTCGCCAACTTCTATCGCCGGTTCATATATGGGTTCTCCAAGCTGGCCGCACCGCTAAGTGGACTAACAAAGAAAGATATAGCATGGCAAGTGAAGCCGCTCAATACCCTCAAAGAAGCTTTTACCACCGCCCACTTCGACTCGGTATGAAATCGTCGTAGAAACTGACGCTTCAGACTACGTCTCCGCCGGCATACTCTCACAATACGATGATAACAACACCCTCCGACCCGTCGCTTACTTCTCCAAGAAGCACTCCCCCGCCGAGTGTAACTACGAGATTTACGATAAAGAACTATTGGCAATCATACGATCTTTCGAGGAGTGGCGCCCGGAACTGGAAGGAGCTGCACACCCAATCGCCGTCATATCCGACCATAAGAACCTCGAGTACTTTATGAGCACCAAACAACTCAATCGGAGGCAAGCACGCTGGGCCGAATATCTTTCAAGATTTAACTTCGTCATCAAATACAGGCCAGGAAAGCAAGGTGGAAAACCGGACGCACTGACAAGGAGATCAGGAGATCTCCCTGGAGAGGGGGATGAAAGGCATTTACACCAGAGCCAGGTTGTCTTGAAGAAGGAGAATTTGGAAACTAAGCTAAGTTTGTTGGCGGGCTCTTTATCAAACGAACCCGCTGAAAAGAACGCCTCACTGAACAAATTATTTAACGAAGGATATGAAGCTGACCCATTCCCGCAAAAGATATTGGAAATGCGAAACAAAGGCAAACGACAATCGAAGGATATCTCACTGGCCGAATGCACCGAGCAAGAAGGACGACTGCTGTATCGGGGTAACCTCTATGTCCCCGACTACGACCCCCTGAAACTCCAGATCGTCAAGCGTTACCACGACTCTCCCTCTGCTGGACACCCCGGACGCGAAAAGACATTCGAACTCATCAGTAGGGACTACTACTGGCCTCGCATGCGGAAATATATCGGCCGCTACGTCCGGAACTGTCATACCTGTCGACGAAGCAAACCAAGCACCCACGGAAAGCTCGGCGTACTCCGACCTCTACCCATACCCGAACAGCCCTGGCAGGAAGTGTCAATGGACTTCGTCACTGGACTACCGGAAAGTGAGGGATACGATGCAATCATGGTAATCGTGGACCGACTAACGAAGATGCGACACCTCCTACCCTGCAACACAACCGTGAATGCCGAAGATGTCGCCCAACTATACCTGCGAAATGTCTGGAAGCTCCATGGTCTCCCTACGCATGTCACCTCCGACCGTGGCACACAGTTCACTGCCAAATTCTGGAAGGAACTATGCAGACACCTCGGTATCGAAGCAAGAATGTCCACCGCCTTCCACCCAGAAACCGACGGCCAAACTGAAAGGCTAAACGCCGTAATGGAACAATACCTACGGGGCTACGTATCCTACCAGCAGGATGATTGGGTCAAATGGCTCCCTATGGCCGAATTCTCTGCCAACAACCAGGTCTCCGCCTCCACTAAGGCCACACCTTTCTTCGCAAACTTCGGCTTCCACCCTCGGTTCACAGTGACGATTAAACCATCCGACAAGACACCGCCCAGCCTCGATGCCAAAGACTTCGCCGGAAAGATGATGGAACTACACGAATACCTACGCACCAACATCCGAACGGCACAGTACCAGCAGGAGCAAGCCACCAACGCGAGGCGAACCCCCGCACCCCAATATAACGTCGGTGATATGGTCTTTGTCTCTGCTAAGAATATCCGCACCACCCGCAATTCATTTCGACTGGAAGAAGTTTCGGACCGCTTTAATCAAAGCGGTCATCTCCCCATACGCCTACCGGCCTCCTCGGCATGAAGGTACACCCCGCTTCCATGTATCATTGTTGGGCGCCGCTGACGTCTTACCAACATAACCACCCCGCCACCCATTATCGTCGAACAGGAGGAGGAATATGAGGTTGAGGAGATTCTGACTCGCGGAAACAAGGAATAATGGCCTGCAATCTTGGCGTCACAGTGATACACCGACTCCCGAACCCGCCGCCACTATAACGATAATCATGCTGATCGATGTCTTCCACGCACAATACCCTGGGAAACCGGGGCCGCTCAGGACGAAGGTTAGGACTCAGGCTCGCAGGAGCTCGCGCTTGAAGGGGGGGGCTACTTTCATGGATCGCCTGATGGGATCGTTGGGTTACGCGGAGTTGGATTAGTCAGGAAGTTTCCTATCGTGTTCTTTGGGGTTCTGTTCGGTTGCGCTGTGCGAGTCATTTGGGATTAGTCATCGCAGGATTTCCTTGGGTATAATAGGGGGCTCTCCCTCGCGTCGTTCCTGTTTTTCTTTCTCTTCTTCTCTCCTTACGCAACGTCTTCTGTACCTATTCACTATATACACTTGTTCGTACCTGGCATACCATACCAGGTAGAACCACTTCTATATCTACGCTGGTTACCAATACACACGCCGTTACTTCTCTTCTTCACGAAGACCGCTGCACCTCGTTTGACCTCGCTTGACTAACTCCCTCATCGTCAGAATATCGCATGGCGAATACTGAGAAGCGGCAGAGGGCGGCGGAGCTGACAAGATGGAAGCGGCGTGGTGGGGTAATTCCTTTGATGGGGGCGGCTTTCTCGGAGGCGTTGCACTTGCTCTTGCAGTAGTCAGAGTCAAATTGTATGCTGTTATCCTTAAACCGTAGAGTAGCGTCGTGTAGTTGGAGCCAGGGGATCCCTAGTACGAGGGGGTAGGAACCGAGTTTGGTGACGAAGAAGGGGACCGTTTCGTGGTGGGTGTTGATAGACATTGGTAAGTAACATAGGTGCGTGATTTGACCAGAGGATATGGGTCGGCCGTCTATGACTTCGAGGGTGCGAGGTGCTTTGAGGGGGAGTAAGGGGAGATTGTGATGGCGCGCGAATGTTTCATCAATGAATGCGAACCCGGAGCAACCAGTATCAATCAATGCGTGGGTTTGAATGGGAATTTTATTGTTTACGATTTTACAAGAAGCAACAAAATGATCGTCATCCAAGTTATCCTCCACAGACGATACCGAAAAGCCAGAGATAGAGAACGCAGACAAAGGAAAAAGATTAGGTGGTCCCGGGCAGGGGCCATTGATCAAGTCCGGGACTACTGAAAACCCGACTCCGAGGAGGCGGGGCTAGCGATCGGCGGGGGAGCGGGGTCATTGGTGGTGCGGGCAGGTGCGAGGAAGGCGCCTCTCATAGCCGGTTGGTTGCTACGGGGGCGGTTGGCGGAGGGACAGTTGACGAAGACATGGCCGGGGTTGGCGCAGTACATGCAAAGATTGCTGTCCCGCCTCCATTGCTTCTCAGCGGCGGAGATTTTCCGTTGGCCATTGACAAAGGTGTAGCGCTGTTCGGGAGCCGGTGGGCGAAGCCAGCGCGGAAAGGTCCATGAGGCCTCCAGCAGTGTGACGGGTGCGGTGGCAGTGAAGGTGAATTGGCCCATCGTGTTACGGATGGCCCTTTGTTCAGCCTTTCGGCCCCGGATCTGGTTGTCGATGGTCATTAGAGTGGTCGCGTAAGCTTCCACGGTGTTGGGCCTGTCCGTCCTGTAACTCATCGCATCCTTAAGATCCTCCGAGAGTCCTTCGGCCAGAGCGTCGATCTTTGCTCCCTCATTGTAGTCAAGGCCACGCGCGGAGGAACTGCGAAGTAGTATGTGGCAAAGCCTCTCGCTTTGCTCGGCGACGAGTTGACGGGCGCGGCTGCCCGGGTCGGATTCAACGATGCTTCCAAGTAAGCAGCGGCGGCGAGGAGAATGGGCGGGGTTGGCGTTGACAAGAGGAACGACCTGGTCTAGGACCCTTCCTTCCATTCGGCTAACGGCGTAGATAACCTTAGCTGCCTCGTTGCGGAACCGGTCGTCGTTGACTTCCAATTTCATTCGGAGTTGGGTAAAGAATCCGGGGAGCTTGGAACGGGTACCATCGAATTTCTCAGGGTCCGGAAACTTTTTGGACCTGAAGGCGGGGGCGGCGTTGGACTGTGGGGCGGCATTTTGGGCAGCGACGGCGATGGGAGCAGGGGCGGCGACGGCGGCACGGGCGATGTTGAGATCCAGGTTGAGCCGGTTTATTTGCTCTTCCAGGTTGTCGATGACTTCGTTGGCGGAGGCGAAGAGTTGTTTGCCGACACGGTTGGGAGTTTTCATGAAGGCGAAGAGGGCGGCGGGGTCTTGTTCGAATTGTTGTTTGAATTCCTCCACATTATTGGGAGGAACCCACGGAGGTGGGTCGGCGGTAGACATGGCGTACGGTGCGGATGATGACGCAACGTAATCTCAAGGGGCGGCGATAGCGAGTATTCCGCAGTGACGACGATGAGAAGCTGTCGAGTTAGTCAAGCGAGGTTGAGCGAGGTCAAGCGAGGTGCGAAGGTCTTCGTTAAGAAGAGAAGTAACAACGTATGTATTAAGAACCAACGTAGATATAGAAGTGGTCCTACCCGGTCTGAGATGCCAGGTACGGACAAGCGTTATAGTATAGAGAATACAGAAGACGTTGCGTAAGGAAAGAAGAAGAGAAAGGAAAACAGGAACGAAGCGAGGGAGAGCCCCCTATTAAACCCAAGGAAATCCTGCGATGACTAATCCCCAATGACTCACACAGCGCAACCGAATAGAAACCCAAAGAACACGATAGAAACCTCCTGACTAATCCATCTCCGCGTTACCCAACGATCCCATCAGCCGATCCATGAAACGTTGTTCCGGAGCCGGTCGTTGGGTTGGGCGAGCTTGCAGGGCGGAAAGGTCCATGGGGGCGAGGCCTCCAGCAGTGTGGGACGGGTGTGCGGCAACGGGGGGAGCGGTGAATTGGCCCATCGTATTACGGATGGCTCTTTGTTCAGCCTTTCGGCCCCGGATCTGGTTGTCAATTGTCATCAAAATGGTCGCGTAGGCTTCCACAGTGTTGGGCCTGTCCGTCCTGTAACTCATTGCGTCCTGGAGGTCCTCGGAGAGTCCTTCGGCCAGAGCGTCGATTTTTGCCCCCTCATTGTAGTCTAGGTATGCCACGATGCGGAGAAACTGGGAATAGTACGTAGCAAAGTCTCCTTTGCCTTGTCTGAGTGCGACGAGTTGGCGGCGGGCGGTTCCTCGGGGGTCTGGATCTCCGAACGAAGCTTCCAGGTGGGCGACGAAGGCGGCGACGGAGGAAAACGGGGCGGCGGGGTTGGCGTTGACAAGAGGAACGACTTTGTCTAGGGCCCTTCCTTCCATTCGGCTGACAGCGTAGATAACCTTGGCTGCCTCGTTGCGGAACCGATCGTCGTTGACTTCCAATTTCATCCGGAGTTGAGTGATAAATCCAGGGAGCTTGGAATGGGTACCATCGAATTTTTCAGGGTCCGGGAACTTTTCGGACCTGAAGGCGGGGGCGGCGTTTTGGGGAGCGGTGGCGATGGGAGCAGGAGCGGTGGCGGCGGCACGGGCGATGTTGAGGTCCAGGTTGAGCCGGTTTATTTGCTCTTCCAGGTTGTCGATGACTTCGTTGGCGGCGGCGAGTTGTTGGCGACCGTTGCCGCGATACGGTGGGAGTTTTCGGCGAGGTGGGCGAATAGGGCGGCGGGGTCTTATTCGAATTGTTGTTTGAATTCCTCCACGTTATTGGGAGGGACCCATGGAGGTGGGTCGGCAGTGGACATGGCGTACGGTGTGGATGATGACGCAACGTAATCTCAAGGGGCGGCCTTGGCGAGCGTTCCACAGGGTACGAGTGATGACAGTAGTAGCTGTCGAGTTAGTCAAGCGGGGTCAAGCGAGGTGCGGAGGTCTTCGTGAAGAAGAGAAGTAACAGCGTATATATTGAGAACCGGCGTAGATATAGTAGTGGTCCTCCCTGGTATGATATGCCAGGTACGGACAAGCGTTATAGTATAGAGATACAGAAGACGTTGCGTAAGGAAAGAAGAAGAGAAAGGAAAACAGAAACGAAGCGAGGGAGAGCCCCCTATTATACCCAAGGAAATCCTGCGATGACTAATCCTCTAATGACTCACACCGCGCAACCGAACAGAAACCCATAGAACCTAACAGAAACATCATTACTAATCCAACTCCGCGTAACCTAGCGACTCCATCAACCGATCCATGAAAATCCACCATTAGTGCAAGAGAAATAGATGTCCATCCTGTGGGTAAGGGAAAAGAGACAACTTATACATACTGAGTTGGTTGGAAGGGACCAAATTGTTAATTAGTACTTTGTGCCCTATGTGTTGAGACGGAGATAGATGTATGGTAGTTCAAGGGCAGTGTGATATTGCCATAAGCTTCGCCTTGCATGCAATTAATGAATTACAAAAAAAAGCCCAACATGATATCCCAATATAATTCCAAGACACCGTTATATAAAGAGACTAGACTTTTAGTTTCAACTCAGTTGAATATATATTCGCAAAGTTATTCAATCTTTTGTAATTTTCCTGAAAAATCACCGGTACCGAACTGGACTGGAATATTGGGCTTTGGATTGGTCAAATGCTTATTGAGCCTCAATCCGCCAGACCCAAAGCGTAACTTTTGGTCATCTTGACCAATGGGTAAGCGGTATTCCAGCCCACTCCGATTCGTTATTCCTACGATTCTGCGGGAGATATTGGTTGACTTGTCTTGACTTTTATATTTTCTTTAAAAATTTGAAAATCCAGGTGCCTATGAGCCTTGAACCACCACTAATAATGCTGGCCGATCTCTAGTAACTAGCTGCGTAGACTTTCCTATATTCGATCAGTTTAAAATCCCAACTTCAATCCAATCTGATAATAATTGGTGGAGTTGTCTCATCTTTTGAAATGCTTCGCAATGGTCAGACACCTTTGCCTAAGCTAGATCTTTCTGCACCGTTGCTATACCCTAATGTCGAATGGATATACCTATATAGAACTTAGGCTCACAATGGCCTTATCAGTATGATAGACTCTCGCTAGACCCTCGTACAGTGGTAGGGGTGGGGACTTTTAGTTTGTTTCCCTTCAAAGGTCTTCTAAATCCACAAGAATACTATACCGGAAAGGGGCAGAAACCCACTACAGTATTACAGTCAATACGCTACTAAAGCTGTAAGAATACGGTTTTGATACGGTATCGATATCGCATTCTACTTACGATGCTGGTTTAAACTTGTATTCTTGACTCAATACCGGAGCCCCACGGTGACAATTTTACCCGCACTTCCGAGACTGTAGTTATATATGTAACTTCGAAATATCACATGAGACTCGAACTTGAGTTATATCTATTTGAGGGTCGGTTTTAGTACCTTTCAGTGTTGCAACAGAAAGATATATCCCCACACCGCCGTAGTCACGTTACCCGCGTAAGCGTATCTATAAGGATATTCAATATAAGGATATACTAGCTATAAGGATACCAGTGGCCAGTCCCCACCCGCCGTTCTACTAACATCCCTCCACTTGCTATAAGGATAACTTGCTATTAATTAGATTGCTACAAGGATACATATTTTTATACCGTATCCTTATAATGAAACTCTACTGTACTTCATCCTCCCAGGCCTCCCTCTCGCTCTCATTATGTTTCGCAATTCTTCTTGTCTACCAACAATCTTCCCCCTCATTGCTAGCTGGTGTAACATGTGAATTGAAGCCACTTGTGACTTTGAAAAGTCTATTAGCTACGGCAGCCCCAATGCTCATGGAATACAGTGGATTACGAGTGGTGGTCCCCGTCCGATATAAGGGCCCGTGTGCAGCTGATTTTGCCCACCCACAGAACGCCAGGCTAGCAACTCCTAAACCCATTTTTGGTAAAGGTCAAACGAGCAAAGGAATGGTCCGAGTCCCCTCCTTATTGACGTATCCTGCCTGTATGAATTGTGACGTTTGGCATACAGCACTCACAGGGGAATGGTAAAATGTCAGCCGGGGACTTGGATACCAGTCCTTATGGTGAACTTGACTTTTGGTGCAAGCCATACTCTGGCGTCACCCATTACCAGTGGCTCTCTTCATGACCCATGTCTTCTCTAGAACTCACCTATAGACCTTCGAAGGAACCTGCAGTATATATAGTACCTACCTGATGCGTGATTCCTACCTCGCGGCCAGCATAAGTTTCCTTGGCCCCATTCGTTGACGTGAACCAAAAGAAGAGCTGAACGGGATTGGTTAGACAAGCGAGGAATAGGGTTTTTTTTTTGTTATCGATAAAGTTTAAAAAAGCACTACCACTGGGCGTTTCGTCATGCCGTGAGGCTTTCGATACGAGTCTCATACCATCGTTTGGTTGGTGGGTTTCTAATGTCTCTAACTATAAATAGACCGACGTCACCACATTTAATTTAACCCAGGCCAGTTTGGAATATCGATAAAAATATGCATGCAGACGGTCGCCATTATCAAGAAACGCACCTTTGGAACGAAGGAACCTAATGTGTTCATCAAATAGTAATCTAAATCTTTTAAAATCAGCTTCCAAAGGTGAAGATTTCACCACACATATCTTTCTGGGTCTACCGCGAAGGTTTCAGTTTGTAGTTTGATTAGAGCCTTGAGAAATGTCTGTATATACAAGTTCCGCTACACTGCCCCTGCGAATGTTTCAATCTTTCTCATGTCCCAATGGAATCTTTCGACCGATGCATCATGCATGTTGATTTCACCATAGAATCTACAGTCTGGGTGGTGCACGCTGCAGGGTTATATCCTACACGAGCTTTCATATACGTAAACCGATCGATCTCTATAAAATCCTCCATGGTAGAGCCTCGTATTCGTGTGCGTGGTACCCATGGACTACTGCTGAAATCCCGTGGTTCAAGAATCCAATGCGCAACTGAATTATCTTTCAGAATTAATCAATGACCACGTACTATTGGGTACCGAAGTCTGTGCTGGCCATGTCTACGCACTTGAGGTATAATGGCTTGAGGATCAATATAGAAGATGAATTAGGGTACTCTCTATCTCTCGTAGAATTAAACTTGCACAATTTTACCATTTTGTCTAACAATACTTCGGCATAGACCTTGGGTGGTGACCTTTCTCAGGGATATAGGTAGTGAATCCGTAAGTCTTTCTCCAATATACAACGTCACCATAGCAATGTCGCTCAGTCATCGATCCCATAGGTCTCTCGATTCAGTAAGGCGAAGAAATTGCATGTTACTGGTACTACACTAGAAGGCCCAGGGATATTAGAGTGGTTTCATGAATGTATCCATGCAGTACTCATATTTCTTGCATATACCTACAATGGTGTGGCTGCACGTGGCTCCTGCAGCAGAAATTTACCAAAACATAGCAGAAATACGGGGACTAAAACACATTAATGTAAATGATAAAAATCAGTTCCTGATTTCTGGCTCGTCACAGGCCAGGTCGTTATTATTTGTGCACGCCAGCTAAAGATGTTGTGACACGATGGCAGTACTGCTAGAATAGTAACGATTGACATCACAGCTTGAAATCGCTCGACTCTCAGGCCCACAATATCCATAGATCGAACGGCCGTTTCTGACCATTCATGATAGAACTGGGCCGGCTGTAGGTTGGCAATTTAATAGTATTTAAACTTGTCTTTGCCCCTCTTATCTGACCGCACCTCTTTCTTAAACTTGCTCTTCAATACCATCAACTTCATTCTTCTCATTATTCACTCAGCTTTTCTGGATACTCAAAATGACAAAGATTACTAACCCTCTTTCCATCCTCTTCCTCTGCCTTCTATCACTCTCCGCTTTCTCGATCTCCGCAGCTCAGACAGACACCGCAAGGAATCGTACTTTTACTCTCACTGCGTACAATCCCGACCACGCTTTCCTTAACAATATTCCGGTCACTCTTGGCGCTTCATCGGGTCAAACAACCGTCGGAGTACGCTTTCCCAATAGCTACAGCTTTCATGCTTTTATCTGGAATGGTAAACTTTACCGCCCCTGTGATACGTCTTCTACCGGCGTCTGCATAGGTTATTGGAGTAAGAACTATGGCGGTATTTCCGTTGGCTGGACACTCTTGTTTGATGATGATGAAACCTACAACCCTAATGAGCCCTGCTGTTCGGTCGATGGGACATGGGGCGTGAGCACAATCGATGGCCGAGACTATCTCACAAACTACGACACCACTCTATTCGAAATCTGCGACGTCGACCCCAATGGGAGCGGGACAATGGGATATTGGGTCAGTTCTCCAGATGGCATTCCTCGATGTAAAGCTGCTAATCCAAGATAGATTGCGTACGCTGTAACGTCTGAAAGATGGATATGTTACGGAAGCACGACACTTGCGATTACGTGGGATTATTGAAGAGTAATTGATTGCGCGAGGGATGTCAGCAACTTTCTACATTCGTATCTTGCTTTCTATGTTGAAACTTACATTCTTTATTTCATGTGATTGATACTTTTAGTTTCTTACTTTTGCTATTGCTATGTTACAACTGGAGAAAATATACTCAGGCCAGCCAGCTATGATTGAATATCCTGATGGAAGCGTTAAAATCCTTGCATTGTGACTTGAAGAAAATGACAACACCTAAATGCATGCCAGTCGGTCCTTCAAGCCGCACATGAAACCTTTTTTTTTTTAAATCATTTCATTTCTGAGTTCTAGGTACAGAATGGTCGCATATAGTATAAACTATGGCGTAACCGCACATGAAACCTGAATTCATGGATCATATATACATCGATTTAGCTGATTATGGACCTTTCCCCAAGACCATCTCAGCGCGCCTTCACTTGGATCCTCTGATCGGTGTGCTCTATGAACTCCTCGATGCCCCTTAACTGGCACATGTGATTTCTTTCAGTTATCAAATTTATCAGATGAGTACCAGCGGTCTTTGTTTAAACACTCAAGCGTGGCTCTGCCGAATACACAGATCCTTGCCGTCTGATTTCCAAGAACGTCGCTTCCCAATGATCATTATATAACAAACGCAGCCAATTAGCAAACGCAGCCAATTAGCAAACAACGACCAGCCGTGCACTCCCCCCCCCCCCCCCAGGTTTTTTTTTATCATATAGCATAACTAATTGAGTGAATCAGAATCGGAATCAGATTTGAATCAGATTACTAAACGTAAATGGATATAAATAGGAAGGGCATGCTGCGCATATAAAGATATCCTCCGCAGAATAGGGGAATTCTGTACAGAAATACAAACTCAAAGTAGATTGCAGATCGAGGCTGCCCTACTACTACCGTCACAAATGGGGCGGTAGGAAGACACATCTAATACAGCCACTCAGCAAAAGTGTTTGTGATTTAGATTTAATGTCAGTGCGCAGTGTGGCGTACCCGTAATGTTGATACTATCGATGTTGAGATTCAAAACAACGAAAAATATATAATATAGTCCGTGACTGTATATAAAGTAAGGTAGGTAATTGGTCTTATTCTTCATTGATTCCGGACGCTATTGGTCACTGGGAGGTTGTCTCTTGGGATTGTTTAATGGTCCGCCACGGTTACATATAGAGAAATGTCTCACTCCGAAATCGGAATCACAAACACTTTTGCAGAGTGGCTATAAGTATATAATTATAACCTACATATGCATGTGAATTTAAAAGGCTTTGATTGGCTCATTGGGAGAGGTTTTTGTTTCACTTGAAACATGTTGTGTTGGATATGAACATAGGGTATTGCGCTGAGAGCCCCGACTCACAGGCAAATAGAGAAAAATAAGCCGCAAGGCGGCTTGCCTGTATATTGGACTGATTGATATACATGCAGTACCGGCCAAAGGCCGGAAAGCACTTGTAAACATATATATGACATCGCCTGATCATAAACAATCACTCGATACTTGTGAAATTCATAGCCTTGGTTTTTTTTCTTTCCTCCTTTTTTTTGTTGACGTCATGACCTTATTCTTGTTGAGTCATTCATAATTTTGAACAAGTGCACAACTACGGATCGAAAGCTTCGATTGAGTGTTGAGCAGTCAACAGCATCGCACTCCCCCCCAACTTCTTTGTCACTACAAGCCCGACTCCAACACGACCGACACAAACGCTGCTTGCCAGGACACATAGCCGAAGCGGCGAGATGTGTTTTTTTCCGGCGTAATAACGCCAGTTCAGCTCCAATATATGCTGGTTTAGCGTTTTTCTCCAATAGGGTCATTATTTCGGTGTACCTTTGGATAGTTTCTCAATCCTGATTCGTTTCCCGACTCTTTCTCTGACGTGTAAACGATGATAGCCTCGGTTGGAAAGGAACAAGAGACATGATAAATGCGTCGAGAAAGTCGTCCAACGAGATTAACGGTTCATTTCTCCGATCTGCAGATGCCGTTCTGCAGGTAAATCGGATTCATTTTCTTCGGGACGGCCCAGATGGTCACTTTCCAGGCCCATATTTCCACATGAATTACACGATTCGTTATCAGCGCTACTAGAGCTAGAGATGTAGTCCAGACCTCAATTAATCCTCGCAGAAGCCAGACCCTAGAGCTAGACCGCACGTCAACCTCACAAGCCATCACTCGAGCTTGGCATTACCGGACCCTAACCACACGCGCTCAACCAATCCCAACCCCATCTTTGTAGAGATGAAGCGCAGTCCGAACAACCACATTAGAAATACATACCGCAGAGCTAGTGGCCCCTGGACCGATTTGTGTGGTGTCTCGAGACCTCTTTCAGTCCTGTTGCCGGAGCTCTTGGATTGATCCGTCCTCGATGCTCGTGAGATTACGCAGTAAGCCACCCTGATATTCCGAGCTCAAGACTTTGGGGACAGTGCATATCTTGCCTTTAGGCTCACGATATCCGCCATCTTCACTACACCAGTTGCGGACTAGCTAGCTGATGATGCCAGTTAACGCCGGCCTGGGATTCTTTCTCACGACTACCCACCATGACCGAATGTACGACAGCCACCTCCGGCGGTGCGTTATTTTAGTGAAAAGCCGCAGGACGCACCCACATCGATTCCGTTCACATGTGCAGTGCTACGCGGGTACACACACGCAGGCCTGAGATAAATGACTGGTGTAGATCTTGGCAATCCCTCAGGAGTTATGTCTTGTGATGCAATCTTCTGCGCTTACTCGTGGTCTACGATGCATGGTTCACGGAGATTATTCTTCGAGTGTTTATTATTGGGAATCAGAGAGATTCGAGTGGCTCCAACAGCCAAGGATGCTACCTCAATCGACGCCATCTATTTCTCTCTCTCTAGATGTTTATGTCTATCCATCCAACGCTTTCCCTGTTGCTCAGTGCACTGTCCTTGCCATGCAATCCCAATACAAATCCAACGCCGTCCTCTGGTGCAATATGTGCTCATGAGATTCGTTCATCCACCACCACCCCCAACACGACATCTTTACTCCTCCTCCCTTGGCAACCCCGTCTCCTCATCCACCACCGCCTCCTCCTCCTCCTCCACCTTCTTCCCCGCCCCCTCCTTCTCCTTCCAGAACGCCACCACCACCGCACTCCCCACCACCATCCCGCCGCCCAAACAGCTCTGCCAGTCCGGCACCCCACCCCACACCAGCCACTCACCCACCACCGCAAATACCATCTGCGTATACACAATCATCCCCGCCCTCGCCCCCTTCACCATCTGCCACCCCTTTGTCAGTAAAAACTGCATCGCAAAGCCCGACACCCCAATCCCGCCCAACAACCCCCACTCCATCTTGCCCTGCGGCACCACAAAGCCCCCCGTACTCGGCACACCCACCAGCACACCCACCGACACGACCGTCGTCAGGCCGCTAAAGTACGCCACCGATATCAGCGGGTGAGCACGCGCGCCGATCCAGCGGATGGTCGTGTATGCCGTGGCAGCGCCCAGCACGCCCACCAGACCGATGGTGACGGCGTAGAGGCGCTGCGCGGGGGTGATTTCGGGGGGCGGGATGGCGGCGGAGGGGGCCATGTGGTCGTGGGGGACGGGAAAGAGGAACGACGGGCGGGCGATGAGGGTGACGCCGGCGAGGGAGACGAGGCCGCCGAGCTTCTCGCGCAGGGTGAAGGGTTCGTGGAGGGAGGGGATCTTTGAGCAGGCGTAGCCGACGACAAAGGGCGCGAGGAAGGTGAGCACCACGGCGTCGGGCATGGGCAGGTAGGAGAGGCTGGCTGTTGGGTGTGGGTGCTGTCAGCATATACATTCTCGTAGGAGGGCAGGGAGGGAGAACGCACTGTAGAGGCCATAGACACCGAGAAGCCCACCGCACCCCCGGGCAATCAACAGCGGCCACAGATCCCGCCTCCCAAACGGCGCATGCGGCACCTTGTTCCACCACATCCACACCAAGCATCCAAGCAGTGTGATGCTCATGCGTGCAAACAGCACCTCAAAGGCGTGGTAGTGCCTTCCGGCGGGCAGCGAGATGGCGAGGTAGCGGGTGATGGTCGCCTGCACCGAGGTGAGCACCTGCGAGGCGACGAGCATGCAGAGGCCGAGGTGCGAGGGACTGAGCGAGCGCACGAACGACGGCTTTGTCCGCGGTGCAGCGGGCACAGAGCCATACTGGGCTTGGGGGAACTTGTTTGCGGGCGAGTCTTGTGCGGGCGAGGGCAGGAGCGGGGATGCTGACGAGGGGGACGCCATAGCGAGGGTTTTGACTGATTTTTTCGAATCGCAGACGGGTTCACGACTCGCAACTTGTAAGAATTAAACCGAGTAAAGGAGACTGAAAGACGGCTCCCTGGGGCCCTCTCACATCTATAAATCTGCATTTCTCCGTGCATGCTGGACAGAGTCGGCAAAGCGGCAGGATGGGAAGAACAGCGTGTGCGGATATGTAATCACCAGGGTCCACAGCGTCATGGGGCCTTGGTGCAGAGAGATCTACCGCCGCTGTCTGTGTTGGGCAATCGCTTCCGGGATATAGCTCGGATCATACTATTGTTATTCCATGCATAGTTACTACAACTGGGCATCTGCCATAGTTTACAAATGACTTTACACATAATATTGACAAGCTTTTCTGCTCCCGACGCAGCACTCGGTCCCAATCACAGCCCGCCAAACGTCCTCACCGCCTCATAATACACATCCGCAATGGCTTCGCAGGCCTCCCGCTTCAATAAGCTGTACGTCCCACACATGTTGTACAGATCGCTCTTAAAGTTGTCATCAATCAGCAGCCTATTCGCGTCCGTGAACCTGCTTTGCGCCTTAAAGTTGCGATACCCAAAGTCGTGCCTCTTGCAGGAGCTCAAAAAGTTGAACCCCGCAGGGTAATCCGGCGAGTAGCTGCACCCATCATCCGTCCAGTCGAGCGTCGTCGGGACCCCCGCCGCCTTTGCCGCCAAAAACACCGGCAGCGTCACGGAAAAGAGAAAAGTGTTGGTCGCGGAAATGTCAGAGGCAGTGACGGCAGAGGTGGTGACGCTACTGATGGAGAACACCAGTGCCTCGTCCGACACCGTGGGCTCGATAAACTCTTCGGCGGTCAGCGAGGAGGATGCGGACGAGAGGACGTCGGTTGTGAGGTCTGTCGTGTCTGGGACGTTGCCACGGACATCACTGGTGCTTGTGTTGACGAGAGGTACGGAGAGGTCGGGGAGGGAGATTGTGCTGTTGCTGGCAAGCACCTTGTACACCGAGGACGAGGGGTCGAGGTCCTGCCTGCGGAGCACGACGCCGGCCTTGACGCTCAACGCGCCGAGGGTGAGAAGGACAAGGGAGCGGTAGAGAAAAGGCATCCTGATGATGTGTGATAAAGACTGACAATGTGAAAACAGAGCCAAACAAACGCTGGGAATCACTACCAATTTATAGAAACGCCCTCCTCACGACCCCTCCCCCACCCCATCGGCAACTCTGCTACTGCAATTCAGCACTTTTAGCTTTCCCTCGACGCCGTTCAGTGGCAGGTTTGCACTACTAGACCCATGCTCTTGCACTTTCAGGCGCGAGAAATACGGCCCCTCTCAGGCCAAAAGAGGCTCGTCAACCGAATCAATCTATGCGGAAAGGGTCTAAAACGAATGCAGATCAACACTTTTACAATCCAAATTGACACTGTTCAAAGTATCAATTTTAAAAGAATCATCTTCACGAAATAAAGCCCAACCTACATCATATAATAGACATCTTTCCATCTTTCATTTTATTTTGCCAGCAGAGCTATAATAAAAAAGTTTGCAAGTGGGTACTCCCAATAGTGCCGAATTTGGTACTGTCAACAGCTCAAAAGGGCCTTCTAGCTCTGAATTTTTGTAATCGTTCATCAACGAGCTCTCCCAAGAGAGCCCAAGTTTTGTGTCACTTTGTCTCATTTTTAGACCCTTTCCGTAATATATGAGATTGAGCGCTTATACTACCAGGGATTCGGCGAGATCAGCGGGGTCTGGCAAGCTGGGGAGGAATTCCGCCTGTCTTGAGAAAGTGACCATTTTCAAGTTCTTTGGCGACTATTCAGCGCTGTGGTCATAACTGCTGTTGTATATACATGACATGCCGATCAACTGCGAGTCTGGGCTCTTTAGGTCGCTTGTTTTGTTTCTCTCCCTATTCTTCACGGATTCCATGCAACTCATGTCAGCCCTGCTTCTGGGCTTGGGTTCGAGATGGAATGACCCGTCGAGTGTTTCTCTCCTTTCCCCGCTCTGCTAAATGTAACGGTCAAGTATTGCCCTAGGCTCGTGTAACCCTGCGGATCACCGCAGATGATGGGAATTCTCAAAGCAGCATGTGCGACGCGGTCTGGCATCTGAAGACTGCTGAGTGCAAACAGGGCTGAATTGTTTACATACCTATGCGGTGCTACACGCCCTCGAATGCCGCACGTCTATTGGGAGGCTTGGATATTACATGTACGCGACTGGAGATGCCCTCGCATATATATTGGATGTATTGCCAATGATGAATATATATGCTCCCGACGGGCCTTTACTCAAAGGAGTGTATTCAGTAGGAAAGGCACCGCGACAATATCCAGATCCACAGTAGGATTTGCTTCTGCACATCTCGCGGCATGGGTATTTAATATATATTGCTCCCCACTCTCCATCCCGTGCACGGGACACGGATGTCGCCGAACGTTTTGTGGGGCGGCCTACCGGTAGAATTCTGCATCCTGCACGAGCGTGTACCTTGCGTATATATTCCTTAGTTGCTAGCGGATAACCACTTGTATTAGTAGCGGATCCCTGATTGATTAACCAATTAATCTGCGCCGCTTTCGGCGGCTAGGTGAAATGAGGTGGGTAGTGGAACATTTAGTTGGGTTGGTGAAACCCTAACCCCTATCGCCTTGGCAGGAGGCGGATTTCAGCTGGTAGTCGCGGAACCATGTCTCGGCTGAATGTCCTGTCGATGGACATGTAGTTGGCTTATCTGCACTTGTCCGCCCTCAGCGGCCAAGTGCGTTGGTGAGATACACTTGCATGGTAGATATCTTTGCTTCGACCACTAAAGCCATCAATTGAATTGGCTCAATAATTAAGCCAGGTATCCAGGGCTAGGGGTATGATAATAGCCAGCACTAGCCCCACGCAGCAATTGGCGTGTTTGGCGCCATGGCCTATTCTTCAAAAAGATATTGTTATCAAATCGACCAGCTCTCCCACCCAAAGAACAAAGTGGCAGCAAGCACTGCCCATTCTCTCGGGACAACACAGAGACCCGGCGCGGTACGTCTTTCATCCCGATCGAATAGTCGTATCTTTGTAGCGAAAGCTGTCTGGCGTAGGGCTCGTCCACTCTTGATAATAGAGCCTTGTCCGGAGTAAGCCAAATCCGCCGGCAGCGAACCCCGAGTGTACTAATCTTATCCTCTTCATTATTCCCGAAAAACCAAACTGGTAACGTGTGGGATCCAGAGCATCAATTAATACAGGTGGGGGTAACTCTGTCGGCTGCGGGCGGGCATCACCAGTCATATTCGGTCTATCCCTCTCTTTTTTGAGAGTGGTGTGTAGTATTCAGCATGAGAGACATTTTAGACTGTAGCTTGGCTACGTACTTTTATCTTTGTCTTCATTTAGCATACGCAGTTGCTGTATCCTGCGGAGGCGGCCTAGGTAGAGCCAGCGGGGATGGAAGATGCCAGTAACGAGGGAAGTCGTGATCGGCATTGAAGCGAAAGTACGCAGTTCGACAAGCTGATGTGGGCGGAAGAGAGATATCAATACCTGCGGCTACATGTACCAAATTAAGATCGAGGGCAGGGAGTGAGTAGTCTTGGCGCCCGAGTGATGATTCATGATGCTCTCTCTGCAGCACACCTCGAAAACGTTCATTCATCTCATGTGCAACATCGCCTTCACAGAGCTTCTTGAAGCCGGGCACCCGCAGATCCTTACCAGTTGAGCTACATATACTCCCTCATTGCTCCCGCCTGCGGAATTACATACCTACCCCGCGCCCACCTCTTCTGCCCTCTGTCTGACCTATGGCGCCATATATTCACCCCCAGCTAATAGGCTCAAATCAAGTGCCAACAGAGTTTGAAGCTCTCCCCTCTCCCTGTGGGCGAACCAGCATCGGAAGGTCCCCAATATAGCTTATAAAGGTCGCTGATCACTTCATAGCAACCCTAACCCTAGGTACAGCCCCGATCAAAGACCGCCGATACTCTTAGGGCCATGTGCAGAGCCCTCGGAGAAAAAAGACTGGCCTGTGGATAGTGATGCGGTGCGCTTGTTTGTCACCGTTCTCTCAAACTAAAATTCAGGTCTCAACCTGGCACGAAATTTGTGCGAGTGATATCTGGTGATCCATTGCCCCTTGTACTGTTATCTTCGCGCCTGTTCCAAAAGATTGATGAATAGTTTCTGCTCTTGCAGGCACCGGCTCCCCTTGGCGGCAACTTTTGCGAGAACCCAAGGACTCGGCGCGGCCCGGAACATGTACGCATTTCATGCGGAGGACGTCTCGCTGTCTCATACTCTCCTCCGCCTTGAGACATTTATATGATGACAGCTGCTGCCTTGGTCAGTTTGTCAACGTACGTGCATCAAACAAACCAACCACGCCGATATACACTCAATCACCGAGACCCCCACGTAGAACGTTACCTCTATGATTAGCTTACACGGTATACACATCGTCCCATATTTCGTTATATCTGTCACCGCCTCCACACTCTTCATACTGCTGCACCAAACACAGGCCATCTGCGAGGTTTCTTGCGGTATGCAGTCAAATGTTGGATTGATATTAGCTCTCAAGGCCCCGGTACTCAAATGATATTCTCTCGTAATCACATATTCACACGCAGAAGACGCTTCCCAATCTTCCACGGGCTCCACTGGACGCCTGCAGTTATATATTAAATCCCCTGTCGGGATATACTCGGTCTTGGCTATATGGTATTTATGAAGTTCATACCAGTGCTTCTACCGGTGAGTGGGGGGCCCGTGATCTATCTATGCGAGGTAGTGAGAGGTCTATGCTGTATGGGTTACTTTCAACCTCAAGCGAAAACTCTCTACTTACCCATCGCTATTCATTCCCACATAATCCTAACTTCTGCTGTACCTCGAAAGGGTGGCAAAAGAACAAAGTCACTCTTTCCTTGATTGGTCCATTGCGTCTCGTTGCTTGTCTTAATGGGCTTAGAAGCCAGTTTTCGCCAAAAGATGACGGTTTTAGGGATATTTGGGGCCTAGAAACTATACGTTTCCCTGTCCTTGGTGGAAAGAAATTCTGATAAAGAGTTTGCGCTTCAAGAGCATATTTACCAGTAGTATACCCAGAAGCGTCCCGGTTGGTTCATGTTTCCTCAAACAGGCGTAGCCACCCGCGCCCCGGACCAACCGGACAAGAATCACAACAGCCGTTTGGCACGATAAGAGACCTCCAAATATCTTACAAAACACAGTCACACGCTGAAGTCTCTTCATTGTACTATACTAGAATATATTCAACACGCGAACAAGAAAAAAGGATGATATATTTCACTAGTTCCGAGTGATAGTTCATGACTAGAATTCTGAGGCTGGTCTTTGAGTGCTATTCCCAGTTTTCTTTTCCTTTCCACCGTTTATGATTGTGACCTAAGCCAGAGAGAGGCAATGGCTTGGACTATTATGAATCTCTATATCGTAGTTAATGGTATGTGATGGAAGAACGGCATCACTATCATTGACACCTTTCGCCTCACCAGCGCCCGAAGCTTGGAGCTAGATTTCTATCGTGCACTACACGCACTTATATCTGAAAAAGCCTCATCTGACCGAGGATATAATATCTCACATGGGCACAGGATGCAAGCTTTGTACATGATAGATTCATTGATAACCTAACAATACAAGATATTTGTCTGGATACAGACCCCCGAACGGAGAGACATTGTCGAAAAATCAACTTGATCCTACATAGTTATAGCCTAACAGTTAGAATTCCTTTCGCATATCCACAAATATCTCATATATGGAGTTATCACGCAAGACCCCCGCTGCATATGCCAATATCCCCCCATGTCAGGCGGTGGAGCACCCCCCCCCCCTTATTTTTATAGCTCGCAATACCGGGAATTTACAAGATGCAATCTAGTTGAATAAAATAAAGGGCGTCTTTACAACTTCGTGGGGCAACGTCATGCTAGTCAAAGTCCTTTTGCGGTACTGCGTGTTTAATTACCCATAGTAAACGGGTGACAATCTTCCTGTATATTGTTGTCGATAGCAGAGTACCAGTTTGGACAAGCACTCTGCGCCGTACTTGGGCGTACTCTTAAAGATCACCAGTTATTTGTCTATATGGATATCAAAAGGCCTTACCTAGGTCTATTTGTGATCCACTGGGTTAAAGATAATACGTCTTGGCAAGATATTTGACCTACACGGCCCGAGAGGCCCACCACCTACCCCACTGATGTCGAGACCCATCCGGTAAGGAAGTTGATGTCCTCCCATGATCTGCACGCTGGTTGGCGTGAGATATTCTTATATGAAAAACCCTTTCCTCTGCTCACTGGCACTACCACCCCAAGAAGGTAATTGTGACCAACCGAACGAATCGCGCTTATCCCCTTTTCAATGAGGGGTGAATATCTTGGATCCAGATCTCCGATCATAGATCTAACTCGAATCGAATCCCGTAGATCAAGTAACGGAAAAAAAACCACATGGTGGTGTCCTAGAGCAATCTTTCCCAGCATATCATGTCCATGATCCGTATATACCACAGGCGACTCCTCCAAAGCAACACCTATACCAATGACAGAATCCACAAGTCCAGCCTATAAACTGACTTGAATTAGCAAGGGGAGAAAGCATTTTTGTGTTTTTATATCGCCGTATCTATCTGAATCTCCACCTCTTTTTCTTTTCTTTCCCGACGAGATTTCCTAGTTAAAACGAGAATTGTGACACCGGGTAGTGTATGGCATTGAAAATGCAATTTCTGTGGTTGCGGTTGTATTTTGGTTAGACACGAAAAGTAGGATTATCCGATTTGGGTATCGAGGATCTTGGCTCCTCCGAGTTCCCCCCGTTCAACCCAATCCTAGTAATAATCGTACAGATGAAGCATATTTCCTGGATTGCCCCTCCCCCCCTTCTCTTCGTATCCCCCCTACCCCCATGTTATCACCATGGATTCGAGTCTGTGAAAAGGGACAACATTGACATCGTGTAGGTGTCAGACCAAGATGTGGCCGGTGATGGTGATCAATGGATGTATATGCGCAAGGGACCGGTATACATTTCCAGACATCAGTCCCCTGGATGTGGAAAAGTGACTGTTGTCCAGGACACTCTCGCAGTGTTTGTATTGATCCTTATCCTAGAAGCTTTGCCTGGCGTTTCGTGCTGCTCGATACCAACTGAAGATGTGGCAGAGTTGGTGGATAAAAAGCCTCAATATATACTTTTCCAGACCATGAACAACGAGACAAAAATCCCTCGATTCATCCTTGACTAACTCTTCCAGGTGTGTTGTCCATTGAAGGGTTGCGGTATTTCTTTTACTGATTCTCCTGAGTGTAAGGTTGTTACGAATACCAAATCCGATGCCTTAAAACGGGTAAAAAGGCCTCGATCGAGGCCCGGTTGGCAAGGCGAATCTAATCCAGGCTTCATGGTGATCACAAGATCTCCATTATTTTAGAATCATCCGAGCGTCAACTCGCAAGAATCATTGGCTAAATGGAATAATATTGATGGATCACCGCGAAGATTTATTTGAATGGTGGCGTTTGCCGACTGGTTACCTCAACTCTTATTCGGAATATAAGTTGATGTACCTTTCATGGGGGGGGGATCCCTGTGGTGTGGAGAAACATGTCTTGTGAGCTCCCTATCTAGGTATTTCTTTTCAGTACTACATTCACAGCTAATTAATTTTTCTCTCTTTTAAAATTGAAGGAATATTTCTGATGATACTGACACGATCTCACAGTTGTTCATGCCTCATTCAATGACATGATATTCTAACAAATTCCTGAACATAACTAGCAATACCAGTTTGCAATTAATTTAGCAGCGCGTTCACGACGGCAATATTCGATCATATCAGGACGCCCCAACGAAAGCCGCGGCCATCGCCTGCCAAGAGCCAGGGTATCTCTCGGCTATATAGCTAGATCGATTTCTATGCAAGTATCTGTTGATATTGAGGCAGCAGGTTTTAAATATGGCCTGGTCAAACATAGCTGAATAGGGCAGATTGCAGGATCTTACTCCCTACACTCAAGTTCCCCTTGCATATAAAGTATTTCCTAATAGCTACATGTAGCACTTCTACTAGGCCCAACTAGTGAGCTTTGCTCGGCGTTTGACGGTGAGGCGTGCACGTGTGGTGTCCCACATATTCTGATTCGCCAATTTCTTTTGAAGGTCTTTAACATTGATAGTGACGGCAAAAATATCAGCGATGTCTCGTCTTGCGTTTCTTTGATTCTGGGATATTTACAGGCCGTACAATAATCTGGGAGTGCTTTATAAAATAGGACCAAAGCCTTTTGCGCATGTTCCCCCACAAAAACCAGACTCCGTTGAATTATAAAATCAGTACTCCTTGGGGATGGCATGTGTTTTTGCTAGAGTTGCCTAAAGGAAGTTTTTTCTCGTTATGAGGTTGAATTCCAGGTACTGACAACTTAATAGAATCCTTTTTTCCGCTATGTTGTGGTGATTAGGCCTGGGCGCTTATCTGACGTACGGGCTTAGTTTAGGAACAAGGAAGGGGTAAGGGGTGAATCCACGTGTGGTTTCGGATCCTGCAGGGGGGGAGGTGTTGGTTTCATGTTTGTATCAGAATACCATTGGATTGTTGGCAATGCGGGGCACTGTTGTCAACTTCCACTCCCTGCAGCCCGTTCGAATTGGCATGCGCGCACTGGGCCTTGTGCATTCCCATGCAGGCTTCCATTCCACTCTAGAAGCACCGCGTGTGCGACCATCGAAAGTGCCTGGCGATGTCATTAATTCTCCGATTTCTAGAAGGCACATCCCCAGGCTTCTAGAAGAAGGTGAAACGAGATCATAGCCCCCAGCTCATCCATCCGTCAGGCACATTTCTACTCCGGTTGGACAGATTGCCGTAATAACCCGAAACGCGCAAAGCTGTCAAGTTACCCCTCAGGCAAACCTTGCAATTTCATCTTTGCACCATAATCAACGTTTTTTTAGATGAATGAGGTGTTAACTAGAGACGTGGTAGGTGCCTGAGCATAGTTCGCATTGTTGCCTGAGTTCTTTAAGCAGCAATTTCTACATCAATTGTGAAATATTGTTGTGTGAGGAAATGAGCAATTTGACTTTGTGATACTTCGTCTAGAACAACTAACATAGGTAAAGAAGTAGCTAGATGTGGCGAACTGCGCGTTAGAGATAGTAATGATCATGTACCTTGGCCAATCGAAAGCCCCGGGATACTCCAACGATAGGTTGATAGCTGCGAAACCCTCATGGGGCTCGCCACTGATAACTTCTTGAGATCATTTTTGAGAAGGTTTGAGATACGTTATCAGGGAATAATCTCAATTCATTTAAATCCAAGTCCGTCGGCCCGTATGGGGCTGTTTAATTTAATACGGATACCCTTTCGCCTTAGAAATAATTATATATACTTCAATTCATTCACCCCTCTATCAAGATGACCCGATAATCTCGACGACAGCGAACTCGAACTCTGTCTACGGAACGTCCCCTCATTTTATATACAATCCTGCTTTGTGGTCAACGGTACAACTAACAACTAACTGACGTATATACACATACGTAGAGACAACTACGACCTCGACTTGTGGAATCGGTCTGAGAAATCGAAACACAGGTCTACGCTCCAGAAGCTTGGATATGGCCATGGGGGTTGATGTGCAAGGCTTGTCTACTTACCCAACATTTTCTTTCTCTCCTTCGGTCATCATACTCCATGCCCTTTTTTAATTTATTTTTGTTTTTATTTTCGTTGGTTGTGTTGCAATTCATATTGTTTATTGTTGTTGTGATTGCATTTCCATCTTTAGCTTCAATTCACGCCTCCCTCACGTTCCAAGCTACCTTATCCCACACGTACAGACAGTTGTTCCTCACTTTATAATCCCTATCCGAGCATTTTCCCGCACATCATTATGGTGTGTTTTACCTCAGTTGCCCTTGTTGTTTTTATTTTGTTTTCTTCTTCATTTGCAATCTACGTTATACGTTTCCTCCATTCTTTCGTCAGAATATATTGCAAGAATTACATGTTGGTTCCATAATTTCGCTCCTTAGACAATGTGTCCAAGCGTTCTCTGCATATACTTGTACAGGTTTTACTTGCCGTATGAGTTTATTGTCAGCCTCATGTACCGCCTTGTAAGATCACAAAGGCTCTGTTTCATCAATTGATCCTGAGCCAAGCGTCTTACACTAATCATCCCAAAAGAATTTTCAAAACCATATTGAATATCTGTTACGCAGGCTCCGTTTCGTGTCCATCTGGGCCAACCTATCATCCTTTCTATCATCGTTCCAGGACAGCAATACCCCCGCGCTCGGTTCTCAATAATCTACAAAGAGCGGATATCTAACACCTGAGATTGAAACTACCAGTGCCCGCATGAACTTAAGATGCAATGGCTATCTGGACTGGGCATCATCGGTCGAAAATATTTTTATGCCTTGCCTAGCACCACCGCGGCTGAATTCAACTTCCCGAAACGTACGCTCCTAGGTGTGTTCGGCGGTAGATCAGCTATACCAATGGTGTCTTCTGCATGCAGTTCCCCGCTCTGCACGTCAACTCGAAACTGGGCCGCAAAAACGTCAGAGTAGCAGGTTGCTAATCCCTGTGGCCGTAGGAATTGCACTTCGCACAAATGTTTAACTCTGCAGATGAGACGTTTCCTGCAGCAAGGCTGCAACAATGCAAAGCAGTAATGAATATTGGGTCAACTTTCATTCGGCAATAGGCACAGATTTATGATATGATGCAATTGAGATTTAAAGATTGAATAAAAATTTTAGTGCTTGAATTATCGGCGGTACGTCCCAATCATTGAAATAAAACAAAGAAAACAAAACTTGCACTGTTTGATATGAAGGAAAAAGAAAATAAGCTAATAGCCAGGCGGATTATGTCATCGTCAAGGATGTTTTTTCTTCTCCAAATACCGGGGATAGTGAACCAGGAAATCCTCGCAAAGATAGTTGGTGCACGACGCCCTATTGGCTGCATGATGACCGCCAATGAGCATAGTGAGGTGCGCTTCGGCAATAGGTAACTGGGCTTGACAACTGCCACGGTGTGCCCTGCTTTTTGACACTGTTTCGACAATCCACCCGCATGCATCCACTTCCCTGGTATTGATCCGGCAAGTTTCCCGCCCTCTTCCCCATGATTTTTGATTGCCCGGAATATTACGTCCTGCGGGATCTCCTGCCTTTTGGGAACTTAACCTCATGCTTCAACTTGAGATGCTGTCTTAGATTGTCTTTGCGGCTAAATCCGTTATCGGGAACACCGCGATTACATCCCGGCATGGGGCATAGATGTCCAGGAGATGGCTGATGAATAGACTCCTTATGACGGTCCATTTCAGCACGTCGCTTGAACTGCAAGTTACATCCCCGGACTGAACACCTGTATCGTCGGCCTGGGGTAGAAGGCGAGCCTGTACTTCTGACGTCGATACTGTAAAAAGAAAGAAAAAACTTAATTAGTCTCTATTGATAAAGTGAAAAAAATAGATGAGAAATATGTACTTTTTGTTTTTTTGGTCGATCGGCGGCTCCAAAGTTGGCATCTCTTTCTCCTCGGTGATTACCGTAGTGTTGCTCTCTTGATTATTGTGGGTCTTGCCAGAAGTATTGCTGTGAATGGTTGCTTGTTAGAAAAGATAAAATAAAAAAAAGTAATTAATCCCAAAGATAATATTACCAGATCGCGGTCGGGACGTCATCTAGATCTGACGAGTAACGGGGTTGATATCCAAGATTTGTGATATTATCTTCCACTGTTCTCGGGGACTGGAAATAGTGGCTATTGTTCATACCACTCCCAGGCTGCAATTCTGTGTAGGCCGTGTATTGGGGAGTATTCTCGAAATTTCTGCTGAATTCATCTTCGCTGCTACAGGGGTAATTAGGTAAGCCGACCAATCAAAAGCAGCACTCCTGTCACAAAAATGGTTTTGTAAAAGCTTACTATTGTGTCCATGGGGACTGGGGTAGCTGCATCGCAGGGCTAGAAGGAGCTGGCAAAAACGTTTGCTGCACAGGCGATGAGTGATCTACGCAATTCTCTTCAACCAAGTGCAAGCTCGATATTCCATAATCTTGTTCTCCACAGGGGTATGTCTCGAGCTCCATCACAGGAGATTGATAATTTTCCGGAAGTGGGCTATAACGAGAATCCCGGTAATTATAGCAGTTATCGTGATGTTCATGATGTTGGTACATCGACGGTTGAGGGCAATCGTAGCTTACATCGCCTAAACGCTCGGCTGTAGCGCGCGTATGAACTGATTCAAGGTCCAACTGATAGGGATCCGTTTGTTCAAGATAAACGTTGGACAAGCTGCGGTAGTTATAGTTATAATTTTCCATATTGCTGATTATTAGGGAGCTGAATAGTTTTTCTGGGTGGTCGATGGATATATGTGTGATGGGGATCGATCTCGAAAATCTGTGTCGTTATATGATATTTCTGACCGTTTTTGTAGTAAAGGCGTAATGGCTGTACATATATGTTTGGATACATTAATATGCTGGACATGGTGTGGTGTGCATGCCTCTCCACCTAGCCTCCCTATGGGCGTACTGGTGCCACGCATTCGAATAGCCCCGTTCAAGGCCGTGAAGAGGTCTGTCTTAGATCGTCGCAGGGATCCACTCCCGAGTCCCGATGTCCTGGACCTCCCAATCCAGAAGATAACTGATGCAGCTTTCAAGACTTTCCATACTGTCAAAGTCGTTCCCCGAGTCCCATTGTTTTGTTTTTTTGTTTTTTTTCGGGGGGGGGTTTCTTTTTTTCTTCCCTTTGGTACTCATTATAAATCCTGAGTACTTCTTTGCTCTCAACACTCGCCTCAAAGTTAGCAATGGAGCCCATATGATGCCTGTTGGGCGACTTTGGCTTCCCATAATATTGTTAACCCCCGCATGGATCTTGATGCATTGGATGGATGCGAATGCAGGAACGAGATCTGGTGAGACAGAGGAGGAGCATGTGTAGCTGGCTGGTATCCAATGCGGGTCAAAGAGATCTCATCCCCCCAACACCACTTGCCAATCGCTCCAAGCAGGAAAATTTTTCTGTGTTACCCAAGGGTGTAGAGTACCTGTACCTTGCATAATGATGTATTCAATTGTGCCTTGTGAACCCGGTAGATGCAGAACAATACCATTCATCATTTTGCACAGCCTCGATACGCTCTCTTACGTCGTTCCACCTACCCTCCTCACACACAATCGGATTATTGAACCATGCTTTTTTTTCTCTTGTACGAAGCCTGCGCGTGGACTAGTCTAGCGAGCGAGTTCATGGAAGAGAGAGAAAAAAAAAAAAAAAAAAAAAGCCATCCACTTAGCGAGTTCTTCTACTTCTGAAACAGGGCAGTTCCATTCCTATTCAACATAACGTGGAGTTAATTCAGAAATCAAACACCCGTGCTCATTGCAAGGCTGCGTGCCGTTGAGGTCAACATCAAAAACATCATCAATTACTTCCCACAAAAGATTTTACTTGGATATTATTGCAACGATTGAGCGCTCTACCATCGCCCCAGATCTTGCATGGGCGTTTATCTTGAATTGTATCATGACAACGCATAGAACCAACCCATTGAGCTGGCGCTGCCACTGGCGCGAGGCACAGTCTAAGGGGATTCGATATCTGGAAAACGTTCCCCATGGCCATATGCGATCTGCATGGTCGCAGCAGTGATTTCAGCTGGCCCGTAGTGTTTTATGAAGCCCCCGTGACCGCGAAATATACTGCCTTGCAGTGCGCAGGTCAAATTTTGGGTCCCAGAAATCCGTGTCCAGAGCAGCCAGGCCAGGACCGAGACGTTCACGTAGGTCTTGGCCGAACTACAGCTAATACCTACATACTTGTATCTAAGATACTCACTTCTTCGCAGCATTTTTTTTAGGCGACCAAGAGATCATGATCAATTGAGTTGATCGATACTCTGAAATTCTAAACTCATTGATAGAAGCCCTCCACTACCTGGACCTTCATACTCTTAACGTCTTTTTGCGCATATTCATGAGCACTGATGCTCTTGTAAGTCATTTCTGGATAATCTAGCCATGCCTTTTGACTATTTTTGAGGCTGTCAAGTCTCCAAGCTAGGAAAGTCTTTCCTAACCTCCCCGAGAGACACCCCATGCATTTTCGATTCAGCAAAAGCTCCGTGACAATTTTGTTTTTCCAGGCATAAAGATTCTTTATCAGTAATATTTTGAGAGATTTTCCAATAGGACCCCAATGCAATTCTACGGCCCCCATTTCCAAGTTTTTGCCATAGCTTAATGACGAGTGATAACCCATGATTCATTTCTCACAACCTTTTAATTCATTAATTCATTTTCTCACAAGAAAACTAAAATGCTCGAATTTTCTTTGATACCAATTCAATTAAAGGCCTAAACTACAACTCTAATGAATCATCGAAGTATGCCTTTAGTAGCCTTTACCTCAAAGGTGTATGTTCTGCCTGGAGGGAAAATCCGGTACTGAGGCTTGCAAGAGGGACAAAGACATGCCTGTAGCCCTGTATCAATTGATGCTCGCATAGTATGTAGTATTTGCCTTTTAGAGTATCTCACAAAGATAAGCTTAAGCGTTGCATGGGATTGTTCAACTGAAGTGGATGCCTTACGTACGTTGAGGATTATAGTCATGCAGTCGACCCGCTCCTTCAACATTTCTGGTATTCCCGTCCTGAGTTCGGTTAGAGTCTCACACCTGAGTCTGTACTTTCAGATTCTGTGGTTGTTCTCGGATTCTTCATAGTCGTACTCGATTCAATATGCCGATTACTCAAATCGGATCTGGGGCGGCGATAACGATTCCAGGTACACAGATGAGTCAAAGAACATTGCTATAGATATCCTTCTCGGTTAATTGAACTCCCGGTACCGTTAAAGTTTGTCAGACTACTGAGGAGCTGGAATCACGCAGCTGCCCTCGGTGCTGAGAGTGACCACCAGCTAAGAATCAATAAACGGGGGGTGGTGCCGATTCGCCAATCGACGAATTGCTTAAACCATCCCACCAAACTGCGCAAGTCAGCATATGAGAACCCTGTAACAAGGAGGGGCTGTATAGATGTACACTAGGTGAATACGCACCATAGTGGCAGCGAACATCCTGATCTAGACCCCCACTAAGCTTGCTAGATTAATTGCGCTCTGTAACAGAAATCTCGTTCTGCCTCGGACTTTGGCACTCACTCGACTCTCCATCAGCTGCCTATGTCGCTACGTGGCCAGTGATGCAATGAAAGGTTCTCCTATGTACGTACTGCGTGTATCAATATCAAATATGGACTCGTAGTGATGGTAGTGGTGGCGGTACGGTGTAGTATCGTGATGTACCTACTCTACTGTAGAGTAGCACCGCAGGTGTAAGATGGGTTAGCGATTCTTGGCAAGCGATCTACTCTATGAGGCTTGTTATGCATGGGGCTTAGGATTGGCCAACTCAACTTCTATAATAGCCTTATCATATCGTTTCCCACCTCCTGCATTGATCCTCCCAACCAGCACTCGGGGTTGAAGCTATGAGTATGAATATTACACATCCATGGCCTGGTAGAGAGCCTCAACGTTAAAACAACGAGACAGTTGTGAGCCCTTCGTGCAATCGTCTAATCCTAGCTCGCCTATCATTTGATTGATCGATCTTACGCTGCCCGGACCACTCTTTGAACCCCTTTCCTTTCCTTTCCTTCCTTTCCTTTCCCCACAATCGGAGAAGAAGATGTCACTGAGTGTCCAGCACCTCAACACTGATGCGACGTTCCTCATAACTTTCCATCTACCGAGTTCCGGTACAACAACTACGCTCGCGAATACAACCACCAAAGAGGGCGATTTCTCGATCCTGCTAGACCCATGGCTACATTCGGATGCCCCTGTGTTCCACCCCCGGTTTTCCAACCAGCTACATACTGTAAAGCCGGCGGTAAACTCTCTCCTTGAGTTATCGCCAGCCCCAGATCTCATAATCGTCTCTCAAAGCAAGTCCGATCATTGCCACGAGGAGACACTAAAGGAATTCGACTGGTCAACACATCTGGGTACGCGGCTGTACGCCTGTCCAGACGCGAGCTCTACCATTAAAGGCTGGAAATGGTTTCCTTCCTCTCGCATGACAGTGTTCAAGAAGAGTGAAAGAGTTCGTGTCGACATTCCAAATGCCCAGAATCCTGAGCGTCCGGCGTGGTTGGAGCTTGAGTTTATTCCCGCCAAGTGGCCATGGGAAATGCCAGGACTCCATTCGGCGATCGGAATAAAGTACTTTTTCACTGAAACGTTTTCAACAACGAAGATGATTTCAACACTCTTCACTCCTCATAGCATCCCGATTTCTGCCCTGCGCTCATGGTTTTCACGCTTGCCCGGCAAAAAACCTCAATTGACGCTGCTCCTACATCCTTTTAAACATATCTACAGTTTCATGGGCGGCGAGATTTCGGGCGGATTCCCAGCAGGTTTGGAGATATGCAAAGCCACGGATGTGGGGACTTGGATTTCAACCCATGATGAGGTCAAAGTCGTTGAGGGCTTTGTCTCGAGTCATCTCACTGAGACTACATGGGATCGTGGAAAGGTCGAAGCCGATTTGGCATTAGCTGGGGTTAAAAACACCGTAGCCAAGGAGCTTAGAGTCTCCGAGAATCTGCTTGTAGACGAAGGGGTTGTTCTCAATGCGTGAGGGATACCTCTAACAAATATATTATTGGCATCCGGAAAAGAGGGAGTAGCCGTTAATGCTGTGAAAACGCTTGGGAGTTCATCACATCTCGAGAAAAGCGTTAGTATATAGAATCTTTCAAGTGGATAATATAGTTCCGGTGGCGGCAAGATAATAAACTGGACAAAATGTTTACTGAAATCGGTATTAAGTAGATTTTATTAATACGTATATTTATCCTTTGGATATTGGCAACGCTTGTTAAATTCTACATGCAAAATAGTTGCTCTAAGCAGAACTTGCTAAGCAAATGCATCTTCCCAATCGTCCGATTCCTCCTCCATAACAGTCCAGGTTTTGCCTGATGCGATGTCGAGATTGTCATCGTCCTCGTTGCCAGCGTGAATGTTAAGTTCAGGAAGGTCGGATTTTAGTTTATGGAGAGTTTGAGGAAGCGTAATATTTAGAATACTAGGCTCACACGTGTCATCCCGAATAGGTGATAGAACTTCCTTTTCGGGTGTGGGATCAACTTGTATCGCCCCCGACTCAATTTCGTATGTCAGCGGCGTGGACCCCGCAACATGGCAAGTAGACTCCTCGCTTGTATAGGAATCACTGTCTCGGATTTTGTGGCCTTCGACGGTAAGGCTCTCGAGAACTGTTGCCGTATTGCCAATCTGAATGGAGGCGCCACCTAGAGATTCCAAGGCCATCTCTTTCTCACCCTGTGGCGCGTATTCCTTCACAGTGGCAGACAAATTTCTATCAGCTGTATCCATAGACTCAGTTCCAACAGTACTTAATGCAGAAGCAGATAGTTCTTTCCTGCTTTCATCGTCTTTTAAATCAGTCTCTCTGGATTTTTCCACCTCCTGAGCGTTTACCAACTCCCCGCCCTCGCCACTGCCTATACATGGCGCAATTTCATAGGTCACTTGCACTTTCATTTCGTAGCCGTTTTCACCAGTATCATTATCACTAATATCCCAATCTGCCGGGCGTTTGATGAGTGGTAGAGATGCAAACTTGTTGAATTCATAATCAGCAATAATTGTATTTTTGCTGTTGCGATCAAGGAATAAAATTTTTGGGAAGGACCTACAAAACAGGTATCAGTTTACAAATAATCCCGAAGATAGGCTTAAAGGGGCTTACATCTTAGGGTCGAGGAAGTCATAGTTCTGCATAAGGACCTTCGGATCGTAGCCACGTTCTTCACAAACACCCAGACCAAAATGGTCTGCAAAGCTAACCTTGGTGTAACTCTTGAAGCTTTCGTTCAAACTAGATTAGAAACATCTGCATACCGAGACTTGGTGGGAAGAACATACAAGGTTGTAGTCTCATTGATAACGTCCCATACAGTAACCCCATCATCATTCTCCACTTTGATTTCTGTCGAAAACGACCAAATTCCTCCTGAGAGCACCCTAAGAACTACATTCTTCAAGGCGGGATAGGTTGCAAACTGCTTGCCGACTTTCGCTTTGTAAAGACTGAGACTATCCAGGTCCTCCCCAATCCTGATGACTTTCGGAGAGTGGTAGGCGGAAAAGTTAAGCCTGCCGAAGACTGGATGAAGAAATACCTCCGTGCTTGGTAATAGGGACGATAATGGTGGCGAGAGGAAAAAACAATGCTTCAATTCCTTTCCGTTTGTGAGGACGTAGAAACGTTTGCTGACTAGTTGAGCACCGAGGAGGGCAGTCAGGGGGAGAAAGGTAAAAATATGGACTGCTATACCCCTAGGGAGATCGTAGAAATTCTTAGTGCGGATTAAGTGTGGGTTCATGGTTGGAGACGTGGGGACAATTGTGGTGTTGGTGGCTATGATTGGGATGGGAAGGATGCTGGGGTTTTTTTAAGTCTTTAAGCACATGAGAGTGCATGGAACCTGTATGTACACAGGTCCGCACATAGATGCATATATGTACGTGCATACATATAGGCTCAGGTGTATGCTCGTTCCCAGTGCTACTCGTAGAGGATGGATACGAGACCGGCACAAGTGGTAACATGAGTTCTAGTATCCAAAACAGCCATCTATCGAATTCCGGAAACCGAGTGATATTATCTGATTCAAATATCAAGTCCCTTCATTCATCAACAATGTCACTTTGAATATTCTTTATTCATTCTACTTCCACTCTAATAATCACAGCCGTACAATCTTATGCGCTTCTATCTACTCTACTCAAGTTATTAAAACATTAGAAAACTAAGGTTTACCTTGACCATACATGCACACCTACTTGTAGCCAAACCAAACCCTTTGTATGATAATCTAAATCTAAATCCAAAAGAATAAAAAATAGGAAAAAATAAAAATGAAACTCCCCGTCAAACAAACATGCCCACGAGCGCGCCTGCCCAATTCTTCTTTTCCGCCGCTAGCTCTCCGGGCACTAACGCCCTCAAAGTCACACTCACCTCCTTTCCTGCATGTCGCTCATCATGGACTATAGCCAAGTCTTGTTCCGCTTCGTCCCATGTCCATTCAATCC
This sequence comes from Morchella eximia, assembly GCA_024713935.1. Taxonomy (NCBI): domain Eukaryota; kingdom Fungi; phylum Ascomycota; class Pezizomycetes; order Pezizales; family Morchellaceae; genus Morchella; species Morchella eximia. The sequence goes on from JAMGZG010000003.1 coordinate 56,769, forward strand.
CATTCTTTGCTCGTCCGCTGACATGCGGCCTATGAATTGTCGTTTCCTCTTCTGGGCCTAGGCCCGATACCGAGATAGTGAGGATGCACTCACGTCCTGAGAAATGGTATACCGGAACAAAAATTTCGGTTGTTGTTTCTAGACCAGTCTCGTAAAGTGGTGGAAGTGGAGGGTTAGCAATGAACCGTAGCTCAAAGCTGAGGGTATCAAGGAAAAACTCCGAGTTGATAACAATGCCTGCGGTTTTTGCAGGATAAGGCCGTAAAAGCGCTGGGAGGAGTCGACCGCCTAGATAGAGATCCCCGAATAAGACCGCTCGGGTTAAGGGTTTCTCAAGATCTCTGGGACTATTTGAGGTACCGTGGAGTGGAACTTCAACAGTAGGATTTGCATGGAGTGAGACGAGAGAGAAATCTTCGCTGTTCCAATTATCTCCAGATTGAATTGGAGCGGAGGTCTCGTTGTCAGCAGGCGTTGATTCTGGTGTTGCTGTTGTGGAGTGCGACAAAGTTAGGTTCCAAACAGTCCAATTCAGGAGCGATTTCTCCATGCCGTGGAATATGGCGTCAAGCTGTGTTAATGGGATGTGAATATCGCCAGTAATGTAGGAGGACTGGAGGTTCATATCAAATGGGATCCCTGTTTCGCCGATCAAGATTGGTGTTGGTTTTTCAGGGCGAAAGGTTTTTAGGTGCGAAATAAAACGCTGGAAATTATCCGCATAGTTGGCTGTCAGTCCGTTACGACCAATATAGGTATGTTTCCAAAGTTTTCGGGAGCCCTGAACTTGTTAATAGGAATAGGAATCAGGATATATCTGGTGGGGATACCTACGCCTGCAAGCGATAATGTGTCAAAAGACACTCCGTACCACAAGGCCTTCTCGTAAAGTACTCGGATATCATACCAATGCGGCGAGTAGCAAATCTTCTCCCCTGGTGGCGGGTTCGTGCCCTTTGCCCAAGCCGGTGGGCCCAGATTTGGGACAGGTTCAACAAACATCCAACGTCCAGCCAATGAATCTTGAAGGGCACGGGCAATACCCAACTTAAAGGATCTCAGGAATGGGACATAGAAGTCCTTCTCGAAGTCTGCTTTCTTTCCAGTATTTGGGTTTGTTGCAAAATAAGATTCCCCTCTCGGCCCTAATGCAACATTCCCATTTTCTTTATCTTCGGGCAGAATATAAACTCCTTCCTCTAACCAAATATCTTTCCTACCCGGAAGCCACGCTGAGATCCGTTCTTTATTAAGAATGTCGTCCCTCACTCGTTTTGATGGATGAGGCCAGGTCCGTTTGAAGTAACCGACAGACGTTGGGAGGCCCACCGCAAGTGTCATCGATTGAAGAGCACTAGGCATGTGCCCCAAATGTAGCTCTGTATTTTCATTATGGCGATGTAGCGATGGTAACGCAATATAGCCCGGGTGCGGCTCGTTCATGGGATCATAACCAAGTACATTGGACAACGAACTCAAGCGGGATGCAAGATGTGCATATGCTTTGATATACGCACTACGCAAGACGTAGCCAATGTTTTCACCCTGAAATTCAGGTATATCCCCAGAGTATACCGCTTTTGGGGCGTAAACTTCGCCGGCATAAAATATCGTAAACATGGTGGCCGGCCCAAATTTCGAATAATTTGTTGGCCACAAACGACCAGAGGGGGTTGAATGGGATGTGCTTTCCCCAGAAACATCGAGAGCTGCTGCACATGTAGCCGGGAAAGTACTGGGGTCCAGGCCGACCATGTGAAAGGTCCATATGGGAGCTCCGGATCCACCGGTATATCGAGACCAGACATCCTGATGACCATCAATAAACACCATCAAACCTGCCTGATGTGCTTTTTCTAGAATTGCATATATATAATCAATATATTTCTCGTCATATTCTCCCCTAATTTCAAATTAGCACCCAGGAATGCTTTAATTGAATACTGTAAGCTTTAACTGACATCTTTCTAGGTTCCAAAGCTTCCCAGGTAATAACCATCCTTACTATACCAATCCCCCAAGCTCTAAGGCGTGTCCACCACTCGCTGGCTTGCTCGACACTTGAAAACGGCTTGCCGACATAAGTTATGGTGCTCGCATCGTAGAACTCGGGAGTACCAGCAAGAGGATTTTCCATGGGATATTTTGCATCTCCTGATACGTTGATGCCTCGTAGAAATATGGTACGTCCATGGGAGTCGGCAAACGCGTTTGCAGTAGGGTGAATCGTGATTGATGAGGGTTCAAAAGTGGTGGACGGTGGGGAGACTGTGGGAACCACCACTTCCCGTGGTGGAGCATCGTAGAGAGTGGTAGACATTAATTAAAAGAGGGGGTTGATATGGTATAAAAGATATTGGGGGGGGGGGGGTTGTGGGAAGCTTATATTTGTCGTAAATGTAAATATATGTTGCTCCGGCCCTAATAGGGGACGGGGGTTCTTTTTGGATGCAGGGTCTAGCTGACTCAGCCCAAACGAGCCGCGCGCACGTGGTGGATCTAGCTAAGCTTTTAAGCCTCATCATCGAGATCTTGTGCAGCGCTAAATCCAAGCATGTGTTACACAAATGTTAGGTACTGTCGTTCACGGGGTATTGGCGGATACTGGGTGATGGCGGGCAGGGCAAAAAAGAGACGGCCAAGCCAGATTTTACCTACAATTCGCCAATACCCAGTATCCGCCAATACTCCGTGAACGACAGTACACTCTTCCCTTCCACTAGGACTCAATTCTAGCATGTACAGTCGCTCACCTAGTGACGGCGGATCCTGTCTGGTGGTTGTGTTTGCAGTAATTTACCCTTGGCGTCCCAAACTTAGCTCTGCTATTGGCCTCAAATCCCTGACCACCGTCAGACAGGATCCGCCTTCACCCCGTAAGTGACTGTACATACAAACCTCAAGCCCGTTTTCGATTCACAACAGGTGTGGTGGGGCATGAAGTTGGGAAGAGTCGCTTTTGGTGTGTGGTTTCGTCGTCGGACGACGACTTTTGAACAAGAACTATACCATGTAGAGGAAAGCAAGAGTGAACATACATGTACATGTACACATCTACGGCGTATTTAGTACGGCATCTGGTTTGGCTCTTAAGTCGCTATTGACAAATTTGTCATTGATCTAGAAATTGCTATACGTATAGCCTACCTCCCCGACTCTAGGCATGTAGTTGCGGGCAACAGGCGTTCTAGCGCGCCATATAGCCATATAACAACATCTTCGATCTTCGATGTCCAGCTTGAATCCGCGGCACCAATGTCCGAATCTTCCTGTACCATTACCTACCCCACTACTCGCATCACTCCCAACACTCTCTGTGCTGTAATCTTCTCTATTTCTAACGCAACTCTTCCCGCTCCCCGACATTTCTCGATCATTCCCCAACCTGCGTAATGCCGAAATTGAAGAAAATTTCGGTTGAGGTTTGCGCCGCCGGCAGTGTAGTTACTTCCCTAGGCGCAGAGATCAGTTTAGACTCTACTCTTTGTGAATCATACATTCTCTCGCAAACAGGAATGCGATTTGGCATCGTTGTCAAACCTGATGATGATTTTTTTGCGCCAGATATCATAATTGACCAACACGTACATCCGGACAGGAGAGGAGGTAATAGGCCCGAAGACTACCCCTACAATCCTTCTGAATGGCATCTGCTAGCCGAAGCCTATCTAGACGAGTGTCTAGTTCCAGAAGCTACAACAATCGTCTATCTTCCGTGGCATGTCAAGGCGGAAGAGCGGTTGATGGATAGCAGTATTACCAGTGATGGCAATGGAAAAGCCATTGAAAGGCTTTGGTATTTCCAAGAAGTTGGCTTGGAGAATTTTGTCAAGACCCTTTCAATGAATGATCCCGACGCTAGCATTGAAAGTATCCCCACTGGAGAAACTACTTCGGATGTTGAGGAAAGCGACCTCCTAGCGATGATGCAGAATCTTAGGACCGAAAGGAGCAAACAAGAGCCGCTTATTGCAAAACCTGGTCAGATAAGAGTGGTATTGCGGAAAATACGCATTGTTGGCTCTGGAGATCTTAAAGACAAAGCCCCAGCTGCTCACGCAAGTAAACAAATGAATTTGGGAGATACTAGTCATATGATACAGTACGTTTTCATCCCCCGTCATGTGTTCAGTACCGCACAAGCATTATTTTACACTTATCAGCCTCTTTGAAGTAAGTGTTAACCCATTTCTAGGATTGGAGAGGCACTCCCTGTTAAGTTCGGGAAAAGGCAACATCTTTACAAATTTCTTGAGGAAGACATCTATGCAAAATTTGTATTCAATTATCGATCAGCCGGTAAGTATCGACCTCATAGAACGGGATGCTACCCGAAACTAATTTCAATAAGAACATTTGAATAGGATGAAATTACTTCAAATGGGGAGGAATAATCGCCGAGGCGTGGAGGATGTGGTGCAGTTCTTGAGGCCACTTACATTCAATGAACAGGCCAAACAATCAAAGCTGTCTGAACCGCCGGGGGATTCAAGGAAATTCCTTACCAGGACTAAGCCCTTGTGCAAGCTGGATGATCGGGGTTTGAAGGGTCAGCATATTACGGAGTTCTCCCCCAGAGAATCATGCACTGTTTCGAAGCCCACAAGCAAGCCGGCGGAGCCACTTGGATCCTTGGGATTTAAAACTGGGTCCCTTCACCTGAAGAGTTTGGAAGGAGGGAATAGATGCCTCGGGGGACCAGCCGCCAGTGCCATGAGTTTCAACTCTCATATTACCAAGCATGACAGGGGGAAAGATGCAGGTGAAATAGAGTCGAGCGATATTGGCGGCGAATGTTACGAACCTCTTGCGAGTATTGGTGGATCCGGGCTGGTGACTACGAACAGCCCTAATACCGAAGGTAGTTTCTTCCCTGTGTTTGGTACCAGTGACCTATTGAGCTCCCCGCTACCCTGGGCTCCAAATCTCTACCATCCGCTCGGCCAGGGTATGGAACCTAGGACCAATTATACGACCGGTAACTCTACACATCGCGTTACTGGACATTCTGGGGAGGTTCGTCGTCGAGATACGCCCGAAATTGTGCTCCAAATGCAAGTCTTAGCTGTACCTTCATACCAAGGTGCTCAGGTGATATGGAATTCCATTTCTCTACTTTCGATTTCTAGCTAGTGATCTAACGACTTTAACAGACAAAAAGGCTTTACTCGAGTGAAAACCAGGGAGATATTACGGAGCCCAGCGTTAAGCGATTTCGTAGAATGGAATAGGCCATAGTCAGTACCGGGTGGCCCTTTTCATAGCTCTGTACAAAATTTGAACTTTGTTGTCTCGAGCACAAAAAAGAAAAGAATAGAAGATTTTGCTTCTAACGCTAGCCTCCTCCTAGTGAGAGACTCCCTACACCTATAACTTTAAATCATAACGCGCGCATTGGCCTATTATGCAAAACCCCCATCAAGGCCCACTCTATTAATTCCAATGTAGTATTATACGAAAAAATGAAAGTATATACAAAGCCTCAATCCATGAGGGGAAAATCTTGTACCAAAGCTCTTAAACTAGGCGCCGGCGAATGTACTTGCAAAACCCTTCACATCATCCCAATCCGGTAGATTCGACGGTGTCTCCGAATCATCATCCCCCGCTATCACCGGTGGTGCTGTGACGATTGGTGTTTCTGTGGCTATTGGCGCTACAGTCTCAAAGGCTGGTGCTGGGGGAGGAGAGAGGCGGCTTATAGAGATGCGTAGGAGCGTGGATGATCTTAAACCACTGTCAACTTCTGATGTGGGCTCGGGAGCTGCTGTTATCACGGGTGCAGGCCCAGCAGTGCTCGTGGGTGTTACATTAGTTTCGGTAGTTGTTGGTATGGGAACTGGCTGTACGCTGCTCGTCAGTTCTGGAGATGTAGTGTCTGGGGTCGTAGTTTGGCCGCTTTTTGTACTTGTTATAGTAACTTGAGTGGTGGTTATGTCTGTAGCCTGCTCCGTAGTAGTTACATCTATAACTTCGGTACTAGTAGGCGTGAGAATAGCGGTCACGACCGAGGTTACGTCCGTAGTGATAATCGCAATCGTAGTCATGGTGGTAACAACTTCTGTAATAATACTACTAGGTAGCGGCAGAAGAATTATCGTACTCCCTACTGCCTCCTCCGTCCCGGTTGCACCACTCTCTGTTACAGTAACCACCGACGTCTCCGTAATCCGTTCCATCCCACCGCTGGCTGTTATAGTGACCATCCTTGTCTCTGTGACCTTCTGTATCTGTGTTTCCGTCACCATTTGCATCTCTGACTTTGTCTCCGTCACTTTCTCTATAGTAGTGACTGTCACTGGTGCAACCTCCACGAAGTGGTGACGATCTATAGTTGTAGTCACTACAAGTATCCCTCTGGCAGTCGATAGAGTAGGTGAGAGGGCAAGAGTTGTATTTTTGCATGGAGGTGAGAGAATGGACGTAGATATTGAGGACGGCGTAGCTGCGATGGATGTGTTCTGCGGTATTGGCATCGACGGGAAGAGAGTGGGCAAGAAAGTTGTGAATGTTGTGAGCGTCGAGTGGAGGGCCGAGGAGCTAGAACTAGATATCAAAATTAGAATGATTTAGACAACAAATGAGTGGTTATATTACTTCTGTACTGGTATATATGTCGGTAAAGCCTGCGAGAAGTTCACTACCCCAAGCAAGATGAAAATCTGGAACGGTGAGATCATTATATCGTTGAATTGAAGTGACTATGAGAAGAAGGTAATAATTCCAGAAGATGTCCAAATATACGTGAGGAGGAAGGTGTTTAGCTGTATGAAGCGAATAAATATATTAGGTATTTAATTGGCGCTCAACGCCGGCCGGATTGACAGATAATAGAATTTAAATTAAAGTGGTGAAAAGAAAAGCGCACTTTGGATATGCTCCATGTGCCAGACCAAAGAACGAAACCAGCAGCAAGAAAGAAGAAGGCACAAGTTGTCGAAGGGAAACAGATCTCCTATATAAAGATATACCGCTGCCACAACTAGAGCTAACCTAGCCACGACACATCCTGTTACAGATTCGTCTCTTCTACTAATCCCTGTTGGCGGCTCCTAATGAGTTGAGGTTGGCCAGCGACCACCCAATCATGTCCAAATATCCCAGTGCAGTGGCGCCTATCAACGAGAGCAAAGTCTTGTTTCGCCAAGGAGGCCTGTCACGACGTTCCAAGCCAAGATCGGAAGAGAGCTTTTGAGACTGGAACTGTTTTGAATATCCAAGGTGCGAGACCAATCGGGTTTTTGAATGGGAGGGAAACACGCGATTTTCGCTTACAAGTGTTGCATGCAGGGGCGAGATTCTTATTTTTTCTTTTGGATGAGTGAAGATAGGAATACCGTGCCGGGTTTTCGGTAATAGTTGGGCGCACATAACTACATGCACATATAAGTCGTAAAAGAGTTTTTGTCGGAAGGTATAATCATAACGGAATTTCAAGCGTTGGTTGCCATGAGGTGCTTATGTCACTTGGACTCGGTTTATGCACATATAGGTACATGTACCTACATACTGTTAATAGGGGTAAGCCGATGGACGTGTCAAGACTATTAAGATTGAGACGAATGATGATTTGTGATTCTTCTACTCTCACTCTCTTTATATGGTTGTGAAAACAAAGGAAGTCAATCTCTGCTTCCTATGGCTTCCATTCTATAATGGAACCATGACTAGCTAGAGGTAGTGAAAGAACGTGAAAAGAAAGTGAAACAAAGAATATAAAGTGATATTCTAAAGGAAAATTACCCGATAAAGAAAAATAAAACCGAAATAAAGAAACGGAAAAGAAGATAAAGGGTTGACTGATTGGTCGGCTTTCCCTATGGGAACCCATACATGTAGTATAGTACTCGTAACTACATGTACATACATATGTACATGTATATACGTCCTCTTTGTAACGTGAGAGGGATTTTATTAACAGTACTGTGGCTACATGTACCTATCTTACCAACTCACTAAATGTACAGCCACCCTGCAAAAGTGTTCGTGATTCCGATTTCGGAGTGAGACATTTCTCCATATGTAACCGTGGCGGACCATCAAGAACATCCCAAGAGAAGACCTCCCCAGTGACCAATGGCGCCTAAATTAACGAAGAATAAGATCAATGGCCTATATTCTTTTTATATATAGTCACGAACTATATTATACATTTTTCATTGTTTTGAATCTCAACTTTAATAACATCAGTATTACGGGCGCGCCACACTGCGCACTGACATTAAAATTATATCACGAACACTTTTGCTGAGTGGCTGTACATGTACTGTCGATATAGGTGTATCTTATGCGCTATGCCAGAACTCAACATGTCGGATCCCTTGCTATCCCGGATGGATTTGGCTGATACTCTCATTCGTCACAAAAATTAGTTTGCTATCCCGGATTTTGGTCTTCTCGAACCTTATGGGAGACTGGCCAACTCTCTGACCCCTGTCCCCATACAAATAATATTTGATATCCCGGATTCACTAGTCCATATACAGCTAGATTTTCCCATTCACTGAAGGTCGAATTCTGAGGTTTTGAACACTTTCCCCCCTTCAATATTGAAGCGGAGAAAAGCTCTGTCAGACACCAAGTACTGCTAGCACTCAATAATATTAGAAGCTGAGCTTTTGAAGCGAAAAAGGGTGATAACGGACCAAATCCAGGGTTAGGTTTATTTGTTGAGGATTTATTTGCTGTCCTGGATGATTTGCTATCCCGTACGAAATGGACTGAATCTTGGCCATCCGGCATAGCGAGGTGCGACTGTACATGTATATGTACGCATACATGTAATTTGACACTCTTCAGTTGCCCATAGATGTAGGTACAGTCACAACTCGATATGCCGGATCTCAATACGCCGGATCCCTTGCTGTCCCGTACGAAATCCTCTGGGATTTTAATTTTCTTACTCCAAAATCAATTTGCTATCCCGGATTTTTTGCTATCCCGTACGAAATCCTTCGAATCTTGGCAATCCGGCATATCGAGTTGCGACTGTATATCTTTCGGTTACGCCGCGAATCCGCATTTCGTCAGGTAACACCCCCCTGCGAAAATAATCTACTATAGTGGTTTTGGATAAGAGTACCGAGGTTAACCATAAATACCGAGAATCTGATAAGATAAGCACACCTATCTCACAGCAAGATTCTCTTATCAGATTCTTCGTATTTACCCTCAACGCCCGGTACATGCAAGTTACTACCCTGGAGCCGCAGAATGTGGTCCTGCCTCGGTGTTCTTACTGATTTCCGATCCATGCCCATTTTTTGTGCTACCAATCGATCGCTGGCGGTTAATTGGGAGGTGCAACTGATATTATGAACGACGTGGATCACACCGCCCCGAGATATATAAAGGCTATTCCGAAGGCCAGCCAGCTTTCCTGATGTGTTAAAATAACCACAAGAATAAACCTCAGAATGGCCAGCAATATAGTGATTCGACTATCCCAAGGCCTCACGGTCCTCGCAGACCTCCCGCTCTACCAACTCTCTCTTATATCCTTCACTACGGCAGTTACTTCCCACATAACATATTTCTGCCATTCTGAGCGCGATCTCATCGCAAAACAAATTTTTCTTGTCGCAATATTCGCTCCGCTTGCCTTTCAATCGCTTTTTCAGTTTCATCTCAAACTTCCATTCTGGTCATGTGTGCAGCTGACCTCAACCATTTATGGGTCGTTTTTGTTAGGGATGTGGAGTAGTATAGTTGTGTATAGAATATGGTTTCACCCGTTAAGAAACTTTCCAGGGCCGTTTTGGGCTAAAGTAACCAAGTTTTGGATACCATACACTCATTGGAGGACGAATTGGCAATACCATCTTGTCATGCTTGAATTGCATAAGAAGTATGGTGATATTGTTAGAATAGGTAAGTCCGAATGCCGTAGCTGCCGATGGACATAACCAGCCGAAGATATCGAATTAATCGGGTATGTATATAGGTCCAAACGATATTTCGATAAACCACGCCGACGGTCTTCAAGCTCTAGCAAAGGCAAAAAAGGGGACGTGGTATAACTTTGCTGATGGGCAGCACAGCCTTCAATCCACGCGAAATTCTAAAACCCATGCGATCCGGAGAAGGGTATGGGATAGAGCCTTCACCACAAAAGGTATTCTCACCAACTTTCTATGACTATAGGATGTCAAACTAACGCCTCCCAGCCGTGCAGGACTACCTCCCACGGATATTGAAGTATACCGATACCCTTATGGCTCACATCTCTAAAAATGCTGGGAGTCCTATTAATGTCACCGACTGGTTCAATAATTTCATGCTAGACATCATGGGCGATTTGGCCTTTGGAAAACCGTTCAATTATATGAAGCCAGAGAAGAGAGTCGGCGCGTTTGATTTTAAAGCCGTGATGCATGATTCTGCATATGTGATATCGGCTTTAGGGCAAGTCAGCTACTCATTTACCATCCTAAGCATGCTAGGTGCTGGAGGCAATGTTCAAATATTTTTGGATTTTTGTACCGGTCTGGTTAGTGAAAGAAAGACGGTAAGTACACATGTATTCATAACACGAATAATCAGCCAACGACTTGTCATGTTCAAATTTAGTATACGCCAAAGGAAAGAGATATCTTTTCATATATTCTAGACGCTGAACCACAGAATATTGGAGAACACAAGTTGTCCCTGATGGGAGAAGCTCGCCTCATAGTGATCGCAGCAAGGTAAATTGCTGGCTGATATTATACACTTTAATTGTTCTCTCCTCATTTACATATGTCAATAGCGATACAACTTCTGCTACTTTGGTTGCCATATTCACCCTGCTCGGGACACACCCCCACCAACTTCGCAAGCTCCGGGCCGATATTGATGCAATCTATGACGCATATCCAGATGAAAGGGTTCCAAAGGAGATAATAAACGGGGGAACACCAGCGACTAGGCATTTAGAGGCGACAATAACGGAGGCATTAAGGATGAGCCCGGCTGTCGCGAATGGTGTACAGAGGATGACACCCAGCGACGGGATCGTTGTGGATGGCGTTAGTGTCCCTGGAGGAGTAAATGCGATATATTGTTTTCGGGCTGCTCATATGGGTGAACCTCCTTAATCCGATGAATCCGAGACATATATAAGTGTTGACAGCTCCAAAGACGAAAGATGGTTCCCGGACGCACAAGAGTTTAAACCAGAGAGATGGTACGAAGCTGATAAAGAGACGCTTGCAAGACAAAGATCAGCATATGCCCCTTTCTGGCTTGGTAAGATATTCATCTCACGGATAACCCCGTACACTGTTTAACCCTACTCTATCCGCTTAGGTGCCTATGAATGTGTTGGTAAGCCGCTCGCAAATATGCAACTCCGAATCGTCACTTCACAATTGTTACGCAAGTTCGATATTAGGCTGGCGGAAGAAAACGTTGATGCCTGGAAGGTACGTGCACCCTAAATATCATGGGTTAATCTACTGCGTCCCGGATAACTGACTTTGGATTCAGATGTTGAATAGATCAAATGATCTGTTTACAACGCTAATGGCACCTACGAACGTAATTTTTACGCCAAGGCACGTATAGGATACGGTTCTGTACGTTTAGACTTTATTTTTCGAGTGGACCTCATTAAGGGAAGAAATTCCATCATAATTAAAGGAAATCTCGTGCATTGTATGTTTTTACTGGCTCCCAGACACAACGAGCATGTGTTTCATTCTCTCTTGTAGTTTGGGCAAGTCGTAAATGGGCTTCAAATTTAGTTCTTCAATTATGTAACATCATTTTCCTAAACCGGAATAGCTCATGAATATTGGCATATTCTTTCCGGAATATAACGCACATATTTAGTAGGCTCGTCCCAATCCTCTTGCTTCCATTGCTGCTAAGTAGAAGATGGGTACGAGACTACATGTATTTACATATAGCACCAACTACCGACTAACTGCCTTGAAATTTTGGGGGAAAACATACGTAAGTTGTTGAACGATAGATAGGACGCTTTGGAGTCGAAAGAAATGGTACCTACATGTATGCTCTACATGAGAATCCCTCCCATCTAGAGGTAGTACTTCTCATCTCCAGTGCATGTCGCACTTCCATCGTCACCCACCAGAGTTCTCTCCAGCGCAGCTGGTTGTTATTTAGGGTTAGGTTTTCTCGCTCTCGACCAATCAAATGCTCAAGGGTTTCGAAAGTCCTAAAGACCAAACATCATTAGAAGATTAGATACATACCGTTTACTGTTCCGGAATCAATTACATTCATACGTTCATCGCTTCGCACGAATTGTGGATAAAGTGAGATAAATATGAAATGGTCCCTAGTGGTTTATAGTGAAGGGATATTATACAGATTGAACCTAGTCCATACCTACTTCTGGAGATACAAGACTACGGTACCAAAAAAACGGGGTGTAATCCGTGCCGTATAAATGCTACAGAAATGTTGGGTCTATGCACATTTTAAGAAATCCGGCTTTACAGCCGCACTTTTGATAATCAATAATTGTCAATAGTACTGTAGAAATACGGTATGACTGCATCGGTCACACCCAGGCGTGACAGTAGATGAGAGTAACACTTGATGCCAAGGGAAATAAGATTGTTCGGTCAACACCAATGGATCATCAACACCAACCATCGTGATCAACACGAACTACTCGAATTATCAGCATCATCCTGCGCATATAGTGGAGAAGGTGTTCCATCATGTAGTGAATATCGGATGGACAAAATCTATTTTTTAAAAGTATTCCCCAACTCTCTTTAGCCCATTGGTGAGTGACCAAAAATGACGGAGATATTGATGAATTTAATGTAACTGGTTGATGTCTTGATACATGTACATAATTATCATGAACAAAATAACAAATGTACCTTTTTATTGCAGGTACAGTCCGGAGAACCCCGGAAACCACCGGAAACCCCGGAAAAGCATAGTATTTAGTAGCATTGTTAGGAATGCCGCATTTATGCGGCACTAAGCACAAAAACCGTATTGTAGCAAATATTTGATTCCTCTCTATACCGTAGTATATAGAATACCGCACGACTCTTTTTCTGCGGCACGGATTACACCCCCTTTTTTGGTACTGTACTTACGACTACTTGTTGAATACATGTATCTATCTACCGGACCGCATTTACTCTTGTAAGTGTATTCGCGGGCGCTTACCTATACATACATCTGCCCGCACTCACAACTTCAGGGCGTTGTGGCGCATGGCGCGTAGCTAAGTCTAACATGTGGCTAAACGAGTGCGACTAGAAGAGACGTGTCTGCGAACACAACAGGCAACGTAAGGGAGAACACACATTAGATTAATATCTCTGTACTTCGTAGACCACTACCAATACATCATCTGTCTCGGTTTTGCTATACATCGGTTTTGATTGATCGTCGTTCGTGATCGGTCGAGACAGGACTCTAGTGATTACAAGAAACAGCCAGCAGCGTCCTGCTAAATTCAGGCCCTCCATTTGCCAAGTACTTATTTTGCATATGGTAACTAATCAGTCAAAATCAAAATTATTCTTAACAAGACGCAAAAATACCCCATCACTAACGTACCAGGAATGTAAGAAAACATGATCCCGAATTCTGGTTATTCAACAAACTGGCCTTCCCTATTTATTTACTCGTTATCGAGGAACATACACTTGACCCTTGCCTTCATCAAATTGTGTTCATCATCTAACATTCCACCTGGCGGACAAGATTTTCTCATGACGGCTGGAAATATAGGGACCTGGACAATTGCCTTTCCCTCTAGTTCGTCCAGTTCATACATGCAACCGAGGTCTTCCATGATGGCTGACTCGAACAGCCTTCCGGGCTGTATAGGCAAAAGGTAGATGAGATCGGATTGCTTGCGTATCTAATAGCTTGTGAGCATTTTTCCAGGGGAGGTATTGGCAACTATTAATTAGATCTAACGAACCTCTACAGACAAATCGGCTGCGTGTCCCACAATCTTATGAAGATCATTATTTCTAGATTGCGCGTCGGATTCTTTAGGTGCTAGAGGGGCTAGCAAGTTGGCGAGATCTGCTGCGACTGAGGAGATGTCCTCTTTGTATCGGCGCTCATAAATGGGGCCTTGAGCGAGTAGGTTGACAGTAAGTGCACGCCAACGTTGAACTTGAAAATCTGTACCATAGCGTTTGTTAATCTCTTGATGCAGCCCTATTTGTATATATGTGCCTTACTCACCATTTCCTTGAAGTTGAGGCCCTACGACACGTAGGGAATTTCCAGCCTCAGGCGCGCCAAAAAGAAAGGGCCCAAATAAACAGAGGTATATAGTATTGATCACCATAGCATTTATAACTTCCCGCCCCGACCCCACAGACCGCAAGATATTCGTGGGATCGTACACAACACCCCTCACCATCCGTGCCAAATCTATGGGCAGCACGTTAAGGTCTGTGATCTCTTGCCACTGACTCTTCTGGAAGTAGGTCATAGTCCATTCTGTTATCGAGTTTGTAATATCGGAGAGTTGGGTGACGAAGTATTTATCATCTCGAGAGATTCCGCCATCTCGGAGGTGCAGACGGGTTATAGTTTCTGTTAGGGCGTTTATCTGCCTGTCCTTTTCGAGTATGGTACCTTCGGCTTCAAGGAGTTTGGCACTCTGTTCTTTATAGAGGACGCCTACGTCCACCGCTGGCGCTTTCTCCCGGGGGGGTCGTGATGAAACAGCGCGGGGGGTTTGCGATAAAGTCTTTTCTCTGGCATTAGTATCACTTTCTTTCCGCTCCAGGGATGTAAACGGGGTCGATTTATACCTTATCTCTGGGCTTGAGCTTTCCTCTGCGCTCCTCCTTGTTTATGTTATGGGGAGACACCTCCACATAATCATCGTCCACCTCGATATGATTATCTCTTCTATCCAGTAGTGATCCCTCCATGTTTGACTCCTCACGAGAACTATCTTCTTGCCTCTCTGGTTCTTTACGAGTATTTGCCCTAGGCGATACGTACGGGTAAGTCTGAACTGGACGGTGATGTCTGTCTTGACTACGCCTAAAACTAGTATTTGCTGTCTCTGTTGATGCCGTTGCGGACGAAACCGCCGCCGATGGTGCTGTTCGAGGAATAGATTCCGGAGCCGTCGCGCCCGGGCGTGCAGGTGTGCTGCCAGACATTGCACGTATGATATTTGAAGCAGAACGAATCATAGGGTGCAAAGCAGATTGATCAGACATGTGTTGGGAGTGGTATATAGTGGTAGTATTTTGTATATTCTCCGTAGATAGAGAGGGTACGAGGAGGTTAGAAATTTTTGAAAGCAAATAAAGCCCACAGAAAATGTACATAAGCTACCAGCTAGGAGGGTGAGTGTGGGTGCCCCGCATTTACAACATTCAGGCTCCAGTATTTTTGCAGTGCGGGACACTTCTTGCTTCCAGCGGCTGAGCTGCATACTTACTGAACAGGAACATTGCATTTTATACCATTGGACCATGCTTCATATCCGGTTGTTGTTTTTTCTTCTTTTTTTTTTCTTTTGCTTTTTTGAAATATACGGGTGGGTAACCATTGGTTTGGTGTGTTGGCTGCTGCCTGAAGACCTAGTCAACTCTTGTACTTTATTGATAATCGGGCATTCACCCACAACCGCACTGATTTGATCTTCACAGCGTTCCATTTATCTCTAGGGAACCAACAGCAAACACTTGTTCATCATCTCTCTCGAAGCGTAAGTTCTACTACGCTATTATGATGTATGATATCTAATTAGCAAACACAGTATGTCGGGCATTGTTCATTCTTTGAAGGTTGGAATAGATTTTGGCACCACCTATTCCGGGGTAGCCTGGGTATGCAATATGATCTTCCTCCAGATACGACTTCAAAAGCTCTAACGCCACTTCCAGGCCCATACTGCGACTCCTCATGAGATAAATGTCATTCAAAAATGGCCATCTATGGTGAGAACACCACCTCCCTGAACGCCTTTAAATTTCCCCACTAAATTTTCCGCATAGGACAACTCAACCACCGACAAGGTACCGACCGAGCTAAAATACTCCCCCGATTACAAAAGCTACAGATGGGGCTGCGAAGTTGCCGATGAAGTTGAGAAGCTAGTATGGATCAAGCTCCTCCTTGATCCGTCTCAAGATTCCTTTTCAGATGAATTACTGGCCCAAACAAAGGCCCTCATGCCCCCAGGAAAGAAACCGGTTGATTTGGTGATCGATTTCCTAACAAAATTAAAAGCTCACATCAAGGAAGTGCTTCAAGGTCATTTTGGGGAGGCTCTTCTAGCGATTACGCCCATTGAGTACTTTTTGACGGTTCCTGCAGTAAGTTTCACTTTAAAATCACTATGCACCTGGGAGGAAAGGTCATTGATAGATTATTACTGCAGGTATGGAGCGATTCGGCAAAGGCACAGACTCTATATGCAGCGGAGGTCGTGGGTTTAGGGACTAAGAATAACCTCCGGTTGATATCGGAACCTGAAGCAGCAGCAGTATATAGTCTCAAGGCTATACAGCCAAACATGTTGAAAGTATATACTATCCAACCTACTTAGTGATATATCATTAACTAATTTCCTAGATTAACGATACGTTCGTGGTTGCAGATTGTGGAGGCGGAACAGTAGTATGCAAATCGCTATATAGCTTCAAGAGATATCGTATAATAATAACCTATTATTAGGACCTAATCTCATACGAAGTTATTCGTCTCGAACCCAAACTCGAAGTTAAAGAATGTGTCATTGGCAGTGGAGGAATGTGCGGTTCTACCTACATCAATCGACGTTTCGAAGCATGGGTCAAGAATCGGATTGGAGTGACTCAGTAATTTTTCCTTTCCCCAATACAAAAACAAACGAAACTAATATACAACAGATTTAATAACCAACGCCCTCGTAGTCGTGTTTATATGATGAAAAACTTCGAAGGGTTCCTCAAACGAAAATTCGCCGACGATCCATCTCAACCCGTTTATCATTGCCCAGTCCCAGGCGTCAAAGATGACGAATTCGCAGGTGTCGAGGATGGCTTTCTCTCTATTTCACGTGCTGAAATGAGAGAAATATTCGACCCTGTCGTGAACGAGGTTCTTAAACTCGTACAGCAGCAAATAACTAGCGTAGAGGCGTGTGGGCGTAAGGTCTCAGCAGTATTGTTAGTGGGTGGATTTGGTGCATCAGCGTACCTGAATGTTAAGTTGAAGAGTGTTGTCTGCGATCCTAAAATGATTGCATTGATGAATCCAGTCAATGCGTGAGTGTTTAGCCCCCCACCTTCTATATTTGACTCAAACTGACGGTAGTTTAGCTGGTCGGCGGTCGCAAGTGGGGCCTGTCAGAGAGGCTTAGAAGGCGTATCGATGGTCAAAAATCAGCTTGCTAGACGTAGCTATGGGGTACTATGCGTAATGAAACACCATGGCACTGGGGGCGCCAAGAGTCAGCGCAAACACGTTTTTGTGGACCCTATGACTGGGGAATTGAAAATTGACAACCGCGTCAGCTGGTTCATCAAGAAAGTGAGTACCACTACCGTTATTAGTTCTATGAATGAAACTAAATCGTATTCTGCAGGGTGACATAATATCAGAAGACAAAGCAGTTACATACCCCTTTTACTTTACCCTCGGCATGGAACACAACCTTTTCGTGGAAAACACACTTCTCGCCTGTGAAATGGGCAATTTTCCCAAAAATGCCAAAAATCCTCGTAATACCACTTTATCTTACCACTCCCATTCCCACCCCATGTTCTTTGTCTTTTTGAATTGCTAATTCCCTGCAATGTAGACGTGTTTACTGTGTGTAAACTTAAAACCAACCTCAACGTTGTGCCACGAGAGCTGTTCGATAAGAGGAATGCAGAAAATGGGCAGCCATATTACCATATCCAGTTCAATCTTTCTATGAAGATACAGAATGCATTGGTATTCGCTTTCGAGTTCAAGGGGAAGACGTACAGTAGTGTGGAGGCGACGTTCGCCTAAGAAGTATATACCGGGTTCCGTTTGTTCGTGTCATTCATTTGTCAGAGAAGGAGTTATTTGGGGACTTTTGTCTCTTATGAATTTGTCAGCGATTCTGCCATTGGATATGCCAGTATTTACGAAATTCACATTAGCGTTTAGATTACATCTACCGCAGCCACATTTACTAGCATGAGAAACTTGCCAAGGCTCGAGTGATAGCATGTGACTCGCATTAACCCCTTTCTTGAATGGCTCCATCCACTAGCACAAAACCAGAATTTCGTTATGCTGAAGTTACATACATGTATGTATTTACCCAGATCTACTCCCAGTACATGTAGTTACCTATCCATAGGCTAGCTCCCCATGTAGCAGGCACTGCAGGCCCAACGTAATCAACTGACAAGTGTCAGTTGAATCAACCCCAACCCAAATAAAACCGTGAACATATGGAGGGCTCCGCCCCCCGCTGAACATAACAAAATAATTGAACACCACAAACTAAAATTAACGACAATGCAACTCTAATCGCAAGACAAAGATTAATTTAAAGAATCCTCGCGAAACGCGAACCTCGTAAACCTCGTGAAACACATGAACCTCGTGAACCCACAAAAAATCAACCAGCGAATGCCACCCGAATAAAATGAATAAATAAATAAAAAAAATAGCACAAACGCCATGCATCTAAAAGAACAAAACACCCTGATCCCTCTTCGCAATCATACATAATATCGGGAGCTCAATGTGACGACGGAACCTCTTCTTTTTGGCATCCAGTCTGCCGTTCACCGGCAATCCTAGTTCTCGGAGCAGGGCTTCTATACGCGCAGCTAGCACCCATCATTTAGTTTTTATTCCGATGCTGTATTCGGTAAGCTTCACCTACCATCTAGTGCGTTAATGTCTGCACTTGTGTGAGGAAAACCCTCAATCAGTTCATTGTCAGTACCGTACAGTGGTTCCAGGCGGTGACTCTCATCAGCTACGCGTGAATTGAAGAGACGGGCAAGATGGTCATCTCCCTGTTTAATCCATGCCCGAGTCAGTACTCAACTCGACTCTCTGAAGAAATGGCAAAGTTGAAGGATGTTCTGCTACATTCGTGTCATGTCTTGCCTTATTTGAGTCATGTTCTGGTCCATCTGAGCTATTTGTACCAGAATCTGATTGAGTTGCTCAGCAATATTGGCCGCTGCCATATTTTGTATCTTATCCATTTCGGTGGTTGCGGTGTCCATCTCCGTGACTACAGTTCTAAGTAAAGTAATCAAGAGACGGAGATTATAAGTACTTGTATTGATGATGAGGGGAGAGAGAGAGAGAGTCCTCTATTCCTCTCATATACTATCTAGCTAAGTGACACGTTCTCTCATGACAACTATACTACGCAACTCGACTTACGCCCTCTTATATATCATCACTGAGCCTCCACTAGTTAAGTCACATGACAACCCTATACTCTTCAGTGAGTTACAAAGGGATTACCGCACTAAGTCCGTTGGCTGTGTTTGTCATGGAAGCCCTCAAGACGTTGAGCCATCTGAAAACAATCCTCAATATCAAACGGCCGTGATGCCGTGGCGTCGTGGTGTTGCAAACGTAGGCGTGGTGTTGAAGAATCAACCAAACAATATATAAAGAATCAAAGGTGTAACTGAGCGTCGCGCATAAAGCCTGCGCTTAAACACTTCCAAGAATGTGATGTGTCAATAATCTATCACAAAAGAGTTACGTGGTCCCGTTCTCTGAGGCTTCACCTACGGAATTCACGATAAAGACCTCACAATAGGAGTCAGGTGAAAATTCTTGGCAAAGAAGCGCGAGTATGTCGGACGTCCGAACATGTCCTGGTGGGCAGAACCTCATGGTCAATGGCACCGGTACCTCCCTCCCACTCTAGTTTTGGTGGTCGTAATGGGGCTACTTTGTCACTTTTCGCTGATGGACAGCTGGATATTTGATGAAACTTTATAAGCAGTGATATGCGTATAGAAATGCATGTAATAATCTATCTCAACCTCTGCAGACTAAGATCCAAAAGGAAAAAGAAAGGAAAAGGGGTATTCCAAAAAGACGCCGTTAAAAAGTCAGCAAACCTCCAAATATATCAAAAACCCTAATTATCCCATCCCATCTTCTCTAGCAGTTGCGTCCTCAATCGCTCATCGACAGCCTCCCAAATCACAGCGCTCCCCACTGCTTCCTCTTTTTCTCCATACTTCTCAACTCTCTCTTTCCATATATCCCTCATCATACCGACCATGCACGGCGCATTCTCGTCCTCATCAGGGTACCAGTCACTCGTGAGTACATCACGAAGAGCTGTAGTCCCGAGATGTTCAGGGGCACCCTCAAGTTCCAGAAAGTAACCATCGCACCATTTTCCAACACCTCTCGCCATATCAGCGAGTACACGAAGATCTTCCTTGCGGTAGTATGCCTCGCTGGAACACATAGTGAAAATACCGTTCCAGATAGCATTCCCGCGCTCGGGCTCGTCGGCGCTCATCCATGATGCGGCTGTGATGTACTCGTGGGCGGCTTTTATACAGTACTCCTCCTGGCGATCGGTATCGATTTGGAGGCCAGTATGACTGTACACAAATCCACGGAAGGTGTATGCTTTTGCCAGAGGCGTGGCGTAGTGCGCATAGTAGATGTTCCACCATGCGTCATCGCCCATAAAGCCGTGTCGGCGCTCACTCTCTGGTGGCCGTGGGTTCCGCATGAAGCTCTCGATCACCCAGTTTGCAATATCCATGATATCGTCGAGCTTTTTTCGTTGGTCCGACGGCGAGGTCGGGGTGTGCTGATATGACTTTATCAGCGCCTGTGCCAGCAGGATCTTCACACCACGCAGGAAGGTCTCCTCCAGAGTTCGCCCTCGTATCGCACCATCGACCATCGGCCACATCTTTCTCGCTTCTTCTATCAGATCCACTGCGCGTCTGAACTCTGGCTCATCGCTCCCCGGCGCGCCTAGCGCTCCCAAAATGCATCCATTCATCAGCGAGGTACGAATACTGAGCTGCAGCGCGGGGCGGACCTGGTTCCAACCACCAATAACGGGATCAGCGAGACCATTGGCTTGGGTACGTGCGGCGGCGAGGCGGGAGTTATAGGCACCAATTGTTTCCTTAGGAGAAAGGCCGGGCCCGATGGCATTCCGTTGCTGCTGCTCGAGCGCGAAGCAGAGGCGCAGCTTTTGGAGGCAAGTATTGTCGAAGCGGGCAACGCGATCATCTTCAAGAATAGAGGTAGTAAGTTCTTCGATAGTTTGAACTTTGCCAAAGATGCCACGGGTACCTGGGGGAGCACCGGGGATTGGCCCTTCATAGAACTGGTGTAGACTGTTGAGTGCGTTTTGAAATTGCATTTCTCTATAAGATGTTAGTTAGTGGCTGCGTGGAGGAGACTTTAGAAAGTGGGGAGTGACATACGCAACCCAGATTCGACGCAGACATGATCCATTTGGTGGCCATTGACCCACGGGCTCCCCGTTTGCAATGCGTCGCTCGAACTCCTTCATGACTATATGGCCGACGTTATTCTCCTCCTTGATGACAGATTTTGGCGAGGACGGTGCCTGCGGCGCATCCGCTATTTTCTCATCAATCGCTACTCCCATTAGCCCTTCACTTCATACCCCCTGCGTCTTCCTCCAACTCCCGGAACCCACCTCTAACAAGCTTCAATATCTCCCCCTCGACCGCCTCCTTCTCCTGCGCTCCCTTTGCCTCCTCTAAGCCAACCTCAAGAGCCTTCTTATAAGTCTCTTTTGCCTCTTGCCACCGCTTCATCGCATCCAAGACACTCGCTCTACGACGGTATGCCTTTGCCCAGTTTGGATTCAGCTTAATAGCCATGTTTGCGTCGTTTAGGGCCAGGTTTAACTTGTTCATTGAGAGGAGTGCTGCAGCACGGTTTGAATAGAGCGTTGGCGAGGCGGGGTTCAGTGCGATAGCATTTGTATAGAAGCTATGGGCGGCCGTGAACTCTCTATTTGTGCCGGATGGTTAGCGGGAGGGGGGGTATAGTAGTGGGGCTGGTTGGATGATGTACTGTTTGCTGAAAGCTGCGTTCCCTTTGGCTTTAAGGGCATCTGACTCGGCTATTTGGCCATCTGTGGGCGTCATTACTAGGGACTGTGGTGGGAAACTCTTGCTATCTCTATGCTTGTGGTGAAGTGAGGTTGTGGGTGGTTTTGGTGAGCTTGGAGTTAGGCGATGGTGAGCATGAAGCTTGTTTGTTTAGAGGGTCTGAGCGTTTGCAGCCCGCGTTGCTGCCAAGAATGTGGCCTACTTATCATTGGCATTTACCCGTACTCTACAAACAGATTTCTGGAAATGTATATAGTATGTATGTACCTCAACTTTGGGCCTTGAATACAGGCGCAACGTGTGGCCAAGAGGAAACAATTAATTATGAGCCCCTAAGGATTGAGCTTATGATCGCAGTTATATAGAGGTTTACATGTAGTTATATGGCTCCCTTGCGGTCCATGCCTTATGATCACCAAATCAGTCAAATAGCTCAACGCAAACCTACAGCTAATACTTCATCTCACCGCCTGTCCCTCCTCATGACATAGTATTTAACCTCAAAATGGTAAAAACCAACCAAATATTACTACTTCGAACATACAAAGACACTGTGCAGATATTCGAGTGATAATCCATGATTTACATCCCTGCGAGCAGCGTACGTACTATTGTAGCGTTTATATAATCTATAGTGGCCTATATCCAGGCCGGCATTCCCTAACAAACATCTATCACCCTTAATCTGGCTACATGTTGTTAGTGAATGTATTTTTATTTGGTTCCGTCCACTACGTACCTTTCCACAAATGAGAGAATTTCAAAAACGACAACCGCAGACATGAACACGACCAAACCCGGGGTTTTTCCCGCATACATTGCAGTGGCTTGGTTGATAAGGGGTTAGGATACATATAGTCACAAGAACTGTGTTTGGAAAGATGTTTCTTACTGATAGTTGTTCTCCGCTGATAAGTGGCTCCTTGCACTGACCAATAATTGGTAAGTTATACTTTTCTGACAGGTTGAGGCTTTGAGGATTCGAAAGCTAGGTGTCTCTTTTTGCCCACTTTTCTTGTACTTTTAAGGTATTTAGGCCAAGTTTAAGAAAGTAGAGAGGGGTTCAAGTCTTTCCATCAATAAACCATTAAAGCGAGAGCATTGATAAGGATTATATATGCACTGGTGGTAAGAACGTGTATATCTTTAGCTAGAAGCACTTCCCTGATTCACTTTATATAATTCACAACTTAATATTTGGCCTTCCGCCACTACATGCTGACTGCTGATGGACTATGTATATCAGGGACACTGAAGATATGGGGAAAAGTCCCGCTGACACTGACAAAATACCATAAAGTCCAACACAAGCATAACCCTTGTGAAAGAAAAGTCTAGGCATCCTTCTTCAATGACACCGCTCTTCTTGCCAATAATGGAGACTCTCCCCCCATCGCTGTTTTCCAATCATGGGCATCTATACAGGCCTTTCTACTCAACAACACCGCCGGCCTTGTTCTCGCCCGAACTTCTTCCTCATAGTCATCCACTGCCTCTCTCAACCCCACCTTTCCCTCGTGAACCTCCACCAACTTATCCACCAACTTTGCCGCATCCATAATTCCATGATTCGCAGCCTCTCCGCGATCTAGCCTCACTATTAGTACTGTGGGCACCAACAAGAGGAAATAAAGAAAAACTACTTACACATAGTCATAGCATGTGCGGCATCTCCCACCAGCGTCGCTCTTCCACGCAGATTATCCCACTCTAGACATGGCCAATCTGCCAGCCTGACATCGGTCACCTCCGTCCCCTCAGGAACAGCCATTATAGCGCTTCTAAAAGGCTCTGCGAACTCAGCTGCTTGCTGCTTCATTTTCTTGAGTCTCTCTGCTGAGTTTCTTGGTGCTTCCTCGCCGGGTGCGGGCCGCCAGGAGATGATGAGTTGGATTGTATAGTAATCTCCACCTGTTGCATTGGTTTGCGGTGTATCGATCGCTATCCAATGATGTCAGCGGCATCAAGAGCAGACGCGGTGAGGAGACTCACTTGAGAACCAGAGAAAGGCCTCGGTCACTGGATGCATTCCCTGGAATAAGAGCGGATCATAGGCTCGGAGTGGAGCGGCCTGTTCAGGCGTGAATTGAACTGCGAGCCCACTGCTCCGGATTGGGAGAGGCTGCAGCTGATACATATCCGGGCAGACTATTTCACGGGTTCGAGACCTCGACCCTTCAGCGCCAATAATGATGCTCCCTGATGCTGTAGTTCCATCTTCAAAGAACGCTGTCACACCGTTGTCCGTGGTCTCAAAATTTACAAGCTTCTTGTTCCACTGGAATCCCCGCGTATTAGCTACTGACTTCAAGGGCATACAGATCTCACAAACCTGAACAGGAATGTCCTCAGACAACAACTTTCTCAATCCCTCCCTCTTGATCCTCAACCTTTTGTTCGGCGGCACCTTACTTTCTACTACCCCAGTCTGTAAGTTTATAAATAAAAAGTTCCCCTGATCCACCTTCCCCTGCTCGGGGTCAACCTGAATATCGGAGAGCTTCTCGCGGATATGTGTGGGGAGGCATATGTCCAGGCTTGGAAGCGCCCAGTGGATTGTGATTCCCCAGCCTTGACCTCTGGAAGTGGCGGAAACGTCGCGCTCGAACACTGTGAATGGAATATTATACTAGCACCCTATCAGTAATAGACAGGCGGGGAGTTAGGAGAGGCGCATACCTTGCGAAGAGCTTGAGCGAGGGTGGTGCCGACCACTCCGGCGCCAATGATCAGTACATGGAGTGGTGCCGATTCTTCAGCCTTTGGTTTTGCGTTCAATTGTGTCATTTTGCACCCTTCGCTTTTTTTCTTTTTTCTTCTTTTTTTTTCTTCTGGCGATCAATGGTTGTGATACAGTGGTAGAAGCAGTAGCGAACTATTGCGGGTCAAGGGAGGAGATGTCCCTTTTTCTTACATGGGCGGGCATATATTGCTTACTAGCTATGGTTCGATTCTTCCGGACCCAGCACCCCTGCATAACTGATGCACTGCACTCCTTCAAGCGACCTTCTATTTCTATCTTTGAAAAAGAAAGATCGGGAAACACAGAGTTCGGGAGACGTGATGTGCAATAACACATACATGGTTCGGAACGACACAGCCCACCATTCGGAACCAACCGTGATTGCCTTGACCCTCACAAATTTAATGTCACGACTGAGGTGTTGAATAAATTGAACTATAACTATTGCGCTGATTATCGACTGCTGGGTGTTTAATGTTGACTGTTGAATACTAACCCAAGGAACTTGAAGCTCAACTATTGCAAAAAAACTCGGAACTATTCTCTGGTTTCTAGGTTGTAGAGTAGCCAGCGATCCAAAACAGGTGGGGATAGGCTTAAACGCACCAAGGACACAATATTTTGGTATCTTTGTGCTCACAAATAAGAAAACCCGATACCTAAATAATGTCAGCTAAAGTCAAACCCGAATTAGACAGGCCCCTTACTCTCCAGACCGGTAAACCCGGTGCGCGAACTTGCTACTGACCGCATTCTAGAACTCTTCCATTGAGCCAAATAACAAACCCTGACTGAATGGACCGCCACGGTTGCATGATGAAATTCTGAGAGACATTTGAACAGCTCATAGAGGTTGGCCACGATCCGAGAATGTTAAAAGTACATGTAGCTCGTACAGGTTGGACTTTGAAGGTTAATGTTGTCACGGGTCGCTGAGGTCGTTTCGCACCATGTGTTACTGTGCATCACATCCATCGAAAACTGTGTCACTTTAGTAGGTACAAAAGGAAAAAAAGAAATCGGTTACGGCTGCGGCTGTGGCTGCGACTGCGGCTGCGACTGCGGCTATATTATCTGCCTATCTGCAAGGCCGGTTATGTGGCTTCTGTGGACCGGACGGTAAGCACGCAGATGGCGAAGAGCATCTGCCAGACCAGCAGGGATTATTTCAGCCGTGGGGCAGAAAGCTTGTTAGGTGGGTCGCCAGCAAGGAATCATGGGGCGTCACTCGTGAGTTTTAAGGCAATATGGGGCGCTCCCTCTCGACACGACACAGGCTATGGTAACCTTTGTTATGGGAATGCGGACTCAGCTTATATCATGGGAGCGGCGAAGCTGGGACCCAAGGCAGGCTTTGTATTTTATTACGGCGAAGAGGTTCTACCTGGCAACCCTATTGAAAAAAAATAGGTCGAAATAGTAAATGGTTAATTAAACTATGAACGCATACGTAAGATAGATACATATAGAGAGTTCGTGTCATGCTATGGCCTCATGGCCCTTGCGAAGTACGTGGTAGATTGGTATCTATGAGTTCTACAGAGCTTCGCCTCCATCTATTTCCATACACACTCCCAAAGCATGCGTACATACCCGTCATCATAGAGGAAGATCGATTTTAACCCCGAGATGGCATGTGAGATCACTGCTCCCCCACATATTTCCTTACAGCACCATGTAGGCCGGGGTTGTAAAGGAATAATGCAAACGTCGCCCCGTTATTGCGAGTATGGAAAGATGATTGGCAATATATGCCTAGAACCCGATTTCCGCGGAAGAATCTTATGACAATAGCCGGTGCTTTTCGGAAAAAAGAATATACGCATACTGAAGAGGCACATATCAGTACATGTAGGTACTTCATAAAACCACATCAACCCTTGCTCAGTTAGACCGGCAATGATCAAAACCGCATCAAAATTCACTCTGCACGTACCCCCCACCCCCAAGATCTTACAGGCACCTATATATACTTCCCCTCCTCCCCCACCCTCCCCCTCCGCGCATCGCCTAACCTACCCAAACGAATTCTTTCTTCAAAAAACAAAATCCACTTCTGTACCCCGCATGTCGTCGTGCGTGCAGCATGTTAACCCAGAGTCAAGATAATGCAGTAATACAAGCACAACATCCATCCCCTATTCCAACCCGCCGGGACAGTGTGTTTTTGCCACGCGAGAAGCATAGACCAACGTAACTAAGCTTGGAAACGCACGTCCCTGAGCTAGCCATCTAGTAGATAACTAATCAACTGCCGGCCCGAGAACTAGCATTCCCAGGTTAAAAGTGACTCAATCTGAAACAGGATGCACTGTGGATTGTGGAGGAGGTAACCAATCTGAGTCCGAGTACGTACTTGAACCTGAGCTCTGGTGGGGTAAGCATGGGTGGCCCATATGTAGGATTCACTGGGATGATGCATTATTGAAGGAACTTGGAGATACCCAAATGTAATCAAGTCACAGAGATAATACCGGGAGAAAATTGAAAATCAATAAGTTTGAATCTCGTTCCGTCAGTAACTTTTTAACAGCCAACAAGCCATCCCTAACCCCCTAACCCTAACCAAACAGACAGAAAAATATTAAAGAAACGCGAATAATAAAATGTATGTAGGCGGCCAAACAGCCAGAAACCCCACTGCCCTTGCTATAAAACGC
This sequence comes from Morchella eximia, assembly GCA_024713935.1. Taxonomy (NCBI): domain Eukaryota; kingdom Fungi; phylum Ascomycota; class Pezizomycetes; order Pezizales; family Morchellaceae; genus Morchella; species Morchella eximia. Next base: position 84,200 of record JAMGZG010000003.1, read on the forward strand.
TCCATTATAAAGATAACTTGTTATCCCACCAATCATATCCTCATCTGAATCTAGTCGGAACAAGATAGTAAAAAAAGCATGTATCTCTAGTTTGCTCCACACTCCGTCCAATAAGTCTATTTTTGTTTATCATGTATCCCTGCTTCTAGTAAATGCCAGGAATAATTCTGTACTTGACAATGCTGCAGTACTTTTTCCAGTCCGGGCCATATTTCCCTGTGCACCTCGCGTCATCTCTCCCGCATCTTTGAATCAGGAGAACGGTCATAAAGATCGCATATGTCCAGGGCAAAAGGTTGTCGACTCCACAGACGGCGCAGACACTGTATGAGAGAATGAGATCTCCGAGGTAGTTTGCGTGACGGACGAAACCCCACCAGCCTAGTTGTAATTGGTTAGTTCATTATTTATTTGTGTAAAAAAAGAAAGAAAAAGAATAAAACTAACCAGAGCAAAGAAGCAAGGACTCGTGATCCTTTCCGTCCTCTGTCTTGTAGGTCGCCTTGATCACTTCTGCCTTCTTTCCCCAAATCAAACATTCTCCTCCGGTACGTCTGACGATATCCTTTTGGTGGTTGACAGAGCGGAAGATGATGTACCCAGACACACCAATCGTAAGGAGAGCGACTGCAACAGGCGTGGGTAGATCAACGGGGTAGCGAGCAAGGTATTGCGCTTGCAGGGTGTAAACAGTTGGCAACCAAACCATTGATCCCCAGGCAAGATAGAATCCATAGTGGTCGTGGCAGATATCGATGGTGCGGAGATACCTATAGTGGGTAAATATTAGCGCTAGTAACGAACAGCCTAATAAAAAGCACTAACCAGTCTTCGTTGATAAAGAAGTCTACGACATAAAAGGCATGCAAGATGTTTACGATAATCATCGAATTTGTGATGTAACCGATTCTCTCGTATTGCCAAGCAGCGTAGGACAAGTCACTACAAAATATGTTAGTGATCCTCACGGTAATAAACCCACGGAAAAATCGGAATCCTACATCAAAGTCCAGGCAACAATTCCAGGCCGTCCGTTGTGGAAAAGCTTGAAGTCCCACCATTGCCCAAATCTTGGGTTAAGCTCAATTCCCATATAGAAATCATAGATCCTCGATCCTGTAAATCAAAAGTCAGATCGAATAATTCACGCCACAGCTGCATTTAGGACCGAATTGCCACTTACCACTGAACTTCCGGTCGTCGGGGTGTGTAGGAGCCAAATGCGCCTTGACATATGAAATCCCAGCCAAGAAGAATCCGTAAACGTTGAAAACCACCATCAAACCGTCCCAGTTCTTTGCAATGTATGCCGGGTCAAGGTAACCGTAGTAAACCGCAACCACAGCAAGAATATGGGTAAGAGCCCATGCCTGCAAGCCATTGACCTTGTAAGGAAGAAGATGTCCAGCCGGAGTGCGCTGACCATAACCGATATTGCTCGGAAGCCATCGGTAGAGCACGGCCTGGAAAATGAGCCAAGCAGCGTATCCCAATGTTGCCTTCATCGTTGGTCGAGGCGCGTAGAGCGCAATAAGCTCTAGGGGGTTGTTTGTAACATATGCCCACAATGTGTTTGTGATGCTTCCGTTGAAATGGGTAAGGGCAACGGAGAATAGAATCGCCAGTATGGGGCAGAATACCATGATGGCGCCGCAGCCCAAGACGCTCAACCAAGAATCACCATTAAACCGGCCCCATGAAGGATTGACATGATTCTCGGGAGAACCGTCACGCACTTTTCGGCGGTTAACTGCTTTCTTCTCACTGAAAGCAGAGGTATGTTTTGTGGCAGACTTCTTGTGGGATGTAGATGTAGAGATAGGAGCAGAAGTTTCGGGGTCAACAAAAGACTGAGAAGTGAGAGAACCACGCAGGGTGGACTCTGTCGAGCGAGCGAGTGAGCGAGGATTCAGCACCATTGTAGGTGATTATGGGCAATGACAGTAATGAAGGGACTGTCTCTCTCAATTGGATGAGATTCGAATGGGATGAGATGTGTAAGGTAAGGGAAATGGAGGAATTTGGAGGGAGGGCCCAACGACTATCTATGTACTTCAATCATAAGCACAGACATAAGACAGAGTAGGAGACCAAGACCAGACACACACAAACACGCACACACACACACCCTCTCTCTCTTACCCTCTTACCCACAGTAATGGAAGGGGGAAGGAAGAGCTCGGTTGGGGGGGAAACTGTGGCTGGGGTGACGTGTCTCTCCCGTCTGCTTCTGTCTGGCTGCTGTGTACTCTACATGATGATGTAGCTACATGTACTCTAGTTCTCTACTCTACTCTAGATACTACTCTAGAGTACATAATGTACCTCATCACCTGCTGCTAATACATAGTTGTTGCTGCTTGCTTCACCTGTGGGGAAGAAATGCGACGGTGAGACCTTCTCCAAAAAGCGAATTAAGTTTAACAAAGCTAATTGTATGGTTAGGAACGATAAATTTGTACGTTATGGATATCATTCTTTTCCCACTGGTTCTGTGGAAACAAAAATCGTTCAAACCAAACCGCAACTTGCAAATCCCCACGTTTTACTCCATTCCCTTCAGACAACTAAACCCATCCCGCACATATCCAATCCCTTCCCCAGGTGTCTCTTTTCTCCACATATACTAAAAACCTCTAGTTCAGTTCGATTGAGCCTCATCTCCCGACCCTCCTACCCACTCTCCGAGTCTTCACCCCTCCCAAATCCTACCTTTTTTACTGCTGCACATGGGCCAAAGAAAAATAAACCATCCCCCCCCCCCCCCCCCCTTTTCACCAGCTGCAGGTTGAGCACTGGACGGCGGGCAAGCAGGCAGGTTGGCAGGCACACACAATTGGGCACACACATACTCTACTCTACACCACACACACACACACACACGGGAAGCCTAGCTGTAGTGATATCACCGAATGCAGCCTGGCTGTAACTCAGCGCAGCCAAATGGTACACACTTCCAAGAGTTCCGAGCAAGGCTGCTTCGCCTCACTTTCCCCTCTGGGACTGGCGCTGTACGACAAGTGGGCCCTGCCGATCTTGGATTGGCACCGCCGAAAAAAAGATCTCGGTTATCTAAAGAACCTTATCTGTATGAATTGGTACCTTATCTGGCCAGCCGCAGTATTTGGGTTGCATCTGCTCGCCGGTCAAGAATAGAAATTATCATGGAAGCTTCCACATATATATGTTCCCAAAAACTATGAACCACATTCATGTGCTGCCCTGTTCCCTCGAGTTTTGTTTATTCACATAGCCTTGTCAATCAAACACTTTTCCGAAAGCTATGAGAAATGATCAGCACAATCTTCGGCAGCTATCCCGTGCCAATAAAGTACGTACAGATCGGATCATTCACCGAAAATTAAAGAAGACATGAAAACGGGAGTAATTGGTAGCACTGAATTATACAAAGGTGTTTAGGTACGACCTATAATATGTAACTGGCATTACTACATGTACCTATAAAAGGTATTATATGTGTTCAGCCTCGCAGGTTGTAAACAACATCAGCAAATAGTAAGTAACGGCACACATCCACAGAGAGTTAAAGCGGTCCTTAATTCCCCTAACCCTGCCAGATTCTAGTCTGGTTTAGCCCCTAGGCGACGCGTAACATCGCATTGGGACGCGACACGCCCCATCCCCTCCATCCCCAAGTCCCAACCGATTCCTAATCAGAAACCCCAACCGATTTCTCTAGGGCAAATTCCAATCCTCAAGGCTTAGACTGGGCCCTGGGCGGCCCTGGAGTAGGTACCTAGGTACAACCCACCGGATAAAAATAGTGCCCATCTTCCCTTTCTGTTCCTGCCCAGGGCTAACGACTCCTAATTCTTATCCTATCTAGAGTACATAGGGTAGGTAGGTAGAGGTGGGGTCCAACGCTGTCCGCTAAATTAGTACTACTACGAGACTGCAAATATCAGAGCGAAAACCGGGAGGAGAAACGTTATTTCCCGCTGTGCCCCAAGTTTAAAATTGTTTATTACGGAGACAGGTGGGCGGAGCTGTCATAGGATAGCCAGTCTCAGAGGCGAACCAAAACCGTCCCTCTTTAGTGGGGGACGAGGCTATTACCTACAAGTACAACGGGTTACATCGAAGAGTATCAGTGTATCACTTGTGCTCAACATCTGCCCCAGGAGTTTGAGTGCGAGAGTTTTCTTTGAGTTTGGGCCGCTTGCAAGTTGCGGGTGGGATTGGTTCCAGCTTCCAAGGATCTAGCCTTGCAGTAAGGGTTAGGGTTCCTCCTTAATTTGTATCTTCCACGCAGACTTGATTTTCTCGGTGTTTTCCCTTAGGTACTCTATTTTATTACGAGCTGTCAGATAATTACGCTTCTTGGCTCTTCCGTGTGGGACGTGCAGAGCCTAGATTCGTGGAAGATTATGTATGAAGCAGCAGCAGCAAGCTGAAGCAACTGGCACTCTAAGATCCGGTATTCTGGAATGATTATCGGAAGGCTTGTGTTGATCGAGTGGTAGAGTAGTGTCACAGATATGATATATACCAAGAGGTTTAATTAAAAAAAAAAACGTGCCTCGCACCCCCCTCTCTACAAATCCTTGAGTCTTGAGTGGCTGGTAGGTTTTTTCCGAATTCCAAGACGAACTTGGCCTTCCGGATGACCGGGTGGTGTTACGAAACCACTTGATTGATTGATCGAGCTTGTATTGGTTATTGGCTTGGTACATCAGTATCCTTTGACGAATACAATCACACTGTCTCACTCGACTTTACACCTTACCCTCGTAGGAATGTCACGTAGATTAACTGATTGGTCAGTTAATTTACCCTACCAGCTACAGTGAACTAGTGTAGGTACCAAGTGTGCCTACACGTCCCTACAATGTATTTACTCGAACATAGCTGGGCAGTTAGACCCACTCTACAAGCCTACCTATGTACTCCAACACAGAAACCAACAACACAGTTAATAACGTACTCGACATTGACATCTCATATCTGCTACCGAAGGCATCCGTAGTTACCGTACCGAGTGCCAACTCGCAGGTCTCGGATGGGGGAGTTCCGGACTCCGGTGCTGCGTGGCTTTGATGATTCTCTCGCGATCCGTGTCGACGAGGAGGAGTGCACAGATATAGTTAGGGTCTGGCTTGGAATATGCTCTAGTCGATCCTTTTTCATAAACGTTACAAATCCCAAAGAAACCTCCGAGATGTGTTACTCTACCGCCTTGGTGGAATCTGGGACGTCGCGTACTACCCTATCTCCTCTGCGTACTTTATCGTCAGCCCTCTTTGCTCCCGGGAGACCCTGGCTTATAGGCTTCTAGAAATAGTCCCCCCAGCTAGCGGGAGGCTAATAAGATTGTTCTACGTCTACCCAGATATGATCAATATGCCCCCCCGATCCTCAAATCATCCTACCTAAAAGGAGGTGGTAGAGTGAATATCTGAAACGCGAAGGGATATTCAGTCCAGCATACCACTCTAAACACATGCACCTTACACATGGAGCACTCTACTCGAATACCTACATGGTTACTCCCTACTCGACCGCGTACGACCGCGTACGACGTAACCTACTATCTTGAACGTACCCTTACAAAGAGGACTTTCGCTTCGCCGCATGGGTGCAGTGATGGTTATAGGATAGCGCGAGCGTGTAGCTTACCTCGTCTACGCGGCTTTTTAAGTTTCGGGCCTTATGGTCGGGGATATCTTAAAGTGGTCGGAGTAGGGGGGGCTTTTGGGTGGGGTAATCACATGTTGCTATGATTGGTGGTCGAGGGTAATGATAATTTTGTAGGATTTCGATTGGGGGGATTCACTTTTTCTTTTTCTTTCGAAACCGCGAGTTTATCCCAATTTGCTCTAGTAATCTAGATAATGACTCGCGAATAATGAATTGAAGCACATAGATCTGAGAATATCTTAGAAGATGTGTATATGGAACAAACCCCCCCCCCCCCTTTTTTTTTTCTCTTTTATTATTTGCAAGAAGTAGTATTATATTATTTTAACGTGTGCGCGGGTATATACGTCCCCAGAGAACTAGGTACAGTAGAAAATCGTGGTACAGGGAGATTCTAACTAATTGCAAGTACCCGAAACTGTGACAACAAATCAAGACAGTACTTTAGAAAACTATCCATCCCCGCTCAAACACCAATCTCAACCAGTGTATTTCCTACCAATAGGCGGCATAGACGTCGTCCTCACCTTCAACATCAATATCGCCCTGAACCTCGAGCTCGTTTTCATTAGCGCTCCTCCCCCAAAACCTTTTGCCATCACCGTACTCGTTCTCGTCGTCACTCCTCCCTTGAAGCTCGTTCTCGTCGTCACTCCACTGGAACTCGGAGTCATCCTCGCTCGAGTAGCCGTTCGTGTCGTTGTCAATTGGTTTGTTGGTGATGCTATCAATGAAGCCGAAGATCGCATACAATCCATCCATATCGTCCTTCCTCGTGTCTCCATCGAGACAACCTGCAAAGTCGATAAGGAGCGCATTTCCATCGTTGTCAATCATAACATTATCCGGGATTGCCCTTCCCCAGATGATATTGGCCCTATGCAACAACTCGACCGCTCCACCAATCTGGCTCTTCCATTTCCACCCTTCATCCCCGGTGCAGGAGGGAATTCCTTTCAACTGCCTCACTTTGCCTTTACGAGACCTTATGACAATCCCGTCAATCATCTCCCCGCCCTCCTGATTCGCACCAATTCGGTCGACAACCACGAACCCTACAAGCTGCTGGATTGTATGCTGTCTCGGGGCCCTCACAATTGCATCTACCTCACGGCGAAACGAATCCGCATTGAGGTAAAAGCGTGCTGTCTTGACCCAACAGCGTCTACCGGCAACTACAGCCGTAAACAGCCCCCTCTCCAGCTCTTTCTGAAGCTCAACTTCCTCACGCTCAAATGTGAGAACCCTCGGGTAAGTGTTCTTAATTGCATTACTGACACCGACGGCCGGATAGACTCTTGGGGAATTATGGATAGTGACTTCCAGTCCGATTAGTTGTCTCGGAGTCGTGGCAACCTGGAGCTTGATCGGGGGCCCGCGTTCCCCAGTGTACAAGTCATCGTACTCATCTGAGCATGGCCCCATGAGCATCCTCGCCGCATAATCCTTACGGATTGTAGGCAGGAAGAGATTTACGCAGGAATTTGCGGAGAGACGCTGGCGTGGCTCGTCTTTTGCTCCAAGAGCATCCCAAAAGGCGCGGAGACAGACGTTCTCGGCACAGTAGTTGTAGCTCTTGTTATAGTCAAGGAAACAATGGTAGCGGAGCCTGCCAAAGTCGAGGATCTGCTCGAAAGTGTAACGGGTTACATAGAGAGCACGATTGATGGGAACCATCTCTGCGGGGTCGGTGGTGTCGTGGCTGGGCATCTTCTGTTGATGCAAAACCGTTTGGCAGCGGATACAGGGACGCTCCCGAGACAGGGACTTAAGGGGGCCGATGGTAGGAGGCTTGGAGTTGCCTTTCGGAGGAGACATTGTTGAAGTGGATATCAACGAGATTATGAAATGCCGAGAATGTGGGGATGATAGGACGAAGAAGGATTTGATGAAATTTGAAAAGGTTGTAGGAAAGATCACCGGGAAGAACCAACGGGAGACGTCAATTAAATCCTTTACTGGACTACGTAGCCCTCTTTGGCTCTTTTTGGCTCTTCGTTGTTGGCTGTAGTTGGTGATGGACAAGAAAACGGTAAGTATAGCCACCTCGAGTTTGATGATGAACGAGTGATAATTCATGAATACATATCAACTACAACATTTGCGCTATCCGAAGAATGGTTTCTCACCAGTTTTAACACACAGAAAAATTTGAAGCTTAGCCCGATACAAGTACAATTCAGCTTAATCTTGTTCAACACTTCATGTCAATCAAAGTTTCAATCACCTGTTATATCAAACTTCAAAATCAAGCGACGTGCAGTATGGCATATGCATACAAGCAGAACCACCCAAGTACGGCCATTATACTCACTTAGGCCAGGTTATAAAAAAGAACTTGATGAGCCTATCAGACATTAATGTCTAGTAGCAGAATCTTTTAGAGGTCGAAAGATATCGTCTACGGCCAAGGATCTCACCAAGTTACCAGCCTACGCGGACTTTGTTCACTACATCTACATAACTTTCACCCATAAATTTTCAAAAACCTGCCAAGTTCTAGTTACGATGAGGTCCTAGCCCCTCTGTCCCATTCGTTTGAAACTTCAAGGAATACATCCTCTATGCTATAATTGGTTCTATAACTTTAGTAAGTTGGTCGAGCAACTCTAGCGGTGTTGACATACATATATTGGCTTTATCAACTGTATGTACTTACTTTGTGTTGAAGCTAACATGTCTCATATGTGCTGGGTTAGGTATAGGCCATTGCCTCTGTCTAAAGTCTCTTGTGACGTTTATATAAGGATATATCGATTGCGTACAGACTTCCTGCAGGATGGGAGAGAGACCGAGTGGTAACACTCCCGCATATATCCAAGCATCATTTGGGGGGCTTATCAGACCGGGAAGGATACAATCATAAAAAAGCACAAATCTCATCGATCTCTTAAACATGTGTTATCTCAGAGGACATTATATAACCTGTCCCAGTCCCGGGATGGCTATAAAACCATTTAGGTACATGTGCTGTGCATCATGGGACCCATTGACCCGCAGGTTAATTTTCTATTGCCGCTGGCCTACCGCAGCTACTTCTCCCCTTACTGCAACTATGGATACGGGAGTAGGTACATTGTCAATCACGTGCCCTACGTGTACGAGCAGTGTGACGTCGAAAGGCTCCGTGGCCTCTTTCCACATGTCACAAGGCAAGGCACTATTCTCCGGGGCGGAGTAAGGCATCTCCTATATGGGTGAACCCCCTTGCATTGATATAATGTAAGTACCCCTAGTTTGGCTGTTTGCTCTACGGAGGGTTAGAAGCTACGGCTCTGTACTTGATAGAGTGAGCGAGAAGGTCACCCCGGCATCAACAGTAGGGTATAGAAAATTTCAAGAGATGACAATGTCATTGATAACGCACCCCATGGCCAAGGTCGAGAAATCCATCAACCGGGACTGAGGATAGGAAAATCTACGGCGCACCGGGAAGTTAACAGGTATAGGAAGGGATGATATTCTGAAGATTGAGGAATGCAACTCCTGTCTCAATACCAGCCATTTACAAAAATGTAGATAAAGCCTCGCACCTGCATCAATAAGATTCTCCCAGCATCCAACAAACACACATAATGAAACTACTCATCTTCCTTACAAGCTTTATCTTTACTGTGGCTGCCCAAGCACTGAACGAGAAATCGTATATCCCACCTCTACGCTGCAAAGACGATCTGGCCTACAACTTCTGCCTCCCTGACTGCCTCGAGAGTGGGAAGAAGATTGAGGCATGCTTTGAGAGCTGCGGTAAGTGGGCTCAGAGGGTACCGGTGTAACTATAGGAAAGAAGCTAATTCTATGATCAGAGACACAAACTTGTTGATCGAACTAGGTCTATAGAGAGTTGAGATGAAGGGCTAGAAATATATGGAAGATAACCAAGTTTGTTTTTTGTATACAGTAGACAGAAGTGGCTTCAATTTCTTGCGGGAGCACGGGGGGGCTGTGATGCCACATATAAGAATGACAGGCAAAAGTTTATAACATGGAGATATTCTGTTCATCATCCCTCATATACTTCTCAGTGATTCCATGTCATTCAGCTTCGCATTGAAATCCCTACTGGAATACATCATTCTCACCTTCAGCAAAACCTCAAACCATGGTCTATCACTCAACGCCAGTGGACATCACCCTCACCACTTACCGCAGCTATACTCCAGCATGCTTTGAGAAGCCCGAACAAGCGAAAGTCTATACATCTTTCACTTTCAATACAGAGTATAGTGTCCGGCATACCTTGGCCTACTGGATTCATACAGGGGCGGGGAATTACATAGATCTTGATCAGTTGTTTTGTGATGCGTTTCAAGAACCCCATTGGAGTGGTCTCTCCAAGAGCGACTTGGAAAGCCTGGAGACTACCCTTAGAGAGCGGAAGGTAGAGGCTATAGTTCAAGTAGTAGAGTCCTTAGAAGCGTTGTGGAAGAAAGGGGTGTATGTCTACCCCTCCCCTAATATGACAAAGCTGAATCCCTTTGTTGACTTGATCCTATATAGATACCCGCCTCATCAAAATGACCTTTGGCTGGTTGGTGTAGCATACGAAGTATGGAATAGCCTGACTGAACAAGTATGGAAGCTGCATCTTTTGGTAAGACTTACAGACTCCCCCCCCCACAAATTAGCCTACACCCATTAACCCATAAACTAGAAGCATCAAAAATGTTTATCTGACGACTCGCCTAGAGCGTCTTCGTCCCAATCGCAAATCTTCAACCCAGCTGAGAGAGATATTCAACAGAAAGAACTTGAAGACTTTGACGGTAGCTCTGATGGTCTACCTCTCAATCGCTTTTTCTGGATGACGGGAAATCTCGACGGCGCTTTGGCTCTTCCGGGCATGGCTACCAGGCCAGAAGAGGAAAATATTCCTGCTCCTAATCTTTTAAGCCGCGAGATTGTGAGCGCTGCCTTGAGTTATTGGGATAAGAAAAACAAAGAATCCGACTACTGTGACCTTGAATATTTGTCGTATCTGTGGTCAGAAGAGTTTGGAGGGGATTGGGAGACTAGCCATAACCATCTTCAAGGCCTAGGCATCAGAAAATCGGTTGCGGGATGGGAGATTGTGCTCGGGCTTAGACAAGTTCTGCGTGAGAGAATGTGCGTCTTGGTTACCGTCTATCTTTGACAAGACATATGATTGCTAAACTATGCTGTTGACAGATTCCCGCCCAGAGATAAAATTGCTTCTATGGTCCAAAAGAGCTTCACAAAGTGGAATCGATGCAGCCACGATGTTCAGCTAAAGATTGATCAAGTAGCTATCAAAAATGCTCTTAAAACTGGGGCCGTATCAAGTTGACATGAATACAGAAACTGGACCAGCTAGGCCCTTCAGCGCCTCCGCGTGGAAGAACTGCAAGACCGCATACCCAGGTGGGAAGGAAATCGATCGCTGGGAGCTTCGCTAATAAAGATGGATTATGATGAGATTATGCGTAAGGACGTCGAAAGGCCTCGGGTGGCTTTAAAGTGGAACGGTTTGGTTGGACTGGTGTAAGGGTACGGGCCTGTAAGCTCATGCTGGGAATAAACAGATGTTGTAACCCGGATTCCTCAAAGACAGCTGGCGTTAAAGATTAACTAAAACTATCAATTATGTCGTTATGAGATATAGGGACTTGTTTAGCGAAACATTGCGCGCGCGAGACCGAAGTTCAATTAAAACATTTTTGCGTGTGTTGATAATTTATACGGAAAAGGTCTAAAATGACATAGTTTTAGTAGATGTGCTCTACAACAACACATGATATAGTTTTCTATGGCCCGGAGCTACATGTAATCAAGGTACATACATGGCTGAGCTTGGCACCAAAGGGTTAGGGGTTCTTCTCGCCATCAAGGTGGCTCAGTTATCACTTCCGGCGCAGCAGCCACCATGGGTGGGGATAGTACGGAGCATTTATCGATGATAAGCCCGTGCAGTATCTTTTTTTTTATATCTTGTTACCATAGCAAAATATGTTTGACTATTTTGATTTTTTTGATGGTGGTGGGGCTGGGAATATACGGCAAACTGTGTTGTTGCAGAGCACGTCTACCGAAACCTGTGTCATGTTAGACCTTTTCCGTAATTTATATCCCCAGAAAGTCGCCCACGACAAGCTGTTTGTCTCCAAAGAAGGAAAGAAAGAAAAAGAATGAAAAAAGGTCGCAAGTGGCTAGTAGTTTCTCGGAATTGAAAAGAATCTAGACGCCCTTTTGATGCAGTTGATGGATCACGCCAAGGCTCGAGTGATGGCATATGATTGCACTCTATGAGGCATGAAAATAATACAAGGGAAGGGACCAGCAAAACTACAGCAAGACCCAACATCCCCCACGCAAAGCAAACAGAGCAAAAAAGCAACAACAAAAAAAGAAGCCCATTTTTCTATATACACCGTCTTTCCACCCACCACACTAAAACTGCCTCACATCCGGCATCATCCCAAGCCCCTTTGGCCTCCCGCCCATCACGCCCCCCTTCCTCGCCTCAACATGGCTCCTCAGCATGCTCAATATCTCACTATCCCGCCACCTGCTCGGCGGCGGCCGATACGGCTCCTTCACCCGCCCCACCGTCTGCGCCCACTCGCCCACGGGGCCCTCCCCAAAGCCCAGCGGCGCGCCCGTCCCCGCGCCCGCGCCCTGCATCTGGCTCTCTGACTGCGGCGCCGCCTGCCCACTCGCCTCTTGGCTCTCGGCGCCGCCAATCTGGCCGGCAGCGGCAGCAGCAGCCACGTCGGCGCTCTTTCCGCGCGGCGAGGTGGCCCGGGCGACCGACGTGTTTTCAGCGGCGGTTTCGGCGGCGGCCGAGGGGGGGTGGCCGGCGGCGGTGGGGGTGGCGAGCGTGGAGGGGCCGCCTTCGGCGTATTCGGTGGAGGTGGTGGGCGCGGACTGGGTGGTCCAGTAGTAGATGTCCCAGTCGTTTTCGTCGAGGAAGCGGTCGTATTGGTGGAGTTGGGCGGGGGTCATTGTGGGGAGGTGGGCGTCGGCAAAGGTGGAGAGGAGGAGGTCGGTTTCGAGGATGCCGCGCTTGCGGGATTGGTCTGGGGGGGGGGGGGGGGGGTTGGTGGTTGTTGTGTAATTGGCAGTGGGGGGAAGGAAAAGACAGACAAAGCAGCCTCGCCCTCATTGTCGCCGGATCCTCCCCCGTGCGCCTTAACGGCTCAATGCGGAACTTTGCCTCGGCCATCTCCCCCACGGCGAGCTCCTTCTCCCCCGCGCCGCCAAAGATGCCGGCGAGGCCCGGCCCGCGCTCGCTGGACAGGATTGGGGTGGCGGGCTCATCAGCGCCGCTCACCAGCTCGGGCGGCGCATTGGCGGTGGTGCCGACGTGGGGGATGGTGGATGTGGGTGGTGCTGTCTGCGCGGCGTTGAACGACGGGGCGGGGGGCTTGGAGTGGTGGAGCTCGGGCGGGGCGTAGCCGGTGTCGGTGGGCAGGGAGTGTGGCGGGGTGCTGCCGGGCTGGGCGGTGGTGGAGGGGTCATGGCGGGAGGTGTAGGTGCGGAGAAGTCGGAGTCGGAGGGGAGGGAGAGGGAGAGGGAGAGGCAGAGGGTGCGAGAGGCGGGCGCGGAGGAGCGTTCGTGATAGCATTGTCCAACTGGTTCTCTGTGTGTAGTGTGGTTGTGTGTAGTGTGGTTGTGGGAGAGAGAGAGGACTGGCTGTGGGATTTCTTTGATATCGGCGGGTTCTACGTCATTCTTGGATACCGATCATTGCCGACCCGGCTCCGGTCGGCGGTGGGGCTGGGGTTTGTATGTGCTGCAGTGTGCGGGGTGTGGGTGTAGCGGTGGGAACGGGTGCTCTCTCTTTCGCTCTCGGAAGGACGGGTGCCGTCTCTGTCTAAGACTGGTGATTGGTGTGATTGGTGTGTTTGGTGTGTGTACAGGCATGCTGGGGTGCACAGCTGCGGTGCGTGGAGGGAGACAGCCCCTTCTTCTCTTCTTCTTCTCTTCTTCTCTTCTCTTCCTCTCTTCTATCCTTCCTCTCTTCTTCTATTCTTCCTCTCTTCTTCTATTCTTCCTCTCTTCTTCTATTCTTCCTCTCTTCTTCTCTCCTCTGCCTCTATTCTCTTCTTCTCTCCTCTGCTTCCATTCTTCTCACCCACCTCACCTCACCCCATCAATTCAAATCGTAAGAGAGCTCCTCTAGCACACACGCACACCAATGTCTGCCGCCACAGCAACAGCACTCGCAAACCGCTCCATCAGGACAATCCGAGCTGTGCGTTCTACTGCTCTCTCTCTCCAGTAAACTAAAAACAAATTTTTTAGAAAAAGCTGACCTATCCATCCACCTCCAGGAGCTCGATTTCCTCGCCGACACCGCCATCATCTCCCCCAGCGCCCTCTCACAGATCCTCTCCCTCCTCCCCGCCGAATCCACCACCCGCTGCCCGCCGACCCCCGCCGCAGGGCCCGCCCCCAAATCCACCACCCCCGCCGTCTCCTACCCAACCTTCTCCCCGCCGCCGCAATCCCAGCAGCACCTTCCCATCGCGCCCTCCGCACCCCCCTCCTACACCCCCACACCCCTCGTTCTCTCGCTTGCCGAGGCCCAGTGGGCATTCAACGGCACCGAGGCCGGCGACCTGACCTTCGAGGCGGGCGCCAAGCTCGAGGTGCTCGAGAAGGTCAAGGACGACTGGTGGAAGGGCCGTGTCGTCGGCGGCGACGGCTCCACCGGTCTCTTCCCGAGCGCCTATGTGCGCGAGACACAGCTACTGGCCACTGCCGCTTCTGGCGACGTGAAGAAGCCCGCGCTGCCTAGCCTGCCGCCGAGGGGATATGGCAGCTATGGCCCCGGCGGGAACATGATGACGGATGTGGCGCACGGGCCCAGCCAGAGCACGACTGTGTTTGAGCAGCAGCAGCAGGAGGAAAAGAAGCCGATCCTGGGCAAGAATGGGGAAAAGTTTGGCAAGAAGCTTGGGAATGCGGCAATCTTTGTGGGTGTTTCTTGATGTTTCTCTTTGCAGGGAGTGATTGCTAATGTGTGTGATGGTTTAGGGCGCCGGTGCTACAATCGGTGGCAAGATTGTCAATGGTATCTTTTAAGCTACCATATATGGCCCACTATCCCTTTTTTTCTTTTCTCCTTTGTTCGGGGCGCTGCCATAGCTAGGTGACTGTAGACATGTAGTTTGATTGGGCACGAGTAGGCATAGTAGTAATCCATTAGCCAACCCCCTACTTTTACTGCATTGCGGAGCTAGCTAGCTCCTCTTTTTGTTTCTGTTTTTTTTTTCTTTTTTTCTTCTCTTTCTTTGGTTTTTTTTTTCTGGGAGGCCGGCTCGGAAAAGGGATGGTTTTTGTTTGGACATTGGATTGGCAATTGGCAATTGGGTTCGCGTTCTTGGTTTGGTTTGGGTAGTGGGTGACTGGCTGTTATTGGTACATGTAGTGGTAGTATTTGGGGAGCGTTGCGGGGATAGGGATGGGGATGGGGGGGTGAATATATGCTGTTGGCAGGGTGTGATGTTTGCTATGTCTGCCAAGTATTACGGCCGGTGGTGCGAAAATATATCGAGGGTCGTTCGTGACTATTTCTTGCAGAGAAGGCAGCAGCTATAGAAAAGTTCCCAATTGAGCGTAGCTATCAGAAGGGAAGCTGTTGGCTCTCGATATCGAGCTCCAAGTCGGTGTAGATGTGCCCAGCTGCGAGTTGGCACCACTGCCAGTGAATTTCGCTGCCGTCTGTGGTTGGTGTGGTTGGGCACGAGTGATTTATCGTGACGCGAAACTTGGACGGTGGCTAGATGTAGACCATGTGCTTGAGAAGCCTAATACAGGGTGGGGACGTGGCTTGCACGTTCTTTGATTTACGGGCCGGGGACGCGCTTATGACTGGCATGAGCTTACGGACAAAGATTTAACCACAGTCTATACATGTACTTTACAGATAAGCTAATAAGCTAATCGCCAATCAGGTATATAGAAGCACACCCTCGCGTTTAATCCACGTGCTTTTCTGGGTCATTTTTTTTTTTTTTTTTTTGTTTAATTCATTAATTTCCGCGCGAGCTGTCTTTATTTACTTGTGGTGTAAAACTGGTCATGATCATATATATATATATATATACAGTGCAAGCCTTCTTTCTAAACACCCCGTCTAATCAAGGTCTGGCGCAATGCCAAATAAATCTAAAGACCGTACAAGTAGCACGAATGAATCCTTGACCTGGAGTAGGCTATAAAATCAGGCCTAATATCTCGATTCATCGTGATCATCAACTGCACTTCTGGGACTGCGGATTGGTCTCTGTCGGTGTCACTATAGACACGCCGAGAGAAGATGGTGCGGAAAGCGCTCGGTGCTAAACCAGGACTGGAATGAAGGATAAGCACAATCGAGGCAGCAAACATGGCGCACAAAGAGCACATTACTGACCTTGGGAGCTTCAATTTGTTGAACCGTGTAGATTCTCTAGCTTTTATATCTGGCGACGCTGGCTCCCGGGAATATTAAATGAAAATAGATGGCTTTGTGGGGGAGAGGGGACCGTATGCATATCCTCGAACAGAAGTACGTACTCTCATATTTCCTGGCGGATTCGAAGTTTGGATATATCTAGTAGCTCTAGTGCATGATGTCTCGAGCTCCATCCATGGCTACCAATAGCTAGTTGGCTGTATCCGACTGTTCTGAAGGGCCTGTTGTCATATAGTGATGGTAATGAGTAAAGTCAGCTTATAATTATTGCAAGTGATTGAGAGAAGGAGAGGGAAAGGGGTCGTAGCTAGCTAAACTGATCCTTTTTCCAAACCCCATCACGACCCACACACGAGCTCGAGTAGCCCATCACCACGCATTTCAACAGGGGGGAAAAAATAATAGTGTGCTCAACAAGGACACCTAAGGTTACGGGAAGCTTCAACGTGTCGTCACTCTCTAGAGTATTTCATCAGAAAGGTCTACACTGTAAATATCTGGTTTTCGTCATATGCTTATACCCGCGATCTTCCACTTGTCTATCATTGACCTCGAGGCAAGGGGCATGGACCGGACTATCTAGGCTGCAAGCAGACTCTGTATCTACTGTAGAATGTAGGCTTTATCAGAGAGTTAGAGTTTGGGTCTTTCGGCCTTCTGCTATTTGGAATATTAGTGGCATTAAAGTGTCCCTCTACTGACGAATGGTTGTATAGCAGCCACCAAGTCTTCTTCTCCTCAAGCCCTCTCTCCACTTCCTTGGCCAATCTCCCCAGTTTGTATGTACCGGGTGTGCACGTAAAGTACGAAGACACCCCCATGTCCATTTTTTTCATTGGTTGATTTTGTAACAACGCCATGGGTAGCAACCATAGCAACCAATGATGCAGTATCATTTTTACTTAGACTTATGTGGGAAAAAAATACCGAGACGTTTTGATATATTTTCACTTAAAAAATCGAATTAAATTGTTAAAAATACAAACAAAAAACCAATAGTATCTCCCCTGCCTACTGCATCACCTGAATATCATTTCAGGCCGCCAGACTCTGTTGAGGGTTGTTATTTGATGAAATTGTGGTTGAACGGGAGTCAAATTGAGGTGATGGAGGTTGCGTTGCAAAAGCTGGCAACAAGCTGGCAACGGGCTACCCCAAATACTTGCTTGGCTGCCAAGTGTCACTTTAATTTGTATCAGCCCAATCAGAGCTCTTTCCAAACCCTCATTTTTAAAAATTGCCAAAAAGGGGGTTCTCAGTACTTACCCTTAACCCCCGGTACAACCCTAAGTTCTATTGCTGCAGAGCCTCAATCCAACCAACCACGCTTTCTGTCTCTGTCTCGGTTCAAGTCATTCTATCAAGCCACAATCACGAGCGAATGGACTCCCTCCCACACATTACATACCCACACAGACCCTCCACCTTGAATGGGAACTTTGGCACGCGAGCTACATACATAGAAGTTGATAGAACTGCTGTACGAGCACTGGAGTTGGAATTGGGTTTCGCCTGATGACTAATGCTAATATGTATGTACGCTATTCCTGAAAGCGTATCCCTCGGCATTGTCTTTTAGCCTCCTAGGATCATGGACGTTTTTCAAGCGTGCAGATCAGAGTGTTCATGCTCTCTACCAAAGATTCAGCAAAGTGGTGCAATGGTATATATAATCTCGGTGGTCTTATAGACAGAGATGCTAACAAAGAGCATGTCTTCTTGGTCAGCATGGGATTTTTATAAGCATATGAATTATTCTCGAGAATTGGCCTCTTCTACGACTCAGACTTCATGGCACAGAATTTCCGAGAAGAAAAAAAAAAAAAAAAAAAAATACTATCGCAAAAGCACGCCTGATAAGGACTTTGAAAGTTTGAATTCGGAGATGTGCGAGGTAATCCCGCCCGCCTCCATTCTCCGTGATTATGGCTTTTTTTGTGCTAGTATCCATAAAGAATTGATAGGGTTTAAAGGTGCATTAGAATGTGCAGAGCCGAGCTTTTACCGGTGAACCTGCCAGGGACTATCTAAAGTGGCATATACAAGCTTAAGAGCCTGCCAATGCTAACCACGAAGGGGTCAAATTTGGCGTCGATAGACGTCCGCGGGTAGTTTTCCGAAATCCGAAAGTTCATTTATTACAAACCAGATAATTTTTCCTATGCTTCTCTCTGTCGCCTGCTTTACGGGCTTAAAAGGCGGGGCGCCCGCTTCTTGTCTCTTCTTCTTGAGCAATTATTTGCGCAGTGGAGCGAGAAGAGGGACATCATAATTATGTCAGACACTGAATCGAAGCATGAGGACGCAACGCCGTACGTGGGGCCGGTGGAGGTTGAGAAACCTCCAGATGGAGGTTGGCAGGCTTGGTTGATGGTATTTGGGGTACATCTCACCATCTTCAACACTTGGTATGCATTCTTTCTGCTCCTGAAATTCCAATTGAGATCGGGTTACTGACAATGATTAGGGGTTACATAAATGTATCGTTTTCCCGCCAAATCCTAATTATTCCTGGAATATTTGATGACTCACGCGACCACTACAGGCTTTTGGTGTATTTCAAGCCTACTACGTCGAAGCATTCAATGAAACGCCCTCGGCGATATCATGGGTAGGCTCTATTCAGATCTTCCTTCTTTTCTTCCTCGGAACCTTCACTGGGCGAGCTCTTGATGCTGGCTATTTCCGACCAATGTACTTTACGGGCTCAATTATGGTCTGTCTGGGGATGTTTACAGCTTCCTGTGCGACAACCTACTGGCAAATACTCCTCTCACACGGCCTGTGTGTTGGTATTGGAGGTGGAATGCTCTTTTGCCCTAGTATGGCACTGTGCTCTACCTACTTTCAAAAGAAAAAGAGCTTTGCACTAGGTATTGCGGCATCGGGGTCAGCTACTGGAGGAATAGTCATTCCGGTGATGGTGAAGACTCTACTACCGCAAGTTGGATTCGCATGGACAATGAGAACAGTGGGATTGATAAGCGTTGTGACCCTGGGCTCAGTAAATTTAATCTTAAAGCCAAGATTAAAACCAAGGAAAGCTGGCCCCATAGTTGAATGGGCTGCATTCAAAGAACTTACATACGTCCTATTTGCTGCTGGTAAGTTTTCCGCGCCCCCCCCCCCCTAGGCCTAATGCCAAGCTTTCGATTGATGGTGGTGATATAGGAATGTTCCTAAACTTCTGGGGCCTCTATTTTGCCTTCTTCTATATTTCCGCCTTTGCCCGGACTCAAATTGGCCTTGACCAAGGAACTGCCTTCAATATGGTGATCATCATGAACACCGTTGGTATGCCTGGCCGTGTCGTGCCCAACTACTTTGCAGACGGCCGAGTTGGTCCCTTAAACCTTCTTGTTCCTACCTCCTTTATCGTCGGAATTCTTGTAATAGCCTGGATGCGCGTAACCTCATACGGTGGACTTATTGCCTGGGGCTGCGTCTACGGCTTCTGTGCAGCAGGAATTCAGAGCCTTTTCCCAGCCACACTGAGTAGTTTAACCACTGACCTTTCAAAAGCTGGTACGAGAATGGGAATGGTATTCACCATTGTAAGTCTTGCCACTTTGACGGGGTCGCCAATTGGAGGGGCGTTGGTTCAGATGAAGGATGGCAGCTACTGGGCGGCACAGCTCTTTGCGGGGTTGGTACTGCTGGCTGGTGGAGCTCTACTAGCGGTGAGTAGGGTTGCAAAGGTGGGACTGGACTGGAGGGTGAGGGCGTGAGATTAATAATTGATGGATGAATTTTGTTGATAATGATTCTACGTTTTTTTTTTTATGTATAGTATTCTGTTTTTGGTTATAATAAAGCGTAAGGTTCTGGATGGTATTCGTAGCTCTCATGGCTGCCATTGAGGTGTGATGATATAGTGTGAGCTTACATTCCTGTCATGGAGATCAACCTAGCACATAGACCAATTCAAATTTCCAGGGAACTCCAATACCTTCTCAATGAAACCACCGGTACGCGCTCCCTCCCCGCAACTAAACGGCACAAGAAAAAAAGTTCGCTTCCCAACAGGGTGATTATCCACATCGGGAAAATATTCCCCTGCCCCTGGGTGCCAAGTTCTAACGGTTCTTCCTATTCGGTCGACTTTTTCGGTCCAGTCGGCACATCTCCACCCCTCCACCTCTCGCCTTGTGAGGTCATTGCTTCTGTCAGAGAAAGACATATCTTTCAACCTTTTTCCTTTGGATAAGATTCATAGATAACGACTTTATCCCTGGGAAGGAGAAGGGCTGTAGGAATGGTGGGGTATGCTTGATCATACCTTATCACTCGATTCTTGGCGCCCTCTTCGCCGGCCCTTTCCTACAGCACACCACAGCTGCAGAATTTTTTTTTTTTTTTTTTTTTTTTTTTTTTTTTTTTCCCCGCCCTTTAGGTATGAGGGGTTCTTAGAAACTGGATAAAAAAAAAAAAAAAAACAGAGAATCAGAAAAGACGGAAGGCCCTAGTGACGTATTGGTAAAGATATCACCCGCCCCTGCTCACGAGGGACTCCATTTAGGACGAGCTATGAGGATGAAGCTGGAAAACCATCAACCTAGGACAATTGTTCCCTCGACATGGAACTTACATGTTGCTTTGAAGCGTATAATAAAAAGGCTTGGTTTTACTGGGGCTGGATATACTACTTGAAGAGCAAGACCAGGAGTCCCACCTGCCACGGCGACGGAAGACCCCCCCAGGCAAGAGAGAGAGACACGAAGCTCCGAAGGGAGATTGAAAGCTCCAGAGCACAACACACGTATAAAATTTGCGTCGCCATCCAAACGGCGAGAATTACAAGCTGTACCTCCTACAAAGCGGTTGGCAGGATCGTAGGTAGAATTACCTCGCCACCGCCGTTGTCCAATGAAGAAGCACCTCTACCTCATCATCTCAACTGAAAAATCATTCTGAGTATTCAAGCTCTTTGTATAGACTCTACGCGCGCGTAGGATAATACATTGAGTCATTTAAAAAAAAAAAAAAAACACATTGAGTCATGATATATCACTCGATACAAGTTTGACGTTGCCTTTCTTAGTGGGCTGCAGTCGTATTTAACCTACGACTTGGTCGTCTGCCTTGTATATCGAGTCATAGCTGCCAGAATGTCATAACCAGTAACATATATAAGAATTACCTATGGAGAGGATGGCAAGCACTCAAGACTCACGAGGGAACATTTTCCATGGAGGAATGTACTTACTTGAAATCACATCTGATCTGCTACAAGAATTCGTTCAGAACACATGTATATACGAGGCAAGGTCTCAGTAAAAGACAAGATCATTTTATTTTTTTTAGTAAGATACAGGGACCGATCAAGTGCTTTAAGCGTACATAGAAACTAGAAAGAAACTATGTACGCAAAGACTCAACCAAGATTCTCAATTCAAACGGTTGTAATGAAAGGATTCACACGATGTTTACCAGCCAGAGGGTACATCCGTGGCAGGGGCGTCATCCCACCCTGGCGCATCAGTGGGGGTTTCTTTACCACCCCACGCTGGCGCATCAGCGGTGGAGGTTTCTTTACCGCCACCATAAGAATATGATCCATAGCCTCCGCTTTCCTGTTCGACAGTTGGATTTTTGCAGTCACGGTTGTAATGGCCCACTGAAAAGTAAATACGACAAATGTCAGCGCCAAGATTGCACATATCGAGTCAGTGATAGACTTACTTTCGCCACAGTTGTTGCACTTGATTCGGGAAATATCCCTGGGCATAGGACAATCCCTAGCACTGTGGCCAAACACGTCGCAATTGCGGCACTTGATCACCTTTTCGTTGGTGCAATCAGATGAGCGATGACCTTCCTGACTTTAAGTTTGTGATAAATCAGCACATGCAAAAAGAATATATAGATATGAGAAGGTACATACCCGCAGTTGAAGCAGACCTGAGGCCCACCACCACCGCCCTGGGGACATTCTCTAGAAAAGTGGCCCTCTGTATTTAGGTAACCCAATCGTCAACATTATTCTTAAACCCCTCACAAAGAATGAAGGCTCACTTTCGTTGCACTTGCGGCACTCAGTGTTCTCATCTGCGACGCGTGGCATTGGGCAATCTGATGCTCTGTGACCCTCTTCACTAGATTTTCATTTAGCATGTGTCTTATTTTGGAACTTAAGGGTGTTCGTACTGGCAATTCTTGCATTCCATGGGGTTGTAATCTGGTTTGCGTGGTAGGGTACAATCACGTAGACGATGGTCAAGAGCGTCGCAATTGCCGCATTTGAGAACGACACGTTCACGATCCCTCTCAGGGACCTCGACCTCGCAGCCTCTCTTGCTGTGCCCCTTAACTATTATCAGAATAAAGTTAGTATAGGCATATATCTCTCTCAAACCGCGCTTACCTCGGCAGGTATGGCAGAAAGACTTTGTTTCGGGCATGATCTCTCCAGCGAATGCAAGGCGTGCGAGATTTCCTTCTGCAGTCGGATCCATACGATCCTTTATTGCCTTGGAGCGGCGGGGCTTGGGAGATTTGTTGAGAGTCCAAACATATTTAGCATCAAGTTCTCCATTAGGGCCAACAATGCACTCATGGTACTCCGGCTCACGTGTCTATACATGTTGGATGTTAAGTAAGATAATTAAAAGATTGTTTTTTGGGGGACATACCAGAGCATAGAGATAATAGTTCCAACCCAATCTCCTGAAAGACGATTCCAACTCGTCAAACTTAGCACCAGGGCAAGCCCTAATGTACTCCAGCATGCACTAAATTTGGACTTCGTCAGTAAAGACCACTGGAATATATGTCTTGATGGTAAACATACAATTTTGAATGCATCAAAGTCATCTTCCTCGTTGGCTAGAGCCATGCCATCCCATGCTTCCTCGGCAGACTTTTCGAGAGCCCTGCTGTATTCAATGTAGCGGTTGTTCGTACAGTCATTAGCAAGATGACCTAATGATCATGTCAAAGATTAGTAACGGTCAAGAAAGAGTCTCAAGGTTTTCTCACCTTCTTTTCGGCAGTTACGACAGACTTCTGGTGGCTTATTTGGGCAATCTTTGTGCATATGGCCTTCTTGATCACAATGACGGCAAGCTCCTGAAAAGACACGCGGCTCAGTGCATTCTGCCTTACTATGACTGTAGTTGCAGAAAATCTTAGCATGCCATCATTCACAAGGAAGAAAAAAAAAGAGGAAGAAAAAATCCGAGAATCATACCCTTGTTGACCGCAGTTGAAGCAGGCGCCATCGTTGGCTGGCTTGTCCGGGCATTCACGCGCAAAATGTCCCTCAACCCCACAACTTATTTGTTAGTGAGGTTATTTGCTGTGGCTAAAAAGAATTGGGGTACATACTGTCTGCAAGCTCCATCACCATGGCCAGTGCCCTTCCATTCATCAGAGGCGTTATCACCGCCCCCTGGGAAATCAGTGTGGCCCTGTGGCTCGGTGGCAGAAGCACCCCAACCTATAACCGATATCTGTTAGCAAGTTTAGAGATGGAGCAGAAGAGAAGAGAAGTTTTTGCTCTCAAGATGGTACGGGATGTTTGAGAATCAGAACCGGTGAATGGGAAGAAGATGAAACAAGAGGATGGCACAAGGATGAATGTTACATACCGGAATTAACCTGAGCAGAATCGTCCCAAGACATGATAGGTTGTGTTTATTTAAGAGACTTGAGTTTGTTGATTGTCCTTGAGAGGTAACAGACTGGTTTTGGACGGATCTGTGAGATGAGAAGAGTGGTTGTGGTGGATGGTGGATGGTGGGGAGGTGGATGGTGGGGAGGTGGATGGTAAGTGGACGGATACTGAAATAAAGCGGGAGACAGCAGCCCCCTAACAATTTTGGTTCTGATTTTCGGCTAGAACTGAGAGAAACAGCCATACATGTACATGTATGTATGCATACATCTACTTTTACATGACTGTTACATACATTTAATTGATTGAGAATTCGCGATTGGCTGAGGAGTGACGACTATAATACATGTATGTAGGGTTAGAATTATAGTATTCCATATATGTAGGTTTTTTTCATCAAAAAAATTCCTAAATGAGCCTTCATACACGCCTCTGTAAGCCTTTTTTATGCTTCTTTATGCTTTTAATGCTAAGAAACCACCAAATCATGTAAAATCACTCGCTGTTCTCTTCCGCATTAAAAATTCATTAACTGGTTGATTGATAATTCATTATTGTATTCTTTAACCGGTCTGTCAGGTTGCCGATTTTTTTATGAAATTATTCTTAGCTCACTCCTCGTATTAAACATGAGTTGGAGAGCTCTATCTACTCTGTCAATATCAAACGGAGGCAGGCAGAAAGCTGATGTATCGGTCCAGCCCGTTGCCAAGATTCGTAATAATAAACATGTTATTTACATCGTTGATACCCTCCCTACAAACTAAGTGTTGTAGTCCCCGCAATCTGAAGAAATGTAACTACCAGATCCACAGCCAGAAAATATTCGTATGTAGAGTCAATACTGCTCGCTCAACAGGGAAACGAAGTAAATGTTTTAGAATTCTAGCACCATAAAAAGCTCCATTACATGATTTATCTAGCAAATCTTGTAAATGCCACCAGCAGACCATCCGCGGAGTGGTTCTAGTGCATGCAGCCAAGCAAAATTCAAAGCCCTAGTTTACCATCCACCCGGGCCCAGCATACTGAGTCAACCTCCTCCCAGCACTCCATCCAACACTCCAGCGAATAGTGTCATATCAACGTCTCCATCCTCCCACTCCATCCCCCCTTCAAGTAAAGGTTAGAAACATAAACAAGATCTACATAAGTAGATCGAAAAGAAAATTGGATATATCAGAATACCAGCAAACATATGCGGCAGTAAAACCCACAGTAGAGAAGTATACCACCCCCGTCTTCCGCTGAACTAAATACAATCGGAATAATATCTTAATACCCAGCCCATACCCCTTCCTTAAGATTTCCCCTTTTCATAATCTCGCCCCAAGCTAATGAGGAGAGAGCACAGTGAAAAAAAAAAAAAAAAAGAAAGAAAAAAGTAGGAAAAAAAGAAACAGTAAAAGAATAAAGCAAAGTTCCTACAGCAAAGCAATGATGACGAAGATAAAAACGAAAATCAACACGCCTACTCTTCTGAAGCAGCAGCCAATTGGATAATTAGCTTTCCGGCAAGATCCAAGAATGGAAACGGACTGGAAACATCCTTCTCCTCTTGCTTTCTTCCACCCACACCTTTATCCTTCTTTGCATCACTGTCCAAGGCTGGAGCGTCTGCGTCGGTCTTGATCGTATCTCCACCACCGCTAGCATCACCGCCCAATTCTTCCAAGAAGCCGACCTTTTTGGGCTTCTTCTCCTCTTCCTGGTCATTTTCGCCGCCGTCATCCTCCTCCTGACCGTCGTCCTCGTCTTGGTCATCATCCTCTTCGTCTTGGTCGTCCTTCTCGATGCGCTCATAGCCCGCACATTTAAAATCTACGAGGTAGAAGTTTTGTTCGAGTTGGTATAGTTGAATTTCCATGTGCACGTAAAGACTTTCGTCGCCGTGCCTCTCTCTCTCCACCGGGGTGAAGGAGTAACGTTTTGTGCCTTCAGGAGTGACGGACGGAGTATTCTCCTCAGAGGTCGGCTTGAACAGATGATCCTTTCTCCATCTACAATGAATGACCCACGGATCTTCTGGTACCTTCGTGTCGTCCACAGACGAGTGCACTCTGGACGAACTTCTCCTTCTTCTACCCGGTGACCCATAATGATCACGAGAGTCCCTATCATCGCCACTCCAGTCACCATCACTTTCAGACTCAGAACCACTGTATTCTCCCTCGCTGCGGTTGCATTCCTCTTCGCCTTCACGATCAGGAACAACCCACTCTGCGCCCATCTTTTTCAAACCTCGGTAAATACAACCAACGGCTTCAAGGGGAGAATTCCTGCTCCTTATGCCAAACTGCCATCTAGTCTGCCTAGGTTTCTTGTCCCTGCTTGACTGACTCAATGGAGTAAGACCTTCAACCTTGCCTTGAATACGAGGGTTGTGCGGCTTTGGACCCTTTCTACCTAATATCGGGGGCATGCTTTGTGGTGCTTGTGGCTGTTGGGCTTTTGGTGAGGGCACCGGTCCACCCCTCATGAAAGCTGTGTGAAATTCAGGCAGGCTGGATGGGAGGATACCAATCGTGGCACTGGGAGTACGGCCAATATCACCCGGGGTGGCCACTTCTTCTGGAATCCCGCTAATCCCTAGGCCCTCTCTGGTCGCCATGAGGGTGAGTGGAGAACCACTACGAGGAGGTCCTTGACTTGCAGGAGAAAACGGCGAACCTGGAGGATGTTGTCCGGGCGTGTGTCTAGGAGATGATGGCATATACGAATTCCAGGCTGGAGGAGATTGGGCAAGAAATCCCCCCAGATTCTGTGCATTAGAGAGACGAGCTATAAACTGACGTTAGTAGATTGCAACACTAATTCCAGGCTTAAGGTCATAAGATCGATCGACTCACTGCTCATCATTTGATTCTCTCTAACAATCATATACGCATCTTTGATCGCACTGGGCTCCTGCTTATTTAGAGCATCCTGGACATCATCTTCGGCGTACCCCATAGTTTTCCCCAATTTCCCCACAACAGCTTCGTGAAGCTCGCCCTCAAGCTTTTCTGCAGGTCCCCTCTCGATAGCTCTCAAAGGCGGAAGCTTTGCATAGTCCACCCCAGTATCAAAGAATTCCTCCGGTGTTGGGCGCAAATAGTCTGGGAGATCCTTCTTGAACCATGGATCCTTACGGATCTCCTCGATATTAATTCGGTGAAGGGGATTCACAACCAGCATCTTCGAGATGAGATTCCGAGCTTCAGAGCCGAGGTAGTTGGGAAGTGTATAATTACCCTCTGTATTTCAAAAAACACGTGAGCTTTCTCTAAACAATATCAAGGGATATAACCGGTTTCACCCGGAATGCTCGTGTAATAAGCGAACGAGGGAAGGTCATGAGTCTTGATTGAAAGTGGGGGCGTGGTTATTCAGGAATAAGGCAGTGTCAACTTACGACTAATCTTCTTAAATAGGGTTGGGATGTAATCATCGTCAAATGGCAACTTCCCACAGAGGAGTACGTAAAGAATCACCCCACTACTCCAGACATCTACCTCAGGACCTGCATATAACTTTCCAGAAATGACCTCAGGTGCCGCATAATTCGGGGACCCACAAGAGGTCTTCAAGAAATTTCCATCCGTCATAATATTGCTCAGCCCAAAGTCTGCAATCTTGACATTCATGAATTCATCCAGGAGGAGATTCTCTGGTTTCAAGTCGCGATGGACGATTTTATGACGGTGGCAGTACTCGACTGCACAAATGATCTGTTGGAAAAATCGGCGTGCTTCTGTTTCGCCCATTTTTCCATGTTTAACGATGTAGTCAAACAATTCGCCGCCAGCATACTCGATGACCATGATGATTTCAGTAGCTGTGGTAATCACGGTATACCTAAATATTTGATCAGTATTTGCTCCACCCCAGACCAATCGCTTAAACGATAATTCAATCGCTACTATTCTCGCCTAGAAACAGACCTTCCCTGCCCGTTTCCAAGAAAAAGATGGAGTAGAATATAAGAGCATATGCGGGTACTTACAGTTTGATAATGTGAGGGTGTCTCAGAAGCTGCAGGTAGGCAATTTCTCGTTCCACCCTCCCGGCCATGTCACGATTGATTAATTTCTTTCTTGAGATAATCTTTAGGGCAACCTTCTGCCCCGAGACCTGGTGCACGGCAAGCTTAACCTTCCCGAATGAACCCTCGCCCAGGGTCTTGATGATGTTATACTGTCCCAAGCGAGCTTCAGGGTCCCTTGCTTTGAGACGCAGATCGGCCCGAGGGTCCATGCTTTGGCGGTGGTGGTGGCCATGACCGTGCGGCCGGTTCGACTGAGTTGAGGACTGGGAGTACTGTTGCTGACCTGGTTGTTGAGGACCGGGCGGAGAAGTACGATGGGAATTATATGACCCTTGTTGTCCCCGGTATGCCGGTATAGACAACTCGCCTTCGGTGTAGGGTTGCGGCATGGCGACTAAGTATTCAGATGTGAAAGATGGAAATGTAAAGTCTCAGGTGGGGGGGATCGGAGTTGTGAGGTCGGGGTTGCTGTGGGGGAGAGCTCCAAGTCCTGTCTGAAATGGGCGCGATAAGGTGATTACGAACGTCAAGCTGCACGCACCGACGTCACTATTCAGAGCCTCTAAAATATTATGATCACCAATATACCTCCGGCTCCAATTTTGATCCTCTTCGCAATTATGCTTATTTGGATGTCCTACTTGATATCCCCTCCGGCAGAAAAATTTCCTCAATAACGACTCCACCTCTTCCTTTCCTTGATTCTCAAGCCCAGAACGGGGCTTCTAAGTCGCAAAAACTCCCGGTCTCCTACCCGAGCTTTCCACCTGCGAACGCAGAGGGAAGCAGCAGTTGAAATGTGAAAACAAGCCTCGTACGGAAGCAGCCGAGAAACCTCTAACCGGGGAAGGAGAAAAATCGTTCCGGACCTTTCCCCACGCTTCCACGTTTCCGCCGCAAGGGTGTGCGCAGCAGAGATGCAACGATACGATTGTGTAATCGTTCCCCACGCCCGTTGAAAGAAGATTCGGGAAGGTGAGATTTTCCCAAGGGTCAGGAAACGAAAAAAGGGCAGGAGAAAAAACAAAAAAAAGTGTCACCAAGTTGGTGGAGCTGAAACGGATGTGATTTCGTGGGGTGGGAGGTTGTAACCTGTTAGTGTAGCTATGTAGTGAGTTTATCTTTCTTTGTGAAGTCTTAGAATTCTTTTGGCGCAGGTCGAAATGAAATGGAGATGGCTAAGGAGTCTACGAAGTAGTCTGGTTATTTTCTTTCTCTACACAAAGTGAGGGGGAATGGTGTGTTGGGGGAATGGTGGGCTTTCTGTAACACCTCTCACAAAAGTGGGCATCGTGAAATTTAAGGTGGTTGTGGCCGCGCCGGGCTGGAGCCAGCGAATAAGCCTTTGCAGTTGACCAAAAGGAGTTCGGGTGTGGGGTCTTGGCTAGTAGAGTTGTAAACATGGCTTGCCGCATGCAACTTCCGCTTGTTGACGAGCCTCATGATTTATCACTCGATCAAAGACACCTTTTTTGTTTTTTGTTTGTTTAGTTCATACTCGCATATAAGACATACGGTGTGGTTATAAATATTCGACGCAGCTAATTAATTAAGAAGGATAGATGATATTGATATTATCTACAGGTACCATCCGAGTCAGGGCCCTTTTTTTATGTTAGCCAAAACTCTCACAAGGCAAACCACCCAGTAAAGTTAACTTACTGTCTTTCAACGACCCATACCCGGTTACAGCTCATAATCGCAATTCACCCCAATCTGTATTAAATCGCTTGATTGGAGGTTTGAGTTACATGCATTGCAGCATACAAGATCAAGGTGGGCGTACGAGAGAGTGTTACTTTTCACCAGGGTTATCTTTTAAGGTTTGACGGCAGATTTTGTCATGCCGGCAAGATGGAGTATGATTTGACACATGAGATACATGTAGCCTTCTGTGACTTCATAGGATCTGGAGCAAGCTTCTTAGTACTACAGCACATGGCGCACTTATGTCTCTTAAGCGCTGTCATAACTATTGAATGCGCTTCTAGGAACAGAAAAATAGAACGCGGTTTTGTTTGTGACATGAAATAATGTCTTCCCTTTTTATGGCGAGAGATCCCTTTACGGCTCTGGCGCATGTGTCATCACTGGAAGACTTTATTTGCTGGTGGATAAAGATACATGTACCTACATGTACAGCCACTCAGCAAAAGTGTTCGTGATATTAGTTTTAATGTCAATGCGCAGTGTGGCGCACCCGTATTATATTGATCTTATTGTTCATTGATTTGGGCGCCATTGGTCACTGGGAAAGTCTTCTCTTGGGGGTTTTTTGATAGCCCGCCACTCGGAATCACGAACACTTTTGCAGAGTGGCTGTACTTCTACGTGTTCCCACAACAAGACATGCCTACATGTAGTCTTGTTCCCAGACTGTTTTATCTGTTGCACTGCGTGTAGCTACAATCAAAGCAAACACAGGCTGGGCACGAGACTAGCCTACATGTACATGTATCTACTGAGATCTGTTCTCTCCCTGAGATCTGATGAGGCTCCACATGTACTTCTGTCTTATCCCCAATTCGATATTAAACCCCGATATTCTACTCTGAACCGCACCACCAGAAACATCAATGTGAAAATTGGACACTTAACCTTCAAAACGCATATCAAAGCTTCGAGAATTCGATAGATAGTATCAACAACAAAGACTTTGATTGATATTTCTCCATGCTTTAGTTAACTCTAGTAGAGACTATATCCATTACGATAATAGAAACAGCCCAAAATGACCCACAAGTCGCGATCGAAGGAGTTCAACAAATTGTTGGGATGTTGGCACTTCCGAAAATACGAAATGTGGATCACATTAACACCAATATAGCTAGAGGCCTGAGTTGTTTTCTTGGAATTGCCATCTCAAGAGGTCTCGATGATGGTCGAGATCAAAACAATGGGACCGACTCATAAAGTATCACTCGGGTGTTTTTAGTCTTTAGTTTTGAAACACATGGATATTTGCAAACGAAACACGTACTCTTTCTTTCCAATAAATACTCGCCGCCTTTTTGCAAACTTTGTCGCGGCTCTGAGTTGAGGTTAAGGTGAGACTCCACTTCTATCCGAAGGTCGCTTATGGGAGTGCGTCCGATGACTTGTTCCTGTTCCAAACGATCCGTTTAGCTTCTTGGCCGGCTGCGTCAAGAGTGACGTCGTGACCGAGAATTTAACAAAGGTTTACAAACAACACAGACAAAGCCGATATAAAAATCGAAATTATAAATCTACCCAGGAATTCAAACTTCCCAGGCGTACCCCCAAAGGGTTCTTTGGTTTCTTCTATGTTTTAGATAGGATTCGTTTTACGGGAAATGATCAAATTGCAAAAAACGGCCTTACATCCCTTGAAGTTAAGGTTTGTTTCCTAGGTGTGCTTTCGGCTCCAGGATGACCCACTATCCCACTAGCATGTGGGGAAAGCTCCTCCGATCAATGACATAGATCATACCTCATCATGACAGAGAACAGGTCCCCATATGAACTCGGTATATAGACCCTTTACCGTTCATCTTTCTCATTTCATAGCTCTTCACCAGAAACCATTTCGCACTTTTTCCTGAACCACCTCAGATAACTCCTCCTAATTCAGAAATTTGAGAAATCAGCAATAATGCCTTCTGCAACAAAAGTGGTCCACATTATTCTCCGAACTTTACAGGTCTGCATTCCGATAATTCCATTTGTCCAGCAAGTTACTAAAATCTAAATTAGTTCATATTCACGGTCCTGGTGCTCGCCCTTGCAGGTGCCTTGATACAGCAGCAAATGCGTGGCGGCACTCCAACTCGTGTGAACTACTCAATCTTTGTCGCCGCCTTTGCAGCATTGACGCATTTATACCTCTTCCCGGCTACTGTAGTAGACCGTATCGCGAGTCCTCTCTTTATGACGATCCTCGATGCACTCAACACCATTTTCTATCTGTGCGCCGGCATTGCCATGGCCGCACAACTCAATGGAAATTCCTGCAGCAGCTTCGTAAGTTCCCTCTTTAAGCACCTTATGTATGATGCTGACGATGGATACAGCACTTTATCCATAATAACGGCATCACCAACGGTGGCGGATACATTTCGCAGAGCCGGCGTTGTCGCGAGGCGAACGCCATGACGGCTTTCGAGTGGTTCGCTTTTGCAGCATTCTTGGGTAGTCTGCTGATTGATCTGTGGAACCTGAAGAACCAGAACAACATCAGCCGCGGCAGGGTCAACATGAAGGGCGTCGGGCCCATGAGCCAGACTAGCCAGTCTGTGAACCAGTCGGTGTGAAATTTCTAGCTAATTGCTGTTGCTTGGAAGTGTTGATAGTCCCCGTTACCCAATCGTTGGGGATTTTTATATCAGGTGTGGCGAAATTAAGCTTTGAGTGACGCGTGGCTGCGATTTGAGTGTATGAGCATATGTAGGATATGAGATGGCGTGGAATGTATTATATGGTGGATATGAAGTTTGCAACTGTTGGTTTTGTACTGTATCTTTTTTGGAAAACATAATGTTAGCTCATTTGTACGAGATACCTGGGAACGCTCTTAGAAGTTAAATACTAATTTATTAAGTGCATAAAGTTTCTTCTTTACAAGAATGCTTTGATAAATGACTCCTGGAAAGTCTGGCCAACGATCTCCTGTCATATTCGATGTTGGCTGTCAAACAAATCCTCTAAATCACAGTTAGAATTCGTCACATGAGAAGTAACTTTTACTTCCTGTAGAAATGAAGATTCCTATCATACATCCTCCGTCCTGAAACCCACAAACTACAAACCTTTTCTACCTGCGAATCTTATTCGGGATCCATTCCCCAGGCATAAACCCCCCCGTTCTATTATCCGCATTTTTCCACGGATCCCTCTCCTTCACCACCCCACCCCTCCCTTCATCTCCACCCTTAACACCATTCCCATGCGCCCTCCCAGCCGTACTCTCCCCCTCGACAGTCTTTCTTTCCATGTTCTTCCCACCCAGATCCGAACCCACCTCGCCCCGCCCCAGTGTCTGATCCTTCATCATCCCACTGTCACCCGCAAACTTCGTATTACTCTCCAGCACGCTCCCCGGCGGCGGGTGTGGGCCAACATTGAGTAATGAGGGCTTCGCTGCCCAGCGGGCGTCGGCAAGTGCGGCACCGACTTTCAGCTGCTGGATGCGTATGATGTCGCCCTCGAGCTCGGCGATTGTGGGTGGGTCGATGCGGGTTGCGCGCAGCCATTGATGCCATTGAGCTGTTCCTGTGTCAGTGGTAGGGGCGAGGGAAGGGGCTGGAAGGAAGAGAGGGGTTACGGGTGAGTTTGTAGTCGACGTAGTCGCGCTGGTAGTCTTTGTATTTTACCATGCGTCGGGGACGCCCGCGGTTGAGCTTGTCGTTCATTTCCCAGTATGTGTTTCCGTCGAGGTCCATGCCTATTTTTTACGGAATTTGTATCAGCACTACTTTCTGTGCATCTAGCCTTATTCACTTGATAGAGAGGTAGAATTGGAAGAGTAGGAGGAGGACCGATGAATGTCTGCCTGCGCCAGGGCAGACGGTAGGACTTGAAGGTGTACCATACGCGCTTTAGGATGTTTCCTGTTGTAGTCGCCGACATCTTGGGTTTGTGGAGGTTTGCTGTATTAATTAGATATTTTGTTAAGGATTATGAAGCGTCAATGATCGGGGTACGCGGGAATTGGGTTGTTGGATGTCTGGGGACTGTCACTTGTGAGGATTGACGTCGACGCCAAGACTTACTTGACGGGAGTTGACGGCGGGGTGGTGGCATGCAAGCTCCCCGCGATATGTTTCAGTGAAACGTCAATGAGAAATTAAGAACCTCATCTCATTTTAAAATAAAAAGCCGTAGGAACTCTCATAGAGCAAGCTCCAACAACAATCATTGATTACACTCTCCCAATTAATATACAGTAGAATCCACACTGATATAACACAAGTATACAATTCACCGCTCGCTCTATCCATTCCAGACAACACCAACAACAGCAGTAAAAAGAAAAGAAAGAAAAATAGAAAAAGAAGATACAAGTAAGTAGAGTGTTTCATCTAAGCTATCCTATGGCACCAAAACCTAGCATCTACTAATCCGACTTCCTACCAGGGATCTTTCCGATCTTTGGCTTTCCCTTCTTGCCAATATCCCATCCCCAGCCTCTGAGCACCTTGACAACTCTTGGAGTAACGGCCGCAGTTAATGGGACTCGGATGAAGATGAAAGATTTGTGGATCGCATATGCGAGTGCCAGCTCCGTCCAGAGACCTATTCAGCAACACCCATTAGTTTCACTCAACCCAAAAGCTCATCCAGAAAGGGGATAACATACTAGCACTCCTCTCGACCTCCCTCTCTGCACCCTCCACCTCCTCCCACCTCCCATGCACCTCCTCCCCCTCCGCAGTCACCTTCTCCGCCGCGGGGAACCCCACGCTATGTCTCAGTGCCGTCCAATACGGCTTCACGAACCCAACCGCCGCCTCCTCCCAGCGCCCAATCCGCTCAGTCCCCAGATACCTCACCGCCAGAAAACAGAATGGGAAATCGAGCGCAGACAACGCCAGGTACACACCGAGCGCCGAGTACCCGTACTCCTTCGAAAGCGCCTTGAGGCGCTGCGACAGCGACGGTGCCGGCGCAGTGGTAATGTTGCTGCTGTAGAACCGGACTTTCGGCACCGAGCGCCGGAGAAGGAGGGATGGGCTCGGACGGGCGCTGGAGAGGATGGGCGAGCGAGCGCTCCGCATGAGCGGGTGGAATGACCGGTAGAGGACTCTTGAAGCCATTGTACAGTAGGACCAGGGCCGAGGGTATTTCTTTGGTTTTTGATTCTGTTATGGGGAGCTCGTTCGGATGATAACTATGAGTCGATCGGCTCACAGCAGGTGGGCTTGTTTTTGTGGCCTGGGAGCGAATGATCTCCGATGACGACTGCGGGAATAAAAGAGCCTCAGCCTTTGCCTCTTTCTTGGCGTTCAGCTGTCCAGGGGGTTACTTGCACCGCCTCGCCGCCACAGGATTCTGGACTATGATAATTCTCACGGGCATCACAAATGAGCAAGGGGCATTGGGGCCGTATAGTTTGTGGGTACCCTCCTTAACTCTATATCTGGTTTATTTAAATGATCAATGGTTTAAGGTGGATTGGCTAAGGGCTTGTTGAGGGCTGGCGAGAAATAATAACCTAGGTTAATATAATTAAAACGTTAACGAGCTAAACCTTTGAATTAGAGATTTAGAGAGTATTTTAGTGGATGCTGGACAGGGGAACCCATCATCTGGGATAATTTATGCAGAAGTAGCGTTTTAAAAACGTTCGGAAAGAGCCGTAAGTGTAATCACGAGCGATCACTCGCTCTATCTCTTCCCTTTGAAACAAGCATTTCTAGTCTAATCATTCAATGGCTGTAACATCTAGTAACCAATCTTTCTCCCCGTTCTCCAAGCAAGGCATTACACTGGAATAACATAAAAAATAATAAAGCAAAAGTACCCCCAAAGAGAATCTTGACAAGAGCAAGAGTTTTGAATGATATCCACCGAATGACTTGTTCATTTCCGCTCCTCCTCAGAATTAAATTATTCGTCTAGTTCTTGGCCTATCCGCACGCGTTAAAGAGGAAAATTCTCAACTTCCTCGACACTCTCGTGATCACTGCTATTGGTTTCCGTGAAATAGCCTGTGCTCAGCAAACTTCCACCACTACTGGTTTGACTATCCCACGTCTGCAATTGTTCTCTCGCCCCATAGGCACTGACAACAGCTTCGTTATTATGGATCCCTTGTGTAGTTATATCCACTGTCGTTTGTTTTCTGGGAAGAGGATTTAATACTAGACCTCTCCCTGTGCCTGTGTTCGTGTTGGGTATATCAATAGGATTTTCTAGTGTAGGCCTATACCCCTCTTCCATAGGCAGCTGACCGTCAACGACCACAATCTCATCGTTGGAGTTCCCGTCCAGAGTACTGTCGTCGCCGATAGACGCCCCCCTACTAGAATCCACATATTCGCCGTCTCTACTTAGTTGCTGCTCTAGCTCAACGTCCATTTCTCTGAGGTCCATAGAATCTCTGCTTGCTACCATAGGGTCACTGAAAGCCTTCGCCCACATGCCTCCTATTCTTTCCCCTTTCCTTTCCTTTCTTATAACCGTGCCGTCAGAAATCTCAGGAGTGCTACTCTCCGAAGCCGATGCTGCCTCTAAAGACGATCTGTCATCTTCAACTGTAGGATATAAATATCCTCTAATAGAAGCCCTCCTAAAATCCCCGCTAGCTTGTGGGTCTACCTTATCAGCGCTGCCGTCAAATCTTACCAGCCGAGAGGTTTTTCCTTTCAAGCTGCTTCCCTCGCTATCTGCTTCTTCCGCTTGATTATCTTCACGGGTGCTACTATCACCATGATCAGCGACGTGGAATTCTCCTAAGGCACCTGGTCCATAACTATTTCCGGGTGATTTGAGGATCCCCTGAGGATTCCGTTTCACTGCACTACCCTGCGTCCCTGATGCACCACCGGTTACAGGAGCTCGGATAGGCGATGTTGGTGGCAATTCTCTTGCTTCGTGAGTACTAGAACCCTCGTCCTCACCAGTACTAGGGATTGTTGACAGTCGACTCATACGCTCGCGGATCAGTCTCTCACAAACCTCATTCACAAGATTGGGATCGGGTGTTCTATTATTACTAATATTCCGGCTAGAGCGAGTCTTATTACTTTGTTTGGTAGTAGAAGAAGAAGCATGTAATGGAGTCCCTTCAAGATTATCGTTATTCTCCACGCCCCAGCCAAACCAGCGCTGGAAAATCCCTGGCTTCCTAACAGGAACGGGCCCAGTAGATCTCAAGAAGAAACCTGCACCATCCAAACCTTGTCTGGAAGCGAGACCTGATCTATTCGCGCTTTCAACACCATGTATAGATGCGAGACCTGACCTGCTCGTACTCTCAACACCATGCCTGGATCCAATGTCTGGTCTTTCTAGGCTCTCAAGGTTGGATGCACCCTCTGACATAGTATTGGGCCCGATATTTTGTGTCTCTAAGATATCAGAACCATTAGTGCCGAGGGGAACCCTTCTCGGCACGGTTTCTGTATTCTCACCACCCTCTATGGACGCCGTTACACTCGGATTTTCTGAAGCTCTAGATCCGCCTTCATAACGAACATGGTCGGGGGTTGGTGATACGAGATCATTCATGTTAACTGTTCGAATCCAGATATATTGACCTTTTCTTGACAAGGCACACATGATAATGAGCGAGGGTATAGCCATCAATAGGCCTAGGCCAACCGCCTTTGCCAAAACCTTGCTGAAATTCTTGGAGGGTCTATAATGACTGATTGGGGGCAAAGCGGAAACCCCGCTGAGAGTGACTGCCTCAACACTGAAATCCTTGGTTGATTCTTCTAGAACGAGTGGCTCTTTAGACTCGAAATATTCACCGGGCTCAAATAATTCTTCGGACTTGGATAATTCCCCGGACTCATATAATTCTTCGGGTCCAAATGGTTCCTCGGATCTAAATAATTCTTCTGCCTCAAATAAATCTTCTTTGTACTCGGATAATTCTGCTTCGGAATCAAATAATTCTTCGAAATCGGGGGGCTCTTCGGAATCAAGGAACTTCTCAAAGTTTGAAAACTGTTCAGGTTCTTCGTCCATTCCTGGTGGTGTTGTTATAATTATCGGCGGGACAATATCTAAATTATCATCGCTTTCCACGTAGGATTCCATAGTGTCATCCTGTAGTTTTGAATCAACACCCTGAGTAATTATCGCAGGGGATTTCTCCACGACCACACTTGGACTAGGAATGGCGGAATAACTGTGTTTAAGCTGCCCAGTGTAGTTACTGTACGGGCGCGGAAGGGATGAAACGGAGGGCGCTAGCGTTTCGCTAGCTGATTGCAACATTTCAGCCTGGCGTATCGATTCGCGTGCCCTTTCCCAAGCTTTCCCAAGATTTTCTCTATGGAAGGCATTGACTTCCTCTCTCCAATTTCCATCTTCATATTCAGTATTAGCACGGGTTGCAGGCTCTGATCGAACTAAGTGGTTACTCATGATCCCAAGGATTGCTTCATCTTCATCCCAACCCACATCTTTGGTTATCCCTGAGGTTGACTGGCCAGTCCTCTCAAGCAAAATTAGTTTATCACCTTTCTCGTTACTGACCTGGGAGATGTCTGATATAAGTGCCTCCCCAGTTCGATGGTCGGACTCCTCGTTCCAGCGGGAATTCTGTCTCCGGGAAAGACGACATCCAGTGTCAACAAAATGTGGAACCAGGTGGTTATCTCTATCGAGTAGATAAACAGCTTTCCCGTCAAAATAGTCTTTACAGGGCAGTGGATTGGAAAGAACAGGCCATGTCCAAACGAAGAAAGAAAAAGCGGATATAAAGATGATGCGCAGAACATGACTGGCGAAGCAGGGGCCTGAGATCAACCTGGAGGTTTGGGACATTTCCCTTCTTTGGATAGGATAGTGAGCTACCGTCTTATCTTGTCAAGCTGTCAGCTACTCCCTCATCTGTATCGAAAAGGATATAGTTACTGTGATTGTGATTGGAATACCGTTATTACATAGAAGTCTGAACTTTACAGGTAGGTAAGATATGACGAGAAGAAATAGAATCTTGG
Organism: Morchella eximia; assembly: GCA_024713935.1. Lineage (NCBI taxonomy): Eukaryota > Fungi > Ascomycota > Pezizomycetes > Pezizales > Morchellaceae > Morchella > Morchella eximia. Next base: position 122,557 of record JAMGZG010000003.1, read on the forward strand.
TCACCTCCGATTGAATATTTAGGTATACGTATGCAGATGTAGAAATAGCATGCTGCGTGTACGTTTTCTTTTAACAGATGCAAGGTATCTGACAGTTTGTTACCCAGAGATTAGGATATCTTAGAGCCCATAATAAGAAGACAGCGGCTCAGAATACCTAATTTATGTACGCTTGCTAACATAAAATACATTCTTATTCTGAATACCCACGCCTATTCAAACATACTAACTTCGCTGATTGCAAAAAGAGAAAAAGCTCGCAAAGCTAGTTCCCACACTGATTACATTCCAATGCTGCCACAGTTGCCACAAAGGAGTGTTTCTTGCTGCGAAACCCCATCCTGATTAGGAGTCAGAGAAGAGCATGCCCTTAACCTACTCTTCCGGCCCAGTCTCCCCTGATACCGCTCCTGTCGACGACCGCACATCGCCTTCCATATCTTTGGACATTTTGACGCCATTCAGTGCTGCCTGAACGGTCTCCCGTAGCAACGACGACCGCCCCCACCCAATTGTTCTCCAATAGTCCTGTTACTGACGCAGCATCTTCTCCAACGAGGGATTCGTCCATATATACCACCTCTGGTGCCAGATGTCGTATTAATGGCAGGAGTGCCCCCTCAATCGTATACGGCAAAACATATTCTCGAGGATAGTCCGCCGGAAATATGTTTCCTATAACTTTGTACGCGTTTTCCGGTTTACCACCAGATTCTGGAGAGTGGACCAGGATAAAAACATTTGTGGTTTTGAGATTGAGTGGAGTTGGTATATTCCAGAGGAGTCCTGGGGCGCCCTCACGGACTACTACAACGATAGTTTTCTTGTTGCCTAAACCGGTAGGATTTGGTCGCTGCGTTGCTTGCGATTGGTCTGGTCCGTTTTCTTCATCCGCTCTACTAGTATGATCTGACGGTTCTTGATTTTGCGGTACTGGGCCATTGGAGGAGGAGGAAGCTGGGGAGGAGTTTTGTTGCCAGAAGTAGAGCCCCAAACCAACTACAGCAGCCGTAACAGTAAGGCCAATCGGTACAAGTAAATTCCTTGATCTTCTGGGGCGTGACATTGTTGAAATTGAGGATAGATGTGGAAGGCAATGGGATATTTGAGAATGATATTTGAGCGTGTTGTCGGTTAAGCAGCGAGCTGAGCTGTCTGAGCCCATCCCCGATAACAAACGCGACGGGAGCTCGGTTCTCGGTTCACGTGCTTTGTGGCTTGATAATTACTAGCCCCAATAGACACCGCCACATCAGCACACCAAGAATTTTAGTGGTAGTTTAGAGTGACCACATATCCCCAAAGTTGAAACCTCCTTTTACGATAGATCACGAATATCTCAAATCAAACATAAGGATTCACCAATTCACCCGCAACTCGTCTCGCTATTTAATTCAAATATGCAACCCTCAACAAGTATACCGTCATTGCTCGTATTGGCCGTTTCACTCTTCTCAGTTGTCGGATCAGCTCTCAAGTTCGACATCGCCGCCGAGCCTAGAGGTCATAGACAAAGATGTATCAGGAATTTTGTCGCAAAGGACACACTGGTAGTTGTGACGGCGACTGTAAGCGGACACAAGGGTGATGGGCAGCAAGTCAACATTCACGTATGTTTTACTACCTACCGACTGATGAATTAGTGGTCGCGAAAGCTAATTTTCGGGGGTGGTTAGATTAGAGATGCAGTTGGGAATGAGTATGGACGTCCCAAAGATGTTGTCGGCGAAGCTAGAATGGCATTCACTTCCCATGCCAATGCTGCCTTCGATGTATGCTTTGAGAACAACCTCGATGATGGTATATTCCTGTTCCTTCAGCTAGCAGCTAGTAGTCCTACGTATCATGTGAGCTAATAATACTTTGAACCACCAGGCCGCCCATATGGCCCAACCCGCTCGGTTGAGCTTGATGTTGATATTGGCGCTGATGCGCGTGACTGGTCTGCCATTCAAGCTGCCGAGAAACTCAAGCCTGTTGAAATTGAGTTGCGACGCATTGAGGAGGTTGTTTCAGAGGTTGTCGGTCAGATGGAGTACCTGCGAACGCGCGAGCAGAAACTGCGCGATACCAACGAATCGACAAATGAGCGTGTGAAGTGGTTTGCCTTTTCTATCATGGCTACACTTGTTGGACTTGGAGCTTGGCAAGTTGTTTATTTGAGGGCTTATTTCAGGTCAGTTCATTGCCACTCCAAAAAAATGACACCAAAGGCGCTAATACTTATTCCTAAAACAGATCCAAGCATCTCATCTAGATACACCATATCATTATTTTTCTATCACTATACAGCCCCTTTGCCTTCCTTCCTGCAGTTTTAATCCCTCTGCAATCCTTTTGCCAAATACTTAGCCGGTTACGTGTGTGTCGTTAATTTCGATATCTTATCTTGTTTTGTTTTTCCTACTCAGATATCGTTTCTGGTCTATCCCTTCATACCTTCATGAATGCCCTAAAACGATATATCATGTGATATGTGGTGTCCATATGGACAAAAAAGGTCATGAAAAACCACTTCAGCGTCCTAGGTTAGGACTTGATGTACTGTGGATTTAGGTTTTGGCTCGTGATGCAGAATAGACTTCTATGACAATTTCTCGGGTTCCTTTTTTAGTAGGGAGGTTTGTCGGGAGGTTTCTCTTGAAGATAAATGTTAGTAATGACATAATCTGGGGAAATGATTGGATGCTATCGATTTTCAAAGAAGGTTGCCCCCCATAATTACGGTATTAAAGTAATACAAATCTTGATGGGTGGAATTATCACCCGATGTCCCCGACCATCTCGTATAAAGCCTTTAGATTACGGGTGCCCTCAAAGTCTTCCATCACCCTCAGGTTGGTCAACGTATCCAAAGAAAAATTCAAATTTATGCAGCCAAGAGACTCTGAGATACATGAGGTACAATAAGAAAAAGTACGGACAGAATAGCGGCCGCATCAATCGGTAAATAACGGGTGAGGTTCATATTCGAAATACCCCTCTAGATGTCGACAGTATTGCCGCGGTACCTACATGTATGCATGTAGCTTTTGTACAATTATTGGATGAAATAAGGCAGAAAACCCCAAGTACTATAGCCGCTTAGTGCGACTGTAATTTTGATAAATATGGTAGGTAGAGGGATTTTTTTGCTTTCAATTTAAGCTCTTTGGCTAGATATTTCCAGAAATAAATCTGTCATCCGCAGAAGTATACGGAGGTTGTGTTTTCATAGCTGCAGGAATTTGTCTTGGATTTCACTAACCCGGTTATAGGCACACACACAGAATGACTCCAGGTCCGTTATACATATCAGAATGCTTAGCTGCACGAGTTGGACCGAATAGGAAGTAATCATGTAGTCAATAAGTTTTGCAGGAATTTTTGTGGAAGTACTTAGTGCTCGACTTTCTGCCAAACCCGTGCTCTATCCAGACTATCCAGAGTTTGTTCATTGATTCGGTATTTCCGTTTAACTCTGCAACACTGCATCTAGGACTGCGGTAATTCTATCCCGTTTTTTTTTGTCTGGTGGTGTAAGAATAACATTCCTATCGCAAATAGTTTCAAATAGTAGATTAGTTAATTTCTTGGCCTTGACCAGTATTTGCTTCGGCATTTGCTTCGGCATATATACCATGTACGCCCAGAATTCAAGTATGTGCTCATTTTAAAGCTTACTGCTGAAACCTGGGAGAGGCATGAATCATGATAGAGTGTATTTATCGAACGATTGTTGGGTACGTATACCTACTCCCAACGCTCCCGGATATCTCCATCTCACTTGTATGTATGTATGTATGTTCGTGTTTCTCAAATATAACAATCGTCGTCTTTACCCGTTTTAGAGAACTTGTACTGCGTAGTCCACCATTTCAATCTCAAATTCACCCGGCATTCCCCGGAACTTCTAATTAATTAGCGACAACAAGCACTCCAAGACTTTAGCTTGTAGTGGGGTCCTTGATTCCTTGGTAGCCTGGTAGTAATCGGATCATCTACAATTCTTGCCTGTTTCTAGGAAGTGATTAACGTTACGATCGGCCTAGTGACCGACTAAACTGCTGATTGTGGAGTTCATGCTTTTCATTTGCAAACTTTGCTGAGAAGATGCCTTCCTATTCGAGATAAACTCACAGTCCGGGGAAAGTAGGGTTGTGTGTTGGGTTTGCATGGGCCGAGTGACACCCCATGATCCCACGTTTTTGCCAGCATGTTTAACGTTGCGACCTATCAAGTCCCAAGACCCCGCTTTCCACACATGGTAGATCAGTCTAGAGTTATGCATAAATTTGATCGGTAACCTACTTAGCCTAACCAGACAGTAGACCAGGTTTGGACGGGGCAGTCTCCGTCAGGTATCTCGCGAGTCACGATCTCGGATCCATAACGGTGGTTTCTCCAAGGAGGCCTTTTTTTCCTTTGGCGTTTTTTTCAAGACACCTTTGCCCGATATTTCCCCGTACCGACATCTCTGGGCGGTGAGAAAGTGCAGTCAAAAAAATCTCGGCGAGAAGTCCTTCCATCTCGGTGGAGTGATGCTGTGGCTTTATGTACTTGGCGAGTTAAGAGTTTCGGGTACCCCACATACCAAGACCGCAGGCGCCTCGGTGTGCCCAAGCCGACCGACCCTTTCGCCCGTACTCTAGGTGTAACAATTTTGCCAAGATCTATATTCTGTAGACTGATGGCACAGAGCAGTTTTTCTCATGTGTCTGGTATTCGGTTTCTTTCGGGCGATATTTGGGGCCTTAGAAAGACCTAGAGATGCTGATCATGATATTGTCAGTGGTTTTGTGAGCTTTACAGCATACAGCATATTGTGAGTGTAGAGTAAATTAACTCACCCGCATTTTCTACCTACTCTACAAAAAAGATACTTTGATTGAAGAGGTGGGTGGCCGGTCTGCAGCTGAGTCTTGGTGTTGTTGAACGCGATATGCACCTCGGCAACGGCGCACTCTCGGCCAACACAAGCCTCTCTCACATAACAAAGCTTAAGGTTGGCAATTGATTTTTTTTAAAAAATAAATCCTGCTATTCCAAAGTAAGCAAGTATCTACACCTCCCTAATATATGCATAAGCTTAAAATCAACCTCACCCAAAGTACTCGGGGCTACCAAGGCTGAAACTGCAGCTGGACCATCCTGAATCCTGAGAAATCCCAACCGCCCCCGCACGGAAAAACATTACGAACCATCATCACAAGATCATGTACGCATTCCTGCCTTCTTTTTTAGAGTATCGTGCATGGAAAATGGCCGTACTGATACCAAGATTGGAAGTTCGTAGTGATAGCTATCCGATTAGAGATTAAGTTTAAAGATGGGCATGGGTGCGCGACGTCTTACATAGTTGCAGTTACCGTGTTATCATGACAAGATAATCTCTGTAAGAGGCGAGAAAACAACAAACCTTGGTTACTCGTACTCTCGATGAACTAAAGGATCATTTGCTTGGCTTCCAGAACAAGTGTGGGGATGTCAAAAAATCCAAGGCAGAGGATCTTCACATTTCATTTTGATGGTTAAGGTCAAATGATAATATTAATATCTCAACTATCACGAAATGTGGTACCAACCATTAAGATAACCTCGAAATCAGTGAAACAAGGAATTATATCCCTCGTGGGTTATTCGTTACATCCGGATAAAACTTGTGGTAAGTATAATCTATGAAAGAGATACCTAAGGGTTCAGAGGGGAGGCTTATCTGTGTCCAGGTTTTCTGATCAATGAAGAACTGAAGGTTTCCGGCTGGTCTGCATAGTTCCGGAGGGTTTACTTATTCGGAGCCTGTCCCGAAGCTGGGCGTACATTTAAGCAAGTAAGCGACCAAAAGTAGTGCAGCAACTAAAAAACGGAAGCGTGCCCCAGAATTGGGAACTTATTCTCCTTGGCTACGATCTCGCCTTATTTTTTTCATGGGTGGATATGTAGTTCCACTGCAGGCAAGAGTACATCCTCCTATTGCACCCTGCAACACCACAAATGGGATGCGGGGAATAATATCGCCTGAGCTCCATGACATCGGAGAAACGTTTTACGCATGAGGAATTGAAAGTTGTGTGGAGGAGCGCAATTTTCAGGGGTTCGAGTAGTCTCATAGTTCTGTCATAGTTTAGACCGCTTGGGTAAGTGTTCTACATGGCCAAAATCAATAAGAAGGTTCATATGATCTCATCAGTCATTACAAAAGCCCGCGGATTCCCACCCGCTCTTACTCCTCATCCTATCTCACATCACTGAGTCAAACCGAGTGAGACATCAAAAAGATCACCAATCATGGCTGAACCTTCAATAATGTCGAGAGTTTGGAAGCACATCAAAGAAATCTTCACCACAGGTGAAGGTCACTACATCAACGAACATGGAGAGACTGTTTATGGCAAGCTTCCTAGGACGAAGGTCGAAAATCCTATTAGGACTGTATGCCGGCCAACGGCTATGAACTATCTCTTTTTCTTTGTTGGTTGGGTAAGTGACACTACTCCTCTCATATAAACATGACAAAGTCTGATAGTTTATAGATGGCGTGGACTATGGATGGATATGATTTCCATACAGTCTCACTCTCGCTCTCCAGGTTGGCAGTTTATTACGATCAACACAGAGAGCACATAGCAACCTCGATCACATTGACTCTGCTATTCCGTTCTGTTGGTGCTGCGATCTTTGGAATTGCGGGTGATCTCTACGGGCGTAAATGGCCGATGATCATCAACTTGGTTATTATTGCTGCTTTGCAGCTAGCTACCGCGTTCTGTGAGACATTCTCAGAGTTCTTGGGAGTCCGTGCCCTCTTTGGTATTGGGATGGGTGGTATCTGGGGTCTTGCAGCATCTATGGGTCTTGAAAGTATGCTTCTATTATTTATGAAGGTTCTTACGGGTTTTTCTTTTTACTAACAACCATTACTAGATATGCCCATGGAAGCCAGAGGGCTTTTCTCAGGAATCTTGCAGCAAGGTTATGCCCTTGGTTACTTGATCGCAGCGGTCTTCAACCTATACATCGTCCCCGGCTCCCCGCACAGCTGGAAAGTGCTGTTCTACATTGGCGCTGGTCTCACGATGGCCGTAGCCATTGCCCGTGTCTTCTTCCCTGAATCTAGACAGTTCATTGAAGCAAAGGCAAACCGTGAAGGGCCGCAGGGAAAGCAGAAGGTTAAGCTCTTCCTGGCAGATGGAAAAAAGATCATGAGGGAATACTGGAAGAGAGCTCTTTATGCTATTGTCATGATGGGTATGAGCGCAATATACCTCCATATTGAGGAGTTCAAGGACTAACTGGAATCCTTTCCATAGCACTCTTCAACTGTATGTCTCACACTTCGCAGGATATGTACCCAACCTACATGCAGCAGACCAAGGGATTCTCACCTGAGATGGCATCCAAGGCAACCATCATTGGTAAAACCGGTGCTCTCGTTGGTGGAACTGTAAGGCTCTCTTCACGCCCTAAAATAAACCGAGAGGTAACTAATTTTTCAGATCTGTGGTTACTACTCCCAATTCCTCGGCCGTCGTTTTACCATTATGATTGCCACCTTCATCGGAGCTTGCCTAATCCCCCTCTGGGTCCTCCCTAACGACTGGCGCCTCCTCACTCTCGGCGCCTTCCTTATCCAATTCATGGTTCAGGGCGCCTGGGGTGTCGTCCCTATTCATCTCCAGGAGCTTGCGCCCCCACAGTTCCGTTCGTCCTTCCCTGGTATCGCCTACCAGCTAGGGAACATGATTGCTGCACCTGCCGCCCAGGTAGCGTCTGCCATCTCCGAGAAGTTGATCATCTATGTCCACGGCGAGGAGCGCCCCGACTACGGCAGCACCCAGGCGGCTATGATGTCCGTCATTTTCGTGCTCCTGTTCATCTGGATTGCATGCGGGACTGAGCAGCGCGGAAGTCACTTTGAGCTTGCTGCAGCTGCGGGTGAAGACCAGGGTCAGAGTGCCAAGATGAGGGCGGTGGAGGAGGTGGAGATGGCGGGGAAGGCGGGAGGGGCGGGACATGTGGAGACTGTCTCCGACCTAGATGATGCCCGGAAGAACTAAGATCTACTTGGAAAGCGATCTTTGAATATAATGATATCGGACTTTAGTACTGATTTTAAAAGTTTCGAGATGAATGTTTGTACCTGGGAAGCCTGTATTTAATTAAAGGCCATGAAATCAAAAGAAGCTCATTTATTACAATAAGTATTAGCTACAAAATCAGCCTATCGTGAAGTTTCAAGCCAGGCTTTTAATAGAACTCGAGAGGAGAAATGCCCTTGGATTCAAGCTACATGTACTTACTGCACCCATCCACTTGCACGCGTGGGGAAGCCCAAAAAAATGTGGCAAGCAAGGCCAGGTGATTATATTACTTCTTTCCACATAGGGAAATCCAAGTACTGCCTACATAACGGAGAACATCCTACGCTAGGCCCATATGGCCATGTCCATAGCTAACCCCAAAAGGCTGTTGCCAAAAGGATCACGATCTGATAAGATTTTAAGGGTATTAATAGCTTGTAGTAAATCCACTGCAAGGCTTATAATTAAGCCTGACCAATATTGCAATATCAAATTGATTCAACGGGCCGGTAACAATAATTGACAGTGCGCGTCGACGACGGCAGCACCGGGTGTTGAGGGTAAGTGATAAGTGAATGTCGCGGTGAATACGTGTATTTGTCTTGTCACTTTTCGCTACACCCCAGTACATCGAGTTCGCACCTCAAGCTCTACGGACCGTATAACCCCCATATGCATATTATATCAACTAACGGGATTGAAGTCAGCTCTACAGCCTCACCTTTGCTACTGTATGTACATACCTACTCTGCTCTACAAACAAGCAAAGCTTAAGCAAGCCGTACGTTGTCCAACCAAGCTTTGCCATGCCCCATTGCCCAGGCTGAACACACTTGGCGCAGGGCTGGGCTGGGCTGGGCTGGGCTGGGCACCACGTTGCATTAATCAATGGGATCGTGTGCAGTGCAGGGCATTGAAGCAATGTTTTCCCACGGGCCTGGGTTGGTGTGTCTTGGAGTACTTGGCGGGCTTACATATATTGATCATGTTGTGCGGGAGAGGCCGGCTGGGCACGTATGTGCGTACAGTGCCTGGATATCGTCTGCGGGGGTCATTATTACCCCAGGACCTCTGCTTAGATGCTTATGAGTTGATGGGATGGGTATCATACATACACTTCCACCATTCCACGGCATGGCTTGGCGTGGGATCATTATAATATACTTTGTAGTTGTGGGCTTATTTCTTTTTTAGTTACTGTGGGAATTGGAGTCCCAGAGTACAGAGTGGCCATATATTTACGGGGGAAATGATCTATAGCCCGTGTTTCTACGAATGGGGGTTGCACAAGGGCAAACTTAAAGGAACGCCCCCCAATTCCCTCCAGTCCAGCCCACCCACCCCATCTACAACACCGACTGCACCCCCTCCCCCGTCTTCCCCTCGCCCTTCCCCTCCGCCGCCGCCGCCGCCGCCTCCTCCACCCACCGATTCACCGCCTTACTCAACTCCCTCACCATCTCCGGCGTACACTCATGCCCCACGCCCTCACACACCACATCCCTCCACTCCCCCGCCCACTCCCCCCTCTCCCTCGCCGCCCGCACCTCCCCCCAAAACCCCTCCGCACACGCCACCGGCACCAACCGATCCGCCCCGCCACTCAACGTCAGCACCTTCTTCCCCTGCAGCAAGCCCCTCCTCACAATCTCCCCCACCCCCATCGCCGCCGGATCCACGCCCTTCACCACCTCTGTCAGGTCCTCCGGGAACTCGCGTGCGGCGCCCGTCACGCCCCCCGCAATGCCCGAGCGCGCCGCGCGGTGCGCCATGAGCGCGAGGTAGTCTGGGCAGCCGATGACGACGACGCCGGCGGTGATGCGCGGCTCGTGCAGCAGCGAGAGGTAGGCGGCGTGGCCGCCGAGGGAGACGCCCGCGACGAGGTGCTGCACGAGCGTGTGTGCCGAGTGGCGCCGCGGGAAGAGGTATGCGGGGAGGTAGGTGATGAGCTGCGTGAGGTCGAGCGAGGTGCCGTGGTAGATGCTGAACATGTCGGCGGCGTGGGTGGGGTTTGAGGAGCGCCAGTCTTGGTTGGCGAGGCTTTTGACCTGCCGTTTATATAGATGGGGGGTTTTTTTATGAGTATACCATATTCTATATCACGTAGGAGCAGAATAGACTAGAATAGAATTGTAGCCAAGGAGAAGAAGAAGGATGGGCAGTACCTCCCGCTCCCCATGGTTCCTCTGATCAAACGCCACACAGATCAATCCCCTCCCCTCCACCACACTCCCCTGCGCCTGTGTCTGGTAAAAGTCGGCCAGCACCGTCTTTGCAATCCCTGCCATGTACGTGTGATCGCACAGCCGCGGGTTCAGCAAATGCAGCGCCGACACCTCAATGGCGTTATCCATCTTTCCGCTCTGCGGCAGCTGCGACAGCCCGTAGACGTGTGCATTGATGCCCGCGATTGTGAAGGTGTCGATGCTGACGTCGAGGGTGAGGGCGGCGGGGCTGCCGGACGGTTGGCGTATCATTTCTTTCGTGGTGGGGCGGTCGGTGGTGGGGGTTTATCTATGGATGTGTGGGTGAGAGGTGATGTTGTGGTTTCAAGAGGTGGTGGGGATGGAGGTTTAGTAATTGTTGCTTTCCTGGGGGGTAATGATCAAGCAGACGGAAGCCGTGCGTGCCGCGGTTAATCACAAGATGTCACTCGGCTGGTTTGTTGCGGGGGATCTGCGGACGGTGCCGGGGTTCCGGTCGGTGCTGGTGCGGCGAGATGTCGATGAAGAAATAAATCTAAAATACTAGCTGGAATTAACCCACACTCAGAGTTTATGACAGCGGGCCCCCACCCCGGTGAGCATCACTCTCACACCTCATGTATCCATGTACCCACACGCCAAACACAAGGCCCGGCCCGTCATGGGGGGTTCATGTACTCCAAGTTATATGTATGTGCATGTATGCAGTAGATCACTGTGCCGCATGCTAGCTCGACCTTAGTGACATTCCTGTTCCTCTCGAGCTCCCCCATCTCTTTCTACCAAAGCCACATCAAAAAGGTGCCCGCACCATCCTCACATTAAAAGCTTCTACCACCCTCGATATCCCCCGGCACCACAAACAAATTCTCAAAGATCGATATACAGCCCATATAGTGTGACCGATGAGTGGCGAAATGAACTCGAGCTTTAATTCGATAAACCTGTTTAGGCGCTAGGATAATCTATCAAAGCAAAGCAAAGTATTGAAAAAAAAAAAGAACAAAAAAAAAAAAACATTCTTTATGGGGGGGATAATGATCTTAGGTCCCAATCAATTCGGGGTCAAATGAACGGCCTTTTTACCTGCAATCGGGGTGTGTGTGTGCTTAAATTCTATGTGTACGTCGAGCATCCCGGGTCGTGGATTTTTATAAATCAATCGCTCGGGAAATTAAGCTCAAATCATGTCTCCAGCCCGGATCCTGCTCGAGTACCATGCCCGAGAATGTGTACAAACTCGAGTGGACTCATCTCGTCGACTACACTATATATTCCCGCACAAACAGGCCTGCCCTCGCATACTTCCCGAGTCTTGTGCCAACTTGCTAGAACTCGATCCGGGCCACCTGCAATGTCGTGCCCCCTAGTGCCTATATATATACACTCCACGCCCAAACAACGTTCCTCGAAACCCCGGCTGCACAGGGATGTTATTCACAATGAACCAACCAGATAGATACACGGACGCCACCCACCATTGGGAATCGTGAGCCACATTGCTATAGTAGCTAGCCAGTCAGCTAGTTCTGAATTTCAAAAGTTTTCTTTCTTTCCTTCCTTTGTTTTTTTTTACCCCATTCCACAAAAGCTAGCACGGCAAAGTGGAGAAGGTATAGCCCTTTTTTCTCCGCCTCAAGCAAGCTCCGCCGGAGCCCAGCCAACTAACCTACAATCTCCGAGGTGCTCAATTGCATAACTGACCACAGCATGACATTTCAACATTCAACATTTCAATAGCAACACCAGCACACAACCATAACCGGATATCATCATCGGAGACACAATCATTTTTAAAGAACCTCAATATTTTGGAGACACGAAAAGCAAAACAGGAAGGAGAAAGAAAGAAAGAAAAAACAAGTAGTAAGTCAACATAAACCTCCCAGCTAAAACTATTCCCTTCGAATTCCTATTTCCATATCCATGTCCACCTCCAGTTCCATTCCCGTTACCCTTTGCAACACCAATTTCAAAAAATCAAGACTCTTCCCATATACATTCATAAAGGAAAAAAAACAAAAAAGGAAAAAAAAACGAAAGAATAATACCAAATACTGACTCCGTCCCTCCCCTCTCCTCCGCCTCGTTCCAGAACCATATAACCATATTCCATATTCAATATACCGAGCCGTTAGTCCATTTCGTTTAGTCCACATATCCACCCGTATCAATGTCCCTATGATTGTTCAGAGTTGTGAATGCAGGACGAACAGAATATCGGAAAACGTAAGAATCGTAAGGGAAAACCTAAATACACCAGTCACCTAGACAAAAGAAAAAGTCCAATAAATAGGATAGAGCAGCCATAAACGCAGGCCACAGTGAGTTTTGTGGATGGGTTACAATAAGAAAAAATAAAGGAAAGATGTTCAAAAACCAGAAAGCCACCTAAAAGCAGAAAAGCAAAAAAAAAAAAAAAAAAAAAAAAAAAACATCCAACAAAAAGGTCCCAACTCCTCAAAGGTCCACAGGGGCAGTCGCAACCAAGGCCGCAAACATGCCAACACCCCCAACAATAGCGCCGACCAGAGCAGTTGCAGCAAATTTTGCAATTTGGCGGCCGCTACTAGCTGTCTTCGCCCTCTTCCTAGGAGGCTCGGCATCAACTTCACCTCCCGCTCCTGCCATTTTAATATCGGCCGCAGAGACCTGCACTGCGGTATTCGCTGTTACGGTAGGAGCTTTCTTCGATGGATCACCATTCTCCGTAGGGTTAGTAGATGACATGAGTGTCTTCTTCCATCCCTCTTCTTTGTTCTCCTCCTGGTTCTCGAGATCATCATCGGTCTCATTAAGGCTGCGAGTACCGGTGTTACCGCCGGCAAGAAAGCCCATCTCGTGTAGCTCCTCATGGGCCATGCTAGAGATATCTTCATGCTTACGCTTCGATCCCGCTGCCGGAGAAGTAGGGTTAAGAAGATCAGCCATAGAATTCTCTTTCCTGATTTGAGGAGATGAAATATTTGCTGTGTTTTGGGGTGTAAGCTGTTCGGGACTTTGATGAAGCGTCCTGAAGGGCGTTCGGGTAGGGTAAAAGGTACCAGTCGCTGCCGGTTGAGGTCTTGGGGTGACGGTATTCTCGTTTACAAGATTGCTTATAGAGAATCCACGAGATTTGGTAAAATCTCCCTTGCCAGCCTCGGATGCACTTGTCCTTCCAAAACCCGAATTATCGGAAGATGTGACGGAAGACGAAGCAATATTGAACGTCTTTTGAAACATGGTCGGAGCCTGTGTGTGTGAACCTCCATACTCGCTCAAATCCGTGCGAATATCATCATCCTGCTGTTCCTCTTCAAACTCGGACTCCATGTCATCCTCGTATTCCTCATCAAATTCATCTTCAATATTTGTGTCTTCCAAATCATCTTCAGCCCCAGTTTCTGGGTCTTGCTCCATGTTGTCTTCCTCTTCATCATACTCCCCATCTTGGTCATTCACGACCTCCTCATCATCCCAGCGCACTTCAGAGTTTTCTTCATTGTCGAAAGCCACTTCGCACTGCGGCCACCAATTTGGAAATCTAGTTTCAAAAGCCTCTTTGTTTTTCTCAACAACTGGCACGGCGTCTTCTGAGAGCTTCTTTGCCTGAGAAGTTACGGTTGCCGGTGGAGATGGCATGGCCTCATCGGCCATACCCTTGATCGGATTGTATCTATCAGAATCCGAAGTTACCGGGAACAAACATGCCGCTTCCTCTGGTGCTTCATTGCTCTTTGAACCATGTACCCATGGAACACCGTCAACCATGTATGGCTGTGCAGGTGACTTCGACCCCGAACGAAGGGTTTGGGAATAGACAGCATGAATTTCATTTGTAGTCCGTGTATCTCTTATCCGAGTACCGTTGACTTCTCTTGCTTCAAAGTACTCCTTCTTGCGTTCCATGTTACAAAGTGCCATATCGGGGAAATGAGGGAAGGGTCCCTTGTCCCCTAACCAATGAATATGGGAAGCCCCGGAAGGAGTCTTTTTAATTATAGTTTCAGTGTGGAGTTTTGATAGCGGTGGGAGTTTAGCTATCGAGGGCGGTATAGGTGCCTGCATTGCAGCAGCGGCGGCGGCAGCATGAGTTAACTCATCGATAGGCGATCGGAAGCTCGGTTTCGAGGGAATTGGTGCCAGAAGTGGATCGAGAGGGGCAGCCGAAGTCTTACAGGCTGTCGCAATAGTTGGGGGGGTCATAGGCCTCGGTTCTACATGAGATCGTGCGTCGATACCTGCATAAAAGTTCGGCGGCCAAAGATAAGACTCTCTCTTTTTTGCTTCGCCTTCACCGTTATCGTTTTCTTCTCCTTCCTCCTCATCTTCCTCTTCCTCTTCCTCCTCATCTTCTTCCTCTTCTTCCTCCTCCTCATCTCTTTCTTCCTCATCCTCAGAAGACATCTGTTCATCTTCATCTTCATCTTCATCCTCATCCTGTTCAGCACCATCTTTAGTATCGACAAGGTGCAATTCATCTTCCTCATAAAACATCTCTACGTCATCATCTTCGATGATAATAGGTTTATTAGATTTTGATTCAGATGAAACCTTAGCCTTGGTTGTGGCTAGAAATGTCTCTTTCGGGATAACTTCGACTTCAACGTCATAAAGTGTCAGATCATAGGGATTCAAATATTCAGAAAAACATTTGCTGGTGCTCTTCTTACCAGAATTTTCGTCCTTTTCGCCCTGGTAATGAGCATTAGAGTCCGCAGTTTTGTTCATTAAACTTCCAATTGAAACCCTTTGGCCGGTAGTTGTTCGCATTCCAGTAAAATCGTAATTGGGTTCAGGGACATTCTCTTTCCTAGATGTCATCTCCTCGATTTTCCTCTTCAGTTGTTCCTCGCGCTCTGAAGCCTTTGTCAAGGCATCAACTGACATATCCTTTGTGCTCCGCTCATGGCTAACAGGAATATCTTCATCTGCGTAGTAAGGTGCCTTTGAGGTGGATGCTCCAACATATGCAGGCTTTATGGTTTGTGTTATGGGTGAGTCAGTTGTAGAACTAGGCGAAGATGATTCACCAAAGAAAGAAGAAGCCTTGTCTTCATCAGAGGGCGGGAGGTCTAGATAGGACATTTCTGCATCCTCATCGTCGTCTTCCTCCTCGTCATCCTCTCCACCTTCTTCATCTTCGAAGTCTTCTCCTGAGTGATACGTGAGATCCTCTGCAGTTACTCCGTAACCACGGATCTTGCCTGTTTCGGCCAAGCCCAACGTTGCCGAAGTCTCGGGCGCCTTTGGTGGACTGAAAAAATGATAAGTATTCTTCTATTCAGAATTTAGGAAAGGGAAACACTCACGTCATGTCTTCCCACACAATATCACAACGAAATGTTTTCGGGGGGAAAACCTCTTCGCCTCTTGTAACTTCACAGCCAAATGTGACTTCGGTACCTTGTCGTAACTCTGCAGTTTCTTCTTCAACGAGTTGTAATCCGTTCACAAAAGTACCATGCATAGACTTGGTGTCTTTGATTATTATCTAGTAGTTGATGTGAGTAACCAAATCCACGTCATATAAGAGAGGTGAGGGGGTAGGGTATTTTCCCCCAATGAGATCACTATTAACTAGTTTAGGGGAAATACGTAACCGAATAATGAAGCGATTGTGGCAAATGGAATTAGAGTAGGAGAAAGAAATGGGCATTTAATTTTTGAACCCAACGATTCAAGTCATCAAACAAGTATAAAATACTACCTTCCGTTCTGGCTCCAAAATAAGCCGGACTTCAGCATGCGCTCGGCTCATCACAGCTGACTCGAAGAAACCATTGTTCCGGTCGGCTACCAAACCCTTTGACGTGTTTCTGCTACTCCTACCGATAGGTTGGATGGGTGTTTCTGGAGTCAGAATGATTGTACGGGAGAAGTCCGTGCCATTATTGGTGATATTTGTAAAGGTTGGAAAAGCACCCGGAGGTACTGACACAAGCTTCGGTTGAGAGTTTGGATGTGGATGTAAATGGAGGTTAGCTGTGTGTTGTGTTAGCATTTTCAATTACGAAATATGATTAACCAAGTAGGATGACGAGCTCTAGGGTATATTGACGAGGAAAAGGAGAGAACACGGTGGTTTGTCTATATAAAAACTCTCTTTTCCTTTCTTTATTTCTCGCTCCTCCTAATCTTAATAACTCTTCCTATGTAAACTTACCTCTAAACATCTTGTCACGGTCTGTATGGTTCCCCAACGGTCTCGTTAAGATAAGTCAAAGGAAGATCCGGTTTAATTCTCGGTTTCTTGTTGTCAATACGAGAGTTGTTTATTCGGAACAGGATAGGCAGTTGAAAGAGTATAAGCAGCACAACAGAAGTATGATTTCTATGGTTATGGTTGTGAAAAATAAGCGGATGCACAAAGGCTACTCGAATTAAAATTCCGGAACCCACAGCCAGAAAGAGGCAAATTGGCCCCGCACACTAAGCGAGTTTTTGTTGAGGTTATGAACTGAAGTTGTTTTCTGGATAAGGTAGTAGTTGGAGCTAGTTCTTGAAGGGGCGAGGTAGAGCTCGTGGAGCCAAACCTGACGTCTCGAACTCGATATGCCTTCTAGCTATAGTTCGTAGCTTTCTTTTCCAAGTTATTCACGATAAACTCCGCAACAAATCGCTTCTCTCAGACAACTGAGGAGGAGAATAAGGCGGAGAAAGAGCAAGTGAGTGAGGAAAGGAGGGGGAACTATCTCAAGGCGGGGGGAAGAGTAACAACAGCAGCCCTCACGTAACGTCTGCCTGCGCACAAAGTATTGAGGCGCCGCAGTACTCCATTGCACCCAATAAAAAAGCACTAGGCTAGTCCAAAAAAGGCTATTTAGCGTCATTTAAGCCCCCTAAGAGTCATTCCTGTCTATATTTACAAGGATTATCTACTGATTAACACTCTCTTATCGGATACACGGCGGATAGAGAATCGCAGCTACAGGCTACAGCTTCGAAAGTGCAACATAAAGAATTCCTTGAATGTGGACATTCCATGGAGAGAACCCCTCAGTTCTGATTCCAATCTTCCCGCGGGGGATCATAAGTCGAGTCGAAAGAGCTCCCAAAAGCAGAAGAAGCACACCCAAGTAAATTTACCTACAGAGGGGTAAACTGGAAGAAACACAAACCCACAAGGTGTGGAGGTTATGGATAGATATCTTGTTACTAGACCCGCTAAGTTCCTTTTTGTTCCTATTCGTATGGCACCTGACTGACCTCCCATCCCTATTACTTATCCTTGTCCATGCCAGGCTACAGCCTTGATGATGATGATGGGTGGTTACATACCTACGGATTTTACGATCACGCTGCTCGCTCCCATTGAACTGAATCCTCCACATTAGCCTAGGTAAGTACTTCCTTCATAGGTAATTAACTGCCTGTAACAATAGAGATAGGTAGCTTGCACTCGGATTCACCCCCGAGTTCTTTGTTGCTATCTTGATTGGATTCTAATATAGGTATGTGCCATTTGCACCATTCGACGATCGCGGCCGGCAGGAGGTCCAGTCGCGATTCCGAAACCTCCCATACACATTTACGACGCTCACGTGCCTTATCAGCCCCACATATCATCGTTTCCAACAGCTCTCTAGCTTACTCTAGGTGTGTTAATTTCTCTCGTTCGCTATACGTAGTAGTACACTAGGGAGGAGGACATAATCCTTAGCCATGCTGTATTTATGTGTGTATATGTGTTGAAAGGTGTAATCCGGCGTGAGACGATTATTCTGGACTCGGAAGTGAGACCCCGTAAAGGCACTTACCTTACCAATCATAAAAGGGAGTGTTTTTATGTGTGTCCAGCTTCAAGGTAATAATAGTGCTCAGCTCACTTCCGTCATCGGTGATCCTCACTAGATTTTGAATGAGGCTCCTTCTGATTTGAACATTGCACTTGCTCAACACCAGCTCCTCTATGAACCATTCCCTCGACAACATAATACTAATTCTACCTTAGCCTTGAGGTATGGGACCTCTCAGATTTCTGATGATACAATTCACCCGATAATTTTTCGAGTTTGAAGGTATCTAGATCATTGGCCCATCCAAGTAACTTGGCAGTCTGTTGCCCAATCGATAGTGGTTAGTAGTTTTGAGGTAATAAGTGCCGCGAGAACCTACATACATATTGTACATAAATGGTTAGGATGTAAGAATCGGCGAGAAGACGTAACCACTTCCGGGGTTCTTGGTTGATTTGGCGTGCACTCCGCCTCAGCTCCAAATCGACAGACAAGTGAAGTCTTTCCCCAACCTATGTGGACATCCGTAGAGAGTCAGTCTGGCGACCACGTTTTAAAATACACTTGTTGCCGCACGGGCTGGCTAGACTTGATCACAACAAAAAGTCCCATAATCAGAGTTGAACAACTACATACAAGACTACGTACGTCTTTATTTCT
This sequence comes from Morchella eximia, assembly GCA_024713935.1. Classification (NCBI taxonomy): domain Eukaryota; kingdom Fungi; phylum Ascomycota; class Pezizomycetes; order Pezizales; family Morchellaceae; genus Morchella; species Morchella eximia. The sequence goes on from JAMGZG010000003.1 coordinate 141,202, forward strand.
ATTCAGAATACCTAGGTACCGGTATGTCGATGATGAAGTTTCAGTTGAGAAGAACGTTGATCAGGGTTCTACACGGACTTGCAGACTGCATATCACCTAGAGTACTCTTTTTGTCCAAACTCCCCGAACACGCACAATCAAAACACCGGCCCTCAAAAGAAAGTGGGTCATGAACCATTTCTCTCAAGCCAGCCAGTTAACAAGCGAAGAGTTTTTACTTCCATCGTCATCGATGAACCTCACCCAGATCCTTGGCTATAGAGCCGAAACCTATAACAGTATTCTATAGCTCTGGCTCTTTGAAAAGATTTTGCGGCCAAAGACACGGACGTGGTCCTCGCCCGGCTGAATTAACTAGTGTTTTTGAGCTTACCTGATTTATAGGCCTGCATTGGCCGGTCCGTAGCCAAGGCTCTCTACGATATCGTTCTGCCGAACCTACATAAATTTCGATGTCGCAGAGACCACTAACTGGTTGACCAAACAATCCTGCCGTATAACTATGCTATGCCGTACCATGCAATTGCCTCTGAATACTAATTAACTAGCTTCGAGGGTCATATGCATAGAGAATTGGGTCAAAACGCAATACAGCCTATGAATAAGGGGGAGAGAGGAGTTAAAAATGAATTAGCGCGACTGCGCTCTCGTGAGTTTTCACCGATTCAAAAGATTGAGCGAGTGAGGGACTGTGAATAGACTAAAGCTGAAGGGGATATCTCGGAGCATCAAGTCTAATGATATTTTACTTACACTCCACCAAGGGTATAGTCCATTTTTCACTTGGTACACTCAGGACTCGTAACAACGTTCTACTTTTTGAGTATACAAAGTGTTAATCTCGCTCTATCAAAATCGATTCCGTAATGCAAGGAAAGCAAAAAAAGAAGAAAAAGTACAAAACACCACCAGTTGAAACAGGATAACTATGGATATATGGAATCATATGAGATCACCGCCAAACAATAATATCTCTCCCAACCAAAGTCTACTTATCTATCCAACACCTAAAATAACTCGGGCACATTTTTCCACTCTCCTTTAGCTCTTTGCTCCCAATAGCCATCTTCTCCTGTCCGGATTTTCCATATTTCCTCGTTCTCATACTCTCTCACCTTAGTGAACCACCTAGGTTGCCATTGTTCACCATTGTCTTCCATCTCCTTCCTACGTTGTCTTTGCCCCTCTTCTAACCGCACCTTTTCTTCTTCTGCCTCGTCTAGTTTTCCTTCTTCTACCATCTTCTGATCAGGCCGAAGGCGCGTATCGGTAATTGGGATATGACCTTCTTCGATGGGTGTGATCTCGTTTAATGTGGCCGCGAAACGAGTGAACCCATAGCGCGTATTTGCTGCTTCTACAAGTTCACCCACGCTCCAAATGACTTTATTATCTGGCTGCATTATAAGTTCTTCTGTCCATTTTCCAACCAACGAAAGTGGATAAGGTTCTCCATCGACATTGAAAGCTTGTATTGTGAGATCTTCACTTCTCCCGGCAAACATTCCTTTGTTCGCCTTGAAGGTGACTGTAGCCTTCTCACCAGTATTTTCATGATGAATCGTCATGGTACCCACAGGCTCTACATATTTCTCCCCCGCAATGATATTTCGAAGGAAGCTTGTTGCAATGGTCCAGGAATAAGAGTCTCCGGTTGTTGGGAAGTGAATGCGTACTCGACCGGACGTATTGAGTTCGGCAGATTTACCCCAAAACTTTTGGGTTGGCATTGGGCATTGTGTGAATGTCCAGAGTTGAGATTCGGCATGGCAGGCCATGATTACAGGCCGGTGGCAGACTTTTTCGGCGATGAAACGAAAACCTAGAAATAAAGTGAATTAGTTCAGATAAATCTTTATAGCATGACCCACAATCTACATACCTTTATCTTCTCGGACCAATTCGAATGTCTCGCCTAGCATTGGGTTGAATGGTTTACGAATCGAACGATCCTTTACTCGACTATTGGAGAACGAACTAGTCGCAAATGCGGCGACATACAATAGCCTTTCGCCTCGTTCCTTCGACGCATTCACAGCGTCATCGAGCAGCTCTGAATACTCTAATTGCTCTGCAAGTCTTTGCAAGAGACTTGTAGGCTCATTGGCAGATACCGGCATAGCAATTGTCGATAAATCCTTGCCCACATTTTTCCTCAAGAACCCAATCAAACTTGGAGGCAGAACCGTCGGGGGAGGCACCACCTCTCGTCTCTTTACTGGCTCACAAGGCAGCGGTTTTAAATTTCTAACGCCTCCTTCCTCTACAACATCCTGAACCTCTTGGGCTAGTTTGTCGCCGCCTCTCCTATTGTTGTCGTCAAAACTGTCATCTTCCACATCACTTTCGTCGTCATCCGTGGCAGCCCCTTCGTCTTGTGCATTCTCATGCTGATCGTCGTTTAGCATTACAACCTTCCCGCGCTCTGCTTCATTCAAAGCATCCTCTGCGTCAAAGAATTCATCATCGCCATCAGATTCCATGCCCATACTCATTCTCGACACTCTTTTAGACAATCTATGTGTCATGGGCGATGGGGCTCGTATGGTCGACATGCGGTGCATGTATCTCCGTTGTTTATTCTCGGCCACCAATCGCGAAAAGTCTTCAACTACTGAATCTAATCCAGACAATATAGCGTTGAGATGTACACTCATGTTCTCGCCTCGATGTAGAACATCGGAAGATCCGTTCGGAGAAGCAGCGGCCATGGCAGCAGAGCCCGTCACACCAGCAACAGAGCTTATAGACATGTTTCTACCTGCATCCCGGGGGTGCAGAGTAGTTGGGTTAGGTGCCCCTTGACCTCCGCTGCCTTTACGTTTCCAAAAAGGCATACGGCGTTCTTCCATTGGGGATACCGACATGATAGAAGCTGCCGAACTAGTCAGATTTCCACTAGATGTACTTGGTCGGGGTGAACTAGGCTCCGGGGCCGTCGCAAGTCTTCGCACGGCATCTCGTATGCCTGAAACTCTCCCGACCAGAGCCTCCACATCTGCCCATCCCCCGGCCTCCAGCTGTCCCCGGGGAATAGAATCCACTCTTTGCTGTTGTAAGGGTGGTACAGTATCCTCGTCTCCGGTAGTACCAGCTTTCAAAGCTTGCTGTGTTGCCCTTTCTAAAGCTGTTTTCCACCTTTCCCAATCCTGCTCGTCATTTGCCCTGAGATGCCAGACCTCCGCGCCTGAGTCTATACAGATTTCCTTGTCATGCTGGTTCGCACTAGTCACTGCCAACGAGAGTGGTATTGCGCCGCGGAGAGTCGAAGATTCGGGATTCAAATAGTAAGACAGTGTTGAGGAAGTGAAGTCAAGTGAGAAGAACCGGCGGGCATAACCTTGATGCCTTTTGCGTTTCCGCTTCTTGAGGACGCCAGTCAGAAAACCACTATTTGTTCCTCCGTAGAAGCTATCATCACGGGGCTGCTGCATGATTGACATTGTTTCAACCGACGCATTCGACCCAATCATAAGAGTTGGTGTATTGTTCAATGAAAGAGATGTTGTAGACATCATTGCAGGGTTGGAGTCGTAATGATGGAGCGCATGGGAAGCTGGAGGTGCAGAATTGGACGGGTATGTAAGAAGTACAAGGGTAGCTTGTTTCGCTATTTGCTTTGAAAAAGTATTATCAAATACCTATGCACTCTTATTAGAAGCTATTTTCGAGATATTTAGTCCGAGAACTAGTAAACATACCAGTGCATACATTCCACCTTCTTTTACTGCGTAGGTTCCAGTGGTAACCTTCTCGGCCTCACATTTCCCATGCCAGTAGACATCAAGCAGCCCAGCCGCATGAAGCTTCTCAATACAATCACCTTCATTGCTTCTTCCCCTGGAGTTTGTGGGCCTGCGTTCTTTAGTCGAGATGGAAGTCTCATCAGAGCGCGCAGTTGAGGGTGGTTGCAGTGATGACGACGAGCCCTGGCCCCCGGCTGTTGGATGTTTAAAGATTCCGAAGTTCCTGGGGGGTTCCTAAGTTAGATGAAATTGTTGAGGGGAAGTTAGTGGGGCGAGAGCAACTAACAGCGACTTCTTTGATGGGTGCACACTCCAAGAGATTGTGTAGTTTTTAGGGCAGTCTACCCAGCGAATGAAGTAGGACTAGATGGATAACCACGGGAGCATCAGCAAAGTAGTATCTCGGGAGAGCTGGTTGACAAACGTACCTTGCTAGGGACTTCCAGCTGTTCCATAGCCATCTTGAGTTTGGGGTGGGGGGTTGCCGTCAACCGCTATTGGCACGTAGTAGTTTGAATTTAGATAGATGGGATAGTTTCTGTGAGGATAACAAAGGAATTCAGAGACCACGGAGGAGGATGAAGAGGAGGACGTGAAGATGATAGGAGAAGACAAATCGGATTGATGGATTTCGTGTTTGTGGCTGGCTTGGTCTGTGCCGTGGCCGAAATAAGGATAACTACTACACTCACTGACACAACTGCGCCGTTGCAGGATGCATGTGTGTTTAGCAAGAGGACGTGCGGCTGAGGTAGGTACAATGGTATGCACAGTTTTATACTACGGATTAATGGCCATCGTTTTGAGATATCTATCACATTTATCTGCACATGAACAGATGCCTTGGTAAAATACTACCGATGAATTTCTGCGTATGATGATAAAACTATGCGTATGTACCCCTCAACTCGCAAGAGATTCTTTCGACGTCCGTGTGTCAGATTATGATCCTAGTCTTCTGCCCATCGACACAATCACCAGGGCAGATCCCGGTCAGAATAATTACGTGCACTGGTAATCATAAGATCTCTCCAACAGGTCGAGCCCGGAAAAGTCTCGTCCCGTACTACAAATCGTAATCACTTGATATACCGAAGCATTCGCTGTTGAAGACGACGTCGATTTTGCTTGAAAGGTGCCGTCGAAATATTCTGTTATAATTATTTAGAGTACCGGTACCGGTAAACATGAAACTATGGAAGCAGATCTCCACATTATATTACAATCTAATATTTCGGTAGCGGTGAGTCCCAGGTTGACTAAGAAATTAAGGTGAGACGCTACACATGACCATGAGTGGCCGAATCCTTGAATATTATACCCCAGTTTCGTGTAGTTACTTGAGGCGCAGCTTATAATTAGCTGAGCACAAGTGGGCTATGATCAATGACCTCTTCAATAAATTTATGTCAAGTGGCCTCTAAGACGTCACAGCCCACCCTCCCTTAGTCTCTATCTTTCTATCTCTCGGTCAACCCGACAAAGGAGATATGTCCATCAACTACATATAGTGTTCACCCAGTACTCTTCATTGCAATAAACATTATATTATAACGTTTGAATTGCATCTCATAAAGTGTAAAGCTTAATTAGGATGATAATGAATTCAAGTACCCACGTGAGATATTTGGAAGTCAACGGTCATAGATCCATGCACTCAATCGCATATACAAGGTCAAGCTACATGTAATTATAGATTACATTGTTTTACCCACTAAACTCCTGATACGGTATTAAAGTCTGCCAAAGGTGGATAGTAAGTTTCAACAGAAAACTATTTAATCACAAAATATCACTCGATATATTCCCGCTATCTACAATCTTGACCCAAACAAATTACAGTACGTGGTATACATATAACTGGCATATTGATCGACCTAGGGCTATTTATAAAAGAGAATTCCTAAAACCAGAATTTTAGACTACGTATAGTAAGTCAGCTAGATTTTTGCACGTATCGTTTGTGACAACGTATTAAACGCATCGATACTTGCTGTAAATATACGATAAGACTCGATCGAGTGAGAAGTTCGATCTGGGTCTAAGTTTATGTACCTAAGGTGACGCGCCTTTTACAGACAGTGTAACATTACGCAAAAGTGTTTTATCTGTTACATACCACTACACTAGAGTACTGGAGCACACATTCCAGCGAGATACATTATAGGGTACATCAAACCACTAGTACATAGTAAGTCATGTACGTTGAGAAATTACTTGTATCCTACAAATGATCCAATCAAACTTCGGCGATAAAAGTTCCCACTTCTCGATGGGCAGGAACAAAAAGGGTGGATTTAAATTTGAGAAATGAGTCGTAAGCTACATGTACATGTATGGCTTAAACCGCTAATGACTTACACCCAGTGATCAACAAATGATGAGTAAGGATACAGTCACAGAAACTTTGGTCAAGTGTTCTATGGGCCGTCCGACTAAATTCCCCACATACGTACAGTATCAGAAATGGGGAAACATTGCGCGGGAATGCCGTTTCATCCCTGTATTTTAACGAGGTATACGGTATTGCTACCGTAGTTCTATGGTAGTACCAAAGACTATGGTAGTACCAATATACCATAATCCAGTTCATCAAGAAGATCGTTACATGTAGCTATACGAAAGACAGCCACACATAATTGGTTGATTGTAAGTCTTATGTAACCTTGCTTTACACTGCGGTCCTTACATGTGATAATGATAGGCAGATATTATCCCAAATACACACGGTTTGGGTCGCCCACGTGCAGCTGAAGAATCGTTTTTTCGGAGGCATGTAGCTCAAGACTCCAGTTGCTTGACTAAAATCGCAACGTCCCTCTAGGATCCTTTAAATTTGACTTACCTTATTTCTAGTTGGGGAGAAAATCACAATGGAGAAATCTTATTTGAAGTTTTCTTAAGTTACGGCCGCGTGCATCAGACATGTATACCAGTGTCAATGAATATCAATCGACCAATCAATCAACCGAATATCAACCAACCAATCAATCAACCGGTATACCGGTGTCATGAAATATCACTCGTGTACTGAGACATACAATATATTTTCCGAACAGCAGCGGTACTCGAATGTCCAAGTAGAGAAAGGGAGGGATAGGGAGGGAAAGGGGATTGCGTTATTTCTATAACGATGTAATACTATATATTTACGCATGCTTTATGAACATCCTAATAATGATATGATATATACTTTGAAAGGAGTGGTAACCATGTTAGTATCCCTTTGGGCTCGGAAACCATGCGACATATCTCAACACAAATATATTACTATCTGAGAGTTTACATATGCATTAATCTAAAGAGAGATCACCCTTGCACAGTTGCTTTCAGAGCTCTATTTGATTGCCTCAAGCTTAGTATTATAGAACTAAAGGAGATCTAATCACTACATCTCTTACTCTATCATACCCAGGGCTACTATCTTACCCTACAACTATCCCTGCCCAAATTCCTCGGACTCCATTGCTAATCAACGTCACCTCTCCCGCCTCTATACTTTCTTTCCTGACAACCGCTTCCACCACCATTTCCTTCTCTAATAACCACCTTCTCGTAGTCCCATTATTCCCTCCAGACTCCAGTGACGGCGTAACCCACCCTCCGTTCCGCCAGAAGTATACACTTGTCATGCTCCCCTCCATCATCACCCCGTCCTCATTCCACAAGACCACCTCCGTGGTATCGGTGAAGCTGGTTATACCAGCGCGGAGCCTTGCAGCGTCGTAGTGATCCCGAAAAGTAGTTTTGTGAGATGTGAACGGAGAGACGGGGGTGGGGGTTGTGTCGATATGTATTTTCCACAAGGGAGGAGAGGAGAGTGAGGAGGGATTTAGGAGAGTACTAGGGAACAAGGTGGTGGCTGGTACGGGAGGAACTGGGCCCGCCGTGGCGCTAAGCTTGCCCTCTGGTGAGAGGACGATTCGAACCTATGAGGAGTTAGCTTGGGTTGTGTTTACATGTAGTTACTACAGAGATCATTTGTAGCTGGATTGTACCCTTAATGGACAAGTTTGCGTTCCTACGGCTTCTTCACATGCCCGTCGAAATACGTTTAGATCCTCAAGCGATGCTGTTACAGCCTCAGGCCATTCAAAATGACGTGCCGCACGGACCATACGGTCACGGTGATATTTAAGGAGGTAGAATGGGCATGGAGTTGTGGAGCCTAAGGCGGTAGTGTTTTCGGGGGATTGGAGAAGGAGCCGATCGTGTCTAAGAGAGGAAAAGAGGGAGAAGTCTTCCTCTTCTGTGGAAGTCATGGTAGCACTATTTTTAGAGTATCTGGAAGTCGTTTGGAAGCCTCTGAAGTCTGGGGTTGCTTCATATGCCAGTGAGGTCTGGACTCGTGGAGGGTCCTCGCGTCGGTCGTGTCCGGCGGTGACATAAATACTTGTATATATCTCTGCAACCGATTTAAGTTTATTACTGGGTATGTTTAATTTTGCTTTTGTCCAAGAGACCGATTACTTTCAGCATCGATTACTATCAAAACCGACTGTTGTCATACCATAGGTAGAATATGTGCGCAAGTTCTCATTGGTTTAATTGTCCAATACGGGTTTTGAATTCTGAGCCTTGGCCTATATACTCTAGAGTAGGTAGAGTACATATATGTAATCCACCCATGCGCCGGCCCGGACAGTCTCTTCATGAGTTTCCCCCGAGCTATTCGCGACAGAGCCGCATTCACAGTTCCCTCCCCGCAAATCGAATTAGACCAAACAATCTTGAAAAAACGGGATGCATGCTCACACCACCTTCTCGCCAAGTTGGGGCCGACGTCACCCTCAAAGGCGGGCGGTGCATGCTAGAGATCTGTATCGGATAACTGCATACATGTAATGTGGGAGGTATGTATGCATGATTATAATTGTCCTGTGGAGAGCGAGATCATGGGAGCAAAGCGTCGTCGTCGTCGTTGTGTTGAAATTTTTCTGTCGACCAGTTAAAGTTAGTGGGAGGGCCTAGAAGATAGCTTTGTTTATCCATAATCCGCCTAAGCAGGATTCTAGTGCTTTGTAAAGATTTCAAGGCGAAGTTGTTTCCCGTCGTTGCACTATCGTTCGCATTTCTGTTTGGAAAATCTCGACTATATCTAGAGAATTGTTTCTCGAACCAAGAGGCTCTTACGAAGATCCCAAACCAGATCTCCCAAGCAACGAGATACCCCAACTGGGGAATTAGGGACACGATATCAGCCACAGGCGCAATCTCCGTTGCCGTCCGGAGCTTTGTCGCGTGTCGTCTGTGCAGATTGAGAACCCTTGGGCGACCCGTGTTCTCCGTGCGTGTTTTCGGGGGGGTCTGTCGGTCTCGAGTGCCTCTAGCCATTCTATCTTGACTACATGTAGGTAAGGTAGGGTCGTAGGGAGAGAGCTCTTGGGAATGCTTTAGCTGATTGGCTAGGGGTGGCAGTGCTTCGTCTCTCGTTCTTGTGCTCGCTCTCGCTGTTATTGTCCATCTTCTCGTCTGTCTGTGCTTGCTATCTGTGCCTGCCTTGGGCTGTCTGTGCTAGAGTTCTAACTTCTAAGGTCGTCTGCCAGTAGGGTGTGAGAATTATTGTCCCATCTCTTCCTCCTTTACAACACCGGTTCTCTTTTCCAGCTCGTGGAATATCTTTCCTTATTTCCTGCTTTCCTCCTAGCCTTTCCTTTTTTCATACCAGCTTCTGCTTTTTTTCTTTTTTCTTTTGAAGTGGCTTTTTTCGTCGTATGTGACGTGAGCAAGGTCAGGGTTTCAGCTACACGCGCGAAGGTTTAAGAGTTGAGAGAGAGAGTGAGTGTGAGCATAGGCAAAGAGGGTGAAAGAGAAAGAGAGAGTGGGTCAATTCCCTTCCTGGGTTGGTTGCAAATTCGAACCCCGTTCTTCTGCTGCTTCTTCTCTGTTATCTACTATCCGGCCCACCATACAGTCTTTGGTCCCATTACCGTTCAACCTTCTCTGCTTCGTTATTATTTATTCTTTATCTCTTAAAGCTAATTCCCCGAAGCTCTATTTATCCGCCCCTGCGTTCGGATCATCTTCCCCTCCCTTCTTCCCACCTGTCACCAGCAGTTGACAGCTCGGGTCTTTTATCCCTTCGGTCCGACTGTGGGTATCTACTGCAATCAAAGAGTTACCTTCCGATCGACATCCCGAGATCGCGCTCCCAACCATGGAAATCTCTACCAAACTATCGGATCCTCCTAAGGGGGGCAGTAATAACGATGGAGAGAAACAACAACAGCAGCAACGTACCCTACTTGCCCCCATAGCACTAAATGCCCCAATACCTACTATAAGCATGAATGGGAGCTCAACTCCTCCAATGGAAGGCCGGAGGAGCCCAAACCCGCGTTCAAATCGTAATTCAACCATCTCAAACCGCAACTCTATTATTTCCAATAACCGCAATTCGACAATCTCAAACCGCAACTCCATGCCGCATCTCGACCCTTCGCCAATGCTCCGAAGCTACTCGACACCAGGTGGGATCTCAGACGACTTCCTGGAGGATATGGAACCCCCGCCTGTTATTCCTGCAGCTATTGAAGAGGGTGCATCGCCGCGCCGCTCGCGTCCGAGCTCACCCCATAGTATACGCTGGGGAGACGAGGAAAACGAGGACGAGCCGCGTGAAGGCTACACGACACCCAGGCGACGTGGTTCGGGCACGTCGGAATCTACAACAGCGTGGGATATGTCGCCTGGAGGTGCCAGTTCTATTGGTAGAAACGGCGATGCAGGGCCGGTAACAACAGCCGCACGTGCCCGTAAGCGAGTGGGAATGTTCTTTAGCGGTCTTGCCGGAGACAACCCTTCTACGACTTCACTGGACGACGAGGTGGCATATGATGGGTCTGCAACTCCGGGTTCTAGGATGAGCGCGAATTATACGAGGAGGGGCGGTGCTGGGGACTACTCTGGCGATGAAACGGAGACACCAATTGCAGCGAAGAAAACTGGCTTTTTCTCGAAGCTGAAACATCTAGGGCATGGGAGCCACGGCAGAACACTTTCTGGGTGGACTGTCGATTCAATGGATGATGGAGGACAAACCCCTGGTGGACCTCTCACACCCGCCATATACTCACCAGCTATTGGTGGTATTCCAGATGAGGATGAAGAATATATTGATGTGGATGATTACAGAAGGTCTATGAGCCAGAACTCAGCGGGCGCGGGCGGGTCGAGAACTGCACCTGGGACACCAAAACACCCTGTCCCAAGACGAAGAGCCACGATCACTGACATAACCGAAGAGGCAAGGGCCCGCGACCGGAGTTCCAGAGTAAGCTACTCTCGTAGATCTTCCTTTAGAAGGATAACCCAGTTCAGCCACAACCGTAGGTCGGTTGACGGCGCCGAAGGAGTAGGTGGAATACCGCCATCACCTGGGACGCCTGGATATCACAGTTCCTCCAAATGGAGAGCTCTCAAAGCCGGTATCAAAATGATGGGCCAGCGTAAAAAAGAGGAATCCAAGATTGATCGCGAAAAGTCGGCCGAGTTGATGGCAGAACTGACCGCAGCGACACCAGCGGTGGTCATCTTCGCGAGTATGTTTCAGCGAGACGAGCACGGAAACAAGCGAATACCCATTCTACTAGAACAACTGAAGGTCAAGATCTCGGATACAGACAAGCACCCATCGAAAAACACTGGCAGGACACATGCAGTATTTAGAATAGAGCTGGAGTATGGATCTGGTATCACGCGGATGAAATGGGTTATTTATCGAGAGTTCCGTGACTTCTTTAATCTGCACTCGAGATATCGTTTGGCAGACATAAGCAACACTACATTCAGCGGCAAAGAAGCTCATAAATTGCCAAAATTCCCCCGAGCTACAATTCCATATCTTAGAGGGGTGAGAGGTCTTGGGAGTGATGATGAGGAGGACGATTCTTCAGCAAGTGGCGGCGAGACTGCGACAGTGACAACAAGTCCGGGCAAGAAGCGACCGAAGCATGCGCGCCGTGAATCGTCTTCAGTTGCAGGCGAACATCTCAATACTGGCATTGCTACTGGTCTTGCTGCAGGATTGGGGACACTGACTGCACCAATCGGAGGTGCTGGAGCCATGGGTACAATGCCCGCTGCTGGCAGGAAGGATGGTTTCGCAATAAAACAAAGGCAACAATTGGAAGAATACCTCCGACGGCTTATTCGTATCATGATCTTCCGCCCTGATTCTAATCGGCTGTGTAAGTTCTTGGAACTCTCTGCCCTTGGTGTTAGACTTGCAGCGGAGGACAGCTATCACGGGAAAGAGGGGTATCTCATTATCCGCTCCGCAAAGGGAAGTGATTTTAGAAGAGTATGGAATCCTGCAGCAATGGCAAAGCGACATTCTCCAAAGTGGTTCCTGGTACGGCACAGTTATATTGTGTGTGTCGATTCCCCAGAGGAAATGAATATCTATGATGTCTTCTTGGTAGACTCTGAATTTGAGGTAGACGCAAAGAAGTTCCTTAGGAAAAAGCCAAAAGATCTTGCAGTTGCCCCAAGTAACCCAGCCCATCCACAGCATCATAGCCTCACCATCAAGAATGCCGAAAGACAGCTTAAGCTATTGGCAAAAAATGAGAGGCAGCTGCAACAGTTTCATGACAGTATCGCGAACATGATGCAGTCTACGATCTGGAGCGAAACTCAAAGATTCAAAAGTTTTGCGCCAGTGAGAAAAGGCGTCTTCGCGCAATGGCTTGTAGACGGTAGAGATTACATGTGGAATGTGAGCAGAGCTATCAGTATGGCAAAAGACGTCATTTATATCCACGATTGGTGGCTGTCTCCAGAATTGGTAGGTCACTTTCAGTTGTGTTCACTCATGACCGGCGCTAATTTGGGGGTCTGTTTGTCTAGTACTTGCGACGACCTGCTGCTGTCTCACAGAAATGGCGTCTCGACCGTCTTTTACAAAGAAAGGCCCAAGAGGGTGTCAAGATCTTCGTCATCGTTTACCGTAACATCGGCGCTGCGGTTCCTATCGACTCTGCTTACACCAAATATTCACTTCTTGATCTTCATCCCAACGTCTTTGTTCAGCGCTCGCCTAACCAAATACGACAAGCCACTTTCTTCTGGGCCCATCACGAGAAAATTCTGGTTGTAGATCATATGGTAGCCTTCCTGGGAGGTATTGATCTCTGTTTCGGGCGATGGGATACGCCGCAACACAGTTTAGTGGATGATAAACCAACTGGGTTTGAAGAAGGGAGTGGAGATGGTGATCCAGAGAGCTTTCAGCTCTGGCCAGGAAAGGATTACTCAAATCCTAGGGTACAAGATTTTTACAACCTTGACAAGCCTTACGAGGAGATGTATGACAGGACGAAAGTTCCGAGAATGCCGTGGCACGACATCCACATGCAGGTTGTAGGACAACCTGCAAGAGATTTAACAAGACATTTCGTCCAAAGATGGAACTACCTGTTGCGTCAGCGTACTCCTAGCAGACCTACGCCTGTGCTACTCCCACCACCCGACTTTACTGACGCAGAATTGCAGTCATTGGGTATCGATGGAACCTGTGAAGTTCAAATTCTTCGATCTGCTTCCTCGTGGTCATTGGGTACACCGAACACGACTGAGGCTAGTATTCAGGCCGCATACATCAAATCTATCGAGCTATCTGATCACTTTGTGTATATTGAGAATCAGTTCTTCATCACTTCCACTGAATGGGGCGGCACTGTCATTGAAAACAAGATTGGTGATGCACTCGTGGAGAGAATCATCCGGGCTTTCAGGAATGACCAGGATTGGCGCGCAATTATCATCATACCCCTCATGCCCGGCTTCCAGAACACGGTTGATGCACAAGACGGAACAAGTGTCAGGTTGATCATGCAGTGTCAGTACCGTTCGATCTCACGTGGAGAGCACTCAATCTTTGGAAAGCTCCGAGCGCAAGGGATTGAGCCCGAGGAGTTTATTCAATTTTACGGTTTGAGGAACTGGGGAAAGATTGGACCAGAGAAGGCACTGGTTACAGAGCAGCTGTACATTCACGCAAAGTGCATGGTTGTAGACGACCGCATTGCCATTATCGGTAGTGCAAACATCAACGAGCGATCTATGATGGGCAACCGAGACAGTGAAGTGGCAGCAATCGTCCGAGATACCGATACGATTATGAGTACCATGGCTGGACAACCTTACCGGGTTGGAAAGTTCCCGCATACACTTCGGTTGCGGCTGATGAGAGAGCATCTTGGGATGGATGTGGACGAGATTATGGCAAATGAGCAGCAGATGGATGCTGAAATTCGGGAAATGACGGAAGCGGATAACAACGAACGATGGCTTGCTGAGGAGGTGAAGGCGATAGTGAGGGCAAGAGCCGGAGACGACAACGACAGTCTTCTGAGTAGTTCGGCGGCCACCGAACCGGCGCCTGACCCCAAGCCGTGGGTTACAGTTACAAGCCCCTCACCGGGACTGACCAAGAGTAATATGACATTGAAGGAGGAGGCCGTATTGAGGAGCGAGGAGTTGAGAAGCTTCAATCACGATGTGGACTGGGAACAGGAGAATAACCCCAATATCAAGACGAGGAAGAAGGAGACCACCGACAACAGAATCCACGGGAACGCGGCACATAATAAGGACCTAGAGGGGTATGGCTTCGATAAGATGAAGGAGAGAGAATCGAAGGAGATTAGCCGTGAGAAGGATAAACGAGAGCCATCTACCTCATCCCGTGCTGAGGCTGCTTCACAGCATCTCGCTTCGCCTCGCAATCTCACAAGCCCTGCCCCTTCAAATCCCAAAGATTCGAACAGGACGCCCAGCAGAGGCTCCTCCTCGGGCGGTCTTGGGAACATTGCGCTCCCACCTCCCCCTGGACCGGAGAGGATGAACTCACAGGAGCTTGGGCTTGCTCAGCTCTCACAACTTCCTCCCCTACCGGTTACGAGTGATCAGGACATTGGTGGCCCGTGCATTATGAACCGCCCCACAACAGCCGGCGGGGACGGTCCCAACATTCCAGTACTTGAGGATCTCCAAATGCCCACCGTTACTCCAGATATGTTTGAAGATCCACTAAACGAGAGCTTCTACCTTGATGTTTGGCACCATTGCGCGGTGAATAACACAAAGCTGTACAGGCAGGTGTTCCGCTGCATGCCCGATAACGAAGTCAAGACATGGGCAGCATACAAAGAATACGCAGCCTACGGTGAGAGATTCGCGCAGAGTATGGGAATGGACAAGTCAAAGATGCGACGACAACAGGAAGCCCAAGGGAAGACTGGCCCACCAGGTGGTAGTGACATCCCGGGAATGCCCCAATTTGGAGACCACCTTGGGGAGAAGGTGGCGAAGGATCTCGGTATCAAGCTGGATGGGAATAACAAGAACCTTGCGATGGGAAACTTGAAGGACTGGACCACCCCCACTGTTGCAAACCAGGAGGAGCTGGATAAGGTCCGCCGGGATGACCCGCCAAGTGAGAAAATCGAGTTCCATCCGCCACAGCACGTCCAGGATGAATTCATGGGCAACAGATCGCGAAGCACATCGCATGCTTCTTCGCGTCTGAACACTGCGGCCACGACGGCCACCACAAGCACACTAGGGCCCGGCTCAAGTTGCTCCAAGGACTCCAACAAGCCGGACCCGAATCTTCTTCAATCCAACGGAAACGGTATCAATTTTTCCTCCAACACAAACCTCAATGGCGGAGTAGGAAGCACAAAGAGGAGGAGAAGAGGCACGACGAGGAGTAGCCGGAGAGATTTCCACGCCAGCGAGCCGCTGCTGGACCGCGACACTGCCGAGAGGCTCCTGAATATGACACAAGGACACTTGGTGGTGTGGCCATATGAATGGCTCGCACGTGAGGAGGAGGGCGGTAACTGGTTGTACAGCATTGACCAATTGGCGCCTATTGAGATTTAGTGAGTCTCCCCCCAATCTTTATAGATTGAAATTTCAAAAAGTACATGGACTAACAGGAAATCGCAGTGATTGAACTATCTATACCCGGGTTATTTCTGGAGGCGGTTTTGCAAAGAAATAAGCCAATTTCGTTTTTCCTTTACTAGCATCATCTCTTTGTGTTGAGGGGTCAATTTTTTTGGCGGAGTTTGTTTGTGCACGTTTAATTTTCCATCTTCATCTCTATCATCATCATCCATCATCATGGGAGGGGTATGGGTGTTTCTTTGGTCTTTTTTCTTTCTTTTCCCCCTCTTCTTTTTTTCATTAAGTAAAGATGGACTTGACTGTTTTATTTCTTTTATTCTTGTATCATTTTACTTTTTCTCTTTTCTTTTTTGTATTCACGTTTTTTTTTTTTTCGTCTTGATCAGATTTGCACTTTTTCCTTTTCGTATATTCCTTTTCGTTATCGTTTCTGGCTACCGGTCTCTCGATAGATACATAGTACTTATTCCTGCGTCGTCGTCCTAGCTACTATACCGTTCCTGCCATCCTCCCTCCTACCACCTCTTTCTTTCTTTCCTATTTCCTTTCTTTCTTTCTTACTCAGTCAGTTGTCGTAGTTGTCTTTTTTTAATTTCTCATAATCTCTTTCCCCCCGGGGGGGGTGGGGGGGGATGTGGGATGCGGGCAAAGTAGTTGCAATGTAGTATGATGTAGTATACACAGAAGAAGTAGTTTTTAGTGGTTTGTATGATATATTAGGAGGCCCTATATACATAACATACAAGTACATACTCTACCCAACAATACCTATCGAGGAGGAGGGCGGAGGGATACATACACTATTAGCTAGATATATACTTTACATATACGGCATATACTCTACTCAACTCATCTTCTTCATCTTCATCTTGACCATTCCTTTCAGATGCCTTCTTGCATACTCTAGAGTAGATGTCGCTACGTAACACGGCTTTTGAAGAATTGACGTGCAATCAATCATTTCCAGGGCTAGTTTCCGGATGTGGTTAGTGCGGTGTGTATCCAACTGGGTCCCTTGAGATTCACGATGATCATATGGTGGGGGTTATACTGTGACGACTGTAGACGCCGGTGTCATATCTCGAGGGTAGCTGCTTGATAGTGGTGTATGGATATAATATGTATAGCTGCTCGAGACTCTGGACGTTGGATGGCCATGGGTGGCTGCTTGATGGGCTGTAGGCACCGGCGATCCCCACATCCTCCATAGATCTACTTTTCAGCTCATGCAGGGTCTTCTACTCTGGTCTGCTGCATGTCGCCTGCATGCTGTGAAATATCCTAAACGCAGATCACCCCGCAGTGTGCAGCACAGCAAAGGCCAGTTTACAGTCTGGTGCTACTCTACTACTACTACCCCACTCCCTCTCTCTCTCTCTCTCTCTCTCTCTACCCCACTACTAACTAATCATCTCTCCATACTCTACTCTAGACCAGATACTAACAACTAGCACAATCCAATGGCCGCCCCCGCCCCCGCCCAGCCCGCATTCTCCTTGCACCCCTCCCGCCGCCCCGTCATCTACGCCACACACGGCATCGTAGCGTGCACGCAGCCTCTCGCCGCCCAGGCTGGCCTCAACATCCTGCGCAAGGGCGGAAACGCCGCTGTGAGTGAGCTGGCATTATCACTCTACTCTACCTATACTGACACCGCCATCTTTCCAGGACGCCGCAATTGCTGCTGGTTAGTCTTCCTCTCTCTCTCTTTCATCAAAACCAAGACAATCCCACTAACATCTCCACAGCCGCAGTCCTAAACGTAACAGAACCAACAAGCACCGGCCTCGGCGGCGACGTCTTCTGCCTCCTCCACCACGCCCCCACCTCCACCCTCCACGGCATCAACGGCTCGGGCCCGTCGCCCTCATCTCTCACGCTGCAAAAGGTCCTCGCCTCCCTCCCCCCCAACCACACCGAGTGGCGCATCCCGGCAGCCAACCCACTCAGCGTCACTGTCCCCGGAGCGGCCGCCGCATGGTGCGACATTGTCGCCCGCTTCGGCAGCGGGAAGGTGTCGCTGCGCGAGATCTTCGATGACGCGATCCGCCTGGCTGAGGACGGATTTGCGCTGAGTACGTTTGCGGGGAGGTGGTGGGGGGAGTGTGCAGGGGTGCTGCGCGGAGGCGGGCGGGAGGAGATGCTGCTGGCTGGGAGGGCGCCGAAGGAGGGGGAGATTATGAGGGTTCCGGAGCTGGCAAGGGTGTTGCGGGAGGTTGCGGAGCGCGGGAGGGCTGGGTTTTACGAGGGGTGGGTGGCGGAGAGTGTGGTGGGGGAGGTGCAGGCGCTGGGCGGGGTGCTGGAGATGAAGGACATGGCGGGCATGGGGGAGCGCGGGAGCGAGGAGCTAGACCCGGTGTTTGTGGAGTATGCGGGCTATAAGCTGTGGGAGTGCGCGCCGAACGGGCAAGGACTGGTAGCGCTGATGGCGTTGGGCCTTCTGAGGGCGTTACAGGAGAGGGGCGTGATTGGGAGGATTGGCGGTGAGGGCGGGATGCAGCATAATTCGCCCGAGTAGGGAATTTCGTTTTTGTCTTCTCTATTCTCCCCCGCGAGTTATGGGCGCTGCTGATACGGGGAAATAGATATCTCCATGTCTTGATCGAGTGTTTCCGCATCGCATTCACAGACGGCCGCTGGTACATCACCGACCCGCGCACCAACCCGGACCCCACCGCCGTCCTCCTCTCCAAGGTACGCCCGCTCCCAACTTGCTCTCCTCTTTCCTCCCCACCCTGCACACACTCCCCGCGCGCCCACTAACACTGCCCACCCTAGGCATACCTGCACCAACGCAGCACGCTCTTCTCCCCCACACAAACAAACCCCACCTACCCCATCAGCCCGCCCTCCCTCTACCCCTGCGACACCACCTACCTCTCTACAACCGACGCCCACGGCAACTCCTGCAGCTTCGTAAACTCGCTCCAGAACGGCTTCGGCACCGGCATCGTCCCCCGCGGCACCGCAACAACCGTGCAGAATCGAGCCAGTAGTTTCTCGCTCGACCCCGACGCGCCGAATTGTGTGGCGCCCGGAAAGAGGCCGTATCATACCATTATTGCGGGGATGGTGACGGAGCGCGTGCCGGGCGCTGCGGGGGGTGAGGGCCAGGGCGAGGGTGAGGGTGGGGATGGTGGTGGTGGTGGTGGGGAGGGGAGAGGGAAAGGCGTGAAGTTGAATGGCGAAAGGATCAAGAGCGTCCTAGGCTGCATGGGCGGCCTCATGCAGCCGCAGGGCCACGTCCAGCTCTTTATGAACTTGCTCGTCTTCAACATGGACCCGCAACAAGCGCTCGACGCACCTCGAATCTGCGTATCACCCCCTTCTCTCCCTCTTCCCCTTCCCTTCCCCTCCTCCACCCACTACACACCACATTGAACCAATACTAACACCCAAATCACAGCTCGGCCTCCCCGGCGACAGATTCGCAATCACAAACGTCTGTCTCGAGTCGGGCATCAGCGCCGCTACCACCGCCGCACTACAAGCGCTTGGCCACACCACGGCCGAGGTCACGGGGTACGAGAGGACCATGTTTGGGCGTGGACAGATCATCAGCGTATCCCCCCCCCCCCCCCTTCTTTCCGCTTGCTTTTCTTTTTTTTTCCCCGGGCGCATGTTGGCTGACACACAGGCGCGGGCTCGGGCGCGGCGGGGGTGGGCTAGTATAATTATACGCATGGCAAAGACGGTGAGGAGAGGATCGTGTATAGTGGCGGCACAGACCTGCGGGGGGACTGTCAGGCCGTGGGGTACTGATCCGTGCCTGTTGTGCTATGCTATATACATGTGTAGTATACCACACCTAGGTACATCACTCAAGAAGGCCTAGACCAGGCCAGCGGAGATATTTTGCGGGGAAAATCGTTGTGGCGGAGAAAGACTGTGGGGTGGAAGGGAAGGGTTTTGCGGCGAGTGGTTTTTTTTTTGTGCTGGTGAGCTTTCTTTTGAAATTTTTTTTTTTTTATTGCTGTGACATTTATGTTTTGGGTCTGGACCGGGCTTTGGCTTTCTATGGGATTTTCCTCTTTGCTCTCTGGCTGTATGCGAGGGTGTGATGTGAAGTGCTTGTAGGGAAATATGTGGTGCTAGCTATGTAGTGGTAGGCAGTAACGGATTAGTAGCTCTAGCTAGCTGTTGGGAAACGGCGCTAAAATAGTGGCATGCGAGTGATAACGTATGACCAGTTAGCTCCTTTGTGTTCTATTATTAGCACACCCGCGGGGAGGGGTCAGTGATTGATAACAACGAGATTGTCACAATGCAATGGATAAATTTTGTATAGTACTGTTATAGATTGTGAGTACATTTGTTTCATATTCGAGTGATTGTCTGTGAAGGCATTGATTGGTCGTAAATACATGAATTGTTCGTGAGTGCATGAATTGCTCGTGAGTGCATGAATTGCCCATAAGGAAAATACCGATTAACATAAATATAGGAAATAACCTGTATGGTATCTATCGGACAAATAAAAAGGGGGGGGAAGGGGGCAATGTTTCCCAGATAGCCTAATACTAGCAGCCCAGCCGCAAGCCTCAGAGATAATCAATAAAAAAAACCCTTTTGTGCTCCTAAATCTCCAGAATAAACAAGATAAATACTCCACCCCTTGATTCTCACAGGATCATCTCCCAGTCGTTGTCATTTTGTTGTCCTGAACCTGGAACATTGTTGGTTCCGATATCCCAGTCCCAATCCTTCACACTGTAATCACCCTCCTCCAACACTATATCCACAGTCTGCTCTCTCATTTCCTCTGGCAGCTGGTGCTCTAGCGCCGGCCAAACACACCTCCATACGCCGCTTTTCTGCCCGTCATCTATCACGCGGCCCATCGCCCATTCGTACCTGCCGGGAATTGCCATAGCAGACATTCCAACGATCAAACCCCTTATGTCGTCATTACCGATGAGAGGATTTTCGATTGATCGCCGCGCAGTAATGAATTTGATCGTCCTCTCTTTTAGATCGACAATGTGAATAACGTCGAGGCCTTGAGTCTGCGCGATTGTTGCATGGAGAATGTTCGAACCTCCGGCGGAGCTGACCTCAAAGTCGACCTTTATCGTATTATCTAACGAGACAAAGCCTTCCTCGTCGCCCGAAGATTCCTCTTCTGAGTCGGAGTAGTGTGTATCGAAGTTCGTCTCATCATCGCGAGCGTATTCCATGCCGAAATCAGCTAATGAGTTTCGAGCTTTATCGTTTTCGCCAGGTATAACTTCAGTCGTGATAGAGCTCTGAAGCTTCGCCTTATCGTACAGGCGTTGATCATCGGGGTCCACAAGCTCTGGGATCTGCTCTTCGGTTTGTTTTCTGAACATATCAAGCCCCGCCTCGAGTGATTGTACTTCGTTGCGCTCGATAAGCCCAAGATCTATCCCAATACTTGCACTATGATTCCTGAGGTTCGTAGCCAGTCGCTTCAACGCACGATCGACGACGGCGGCTTGGTCATCGTAGAGCTCCGGGTCCGGAAAGGTTTCCATCTTTTCTCCGTTTCGTTGTGGTTCAGCTCTAAGCTCCGAGGCGAGCTCTGCTAGCGGATTTAGATTTTTGGTTGCCATGGTCGAAGCCTTGTGGTAGAGGTGGTGTTGGCGAGGGGAAACATGTTGCTTTATGTGCTTTTCGATCCTGAGGATGATTCATTTATTACATACATGTACTCTAGTATGTGCGTTGCCTCATTCGCACGTCCTCGTTTCCCTTCTTCCATTCGCAGCTCTTTGTAGTATGTTATGACAGCCTTGCATCTAAAAATGGACCGCGCCGCGCTGTGGTGGCTTATATAATGAGGCCGGAAGCTCCTCGTACTTTGGGGCATGCAGATAAGCCGCATTGAGTTAATTGCAACCAGAGCGGAAGTCTTCAGAACTCTCGACAATTTTTCCTCTCCAGAAGCTGTTATTTTGTTCATCAAAATGGCATTTCGAGGCTCTTCTAGTTGGAAAATAATGCAACGCCTGCAGCTAGAGATCCTCGCCGAAAAGAAAATGGCTGGTACGATTTCAAAGTATTTATCCTAAAAGTTGTTAACCTCCATACACTAGATTGAACTAGCTACCAGAAACCCTCACCCATTGTGCATTTGCCCAGTTCAAGCTATTACCTCAAACAGCAGATATTCATGAATGAACAACTACCAGAATGTGACAGTGATGATGGAGCCATATGTATTCATGAGATTCTGCATGACTTCTTTGTTGCCAGTCAGTCGATCAGGTGTGGCCCTCATATTCGTTATCGGAGACTTACTCACCTCCGTTGCTAATTACCGTTGCTGCGTACTCTTAATTTCAGTAGTTAATTTGAGTAGCATAGTATATAGATAGGTCGATATCATAGATGGAGGGATATGGAGTTGAGAGAAGTCTATAATAGAGAGGGGAGTGAGTGAGAGCTTTAAACAACATATGTAGCTCTCTCCCACATTTTCATGACAAGGTGACATATACTTATAAGCTCCAAAACACTGTCCTTTCAAACTTTAGACGTTTCCTTTCATGCCGAGAGTTTAACCCATGCAACGTCGCCCATATGCATGCGTACTGTTTGCGTTCACAGCATCTCACTCGTATCATTTGCAGCGGGGAAAAATATCACTAACGTCGTGCATTACAGATACTACATGTAAATATATGCTCCATAATGGACAAGGGCAAGTGGGCACCGTATACTATTCGGAACCGCATACATAATTGTAGAGATCCACTACTCAGTTGCCATTACAAGCGAGTGTTACTATCTACCACCATGTGCCCAGCAAACAGCTTTCACTTCCTCTCGCACACCATCTTCCCATCCACCCAAACCCCCACAATATTCCTTCACACAACACAATCAGCCCTAATTCAGCCCATCCTAGTCTCGTACCCATCCCGTACTTGCAGCAAGCTGCCCACTGGAAGCATGACAGCAGACGGGTTGGGGACCAGTCTAGGCCCGTCCCAAACGGTGATCAGGGGAGAAACTTACCTATCATCCCCACAATTTACGAATCTCTCAAACCCATCTCTCACATCCACCACGCTCACCCCATCATCACGCAAGTTCTCAAACGCCATGTCCTCCAGCCCATAGTCAACCAGCAGCGCATCCCACCTCATCCCCACCTCAAACAATCCCACCTCCTTCCCAATGCCCAGCGCCTCCGCGCCGCCAACGGTCGCAACGTGGAAAGCATATTTATAGTCCACGACCCAGTTCTCCTTCCCCGCGGCCTTATCACCACCGCGCGGAGAAAAAGAGTCGATCCGGTCTTGAAGCGTGGCAAGACGCATATTTGTCCACAGGGAGGAAGACATGCCTGTTCTCCCCCCGGCCCCCTCTCATATCAGTAGGTCAATCTGGCGGTCAATCAGCTGCAAACTCACCACCTGCTATGTCGGAGCCCATCCCGATCTTTAGACCCAGCGACTTGAAGTGCGGTATCGGTACCGTGGCACGTGCAAAGAGGATGTTTGAATAGCTGCGCTATCTTTTAGCCGAAAATCTAGACCTACAGACCACCGCGGGCCCTAGATTACATACGGGCAACTGGTAATAGTCGCACCTGCCCTTACGACCTCCCCCACCTCCTCGTCGTAAAGATGGCAGCAATGGGCAAGGACGGTCTTATCTGTTAGTAGGCCGAATCTTTGTAGGATCTTAACATCGCGTTTTTCGTTCGGATACAGCTCCGCCACTAGGTAGCACGCTAGGATCAGCCACGGCTTCTTTTTTTTGGCCGGCAGGAACAAGGGAAGAGATATCCCACCCCATGCGACCTCATCAACTGATTCCGAAGCATGGGTCTGCACATGACAATTATACTTTGCTGCTAGTTTACCCAGCCCATCCAAGAGTTCGGCAGAGCAAGTAGGGACCTTTCCACCGGGTCAGTGTCACAGTCTCCTCAATCATTGACCCTACATACAAAGCGCGGCGTAACAACTGGCTTCACCAATCCAGCCTCTGATGGCCACTTTTCTCTGCAGTAAGTTATAAAGCTCTCTGTATCTTTTAACGAGGCTTCCGTTGTCTCTACATAGTACTTTGGTAAGAATTGGTCAGAACACGTTTTACCCACAAAGGCACGCTGTCCGGATCTAGCACAGGTATCAGCAAGGACCTGGGTTGCAGGGAGGTGGTTAGAGCCAAAATAGAGAGCTGTAGTTGTGCCATTCCGTAGAAGGCGGCGAACAAGAGCTGTGTAGATCCGCTCGGCATGGGTAATGGATGTGAAGGTAGCTTCTTCGGGGAAGGTGTATCTGATTTACTGATTTTTAGGGAATCGCTCATTCAAATTGGAGGGAGGTACGAACTTCTCAAGCCATTCGACCAGCGGGACATCGGTCTTAGTGCCTAGCTGACGAAACTGGGGCGCACTTTGAGGGAAAGGTAAGTATATATAGCCCGATGATTGATAGCATGCAGGAAATGATCATTTTGCCGGCAAATATCCTGAACGCCACCGGTCGACTTCAAAACACCGCCGGATCGAAGCAATCGCAGTGATAATATGTCTTCACGCTTGCAAACAGCCCCTCAAACGTTGCTTATTCCATTTTGCAACTGGCAAAATCCGGCGGCACTCTGGAACTCCTACCTGCTACGTGACGGAACAAAGAAGGAGAAGAAAAACGTGAAACAAAACTCACTGCACATGCTTCAACCACGATCTCCCACGCCTCGTAAGTCTCATCACATAACCACTATTCTAGAATCCAAGGAAACATAACATACACAATCAATCAATCCCGGGCACACCACCTGCGTCGCTCCCATATCCACCCTCACGATGTTTTCACCCCCCGCTTTCTCTTTTTCGGCATCACTCTTTCTATTTCCCACCACCCCTAAGTCTGCATCCCTGATAGCCTCAATCCTCCCGCTCCTCGTGTCCACAACAATTTCACAGTTCTCCCTGACCCTCAGCGCCTGAGGCGTAGGCGCGTCTATGAACGTGCCGGTGATTACGTATTTCTCCACTGTCGAGGGGATATCGGCTGGGGTTGTGGAGCGTGCCATTGTTGTTTGTTTGCCAACGCGGTAGTTACGTTACTGTGAGAGCTGAGAACTGGCGGGGGTTAGTAGCGGGCCCCACCCAGGTAGTAGTAGTACCAGAGTCGAGTTAAGCTTTTGGAGCCGCTGCTATTGTCTTGGCATAATTTAATTAATATGCCACTAGCACCGGGGACCAAGCGCAGCGTACTCTAGTGGCCGAACCGAATACTTCTGCATGCATTCTCGTCACGAAGCTTTACCGCGCGGCTTGATGGCCTTTTTACTCTGTGCCGTACTCTAGGTGGGATGGGACGCGGGAATTAATTACTTCATGCGCTGTCTGCACAGAAAAGGAAAGACTCGAATCACTACTTGAAGACCAGAATATGTAACTGCATACATGTGTATACAAATAGAGGACAGTGGTTGGGGCGCGCCCCGACCTATCTAGCTACATGTAGGTACATGTAGTTCGGTAGATACCCAACTATTAACTCACAAAAAGGTTCACCCACGCACTGCCGGCCCCGGACCGAAATTGCTTATTGAGCCTGGCTTTAGCTCTTCCATTCCGACTGGTAGAGGTCGGATCAGAATCTCACGAAAAGGACTTGGGTCGATTTGAGACCCCCTGGACGGCCAGTGCTGGACCATATGTATGATCGGAGTAATTATTATTTGAGTTTCTCAGACCTTTTAGCAAACGGCACTATGATATGATGTATAATCTTTTTTCTTTCTCTCCAAGGATAAGAACGTCCACAAGATGCAGGTCTCGGCGCACAGTTGGAAATTCAAAATGTCATTTTTTGGCAGGTGGTCTAGGCACTGTTGGACGCCAAGAATAACCATATCTACAGACAATCCGACATTTGAGGCATGTAGAGTGGTACGTGTGTGTACCAAGACCTGCATTCCTGGTGTAGCGATCTAGAACGAATTTGGAAACAAGACAATATGTCCCGTTTATCAATCCAGACCGGAGCCCGATGCTCCTTTCTACCTCGCCGTAAACCAAAATTCAGGACCTCGGTGTATACGTATACAATGGATGATTATGCGTTTTTTTTTAGTATTGATTGAATATTTTAGCTGGGAAAGGTCTCAATCAATGCGTAGTGTGTTTGTCTCCCACATACAAACTATGCCCTCCGTTTATTTTGCTTCGACCATGTTGGGTTGGATTGTATTAGATTAATATCGGCGTGGTCACGATTCACGACTCTTTCCCGGGCCCCTTCAATCTCTTTCACATGTATGAACGTTTAGGCACGAGAAGGATACTCTAAGAGTGAATACCTCAAATTAAACTTCAATAGCTGATATCCGGCCTGGTAATAGCCACTGAATCTGTAATGATTTTTATGCAATTTTTGTGTCGCCTTATTACATGCTGCATTACTACCACAGGTATGTAATATTATAATTTGATGAGCATTACAACCATCACAACCACCGATACGACATTTGATCACAGATCTTGATTTTGGCTAGATCAGATCAGATTAAACGCAATGAATGTGGAAAGGTGGCTATCACTCCTTGTTAACATACCTTACATCAACCACCGTTTGATTTGGGAAACGGCCCTACTTGGGTAGTTACATGTATGGTATGACATACCTCGCCAGCTATGAGACCGGCCAATTAGTATCTCCTCTCATTGTATTAACCTCCCCGCCCCCCGAGACCACAGCCCCTTGGCTCCGGGTATCAAGACGTGCCCTTGAGCTTATTGCATGACCCAAAATACCAGCGCGCGTGCCTCCTCAAGCCCCAATGTCCCAATATCCGAAAGAAAAAAGGTGGGGGCCGCCAAAGAATTCTAGACTTTCTTCGGCACGGGCCCGAAGCAAAACACAAATTCCCTAATACGTACCAACGGCGTGCATACATAGTCCGACATTGCGCCATTAGAGAGCAAATATATCTTCATGTCATTCGGTACATCCGGGAGACGCGCCACAGTAAACTAGCCCTCGGACAGACTCTATGTACCGCGGAGGTTGAACTTTCTTGAGATACTTTTGTGCATTCTCGGCTGTGACCGACTGCATACCTCCCCGTTGTAAGAAAAAAAGAAAGAATATTGCGCATTTAAATTTGCGCGAGACCACGCCCCTCCCCCGGCCCCGGCTTCCATTCCAGTAAACGTGGGAGAGCGAGAGATTACACAAATGTAGATTTGTGTTTTCTTTTTTCTTTCTTTTTTCGTTTCTGGAATAAACCTGATGATGCAGGATCGAGTTTGTGTTTTTGTGAATGACCGCCGACTTCGAGTGAGAACGCGTGATCCGAAATACAAAAGCCTGTGCACCAAATCAGATCAACCGATAGCTACATGATCCTAGAACGATGAGATGGATAGTATAGACTGACTAAGAAGTAGAATGCCCATCTTTCAATGATGCCGATCATCGTAGGTTTACCTTCATGCATTGCCAGCTTGTATGGCCATCACACATCGGATTTAAGGCATGGAAATCGGCTGAAGACTTACTAGATTTGTAGAGTTTTCAATATTTAAAATGCTCTCAACTACCGGTTTGTTACCGCCTTTGCCTTGGCGATATAATAGAGTTGCAAATTCGAGTAAGGGGGGGGGGGGGGTTAATTAACTGCACCATATATATTGGCATTTTATCAACCCTCAAGATAAGTGTACATGTGTACATTAGGTACGCTGAGCGCGCCCATCATGACCCTGCAGTTGAGGCACCTGGCTAAGTAAGTGTAATTCTTTCCCCTCTATATTTTTATGATCTCAACGGCAATGAGATCACACTCGACCAATCAACCATTTCGTACGCACAGGCTTTTTTTTTTTTTTCAGATATCTTCCTCAAAACGAGCCAGGCCGGAAGGCCTACACGTATCTAAGTGAAATTTTCCGGCAACAGCGGTTGAAAAAGTGAAAGGAAGGGCAGTAGAAAGGCCTCTTTGTTGTCAATAGCTCAATTGCTTGCAAGTACAGCTGCCTGTTTAACTGAATCAGATCGACACGTGAACTACCGAAAAGATGGAAGACCTAGGCACTTACTGACCATGATGATGATGTCTCAAATCAATCGTGCAGAATCTACATGTACACCAATTAAATACTGAATTATCAGATCTTGGAAATCCGGGCCTCATGTAGCCAATCAGATCACGTACCTTCCGGTACCAGTGTTGGTGTTTATCGGGTGTGACAAACCGACAATCAATAAACTAGCTCCGAGTTTTTCCTTTTTTTCATCAAAGGACAAAGAAAGAGATTGGTGTTTTATGGTTTGAATCCTGGAGAAAAAGCCTTGATGGATGTAGGTATGTACCCAGCCTATAGAGCAAACCTTAGGTGTCCTCCATATTACTTGGCCAATAGGCCCCTGTCCGTAATAAACGAACGGCAACGGGGAAAAGACTTTTTATTATGACGACGTCTCAAAATCTTGCTTGCTGAAGTCTGTTGCCCATTATCTAGATGTATGTGTAACAATTGCTCCCTCAGAGTACCTGAATTTTTGGGCCACTACGCGCGTCATTTTGAGTATTTCGCGTTACGATAAAAACGGCATCTCCCGGGATAGGATCACATATGTATTCGATTTAAACTCAGAGGCTCGTCCTTGAAAAAGCTCGTGATTCCCGTAAGATACGCGCAATCCATCCAGCAACGGAGGAAGCCGAAAAAGACATTTCCACACCTGCCGCCGATGCACACAAGCACCATCTCTGTTAATCTCAGGGAACGAATAACAACTAGAATATTCATTATTATATGTGAGAGACATCCTGGCCACTGCATTGCAGCAATATTGGGAGGTAGAGTAGGTCCATGCTGGTCACCGTCCTGCAGGTCCAGTGACCTGGCTGGAGTCACACTCGGAGATTTTCCCCCATCTCATTACTCCCTTCACCCCCTGTCTGTCTCTCCTTCCCACGATCAACCCTGCCGACGATCCTTTAAACGGAGGGGGGGGGGGGGTGGCCCTAGCTGTCGTCGATCATGGTGCACTGGGCCTCGGAAATTTATTTTACTGATCCATCCAACGCCTAGTGGTGAAACTGGGAGAAAAGAACAGAGGGATGTTATGTTTCGCTGTTGTTGCCCCTACACCCCGAAGATGATCATCAGTGATGAATCCTTAAACCTGTCTGTTTCATTCCCATGTTTTTTTCCTTTTGCCTACAAGGAAGGTCATGTAGATAATCGATTAGATCAAAACTTGTTTTGCTCAATCACCCCCACGGTTCGTCCGATACCTCACCCCTATATCACGAACTGAATCGAAGGTAAGGGTACAAACGGCTTAAAGTCTCCAGATTAACTAATCTAGATAGAAAAATAAACAAACAGAAACACAGGATGCTGCTGGCCGTGTTTACCTCGAGAGTCACAGTTTTTTTTATTTTTTTATTTTTTTTTTGCAATGAGATTGAGGGAGGGTCGATAAGTCGCACGTCGGACCTCTTGGCGTGTTTCTGACACGATGTCACTTGTTCTCTCTCCCGTGTATCCTCGAGGCAACCGTGTAGCGTTGCGTACAGCCGTACTTGGTATGTATTTGACTAAGTATGTAGCTAGATATGCCGAGCGCGAACGAAGGTACACGTACATGTATTTAGGTAATAGTGGATAAACAAAGGAAAGACCCAGATCTTGGGAAAGCAGTAGGGGTAGAAGGAAAAATAGCAAATAAACTTGATCCCTTTCATGGCTATGCCATATATTAGTATAGAACAAAAGAAAGAACTCCATGTCCCATGTCCCATGTGCTTAACAGTTGTAGTAATAATCCTCTGCCCTTAAAATAAATAAACAAGGAAGGGTTTGATGATAACGATTATAATGACCGACAAAGAATGGAGAAGTGGAAAGAAAAATTAACAAAACAATACTAATAATAGGGCAAGATGGGACCAATAGGATGCACCTCATTAGTACTGAATAAGACATTCGATATTCTAACGCCGTTGCGCATTTCACACATACTCGCTCGATCCCTGTAGCAAAATCAAAACCCAAAATCCATACCTAAAGAAAGACTAACCCAAAAGAAAGGTGAATTATATAATAGCCAACTTTAACACCCTAGTAAGTCTACCTGCGCGAGGGCCGATGCATCTCCGCCAGCGGCCACCACCGCTGCAGCTGCAGCTTCAGACAATTTTCTCCTTTTCTCTTGAGCCTCCCTTTCCCTTCTTGCTTTGGTCTTTGACGACCCGCTTGGAGCCACACCGCTAAGAATCCTCGTGGCATCGTTGGGCGTATAGTTTACGAATGATCTAATACCATCGTTCGATTGTGAAGATTGCGGTGTTCCAGATGACTTTGCCTGAGAGCGCATTGAACTACTACTAGCTTTCCTACGGGAGGAACCGGGCCTTGATATTGGTTTCGAAATTGTTTTTGATGTTTTCGACGAAGCGGCGATCGCTGCCGCTGCAGCAGAGGTAGCAAATGTATGCGATGAAGGCGGAGATGGCGTTTGATGGAGCGATGGCCGACGAGCGGTGGGATCTATTGACGATGAGCTTGGAAGATAATTCCCGCCAAAACCGCTCTGGTTAAGTGATGGCGTTAAGGAGTATCCAATTTCTGGAGTAGGTAGCTGTGATGGATAATACAATTCTGACTCAGGCGGAGATGGTATCGAAGAGCATGATGAAGCTGGCCGCTTAATACTGTGCGCAAATATGCCACCCTCATCTTCATCAAACGACGGCGACGGGGGCTGGCGGTATAGCATTGGACTGTATGTAGGTCGATGAGAATTCCCATTCATGTGGTGACGAATCGTACCATTTGATAGATCACTGAAATGTTCTGACGTGACTCCACTTAGATGTGAGCTTGGCCAGCTGTCCTCTATTATATCGACCTTGCCTTCTCCCCACCAGCCCTGCGGAGCTGAGCTTTCAATAATGGGCGATTCAGTGGACATTCTCAAACCAATGGACGGGTCAAGCGGCTGCGGGTCCATGGTTTCTACCATATTATACTGATCATCTATGGTATACTGGCGAGATTGTGGGGTATATAATCCCTCGTAAATTTCCAGGGAAGAAGAAGGATTACTAGCTCGGCGAAAGGCAAGTTGCGCGGTGGAAGGTTCTGAACAAAATGGACCAGTTTGTAAAGATGACATGCTGTGGGGGCGAGCAAGTGTCACTTGTTCATACTGTGATGTGTGGAGATTTTCAGCTGATAGACTGAAGGGAGCCCTTGGGTATTCGGGCCGAGAGCTAGATACTCTAGGTGGGGAGTGTGAGGGGGTGTATCGAGGTATATCTGAAGTCATTTGCCCTAAAGACTGTAACGAGTTCTGTGTCGGTAAATATTGGATCATTTCGTCAAATGTTGGATTATTTGAGGGAATGCTATTTTGCTGCACGTTGTTCATTTTGATGAGTTCGGAGAATTGAGCTCGTCGTGCAGAGTGGAGGTCGCGGTGACTTTTACGGTGGCGAAGCGTTCTGGTGTTTGTTTTTAGTCCCTCTGGAAGGATTGTATTCTCAACGGAGGTGGTTGGGATGGCAGAGAAGTTTGTGGGGGGGAAAGAGGAAGAGGGGGAGGAGGAAGAGGAAGGAAAGCAGGAGCTCAGCGATGTTGTTGAGGCACGTCGATTACAACTCGCTGGAATTCTCACGAGCGGGTCAAGTAGGTCAGCATCAATGCCCGACAAACCAGCCAGGCCCTGGCCCTTGCCCTTATAGCGGGCAGGAATGCGCATGTGCATCGTTTTCGTAGGTGCAACGCCAACTCCCCAAACGGGAACAGCTTGTGGGGCAAGCAGTGACGCTGAAGGTGGAGATGGTGGATGCGCTACGACTGGTAGCACTGTAGGCCAAGAGTCTTTTCTCCTTGCATGTTGATCGTCGGGACCTGCAGACGACCCGCAGCTGTTGGCGCACTGGTTGGCGCTATCGAGTCCAGCCGGGGGGGAGCGAAGCATTGTTGTCTTTGAAAAAGGCGTTCCGTATCAGTAACGAAGAAGGCAAAAATGGTGGGGACAGGTGGGGACAGTGGATAGTGGGACCATCCCCCCCTCCTTCTCAAACAGCCTCATTCATCTCACTCACCTTAAGCTCATCGAACTCTCCAAAATCTGCATTTTTCTGGTCCCCTGTATCATTGCGAGGATTCGTGTCGTCAACCAGGTCGAGAAACTCATTGTACTGGATGTCTGAACAGAGACCCAAAGCATCGAAAGCGTGGTCCTCACCGCTTTCGGAATGATGCATAATATCCGGCATCCACATCGACTCTGTTTATTATTATTTCCGTGTTTAATTCCAACGCAACCTTGCCTTGGCTCCCTTAGGGATCGAGATTGCGAAAGTATGTATGCAAGTAGAATCAACCCGATGTAGGTGGCGTATGTAGCGTATCGTTGTTAACACAGAGAGGAGGAGGCGTGATGATAGTGGGTGTCTGTGATGTCTGAGTTTGAGGATCTACGCTTTCAAGATGCTCTAAACTTGAATACTGGTGTGGGAAGAGGTAAAGAATTAAAGTCAAAGAAGGAGATAAAAAAAAATCAAAAAAAATCGAAACGAGAGGATGCGGCTAAACAAAGCTCCGGTGGATACCTGATGATGACCTACCACAAGTGCGAAGATAGATCGTACAGATGTAAGACAAACGGAAGAAACGTCTTTCTGAGTACTGGGAAACCAGGTAGCGCAGCACCGGTATATGGTGAAGATGCACGAATAGTTGATAGCCAGGAAAACGTTTGAAATAACCAGGTACTTATTCAAGTTCCCGCTCTTCGTCCGCAGCTCGCAGAAGCTTGCGTTAGACCAACCAGCCCCTTAAGTTCCTCACAACCACAGAATTGAACTTAAATTGCTGAATATTGTGGAGGCTGCTGAAATTTTCAAGTGCCCCAGCCTTGCAACAACCTATCAAATACCTGTGTAGCAAAAGTCGGTCAAACATCAATGAGGCGTCAAGCCTAACACGGTCGGAACGGTTGACCTGAGTATTGGGGTTAGAGGTGGCTGAAAAGAAATGTGACATTCCTATGGCTGCGTACCAGGAGGAGTGGCTAGAATTCCGTAACCGGACCTACATCTATACTCATTCTTGACACATAAGCGAAGTCTTGATCACACTCAATTTCTGTCAACAATGCTCAGAAGATCGATAGGTTCGGAGTGGCAAGATTGCAAACACCCTCACAATGAAATTTCATGTTGGCAACATGGCGAATTTCTGAGCTCGAGTATCAGTCGAGGGATTTGTTTGTATTGACAACTAGATCGGGCTTGAGGTATGATAGACTAAGCCTTCCAATATGATAGTTTCTTATGCGTTTGCGCATGTATCTGTCTCTGCTATCACAAGTTCACCGCCTCCATTAGATTCTAAAAGCTAAATAGGACTTCCACCCAGAACAGTACACCATGCCCGAAATAGTAGAAACACCGAGATCCCCACCGGAGTAACAGACCACAAAGGGAACAATGTCCACAATGTACAATTAAGCTTTGCCAGACTTTTGAAGCAATGCCCACGACAACAGCCACTAATGGGCACGGTATGAATGTAATTACTTTGGCCGAGAAGTAGAAGAGCACTGTGCCATTCGTTTCTTTGCCGATGCCAGTCCTATTTCTCGCCCGTTAGAATATGAGAACTAGAACCGTTCGTATAGGGCTTCTTCGATGGCCCCAGAACGGACCGAGGTTGAAGCGGCCACATTTTCAGATATATATATCGCTGGTACAGGCAGTATATTATCTCCAGGTTTTTCCGGAATGACAGCCACTTGCATTTCCCCCCTCCCAAGAACGTACCTAGATTGTGCTGTCCTATAATTATAACATCAAACAAAGCTGCTGTAATCGAATGAAACCGATAACCCCCGGCCTTATCTGTTAGTATTTATTTCTAGGAATCTAGGTAACAGAAGCGGACGACCGGATTTTATGGGGACCACATTCGTCCGGGAGACTATCCAACCTCTCATTAAAAGCTTCCCGAGACCCTTTTTGTGTTTGCCAGAGGACTTTACTTCCGTTCATGGACATTTTACCAACTTCTCCATCTATTTTGGAATAATTGTGTTATGTATTAGGTGCGTGTTGCAGTCTTCCCGACAGTGGAACAAATAGACTCTCAATGGCGGAGCTGGGGTGAATAGAGGTCATCATTTCAGCCACCAGACAAACCATAGGATAACGGATGAGTCGGCAAATATTGGGTCTGGAAAACTGGCTATTATTTAGTCCTTCAACTCCTGGCGTCATCGCTAAGAACAAGGACGTCCCCTACGCACATCCAAGTAAACAGCGATCTAATGGTTAGTGAGCATCGAGTAGAGCATGTTTAGTATACTAATGGTAAATACACAAAACAGCCAACGAGATAGTAAGCTATGTCTGGAAATCCGTCTCTCGTATAATGGTGGCACAACTTCCATCAATGGAATGAGGCTTTATCAATAAGATAGAATAGATTCTCTAATCTTATTAACTGACTGTTGATTTTGCTATAACAGCCTGATATCGGAGTAGTGGGTGGTAGGTGGTAGGTGATTCAAGTATGAAGTATTGATGAGGTCCATATATATAGTTCATTTTTGTGCTATTCGTATGACTGCATGTAGTGTCTAATACCGTTGCCAGTTACTCTCCAAATCTGCAAAGCTACACCAGATAGCATATCAGCATTTCCTTTGTAACTATTATAAAACTCATTCATCATGAGAGTCCGAGGCGAATCGGTTAGCTCAAGGAACCATACATATGACTGGCGAAATGATCCGAGAAAAGCTCTCTAAATACAGTCAGAGGGAAGAGCATAAGCCAAGGGATGGAAGTAAATTTTTTAATGGCGTGTTCTCGTCACTCAAGCCCATTACACCACGACAACAGCCAATCTTTCCCTTATTTGCCTTTTTTGCCAACTGTTAATAACACGATGTATAAATCACCAAGTCAAGGTTAATGCGCAAGAATTTGTGCGTAAATCACAAGAATTCTGATCAGGGGAGAGCAGTCATTGTACTAATCTTAGGTACTTCAAGTATCGACGAAGATAAGTATTTTCAAACGAAAATTTGTCCCTGATGGAAAAGATTAGTCTCAATTACCAAAGAGGTAGTAGATAGTAAAATAAAGAAATCATTATAGGATTAACTAAATGATCGTCATAAAACAAAACTATTCGGGGCCGAACGGCTCATTAAGTAGAGAGTGTCTGACCAGTTCAACTAGATTGATTAAAGTTGTTTACCAAGGAGGGTTAGCGAAGTATGAAAATACTATTGTTTTGAGATAATATTTCTTGATTACCCAAAGGATGAAATATTGAGGACCTGGGAGAGTGAGCTAGGTAATAAGCGATATGTTATCATAGCTTTGACTGAAAGAGGAGTCATCGGAAAAGAGAGCTGAATATATTACCGTTAATCTAGGTCCACTGCGCTCTCGATAGTCCCACCACCTAGACATCGTTCGCCGAACCACAATGCTGCACTTTGGCCGGGTGTTACTGATCGCTCCGGGTTTTCGAAGAGTATTTTTAACCTGTTTGCCCCACCCGGTGCTGATTTAGGAAGTGATAAACTTTCGATTATCTCCACCTTTATCACCTTTACAGGCTTTTGTC
Organism: Morchella eximia; assembly: GCA_024713935.1. Classification (NCBI taxonomy): domain Eukaryota; kingdom Fungi; phylum Ascomycota; class Pezizomycetes; order Pezizales; family Morchellaceae; genus Morchella; species Morchella eximia. Next base: position 176,461 of record JAMGZG010000003.1, read on the forward strand.
GATGTCTGAACTGGGTAACCAGGCCACTTTCCCGGATTGTATTATCCTTAGCGTTACAGATATTGGTGAATATCTGAAAAGCTACTCTTTGGGCGTCTTCCCCTAGCCATCTCCAGTCCTCCATAATCATTCCCTTCCCGAAAAGCCTGGCATTGTCGAGGCCCTTTACCACTTCAAGCGTATTGCTTTCTTTATATTTCCTAGAAACATACCATTTTCCAACAAATCTTGGATCCCCTTGCGGAAACTCGTAGTGACTCCTTTCACCAATAGTAGCATGCCAAAGACCTTTATGTTTCCCAATCACCATTCCTTCGGGGGCCGCATGGGGTTGAATATTGCTTTCTTGATTTAGAGGGAAGATTTGGGATGGCCCAACAACAATATTTCCAGGCTCAGGCTCCAAGTATTCTTGTAGCCACCGACGGAACCCGCTCTTACCTCTTCCGCCCCCGGGCTCGACGAAGCAGAGACCCATGCTTTCGGGACGTTCAGGTTCACCTGAACGCCAACCTGGAAGAGAAAGTTCGCGTGCCAACGCTTTCACGGCAGGCTTTGAGAGGCTATGAGAACCAAGCGGAAAGATGAGACGGGGAAGTACAGAAGGGGGGATCATGGAAAGATAAAACGTTTGGTCTTTATTTGGATCACAAGAGCGTAGAAGGTGAGCGCTGTTTGTGGGGATGTGGTTTAAAACATGAGCATAGTGGCCTGTGAATGTTAGTAGGCAAATATAGAGAAAGAAGGAATTGAGGGAAAATTTGGTTCAAAAATGGCAAGAACATCCCCAGCTAATAATTCCTTACCAGTAGCCATCCACCATTTTCTACCCTCTCCATTGATGGTCACATTTCTTTCAAACTCATTTCCCAGTCTTTTAATAACAGTGCCAAACTTGATCTGCCGATTACACTCAACGTCGGGGTTCGGTGTCTTTCCTTGTTGGTACATTTCGATCATTGGCATAAACACCTCGTTCCAGTACTCCTTCTCAAAACTCATGTATAGTGGCTCCTTTAGCCCCATAGCATAGCACACCGCTTTGACGTCGTTGAATTCTTTCTCTGTGCACTTCTCAGATTGGCTGACATACTGTACTTGTTTATCGCAGCTCTCTTGACGGGGTTTGTTGTAAGGTAAGCGAGCTGGCGCCATCGAAACCGGATTAGCAGCCGGTGACCAATTTGCCATGTAAAACGGCTGAAGATTCTCTCGGGGATGGCCAGAACGGAGAAGTAGGGCAGCTGCAACAGAAGAGTCTACGCCTGAGGACATTGCAATATAAACTGAATCGGTAAATGTTAACGTCGTAGATTTATAGAGTGGTTAGGGTCGATTTTAACAGACTTTTATCGCTAGCAGAAATTTTTGGTTCATCATATTCAGTTTGGGAGATGTTTCTTTTAAAACAGTTGGTCCTTCGAAAGGCTGTTAAGAAAGCAGCAGCCCGGGGCCCAGGGTTACAAATCGATAGACGGTGTAGAATCATTGAGTTGGTGTTTATGCTCTGCGGAGGTCCAAAACGGGCGATTTTATCAGGAACCAGGTTTCTCGAACGTTGCAAGACCCCTTGGCAGTGGCTGGAATAGATTCGCGATCCGATGAGCCACGCTTCAAATTCGACCAACGTGTCAGATCGTCATGCATGACCCCGCGGCGTCTGCTGAGTAATCCCTGTGGCGTAATATCGCGCTCCATGCCAAGGAACAATTCTCCCCTCTTGGTTGTGTTCTCTCTCCTCCCTCTCGTGTCATGTCCGCCTCCTTTCCCCATCATCCATCATCGTGAAGCTTTGATCATCAACTCATAGAAGGAAACTCCGACTAACCACCGCTGAAAGAGCAGCGGAAGAAGAAGGAAAGAGCGGGATATTCGCAAGATTATCCGTTTCGTGACTCTCTCCACTTTGTCGGTTAAGTTTTTTTTTTTTTTTTTCGTGTGTTTGCGTGTAAGAAGCATCGAAGCTCGTCAAAGGCTACACTCAGGAGAGAAAAGGGGAAGCAGAAAACGGGAAAGAGAAAGAGAGAGCCAAATCACTGCCACGGGTTGAACAGGAGTAAGGAAAACACGTCCGGCTTCACGTTTTATTTTTCTATCATACCCTCTCTACCCTGATACTCTTTTTCTTCTTGTGAGGATATCTTCTACCACGCGAGCATTTTCGCCATTACTCGCTCATCCTCGGTCGCGAAATTCCTTTTTTATCCACATCACTCAGCGCCAAAATTGACCCGAAAGGTAGCATCGCTACGGTTGCTGCATCGGGTGATTTTTTTGCGTTGATATTCTACATATCCGGCAGGTGCGCTTTCCCGTTTAGGATTAGCGCATTTCTGAGGTTGGGACGACATAAGCATTTCCCCCCAAAGTGTCGAGGCTGAAAATCGAACCAAAGCAGCAGGCTACTTAAACCAACGCCATATAGCAAAGTAGAAAAGGTATATATCAGGAGAGGGATATGGATACTACAGAAATGAGCGAGCCTACCGGAATGGTTGGCTCGGCGAATGGCTCGCGTATTGCACAGAAACACCAGGTCCCATCGTCCCAGCCAGACTTCGCGTCATCTCTCGCATATCACAGTCCCCATCACCAGTATCTATATACGCCTGGCCATGCGAGCGATTTCACGCTTCCACAGCAGTTTGCACAGGACTTTTCTGCTTCGCCTTCATATCCTGGCGCCTGGGATATATCATCCGCTCAGCATCTCCACGGGCAGAGTTTTGTTCCACAAAATGGACTGCAACAATTTACCTCTCAATATCCTACACAAGTGCAAATTTCGCAACAGCACCAGCAACAACAGCAGCAACAACAACAACAACAACAACAACAACAACAACAACAGCAACAGCAGCAGCAGCAGCAACAGTTTGCTAGCGCGTATAGTCCACCATCCCAGCAAACCATTGCTCCATCTCAACTCGGCGCAAATTCATTCCCCACTCAAAATACTACAGCATCTCCATCTGAATTATGGTCGGAGTTTGGAGCCACACCTCCGCAAACTAAACAACCTCAACCCGCCAAAAAGACCCGCCAAAAAACGGAAACTCCAAGTGCACAACCCGCGAACACCAATGTTGTTGTAACGCCATCCCCAAGTTTCAAAAGACCAAAGGATTGTCCATGGATAACAATTGTAGAAAATGTGGACCCGCTTCTTCTCCGTACGTAATTTTCCTTGATTCCTTATCCATGTCACCATCTAATACTCCAACAGAAGCACTGTCACAGGTTAACTTGATCAATGAACCTTTACCTGCTGGACCAGCTCCTAAAAAATCTAAGCTTAATACTACCACCAGTCGAACTCAATCACTTGAAAAACGCCCCCCGAAGGCTACCACTAAATCAAAAATTCCCGAAGATCCCATTGAGAAGATCAAATATTTAGTTTCCGAGGCCCTTTCTTGCGATGACGATATTGAGGATATTCGGGAAGCATCAAAGAAATTGTGGGATATTATGTTGGATGTATCGCATCAGGACCCAAAACAAATTGAGGCTGTTGTTTGGGCCATTCTAAAATCTGGTGATGATTCAATATTACAACACCTCGGTAGCTCAATTCTTTTCACAGTTCGGTTGAGATATTGGATGACAGCAGAGTGGAATAGAGACCGAAACGCGTCAACCGTACTAAATTTACTCAGGGTATGATATAAGTTGTGATAAACTCTAAGTACAAAAGATCTTTCTGACGACATAATAGTTATTGCGAAAATTTCGAGTTACTGAGGAGCAGCTTGAGGAAGCAAAATGGACTAGGGCACTGACAAGTATCGGAAGTAAGACGAAGGATCAGAGGGTATCCGAATTATGTGCTGTGATAAGCAAAGCTGCAAGAGAAAAATCTGCAGCTCTGGCAAGAAAGGACAGAGAGGAGCGGATTAAAGACAAGAGTGAGAAGCAGAAAAGTGCTCCACTGACAGCGTCTGCGCCTGCGCGTACTAATGGCGATAGAGAAAAGGTTGCTGGAAATGGGATAGCAATCAAAAGTGAAGGCAGTAGAGGTCTTAATGTTGGCATCAAACGCAAGGGCGATGACGACTCCAAAGCGTCTGTTGGACCCAATGCAACGAAAAAAGTTGCGGTTGGTGAGGGAAAAAACACTGTTGCCTCAAATTCTAATAATACAACTACTGGGGTATCTACCATGCCTTCTAAAAACGGGCCAACGTTGGAGAAGAAATTGACTACAAGTGCTGGAACGTCTACGGCGGCTCCTATTGCCAAACCGAAAACTACCACTTCCGGGTTTTTCAAGTCGTTGCAGAGCATGCGCCCAGTTTCTGCCAAAGTGCCCCAAAAGTGCGTTGCTTTCCCTTTCCCATACTTCCCATGAAAATCGTCCATTTCGGGAATAAGATCGTCAGTTTCTAATATGTCACGTGACCTGGATTTAGAGCCCCCGAGACCAAACCACAACCCAACACTGCAGAGCCACCTCAACCCACTACATTCACCAGCATCTTTGATCAACTCAAGTTACAGCAACAAGGTAAAACATTAGGGGTCAAGTCCGACGCCGATGGTAAAAAACGTGAAGCAGATGATGACTTATCGGGCCCTAATAAGAAATCAAAGAAGAAAAAGACTGTAAGATGGAAAACGGGAGATGACCTTGCAAAGGTTAAGCTTATTGAATGGATGGAACCCGAGGGAGAGTACTATGGTGGAGGAAGTGGGCATGAAAACCATGAATGGGGTAATGCTAGGAACTTTGATGTCGAGGAGGGCAGAGAGGCACTGGCAGCTCTTAAGAACAGAAATCTTATCGAAGATGAAGAGGACCTGTTGGATTGGTATCAACCTATAGGTATAATTTTGCTTCTTTCAAATCAGCCTCAGAACTCTCATATGCTAATAATTTCTTAGAAATTGATTTTGGAAAGTTCCACGATCTATTCAAAGCTGCTCCCACTGATCATGCTATCAAACGTGGAGGGAATAAGAAGCCTGTTAGCGAAGAGGCCAAAATCCAATCTCAGAGAGAACTTGTTACTTTATCTGCGCTATATACGTCATCGCAGAGCATCCCAGTTTCCCCCCAGGAACCGGATTCAAACAATGATGGTTCTCAAGTATCTGACAAGCAACCAGTTATAATCCCGTTGCCCGATAATATCAAAGTAAGACCCTGTCGCCTAAGATTTGCAGTGATTTTCTGACCTTAAGTAGCCCCCCGCTAGTATCTTTCAAGCACCAGCCTCTCAACCACAACAATCACAGCCACAACCACAACCACAACCAGTAATAACCCCAGACTTATCTGCCATTCTACAGTCATTTCAACCACAACTTCAGCAACCACAACAGCAGCAACAGCAACAACAGGCCCAACAGGTCCCAGCTCAGGCTGTTACTAACGATTTCTTGGCTCAGATCCAGGCAATTACTAGGGCTCAGCAGGCTCCTCAGCAGCAACAATTTAGTCAGCAGCCTCAGCCACAGCAACAAACAGTACAACCAAGCACGCCCGATATTGGCTCAATTCTTGCGGCTCTAGGTGGGGCTACTGCAGGACAGCAGCAAGCTCAACAGGCCAATAACAACTTTCTACAGAACTTGATTCAGCAAAATCCGACTGCTCAAGCACAGAATGCTGCCCTGGGGAATGCTTTAGCTTCATTTGGACTGCCATTATTCCAACCACTTGCGTCTTTTGGCCAGACCCAACCCCCTCCAGCCTCCACTGGATATGAAGCGCCTGTTGCCCCTAAAGCATGGCCAACTTATGATTCTCAACCTCAGCAGGCTTACGGAAGCGACAGCAACAATGGTAACAATGCTAACCAATCTGCATGGACTGGAAGCGGGGGAACCGATGAGTTTGGTCGCGCGTTGCGTGATGGCGAGAAAGAAAAGGAGGGCAGAAGCGGCAGAGATATTCGTAGAGATCTAAGAAAAGCTACAGGATGGGATGAAAGGAAAGTTGAAGCGGAGCAGCCCCTTAGTGGGAGCGGTAACGGAGGTAGCGGGAGTGGTCGTGGTGGAGGCTGGGGTGGAAAACACAAAAAGGTAAATTATTAACCCCATCTATGCATGTCTACTTACTTTCCTGTTACCAAAATTCACCCCTTCTATGGCACATTTCATTACTCTTTATACAAATACCCTTTTCATCTGCCCGAGGTTCTCGAATGAGCTATTTCAATCGCCATGTGATTGTAAACACCATTTTCGACCACTTCTCGGGCAATTTTTTTGTAAATTAATGTGCTATGCTAGCCGTTATACCTGTTTGTGTTGAGTTACTCGTGTGCCGATAACACACGGTGGCTATTCCTTCTGATCGGGGGACATTGAAGATAAAGAGAAGGCAACACCTGGGGATCTTCTCGATGTTGGGGTATCGCTCAGTAGTGAATTCCGCCTCTTACCTTGAGATTTCTATTCCCGGGCGAAGGCGCGAGAAATACCAACCAAACTCGATATTCCATTAGCATCTTTTTTCCCGTCTTTCTTTCTTTATATGGCCTTATCTTTATGCCACCCATACTACACTCAATCCCAAACAAGCCATTATAAATTAAGAGAAGCTTATGGAGGCTTCTCGGGAGTGCTTCTTATTTTGAAATTTTTCTGATCAAAGTTTGCCGAATATAGGATAAAAAGGCTGCCAAGCAAGGCAACGTTCCATGCATTTTCTACCAGAAAGGCAATTGCAAGAACGGCGACAACTGTCGATTTGTACATGAGAAGTCTTCTGGGGGAGGAAGAAGACGGGGTGGTGGCGGTGGTGGCGGTGGTGGTGGTGGAAGAGAGTCGGGAGGCCCAGGTGCTGGAACACCTGGGTGGCCGACGAGTGGGGAAATGGAGTATTGATGAGAGATCATCAATAATATCCAAATAATGGCCCTTAACCAGACTTTTGTTGAGAAAATCAGCGCTAAGATATGAACAACGATCACGAAGCCAGCACCCAGCCTTCAGGACAACCTGTAAATTCATTATCATTACGAAGTAAGGTCCTCGTATATGGCTATTAAATGATTGCACGACCACTACAACAACTTGGGCTTTGACCAGCCACACTACGCGACCAAGCGAATATCGTATTGAAGACCACGTAAGGTCACACGAGATAATTCTCATCACTATTCTATTTTTGACCCAGGATTCGAGGGGTTCACACAATCAACTCCTTCGTTTATTTATTAGTTGTATATTTTTCGATTATCGTATTTTGGGAAGGAGGCTTTTCAATTTCTCAAACTTGGTTTTACTCAATGCGCCTTTCGCCTCTGCATAGCATCATGATAGCATTACTTTCATTAGTGTAATTCCTCCTCCTCCTCTCCATACCCCCCCCCCCTCTTTCCCTCTAGGCTCTCTTTTACCTCTTGTCTCTATATTCCCTTTCGTTCATGGTGGTTTAGGTTCTTTTTATCGCTTTCCTTCTTGTATAGTGGGGTTTTGTATGTATAGTTGGCTGGGGCTTGCTTTTGTATTATTGATATTAGACGGTACGGGAAAATGTTTTTGTGTGTGTTTTTTATTGTTGTCCGGGGGGCAAATGATGCAAGGGTTACGCTGAATAGAGCTTGTCTTCCTTGTATGTAGTAATTCAATGAAGCCCAAACTAGGCTTTTTATACCAATTTCTCGCTCTCGCGTTTGTGGTGCTACTACCAAGTTCCCTCGGTGATTGATTGATTTGATAATTCATTAATTGTATGCAGCCCGTAAGCTATGACAATATAAGTTCCCTCGTTGTCTTAAGCTTCGTTCCTTACGTATACAATGGGACACAGTACAATCCTAGTGGCATGGGACCTGACGGGAATAGATACATAAATCCTTGCCCCTGTTTGGCTGGCTAGAATTACTTGAGCGGGTAGAAATGTCCAATACAACATGTTTTCACTCATAGGTTTTCTTTTTTTAAAAAAAAAAAAAAAAAAAAAAAACAGATGAACTACCCTCTTTATATAAAGGTTAAAGTGATTTTACTTCGAGCAAAGGTTTAGAGAAATACTCCCCTTGTTAATTGGCATGATGTGGTTTACACAACTACAGTAAGGCCTCTTTTACCATGTACTCTATCTATATCTTTGTATTGCTAGAGAAGAATATAATCAGTTTTTTTTTTTTTTTTTTTTTTTTTTTTTGTTGAATTCGTTAAAGAATATAATCAGTGAATACTATGATGGCGGGAGAAAGAACGTTTATTTATTTCTCACCTAAAACGTAAAATTCCCCAAACCTAACTCACTTCAGCTATGGGCCCGTAACCATTATTAGGGAAACGTATCTGGTGCAGGTTAAAAATCCTCCACAACCACATGGCATTCCGAGACATCAGTGCACGAATTTGGAGGGGGTATTCTATGTACCCTTTGCTCTTTGATTAGTACTCAAGGCGGCCCTTTCAACCACGTCGTGCGTGACAAGTGGGAGAAGCGTCGATACAAATATTATCGGGTCAATTAAGGATTCTGCAAAAGCATTTCGCATTTGCTACATTCTCCAACTCTATGTACCCAGCACTTATAAACAATCACACATCCCCCACATCCCACTCAGGACCTACTCCTCGAAAATCCGGAAAACCCACGCTGTCCCCTCTGCTCTCTCCGCGCTGCCCTATCTAGCAAAACATCCCCTCCTGATGTCTTTCTTCCATCGATGTATTTCACCAAAACCCCCATAGTTATTGCAGACAAAATACTGATACACAAGATCCCGATCATCACCAAGTTCGACTTCCTGAATTGTTTAGGCCCCACAACGTTATCAGAAGCCCAACCTGTGTAAAGTGCATACGTCTGTAGAACAGGCGGGCATTAGATTTACTTAAACACCACAGAGGTATAGCTGCTCACTTACAGTAGTAACTGAGCCCAAATTCCCAAGACCTGAGACAAGGGCTGATGCCGCAGCAACACCAACTTCACCATGGCGAGGCTGGAATATTTCGCTTTTCTACATGTCAGTTCAAGTTATCGCCGCCATGTACAGGATCACTCACTTGGTCCAGGTCATGCAAATTGGCACTGTGGGCCCTAGCCCAAATCCAATCATGAGTAGTCCAAAGTACCTTCCCCATGGATTGGTACCATAAGTTGTGACTAGCAAGCCCGATATCTGCACGCACACTGGCACTGTGAAGAAGAGTGCACGGTGTCGGTTGAACCGATCACTAAACGGCGTAACTAGTAAAATGGCAATCAAATCGCAAACCCAAATCGGCGAAAAAAGCAGTGAAAGCTCGATACTAGTCAACTGTGGGTTGATGGCCCTAATAATAAGAGTTCCAAAATTCTGAACTCCAATACCGACCCCAACGACGCCAAAGTACATTATAGTCAATGGCCATAAGCGCCAGTCCATCAAAACTCCCATGAGGTCTTTAATGGTCCATGGTGGGACGTTATAGACTCTCGTCAGCTCCTCATAATGAATGACTGCGTCTTCGCCCACTAGTGCTGGCTTTGGGGCCGGCAAGTATTTCTGAAAACCAGATGACTTGACCATTACTCCTGGAGCCACAGGGCGACCTGGGAGCCAATATAAGATGAATATGCCGCAAAGAACGGCCGAGAGACCATATAAAAGGAACATCCACTCATAGCCAGTTAGCCCTCCCATTCCATTCATCTTCTGAAATCCAGCGCTGACAAGGCCAACTACGGCTGCGGAAACTTGGGCGGCGGTGAAATATTGGCCGATACGCTTTCCAGTGCGGGACGGTGGGTAGAACAGTGTAAGATAGTAGGCCATACCAGGCCACATACCGGCGATTACGATCCCGAGCAGGAGTCGAAGCAGACTACATAAAGAAATCAGGTTAACTCAGTTCTAAGCTAGTAGTAAGAGAATTCAAATGGGATATATACTAGAAATTCCACACAGCATTCAAGGCCGCATGGCAGCATCCAACAACACCAACACCGATAACAATTCTAGACATCCAGACGTGCGGACTCAATCTTGTCATAATGAGGTTCGCCGGTACATCAAATAGAACATAGCACACATAGAACAATGCAAGACCCGTACTGATTTGATGAGGAGTAAGTTTAAGGCGCTGTGATAATGCATCACCGGTAGAAGAGTTCATAGTGAGTGAGAGGCCGACATTGGAACGAATGGCGGCGCAGAGGAAATACAAGATCCAAAAGGCTGTTTGCTTTATAGTTAATAGTAAATCCTTAGTTAGGTTTTAAGAAATCATCGTACCGGGTACTATTCGGCGATCAAGTTTTCTGAAAATTGTCAGATATTTTCATTTAAAATTTCATTCTGAAGCCAATTCTTACCTATAGACCTTCTCGACCTTAGCATCTGCCACGGCATCTCCTCCTACTTCTCTGTTCTCGGTAGAATCGCACTCATTGATTGCTGTTTCTGGAATATCTTGTATAGCCGTCCCCTTGAGAGTGTCGGCCATCCTTTGTCCCTCTTTCGAATTTCTGAAGCTTGATCAATTGAGTCACTGCAGAGTTGGGAAAAAAGCGCGAGGAAACTCTTGATGTTTGTAGTAGCAACCGAGCGAGTGGAGCCCCACCTTGCTTCGCTTCAAGACCTTAAGCGGGAGTTTGCGCATATCGGCTAACCAGTTGAGGGGGTCATGGGTAAATTTTTGACAAACGTGGTATCGCTTCCAAAAACGTTGGGCTGTTTGATGACACCGGCACACTAAAACTTCAAGAAGCTGCAGATTTCTTATCTAAAAGCAGGCAGATTATCTATAGCAGGGATCTTCCCCTCATACCCCTCTATTGCAAGTATAAACTTGCAAATGTTAAATAGAGAGAGGTCCCGAGTGATTTCGTATGTGAATGGGAGGGACGTAAATCATCGTTTTCGCGCCAAAACACACCAAAACTGGCCAAAACTAGCCCCCTCCCTAAGCTGAAATTGTTATCGAAACCTTTCAGGATAGTAAGATATGCTTTAGAGGAACACATATTCTGAGCTATAATTCTTTTCATCAAATATGTGGGAAGTTACATGTATTTTACAAATCTTGGGATTTGGCCAAGACCCCATACAAATTCGAGGTCTTGGCATATTTTCTGAGAACAACCGCACAAAATATTCTACCATCCATGCTACAATAATTATTTTTGGAATTTAATACTGCTAGATGGTTCTCCCAACTATTAAGTTATCCTTTACCGATTGGTATTAGTTATATCCTAAAATGCTGGGTTCTGGGGCCATTCGAAAAGGGCTGGTTTTGGCGTTTTTGGTGTGGTTTTGCTTCACAACGATGATTTATGTCCAGGCAGTTTGCGTAGATATCATAATAAACGAAATTAAGCCACGTAGTAAATGCTTCGTCAAAGATACCATAGTATAGTGAATGACGAACAGGTACCCTAACCGCGTTACATGCACATTACAGAGGGAAGGGGAGAATTCAGAGTTGTTCGATATCATTTAGTCGGGAACAAAAACTGGTGACGTTGAATCGTTGGGATATCTTGTCTTGGCATCAAATAATTAGTAAACCCCAAAATAGTAACCATTGCCGAGAAATTGCTAGGGAAAAGAGTTACATTATTTGCCAAGAATCTTCACGTGGTCCCGTTCTCTGAGGCTTCACCTAGAGTACGGAATTCACGATAAAGGCCTCACAATGGGAGTCAGGTGAAAATTCTTGGCAAAGAAGCGCGAGTACAGTAGCAAAAATCGGGGTGAAATTACTACTGCAGTGCTATGGCAGCACTGCGGCATTTCAAAGAATGCCGCATTGTTAGGAGAATGCGGTTGTAAAGCGGCATTTGAAAGACTGCTCTATTCTATAACTTACACTGTGGATAGGTGATGCGGTCACACTTTTGGTACGTACATGTCACGGTAGTTGCACTCCTACGCGCAAGCTACATACATGTATACATGTATGTAGTAGGCTCGTCCTAGTCTCGTACCTAGCAGCAAGACCTCATGTAGTTTATAGTGGTGATCATCGCGACTCATATCATGACGATCATCATCATTATCACCATCAATTATCTTCGCTCAATTACATCTTCGCCGCTCAATACAGTATCAAACCAGTATAAAACAAGGGCACATGGAACTAAAAAACTATTTTTCGAAAGTATTCCCTAAGTCTTTGTAGCCCATTGATGAGGAACGTAAATTCATGGACCTATTGATGGATTGGGTTATTGTGTTTGAAATCTTGGTGATGATTTAATGTGAAGTTGAGATGCTTCAATGGAGATAAACAAAACCCCTGCGTACACTCAGATATTGCATGTATGCGCAGTTATAGCGCATAGAATGCAGTTATAGGGCATAGAATTTGGGCAGTAAAGTAAATGCCGTAGGAATACGGCATTTCTAAATACCTACCCCAGCATTCCTACAAATACGGCAGCACCACGGCATCCAACCGAGTGCTGTAGTGCTACCGTAGTAATTTCACCCCGATTTTTGCTACTGTAGTTAATCTGCTCTCGTAGCCAGTGTAGGTAACGACCGGGGGTCCTAACGATTTATCTTGGGGTCGGGTCATAACGATTTTGATGAGACCGGGTCTTCGACCGGTCATAATATAGGTCGTATCAGTACCAAGAAAGGCGATTCTATTACAGACTTTTCTCAAGTTTTCCATAAATTGATGATACCACCCCAGAAGGGGATACGACCTAGGTCGTTACCTTTTACGACCCATCGGTCCTCGACCGGGTCCTAACACTGACCGGCCGTTACGGGTCGTGGGTCATTACCAATGCTGCTCGTAGCTGGTTTCTAGTAGTTGAACCTTGGCCAAGAATCTCATGTAATGCTCTTCCCTGCTGCACTAATTATAAAGAGAATTGGTCACGCGCACAACTGGAGTCATGTAGATCTAAATTTATAAACTCATCGCATGAAGGGCACTCGAAAACACACATGAAGGTGCCGGGCCCTAGATAAATGGTTTACCCTAGGATACTAGGCCTATTATTTTTCGTCCGAATCCACGTAACTACTTGACGTATGTGTGTGTACCTACATGCAGTATAAGGCTTCATACCATGGGTCCAATATTGTGATCATATGAAAGCTAATTGGTAGGAGAAGTAAAGTATATAATAACGAATTATGTTGGGAGGGCCTAAACTCGTCTACGTATCGTTGTCGAGGGGGATATTAATCTTTAAATAATATTTACGTAGTATTAGAACCTGTTCTATCTCATACATGATCGAGTCCTTGTAAATTTGACTCAGGTTCTTGCCTCTTCGTGTACAGAAGTAGGTAAAATGTGTTATGTTCTTTAGAAGAGAAGGGTGCTAATTAACCTCTTCGGAGATTAAACTGAATATTATAAGGTGGGAAGAAGAAAAAAACCACCCGTGTGTATATAAAAAAGGAAAACCTTCAGAAGACGCAAGAATACAAGAAATTAGAACTTCAAACTTTATTGCTCCCACTCAGCATCAATTGCCCTCATCCTCTTCCTCCATATTAGTCTTTTTAAGCCTCTTCTTCCACAACCTCTCTTGACGCCACTAATATTCTCCTCTAACAGCCACTCTCTTTGTTTCTTTTCTTCCTTTTCCGCTTCAATCTTTTCCCATCCAGCAAGTACCACCTCTCTCAACTCCTTCTCTCCTTGTTCCCCCTTCTCCTCTCGCCACTCCCGATATTCCATCTCTCCCTGTCTTATCCTAGCATTCATGAGCTTTACCATAACCTTTCGATCTCTCTTCTTCCGAACTTCCTTGTGTACACCTTTTAGTGTAAAGCCTATAACTCCAGCGGTTGCAGCATTTGTTTTGAAGAATCCGCTGGCTATACCCTTCCCAAGGCCCTTAGCAAAGCCGACGGCCCCATCCTCCTTTGCACCTTCATACGGCTTTACAACGACGCCAGTGACACCGTCATATACACCAAGCGCGAATTCCTTTCCCGCTGCGCGAAGTCCGGAGTGAATACCTGTTATACGATAAGGAGCGCGAACAGTATCACCGTAAAGGCGTGGTGCATTATGGAACCCTTGAGCGACAGCAAGTGAGACTTCCATCGGTGCACGAACGCCAGCACGAGCTACTTTTGACAGGCCTTTCGCGGTATTGTGGGCCATTTCGCGGTGGATAGGCTCTTGTTCCTCTTGTTCCCCTTCATCCGCATCTTCATCTTCTTCAGGAATCGACCCTATCTGTTTCCTTACGCCTGTGTCTGGGACTCTATCGGGCGTCGCATCCTTCTTGTGGCTGGCTGGAGAGGGGTCTTTATTGGGCTTTCGACCACGCTTTGAGTTCGATCTTGACCTACTTTGAGCTTTTGATGATGAGCGTTCTCTGATTTCCCCAGCAATATCGAGGCCCTCCTCCTCGTCGAAACGTCTTGCGCCCTTGTACCACGAATACGGAACGCTAACGGCGCCTTTGGCAACACCTGCAACAGAGCCAAAGAGGGCGCTAAAACCACCACTTAGTGGCTCTCCAGGACCGTCAAAGTCATTCCACTCGGTGTGTCGTACACTATTTTGCAATTAGCCTGTATTCAAACGAGTGAGTTCCTGTGATGGAAAATCGTACAGTCTCAAGTCTTTCCAGCCTAATTTCCCCTCCTTTACTAACGCCCAAGCAACGAGAGCACTAAGTCTTGTTCTTGTGCGTCTAATTCGCCATACCGCAACTTTATCATTTAACATCGCACAATGTATACCAGGGCCCCCACTCCCCCATTTCCCTTCCCCTGGTCCTCCGGGCCCTCCCTCGCCCCACTCTTTTCCACGCTCACCTAGACCACGTTTTCCACGTTTTAGGGCTTCGATGCCACGGTAAAATGATTTGACAGCGTTTTCTGCGCCATCGCCATCGTCTTCCTTGATTCGTCGACTAATTTCTTTTGCCGCGGTTTGACACTCTTCAGAGAGTAGCTTCTTGATACCTGCAGCAAGCTTTTCAGCCGTAAGTTCTTTGTGCGGTACTGGTTCGGCTCCCGCATTGGCATTGGCAACAGTGGCACCCCAGAATGCTTGATCACCGAAGAATGGCACAATCATCGTTGGTCGGCCGTGGTAAAGGCCAATGGCAGTTGTACCAGCACCACCATGATGTACCACGCACGAAACCTGAGAGAAAAGCCAGTCATGAGGAGTATTTTCTAACATGAATATGTTTTCTGGTATCTCGCTTCCATCTTCCCCGCCAATACCACCCCAGCCCTTGGAAACTAGCGCCCGGACTCCAGATTGCTTCACTGCTTCAAATATGAGGGTTGTGAGACCATCTGGGTCGTCTACGACAATAGATCCAAAGCCAATGTAGACAGGAGGCGGTCCAGCGGCTAGAAAGTCGGCAAGGGGTTTGGGAGGCTTGAAAGAAGATGCAAGATCGAGGAATACAAAACCAGTTATATCTATGTGGTCACCCCAATCATGGGGTTTAGGGATTAAGGCAGGGGACCTGCGGTGTTCATAATTTAGTGTCCACACTTAAGACCAAAAACAAATCTTGGAACTAGAGGAGCATACCACATATAAGTGAACGGTACTTTCAATCGACTTATCATGCCTGGTGCCCATAATGTTGCCACAGGTTCTAGACCCAAGGTTTTTTCTCGAAACCTATTCACTAAATCCCCCAATCCCTGCCATGTCATCATCTCAATCATAGGATATGATATGGCATTTGTGTACTCGCTGCCCACATTGCTGTTTGTTATATTTGCCAGCGGATGAGGCATTGTTTGTGTGGGTGAATATGGAAATGTGAACATTAGATGTAGCGGGACACCCAGTTTTTCTGCACAATGAACATGCGCAAAGCTGGGTGGGTTGGCAATTATGGCGTCAGCGATAAATGGTCGCCCATCTATTTCTCTTCCATCATCCTCTTCGTCGCTGCCCCAATCAGATGTTGTTACTGAGCCTGTTGTAGACTGATCCCTACGTTTTTTATTCTTTTTGAACGAACCATCATTGGGCTCAACACATGCTCTCCAAAATCCTTGGAACATCTCAAACATCTGTTCTCGTCGTCTTAATACGTCTCCTGCTTTGATTGTCTCTAAGCTAGGTATCAATCCCTATTCAGAGTTAACACTCGCCCGTAGCCTACACAGGGCCAAAACTAGTTAAACTTACCGGATTTTTAACCATAAACGCCATCAACTCTGCAGGATCTCCTCCTATATCAAAGAATTCTACTCCGTTTCCCTCCACAAACTCTTTAAATGCTGGGTGAGTTGCTAAGCGTACTCGATGCCCACCCTGCTCCGCTAAGATCTTTGCAACTGCAACAAACGGTTGCACGTCTCCCCTTGATCCAATCACCATCACCACAATGTTCAGCTTTGGTGGTGGTGTGACTTCATCTTCTTCATCTGGTTTGACGCCATCTGTAGGGAAACTCTTATTTGTGCCGCTCAAAAACATAGACAAGGGGCCTTCTTTTAGCTGATTGAAATCAATATGCACTCGCCCATCTTGGTCAATAAATGCAGATGTGCTGAACTCATCGTGTGTGATATCAAAGTGAGAAAAACGAGAGGGTGTCATCGTAGGTCTTTGAGCACTAGACTGAGGAGCTGGGGACCAAGTTTGACGGGAGGTACGTGAGGTACGCATTGTTGGTCGTTCCTTTGATTTCGAGAACTGCCGGTGAAACCGGGGATGTTTGTGAGTCGCGGCATTTTTGTTATCTTTAGAACTACTCTTTGATTCTGGTTCATTAGGCATTTTATCCATCGAATATCTGCGCAAGCGATTGAGTAACCCGTTTATAGTAAAACCTTAAGTCCAAAGTGAGTGTTCGCGTGGATGCGCGCGTGAAATAGATTGACAGACAACTAAGTCTCTAAACAAAAAGAAGTGTGGCGAATATCTACGGTGAAGAATAAGAGAAAAGAAGATAGCTGCAGATAGACACATGTTTAATATCACTGTCTTAGAGTATTTGTTGTTATTGCACTGACGTCACAAGGCCCCTTGCTAAGATCCCTGGCAACTAGCAAAGCCACTCAACCGGTTCATGACGCAGCTTTACTTGACAAATAATGGGAATCCCGAACCTCCATCATCTCGGCCAATGACAACGATGCCTTACTTAGAGTACTTTACGTATGTATATGCATGACAGTCATCATCGCTGGTTCGAGCACTTTCTCTGGAGTTTAAAACGGCGGGCATTCACTGTGTTGGTAGGGTGCCATGAAGTACTACGCTGGTAGGGGTAAGTCTGTTGACAGTGGCCGTGGTTGCAACAGTTCTCACTGTCAACAGACTTACCCCGACCCCGTAGTATGTACATCAGCATGCACTACTACATGTAGTACTATACATTTAGTTTTATAATTTAAGCCTTTATCTATCCTTACAGTTAATTTCTATGGAGAATCGGGTGGCGAGGTATAAGCCTTGATCACGAATCATCACCCGGCACATATTCAAGAAAAAAAGGCTGCTGCGCCGGTCGGTCGAGCATTGACCAGTATCGATATAGTGGAGTCTAGATATGTAGGGAGTAGCGTTCTCGATAACAGCATGTTCTCGATAGCTAGAAGTTGGGCAACCCTGAACGAGTCAGTGGCCGGCAAATTACTCTATATGTTCTAGATACAACTACTTGCCAAAAAATAAATCTTGAGGATGAATTAATTATGTAGCGCCTGGCCTAATGATTGCGTTGGAACCGTACCTACATGTAGGTACATATACATGTTCCTCGCGACAAAACACACCAAAAAACGGCGAAATCAGCCCTTTTCAAATAGCCCCAGCACTCACAGTTGTAAGATATAACTTATACCAATTGGTAGAATACAAATTAATGATTAGAAAAACATCTGGAAGCTCTTAATTTCAAAAATAAACATTGTAGCATTGTTGGTATAGCGTTTTGTTCGGTTGTTCGAATTTGTATGAGGTCTTAGCAAAATTCGACCAAGTCCCAAAATTTGCAAATTCAAAGCCCGATAACTCTCCACATATTTGATGAGAAGGGCCACAGCTCATAATGTATGTTCCTTTATATTGTATATTCCTATATTAAAAGTTCTATGGTAATTGATAAAGAATTGAGGGTTTGAGAAGGTGCCCATTCTGACTTATGTTACGGTATAGTATATGCAGTTTACCTAACCCTCACTCTGCGAACCTCTTTAGAATTCAATTTACTTTTTAACAGATCTTTCTTCTGGAGTATCCACTCCCTATTGCAGTTACATTTTTTTTAGTATCACCACGCCGTCTCCCGCCTAACTACATGTAATGCATAGATGAAGGGACATGACTATACCATAGCCAGCTAGTACATATAAAGTATACTGATATCAACTAATATATATCTGGGCTCTTTGATTTGAGGTAGGTTTTTGCAACGGTTTCAAGGCGGTAAACTGCCGCCGGCTTAAAATAGAGTTATCTTTGTTCGGCAAGCAAGAAGACAATGACTAAACAAAGTAGGTGTGGGCTATGTTAACGTTCAACATAGTTTCATTTTCATTATCATCTGCAAATGATTGCAAAAAAGCAAATAATACAAGCAGCCTGCAAACGTGAAGATGACTACTGTGAGAGATCCGAATAATCAAAAGAAAAACCACCAAAAGACCTTCCAACCCATGGCTAGCCTACCACGTTTCTTCAATTGGCTTCCAATTACGCCATAATAACTCAAATAAAATAAATAAAAAACTCAACGTCCTAATCCTCCCAAATCTCTCATTAGTCCTAGTCCTCCAAAAGAAAGAAAAAAGCGCTCCAATTCTCCTGGATGTTGAATTCGCATCATTTACTGACCGCCAGGCATATGAGTTGCAAGCCACTGCCCAAAGGCGACTGGATTTCTAGTTTGAATAAAAACAGTTCCAGGCCCTGGAAAGAAACAAAAGTATTTGTAAGCCAATGAGCGATCAAATAAAACAATATAGGAAGACGCACCAGTAAATCGACAGACTAATCCCTCCTGAGCAGTCATACTACTAATAATACCGCCGCTAGCGACACGCTCTAAGGTATACTTGCAATTCCAAGCAACAAGGTGATCGTTGTCGACAATATATTGCTCGCCTTGTGCCATCTGTTTAGGGTTAAAATTAGCCTCATGATCAAACTTCTGCTCCCTGCATGGTTGGATTAAAACTAACATTCTTCTGGATGATTGCACCCAAGCTGGTCACAAAAAATACTCCTTGGCCAGAAATCTTATAAACAAACAAACCCTCGCCTGAAAACATCGCCTTTCCCAATCCTTGGCTCTTATAATCTTTTACCACCCCTTGGGTGGCGCATAGGAATGCATCTTTCCCAACAGACCACTGTTGTTGTCCGTCTAGGCGGACGGGAACAATATCCCCGAGCGCCGCGGGGGCAAGAAGAAGTTCACCAGGTCCGGTGTATGTAGATTGGGCCAAATCACCACCAGCAACAAGCTTTTTGAATGAGAATTTGACAGAACCTTTCAAGGTTATCGTTGGAGACATTGCAACCATTGCACCTATTTGTTTTGAGAAAATATTAGTAAATTTTGTTGTCTTGCCTGGGGTAAAGTTACAAAAGGGATAATACCAGGCTTGGCAATAACTGGGCACCCATGCGCCAATTGGAGCGTGAGAAGTGTGTTTGAATCTCTATGGTCAATACGATAGCTCCCGCCATTGAAGCTTCCTACCGTGTCCGTAATTTGATTTGTGCTTCCTTGTCCTTGGGGGATATTTTGTGCTTGAGGTGATTTCCCTTCATAGGCTGGATTCCAGGCTGTCTGCTCAATATTACCTCCAGACGTCGACATGCGATTTAGATTTTGCTGAGGGGGTGGTGGAAAACTTTGGGTATTTGTTGGAGGTGGATTGTAGCCTTGAGTTGGAGGCGGCTGATACATATTTTGTGGCTGTTGTTGAAATTGCTGTGGCTGCTGTGTCGGCGGCGAGCCCGAGTGCTGTGGAGGAGGGGGGGTATAGAATTGTTGGTTATTGGGTGGTGGGGACTGCGGGTATTGTTGATAGCTTTGCTGCTTTTCGTTGGCTATATATATGAAGTGTCAATGAACAAATTTAAAGCTCAATATGCAATGGAATATGATTATGTATATATATATGCCGATGGAACATACCTGGACTTTGGTAGCCACTATTATTATAGTTAGGTGGTGGAGGAGGGGGTGCACCAGACATTATGGTTTTTTTTCTTTCTTATCTAATGTGGATTCTAATTAGCAAAAGTGTGTTTTCTTTGTTAACTTTAAGATTTTGGAGGTATATGTTTAGCTTTCGAGAGGCGTCGATAGGTTGAAACTACCAGCTCGCGCCAAACAACAATATGCGCATGAGGAAATCTAACACTTACGAGAAGGAACTTCTGGTTACTCGAGAAACGATAAACTGTAGTATTAGATTACGGAAATAAACAGAGACTGGTGGGAGAGAAGAAGAGTCAGGAGAGCGAGCGGAGGGAGGGGCTGAATATATGCAAGTAACACCAGTCACTTAGTACAATCACCTTTTTGTCCCTTCTCCCCACCATCTGTGCAGAATGAGCCAGCAGATGCAGAGACGAAGGACTTCCGGGCGCAACGTGACACACACTACATGCTATGATCATCCAATGAGGCGGAGCAATTTGGGACGGCGGCAGAATTATGAGTGGTGTTGGCCAATTCCCGGTTAGCCGCCACAGCTGCAGAGATCTGCATTCCAACTGGCATCGCTTGCAACTGAATTACATTGTTTAACAGCTTGCATTGGTACACATTATCTGGGAGTTGAAAAACTATTGTACCTACATGCCTAATCAATTATTTCTGAAGGGCGTAGTTGCTCGTAGTGCTCTACGTATATACTACACGTATATAGGGTAATCTATATGATTCTAGAGTAGAGTACCGATATGTAGAGTACATACATGTATGTACCGTGAGTTTTTAAACTGGGCTGTTATTGCATGTATGTACAGCCACTCAGCAAAAGTGTTCGTGATATTAGTTTTAATGTCAGTGCGCAGTGTGGCGCACCTGTAATACTGGTGTTATTAAAGTTAAGATTCAAAGCAACGAAAAATGTATAATGTAGTTCGTGACTATATATAAAAGAAGATAGGGCATTGATTTTATTCTTAATTAATTTGGGCGCCATTGGTCACTGGGGAAAGTCTTCTCCTGGGAGGTTTTTGATTACATATGGAGAAATGTCTGATCTCACTCCGAAATCGGAATCACGAACACTTTTGCAGAGTGGCTGTACCATACAAAAACGTGCCAAGTCCATGATTTTGTATGGAATCAATTGCAATAGCAAAATTTCAAGACTTTACGAGTACATACATGTAGTATGTATGTAGAGTAGAGCACTAAGTACTCTAGGTCTCTTAAGCTGTCGCGAAAATGCTGACACCCCCCCCCCCCTCCAAAAAAAAAAAAAAAAAAAGCAAATTTGGTGTTGCTTTACTAAAAGATCCGGTTATCTCTCTAGATCTCTCATACAAATCTAATCCCTCTGTCAGCATCGACAGCTTAAGGGATAGGCGCCAGATACAGTACCACCAAAACGTACTCGCAGCAGGTAACAAGTACCCGAAAATGCACGTCCTAATCTGCAATTTCCATTGGAGTAGAAGTCAAAAATACACCAAAAACTTGCAGCTGCATATTCGGGTACTTCATGCCTGTCGCGAGTACTCGAAAAATTGGCTACCTCCGTCCAGGGATTACCGCTTGGATGATTTGTTATGGCATCGATCTGCTTTATACAAGTAATTTTGATCTAGCCAATTTTTCGACGGACTCTCTTTTGTCAACACCCAGCCCGTCAATACCCCGTGAACGACCGTACTAGGGTGTTGAGGGTGATCAGAATCTGATAAGTGAATGTTGCGTGCATTTGTCTTATCAGATTCTGATCATTTTTCGCTACACCCTCTAGTAGGTACATGTAGTATTATACTAACTTCTAATACATACATGTACCTACTGGCTTAAAAACAGCAAAAAAAAAAAAAAAAAGCGTTTTGTTCCACCGTACGCATTGCAGCATTAGTATTTTTTAGGGTCTCTAGCACTAACGTATACACCCTATTTACATGATGCTACCTAACTTGGCACGCCCCTGCATGCATTCGGTTACGGTGGAGTATTGTTACCCGGCCACTAATATAACCTGGTCCGCAGTGCATTTATCAGCCACCGCCACTATCACATCACCCGTGCCCGCCACATTGTCCCTCTATTGGCCGCCCTAGTATCTACCCGTACCCCTGGGCCCTTAACTCATCTCCAACGTCAAGGAGCATTCTCATCCCAACTTCTCCCTCCTACTTATGCAGTAACCTGCTCTGGGTTTACAGGAAAACTTGCATAGCTATTTGGCTTCTACCTTGAAGTTTAATATCAAAGCCAATAAAAGCTACAAATCTACGACATGGCTTCTGTCTCGTCTCTCGATAAAGACCTTTCCAGGCTCCGTCTTGCCAAATACACAGCTCAGGATTCACAGGATGTTAAGGACTGGATAGGGGGTATCTTGGGTGAAACTTTGCCCGCGGGTGACTTGATGGTTGTTTTGAAAGATGGTGTAGTTTTGTGCAAGTGGGTGTCCTTGTAGTTCTATTTACCCCCAAACACTACCCACCACTACCGAGAGATGCCACATATTGCGGCGGCATTCACTTCTGGGCTTGAGATCGGAATTTGGAGACTAGATTCCTTTGCTAATATCCCTTTCATAGGCTTGCCAACCGTCTCGAAACCTCCAACCCCAAATTAAAGTTCAAAAAGTCAGCCATGCCATTCGTTCAAATGGAAAATATCTCTCATTTTCTCTCCTTCATCTCTCGCCCTCCAGTCTCTCTTGCAGCTCATGACGTCTTCCTCACTGTCGACCTTTTTGAGCAGAAAGACCCCGCTCAAGTTGTCCAATGTCTTGGGGCCTTCTCCCGCGCCGCTAATAAACTTGATCCGATTTCTTTCCCTACAACCCTTGGTGGTCTTAAAATACCTACATCAACTGCTGCCCTCTCGCCTCAGCATTCTGGTGGTTGGTCGCCTGGGAAAAGAAGTGTTTCTGCAGGATCTACTGGTGGGGTTGCAAATGCGTATGTTCAATCCACAGCTGCTATAGGTGCACCAACGCCTTTTGGGAAGCCAACTATGCCGCCCAAAAAGCCAGTCGTGAGCTCATGGAGCAAACCAACTGATGAGAAAGGCACTGCCCCGGCGTGGAATATTGCACAGTACGGCTACATGGGCGGTGCATCACAGGGAAACCAAGGGGTTTCATTTGGTTCACGAAGACAAATCACCAATCAACCTGTTGTCAAAGGTCCCTCGTTGGATGATCGTGAGAAACTTAGGAAGAACTCTACGGATGATGCACAACGTATTCAGGATGCGTCCCAAGAGAGGAGGCGCGCTGAAGAAGAAGAAAGATTACATATCGAAGACGAAAGAAGAAGAGAGGATCAAAAGCGGAGGGAAGAAGAAAGAAAAAATATTGACGAAAAAAGGCGGAGAGAGGAGGAAGAGCGAAAACGCATTCAGAATGAGGCTGTGCGAAGGGACGAGGAACGGAAGCGTATCGAAGACGAGCGTCGGAAGCGTATTGAAGACGATGAGCGTCGGAAGCGTATTGAAGACGATGAGCGTCGGAAGCGTATTGAAGACGATGAGCGTCGGAAGCGTATTGAAGACGATGAGCGTCGGAAGCGTATTGAAGACGATGAACGTCAAAAGGCTGTTATGGAAGCAAAGAGACATCGAGAACAGTTAGAAGAGGAGACTGCACTAGAAATTACAGCGAAAAGACAGAAGGAGGACGAAGCTCGCCGAGTTCGCGATGCAGAGACTCAACGAAAGCTCGATGCTGAGAAATCTGAACGCGAACGAGAACGAGAGAGAATCCGACAGCTGGAACGTGAGCTTGCGAAGGCTCGCGAACGTGAACGTATATATGAAGCTGAGAAGGAAGAACGGCGCCGACAAGATACGGAACGAATGCGCCGTGATGCGCAAGAAGCTGTGATCCGAAAGCATAAAACTGGGGATACCACTTATGGCCAAAGGACGAGTGATCGAGACCCGTTCTATGTTCGTTCACACAAGACAGGCGATCGAGAGAGGGAAAACATGGAAGCAGAGCGTCGTTTCCTTGCCGGAGCTTGGCGCGCCGACATAACCACCCCGCCATCGACAACAAATTCTACGCCATTATTCCCCCAGCACACTCCTGGTACACCTCCGCCGCACCCCCCAAGAGCACTCCCCACACCGCCTCCGCGCAAACTTCCTCCTGTACCAACGACCCCAAATAGGGTCGGTGCGTTACCGAGTAGTCGATACTTTGCGCAAGAGCACCTCGCGAGTGAGCCAATGGGCCGAAGTGGTTCCTGGGAAACCAACGATGACGGTGCAGCAGTAGCCCTGGAACGTGAACGCGCCGAGAAACGAGAAGCAGATAAAAGACAAGCTTATAAATGGGCCAGGTGCGTCATGATTCTTATACCTGAGCCCCCGAACCCATTGATCCCCACTGCTGAAGAGGTAGCGGGGTGGATCACTGACCGCAAATCCTGGATGAATAGCATGTCTCTTTTGGAGCGGGAACGGGAGAGGGAGCGTGAGAGGCAGAGAGAGTGGGAAGCCAACCAAAGAGAGATGGAAGAAAGACGCGAGAGAGAAGGCACCGATGATGACGGACCTGCGTGGGACGTTAACCAATATGGGTACGCAGATGATATTCTCGATTTATATTGAGTGTTGTTGCCCTTTCTTCCTTTGATGTTTTCTTTTTGCGGCTGCATTTTGTTTATCGGACTTTGGGTTTTGCATAGCGAGGGAGGGTCACTGCCCTGCATTCATATTGTATCTTGTTTTTTTCTTTTCTTTTGTCATTTTGTCATTTTGCTCTCTACACATGGTCGTCCGCCGATTTCTCTTGCGTATTCCTGGATAAAGAAAATTGGGTTTGTTTGTTACTGCTTGGGTTTATTTTCTGTTCACTTTGGTTAATATCTTTATTTTTGTAATCGATTAATTTTCTTTCTGTACAGTATAGACAGTCTCATACTCCTTGGTATTTCCTTGGGATATCCTTTCCTTCTTTCCACTCATTCTGTTTCCTTTTTTCTTTTGTTTGGGATTAGAAGGCTTGCCCCCGCGGCATCACGAGGAGGACTTATATTACAATATCCATCCCCACTTTAGATTTATGTTTTGGGTTCTTATTTTCACAAACGTTTGCTGACTGCTCCCGCCGGATGGGATCAGATACATGGGGGGTGCCGATCAAGGAAAAATGGGAGTGTCGTTTGGAGGCAGACGGCAGATTATCGGGCCAAGAGATGTGCCCAAGAAGTGGTAATTTATACATTTGGGTTTGAATTGGGAGGATGAGACGCCAAATTAGTTGGAAAAGAAAGAAAGGGCCGTTTGTTTATTTATCGCACCTGTTTCTCCTGATTTCAGCGGTACTGTTTTTTGTAATAGTTAGATATGGATAATTGAATGTTACTTGCCACAGGTCATTGTTGGTGACAGTACTAGTACATTTTTTGCTTTGTGTGACTGGTTGTGATAAGTTGTAGCAGACATGTCATATTGAGTCAAAGGTGCAGTACATGTAGTCACGGTCAAGGGGCATCAATCACAAGCTTTACATATGGTCGCATGTCATTGGGTTACGGAGAACCCCCCGTATGAAGAAAGGGAAAAGTACCTAGATACATACATGTATGTGCATTTGGAGATTAGACCACCTACGTGCAATACTTACGTATGGGACTACCGCAGCTGTAAAAACTGTATGTCCTGGCGCCAAGATAATCGGAATACGAGCCTTAGGGCTATGTCATTTTGAGATTTTGTAGATCGAAAATCACAAGTGCTAGCTAAGCATCGTATATGTCTACATATCTCGTATTTATGAATCATCAAGATAACCTATTGGCCGTGCACCAGCCGTGCAAGGCAGACTAGCATTACGGCCAGAATTCTTATAAGTAGATTAAATGTGTGCGTGTGTCCCTCAAGAACGAACTTGACCAGGGCACACAATCTATATCAAAAGTACATCAGTCAATGTTTATAATGCGCCTCTCTTCCTATCTAACTTTCATTTCTGTGGCTTGTTGCGCTTCAGTTACGCTGGCCGCTAGGTGCCCCATAACTGGTCCTTTCCTACCATCTCCAAAGGCATTATCAACTTCACCTTTCGTCCTTGATGCGGGTAGAAGGCTTAAAGAGCTCCTCGATTCCGCACTTACAGGCCCCATCAAAGGAGGGTGGCGGACTAACATCACCTCTTTTTCTATCATTCCCACTGATACCGAAGGCTCACTCTGGGAGTATCACCACACGGCATCCGGAAATGTGAACAGCACAAAGAATGTTGATGGAGACACTCAATTCATGATAGCATCGATTACGAAGGTTTTTACCGATTTAGCTTTGCTGAAAGCAGGACTCAACTTAGATGATCCTATCACCAAATACCTACCTGAGCTAACTTCAAGTACTTCTCCGATCAAGTGGAAAGACATAACGTTAAGAGCATTGGGAAATCATATGGCCGGGATTCCACAAACCTGTAGGTGTATTTATAATATTAGGTTGGAACATAGAGGCTAATTAATAAAGACGGATATCCGGATGATTATACACTGAAGTCTTACTTTGAATCCCTTGGATTTCCTCCGCTCTCCGAGAGCGATTATCCAAAATGCGGTGTTATCGGTTTACACCCTTCGTGCACGAAGCAGGGTTAGTAAATTGCAACTATCCACAGTCCTTGCCGCCACTAACTCCAATTCCACCCTTAAAACTCCTCTCAGGGCTTTTGAGCTCGGTGCCCATTTCCCCACCTAATACGAGACCTGTATATTCAAGTATATCTTTCACACTCCTTGGTTATGTGCTAGAGGGGGTGACTGGAAAAACCTTTGGGGAAATACTTGACATAGAGATCATCAAACCTCTAGGAATGGAAAACACGGGGCTTCAGCCCAAAACCAAAACTTCGGGGGTGATACCACCAGTTGTGAATGGGGTGCAGATTTCCAGGATAATAGTCCGTAAGGCTTCCTTTTCTAGAAGCACAAAGGCAACACTAACAAATAATTCCAAAAACAGTGGTAGCGGCTTATATTCAACCTCGAATGATATCACTCGTCTCGTCAAAGGGATACTTTCGCTTTCAATACTTGACACACCTTCAAAGGTTAGAGGATGGCTCAAGCCAACAGCAGAAACTGCCTCTCTGTATAGTTTGGTAGGCATGCCATGGGAAATCACTCGAACAGCAAACCTAACCCCAGAGCATCCTCATATGATAGATATATATGCAAAAGATGGACATGTTCCAGGATATACGTCTAGGATGGCAGTTATTGGAGAATATAATATTGGGTTTACTATTCTCACCTCCGGTTTAACTGATGCCATAAACCCTCTCGCTGAGGCACTTCTGAGTGTATTCATGCCAGCCATTGAAAAAGCAACAAGGGATGAAGCTACAAAATATGTAGGGAAATTCTCTACATCCGCCAACTCCACCATCAACTCAAGTATAACCTTTACGATGGACGACGGACCCGGCCTAAGCATTACTGAATTTATCAGTAATAGCACCAATATGCTCGACACACTGGCGACTTTCTGGAGTTTATGGCCCGGAAGTTATGGCGAGCCCGATTTAGATCTTCGTATCTATCCCGCTGATATCTCCGAGATGGTTGGCTCCAACGAGACGAATGGTACTAGTGGGTTCTTGACCAGAGAAGATTGGAGATTAAACATGGAGACCAAGTCAAAGGCGGGATCGAATGAATCTCAGTTACCCTCTCAACGAGTGTATGAAAACGCCTGTGCAACCTGGCAGGGTCATGATTCGTTCTACTACGGCAGCAAACCGATCGATAGATTTGTGTTCTTGAAGATGGGGGGTGACATTGTGGGGGTTGATATTCCATCTCTACGTGTTACTTTGAGGAAGCATTAAAAACGTAAATATACCTCTCAAAGAATTTCTCAACAAAAATCTTTCTCAAATAGTTAACAGTACATAGCCGGAATCGATATACTCTATACCTATCAGAATCTATGTATACACCTTGTATGTATTAGTTACATACAGTGAAATCAGAATGAAAACAATAATGGCATTTTAAAAACTCATCCTTCAAACTCTGGAAGTTACTTGAATATTTGGTCCGACGAATCATAAGCTTTTTTTTTCCAAACCTCAGTGCTTGAAACTTAGATTTATAACGAACCTCTCTTCACAACTACAACTAACCCCGAAGACTCTGGCCGTCACGAGTGACGGCGACGGTAGTCACTCGATCATAAGTGAATGCATTCTATTCGATTAACATTATAAGCCCTCTAAACACAAAAAGAAAAAAGAAATCTAACCCTGCTTTTATTAGCTCAAAATCTTCCTTTTCGACCTACGAATCATCATTATAACTAGATATTCTCCTAACCCCCGCCCCCCATACTTTTGTTTTCTAAGACACTCGAAGAGAGAAGAACTGAGAAGGGAAGAATGTCTTATATGAACTGATGAAGAAAACAAAGGGGAGAGCGAAAACTCTCACTTTATAGTTACAAATCTAGAGGCCAAATTAAGCTGCCTCTAGCACAATAGTATGGATAGCTTGGAACAACGACCAGCTTTACAATCAATATGATTGTTAACAACATCCAACTTGGCAACGATTGACCACAATCAACAAATTATTTGTATTGATGTTCTAGAAAGGGAGCTTACTATCTCCTATTATCCCCGCGCTGATAACACGCTATACTACACAAGCCATAGTGTCCTCTTATCCGACCTAATACCAAGACGCTAACTACTGCATTCATCATACATGTACTTGATACAATACGTGCTACCGAAACAACTTTCATATATCCTGCTTTGATTCATTCGATTCATTCTCTTCCAACTATGTATGTCAGAATAATGAAAGTAAAATGTAGCTATTGGTTTACTTACAATGGTTTTTTGGTCTCTTCATTGAAGCTTAGCCTCGACTTCAGACAGTTCGATAGTCGTGGCGATTGTCGATGGATGAGTTGATCCAAGCATCTCCCTTCTACCAGCTAATACGC
Organism: Morchella eximia; assembly: GCA_024713935.1. Taxonomy (NCBI): domain Eukaryota; kingdom Fungi; phylum Ascomycota; class Pezizomycetes; order Pezizales; family Morchellaceae; genus Morchella; species Morchella eximia. The sequence continues at coordinate 205,466 of JAMGZG010000003.1, forward strand.
GCCTATGTAGCTCCACTGATTCTTTGTATCGTCCTTGGTGGTTAAGATATGAAGCAATGATGGATGTGGTCAATAAAGTTTCGGGGTGTACTTTTCCGAGCACTTCTTCCTGACCAGTCAAAGCCCGTTGGAGTAACTCCATTCCCTCTTCGTACTCTCCACTGTCGTATTTGGCACATGCTAACCCCCATACGGCACGTAGTGTTAAAGGATCTTTCGGTCCCAGGAGCTCTTCTTGCCCGGCTACCGCTCTCTTGTAAAACTCAACCGATTCCTGATATCTTCCGAGATTTCTCATGGCCATTGCTATATCAGGAATGCTGCTCAGAACCTGTGGGTGATCTTTTCCGAGAACCTCCTCTTGGATAGCTAGTGTACTCTCCCATAGATCCAGTGCCTCCTGATGCCGTCCTTGAGCTGCAATGCTGAGCCCCATATTATGTCTCATGCCCAGAGTTATCAGATCTGTTTTTCCAAACGCTTTCTCTTGGGCAGGTAAGACTCGTTCAAGTAATGTCAAGGCCTCTTTGTGCGCCCCCACCCCTTGCAGAGCGTATGCTAAGCTACGGATGGTTAATATAGTATCCAAGTGAGCGTCTCCTAGCACACGTTCTTGAATAGCCAGGGCTTTTCTACAGCTTCGTATAGCGTCCGTATACTTTCCTAACATATAAAAACACCCACCTATTCTCTGAGACGTAGTACCTACATTGAGACTTTCGTTTCCAAAAACTGCCTCTTGTCCAACCAGGGCCTGTTGGTTCAAGTCTAATGCCTCCTGATACCTTTTCTCAAAATAATATATCTCCGCAACAGCCTTCATGGCTATCAAGGTATCAGGGTGCTCTATTCCGAACTCTTTCTCCCAAACTTCCAACACCCGCTTATATGATTCCAATGCTTCCTTTCTTCTCCCATCTTGGTAGTAACTGTTGGCCATAGCGTAAACAGTCAATATGGTCTCCTGATGCTGTGGCCCAAGCGTTTCCTCTTGAGTTGCTAGGACGATTTTGTATAACTCTAGCGCCTCACGACGCTTTTCTGGTCCTTGCATTTCGACGGCTGACGCAAGAATTTTGATTGTACGTAGTGTCGATGGGTGACTCTTCCCGAAAACAACCTCCTGTCCAGCTAGGGTCCTTCGAAGTAACTCCTCAGCCTCTACAGGATCGCCTTCACGCCCTAGGAGTTCCCCCTTGTGTCGCATTGAGTTCAAGGTATCAGGATGCTCCCTTCCTTTAAACTTCTCAAAGCATGCTATTACTCGATCCTGCATCTCTAACGCTGCTTTGTGATTCTTTTTAATGTTGAGAATTGCCGACATTCTCCCCATAGTTCCTACCGTCCCAAGGGTATCCTTCCCAAACATCTGCTCCTGACCTGATAGAGCGCGTTCCAAAAATTTCTCTGCCTCCTCTAGACGATTTTTTTTGTAGTATACCCATCCCAACTCTGAAACGGCATGGTGGTAATATCGTTGATAAATCATTGGCTCATGATTCGCTTTCTCCTCGTGAAACTCCAGCGACTTTTCAAGTACCTCCTCTGCCTCCATAAGTCTTGAATGGTCGGCCAGGAAGACTCCTATCTCAACCAAGGCATCCGCAAATTCCACCTCCACAGACATCATACTTGGATCAGGAAGCTCTCGGAGGTGGCGAACCACAACATTAATGTATGGAAAGACCCCTCGCTCAAATTCTGCCTTAGGTGCAGAAGTATTCTTCATTTCTCCACTATTTATAGAGCGGATACATCCAGCCAATAGATTGATAGCCCCCATAATGTAAGTTCGCCCCCCCCATAAGCCAAGATTGTTGCGGGTCCACTCAAGAATCAGAGGATGAAAGCAAAGACTTCTCTCATTTTGATAAGTTTTCCGCTTTGCCATAGAGAACGACAAAAGGGACTTCACGCCAAGGTTGATAAAGTCGCCCCCTAAGCAAACCAAGATAAGCGATTGCGCAAAGAAAACTTCCATGCTGAGGGCAATTACCTGTGGGGAACCATGAAAAAAAACCCTCCGCTCTATCAAGTATTTCTTGGGGTACCTCTTGGTTCCCGTTTACAAGGAATGCACACAATGCTAACAGATTATATGCGTAAGGTGGAAGGCAGGCGAATGAAATATTCCATGTGGTGAGCAGTGTATCATTTCTGTACATTTCCGATAATTTTGGATGATTTGCTGAGGCTAGGTTCCCAAAATTTTTGTTGAATAGGGGTATATACTCAGAGAATTCAATCTTCATTGCTGATATATACCCTCCGGCCTGCTCTAGGGCCAATGGAAGATAGCCCAGTCTTTCCGCTATCCTTGACGCTTCTTCGTAGTCTGACTTTTGTTAGCGTATATCCTCCAAACGCTTCTCTACATAGGGCCATACCTGGACCATCTGAAAGCCCTGGATCCTTGCCAGCACTAGCTAGTAGTATTGAAACCCCAGACATCTTCTCAATTCCGCCTATCTCAATTGCGATGTCACCGAAAGCTGCAATCTCTAACCTCCGTGTACTGACTATAATACTCCCAAAATCACACGGGGGAAGGAAATCTGACATCTTGACAGATTCGAAATCGTCGTGATTATCAAAAACGATCAACCACTTGTCATTTTCCGAGTTTGACAACCACTCCTTGACCGCCCTAGCCACAAGTTCTAGTGGACATTTCTCATCTATCTCACCAGTTGATTTGATAAGACCGGGCAATCCTAGCACATCCCCTATCTCGACAAAATCCGGAGCGGAATCACGCCATTTGGATCGATAATGAGAAATAATTTGCTCCATTATATCCACAGAACTATGTGCTAAAGTAGCTTTGCTTGTAGCATCAACCCAAAAGATTGATGTATATGAAGGTGAATTTCGGTATGCGTACTCAGTGACAATTTGAGTTTTCCCCATACCACCGAGGCCGTGAAGGACTGCAACTCGGCGAGTCCGTTGATTTTGGTTTTGTGATGGATCCAAGATTTTATGTAATTTATCCAGTAAGTCCGCTCTTCCAACGAATTTCTTGTTCCTTTTTACCAGTAATTGAATGGGAACATTGAACTTCTGAAAGACTGGAATGGCCGGGAGGGCTAAGGGAGCGGGTCGTCCGATTTCTGGAACTGGAAGAACTTCGTACAATCCTTTAGTATATCTTCTTAGTTGTTTAATTAGTTCCGCGAACTTTGCCTTATCCGCTATAGCCCATTTCAGCTTCCTATATACTGGCAGCATCTGTTGTAGCTTGTTTGTTGCATCCTCGATTCGGGCGATTTCGTCGTCAAGATCCGGGACGAGGTTAAGAGCTAGAAGCTTTGTCGGATTTTGGAGGATTTTGATGACATTCGAACCCAGAGGTTTTCTTCGGAAAGGTAAAAGTTCAGATATCCTGTACCTTTTTGTTGAAGCTTTAATACCATATTTCGAGTTTAGTTTGTCCGCATTTGCAAACAGGGAAACAATACGAGCCAATGTTCCAACAGCATGACGATAACAATAATCATTCCGGTCCAGCTTTTGATCCAAAGCTCCACCGCCCGTACCCCAATATTCCTCCCATATCTTCAACCTATTTTTCTCGTGTTCGATCTCCCAATAGCGATCACCATAATCGGAGCCGACGCTCCGCGTATCCAAGAACAGATCGTATAAATCAACAGCAGTTTTCCCTAGTTGAAGGCCCACGCCCACTAACCCGGCGATTTCGGCCATGATTCGTAAAAAATAAAAGCTGTTTCCAGCCTAAACTTCAAGGTTAATAACTATGTAGGAACTTCCAATTAAAACTCGCAAAAGCATTATTGACCTTAGAAGATATATACCTATGAGGATATCGCTATTTCTTATCAACTTCACCGAGAAGGAAGAGGAATCTGAGTTTGGGCCAAAATAGACAAGCACCTGCTTGGGAATCCCCACAGCTGTGAAATAGAATCAGGCATCAGTGGCAGGGCTGACATATATATTAATATCGGCGATTCCTGGTGGACTGCGTGGTAGCCTCGGGCGCTTATGCATACCAGCTGCGCCGTGCGATCTCCAGGTCCAGCGCGCTCTCGTGTTCGCGCATTAGAGGAGTGTACTACCTACAGGGATCCAAGTGAAAGCCCGAAAGAAGTACGAAAACTTTCGCCTTACATACTCTGACTTTCTCGGACGCACATCATGCCTGTATTTGGTTTCCCTAGCCACTCTATCACCCCCTCACTCGAACAGTGGATGATGAAATAGCTATATAGAAGCCGGTTATAAAGAAGGTCTGTTCGAGTGGCTAGGTAAGCCGTCTATCTTGTTGTTTACGTGCAACTTTTAATAGAGTACAGACCTCGTGTCTCGCATTACTTTGGAGTCTGAAACCCTGCTATTACTATGGATACAAGTACGTAGACTACCTGCAAAACCTCTCCATCAAAGTCTGCTTGCTTTTCGGGACGATGCATCCAGTTTCATCTCTATTGGGGGGATTCACTATATATATCAGTCAGTAACCACAGTTGGCTTTTTTACACGGCAGGGGCATACTTAAGCGCGTTTATCTTACCCATCCATATGCATTTCAACCGTCGAGTTAGGTTTATAGATCATTCAAGCATATAAAGAAATGGGTTCCTCCTCGCCAACCTCTAGCTCACCCCGCAAGAACATCAAGGGCGCTACCGAATGAACACTAGGGTAACTTCCTCCACCCAGAGGCTGAGTGATTCTCTATGATTCAATCCAGCGACTAGACCCATAAACTCGTTCCTGAACCCTTCGACCACCAATAACCCAATAAGTTACATTACCCGTACCATACCTCGCTCTATCTTTTTCTTATCGCCACCGTTTCGATGGTACAATGTCACTACATCTAAGTGACTTTTCATTTGATCCCAAGTCCTACAGCGATAATTAATCCATTAATTGTATGCAAGATGTGATTGATACTTATAGCCGCGACTAAATAGGATCTGATATTATAGGTCCATACAATATTTTGATTTTTAATAAATGTTTACTACACATACAGAAACTGCCGTGATTTAATCGCATCAACTCATCGGTATCGCGTACGAACCGCCCGCTTTTGTATCCGGCAAAACGGGAAATGAACCAAAGTATAGAGAGAAAAAAGCCAAGGCCCCTCTTCAACAGATCAGGGCAAATAATTTAAAGAAAATAAGACAAGAGGAGAAACAAAAAAGCACATCTCAGATATCTTCAGCGGATGGGAAAAGAAAAATTGCCCAGATCGGGAGTCTTAAACGCAGGGCACCAAACTAGTGGTGCATTGCGTCCAACCCTCCGGCCAGATCCTGCTCCAACCCTTGGTTTCTAACGTTCGCCTCGTGCGGCCGTGGTACATCACTCCTGGCCTGTTGCGCCCATTGCTGCTCTGGTATACCAATGCTGTCCTTTCGGCCTTGGTTTGGATCTAATGTTGCCGCTGGGGCTGGCTGCCTCCTGACGCTCTGTCTAAATCGAACCACCTCGTCTAAGATCATCTGTCGCATCTCCGGAATTTGCTCCTCTACCTCGAAGCTAAAGTCGAATGGCGTGGGGCAGTTAGGTTCGTCTGAAGCATCGTGCCAAATGTGGAGATAACGGTGCTCCAACGCTTCCTCGACCGATATTCTGGATGTCGGGTCGAATGCAAGCATACGATCGAGAAGGTCGAGGGCATCCAAGTTGGCGTTCGGGAAGAGCCGCTGGAATGGCACCTTAGGCATGAATGGGAGGTTGCGCACATATTCTTGTGCACGGGGCGAGCCAATCCGCGAAAGTGTTTCTTCGTTGGGTGTACCTAGGTAGTGGAGAATCTGGTTGAGTTGATCCACGTAATCCCTACCTTTGAAGAAAGGTCGGCCTCCGAGGAGTTCTGCCAGAATACAACCCACAGACCATACGTCGACTAGTGACATGAAGTTAGTAAGCAACTATCAATTCGTGTATAAATGATGACCTACTGGCTTTCGTGTAGCTTTGGAAGCTCAACATGATCTCCGGGGCTCTGTACCATCTGGTAGCAACATACTCCGTCATGTACCCAGCGTTCTCCTCGGGATCGATAGCGAATCCTCTGGCGAGGCCGAAATCACAAATCTTGAGTTCGCAGTCGGCATTTACCAATAGATTTCCGGGCTTCAAGTCTCTGTGGAGAACGTTTGCCGAGTGGATATATTTCAAGCCGCAAAGAATCTGGTATATAAAGGATTGAAAATGCGCGTCCGTCAATGGCTGACCACTGTAATCGCAGATGCCGTTTAGTAAACATTATCAGTGACGGAACATGGGGCATAGGAACCTTCGAATGATGGCGGCCAGATCGCACTCCATGAGCTCTGGTAAAAGGTTAATTTCGTCCTACTAACGAGTCTAGAATAGCGATATACCTTCATAAAGGTAAACTTCATTGAAGTTTTCCGGTTTCGGAATGTCCATATCATACAGACAAGTGATCTATAAAGGCGGGGTAAGCGAAATTATCCAGATGCGCAGCTCATCAGACCACCTCCCCCTTTCGTCGGGAACGCCTTCAGAAATCGCTGGAATAAAACATACGTTGCGGTGCCCTATTCATCTCAAGTTAATATGGATTTTCGAGTCACGTGGTTCAATTAATAGGATGGTGTGATTCTTACCTCGGAAATGCTGCAACAACTTGATTTCTCTCAAGGCTCTCTTCGCCAGAATCTTCTTGGAAAACACATTGGTGACTTTTTTGACTGCAACACCTTCGCCGGTGGCTGTATTATTGGCAGCACTAATCGCAGGAGCTTCGTATTAGCATTGTTTATACTCTGGTGAACAACCTGGTACAGCGCGAAACGTTTCAACTACAAATGAAAAAGATAGCATCACATGTACTTACCAGACGATACCGTAAGCTCCCTGTCCGAGTTCCTTATTGACAATGTAACGTTCGTCAACAATGAAGTCTTGGTTGAAGACTTTGAAAACCTTTCGGCCGGTCATAGAATTATCCATGCTTAGAAGTTCGCTTGAGCTTTGTTTTTGTTTAAAACTTCAAAATGAAACACACGAAAGACTATTGTTCCTGGTTAGACCTTGGAAAGAAAAGAAAATCCTTCCGCGAAATAAACGCTCTGATAAGAAAAAAAAAACCGTCTCCTCCCGAGGAAATAGTAAGTTATGCAGATGTACTTTGCGGGGTGCTGATATTCAAGCTTCAATCAGACGAGGGTAGAGCGAGCGAGGGGGGGTAGGGGAAGGAGATATAGAGCGAGTGAAGAGAGGTTCTCAAAGGAAATTCGAACCTACAAAAATATCTGTTCAGACGATAGATGAAGCTGAGCGAGGACGAGAAGGCTTTTGTGGGGATGAAGCAGCTTAGGAGCAACAAGCGAGAGGTGAGGATACCTTCAGTATGGGAAGAGGGGTTGTGTTGAAGGAGCAAGAGAAGGGGGGTAGGAAACTGCCGCAAGCTGCAGAGAGGGGCGGGCGCTGACTGGTGTAGTACGACAGCCTTGGATGGAATGCATGGTGGGGGGGGGGGGTTTGTCTGCTGGAACCAGTAACAGCTGAAACCCTGAGAAACCCAGAGAGGGGAAATAAACCGCGGTTGAAATCTGGATGGTTGGGTTTGGGTCGCGCCCACTAAGCGCGCGCCCCCTGCAGCTTACCATCTTTTGTCGTCCAATTAACGCCACTAGTCCGAATTCTTACCTTTACACATGAAGCGATGCCAATTTCCTCAAAACCTAAAGCTCCCAAAGTCCCTCAGGTGATCCGGTGATGGCATAACTGCTCACCCGCCGGAGAAGTTACAGAAGAAGGTAGACTGTGATCATGAGTTTATCTTCTGGAAATCCAGTAGAAGACTGGGATTTCCAATGCCAGGAACTAGAGTACAGATCGGTGGCTGCCTGAGACGCTACGCGGGGCGGCTATGTAGGTACCAATATCAATCACGGTCATGTGCTAGGCCTAGGCTACAGTCGGCCGGCTACAGTAAGGAAAATTTAATCTACAACTCTCTCTCCCGTAGATAGACCGCTGTTGCTGGAGGATGAGATGAACGATTCCATTGCAACGGCCACTATGCGCATACTGATGTTGAGGAATGCAGCTTACCACGAACCACGGCCGGTAAGGGAACTCTAAAAAGGGTGCATAAGACTTATCTCCGTCTACTAAAGCTTAAACTCTAGACATGCTATTTCTCACTAGCATTTCTTGCTCTATATACATGTATGTATTCACTACGACGTATGTGAGAGTCCGACAGAAGGAGTTAAGTACCATCGGATGAGCGGGGAGAAAACACCCCACCAAAGTAGCTCATGTTGGATTCCAACCCGGTAATATAATTGCGAGTAGATACAAAGCATATTCCTGCAATTGCTCGATAACCTGCTTTAAAAAAAGACGGTAAGGGTCTAAATTCCTGCAGATAATATAGATGCAGTTAACTACGGGCCGAGTACTTGTGGGGGGTCGAACTCCATGTGGGCCGAGCCGGTGAAGTTACACTCCGTCTTAGCTTAAAGAGACTAGACCATCATAACCTCGCCAACTCAGAATCCAATAGCGTCCAGCAAAAAAATATCGAATCCTCTCATCATCACTTACATAGTATAGTTTGTGATCATGAGTAAAGTTGAAGCTTTGTCCAAAGTAGAGGTCTAGATCCACAAATGTGTCCTCGCCTCAAACTGCCCTCAACCAAGTAGAAATGATAAATTTTGCATGAACCCTGTGAAACCAGCCTGAGCATAAGATTACACAGCGGGATGGTTGTGTCCCGATGCATGGTGTTACAGCCATTATCATCGTTACACGAGCCTCGACAGGAAAGATTTTATGTGTGTCCAATGGCGACAACGTATGGCTCGAGAAGCTATGGTGGGTAGGTGTGTAAACTTCGGCGTTTGCACCTATAGAAATTGTGCGATATACTCCCATAATGGTACTAGCGCCTAGCCTAACGGTGGAATTTTCTCTCTCTGAAGTTGACATACCGCCAAAACTCGAAAAATTGGCTATCTCCGTCCAGGGATTACCGCTTGGGTGATTGGTTGAATGGCATCGATCTGCATTAGAAGTTTCCAATACAAGTAATTTTGATCTAGCCAATTTTTCGAGTTATGGCGGTACCCACCCTTTATGCCTTCTCGCGCCATATGTATGCCACTCACTAAGCGGCTATCTACATGTACCTTGGCCTGGGTGGGAACTGAACGTTTAACACGATTTAGTTTGGGTTACGTAAAAGAAAGTTAAATTCCACATCGGCTTCTGATCAACATGTACCTAGGTACCTGCCATGGAAGTATTAACTACACGATTTTACAGCTTTTTCGTTCCATAAGTAAGTAAATGCCGCAAAGAGCGGGTTTCTTTGGTGGCTGACTGAAGGACAAGCACGGCACCTTCCCGAGAGAAGTAGTGCCCGCTGCGTGTGTCTAAAGTGGCATTTGGCACGAGGCAGCGCTACTCAGAATATTAATCCCAAGCCAAGGTATCGATCCAATACCAATATCCTTTATAGCCTACTAGGTCTTTAAACCTCAACTTTAATGGACTTTCAATTGTTAAGAACTCTGACGAGATGTGACAGAAGCTTAACCACTTGTGACTCAATGAGTGGGGAAATCGAGATTTGGATGTTACGACTATCATAACCAGTTTCTAGAAGGGGCAATGCTATAGATCTCAGTGCATGCGGTAATGGACTCGGCTACCACCAAGAAAGAACTTTATGTCTCTCTCTCCAGTCGGGAAAAGAAAAGAACAAATTCCATGTGGCCTCTCAACTGGCTCCAAGATCTATCTATTCTTGCATTACTACATGTAGTCTTTAATTGCACGACCGCCGAGTATCTGTTACATATTGGCCCCCGCACATGCACACAATAGGTTTTCCAGAAAGAAAAAAGATCAACTTAACCTGGATATATAAAAATCGACTTTCTTTGGATTGGGTAATCTCCTAGCTAAAGTGTGATATCGACCAGAAAACCAAAATGGCCGAGAAATCTATTATCAGTCCAGTAATGCAGTGTTGATAGCGGATCACGTTGGTACCCTCCTATTTACGGCCAAACACTATGGAACCTTAGCTACATGTAGCTCCCTTGTCATGATATCGGAGACTTTTTCCACAAAAAGGACCATTACATAGTATGTAAGTACATATGTGCCAAAAGCTTCTGTCGTTGAGCTGTAACACATGCAGCAGTACCACAGCTGCCATGTAGGTGGCGAATCTTTTGATATGTTGCAACTACCGCGCGCGCAACTGCCGTCCTGCCTGATTGACAGTAAATTAAATCATTTTTTTTATTATTTGTTAGTCCTTCCACCGAGCTTAGCCCTCGGGGAGCTTCGGCTTTGTGGACCGCACTTCCAGTACTAGGGTGTAGCGAAAAGTGATCAGAATCTGATAAGACAAATACACGTATTCACCGCAACATTCACTTATCAGATTCTGATCACTTACCCTCAACACCCGGTACACCTGTGTACCACTTGTATGGCGCGAGAAGGCATAGGGGGTGGGTGTGTCTTCAGAGGAATCTTTTTTGTATGGGAATTAGAGAAAATTCCACCGTTAGGCTAGGCGCTAGTACCATTCTGGGAATAGATCTCCCAATTTCTGTGAAGTTTACACACCTACCCACCATAGCTTCTCGAGCCATACGCTTGCGAGCTTGAATTCTTGGCAGACGAGTGATTTTACATGAAGGTAAATTCTATAAACACCCCATATCTATCTCGCATTCTACTTGTTCTTTCCTTTTCTTCGTTGCCACCATGAAATAAGAGCCACTTCTAGTCTATGCTTAAGGATAGACTCATGATAACGTCCCCGGCCCGTCCCGGTAATCCTAAGGGACTGAAAGATACGCACAGTGCACTGAGCGGGGCCGAGGGGGAGCTAGAGTGGGCGGTAAACATAGGATACTGCTACTTGTGTCTTTAGGGCGTACGTATTTCTGGCGATAATGTACCTACATAGATGCTACGGGCTACTTCACAGATTCTCACTCGGTATGTTTACTGGTATGTAGCTAGATTACACGGAGATCATAGTATTACCATCACTATCAGCACAGGCAAGCGTCCTATTCCAGAGGCCATACTTTTACGCCGCGAATACAAAAAAAAAAAAAAAAAAAAAAAACCCAACAACCACGAGATCTAGAATACTCCTCCCGCACCGCCAAGGCTCCCACAAACCCCACTGAAGCCTGACGCCCCAGACGCTATCAGCTACACAACGCAATAAAGAAAAACGCCAAGAGAAACCCTACCCCTACCTCTACGAGTCCATCCCTACTACATATGTATGTATGTACCTACTCCACCCGGAGGCCCACATTGTTGACAACATCCCTCCACCCTGCCCGCAGCCGCCAACATTCATCCGGAGGTCGAACGCCGTGCCCGCACCGCACCGCACCGCACCGCGTCGAGTGAGAGGTCATGATTCCCTGCGGATGTGCTCTAACCAATTAACCATCTGCCCCCGCTTTTGGGGGAGCGGCAACCAATACCATCGCGATCGCCCCTCACCATCACACCCATATTGTCATACGAGAACTAGTATCAAGGTCTCCAATTCAATTCAATTTTGATATATATATATTACTCCCCTCCCTTCCTCCCCGCTCCTCTCCTAGCTATAGCTCTACGTCACCACCCCGCTCCGCCTAAAATAGGTACAGTCGAGCCACTCCTCAAACCACCCAAACCACCCAAACCACCAGAACCACCACTTTCTACATATACCACTCACCCCCATCTCACGAACAACGAACAACAAAAGAAACCCAAGAGCAAAGATCGCAGCAGCAGCAGAAGAGAAACCCGTTATTATTACAACAGCTATACTATACAAACGCTAACTAACCAAACCCCCCCGCTGATCAAAGCCCATCCCGTTCTATATATATATGCAACTCAACCCAAGAGCTACCAACACCCATCCCACGTACCCCCCATGACAAAAGAAAAGAGCTGTCAACTAGTACACAAATAAATGAAAGTGGGTGGCAGAAATACTGATCTCCAAATAACGACAATAATAACAGACGAAAACCAACCAGCAACAAAGACGATTAAACAAGCAGTGCGAATACGAACGAATACGCCTAAAGTATGCCACGCTATGCTTCATCAAAAAAAAAGGGAGAAAAAAAAAAGGGAATCCCGCAATTTCACAAATTTAAAACCTATAATTGATAAGGGCCTCATCCTACCGAATTGAACTAAACCGTCTCTCTCCCAATCCGCGCCTCTACTCCCACACCTGGATTTCCTTCCTCCTCCCTTCCCCTAAAGACGCTCTCCAACCGGCCCCCCAAGCCCTGTACCAGCTCCCTGCGCACCTCCTTGGCGAATCCCTCCGCAAAGACGGCCACATTAACCTCTTGGCTCGTATACCAACTTGCCCTATCCGCATTCGCGCTGCCCACCACCGTTATCCTCCCATCAATGATCATTGCCTTCACATGGCTCTTGACCGCCCTATCCATCAATCCTCCTCCGCCGGCCTCCTTCGCAGCCCCCGTATAATACCACACCCACAATCCCCGTCCCCCGCCCCCGCCCGCACCCCTCTTCCCCTCCGGCAGCGCATTGGCAACAACCCTCTTCACCAATCTCCTTACGCACCACTCCGTGATCCCCGCTCCCGCCGTCGTCACAATCTGCTCCAACATCATCATCCGCCTGCAAGTCACTAGTTCCACTTCCACGCCTCTGCGGACCGCCGCCGCCAACGCATCAATCAGTGGCTGCGAGGTCAGATTCGGCGTCTGTATATAGATGCTCTTCTGTGCCTTTGCAACCGCCAACAGCAGAAACGCATTCTGCGGTGTTCCCATTGGGTCCTTGTGCGCCGGCGGCGCGGGTAAGAAGTGCGATATCGGTGCTGGAAAGCGCGGGTGTCTATGGTGCGGCTGCGGGAGAAATAATGTGGGATGTGTCAGTGCCGGATTCGTCGAGAACTCATGCATGCGCACCGGCGCGGCAATGGGTGTAAGATCTTCGATACCGTGACGGCCTTTATAGCTGTCGCCCATCAGCAGCAGGTCCTCCTCGTCGTCGTCTTCAATCCTCGCCTCCTCGCCGATGCCCCATACGCCGCGCCAGAATTGGAGAAATGTGTCTACCACCGCGCCCTCAAAGATGGTCGCGGACTCGCCCCAGACCTCGTATGAGATGTTTGCGCTAGGTAGCACGAGGACCTTGCGGTCGACGATGCAGAATTTACCGTGTAGCACTGAGAACGGCAGGTAGAAGATACTCTTGACAGCCATATCGAGCCCCTCCAGCTCGTGCGGTTCGGGTAGCCCCATGGATGCCCATATTGATGGCGGATACTCCTTCCCCTTTGGTGTCGACGGGTGTCGGAGCTTCTGAAGTAGGCTCGAAGACGAAAACCCGATCCTCACGCGAATTCGGCCTTTACCCTTTGCGAGCGCGGTATCGGAGAGTGTCCTAAGGGCGTCCGCAAAGACCGCCCGCGACTCTGACGCTGCCCAGAAGCATGTTACGAACAGGACCTCAGTTGTAGCAGAGGCAATGATTGACGACAGGAGCGTCGTCACTGAGAGACCCGTGCCCACATGGAACGATCGGGGCGTTGATGAAGTTAGCAGCGAGGTTAATGAGAGGGGTGTATCAGGCGTGCGTCCGTCCGCGGGGGACAGCGTGCTAATGAATTCCTCGCACAGTGAGCGGTCGGCCTCTGATAACTGTGTCGAATTTACGGAGGAGAGGTGCTGCTCGTATGATTGGAGGTGCTCTGAGTCTGGGGGGTGAGAGAGCGGGTTTGTGGGCTGGTAAGTTGCTGATGAAGACGAAGAGTTACTGTGGAAGGGGAATCGGAGTGACATTGGGGTGGGTCTGTGTTTGGGTCTATGTTGTTTGGTTCCTGTTTTTCTATTTCTTTTGGGTCTTGCTCCTCGTGATGGTGATGGTGATAGTAGTGATAATTGGAATGATGATGATGATAATGATGGTGTAGGTATATTGAATGCAAAGTGCAGCAGAGCAGCAATCGAGAGCAGAAGCAACGAGTGTGGTGGGGATGGTAATGGTGATGATGGAGGGTATGGGTGCGTATTAAGGTAGGGAACAGGTAGAACAGGTAGAACAGGTAAAGGCGAAGGCGAAGGTGAAGGTGAAGAAGGCTCACGGACGCGCGTGGGATTAATTACATCCATTCCGATGGCTACCACCGTTCGGAACACTCTATCACGCAGCTTGCTAGCAGGTCTGTGCCGTACGTAGGTATGTATGTGACAGTACATATGTCTTTTCCTGTCTCTCACTCTCCTTTCTATCCCTCCTCCTCCTCCCTTCGTTCGTTGTGTCTGGCTGGTCACTGGTGGCTGGCAAAGCAAGCAGGCTCTCTCTCTTGACAACGAACAAATCTGGTGAGACTCGACGGGGATTATGCGAGGACAAGGACGTCATGCCAAAGCAAGCAGGGATAAAATTGGTACCGGTAGCAACAAGCTGCAAAGCTATTATTATCGCGGGGACTGCAGTACCAGAATGTAGCTTTCACCACCACTACATGATGTACCTACATATCTCTGTACATACACTCCTTAACTTCCAACAACAACAACAAAAACTACTACTACATGTAGCACTGGAGCTTGTTATCTGGTGCCTCGAGATATACATGTAGTTCTCCAACATACCCGCAGCTGTGCATGTAACTCACTGGCCCCAACAATAATAACAACAATACTCAAGTTTCAACCCTTCCCGCGTACGCCACAGGGGGGAAGAGACATGAATGGCTTGGCCCTGACTAGAACTGACGGCACAGCGACATACCTACACCTCCACGGTCTACTCCTACATGTATGCACATATGATCGCAATCACAAACAGAATAGATGGGCAGACTCACGGGTTCTGGGAAAACACGTAGGTGGGTGGATAGGTGAATAGGTATACGACAGAACAGAACGTGTAAAACTAGTATACAAGACCAAACCAAACCACCGACCACATATATCATCCCTCACCCCCTACCCTCTCGCCCCTTTTCCTGCAAGTCGCTGCTACTACTACCTACTACTGCGTGTACCTACCCGTACTAATGTCCACTGAAGTAGTACTTACCACCTTGATAACCCCCCAAACATAGATCCTTACTGCACATCGATAAAACAAGCAAAAGAACACACAAGAAGAAACAAGTAAAAAAGAATATCAACGCCTCCTCCCTACAACTCTGCCATCCTACAGGAACATCTAAAAGTAATTTTTTTAAAAAAATCTATACCTAAGTGTGCATGGCCCATTCCTCCCAATCCTAATTATGTCCTACCCCTCACTTCTTCTTTGACTTGGCCCCCTTCTTTGACGATGCTGCAGCGGCGGTCGAAACCTTGGAGTCCACACTGGATGCCCTGCTCGTCGCCGCACTCGTAGCTTTGCTCTCTGCCCCCTTCTTTGCCTGTTCAACAGCCTTGTTCTGCGCACGCACCGGACTACGTCAGCACGGACCTTCTATTTTTAGACCCCAGGTGGGTTTAGTCTGTTTGTTAGTCTGTAGTGGTGGGGGGCCGCATCCGGCCAGAACGTACCTTAGGGGGTCTCCCCGGCAACTTCCCGTTCGTCTCCGCAGGAACAACCTTCGCTTCTTTCGCCGCTCCCGCCGCGCCCTTTCCCTTCTTTGCTGGCGGGCCGCGCTCCTCCTCCTCTTCCTCCTCCCGGTCGCGGCCCTTCTTGGATTTCGCAGTCCCGGTAGTGGCAGGGGTGCCATTGGTGGCCTCATTCTCAAACTCGCGCATAACGGTCATGATAAGCGTTGTGCAGCGGCGTGAGATCTCGAGACTCGTTCGGCTCAGGAAGAACCAGTCGAAGCGGAACAGCGGGCTCTCTCGAATCTCGTCGCGGATCATGTCGTGCAGGTTTTCGGCATCGAGGCCAAACTTGTCCAGGTGCACGAGGAGGAAGCGGTCCTCTTCCTCAGTGTAAATCTTCTTATTGGTGGTAGAGACAGAGTAATTGAGTTTAAGCTGCTGGAGGGGAACCCGGTACATCTCAATCTTCCGTCGGAGGAGCCTTTTTTGCTTGGTGATCTTCTCGGACTTGTCTTCGCCGGCTTCAATTGTGGCAATATATTTCTCCCAGCTAGGCATTTCCTTATAACGGTCCCAGAAGACCTTGGCGTACTCGCGCACTTCTTTCTCGGTCTTACTCTCGATGTCGGCGGCGATAGCGGAGATGCTCTTCCTTCCGTATTTGGCAGATAGCTGGATGAAGGACATGAAATCTTTCCGGGACCAGTTTGAGAACCCTTGCTCGCCGAGGCGAGTCTTCTCTTCCTGCTCTGCTTCGGTGAGCGGCACGGCATTGTCAATGATCTCTTGCTCTTCGATACGGGCAGCTTCACGCTCCTCAAGTGTGTCTTCAGTTCCGTCGCGGAGGACAGCCTTGTAGCCCTGCTGCTTCTTGAAGTATGCAGTCTCCATCTCCTGGAGCTCCACCAGTCTCTGAGGATAGAACTGATGCTCATGAACAGATACCTGTTTTGGAGCTCTAGGGACTTTGGGCTTCGTGTCTGCCTGTTTGCTGCCCTGTGTCAGGACCTGGCGGTAGTAGTTATCAATACCGTAGCTCTGTTCCTTCCTCTCTCTCTTGGCGGGGTTGATCCAGTTCGCGCCAATATTTGTCTTCTTGACCGCAGCAAAGTTCTCGCCGTTCCACTCGTAGGCGGAGTCGCTAGTGAACTTTTGCAGATCATCGAGTCCTAATTTAGCGTATCTTGCGTTTAGCTCCTTGGTACGCTGTTCACCACGCTCAAGGATTGCGTTGATATCATCATCGGTCATGTCCTGTGTAATCTGATTCTCCTTGTCCTTGCTATTTTTGAAAACGACGTCTGCGCCGTGCTGAATCATGGATAATAGCTCATCCTTTGATGCAGCGGCCTTAGTCTGTAGCTGTGCTCGAGACTGCTGAATAACGAGCTGGTCAAGGCGGAGCTTCTGGGCAGCACGCTCCAAAACTTTCTCTTCAATGGCGTTCTCAGTAACGAAGCGGAAAACCATCACCTGCTTGGTCTGACCGATACGATGCGCACGGTCCATAGCCTGGAGATCCGCCTGGGGATTCCAGTCTGAGTCGTAGAGGACGACGATGTCTGCAGTTGTCAAGTTGATACCCAAACCACCAGCTCTGGTGGTAAGTAAGAAGATGAATTTGTCGCTACCAGGCTTGTTGTAGTCGTCAATCGCAGCAATACGGTCCTCGTGGGCAGTGGAACCATCAATACGGCAGTAGTTGTATTCTCTGAAAACACAATAATCTTCAAGGATATCAAGTTGACGTGACATCTGAGAGAAGATGAGGATCCTGGAACCCTGTGCCTTCATACGCTTAAGGAGCTTGTCAAGCATGACCATCTTTCCGGAGTTATCGATGATGTGTTCATCGGTGGTGTATGGGGGGCCGGGCTCAGCACCTTCGAAAAGGTACGGGTGGTTACAGCATTTACGAAGTTGCATGACAATATTCAGAAGACGAGTTTTAGATTCACGCTTACCACCGGCACCATTAACGGCGTCAATATCCTTCTCGAGAATCTTCTGGTACCATTTAACTTGCATTTCGGACATGCCAATGTAAACATTGACCTCTGTAAGTTGTCAGCATTTGTCACAGTTGTGAATAATTGGGTAAACATACCCTTCTTTGGCAGCAAGCTCTTCTCGACATCGCTCTTGACACGACGTAGCAAGAATGGTCTAAGAACTTTGTGTAGCTGTTGAACAACCATATCTTGATCTCCTCCCTGTGTTTCGAACCACTGGTCGAATGCGCTGGAGTCACCAAATACATCAGGAAGCAAGAAATTAAGCAGCGCCCATAGCTCGTGGAGGTTGTTCTGGAGTGGTGTTCCGGTAATAAGAAGACGGTTTCTGGAGTTAAAGATCCGGATAATCTGCGCTAGGGCGGACTCTTCGTTCTTGATACGGTGGGCTTCGTCGACAATAATGTACTCCCAAGCGAACTTTTTCAAGTGTGTCTTCTCTCGCAGAATCATCTCATAACTTGTGATCATAACATCAAAATCCTGTGTTAGAACACGCTCGTGGATAAGCTTTGCACGCTCCTCCTTGGTTCCCTGTAGTACTAAGACGTTGACACCGGGGGTCCAGTGGTCAAACTCTCGCTTCCAGTTGTCGAGTGTGGATTTTGGAACAGTGACCAAATGAGGCCCATTCACGCCGGCAACATGACGCAGATATCCAAGGAACTGTCCGAATATTAGCTTCTGTGGAAAGGATCCGGAAAGTGGAGCATACCGAAATTGTTTGTAATGTCTTTCCGAGACCCATCTCGTCGGCCAGAATACCGGAAATTCCATTCTCGTGTAAAGAAATCAGCCAGTTCAGACCGGCAATCTGGTAATCTCTCATAGTGCCGCCCTTGACGAAAGGTGGTGACTCTGTGAATAGGGTTGCAGCCTCTCCTTCGCCTTCCTCGTCCTGGAGGAGCTCTTCATCCTCTTCCTGCTCGGTACGCCGGCGCCTGTTTTCCGCAGCTGACGCTTTCTTGCCCTTTGAGTTCTTTTTCTTTTCCTCCTCTTCAGCTTGGATACGGAGATAGTCGGGGTTGTTGCCCATAAAGTGGCGGAAGAGATCTGCGTTGAGGAACTGTCAGCCACAATGTGCTTTGCGAGACGGGTGTTAAGGGCGATGATTACCTGTCAGACCAAGGAGGTAGCGAATCCTCTTGGTTGAGTCGTTTTCCTAAGCCAAAAAATGTCAGAACTACACGTTGTTCGGACATCCACTTTACGCGCGTAGGAATGGAACGAGTAAATGCCACAATTCACAAAGAGTTGAAACGTACCTTTCTCTGATTCAAATTTTCATTCTTCTTACCGAAAGCCTTCTTTTGCTTAGATACCGCGAACGATCTGCGCCGTCGGCCATCTGCTGGTGCCACGGACTCATCATCCCCGTCGTCGTTTTCCTCATCCACCTCCTCGTCATCATCATCCTCGTCTTCGCTTTCGTTTTTCTGCATCACCAATCCATTTCCGCAAGGGATGCTAGCCACGTCCTGAAATTATAGTCGCGCTTGTAAGCTATCGATATAACATAAAATACATAGCATAGATGCTTCCAAAGCACTGTAAGCAAAAGGATTTGGGGTAACAGAGCACATACATCCATAGAAACATCACCGTCATCGTTTGCCTCGTGTTCTGAGCCGTCAGTTGTGGTATTAGTAGTAGCTGGTGCATTACTTTCGTCCGCCATCTCCGAGTCGGGGAGTGAGGCTCTGCTCTCTCTATTCTTGACCATGTCTTCTTCTCGCGCGCTTTCCTCTCCTGGGTGAGTTTATAAAAATTGGATTGTGCGAAGGTTGATAGGTGGGCTCGCAAGGGAATAATTGGCAGGTTGGTGTTGAGAGGAGGTATGGCGAGGGAAGAGAAGGCAGGCAAAGGAAACCCGCTGTACAGGCCCTATGCACTTCTACTGAATCCAAGCGCGTCGCCGAAGATTATTTCCCACGCGAAACCCTCCCCCGCCAAGCCAGTCTGAAGACTGCTTACTCATCCTTGCTCCTGAAGGTGGCGCTACAGAATTTGATAATGACATCGACTTCGTCGCCGAGAATCTTCTAACCGCCGTTTTCCTGCTCCTTCATCTGGTATCACTCAGGTTTCTCGGCCTCTCGGGGTCTCTCTGGGCTTCTCGGGACTGTGGATCCCTACCAAGGAAGGTCAATCATCGGCCATCCAGGATTACCCTACTGGCTTAGCCTACAGTATCGACCTGCAGGCTTCACTGGACCTGTGGACCTGACTGACACACCATCGACTGCATTCGCCCTCTGGCCTCTGTCTGTTCAACCTGTTGATCATCCTTGGTCGTGGTTTGGTTTGGTGTCATTCGGTGTCACAAGGTTCGCCTCCTTCTATTTGTGTTCTTTGGCTATTACTTTCCTGCCTATAACTCGTCCATTTGATTTAAACCACCAGTAGACTTCACCACGACTCTCGTTTTCTGCCACCTAATCTCATCGGGGCACTAGTCTACTCCTCCCTTCGTTTGACACCATCTTAGTCCCAATTTCCACCCACCTTTCTCATCATAACCCCACACCCCTCTCATTCTCCTCACTACATCACACCATCGCTACACACTATTAATACCATCATCACCTATAGAGTGTGTCGATACACACTTCATACAGTCTCGACTACGATTTTGGAGAATTGTGTTTGTCATACAAGCACCCCTTCACCCACCAGAAATAACCTTCGTCTAAATGGATTTGACATCCCTCTCTTCAACTCTCCCCCGCAGCAACCCCTCCAACGAAGACACGGATCAGCTTTCTTCAACCTTGCTACTGGCTGCATTCAAACAAACAGCCCTCTCGGTTACGACCCTCTACAAGACTGCTGCAAATGAGGCGGAGCGCTCCCGCCGTGAAGGGAGGGTAGAGGGCTACCAGGATTGCATCGATGACCTGCTACTGTTCCTGGAGAAGGTTGAGGGAAGGTGCGACAAAAGCTCATTAGAAACGATGCGGCAGTGGGCACTATCGAGGCGGAGGAAAGCCGGTGGCGCTAGTAAGCCCAAGTCTAGACGCGAGGAACGGGAAGAAAGTGTCGACAGTGAAGAACTTCCTACCATCGACAATAATATCGAAGTTGTCTCTCCGCAGTCTCAGCAGCAAAATAGCCCATCGGCTCCACAACATTCGGCAAACAATTCGCCTCCCACGCCTGTAAAGCCACAGTCGAGCGATGTACTCCAACAAACCCCGGTGTTTAGCTTCCGTGCCGATATGGACCTACCACGACACGTGCCTCCACAACCACGCTTCGACAACAACAGTTTTGAGGAACTCCCGGACACAGAACTTTATTCGCCACCCACTTCTCCAACACTGTCAGCTCACAATCCAACCATCTTCCAGAACCGGGCCGGCTCTAATACCACCAACCCTCCGCCATTCCGTCTTGGTAGCCCCACATCTACTGGAAGGCATCCGCAACAACGTGCTGGGAACAAGAGAAGGATTGGAACCATGTCGGAGTTCTTTGATTTCCCTGGAGTGGAAAAGATGCAATTCGAAAACAAGAGGAGACGGCACTAGTAGTCTATTGAGTGTATAGTTTGAGGCTACGGGAATAGATACGAGGTCGTGGACACAAAGCCAGATAATTATACGAAATACACGAAACGATAGGTTCACTTGAATTGATATTGGAGGATGTATGTATATTCGATTTCAGCGTGGCGGCAGGCCGCGAAGAAACGAACCGGATCATTGTCTATTTGTTCTTTTCTTTTCTTTCCTTTTTCTTTCTTGTTTTTTGTGTTGCATGTCATATTTGTTGGGGGCTGGGAGTCGATGGGTCATTATTATAGATTTGGGGAGGTAGCATCTTGTTGTTTTTTTTCCAGAGAAAAGGAAAGTAACTTGTTTGTGAGTTGGGCAGAGTATTTTTTCCGTTGCTTTCATCGCTATCCTCAGACTTGGGGATTATTGTTACTCTTTAATAACCTTCCTGTTTTTTTTTTTTTTGTTCTAGGGGACTTAGAAGGAAGTTGGAGGGGTGTTTACTACGCTGGCGTTATTTCCTTTCGGTTTTCATAGTAGCTAATCTACGTGGCATATATATGTCTTCATCCACGGTATTTTTGTTGGTATTTGAGAAGAAGGAATTTTTCTGTTGATTCCGTTTTATCCTATCGATTGCGGGGGTGTCCGATATTGGTTGCAGGTGACGACATGTACGAATTTTCAACATTATCCATCATTCCTTTTCTCCCCTTGCTGAGGAGGAAGAGATGATGGGGTGCATCAGCTGCTCCCCGATGATTAGGTAGAATTCAATTCTACATACATACAGAAAATTGTAAGGGGGGAAAAAACGTCGTGGGCCTTCTGGAACGCTCAAGTCACTTCCATCGACAGCAGTCACTAAACTCAAAGGTCCTTTTTTTTCTCTTTAAATCCCCTGCACGTTGCAGGACTTGGCTAGTCTGGATGGGGATAAGCGGTTCGATCGCGTGGTTGATGGGCATTGGGCTGGGCTTGGGATCTTAACTTTAAATGAACTGGACTGCAGCACGCATGGTGGGATGAGGACGCAGTGGTTTGCTTTTCCGAGGTTGATGGTGTGGGGTTGTTGCACGAGGTCATTGGATCATGAGATATCACTCGCAGTTGTCGAGCTGCCCAATGGGTAGTCAGCCGAGGAAGTTCCTTGGAGATATACACCGAGAGTGCTAGAGCGAATTAAGAGTAGTATTATCAAAGTTTCCGAGTGTTTTCATGCTCGTGTTCTTGGAGAGCGAGTGGTCAGTGATGGAAAAGAAAGTGAGTAACGGAAACCAAAATCTATATTAGAGTATTGATATATATATATAATTGGTCGGTGTAGCATCTATATTTTGGCATATTAATAGAAGGTTGTGATACCAATAGATATTCCCTATTATTAGCCCGTACTACAAAGGATTCTTAAATCGATCATTTACACGATAGTACAAATTATTGTATATACATAGGACAATATATGTACTCATACAGCGTGAGGTAAAATCATCGTAGAAGTATGGGAAGAGTCCTATTGGCTTGCCCAGCCATAGAAACCCTGTTTTTAGATCCCTGTTTCTACAATAATTTTACCTCTCGCTGTACAGGTCTTCTTCTTCTCCTCCCCCTCCTCCTGCTAATCCTCCCCTGTCTTGTAGACCCTTCGGGTGCTATTGAGCTTTCTCAAACGTGATATATAAGACTGCATAATCTCCCTATATATAAACATTTTTCGCCCCTTCCTATACTGCTGGTAAAACCCTACATTACGATCTAGTGGTATTTACACCGAAATAGTGATGGGCACGAGACAAGTTATCTCGAGACTTTTGGCAAAATAAGACGAGACCTTGGGGGAAACAAGACGAGACAAGACAAGACTGGTCATAGATATCTCGAAATTTATCTCGAGACTTTTTTTGATTTTTTTTCCCACCACACAATTTGATATTGCAAACTCCTAAACCAGGGTTAGGGTTTGGCAACTGGCATTGGGGTCACATGACCACGAAGTTTCGAGACTTTGTCAAGACTGGGCCTTTTTCTCGAGACTTTCGAGACCAGAATGAAAAAATACAAGACAAGACAAGACCTGCCCAAGTCTCGTCTCGTCTTGTCTCGCGCCCATCACTACGTGACAGAAACGTTTAGCCCACGGTCATAGTCTCAAACATAGGACTTCCAACGAGTTCCGTTACGGTACCCAAGACCGAAAGTCAACTCTGCTATCTATACACTTGAAACATTGAGTTCTCAGGAATAATCGTCCACTGCTCGTGGTTTGTGAGCTAATGTTGTCTACGAGTGGATAGTTTGGAATAAAAGAGGCGCTGGTTTAATGTACACGTCATACATGAAGCATATGGCTTCCTATTTCTAAATATATTGAAGTAGTAGCAATATGAACGGGATTCGAAGTATTGAATCCAAATTCAACAATCATATATTGTAGAATCGTAGCACCTCTCTGCATCCCACTCTCATGTCATAAATTATTTCTGAGAATTGGAAGACTATATATTTTGCATATGAATAATCGCTCTATCAGCTGAAGATTATAATATTACATTTCTAGCATGGGTTGTGTTGGTTTTGTTAGGTTGAGTTGGCCAAAACAACATATTTGTATGGGATGCAACCGAATCTCCAAGTTGCTCTACTTCTAGCTCATATAACTTCTTCCACATTTGACTTCAGAGAGTGCCCTTTTGGATTTATTAAATTTGAGAGCCAATATTTCATCCCCTAAAGCCATGTTTATCATTGATGACAATTGTGTTATGAGTGGTGGTTGCATTTAGACGAACCAAGAACTATACATATAGCATTTACTCGCGCGTTCATTAAAAAGTCGGAATTTTTGGTAAGGATTTAGTTGCAATGGCTTCCGACCATTTAATGAACACGCGAGTATGTCCGTGCATAAATTGATTTTATCAGTACAATACAGACACGTACACCTTTCAAAGTACTCATGACGGACTTATGGCAGTGAAATCGGCAACCCTAGGTATGTTCTTGCGAATCATGTAATTGCTGCCCACAACATAGTAAAAGCGACTCGCCCTTTTCAAAAGAAAGTATCTGGCCATCAAGTCTAATAGTACATGATCAGTCGCCATGGTCCAGTTGAGGCACACCAACGTACTTATTTCCGCCGGTTGATTTATCTCTTCACAACTGTAGTCATGGTTTGGACTCGTATTCCCAGTAAAGTCTCCCGAGTACCGGGCCTTTTTATTATTTTATAATTTATTCATTTCCGTTCTTCTTTTCTCATATTATAATATAGCCGGCCTTCTTAGACATAACCATGTGATAGTCACACTTGTTATGAGCATTTACTCAAGGCGCCATAATACTAGAATTAGGCTGTATTATACGATTTGCTACTATAGGAAGCAACAATATTGAACACACACAGAGCGGTTTATCACCGAGTGATATATCATGATCCATCGGAAGAAGCCATGTAATTATTACTAAATTGTGAAACTTGACAAAGAACTCAAGAGACTAGCCCTATGATAGAAATAATATTTCATGTCACGCGATCCCCGCAGTATTATTTCCTTTTCCAAACACCTCACCTTCCCAGTCAGTCAATGGAATCGGGACCCATGCCAATTCGCAACTCGGCAACTTCCCATTCCTCCAAGCCCCCACTAGCCCCAAAACAGCCCAAGATCTACACAGCCGGAGCCTCAACCTTTTTTTCCAACAGCCAAACACAAGCCCAGGGGTTCACTCCTCCCTCCCTCAAAGTCACGAAACATCGCCCAGCGCCGCGTGGTGGGGTGAAGAAAAAAAAGGACCGAAAAAGAAAGCCGGACAAGCAGCACAGAAAGTCACTCACTACCAATAAGAACAGCTAATAATGGTCGTATCGATACGCCTGCCCGAGAGCAACAGTACCTACTCCCGAAAACGCCGATACAGCACACGCTTTTCGCGGAAGCTCCTGGTTGTCGCAGTTGCTCTGCTGTTTGTGCTCCTTTTATGGCTGCTTGGCGGGGATGCGACGGACGACGACGACGAGCCAATCGCGTGGGATCTGGGTGAAGTGAAGAGCGGGTTGACAAGTTTGGTCATTGTGACTTGTCACGCGGTGTGGTTGGGCGGGAAAGCTGCTGGAGAGGATGAGAGCGAGTGGTGGGCTGGTCCCCCCTTTTTGGGTGTTGGGATGAGCTAATGGGTGTGGGGCGACGTAGGGCTATCAATGATTTCCAGAAGGGCGAGACTAGAACGTTTATTAAGCATATCGAGGCCGGAGTTTCAATTGCGTTGCAGAATCCGGAGACTCTGCTTGTTTTCTCTGGGTATGTTTTATCGTGGAATGGTTGTTCCCTGTGAGCTCCTGCTAACTAGTTATCTCTCCAGCGGCGAAACCAAAGCTTCAACAGGCCCCAGGAGTGAGGGTAGCAGCTATTTTGTAAGCTCTCTATAATTAATACAGTAATCAGAAGTTCTAGACTAATGCCCACCTAGAATTTAGCTGCAGCCCGCGACCTCATACCAGCGGACCTCCTTGCACGAACCACCACCGAGGAAAGCGCAATGGACTCGTATCAGAACGTGCTCTTTTCAATTAGCCGCTTCCACGAAGTAACCGGGACATACCCCAAAACCATAACTGTCATATCCCATGAATTCAAGCGCGAAAGATTCCAGAGGTTCCACCGGGAAGCTATACAGTTCCCGGAAGAGGCGTTTACCTTCGTTGGGATTGATCCAGACTGGGCGGACGAAACCAACGCTAACAAGGCCTCGATTTTGGAACACGAGGAGTCAACCAGGGCTGCTTGGGGGGTGGATCTGTATGCATGTATCGAGGACGACGAGTTGCGTGAGAAGAGAAGGGGCAGAAATCCGATGAGGAGGTATAATGCATATTCAATTAGCTGCCCGGAGCTTGTGGGACTGTTTAGATGGTGCGGACTCGACGAAGGTACCGGAATAACGACGAGGCTTTATCCGGGAAAGCTGCCGTGGTTGGACTGATAGAGATTGCCTTTTTTCTCTCCTTTTCTTTCCTTTCCTGTGTTTTTTTTAGAAATATACCAAGGACATAGAGCTTGTGGCTTTGTAATAAGTAGTTTTTTTTTCCTTCTTACTTTTTTCTTTCTTTCTGTCTTGACTTTAGATTCCGGGGTGGGCGTTTTAGGGCGTAACTCAAAGCTTGTAGACTGCTATTAATATTAGATATAGCGTGGCCGCGTCTGAGTACTATATAACTTGTTGGAGGACTTTATTGATAATAATAATGCTGCATTGGTCATTGAACAAATACGAGTCGGCTTAGTACTGCAGGTCTTTGTAATACGGGTCCACGTGCTAGAGCTATGGCATGCATAGCGAATGTTTAGAATTGCTATGCTGGTCGAATCAGATCAGTTGTTCCTTTCTGTTTAAACGGAAACCCTGTTCTGATTGTTCCCACTCACAAACTCATGTTTGCTATTGACGCGGCTCTCCTCTCTATCGTTGACTTCAAAACTATTTAAGCTGGCGCATTTTTTATGATAAGCTATTTATAGTACCGCGCAAATTGTATACGAGTGACATTCTATGAACCAATTCCAACGTCAAAATTTTCGCCACTACTTGGACAACAAGATTGCCAGGGAGGTATCAAAAGCTTTTTATTCACTCCTATCGTTGTACATTTACAAAAACAGGTATGCACACACACGCCTATATCCCCACCGCCCCCAAACATTGAAGAGTTAAAGGAAAAACAAACAAGCCAGACAAAGAGGAAGGACAAAGAGAAAAGAAACCCAGAAGAGCCCGATTTTTGAATGTTTTTTTTTGTGTTTTAAATTTCTGAATTTGATTCACAAAAAAAGAACGAACCATTGTTTTATTATTTTCAAGTTACTTTTTTCATTCAACTTTCCATCTAAGCCCTGCTCATGACGCCCCAAGCCCTGATGATATTGTCTGTGTAACCAGCAAACAGAGTCTGTCCATCCGCGCTCCAAGCCAATGAAACACACTCCGGGTCGCGGCTCTTTGAGCCGGCGGTGACGAACTCGGGCTTGAGCTCGTCGACCTTGGACTTCTTCTCGAGGTCGAAGACAATGATGGAGCTGGCGGTGGCAGCGCACAGCCAGTAGCGGTTGGGGGAGAAGACAAGAGCGTGGATCTCGTCGCCGGCGTTGAGAGAGTAGAGGTGCTTAGACTCGTTGAGGTCCCAGAGCATGGTGGTTCCGTCCTTTCCACCGGAAGCACAGAGAGAGCCGTCGGGGGAGATGGTGACGGTGTTGATGTAACCGGTGTGACCGACGTGGTCGGTCTGGATGCGGCAGGAAGCGAGTTCCCAGACCTTGAAGAGGTATATATGTTAGCATGAGGAGCTCTTAGACGAATTGGTGCTAATAGTGGGTATAAAAATGGGAGAGAGGAAGTGTATCATCAGTGCGTTGGTGATTGGTTGTCTCATAGACTAGATAGGTCTCTGAAGTAGCAAATACTATAAAGTTGCATAGCATCCTTTGATATCTCCGCCTCTTTTCGGCGCAATTTGGGGTGCGTGGGTCCTGGCGTTTGAGGGGGGCAAAGAAAAAAAAAAAGGTACAAACCTTGACCAACTTGTCCCAACCAGCAGAAACAATCACAGGGTTCTGGGGGTTCGGGGAGAACCTGACGCAAGAAACCCACTCGGTGTGACCCTTGTCGGTGATGGTGAACTTGCAGTCACCGAGGGTGTTCCAGAGCTTGATTGAGCGATCTCTAGATCCAGAGACAATCTGACGGTTGTCGGCGGAGAAAGAGACGGAAAGGACGTCACCAGTGTGTCCGACGAAGCGGCGGGTGGTCTGACCGGTGGAGAGTTCCCACAGACGGAGGGTCTTGTCCCAAGAGGCGGAAAGAGCGTAGGCACCGTCGGAAGAGATCACCTGTAGCTCTCTGTTAGCGAGGAAATCCTCCAATTTCTTTCTCCTCAATAGTCGGAAGTGAACATACACAGTCGGAGACGATGTGGGAGTGACCGTGGAGACTCCTCTTGGGGACACCAAAGCTTCCCTCGTCACGGGTGCTGCAAAAATTCATCAGACAACTTTCTGAGAAAGGCATCCTCCAGCTGCAGTGAAAACGAGCGAGAAGCGGATATTTCTTACAGGTCCCAGATGATCAGAGTCTTGTCACGCGAAGCGGACAAGAGCATGTTGGGGTTCTCGAGGGAAGTGGCCAGGGACTGTTTCGTTCCGTCTTAGTTAATATCCATCTCCACACTATAGCACTGAGAGGGAGCCTCTTCTTACAGTGACCCAGCCGCTGTGCCCTGATATTCAATATCCAAATTAGCATCTCCAATTCCAGAAGATTTCCCAAGAAGCACCCAGCATTTCTGGAGCTTAATTCGCTCCTCATTTTTTCCACCGGAACAGCGTGTTCATCCTACCTTCAAGGGTCCCGCGCAAAACCATCTGTTCAGCTATCATACCCCACCAATCGACGTCAGTATTTCGTTCCGCCTGTTTCCCATTTCCCTCCTCAGCATCTTAACGGGGGGGGTGAAAAAACACACACCACTCATGATGACTTATAAAATTGACCGGAAAAGAAGTTGAATAGGGTCGTTAACTTCGTGGTGGTTTCGTGGGTGGACGTGAGAAATTCGTTTACTGACGGGGGAATCGAAATGTCTCTGCTGGGTGTTGTGTGGGCGTCGCTCGTGCCAAGACACTACGAACTAAGCAGGATTGGGCCGTGTGGGTAGGAGATTGCTGGTGGGCTGTGACTGTCTGGACTTCAGGGCCAACCCCTTCTCTACCTTATCTTATCACATCGATCAATCCCGCTAATTATAGCACCCCTAACCCTAAAATTAATGTTTGCACATCATCTCACTCGGGTGCCACTGAATCCATAGCCCTGTTTATAGGGATCACGTCCTAACAGCACCAGAAAAGGAAATACTCTAGATGCTCTGGGTAGACGCTTTCACGGGGGGTACGGTTAACACAGAGGTACGGTCAATCTCAAATATACGCCGGAGTGATGTATGATACGCAGGGAGTTGATCGACTACCTCTTTTGGTTTCCATACAAAATCTTGGAATTGACCATATCCCCGTGAAGTCGTCGGAAGAGGAAACAATAGTAGGATGTGGTTTGCTATTGTCCTTCAACCAAGCTGAAATCGTTACATGTGCATAACTGTGTCTTTAGGTCCCGGCCTTGTCTCACGTTTCATGCCGGGTTCATCACTCTAGAGTCATTCGTGAAACTTTATTTGCGTTGCCGAGGTCTGCCGTAGTAAGAACATGGGAAATGTGAAAAGGAGAGGGGGGAGATCAAGTCGTTGATATACAAGCGATTTCATGGATTATGGTACCGATACGGTACGGCAAGAGGCAACCGCCACATCTTATTCTTATTTGCTAGGAGGGCCCTGATTACTACACGAGAGTGTAATTAAAAATAAACCGGATAAGCGATCTTCCCTCGTACTGCTCTGCCCTAGTACCACGGTAGAATTGCAATGTAATGTAGAGTCCACAGATAAGAAAGAAATTATTATGGATTACTTCTTGCACATCCGTTCCCATCCTCTTCTTTCAACCCAGGTTGCTGTTACTTTACTTGCTACAAAATGTATCCGGCTTCCTTCCGGGGGCACAGGAGTTGTCATTACCTCTGCGGCACGGTTGGCTACCTATAACTAATCTTGTGCTCCTAGAGTAGAAGAGCGCGAGAACAAACGTGCAGGCGACAAAAAAATAAAAGAAAAAGAAAGGAAAGGAACGCTGTAATTCTGTTCTGTTCATAATTCAGTGTTTCCACATTGTCGCATCCCTTCAGGCAGGAACAGGTAGATAAAGTCTCCCTGGTGACCCACACCCGGTCTCCTAAATCCTACCCGGATAATCCTGATCAGCAAGCAAGAAGAAAAAAGGCTCTATGCCCGTACATATAGTAGGGTGTATCTCCACTCATATATGTATGTGCTTTCTCTACTTTACAGTGGAGTATTTCTGCGCAGAACGGCAGGGTTAAGTAGGAGCACATTTTGGGATTAGCAGGAGTTGTTGCCCGTATCGTATTTGTCGTGCGGCTGAGCTGATTTCTAGGCGGGCGAAGCTAGCTGTGTTTGGGGTTTGCTAAGCCTCTCAAACGTCTGTCTTGACACCTTTGTGCCCATGATCCCCGGCTATTTCGTTCCCAACTGTAACATCCACAGCCCACACCCATATTCTCTGTGCGACATCGACGGCTGCACTGGCATGGGTGGATGGATGGATGTTGGAACGTCTCTCACCAGCGCCGCTAAAGTTCTTCACTCTTGGATACTACATGCATACCTAAGTACACAGCTGATATGTACTGACTGAGCAGTGGTGATAGTTAATGGTGATGTTGAGTGGCAGTGGCTTGCATCGTTGGTGGTATTACTAGAGTACATACTGTACATTCAAGAGAGTGGTTGAGAAGTGGAGAGTGGGTACCCAAAGTTACATGTATGTAACTGTACCACCATGGCTGTTATTTGCGAGTAATAAAAAACTGTAGTGCTTACATCCCTTTCGCCAGACAATGCATAACCCCCTCCCTCTACCTCGTGGTTTCTATTTACGAACCCACTACCCACATAATTTACAGACCAACTCAATTCGAAATCCTAAGCCTTACTCAATAGCAATATGGATTCCCTCCAGTGTGCTTCTTCACCGGTACCGCAACTTCTTCGTCTGATCGTCGATATGTCACAGTGGAGAATAGCATGATAGAGGGAGACCTAATAACCTGGAGCAGGTATGGACATGGCCGATGGCACCTTTTGTCTCTCCCCCCCCTCCCCCACAAACTCCTCTTTCCTCCCTTCCTTTTTACCCTTCCTCCTTCGCGCCTTTGTTGCTTTTTTGACACATCTGTGCATCCAGTCAGGAGCATTTGCTGTCATTGTGGCTGGAATAACTATTGGTTATCGTCCCAACGCCGCTGTATCAGTCCACCGCCTGCTTGCCTACCTGCCTACATACGGTACATGTACGACACTGGATTTGGTGTGTGTATGACCGCCGCAACCACCCATCTCTGATCTTGTTGCTCTTTTCCTCCCTCCCTCCTCCCTTTTCTCCCCTTTCTACCCTCCCTCCACTACCACAGCGTATTTCTCGACGATACCTTTTACCATCCCACCGCCCCCCCTGATACCGCCAACGAGGGGATAGCGAGTGAGCATTGTCTTTGTCGAACTATACGGCCTGACTAGCGAGCCGGAATAAATAATTAACAGGAGAAGGAAAAAAAAAAAAAAAAAATGCGACCGGTATCAATATTTTCAGCCACTTTATGCGGCGTCCTCTGGGTTTCGGCGGGTACTATCGTCAGCGTTGCTGCTCAGGCCGCTCCTCCACCAACTTCTACTACTACTACTACTACTCAAGCCAGTACTACTAGTGCATCAACAAAATCTACACCAGATTACAGATTTGAATGTTTCGCAGTATACTTGCAAATCGAACCATGCCAGGCGTACTGTAGAACCAAGGGTGTGGTGGAAGCCTCTACTGCCCCAGGTTGCCAAAAATCACCAGTTCCCAGTGCGTTAGTTCTGGATAATGGGGTGACAAAGGCCAGCATGGAAACAAGGACTATTACAGACGATGTGGCCGGAATAGTACTCACAACAATCACACTCGCAAATGGGATGCCATTATATGACGTTACAATGACTTTGAACGGTGTGACAAGCGTTGTTCAAATGACACGAGGCGTGTCAGAATCGACTTCAACAGGTTCCTCCTCAGAAGCCACTCATACCAACAGACTCCCCAGCAGCTTCGTCGGCTTCATTTCCACAACAGTAACCGCGGGCAGCGACGACTCCACCGCCACCAGCGGTGTTATCAGAGCCACATCCTCCGGCGGCGGCGGCGGCGGCGGCAAGTCCAACGCCGGCGCCATAGCCGGCGGCGTTGTCGGCGGAATCCTCGGTCTCCTACTTATCATTGCCGCCGTATTCTTCATCCGCCGCCGTAAAAACAGATCCACGCCCCCCGACGAATTCTCCTCCCTTGAGAAGAGCCGCGGTGAGAACTCCCCGCAGTCGACGACGCCGCAGATACCAATCACCTCGTACGACTCGCCGACAGCAGCAGCACCGTCACAGCTACAACAGCCGCATCCGGAGTCACAGCGTTCGCTTATGGGTTCGTACCCGCCGCCTGCGGGCGTAATGTCTGCGAAGCAGCAGCAGCAGGTTGAGGTGGATGAGGATGGTGTGAGCTTGAGGAGTCCGACCCCACCGTTAGGGGAGGAGGAGGATGTGGGGAGCGGGAGGGATTATGTGCCCAGGTTGCCTATCTATCATAGAGGGAGTGATGAGACGCCGAGGAGATCGGCGTTATAGTGTGGTTGAAAGGGGGCGGGGGGCATGTCATTTATATCGTTATTGTTTGCATTTTTTCCTCGCTGTAAGTGCAGACTTTTTTTTTTTTGGCGATGGGTAAAGATCGGACGAAATATGGGCCAGTGGGGAGGAATTTTAGTGGAAAGGGGCCGCGGGGGGGGGGCGGGAGAGGAGGCTATTCATTTTTTATTTTTTTTTACATATATACCACCCCTTAACACCTCCTCATCGACTCACCTCCACCTCATCAACTCCCCCTCACCGAATATACCGATACCGATACCGATACCGATACCGATACCGATATAAAGTGTGTGCCGCAGCTAGGGAGAAGGCGTTTTATTATCTTATATTTATTTTTTGGATCTTCGGATGTATTTATATTTCTTGACTCTCGTTACACTTTGTTTATTTTTCTTCTTTTTTGGGCTACAGAGGAATCGATCATGATGATGATGATGGTTTTGCATGTGCCTAGTGGTTAGTAGTCTTTGGTTTGGAGGTTTGGCTGGTTTGGTTCGGGGTTGAGCTTGGAGGGAAGGGGTGGAGGGAGGGTGTTAAAAAGTGTGCGTGGGCGGGTGGTGGGTGGTGGGTGGTGGGTGGTGGGTGGTGTGTGGTGTGCTAATTCTCTTTTTTTTTTTTTTTCAACTTTGATTACTTTTTGATGGCCCCTCTCTGTTATTTTGGATCGTGTATTCGCTCGCTTGTTTTTTTTATAGTGGCTTTTATTGGTTACTGGTATGTAGTACATGGTTACGTATTTTTTGAAAGGTTGCATTTTGTATGTGTGTGTGTGTGTGTGTGTTTTGTGATGATGATGAATGGTGTGAATGTAGAATGCTGTACTCTACCCGATTTATGGTTGGGTGAATTGATGTTTGGATGAAGGGTCTATATGACATCTGTTGGTTTATTGAGCGATTGTTGATGGATAACGGCTGATGGTTGGGTGATGGATGGGTATTTGTAGCTTTTTGACGTGGTTGTGGTGTGGGAGATGAAAACGTGCATACCAATCATTTCCGCTTATTATTGGTGCACGAATGTGGTTTGTGCGCTCGCTGCTAGCCTCTAGCCTCTAGTTTTTTTAGTAGTAGTAGCAGCCGCAATGTTAGAGCCAACTCTAATTAAACCTATATATCTACATTCCCCCATCCCCCCTCCCCCCCCTTCCTACTTCCCCTCACCACCAACCCTCCGCAACGCCCCCTCCGCCATCACCACCCCCTCCTCCATCTCCAGCGCCCTCGCCAGGCTCGCAGCCTCGGCGTACCGCCGCCGCGCCGTCTCCGTGTCGCCCAGCATCTCGGCAAACTCACCAAGGTTGTATGTCGCGGCGACGCAGCCCTCGTCGCACTCGCGCGTGCGCTGCGGCGGCGCGATGGCGCTGGCGAGGGCGAGCGCCTTTTCGGCCCATTTTGTGGCCGAGTCGGCGATGAGCTGCTGCCGCGTGATGGGGGCGTGGGGGGGCAGGGGCTGTTGGGCGAGAGAGAGGGAGAGGTTGTTCACTGGGGGTGAGGGGTGTTAGTGCGTGTGTGTGGAAGGAAGAGGGGGGGGGGGGAGGGGGGCATACTGATGATTACGGCGTGGCAATCCCCTTTTGACGCCATCTCGAGCGCTTGGAGGAGCAGCGGCGTGGCGAGAAAGTGTTGTTCCCGCTCGAGATAACACGCCGCCAGGCTCTCCAGCGCCATGCTGGACTCCTCATCACTCAACCACTCGCCCTCCTCCTCCTCCACCACCACGCGCCCCGCCGCACCCTCCCCACCACCACCACCACCACCCCCCCGCTCCTCCAGCTGCTGCCGGTGCTGCCGCTCCCGCAGCATCGTCTGCACAGCCCACACCAGCGGCTCCTCGGCCCGCGCGCTCTGCCCCTCCTTCATATACAGCTCACCGAGCTTCAACCCCACGGCCACGCCCCTCCTGAGCAGTCCTGTGCGCTCGGGCCCGCGCGGGAGGGTCTCGGCGCCGGCGACAAGCTCGTCGAGCACGTGCTCGAGCACGGTGGCGGCCTTGTCGGGTAGGCTGTGCTTCTCGAGGAGCGCGGCGAGCTCGAGTTTGATGCCGGTGACCTCGTTGGAGAGCGGGGAGAGCCCGTGCAGCGCGCACTGCTCGAGCGCGCGGCGAAAGTGCTTTATTGCGGGTTGGGGCTGGTCGTAGAGGTTGTAGTAGAGGGCGCGGCGTAGCTCTTTGGCGACGGGGGCGGGGTAGTTGTGGAGTTTGCTGGAGACGAATTGGAGGTAGGCTGTGTAGCTGTAGAGGGCGATTGCGATGCCGCTGCTGGCGCTGTGGGGGGGTGTTAGTGGGGGTTTGGGAGGGAGGGAGGGAGGAGGAGGAGGAGGAGGAGGGAGGAGGGGGAGGGAGGGGCGGGTACAGGAGGAAGGCGATGACGGCCATGTTTTGGTTCTTGCCCCAGCGGCCTTTGGGGACTTTGTCGCGGAAGGACTGGCGCGCGTTCTCGTATAGATAGCGTCGGGGGGCGTTGGTGGAGGTGATCTGCGTGGGCGGCGGCGGCGGCGGGCGTCGCAGCGCGGGAAGGCATTGCGGCCGCCTGGTTGCGCAGCGGAGGAGCGTGCGGGCGAGCATTGCGCTGGCGGTTGGGTTGGGGTCGATTGGATGGTGAGGGAGAGAGGGAGATTTGGCTTGGTTTGGTGGGGTCTTTGTGCGGCGGTGACGTCGGTGGCTTGGCGGGGCTTGGCGGTGGGATGAGCGGATTCAACGCGGGCTCTGATATTGGATTCGAGAGGTTGAGAGGCTTCTGCTGGTGCCAATGGAATCACTGGGATGGCCTGACTGCTGCTATGCTCTACGTACCCCAGATCTGGACTCCAATTGATAGCGTAGCGGATATTATGTGCTTATATTCGAGTGCGAGATCAGTCGGTTGATGCCGCAATGCCCTTCAATGCCAGCTACTCTACGGAATCAACCAGAAGTCAAAAATCAGTCGAGTACGAGGTGATGATGATAATTAATTTAATGTATTGTAATATAGATATAGGGTGGAAATATATCAAAAACTACAGAAAAACCATCTCGGAATAAAATGCTCATTTTTACACACTCCCCCGGAAAGAGCAATTTTTTTGATGTTGGAAAGAGCCCGTTGCCATGTTTTGAGATGTATTTTTATAGGCGTGCATCTCATCAGAGGGTATATTTTTTGGACTGATGAATTAGTGATTTGGGGATTCTATAAAATGATGGTTTTTTTTTCTTTATCAACAATACATTCATCTCTGAAAAGTGAGGGGGGGGGGGTGAGGAGGTGTTTTGGTTGAGTGAGAGCTTTCACCGCACATCTATTGTTGATTTCGCACCCATTATTGGTGCAGAAATTTTGTCAAAAGTGAATGCCGGCCTGATGAGGCAAAAAAAAGAGAGAAAAAAGAATCCTGGGTTCCAATCGGCCTAATACATACACACCTAGCCTCTAACCCGCCCTCGACTAGCAACTCGACTCGAGTAAAGCCCAGAGGTGCTCGAGGCCGTGGACTCGACTCGGCCGTCCACTACTCTACACAGTGCAAAGGTAGGTAGGTAGGTAGGTACATGTATGTAAAAGTGCCATGCACACATACATACAAGCAGCCAGTTACAAATGCAAGTGCGCAAATAGAATCAATTGTGCTGCCGCTCTATACATACTACAGGCTGCACTGTGGTATCACTGTAGTACTCACTCTGTCTATATGTATTCTACGCTACTCTACTCTGCCTACACACGCCCATCTCCGCGCCCATCTCCACACCGACCGACCGGCCCAGAGTTTACGCAAAGTGAAGATCCAAATGCATAGACTACATGTACAGTTCCAGGTCATATATCATCGTACGGTGCTGTGTAATATTTGTGATTTCCAACTGGTAAAGCGACTAGTAGTGTACGTAATGGCGCAGTCTTCCGATTCTCGGGGGAATTGGTGGCTGAGGACCGGGTTGGAAAGTGGCATTTTTGGGTGCCTTCCCATGATTTACGTCCATACTGTACAACAGCGCGCGCGCTACCACCAGCATAGCACAGTCCTTCCCAGTCCTTCTGTATAACACCGTGTACCAGAGTATACACAGCCGAACCATCCATCATCCATCTAGCTCCACACTCACAAATTAAATAAATAGGCCGACTAGCTGGTGGGTCCAGAGCAGAGTAGAATACCCATCTCATCAGCTAGCTATATCGCCGCTACTAATATTACAGCCGCCATAAGCTTACCTACATACCCACCTACCCACCAATACCTGCATACCAACAAATGTCATGTCCGCCAATTGATTGATTGTGCGGGTGTGTTTACTTGGGGTACTTGGCCAAGTGGTTTCACGATCGACGGCGAGTGCTGTTCTGTGATTACGGGCCGGGTGGAGTGGAGTGCGGCTGATGGGGTGAGATGAGTGATGGGTTGTGCGTACATGGGACGAGTGAGGCTGGTCGCGGGTGATGGGGGTGGTGGGCGGTTAGTGGAGGAGGCTGGTTCGGGTAGTACAGTGAGGGGGTTCCACTTTTCACGAAGTCGAGTGCTGTCCTGTGAGTATGGGGGCGAGCGAGCGAGTGATTGTGGATGAGGCTAGATAGAACTAAAGCATGGATTGAGAATGTACTCTATCTAGACTACATCCATAGCTAACTAGAACTATGGATGCGAGTATCACGGTATCTACTGTATTGATAGCTGTGTAAGTAGGTATACAATGTTGCCAATTCACAATTCACAATTCACAATCGCAAATCCGCCATTCCCACATCACCCCATAACCTCGGCTCTAAACCTCACCATCACCAGAACTACCCCACCCCCCCCCAAAAAAAAGGAAACCAGCACTATCATTTCTACAAACGCACTTCACTACCTACACAGCTTCCTCCCGTTCTAATACCCCGCTACCCCCCAACTCCAACACCGCGCTTCGCTGCTAGCTAGCCCCTCTAGGACTGCGAATTGGCAATACGCTGCCGCTCAATCTTTGCGTAGAACCTACACCCCACATCAGCCCATGTCCACCGCAGCAGTAGAGGAAGGGAGGGGGGAACTTACGCATCGCGCTGGCGGATGGCCGGGATGTGGTATCCTGTGGTTGCATGCGGCGTGAGTTTGGTTTGCCAGTGGTTGTCGGGCGGAGTGGTGGGGTGGTTGAGTGGTGGGGGTGGAGGGTGGAGGGTGGAAGGTGGTGATGCTACTTACCGTACCAGAAGAGGTATCCCATTGCTATACCGGCCGCACCCGTCAGCACTCGTCCATGTAGTAGTATAGTATAGCCGCCGCAGCAGCAGTGGTCGGGTCGAAGGAGAGTTGGCGAGGTGGGAGGGGAGGAAGGGAAGGCAAGGTCAGAGGAGATTGAGAGAGGTGTACATACCGGTGCCGATACCAAGAGCCACAGACAGGTCAAGAACCAGACCCTTCCTAAGTCTCCCGACGATTGGAGCGATGGCCATTTTTTTTGCTGTAGTTGGTTGTAATGTAGTAGTAGTTGAGTGGAGATGTGGGGTATTTTATCCTGGCGTCGTCACAATGGTTAGAGGTTGCGGGCGTAGATAGAGAGAAAGAGAGAGAGAGAGATGAATGTCTTACCGTGCGGTGTTGCGGTGTTGCGGGTGAGTGGGTGAATGGGGGAATGGGGAAGAGATTTCGGAATCAGGTGAGGTGAGGTTGTGGGCCGGACGGGGGAATCTGGAGATGCTTGGCGGGTGTGGGCTGTGGCTGTGGCTGTGGCTGTGGCTGTAGTCACAGGTGGAGGGTTAGTCAGCGGTGGGTCAAGGGATGGATGGATTCTGTGACCTGCAAGTCGTGAATGTGACGAGCGTCCCCCCAAAGCAACACCACAGCAGTCAACGTTGGAATATCACCCAGAGCCAAAACTCAGCACTCAACACCAACATCAACAGACTCTCACAATCACTCGCCCCCGTAATTCCTACAGCTCTCCTCAATCCCTCCTTCAGTCCCAATAACATCACTCCCTCACCACTGCACTGCACTGCACTGCACTCCCTCACCACCCTCACATTACAGCAGCCAACAATGGCAGCAAACCCCCCCCCACAGCTCACCATCGACTCCAGCATGCTCGACCGCCCCTCCAAACGCCGCCGCACAACGGTCCCCCCACCCCCCGCCTACGACGACGCTGCGGCCGTGCTCCCAGAACACCTTGTCGCCGACCTGCTCAACCGCAGCACGGCCATGATCATGAAGAATGTCGGCTTTGACGGCGCCACCCTGCAAGCACAGGAGCGCATGCGGCAGCTGGCTGAAGATTGTCAGTCCCCCTCCTCTGCTCTGCTTTTTGCGTTGTGTGGTGTTTGGTGTCTGGTGTCTGGTGTTTGGTGTTGGTAGTTGTGCTGACTAGACTGGGCTGGACTGGACTACAGACATCCTACAAATGCTGCACACACTCCAACTCTTCACGCGCGCTGGCCGCCGCACGCGCCCCACCGTCTTTGACTTCCAAGACATGCTCACCGCGCACCACCTCCCCCTCTCCACGCTCGAACAAGAGCTTCACCGCCCCTCCACCACCACCACCTCCACCACCCTCCACCCGCGCGCGCCCTCGCCCCCCCCGCCGCCACCGCCCGACCTCGCGCCGCTGCTCGGCCCCGCGCTCGCCGGCGCGCCGCGCGACGACCATCTGCCGCCGTATGCCCGAGCCGCCACACGTACCTGTCGACGCCGGTGTACACGTCGCGGCCCGTGTCGCCGCGGCAGATCCGCGAGCGGGCGACGGAGGAGGCGCGGCTGGCGGAGAATGCGCTGCGGAAGTTGCTGGCGGTGGGGGCGGGGGTGGGGGCGTGGCGGAGGAGGGGCGGAGGCGGGCGGGAAGCGGTGGGGAGAGGATGAGGCGTGGAGGAGGGCGTGGGAGGGTTAAAGGGAGGGGGTGGGGGCGTGGAGGGTGGTGAATGCGGAGAGGAGGTTTTGGAGGAAGGGGAGGAGGGGGAGGAGGGGGTAGTTGGTGTATTGGGTTGGGGGTTGGGGAGGGTGGGTTTGTGGGGTGTGGGGGGTGGGTTCCCTTTTTTTTTTTAGATAGTAATTAATTGAGCTGGCGTTTCTGCTTTGTTGCTTCTTTTTGCGCGTGCTTGCGTCTGGCGTGGAGCCTATTATTCTTCCTGTGCTTCATTAGATATCCATTCCAGTAAGCTCCCCTCTCGATCTCTTTCTTTGTTTATTCATTAGCTAGCTAGTTTGTTACATACACTACTCAAGGGATGCAATAACACGCTCTTCCGCCTTTTCAGGCTTTGTGATCATTACCACGCCATCTCCCAACCAAACCCACACCACAAAAGCACTTTCCTAACAAACAACCCATCCAGGCCCAGAGCGGATGGATCACAGCCATCTACCACCTCGACCGGGTGAGAATTGGTGCGGTGGACCTGGGCCCGGGTGCAGTGCTTGGCTACATATAGATACATAGATGGCTACATTCTATTCGGGGTGTCATGATGGAGGCACTAGCGCTGATGGGTACATGTATTCAAGTGAATTAGGGAAGCGATGTGCAACAACCACTTCCCGTGGCCTAATCAGCTGAAGTGTCGCCCAGAGGGGCCGAGGTCGATAGTTCGAACCTCCCAGGCTTGGTGGGAAAAACATACACTGTGTGACTGGGTAAAGGAGCAGACCGGGTCGGCTCTCCTTTTTTTTTTTTGCTGCTGCTTTTGGTGGAGCCGGATTCTTTCTTTCTTTCTTTTTTCCCTTGCTGCTGCTTAAACCCTCGTCCATGTACAGACAATGATTCAGACGCACTTACTCTACTCCATGGTCCACAGCTGTTATGGCGCTGCTGTGTCCCGGGTACGGCTCTTTGGGTATTAATTGTGTGGTGGTGGTGGTGGTGGTGGTGGTGGTGGTGGTGGTGGTGGTGGGGACGTCAATGATCGTGGATGCATGTATTCCTGGCAAGGTGGGGATCATTCTTTTGCGGGAGTTGAACGTAGATGGAGCGAGGGGTGGATGGTTTTTTACTCTGTTACAGGTCAAAGTATAAACTGTCTTGAGCTATATCGCAACTGCACAGCTAGCCAGAGCTGACATCATTACAATCTCCCCAGCCGGCCGGCCGGCCTTCAGCGCCACAGGAGACACTAGTGGGTCATGAGTATATGAATATAAAGGGAGTACATGTAAGATAAATCACTGCTTCCCAGTATACAGACCAGAGATGGACCGATCGGAGACCAGGAATTCATGGCCTGGACTGGGGGTGGGGGTGGGGGTGATGTATAGATGGGCCTCGAACGTACGTATGTATAACTCCATGCCAAAAATCCCGGGACAAGCCACCGTAGCAACTCGCGGTTGCATTGTCCCATGATTTTTGAACGAGAACTATACGTATGGCAGATCAGTGGAGGTCGGGTCCTTTGGTTTTGTAATGGTGCGTTTAGCATAGATAGCTAGTTTGCAATCACCCCAAACCTGGGACCTGGGTCGATGGTTCGGGGCGTGCTTTGTGCTTATTGCAGTGTTTTGCGCATCTTGGGGAGTTGATTCAAGGGCGCAAGAAGCGCAAGGCGTAGTATACATCTAGATCTGGGACCGGGTAGGAGTGTGTGTGTACAAGCTTTCCGGCTAGCTGGACCCGTGCAGAGCGCGAAAGCTGTGTCATGGGTATGCGTGGGGCTTGAAAGTGTCTATATATATGTGTTTGCCATCCTTTCTTTTTAATTTAGGTCATTCCTCCCTGTTGTCTGGAAGGTTAGGGGTGTGGAGTCCGTGGTTTGAATATTGGTGGTCGGTGTTATAGAAGCTGGTATTATATATGGGGTCTCTCGAGTAAAGCCTGGGGAGGTATGTAACAGTACCGTTGTTTCTGTTTCTGTAGCTAGCTGGCGAATCAGCCCACGCATATATGTATGGGTTTAAAGCAAAGTGCTAGTGGTGGGAGGAAGGTTAGAAGTTCCCGTGACTGAAGCGGGTCAGCACCTTCTTTCTACCCAGTAGGTGGTGCTCATAGCTAGTTAGACACATAGATACGTTTGTAAGCGTAGATTAGCCCATAAAGACAGCAATTACCAGTCTATAAATGTTAAGATATCTGATCACAGGCTTCAAGAATTGACTTCGTATGTCATAGGCTGAGGCACATATATTGGGATCACCAAATCCAACTCGATGTTTACCAGAAAACCTAACCCTGGATATCTTACAAGGATGCGGCTGGAGCGAGAAGTTATCGATACCAGAAAGCAAAACTACACTTCCAGCAGCCAGAGATGACACCTCTGGAAAATCGACTGCTATCAAATACCATTGAATCTAATGTCTATCAAACAGTGGCACCAGAAGCAGCAGCAGCAGCAGCACCCTGAGCATCAACCTCAGCAGCAACCTGCGATTTCCACGGCGGCGTCTCCACCGCTGTAACCTCAATCATGACATTCTTCCCCGTCGCTGGGTTCTTGCACCTACCACTCATTCATTAACCACCACCCTCTCCCGGGGGGTGGGGGGGGGGGTGGGGGATCAGAAAAAGAAAGAAAGAAAGCTTACCTCCGAAATAGCCGCTCGATGGGCCAGCACTTGTTTTTCTCGTCCTCGACCCGGCAGTCCCACTGTACCATCTCGAGCAGCTCGCACTTCGAGAGGTCGAATGGCTGCTTGCGGCGGCGCCCGGTCCGCACGTCGGTGTTGATGTGCTCGATGAGTGCTGATGCGGGGAAGGTGGTGACGGGTATCATTTGGGGTTTAGGTGGTGGGGTGTGGGTGGTGGGATGGCTGTGGGTATGGTAGTGGTGGAGGTAGAGGTATGTGGAGGTGGGATGACACCTTGCCCGGGGGAAGGTTGTAGGTTGTATTACTGTACCTACTGGTACTGCAGACACGCGTTTACCAGGTTCACGAAAACACGGGATTTGAGGTTTCTTGAATCAAACTGGAGTGGCTACATAGCTAAATTTACTATTATCTGCAGTGTCTTTGATGTCTACGGTTATGTAGCCGGTATTTAATTTAACCTCCCTTCCTCCCTCCTCGTGGGTGATTGGCGGTATTATCCATAAGCTTTTTTTTTACCCCGTGCTCCTTGGAGGCTTGTCCTAAACATAAACTGTGACGTAGGGTTGATCCAGAATAAGTGGTCGTGCGATCATTGACATTTGACTTGCGAGCAAACGCCGAAACGGCTTCCTGCCGAAAACTTTGAAGACCTCGAACGTACATCCTCTATAATTTTTTTTTTTTTATTAGGCATGGCGGATAATATCTCCATACCCACGCGAACACCCCGGTGATTTTTTTTTCCTTTCGATTTTTCCTCCTCCTTGACCTAAGTATTTTGAGAATATCCAGAAAAACGGATCCTGTCAATGCACTGGGGATCGAGGCGGATCATCATATTTTGATATCCCCTGAACGGTCGGTAATCGGACTTATGGAGTCAGGCGGCCATCTGATGGTCGAACGGTGGTTCAGCCGACCCCCTTCAGCCCTGGCGTCGTCTCTATATAAAGTCTCCCGTGAGCGATTCTCAGGGTTCACGTGGGGGAGGGGAGAAGTTATTTGAATCTTGGCTGGGTCCTGCATAGGGTAGATACCGTATGGTAGGTTAGATCGATTTGTGACAAGGGTTGGCCGATTGCGGAAACAGAGTGGGGGGGGGGGGGGTCTGGTGATAACCTATCAGCGTGCTGCACGCACGGAACACCAAGGAAACATAGAGAAGTAAGGTCTCCAAGCATGTACGCACATATCGAGGAGAAGAGAGATGAAGCGAGCACCTCGCGAAAGCAGGGGCGGGAGCAGTGTAAATAGGGATTAGAGATAGATACCAGGGACCTCCATAGTGTGGGGCAATAATACATGCCTATATACACCACCTGCCTGAGGGAGGGGGGGTTGCCAGAAATGTTGGGGCGGGGGGAAGGAGAGAGATTTGTGGAGGTTTTGTGTGCGTTGCGGAGAGAAAAAAAAAGACCAGGAAGGAGGGCAGCAACGCATCATAGACTGCGAAACAACAGGTGCACGTACCATTCATCACGTACCCTTCATCATCCACACAGAGTCGGGTACTATCGTCTGTTTCTTCGCCCTTCAGGACCACCACCCCCCCCGCCCTCCGTTGTTCCATCCATTCACCCATTAAGCCATCCAGCATTCGATAAATACAAAATCACCATCGTTGCCACATACCTATCCAATCTTGCCACTGGCCGTCATAATTCTCTTCTGCTGCCGCAGTACCATCAACTTCCCCTCCTCCCACCCCCACCACCCCCTCCCAATTAACCCCTCCATCGTTTCACTCCATCCATAATGTCGGCCCCTCCTATTCCTTCAAGTCCAGTTAAGTCCGTCGGTATCACTCCACCGGATTCATCGTTGTGGACTCGCCTAACAACCTTCGCCTCGGAAAATAAGGCTAT
Organism: Morchella eximia; assembly: GCA_024713935.1. Lineage (NCBI taxonomy): Eukaryota > Fungi > Ascomycota > Pezizomycetes > Pezizales > Morchellaceae > Morchella > Morchella eximia. Next base: position 249,241 of record JAMGZG010000003.1, read on the forward strand.
TGTTTACACTATCGGCGCTGTGGTAGTGGTTGCCGGGGCCGGTGGTATTTACTACATCTCGCAACAGTCGCGAGAATCCGGAAAGGCCGGGAAGGCCAAGAAGGACCGACGAAAGGATATCAAGGACAAGGCTTCATCGAAGGAGAAGAAAGTTGCAGATGGTGAGAACTCCAATTGGGCATTATTTATGTTGAAAGAGTTTTTTTTCCCGTCTTACCGGATCCAACATCTGAGGCGTTTTATGACGTATTGTGGGGCGCTCAACATGCTGATTATATATATATATATGTTTCAGAAAACCAATCTCAACCCTCAGAACAGGAGGAAGCTTATCCCGAGGTGAATGAGGAGATTGTGCAGACTTTGACGCCCGAGGTACATTATCCTGTACATTTTTGGTATTTGTTTGTGGAGCGGTTTGTTTAACATTGGTTTTTATTAGCAAAAAAAAGATTACGCCAGCAAACTCAAGGCTGCCGGCAACAAGGCCTATGGTAACAAAGAGTTTGATCTAGCTATCGAACTGTACAGCAAAGCCATTCTCTGCAGACCAGACCCAATTTTCTACTCTAACAGATCTGCCTGTTACAACTCTCTATCACAATGGCAAAAGGTTGTTGATGACACGAGTGCAGCCATTGCGCTTGACCCAGAATACGTCAAGGCTCTCAACCGCCGAGCTCACGCCTATGAGCAGCTTGAGAACTACAGTGCGGCCTTGTTGGACTTCACGGCCAGCTGTATCATCGATGGGTTCAGGAATGAGGGTGCCGCACAGAGCGTTGAGAGATTACTCAAGAAGGTTGCTGAGGCAAAAGGAAAGGCGATGTTGGCGGCCAGACCCAAGAAGCTACCTTCGTGCACCTTCGTTTCCAACTACTTGCAAAGCTTCAGGCAGAAGAACCGACCAGCGGGTCTTGAGGACGCTGCCTCGCTGCAAGAAGACACTGGAGATTACCATTTAAGGGCCGGGCTCCAGGCGGTAGAGAGGAAGTCCGTCGACGGGTATGAGGAGGCTAGTGAGGAGTTTGAAAAGGCCATGCAGCTTGGTACAAACTTTGAGGCATATGCGTTGAACTGGAGGGGTACTTTCAAATACTTGCGGGGAGACCCCATGGAGGCGCTGGAGGATGTGAGCAAGAGTATTCAATTGGACAACACAATGACCCAGAGCTACATCAAGCGGGCTAGCATGCTTTTGGAACTTGGTGAATATTTTGCACACCCAACAATGGTGGGATAAACATGGAGGTTAACGGATATTACAGGTGATCGCGAGGGTGCTTCGATGGACTTCGCCACTGCTCTCGAGCAGAACTCGGATGACCCAGATATCTACTACCACAGGGCGCAGCTGCACTTCATTCTCGGCGAATTCGCCGAGGCTGCCAAGGACTACCAGAAGTCAATCGACCTTGACCGGGAATTCATCTTCTCGCACATCCAGCTCGGTGTTACGCAGTACAAGATGGGCTCGATCGCGTCCTCAATGGCGACATTCCGAAGGTGCATCAAGAACTTTGACAAGACCCCAGATGTGTACAATTACTACGGAGAGCTTTTGCTTGACCAGCAGAAGTTCCAGGAGGCGATTGAGAAGTTTGACACAGCGGTCGAGATGGAGAGGACGGCAAAGCCAATGGCGATGAACGTTTTGCCATTGATTAACAAAGCTCTGGCACTGTTCCAGTGGAAGCAGGATTTCGGCGAGGCTGAAAAGCTCTGCGAAAGGGCTCTCATCAGTACGTTTTGAGATTATCAGGCAATCATTTTTGGAACCTAGCTGACTGGTGGGTTTAGTTGATCCGGACTGTGATATCGCAGTGGCGACAATGGCCCAGCTGCTTCTGCAGCAGGGTAGGGTACAAGAAGCGCTCAAGTACTTTGAGAAGGCTGCTCAGCTTTCGCGAACTGAGGGGGAGATTGTCAACGCCTTGTCGTATGCCGAGGCCACCAGAACACAGCTTGAGGTAAGCACTAGCCCTATGATATCATACGTTTATACATTTCATCCGCTTGTTCGTACGGCACACACTATGATGATTTTAATCACACCCACATGACTTGAAGGCCTTCGGGCTACATGTTAATACTCTGTTGATTACTGAGTTTATATCACCATTTCCCGACTTTTAAATCTCCTGCAAATTCTCTCTATCATTAGTACTGATTCGTGAAATTCTTTGGGGTTTTAGGTGCAAGAAAAGTACCCTCAATTGGCCAACAAACTTCAAGGGATGGGTGGTATGAGGGGTTAAAGAGTAATAAAAGTACAAACAGGCATGGGTAAAATAAAAGTGTTTTACTTTTGTTACTAATGGACACAGCACTGGTTGCTAGACTGGTGAAGTAAAAGCGGTGGCATTGGTTTGTTGAGCACGGAGGGAGGGAAGGCTACGATCAAAAAACGAGTAAAGAAAAATGGAGCGCAACGAAAAACCCTATTTTTTTTTTTTGCTTCTGTTTAATCTTCTCCCTTTACATCAGTTTTTCCTTTTGAATTACATAAGTATCTCTTGGAGTTTTTATTCGTTTTTTCTTCTCTTCTTCTTTCTCTTTCTTTCGATTTCGTTCTACTATTCTTGTATTATGATCTTCTGGATGGGTTTTCTCTGTCTGATTTCTAGCTTGCTTGCCGTCCATTCGTTGTTGTTGTGGAGTAACATGCATGTATTCAAGGAGATCCCTACTTACTGCCTGACCCGCATCCATCATCATCATCATCATCATCGTTATGCTTCTCTACTCGCATCATCATCATCAGCGTATATATTTGTAAATTGCTCTGTGTATCGCTTGCTTTTATATCGCCAGCATTCCTTGGATCTTCGTGGACGCATATCAGCATGTGACTTTTCATGCACAGTATGACTTTAATGTTTTTTCTTTATGCATTTATTTTCACGACTTAGCTATGGCTCCACTCTTTTGATGATTTCTAATTGAAAAAAATCTCTCCTCATGTTGTGTCGTTGTTAGGGCTGTGCGTGTATTGGACCAGATCGGTGAATAGATATGGCCGTGAGGATATGACACCGACTTTTCGAATCGCAGAAATCACGGAGATTATTAAATCTCACTCGGCATATATCAGGACTGTCGTTATCGATTGGCCGTATCTATTCACAAATGAGTTATCAGATAGGTGGGTTGCCTGAAAACTCTACTTGTGTTGAGCAGGATTGATATTGAAATGAATTACGTATCATTAACGGACAGATTACCAGATGTTACAGATACATAGTCGCGACAGAACAAACTCTCGTTCAAATACCTACCTAATAAAACCCATTAGAACCGCTGTTCGCCTCCCCGCCTCTATCTAGATCCAAGATATCCACCGCGAAATGAGAAACACCTATATCCACACCCAAAACCCATAAAAGCCCACAATGCTTTTAACCACAGCCGACCCTCCCCTTCCCAGCTGCTCTAATGGTTACTCCCAAATAACCCCTCAATACACAATTACTCGGGGCCCCTATCAGAGCGGCACCAACCAGAGCTAGAGACATGTGGCGGCGATCTACAGTGCGTCTGTGGCTGGCGGGCTGGTTGCGGGGGATCTACGTTGCAGTCATGGGGTGTCACTCGGTTTGTGTGTGTGTGGTTGCTCCCCGGGGGGGGGGGGGCAAAATAGTTCACGGAGACTCTTACTCTATCTTTATACACAAGCTACAACGGCGGGACTAGGCTAGAATTATCTACACCTGGGAGCACTCTCAGTGTCGTTTTGTTTTCCCCCGAGTTCATTACAGACCCACACAAACACTGCACCGTACCGTTAACTTATCGTACTCACAAGTACCCGCCCCAAAGAGCCAGAAATAGCTACCTGTTTTGGGCCCTCGGCATAGACCAAAGATTGATGGGGTAGGTGGAGTTGTGTGGGGGGAAAGAAGGGAAGAGACGGAGCGAACAGGGAATATAGCAGGGACAGAAGGGACGGAGAGAGCTAAGGGAACACAGAGATCCAAAGGAACAGGAAGGGCCAAAAGCCGAGAAGTGTTGGTGGGAGCGTGCCCCTCAGGGTGGTTATTCAACCCCGCTGCACAGCCAGCACCCCGAGTGACACTTCATGCACCACAGCAATCCTTATCAGATCGCCCCCCTGCCCAGTGCCAAGAGATAAGCAGCACCCACGCCATCTTCACCCATCAGTTAATTGTCGCGAACAACAACAAAGCTTCATTCCAAGTTCTTCTCCAGAGCCGCAGCTTAAACAACGGAAAAAAACAAGACGCAACAATGCCCAAATGTGAGTCTGAACACACACGCACACACACAGATCTATCCCCTCCCCCCCTCCCCTCCTCTCCTTCCTCACAGTCTCGTCTTGAAGCAATTAACTAACAAGTCTCTCTCTCGCGCCATCATAGTCTTCTGTACGTATTCCCACTGCTGCTTCTGCTCACTCACCTACACCCGCCCAGTCGCAGCTAACTAACACTCTCCCTCCTTCACAGGCGACTACTGCGACGTCTACCTCACCCACGACTCCATCAGCGTACGCAAGGCCCACAACAGCGGCCGAAACCACCTCCGCAATGTCGTCGAGTACTACCAACGTACGCTCTCTCCCTCCCTTCTCCCACCTATCTCCACCCCCCCCCCCACCCCCCGCGGCCCCTCAGCTCCACTCAGCTAACAAACCCCCACAGAAATTGGCCACGAGAAAGCCCAGTCCGTAATCGACTCCATCACCTCGTCCTACGCCGCCGAGGGCCAGTCCATGCCCGGCCTCCCCAACGGCATGCCTGGCCTCCCCGGAATGCCCGGAATGCCCATGCCCGGCATGCCAGGAATGCCAGGGATGCCCGGCCAAGCCGGCTTCCCACCACCACCTTTCGGCTTCCCACGTACCTCCCTCCTCCCCCATCTCTACTAAACCAACTAAGCTAACACCCCCCACAGCGCGCCCCGGCCAAGCCTTCCCGCCGCCCTTCGGCTTCCCCATTCCCGGCCAGCCCGGCGGGCTCCCGCCACCGCCACGACCAGGCATGCCGCCGTTTCCCCCGGCAGGATTCCCGCCGCCACCGCAGTTCCCGGGAGGGATGCCGCCGCCGCCCCCGGGTGGCGATGTGGCGATGGCGGGAATGATCCCGCCGCCGATGATGGGCGGCATGCCGCCGTTGATGCCCGGAATGATGGTGCCGCCGCCCGGGGGCGTGTTGAGTCCGCCGCCGGCACCGGGTGGGTTTGCGCCACCGCCCGGGTATGGGGGGCAGCAGAAATAGGGTGAAGGGATGGGATGAAGGAGTGAAGGGGTTTCTGTGTGTTTTTTCCTTTCTTTTTTCGCGGCTATATTTTTTTTCGCGGTTTTCGGGAAGTAATGTCTGTAGCTTAACCTAACGTCAATGAGACTTTGTTGTGTATTTCTAGATTCTTTTTTTTTCATTTGCGGTTTTTAAAAATGGTTTTCTGGAGACTGGAGGTGAGATGGGTGTGTGTGTTGGTTGGTTGGTGGTGAATCATTTGGATTTGCATTGCATGATGTGAATAATGTAGTCCACATTGTCTGTATCACATACATACGCAGGCACTCAATAGTTCAAATTGCTATATATCCGTACACAAATTCTGGCACCAGATATATACACCGAGGAAAATTAAAACCAGCAGTAGATTCATGAAACTATATACTTCCAAGTAAAATAAGTGCTAACTACGACTATCTACCAGTTGAGCTACCTCCATTCATGAAACTATGTACTTCTTGGACCACTATATGTAGGTATACTCTGGTTTTATTGGGTGGTGAGCGAGTGGCTAACTAGCTAGATAGTGTGAATAATGGCCCTGCTGTATATGTGCTCTATCGTTATCTTCTCTTCTATATACTTATTGATACCAGCAGCTATGCACGGTATCACGCCTACCGCCCAAGAGTAAGAGATACTACACTGGAACCGCGATGTAAGTAGAGGGAGGGCCCTTCTCACCATCATACTTTATGAGAACACTCCGGGCTTTCCTATCCTATCCAATACGACGGCCACAAGAGCTGCCGGACCAGATCTGTAGAGAACCGAGAGGTAGTTGATTTGGGCAATTGTTGGGTTGTTTCTCCGAATCATTGGATTATCAGGTAGCGAAAATAATAGTCTACTCGTAATCAGTGGATAATCTGCATGTTTGGATAACGTTTCATTGGTATTAGGATAATGTATCCGGATAACATCTGTGCTGTGTGTGTGGGACGAAGGATGATTGCTTTCTTTTCATGGGCGGAGTATTGGGATAGTTGCGGCAGGGGGTTCCGAATGCAGTGTTGGATTTTTATCCAGTTGCGCGAAACAGAGCAGCGTAGGTTATTATTGTAGTAGTTACAGAAGTCGATAGTCCGCCGGATTATCGCCAGTGCTTTGGATTAGTGGGTTTTCTGAACGATTGGGCCTTAAGTAGACATGAACGACGCTCTCGTCTGGGTCGGGCTTGTGTGTGCTTCGTCCATATAGAGCCATACACACCGGAGCTCGAGAGGGAGATGGGAGTGCTTGTGCGAGAATTCTGTGATGGACACGAGCCGACTCGAGCTCGAATCGTGGAATTGTTTGAGAGATGGAGCCATTATGGGTATGCGTAGAAATAGAGAGCGAGTCAATCACATGTGGAATATCTATTAGGAACAGTAATGATAATGGGGGATGATGGTTTATGTTTTCTAAGGTCTAGTTTTGTTTAGGTTAAACTTATATACTGTGTTTGGAAAAACTGCGATATGAATATGGCGAGGTTTCAGCCTGAAAAGATTGGAATTAAATATGTGATTTTTTGTGATCTAGTATATTTGTGAATATCATGGTTACAATTGGCGTGTTCAAGTTGAGACATTGTGTACTTGGTGGGTAGAACCGCTAATTCTAGTGTTGCTGTTTCGCGATATTGGGCAGTAGCACATTGAGAAATTTGCCATTTTGTGGTTGCCAGGACACTGCCACTAGAAAAAATATTGCATATTCTCAATATCACGGTATTTGGCTGAATATCTGAGACCTGGAGTTTTTATGCGTTGTGTCTAAAAATAGAGAGGAAGTCGGTGTGTGGAATATCTGCTAAGACCAATAGAGAGTAAGTCGGTGTGTAGAATATCTGTTAGGGCCGATAATTATAATGGGTGGTGGTAGTTCATTTTCTCCAAGATCGTTAGTAATGAATGATTTCTCAGGCTTGAACACAATTCCCGCGCCCAGCGACCGCAACAAAAGTATGACGTCTCCAGACGCTGGACGATGCTGGCTGTTCCTCGTACATAGTTCTCCGGAGTCTAGTCCAATTCGCCTCACGAACCGAAGTCGATGATGAGCGTGTGGCAGACTGAATTTGTTCTGAGGGGTATCATGATCTAGATGAGAGGGAACGTATGATGACATGTGAAGTGTCGCTGTCGGAGATTGAAAATTGTGAGAGTAGTTTGATCGACGGGGAAATTAGACAAACTCTCCTTGAACATTGAGGCTACCCGCAAAAGAAATCCGTGGGTAGGGTATTGTGATGGTGGTCCTAGCTAGCTAGATGTAGAAGAACGTGGTGTGAAATATCGCTGTAGGTCTAGATCCAGACATTGTGTACATGTAGTTAGCCTTTTTTGTTCTATGTATATATTATATAGAGAGAGTGTGTGTGGAGGGAAAAAAAATCGGAGTGTACGCATGAAGCTAACGTACCTGCATGAAGCTAACGTACCTGCATGTACTCGGGGCAGGTAAAAAGTACCGGACAATGCAGGTTTTTGGTTCACCAATGGGTGCGCGTGCTAGGCGTGAACTACTGCAAAAAAAGCCCAGAGACAAAACTTGCATTGTCCGGTACTTTTTACCTGCCCCGAGTAGAGTAGTCCACGGGGTGGTTTCTGCGACGCGGGGATAGATAGGTGCGTTTGAGGAGGGCCCTGTGGCTTTAATTGCTTCGAGACCGACCATAATTTACATATATCTGGCCGAGAGAGGGTACCGATACCATTAATCTGGTGAGTATCGGGATAGGTGTGCCTCTGAATATGATGAAGTGGGGTCGTCCTAGTGTTTTTGGTATTGGGGGAAAGGGGAGGGGGGGGGGGGTGTGGCTAACCACCACCACCAGCAGATGAACAAAGCTTGCCAACGAGGGTAAGATATCCAGAGAAGGTGTTAATTCAGCATGTCACCAAGTTGTGATCAATGATCGATGTGAGGATGCTGGGGGTCGAGAGGATGTGAAAATGTGAAGAGAAACTATAGAAATATAGCTCTGCCTCTGGCTATATAGGAATCAAACCCAAACACTGACGCTGTGTGTGGGGTGACTTCTAAGGATTATTTATAGGTGATTATGGGGTTACATACGTCATGTACGTTATGCCCCAAGGTTCCAGGTCCTTAGCGTTTTCAAGGCCCTCGAACAACAAGTGGTCTTGGTACTAACTGGACTAGACCCGATTGATTGATTATGTATAGCGACAGGCAATAAGTGATAGAACGCCCTGAGTATACAAACACCGAATGTTGGTGGCGTTTTACCAAAGCAGGTATCGCTGCGTTCCATCACTTATTACCCACTGGTGTACTGTCATTCACGGGGTATTGGTATTGGCGGATTGCAGGTAAAAGTTGGCTTGGCTGTCTCTTTTTGCCCTGTCCGCCATCACCCAGTATCCGCCTATACCCCGTGAACGACAGTACTTGGGTGTTTCCGTGGCATTGATGATCGTAAGCTCCCTGCGCGCGTACCCATTCCCGTTGATCATGATACTTACCTCTCAACACCACGATTACAGGGCTAGAGCCCTTCGTTAGCCCGGTCCATCCTTCCACAAGGCCGGCCGATGCAGTTTCGATTCCCAAAAGTAAGGAAAGTGCCGTGCGAATTTAATATCCTGTTGGAGAGGGGGGGAGGGGGCGGCGGCGGCGGAGGAGGAGGAGGAGGAAGCGGCGGGAATAGTACGGTCGTCAAAAACGATCGTATAGTAGGTTAATACTACCCCGAGAGATATCTCCTGGGCTACATGTAGGACCCTTGGAGGAGGAGATTTCTTGGCAATTGCGACTAGGATATGGTCAATGATAGAAACAACTCAAATCTCTATTAGGTAATGCTTTCTGGAATTCTGCTTGCCATGTGTTCGGACCTTGGGGGGTGAGAGAGCCCTGCCACCTGCCCCTAGATCTAGATCTAGGGAGTGAAACTATTATTACTTGCTTACGGCAGCTTTTGGACCGGCGACGCTTGTGCTTACAATGCCAGAATTGGAAAATGCTCTTAAACTGAGAGTGAAAAACATTAGGTAAGCGGCGGTAACTTAATACAGATTCCGGTAGAATTATCGAGTGCTGTGGGTCCGCATAGGTGGACGAATGCTATGATTGGGTGGGGAGGAACCTCAGGCGGGCATTAGGTGGGCTTTAGGCGGGCTTCGGCGGTTCACGGCTTCAACAGTGGATCAAAATCTCTGAAGTTGGGAGGTTTTGTTAGTACAGAGTCCGGTAGAATTATTGCGAAAACAAGGGTAGGCGAGTGCTGTGAGCCCGCACAGGTGGGCGAGTGCTGTGATTGGGTGAGGAGGAACCTCAGGCTGGCTTTAGGTGGGCTTTAGGCGGGCTTCAGCGGTTCACGGCTTCAACATCGGTCCAAAATCTCTAAGTGGGAGGTTTTGTTAGTAGAATTCACAAATTTTGATACTCGCTAGGCGTTTTTAGCACGCTCGCCAACCCCTGTTTTCGCAATAATTTTACCACCCTCTGTATAGTTCACAAGTTTTGATACTCGCTAGGCGTTTTTAGCCCGCTCGCCAGCCCCTGTTTTCGCAATACAGCAAAACCTATCATAATTCCACCCTCTCGAAATTCCATCCCTACCAAACTTCCAGCGGTTGGAAGGAATAATACCTGTAGCTTGCTAACAAATATCTCTCTCTAAATTCTATCCCTACGATAATTCCAGCAAAATTCGGCCAACACAGGGGTGGAATTATGATAGGTTTTGCTGTAATTCTACCGGAAACTGTAGGCTTCGAACGAACATGAGCTTGCAAATTCGGTTATTCTAGTCGAATGTTTAATAGCCCAGTGCGCGTAATAGCTTACTATATGCACATATTCCCGGTGGTAATACATGTACGGTTACTCAGTAAAAGTGTTCGTGATTTAGTTTTTAATGTTAGTGCGTAGTGTGGCGTGCCCGTAGTGTTGACGTTATTATTGAGATTCAAAAGAACGAAAAATATATGATATAGTTCGTGACTAGATATAAAAGAAGGTAGATCATTGATATTATTCTTCATTAATTCCGGGCGCCATTGATCACCGGGAAAGTCTTCTTTTGGGGGTTGTTGATGGTCAGCTACGGTTAACCATGGAGAAATGTCTCACTCCGAAATCGGAATCACGAACACTTTTGCAGAGTGGCTGTACGTACCATTAATTATCGAGAAATCCACTATCCCCGCTTCGTTAAATCGTGATCTTGGGCGAGAAAAAGTACTGTGTATCTGCACGAATCGGTGAAGTTTGGTGCGCCAATTCGCCTTGGTCCGGACTTACCCCACACAGATACGCGTACGGGATAGTGGATTATTCGAAAATGAGCGATACTATTTTTTTTGGCAACAAATCCAAATTTGCTACAAAAAAAAATAGTACGTATAACTCTCATGCGATACTAGCGATGCCGAAAATTCCATAGGCTACGCGATCCCTAATTCTATGCGTGAAGCCTTCAGTATTTGGTATGTAGACATGATCAGGGTTAGAATTATTGTTATTGCTAGTACCTTCTCATTCATGAAGCTAGAGAACTTCGTCAGTTCTTTCCCACATCTCCGCAGACGGTCTATTCGGTCTCGATCGCCACTGGTAATTATAATACATTGCGCATTAGGCAGTATCTTGTTTAATTGGGGGGCGATGTGGGGATGGAAGTTCACCTTTACCTCTATATACTCCAGACGTTGTCGAGCTCACGGTGGCAAATATTTGAACCGATGATCGGGTTAAGGTTATAATTAGCTTATTTCGGTAAAGCTTTCACTAAGAAGCTTATTGATAGTGTGTGACTAACCGGGTGTTCCTGTCCCTCTCTATGTTATAAACCCTTTGATACAAGAGGCGTCATCGGGTTAATGGACTTTTTGTATCTCAGGGTGCTCGGGGTGTAGTCGCGGGCGAGTCTTGTGGTCGGGCGAGGAAATCAAACTTGGCACTCTGTTAAGGGGGTTAAAAACATTTGTTGTTGCCTAGCAGAAAGATAATGTCGTCATTCATAACTAGTCACTCGGCCTTGGCATTCACTTACCTTGGTGGCGTGCTAACCAGAGGCGTTGACGTCCCGAGCGTTGATTTCTTTTTGATATATACATCAACTCTTAGTTAACCTCGATGAAGACAGAGGCGTTGGGGCGTTGAGTTCGTGATGTTTTTAACAGGGGACACGTGTGGGGAATTCTCCGGCCGTGTGCGCGATGCAATTATTACTGTACTAAGCTGTGCGAGAGCTATGTTGGGGGGGGGGGGGGGGGCATATTGTTCCGGGGCAACATAAGTTCAAGTAGATTCTGCTGTTGGGTGGCATCAAGTTCCGTTTAGGATTGGGTTCGGGGGCTGGACCCTGTGTGTGCGTGTGCTTCCTCCTGACCCCGATAGCTCTAGATGGTTTACGGATAGATGAAATGGCCGAATTTCCACCTACTAGATGCCCTTTGGGCACTTCTGCAGCGATGGGGTCCAAGATGAACTGCTCCATGACAAGATACTTCTGCAGGCTGTAGGCAACTGGTTTGCTGGAAGGAGGACGTCTTTTAAAGAGATCATCTGCAATGTCTATACGCATGGGTTACCTCACTGTACGTACTGCTTTGTGAATCTTCTACATGCATGTAGTTCGCCGAAATATAGAATTGTAGCCGGCCTCTCATGATCAGCCGCGGAACATGACGACGGGATTATTTGATGAATAGATGAATGGGTTATACCTGTGATGTTTGCTACGCCCCAGCTAGCCTCAATCGCCTCTTTTGCACAAAACGCCGAAAAGTTCCGGTGAATTTAATGAGCGTATACGTATATATGTGAACATCTAGAATTGCAGCCCGTCGTTTTAACCCGGAGAAGCTGCGAAAGACTACTTGGGTGGCTGTATACATGTCTGGGGTGGCCAAAGATGCATGTCATCGACGAGCGGTTTTGCTTTTAAGCAGTCGTTAGCTCTCTCGACCTCATCTGGACTCCCTCCCCCCCCCCCAAATCTTCTATTTATTGACCATCTCCCCCCCATCAGTAGCTTTGATTTTTTGTTAAGTTACCATTTTCATTTTCCCCCCCTTCACTTTCTCCCATCTGTAGTCAACCGACAATCACAAAACAACACATTCAATATGACTTCAGCTACTTCACCCATCCGGGGACTCACTCTTAAGAGAGGACTGTCTGACGATACCTTCGTGGACCAGTCCCCATTCTCATCAAATTGCACCACCAATTCCCCACCAGCACTTGAGGGCTCGGGCTCGGGATCAGATTCAATGTCATCGTCGAAAAGAATCAGAACCTCCAAAGGCTCAGGCTCGGGCTCGGGCTCGGGATCAGGTTCAATGTCATCGTCGAAAAGAACCAGAACCTCCAAATGCTCAGGCTCGGGCTCGGGCTCGGGCTCGGACTCGGACTCGGAATCATTGCCATCTTCGAAAAGAGTCAGAACTTCTAAGGGTTCAGGCTCAGGCTCAGGCTCAGGCTCATGCCCAGGCTCAGGCTCGGTCCCGGACTCGGATGCGAACTCGGGCGACTCAATGCCATCACCGCCAAAATCCATGACGCTGTCCGACTCCCCAGGCTCCTCCCCGCCGGTCTCCCCACCTCAACCACCAGTATCCCCACTCTCACGTACAAGATATAGTACTAGATCAGGCATAAGCATGGAGGCCACGTGCCGGTCTCTCGCCTTGAAGGATATCAAGGAGAACCCCGCCGCAATCTACATCCTCTCCGAGTTCCCGAACACGATGCCCGTCTACAACCAGTGCCGTGCCGATTACCCCACCTTCTTCCTCTGGGTCGCCCGCATTGGCAACTACGCCGCCGTCAAATACCTCCTCGAAGAAAAGGTTGCGAACGTCATGGAGAGCAACACGTTCCCCCGCGGTACTAACCGTACTGCTCTCCACTACGCTGCCTTCCACGGCCACCTCGGCATGGTCAACTATCTTCTGGAGTACATGCACGACAAAGACATCATAGTGGACTATGTCCATGACATCTTCGGATTCACAGCTCTGCACCTAGCGTGCATAAATCCTACCATCGAAACCATCCGCTTGCTGCTCAGCCACCCCTGGGGCATCAGCCCCCACATCCGCTCCAACAACCTCTCCACGGCGCTGCACATTGCTGCAAGGAACGCTGACGAGGATATTGTCGAGCTGCTCGTCGAGGCCGGCGCGAACTTCAACGCAGTCAACGCGGCCGGCTACACGCCGCTCATGATCGCCGCCGAGAACGGTAATGGAAAGGCTATTGTCAAGCTCGCCGAGTACGACCTGGACCTCGACCACCGGACCCTGTTCAGCGGCGACACAGCCCTGCACTTTGCGGTGCGCGGAGGGTTCCTGCAGGAGTCTAAGTATATTCTACGTATGGGCGCCGATTACCATGTGGTCAACTTCTTCTCTAAGACAGTGCTGGACTATACCCTGGAGGATATGCCGCTGCTGAAGAGGGATCAGGAGAGCTCTAAGAAAATTATGGCTATCCTTGCGGCGCTGGCAAACGATGCTCCGGATAAGTGGGACCTGATCAACCATGAGGATCATATGGTTGCGAGGGCGCAGCTGGTGTCGGCGTTTGATCCAGGCCTCATTGAGGGGCCTAGGGGACCGAGGAGCTGCCCTGAGGATCTTAGTAAGGAATGGGAGGAAGATATCTGGTAGGTCTAGGGTCTAGCTGTTCCCCCCCCCCCCCCCCTTTTTTTTTCTTGATTGCGCTCACAGGCAGGGCTTTTGCATGCATGGGAGTTGACATAAAGTTTGATGGTCTTGTCTTGTATTGGCTGTGTTGCTGACTCTTGTCTGTGTGGTATAGATATCTCTAAGAGATATTATCATGGAGTACCTTTCTTTCTCTTTTTTTTTCGAGTATATTACAACCTATCATTCCACCCGCCGCCGCGGTGGGTTGAATTTTGGCTGAAGTTGTTCGAGTAAGGAGTAAAAGTTAAGTATTCTATTAAATCCCTACAAGCGCTTCCCGAGTAGGGGTGGATTTTTTTTTTTTTTTTTTTCGAGAGGGCGGTCATTATATACGTTTTGGGGTATTTCTCTGTACCTACATGCTCTTTGAGCATGAGTGTTTCTCTGTAACAACATACTTTTTGGGGGTATGAGTACACCTCTATAACAAAATACTCTTTCGGGGTACGCTCTTTTTGAGTATGAGTACCCCACTGTAACTACATGCTCTTTTCTGAGTATGAGTACTTTTTAGACGGGGCCCATGGGAGAAGGGTGCCCGTGCCGATTACGCTAGGAGATGAGGAGGTGATACTCCAGAAACGTATATATGGCCATGATGACGATGACGTTGGGATACGACTGAGTCTTTTCTTTAAAAGTTATTGTTAAAGTTATTGTTAAAGTTATCGCTATTAGAGTTACTGTTATTGTTAGAGTCATCGTCACTGTTAGAGTTATTGTTATTGTTATTGTTAGAGCTATTGCTAGAGTTATGTCATTGTTATTGTTAGAGTTACCGCTAGAGTTAGAGCTATGGTACTGAGGATTGAATAAAAGACACGTTGTTTATATATGAGCCTTGATATTGAGGGTTAGGGGTTCTGCCTTATCTTTGCATAGTGCCAAGTTTAGATATCACTTCCAGTGCAGCATCCACTATGGGCGAGTGATCTAGTGGGTAGTGGCTAGACTCCTCGTCGACGGGTAAGACACCGTGTGTTTGGACAAGGCCTCAAGTTCAAACCAGGGGTGGGGATAGCATCGAACACTTAGCAATAAGTCGTGTGCTTCTTTTGTTCTTTCCCTAGTGAAATAAATTAGGAGGCTATTTCGATTTTTGATTCCTTCCATATATAGCGAACTGTATATAATATCAATTAGACCTCAATATCACGGCCCAGAATTGCAACGCAAAGCGGATACACATGATAGAGTTGAATTTGGCCGTACTTATACACTAGGGTACAAATTTTCGACACAGTAAAACTGTGTCAATATTTTAATACGTAGATTAAAAGCACATATAGATTTTGTGTTACTAATGCACCAATACTCTGCAAGTAACGCCATTATCCATGTCTCGAGAGTACAGTACAGATACTGTGTATGACTATGTACTTGTTCACCCCAGCTCCGTACATCAATCACAATATATTTTTCAAATATTAGGTTACGCTGTTCTGCCCATTTACCTGGCAATATACATCTCATACGCTTACTATTCACATATACATACACAGCACAGCACAGGCCCCAATACTTAAAACGCGCCTTACATGCTGTATGTACAGCCCCCCCGTCGAGTGAACCAGCCCATGACCTGGAACCCACACCCGTCCCCATACCCATCCCTCCGCCCCCACATCCCAACCCAGCCCAGTCCTAGAACCTTGTACATTCCAGTGCAGTGCTTCTACACCACGGGTCAGGCATCCTTTACCATGTATCCGCTTCTTGTTGCCGCGCACGTACGCCGGTAATATAGCTATTACCCCGCCCTCGACCAAGGGTACAGCTACATAGTGATATCGAGCCACTTGGGCAGCGGTATCCGCGGGGGTGTTTACTAACTACCCATCTACCATCTACCGGCTGTTTCTGGTCGCTTTGGTTGGGTGGTGTGATTACTATCCAACATACCCGGTTGTGTGGAGGTGGGTGGGTGTCACAGCGTATCACTCGGCGTCATAGCATCTCACTCGCATTGTGGTTGGGTGATTAGTGAGCGTAGGTTGGGATTAGGAGTGGCGGTGTGGGGGTTGTGGCGGCTGGGGTGCTGGGGGTGGGTGGAGTGTGCTTTGGGGGATGGGGTTGGTTGGGTTTGGTTGGGTTTTGTGGCTTCTTGTAGATTTAGCTAGCTAGTCAGTTGTTTCAATGGAAGGTCGATATTCTCAGTGTGCTTGCCTACCGGTGGGGTGGCGTTGGTGAAGATGTGGGTAAGTGGTGTATGATGATGGTTTGGATTTTTGAAGCATGGGAATCGATGGGTATATGTGTTTCGTGGTGGTATCTGGTATGGTGGCTATATATGGCTGTGGTTGTTAGTTTCTGGGTTTTTGCACTTGAGTTGATCGAAATGCTATGATGTAGAACTACATGCTTCTATCACGATATATCACTCTCACACATTTGATCACACTCATGAACAATTCGCTGCTAACTCATTACTTGCAACACTCACAAATATTATTTTCATTAAGCTATAACGCCAGCTAAACTATCCAATCCAAACCATCCAAACTACCTAAAAAAAAAAGAAAGACCCCCTCCCACACCCACCCTCTTCCCTACACAACTACCTCCCCCCCCTCCTCACCCACTCCACCACAACGCCCAAATCCTCCGCCACACCAACCGCCCTCTCCACCCCGGCCACATCCACATCCCCCACGCCCACAACCCTCACCTCCGCATTCCTCCCCACCTCCACCCCAAAACTCACCAAGCCGCGCTCCTCCACGGGGAATATCACACCCACACTAAACGCGCCTCCACCACCTTGCTGCCCACCCGCACCCGCACCCCCGCTCCCCAGCGACAAATCCACTTTCAGCACCGCCTCCCCCTCCCCCGCGGCAGCCTTCCCACCACCATCGCTCATAAACGCGTCCAAATCATCCTCATCCTCATCCCCATCCCCATCCCCACCCTCGTCCTCGTTGCTACTAGCTGTAGTAGCAGCCGCCGGCGCCAGCGGGTCAAAGCAGCTGCGTAGCAGCGTCCCTACAAGCACAAACTGGCGCAGTATCTGGAACACGCCGACGAGCTCCTTTGGGTGCGAGAACGGCACCTCGCTCACAAAGCGCGCATACACGGGCCTATGCCCCGTGTGGAGTCTATACCGATGCTGCACCGCTGCCTCGGAGTCGGAGTCGGGGCCAAACACGGTTCTCGTGGCCTGCAGCGGCGAGCCCTGTGCTGGGCGCGCGCCAGGGAAGAGGAGTGCCTCGAGGGTATCGATGTTGACGCCCTGCGGCGGCGCGAGCATGAGTGCGTTGAAGAGGTGCAACTCGTCCACGAACGGGATCGGCACGGGGGGGTCGAGCACGGCGACGAAGCGCGCGGGCACGGGCGTCTCGAGGAGCTCTTCGAGCGGCGGGTCGAGCCAGTCGGTGATGTCTGAGTCGGGCGAGTCGCCAAAGAGGTTGTCGGTGGACTCGCTGGGCTTCTTGATCTCGTCCGACACCCACTCGGTGGATGTGCGCACGGGCGTGATGGGGTTGAGGTGTGTAAAGTCGGTGGGGAGCTCTTCGACTTCGATGAGGACGCGGTAGGTTTTGGACGTGTCTGAGTCTTCGTCCGAGGTGGTGGTGGTGGAGGTGGGGGTAGGGGTGGTGAAGCGGTGCTCTTGCCAGTAGTCGATGCTGAGGCCGACTTTAGAGCGCGCGTGCATGCGTGGGCGGCCGGTGCCTTTGCAGGTTGCGGCGGCGGCGCCGCCTTCGAGGGTTGTGGATTCGTGGGCGAAGATGCGTGAGAGGGAGGTGTAGAGGCCTGTTATTGCCGTGAAGCAGTTGAGGTGTGGCGGGGCGCTGAGGCGGTCGGTCTTTGCGAGGCGATTGAGATTGTCTGCAAAGGCGGAGAGCGAGGGCGGTATCAGCGGGGGGTGCTCCTTCGGGTTCGGGCTGAGGTTCTTGTGCAGGATTGCGTCTGCGAGGTGGGCGAGCTCCTGTGAGGGGCCGGGGGTGTGTGCGAAGGAGAGAGTCACGCGCGGGATCTGCGAGTCGCGGAAGTCGATATCGAGGAGGAAAATCTTTGCTGCGAGGGACAGTGTGGTCACGCCGGGTATCGTAGTATCTTTGTAGCATTCCAGCCTTGGAATCAAGACAGTATCAGCATGTTACAGCTCCCATCATACCCCCAACAGAGAGGGGGGGGGGGGGGTGTATATAAGTATATCTACCCCATTCGTTTCGCCAGCCTCTCCACCCCCTCCTCCGAGATCCTCCCAGGCCGCAGGGCCAGCAGGCGCAGTATCTCGGCCAGCTCGCGCTTCTTGCTCTCGTCCGGCGGCATGTTCATGCCGGCCATGTTGATCTGCGGGATGCCTAGATTGCCCGCCGAGCCGGAGGCGCTGGGCGTCAGGCCGATGCCCATGCTGGCGATGGCCTCAGGGGTGCTGAAGCCGGGCTGGAGGGGCGCGGGCGAGCGGTGCTTGCTGATGAGCTGGTGCGCGGCCGGCGACTGGCCGAGAAGCGCGGGGGAGAAGGGGAATGTGTTTGGCGTCATGCCGGGGATCTTTGGGGTCGTCATTGTGTGTGTGGGGTGTGTGTGTGTGTGTTGTGAGTATCGTGGGGGGGGAGGTGCCTTTCCTGGGGGAGAGGTGAGGTGTTGTCGCAGATATTCAGAGAGTCGAGGTTAATTCCATTGGGCGCGTGAGGCTCAACTGATCCTTGCCCATGATCGCTGCATGATCGGAGGTAATGATTGTGGCAGCAGCAATAGCAACATCCCGAATTGCAACACACATGCCGAGTGTGGGGATTGCATAATCCTTTTTTTTTTTTTTTTTTTTTTTTTTTTTTTTTGCAGAACGCATATCACGTAATTGAGGTGATTTCTGATATAACGGACATCATCGAATCCTTCTTTTTCCTTTCCTTTTCTTTCCTTTTCTTTGCTGGGGATTTGAAGTTAACTGTAGAATGAATGAAGGTGATGAACTTGACCCGATGCATTGATGAGGATGATGATGATGATGATCGATGTGAAGATTGACTGGCCGTTACCCCCAAGTGCACTCCTGCTACGTCTCCTCTCCGCTATTGGCCACATATACCTGTAGCTATTCGCTGCGGCTATTATTAGCTGACTGACCAACCACAAGCGCCAATAAACTGGTAATCGAGCTAGGGCCGCGGAATAACTGGCACCACATCTGCCCCATCGTTTGATGATAGTTTTTTTTACTAGTAGGTATTTCTCTGAATGCAGTTTTTAACCTGATGCCTCGAAATGCCACACAACCAGCACCCTGCGCTGCGGTCATGACCACGGAGATCATCATGGTAACTATATCACGTCGCGGCCTGTATACGCGTGCGGAGGAAGGCCACGCGCGGGGGGCGGTTTAAATCGCATACCGCCATAACTCGAAAAATTGGCTAGATCAAAATTACTTGTATTGGAAACTTCTAATGCAGATCGATGCCATTCAACCAATCACCCAAGCGGTAATCCCTGGACGGAGATAGCCAATTTTTCGAGTTTTGGCGGTACTATGAAGATGACTCCAATGACCCATGAGTCACTGGTAGGATTATTGCACAAGTCAGAACTAAAAGAAGGGTCCTTTAATTAAGGGTCCAATATATATAGGACTATCGGGTGGCGCCGGGAACCCACTAGTTTCCGAGCAATAATTCTACCGGCCGTTTAATCAGAGGTAGCTGAAAAGAGTACTACAATGACGTCCAATTAAACGTCGATTGCGTGCTGCTTATAGTTACATAACATCTTCTATCGCAATAATCATTACACAACTCTACTAGCTCCATATATGTATGCGTTGCCATGCGCGCGCCGGTCCATGACTTTTGATATGGCGCTGTAGGTACATGTACACTACCAAAAAAGGGTATGGATTCGCTGCGTTATTCACATTAATGCGCCAGTAGTGCAGTAAGAATACCACATTACATACTACGGTCCTCTTTTTGTAATGCCGGTTTAATTCCGTGTTCTTCACTGAATCCCGTAGTCATGCAGTACTGATCCCACCCCCCCGTTTTTTCGTATTGTGGCTTATCAATACGCATCTACTATAATCATCCCAACTCAAGTCCTATTGATATACGTCCAGAACAGTACATACATGTAATATAGCACAGCACAGTTCTTTAAACATTTTTGATTCACGATCCCTCAGAATATATTGACCACACGCAACGTAAATTTTTTCTCATGAAAATTATCCAAATAAGCGGTATATGTTTGTCTCAAACCCCCCATCCAACGCTGCTTCTAGCACGTACACCAGCATCACTGATGCTATTGCCACCGCCGCTGCGGATCCTGCCACCACCGCTGCTGCTAGGGTCCCCTCTATGACCGTTGTCAATGTTACTGTCGTATCCATGATTGCTGCTGGCTGCTGCTGCTGCTGCTGTTAGTGGTGGCTATGTATTACCTAGCACACTGGGTCGGGCCTACTATGTTGATTTTGGGGATGATGAAGGTGGTAGTGGTGGGGGTGGTGGAGATGACAATAGTGACTTTGGGCGCCTAATCGATAAATTTGTTAGTAAAAATACGTTAGAACGGGAAAAATGGATGGAAACTGACCTATCACGGAGAGCGTGGTGGAAGCTGGTGGTTATGGTGATGAGGATGGCCGGTGAAGTGTACTGGGGAGATAAGAGTATGGTGGCTGCTCATTGTGACGGGAATTAAGACTGGAAACTTGTCCACTATATATATACTTTTCCATATATATATGCAGTTTAATCATTTTTACTTCAAGCTGTTGATTGCAACGGCAACGTCGTTAATGTAGTTGTCATGGTAACAACTAGTCCGGATGTACGTCTCTGTAATCAATTGGGATAATACTTGATCTATTTTCTCACCAAATGATCATAATCCATGATTAACTACAGGTACTATTGGTATCAAATCGGGCTCTAGAAAGACTCTATGAAGCACAAAGTCAGTGAAGCTAGTACGTACTGCCGAACCAGAATCGATGACCAAGCAGCGCCGAACCATCCTACGGGGCTATTTCGGCTGTTTTGAAGGCTACGTGAGCGCTAGATATATACTTCAGGCTCCATGCCGATATGGGGATCACATGATTCATAGAACCGTCAGCTGTGGTATATATGGCCTAGGGTTCAGTACAGATCAACTACTTAACTAAGAGTTGCGGTCATAGACTATCACCCGCCCGCGCACCCACAGTCCTAATCACTACCCGCCGCCTCTGTTACTGCCTACTCTAGTAGTATTTAAAGGTAAATAGTACGCGAACACCACGTCACACGTCAATAGATGTAGGTACGGAATCGCATGATCATGGTTCGGCGGGTAGTAATGAGGTCGCTGAATGATTTTGCGAGTGATATTCCGCTAGAGGTTCAAACCGCATGTATGTCACTATAAAAGTCTAATGTAAATGTAATGAGGGGGTACATCAACAATAATGACAAAATTAATATGCCCTAGTGTGATTACTGCGGTTGAATGGTTAAAACAGACCAATCAGAAAATTTGCCCAGTTTTGTCCTAACCCGTTACAGATTCTCAGAGTGAGGTTATTACCGTTGCTGCGAATAAAAAAAAAAAAATCCTCGGAGGTTTCTTGGCGCGAAAGGTATGGTTCTTTTTGGTTGCTATGATGACTGCCAAGTATGTCAATGATTCGGTTACATGAAATTTCGCAACACTACAACACCCCCCAAAAATGATCCCCTCGGCTTTGAATGGTATTGTAAACTAACTATCTCCTCCCTTATGTTCGTCTTTTTCAAACCGCAAATGCCAAACATGACGGGAAATGGTCTTCTAATGTGACGCAGCTGCTTCCATGATCCGTAGATGTTAGGTCATAGAGTAGCACTCGACTCGAACTACAGCTAGCTGGGTGTTCACTAACGCCTCGGCGCCAGCGACTAGTGCATGCGGTCCAAATTGACATCTATCAACTTAGCCAGAGAAGGCAGGTGTGATGGAGGATACTTGTGAAGTGAGGAATATCATCACACTAATACCTTATCAAAATCTTATCAGTGTGAAGTTAACCTAATTAGACCTGACGGATAATAATTAATTAACCAAGCCAGACCGCTCAAGGGATAGTCTGCAGTGTCATCGATGGTTCGTATATATATATGGCTTATATATGCATATCAAACATAAGCATTGCATGTACTTTTACCTGTAGATCAAAGTACTGTGTCATTTACCCAACCTGTCACCACCATGCGTACCTGCAGTCTTAATGATGCCTTATGATAATCCGCGTTATATTATAATTATAATATGATTATCTCGCGCCATGATCAGCGGCCCGAAAAAACTCCCCCGAGAAATCTCTATAGTTTTTTCTCCTTTCTTGGCACTAGCACTACGGCCTTACGTTAACCAACTATGCCCCGTAGCCCCATACGTGTCGGTGCCCCCCAACTAAAGCTGGTGACTTGTTAACCCCGCGCTGCTATTGCCAACGCTGACATTCAAATTATGCACAAATTATCATTCCCACTCACAACTGTGTCCTTCTCAGAGCCGGGTGATTGCGGGAAATGCAGTATTATAATATTCTGGCTTGTTCAAAGGGCCAAAGCCAAATCCTGAGAATGAAACGTCTCTGTAGCAACGGTCTTGTAATGTCCTAAAACCGCGAGAAAAAAGAGAGAAAAAAACTAGCGCGGTGACGGCAGACGTGCGTCGGTCTATATATATATTTTAGGGGGTACATTATAAAACCTAATAGCACCCCCAACTTCTTGGTGTGCGATCGATCAAAAAAAACAACCCTTCCGATATCCGAAATCGAGATTTATCCATTTCTGTTTCATCAATTAATGTATCATTACCCGATCAGTCAGTAAGTCTTTGTTTCTTCAATCTCAAACTATGGAGACGGATGGCCCAATAGACAGACGGATGCGAGAGGAGAGGAGAAGAACGTTACCATACGCTGTGCACTGTTTTGTGTACGCTCGCTCGCTCGGCGGATCCTGTCCTGTGGTTGTGTTGGCCGTCCTGGCTTCGAATTAGATTCCCAAAGCTAACTCGGCCTCAAACCCAGACAGGATCCGCCCGAGCTCGAGCGCTCCATGATTCAACTCACTCCGTGAGTGTGTGGGTGAGTTGGTTCGAAAAACGTACCACTGTTTGAGTTGAAAAGAGTGGGTTTAATGTTGACCTGTGCTCGCCGCAGAAAAAAAAAACCAATGTTTAGGACTATCGAGTGCTTTCGCAATAATTTTGCTGGAAGCTGTATACATATATATACTACCCCGCGTGTGCGGGGCCCTGTCACTTCCTCGAGCGGCCTCGTGGAGTACACTATTTAAATGACACCATTGGGCGGGTCATGTCAGTCCCATTCGAAATAACCGAACCAGATGTGGTGGCAAATTGTAATACTCTACTAGAGGCAGTTACCGCTCATTCTCTACCCGTCTCTAGAAGCTTTCTGATGTGTAGGGGGAAACGCTAGAGAGCCGAGGAAATTAGTCTACCTGCATGCTCAGGGAGGGGGTGGAGGGTAACTATGTTCAGGTAGGTAGTCTGATTCGGTTATTATTTCGATTGGGACTGACATGACCGCTCATGCAAGGGATGCTATGCTACTCTAATTGCACTGCACTGTACCTGAGCAGTGTACGCTAGGTTAGGACAATCGATCTGCCGAACCCGCCAACTATCTACCATTGTTAATTTTCTTTATTGTTCATGTGTTTTCATTTTCATTTCACTAACAGTGCGACTGGGTTTATACTACCTTCTTTCTTTCTTTCTTTCTTTCTCTCTTTCTGCATTGATAGCATTCATATAGGGTACGCAGAAATAAAACAAGGTGTTATGGGCATAACTACTTTTCCCGTTTTTTTCTTCGTGAAAGTGCGCGTGTCTTGTTCCTTATGTCAGATCTTGCTGGGTGTTCTCGTATTTTTATATCGTGCTTTTCTCTCTCCTATACTATATGCTTGTATTGTATTGTATTGTACCTCTGAAGGAGAATGTTGGTTTCCTGTATTCATATTGGGTAGGACACTTGATCATATATTGACCACTCGCGATCCATCCAGGCCTCACTACTCGCTACAGTATACTACTGACAAATATATTAATCTTGTTCAGGCACTCACTGACTACATCTATCCATCTAGAACCCATTGCTCGCTCCTTGGTACTATCGACCCTTCCGTGCCGGGTCGACGGCAACCCATGCTTGGGGCAATCAAAACCACCGACCCCCCTGCAACACCCGCATCACCAACTATCACTCTCTCAATCACTCGGATTATCACTCGCCGCTACAACCATCTATAAATAAATACCCCAACCAAATATATCCACCAAACCAAACCAAACAAACCCCAATACAGCACGACTCCCCCAACGCCAGACGTCAGGTGCGACACTCCTGGACAGCACAAAAAACAGCTAAAATACACACCGGGTAACTTCTCCTGCGGTCGATGTATACTATGTAATCAGGGCGACGAATGACGGCATATATTAGGTTTTCTATATATGTGTCCCTCCATTAACTCCTTACCCTGGCGGCTTAACTCCCTGAGCTCATCAATCGCGACTCCCCGGAACGCACACCCTGAAAAAAAGGTTAGTTTTTTTTCTTCTCCTCTTTTTTTTCAACTGCGGTACGGGAAATTAATAGACGATGACCAGCTTGCGATGGCGAGATAATTACTACAACGGCAGCGTCAACAGCAACAATTAGCAGAAACAGCAGTCGATAATGGCTAGCGATGCGTCGGCAGAGCCAAACAGCAGTCGGTAATGACCAATTGCAGCATCGGCAATGCCGACAGCGTTGATAGTTGAAGCACGCGTGGTCAATGACCAACAGCAACGTGGACGGCGTGGCCAGTCTCGTCAGCGAAATTGCTAGAACCACAATTACTAGCGGACAGTTATGAAAAAAAAAAAAAAAGGTTTTTAACCAGCGCAACAGCACAATGACAGACACAACGACAACACCCTGCCATAATGAGATAGTCAAACTACTAACGACCAGTTTCTCCAGCAGTTTAGTAATGGGTCCTTCCTGCACCAATAAATACGGCCTCTGCCCGTCGTTGGGCCGAAGAAAAAAAATCATATTCAGAAGAACATCGAGATCAGATATCAGATATCAGCTTGCGAGAAAAATCAGACCCGCCCTGAAAAAGTCAGATATTCGTCCGAAAAACCCAGATATCTTCCGAAAAAAACCAGTTATAGCCACTCCGAAATATATCAAATCGATATATTCCAAAACCATCCTCAAAAAACCTTTTTTTAAAAAACCTACACACCTTTCCCTCACATCTACAAAATGTCTCTTTCAAAGATGACCCCCCTCGATCTCGCCCAAATTGAGTATCACGCCGAGATTCTTTTTTTGGCCGCACTCAGCGCCATCACGGTCACCGCCGACTCTCCCCTCTCCGCTTCCGAGTCAAGCACCGCGAGCCCCGATCCCGAGTCAGACACCGCGAGCTCTGATCCCGAGAAGGCAATGGCCTTGCGCAGGGACCTCTGGAGAACCTCCCAGGAGTACTCCGTATGCATCGTGGAAGATATTTTGAAGCCACAGATACTCGAATTCCTGTCCGTATACGGGGACACATGCGATATCGGTAACGAGCCAGGCTTTGTTATCGGGGCATTGGATCATTTGCGGCGTATATGGCCAGTCGACTCACACCAGGTGTTAATACTGGGTACGGCTGTCCTCTGTGTCGAAAGGTACTTTAAGAGCCGGTGGGTGAAGGACATCATGGTCCGGTGCGGCGTGTGCCCCCATGACAGGGAGCCGGAAACGATAGAGGCTGTAATACAGCATCTTGGTAGGGCACACCCAGGTGAGGAGAAGTGGGAGTGGTATACGCAGAGATGGCCGCTGCAGTTACCCATCAAAGGCGTGGGGGCAGCGTGGAATGGGAATTAGGAAGTGTTAGTGATGGGCACAATATGAGAGAGGCGAGATTAGAGCATAGTCTTGTCTCGTCTTGTAATATTAGAGTTCATGTTTTGTAATTGCCAATACATAAGGGTCGGTCTTGTCGAGGTCTTGGGACTTTGTAATCACAGGTATTTTCTGTATAAAACGGTATATATGTCTATTTGTAGTTTCATAGTGAGAATTTTGAGGAGGGTTAGGGTTTTCAATTCAAAATTGTGGTCAAAATCAATGAAACAAACATATTTTTTTTTAGCTTAAAAACAAAGTCCCGAGACTTTTGTAAAATGGTCTCAAGACCTTGCATATTGAACCTAACATGGTCTCATCTTGTCTTAGACAAAGTCTCGAGACGAGGTCTCGCCAGGTTTTGTCTCGTGCTCATCACTAGGAAGTGTACTGGGTGCATATAATATTTGACGAGAATAAATTATCATTATCATATATTGTACTTAGTTCTGCATAAATAATGTATACATGTACAAGTTAATGTCTAAATCAACCGGTAATCTAGCAATTGACAAGTGAAAAAAGAAGAAAAATATATAATCTGCGATATGGTGTACGTATACTCGCTACCGCCTCGATGGCTACCGGGTACGGGAATACCCATCGAAGTTTTCTATCACCTCTTCATCCCCAAGCTCTCTACCTCCTTAACTGGTACGTAGCCAGAGTGGCCACTTCTGCATGTACCATTCCCACCCCTCTTGACCATCTAGTCCATGCTCCCTCCCAACATGCTTAAGCACGTCTTCTATTGCTTCTGGCTCCCTCTCAAGACATAGTGCGCACTGAACCAGTGTTTTTTATCACATCGGCTCTGAAGAAATCTCCTCACACAGAGCACAGCAGAACCCAGCATTAAAATTTGAGTATAATTTGAGGGCCGCATCCCCGTACGTAGTTGAGCACCCCGATGATGAAGAGCAGTTCACTCCTACGGTCAACGATAACCCCATATAAGGACAGGAGGTTGCATATTTGTGGTGCGAACACCTCCGCCACGATATGCATGGAGTACTCCCTTGAGAGGCCCCGGAGGCTTCTACGTATTTCCTGGGCTTGGGCGGCCTCTGCGGGTGTACTTTGTGCGGGTGATAGGAGTCGGAGGCGATGGAGACATTGCGCTGGTCAGGTGAGGGGGTGACCGTGGGGAGAGGGCCGGCCGTTCACGGCACCGAGCGTAACCTGCAAGAGAAGGTCGTCGTGGTAGGCGGCCTGGAGATGAGTCATGACAGGCATTTTTGTGGTATAGAGAGAGATATGTGTAGGTTTTAGAAAGGGTTTGAGGGTTTCGTGTTTCCCCACAATCAGCATAATCCTGATCTTCCTCTCCATCCAGCCAGGCGCAGAGTGCAAGCACACCACCCTGGATCTGTTAGTAAAGCAATCCAAATTTGCTTTCTATTGGGAGGGGGTCTGTATTATTTACCTCACGATTTGGGGGATAGTGACCAGTGCCTCTAGCTCAGAGATGATCTTCCAAGGAGTAGTGAACCGATGAAGTGGAGTTGATCGAGTGTATGAGCTAATGATGGAAAAAGGAGGAGGGAGAGAAGACCCATTATTCATAGTTCGTATAGTTGAGGAAACAAACTGGCTCCACGACAAAAGGAACAGAGTGTTTGGAGCCACCTCTGGGTTAAAGTACGGACAGAGCTCAATAATAAGTACGAGACTGTACATACATGTATATATAGAGCTAGGTATGTATAGACTACATACTAGCGGTAAGCTGTCTACATACATATTCATACATATACGTATACCTAGAAGTCTGATATTAGAAAACAATTATGTATACATATATGTACCCCCACTCAGCATAAGTATTCCGTCCAGATGTACAGCGGTGGGTAATAAGTCATCGGACGACCTAGCCACAATTTCGCCTGCAAACGCGTATTCTGGTGGCGTTCCATCTGATGACTGCTTACCCACCGCTGTACATACTACACACCACACGTAGCTACCTTACCGCCGAAACGCATACAATTTTGGGCCTTATTCAGTCGGCTTATCCAGAACGTAGGCTTACAATAGCTTTATCAGTACAAAAATCCTTTTTTAAGCCTTATTTCATCCTTAAAACACGCTTAAATAATACTTATTTGAACCTTATTAGATTCATAAGGTTATTGTGAGCCTACGTTCTGGATAAACCGACTGAATAAGGCTCAAAATTGTATGCGTTTCGACGGTAAGGTATATCGCAGTACTCTCTGGGCGTAGGCGTGCTTTTGTACTATAATACGTACTTATGGAGGATGGGAATGTAGCTACTTGTACTTACTGTATGTCAATTAATTGTGGTGGACGGACACCGATGTATACATGTGCATGTATATACTGCACAAGTATTTTTGAAGGTCTACACATATTCCATTAACCTATCGACCAGCTTGGCCAGCTCGTATTGATGGTGGGTGCTTATTTTTCATTCTATTAGTTAGACACATGTTCTACATATATGCATGTGCATACATAAGTACATGGTTGATACCCACACAACCGCCCAAACTATCATTACCACCGTTACCATCCAAGACCCCTACACCGCCACACCTAAAACCACCCGAACGCAACTTCACCACATTGATATGTGCACTACTACCACCAACTCCCGCCCGTTTCACCCTTAATACCCGCACGAGCGAGCGGAGATCCGTGCGGCGATCTGTTCGCAGTGCACTGGTAGGCGGTGATCTGACCCCTAGGCGGAGGGCAGGGATCGATCCACCAGGCGGATGCGCTACGGGCGTTACCATCAGTGCGCGGCCAGGGGGGTGCCGCTTTTGGATGTTGATAATTGCGCATCGGGGTTAGGGTGTGTGGCTTGCAGCAGCAGCAGCAGCTAGTAGCAAGGATCGGTTTTGCACTCTTTGGGGCTTTTGGCACTGACAATTCGGAGAGAGAGGGGAAAAAATGAACTCCTGTGGTGGTACTAGCTAGTAGCCGGCAAATCAGAGCAAAATCAAGATCAAAATTTGTAACTCGAATTCCAGAGTAGGTATGTAGAAGTAAGAATTAGACAGCCCTTCCCAGCTGCAGTGACAGAATCTAGAACTACTGATATGAAGACCGTACACCTAGCTACCTGGTTATCTACATTCTCTACATGATACCATACCTCGTCACTCACTTCGCCTGAAGCAAAGCTCCATAGTCTGAAGAGGAATTGATCGAAAGAAGCATTGCACCTATCCTGCCCTTGGCTATAGCAGCCGCAACCGTTAGCTCGCAATCTATTTTGAAAGAAAAAACTTCGCCAGGGAAGGTTTTTTGTTAGTTTAGTGCAAGGTGTCAGTGACATTGCATATCACAAGCCACACAAACTAAACTAAACTCTAGTGTCTAACTCTATCTATTTTAGAACGGAGGCTGGTTTTGAGTTTTGATTTGCCGGCCAACTCACAGTGGTTAACTTTCTTTCTTTCGTGGATTCCCGTGAATTAGGTAGGTACATGTACTAAGGGGGTCGGTGGAATATAGCAGATGTTTTGAACCATTTCTAGAATTCTGTAGAGCAGAATCTGTATCTACTGTCTATGATTTGGCCATAGAACCACTCCAGAGAACCTGAGACCTCGAGACTCTAGTTCTAGTGCACGCGCATGCAATGCCCAACATATTGCGCAATCCAACTTCCCAGACCCGCGCATCATTGCCTCCCACGCCCGCCCAGTCGCCGACCGAACCCGACCGACGGAGGCCGAGGAAGAAAATCCGTATATATAAAAAAAAAATCAGAGGCCAGCTCCTTTTTGACGCCATACCCGGGGCAAACCAATAATTCACATTTCGATGATATCACACCTAAGACCTACCACCACCCCGGACACCCGGAAGCTCGGCCGGGCTGCGGGTACATTACTCCACACGTTATTTCAACGTCGCAGCTCAAGCAAACCAAAGCAAAGCGCATGCGAGCACATCAGGTCACTCGTGGGTTGAGGTAGGTTGGCTAGCTGCAGTCATATGCCTCCCTAGGTATTCCAAAAGCAAAAAATATCTTTGAAATGCTTCGAAGCTGAAAGCCTCCAAGCCTAAACAAACGCCCAACTCTAAGGTCATCCCTCTGGTGGGCGTGCCTTCTAGGAGCTGCTGAAGAAGGAGTCTACGGGAACGATCGCGAACCCCCGAGACCTAAGTTTAGAAAGTGTCAGTCATTTGAGTTCAAGATATGGTTTTCTTCGGGGGCTTGACGATTCCAGGGGGTGGTTACACATCTTATTAGTGATTTCCTCCGACGTTCGGACATCTGAACGGCGAAAACAACAAAAGCCAATAGTGCAAGAGGTATTATAATATCGCTTGTAATTCATTGCTAAACTATCTCTTCTCCGAGAGAAAGGAGAGTTCCGATGTTACCCCATCCCCGGCACGCGAAAAAGACATGTAGAATGCCAGTAAGACATTCCTCACGGAATGAATACCGTTTCCAAAGCGAAAGTAACTCATGATGATAAACAGTGGTTAGTAGTTGACAACTCCGATGTGACAAAGCTGGACCCTTGCATCCCCACACGAACCCCCATCCAGGCTAACCTAACCCTGAACTGTCCTGAATGGTAGCTTTCCTATTGGAAGGACGAACGTCCGGTTCCTGAACAAAGTAGTGGAAACACGCAAACTGCACTGCTGGCTGGTGGCGTAGAGTATTGTTGCTTTTGCTTTGTCTATTTCACTAGCCGTAGCTATGTAGCTAGCTGGCTGCCGCAACCTTCAGATCGAATCGGAGAGCTCCTTCATCACGTATAAACAAAAGTAATGAGAAACATATGACAAGTAGTTGGCTTTCTCAACAAAAAAACAATATCATGCCGGCTTCATGATCAACTATTACGATCGAACCACATGAAAGGATCTCGTAGTTTAAATTAGTATTTTTTTGAGTTTTCGGGAAATACAACCCGGAGTACGTAAGATCGTCAAGAAAAAACAAAGATTCCAAGGAAACCAAAAGCAATATACCTGATCGAATCATTCTGCCATGATGAAAGGCCACAGCCGCTGACAAAAAGTATTCCCCGCAAGCTTTGGGGGAAAAACGTGGAGATAAATTTTCACACCACTGCAGGACATACCCTAGACTAGGTACCTAATCGATCAAAACAATCGAAATTAGTTGAAGGTGTGTATGTAAACTGATTTTGCAAAACAAAAGTAGATTGCATAGCATAGGGCTGGTTGAGAACGTAGCCACCAGGTTTCCCGGCTGACTGGTTCGTTATGTGGAGAGTTGCAGCGTGGGGGAGCCGATTCGTGATCGGGAGCGGCCGGATTATTTGGAAAGTCTTGTGCAACGATGATCATCCACTACCCCAAGTTATGTGTACCTACGGTAGAGCAGTACTCTACCAAAAAAAACATGTGCTTGCTATTATGGTACCGATAGTTTCACATGCAAGACATCCGTAGAGGTACTGAGACGTGTGAACTAGATTTTCAATAACATTGACCGTACGTTTATTTGGAGTGTCTCTGGACTAAACAAAACGCCATTAGTAACTAACTCAACATAAGCTTCAGATCGAATACATAAGCGCGAGGGAGCTATGTAGGCACCAGGCAGGAGCTGCAAGCGCGTGTACGTGTGTTAATCGTCCAATAGATACGGTTTATGCAACCATCGTCCGAGTCTGTGGTTCAAAAGACAACACCTGGGGTAGGTAGATTTGTTTTACCACCCCGAAGAGATGCGCCACACCATCCCGACCCGATGCCCCCCGAGTCCATATCATGAACAGGACCTATCATCATGCTACAAACGATCTAAAAACAAATGTTGATGTTTCACTGCCTCAGCTGTCAGGCGCGGCTCCTTATCAGTTTTCTTATCAGATCCCCGCCTTTCTTGGCCCACATGCAGGTACGAGGCGCAGCTTTCAAACGTTGGATCATGGGAAACAACGTTTTGAAAACTCGTCTCACAGAGCTACACATTGGAAAGGGCAATATTTGTGTTCTTTGTGCCTTGTTCTCGAAGTTCGACAGATTTAGGGCCACGTCTCAGGTTTAGAGACTTTACGTCATATTCGCGTCCGGCTATAGACGCTTTGCACCGCCAACCAACGTGTAAACCCATCGTACGTCAAAGAACAATGCAAATAAATGCTTCTTGCTTCAGCATGTGTAGACGAGACACGGGCCGGATAATCGATCTATTTCTGTGTACAGCACAAGCCGGCGAAGTGCTGGCAAAAAACCCTCGTGTGTGGTTCTAAGTAAAGATACCTATCGTCAGGAGCTGAGCTCGAGGTCGTAGCGGAGAGATCCCCCGAAATCCGAAATGGCTGACTGCACGATTAAGGAGAAGATTGGCTTCCTGTGTGATTATGCGTGTTGGTCGGTGGCCGGTTGTCAGCATTCCAGCCTCTCTGCTTTTTCTGTCTTGATATCATGAAGTACCAAACAATAACAGTTAGTGAAGCTACTTGATATGTAAATTCCTTTGCCGCCATGAGTATTAATTTTTGGAATTCGTAAATCTACCTTTCAAAATACTTTACCCGGTAAGAAACCGAACGTCTATGTTCTTTGCCGAATAGCTGCAGCACAGGTACAAGCTCCCGGACTGCCCAGAAGTGATGCCGTAATAGATTCGTTTCTATTGGCTATTCGGCCCCCAACAAATGGGTCTCGTTCAGGGGTAACGGAGAACGGTGGTAGCTATCATAGGAGGGTGGTCTCTCCGGCAAAACTCTCATCAGGAATTTGGAGCTTCTGGAAGGGCCTAGGGAAGCTGTGAGGCTGGCCACGAGACTTGAGAAAGTCAGGCACAAAGGGCCCTTGTCAAATGTTTTGTCCAGAAATATCTCCCCCCACTAGGTATTTTTGGGGAGTCTGGGTGAGCTGTTGAGTCTTTAAAGGCCTCTTTGACAACTGCAAAACATTTTTTACGTTTGAATTTTGTTATTTGCTTTGCTAGATGAGGACTTACAGATGCCTTATCGGTTACACACAGACGTCGAAGAGGTTGCAACTGATAAGACGACCTTCTGGCAGAATGGGGGACACCTCGCTATCGGGCCTGACTGTGCAAAAACACTCCCTGCATGGCGGGGCTGCAGAGAGAGAGGGGTTTTGCAAAAGTGAGATGGGAGGTCTGGACGAATTGATGAAAAGAGGGTGCCACCTCCACGCCCGCCACGAAGGCTCGAAGCAAGATCCTTATTCGGCTAGATCTTAAAATCTTGAACCTGGTTGCAAGGACGTCAGGTTTATGACATGGAAAACCAAAGTTTTTCGCTCACGATTTGTTCTTCATGAAACGTAAAGCTTTCCTTTTTCTTCTGGGTTGCATACGAATCTATTGGATTGATCGATAGGGATCCAGTACAATAGAAATTTGACCACCATCTGGCGATTACTTTCATGTGAAGTGTTGCAGGGGAAAATAATAACTCACGTGGGACAACATCAGGACAGGGCCCCATATTCGAAGGTTCAAGGGCGAGGATGATGGTAGTGAAGCGGGCAGGAAAGCATACATGTAGTATGCGTATCTGCTAGGTGTTCGAACTGCCGTGGATGTGCTATGTTAGAAAGACAGGAACTGTAGTATACTTCTGAATAATTCAACTGTTGTTATGCCCAATAATGTACTCTTCCTTTAGGTACTACATTCGGATAAATGTGTATCAGAGATGCTTCATGCAGGCTTTTCAGCAAGCCTCAAGAACCCTGTGTCTTTCAATCTTATCGCAGTGTGTGTTGATTCTATCCCCCACTCACAGTTAGCCTGCACGAGGGGCCTTCAAAAAAAGAAAGTTGCTTTTTTTTCCCGCACACGCAACCAACAAACCGTGCCCCTGCTTCAGTGTGGGCGTAAACTTCCACGGCATCTCGGTCCCCTGCCCACCAAACTACCACCACCTTTCTCCATTTTATCATCAGTCACACTCTGCCTCCTTTGCCTTATATACTCCCCTCCCCCGCTCCTTCTTCTTCTACTTCATCATCCACTCCAAGCTCATAGCTCCCAACCTCCACTACATCTCTTCTTTTTTTTACCTTTCTTCTTTTCGTTCTTAGATACCCACAACACATTCTCAAGATGGTCAGCGCCCTTCCTTGTTTCCGAAGCCTTTTTATCAACCAACTAACAATTTTTTTCAACAGACGGACTCAACAACCATCTCTAACACTGCCAACGTCCGTAATTCCCTATCCAAGAACAAATCTTATCGGTTAAACATTCAACTAAACTTTTTCATCTACAGCTTCTCAAGTACCTCAACCTTGACCAGAAGGGCAGCATACAAGCCGAGTACATCTGGATCGATGGATCCAACGGTGTGAGGAGCAAGACCAAGGTTTGTGATCCTTCCTTCTCAAATCTTTATCGAAATGGCATTACCCCGCCCCCGCAACACACGACAACATCTCAATTCATCAATGTCGCTTGCGCAACCACCAACCCCTCAGTTTTGTCCATATCGTTTACAAGAATTTTTCTAATTTTAAAAGACTCTCAGCAAGAAGCCAGAGTCTATCGAGGACCTTCCAGAATGGAACTTCGACGGATCTTCCACCAACCAGGCTCCTGGTGAGGACTCCGATGTCTACCTCCGCCCCGTTGCCACCTTCCCCGATCCATTCCGCGGTGGCGACAACCTTCTCGTCTTGGCTGAGTGCTGGAACGCCGATGGTGCCCCTAACAAGTTCAACTACCGCCACGAGTGCGCCAAGCTCATGGAGGCCCACAAGGACCAGAAGCCTTGGTTCGGTCTTGAGCAGGAGTACACCCTCTTTGACGAGTACGGTCAACCCTACGGATGGCCCAAGGGTGGTTTCCCCGGTCCTCAGGGTCCTTACTACTGTGGTGTCGGTACTGGAAAGGTTTACTGCCGTGACATTGTTGAGGCCCACTACCGTGCCTGCATGTACGCCGGAATTAAGATCTCCGGTATCAACGCAGAGGTTCTCCCATCCCAGTGGGAGTTCCAGGTTGGACCTTGTGAAGGCATTGAAAGTCAGTATATTAAAATTCCTCTTATCATCAAGAAGCTTTACTAACTTTGGATTAGTGGGTGACCACTTGTGGATGTCCCGTTACCTCCTTCAGCGTGTTGCTGAGGAGTTCGGTGTCAAGATTTCGTTCCACCCTAAGCCTATCCCGTAAGTATCCCAAATTCCCTTTATATGCTATGACATGTGTCTAATATTATATAGTGGTGACTGGAACGGTTCTGGTCTCCACACCAACGTCTCTACTGAGGCGATGAGGAAGGAGGGAGGAATGAAGCACATCGAGGAGGCCATCCACAAGCTCGCCAAGCGTCACAAGGAGCACATTGCCGTCTACGGTGACGACAACACTCTCCGTCTTACTGGTAGACACGAGACCGGCTCAATTGACAACTTCTCATACGGTGTTGCCGATCGTGGTTCTTCAATCCGTATCCCCAGGTCATGTGCCAAGGAGGGTTTCGGATACTTCGAGGATCGTCGCCCCGCTTCCAACGCCTGCCCTTACCAGATCACTGGTATCATGATTGAGACCATCTGTGGTGGTCTCGAGTAAGGGTGTTAATTCTTTTTGTCTTCTTTTTACGTTGGTGGGATGGGTGGAATGGTTCGGGGTTTCTTTTCTACTAGGTTCCTTTTTCTTTTTTCCTTTTTCTTTACAACTTGGGCAAAGGTAGAAACGATTATACCTTTCTTGTTTCGTCGATTCAATATTCGATTAGACGGTCTCAATCTGCCCAAGGTCTTGGGTGCATGATGAATGAATCATGCTGTTAGATTCTTATTAGATTTTTGTCACCATCTCTCTTACTTATTGATTCAATTATTGTGCCAATTTATCATTTCCCAATTTAAATGACCTGAACTGTGAGAAGTGACAATGTTAGCCGCAGTCGTTATAAATAAGGTCTCGGTTATTTTCCGATGCAAGATTGCTTTTCGCCTATCGGATCTTGCTCTACTTATCATGGGAGATACCGTTGCTAGGGTACCGTCGATGGAAACTTCCGGAAACTCCCGAAATGGAGGAGCGGATGGCAGAACAAAACCTGTCAGAGCGGAGCAGCCTGCAGGTGGCAGCCCGCACGGATGTATTTTAAACATCCCCAACTAGGTATTAAACGGGCCACTATGAGGCTTGAACATCAACCGTACCCCACATTCCCCTCTTCTGGGTGCGAGCTCCAACGTCGGGTTTACCTTTATCAGCATGCATGCAGCACCACCATCATCAACACCATCTCCGCACCGACTTCTTATCTAACTGCATATACTTACGATCGAGTTTACGATCCAGATTTATCATTATCCATTTGTTTATCCAGGACCCTTATTTATTTAATCCTGCATCTCCTCAACCTACCAACGGTAACTGCTCTCGATTTCTGTCCAAATCGGCCAAACCGGGATCTGACGTGTTTAATTGTGATATCAAAACGGATGTCACGCATCTGACGGAGGGGGTTATGTTATCGTGGAGTCATGGGGAGGTATCTCGTCTATAGCGGCCAATTGCATATTTCGTAGTCGAGTAACTGATCAATCATCTGAGATACAATGAGAGTATATACACCTCACAAAGACTGGCACTTTCGATCGTTCCGATCTTCTATAATTAGTTGGCAATTAAAGGATCACAGCTCACCCGAGATTACTTGCACACAAGCGCCGTTAATACTCCACCAGCATACGGTCTATGATGAAATTCATCATGCAAAGAACA
The DNA here is from genome assembly GCA_024713935.1 of Morchella eximia. Classification (NCBI taxonomy): domain Eukaryota; kingdom Fungi; phylum Ascomycota; class Pezizomycetes; order Pezizales; family Morchellaceae; genus Morchella; species Morchella eximia. The sequence goes on from JAMGZG010000003.1 coordinate 285,769, forward strand.
ATGAAGTCCATCGACGGCTAAAGCTGGCTAATCGAGGGCTGTTCGATTGTCACGATGGGAAGGTGCATGTACCTCCATGCCTTCCCCGCAATTGATTCAGTTTGGCGCTGTGGTTAGATCCAGAGTAACTACGTACGAGTGCATGCGGGATCCCACAGGACTGTCTGTATATGTATGTATATACCCGCAATCCAAGAGAGAGAGAGAGAAAGAGCACATGTACCTACATTGCTACATGACACCACATGGCTGCCTTTTCCCGAGAAACATTCACCATGACGAATGCACGAGCACTTGTTTCATTCAATGCCAACAGGCCGAGTTTTTTCTTGATCACTCGGGTAATTCAGTATGCATGTAACCACCAATTTGGGAGGGAGGGTGTTGGGTCTTCAAAGGCTTAAGACATGTGCTGTATACTTATATCGATACTTCTGATCAGCTGTTGTATCATTGAAGGGAGACCGACGTGCTGGATTCATCTCATTGGATTGTGCCTGTAGTTTATTAAGGGGTAACCTGATCACTCGGTCAAAGTGGATCATGCGAGTACCCTCGAAAGTGTTGAAAAGCACACGTTTAAACTTCCGCAAGAGAAAGCTACAAAATATGGACTTTTTATATTCCACCTTCCTTCTCCAAACGTTACTATGAATTGCTATACCACAAACTCCAGAAGTACATGTACAATCACCGGAATTAAGAATGGCACAGAGTGCTCCAGAAGTTTTGAATAGTACGTTTACGAAAGAGTCATGGGGACCGGGATCAAGCACAAGCTAGTGAGAAATCTTTTTCTCTCTTTCCTTGTCATAGGATCTCAAGAGTTGGTATCAAAGTGAGTCTAGTCCGTGCGATCACGGAAGAACTCTCGTTTTTCACTTTGAAATAATTTCCAATCGTATGTTGTTGTGACGAATTTGGATCATATAATATCACTCGGACAATAAACCTTCTAATGATACGAAATAACACCCGAAATTACTCACCAAGAAGAAACAGGGTCATAACACGCAGTAGCTCGAAAGAATAGTAAAGAGATTTAATTCTAGATGTACTATGCGGTGCTTAAACACGATCCGCTCAAGCCAAAGGGCCACACAGAATGAAAGGAGACAGGAATTCAAACGACATTAAACCAGGAGAGGGTGTTCTATTAGCTAATATCCTTTTTGAACATGTGTATGACCCACGCGCAGATCCTTACATCACAGACACATTACATTATATCATATGAAGCAGCACAAGGCTCAAACCCATCTGATCCTATTCCCAAGCGTCAGCAAAAAGATCATAGACATCCTGATCGAAATCCCTATTTTGCTCCTGATCTTCAGGCTCTTCAGACTCGGTCTTGACTACCACTTCCCAAGCTTCAGGCACTTCAGCATTCGCCTCCATTTCCCTCCCGCTCTCCACGAACTTATTATCGTGACTCTTGTCCCCGTGATCAAGCACAGGTGTATCCCACCTACTCCTCTTCCGCCTGCCACCTATCCCACCACTCTTCACCATCTCCTCCTCCTCCTTCCCCTTTTCCCACTGCTCCCCAAGCCCCCTAACCGGCAACACCACCGGCCACGCCTGCTGCTCCCACCTCACCTCCCTCTCCGCAGCACTCGGATGAACCATCCCTACATGCTCCAACGCACTACACAGCCCGCCCGACTTCATCTCATGACACAGCGTACACCTATAGACTAGCGGCCCCCTCATCCCTAGCTTATTCTTATAGTAATGAAAGAGGCCCTTCCCCTTCATTGACCACACACACATGACTGCCGCGAGCGGCAAAGGCCCGTGTGCTGCTATAGACCATTGACTACGGGCGTAGTTGAGGGCGTGGATGACGAAGGAGGCTTCGCTACCGGGGGTGCAGGTGGAGCCGTGGGAGGTGAGGAATTGGGTGATGTGGGGACCGAGGGTGGTGGTTATCTGGTCGAGGAGGGCTTTGGCTTGCTGGCGGCGGTGGGATTCATAGGGTGATATGGTGTTGGTGAGGGCGGTTGTGGTATCGTGTGTGGCCTGTGGCTCTGAGTTCATGCATCCCATGATGTGCCCCCCGCGCCGGGAATTTCGACTATTACTAGAGTGTTAATGTCGGTGTTGATAACTAACAATTGTAATGGTGGAGGCGTAAGAGGTAAGATGCAGGAGAGATGATGAACAGGAAGGAGGTGATGTCGAATACATGACTGTAGTACACTCATGTGAGCCCCCTTCATACCAAAGCTCCGGACCCCGCTCATGCAATTAATAAATTAAACAAAAAATAAAATAAAGCCGCTCGCTCACTACTGACTGAGCTAATAACCGACAGTTCAACAGTTTTACAGTCCTTACTTTCTTCAGAACCGAATAGATATCGTGTTCAAGGAAGCGACACTTAAATATTCCAGGTATGAGGTGGTAAATGTGTCAAAAGTAATTTTGCCGACGGTAGTAAATTATTTTACTACCGGTGGTGAAAATGGTGCCGGTGCCTGTACCTTATAATGTTAATTTTTATGATAATTAAAGCACAGAGCTTTTGGCTAAAAGGGGCCATATAATACCAATATATATGAGAATTGTCCACCAGTGGGGAATTTCACATTAATGATTGAATATTTACTTATTTAGTAAGCGCAGCATAAAGACCGAAACCCAGTGTTTAATATGCCGGTGTGAAATGTACTAATGTAGGATAGCGCGACACAATGACTGAAATTCAGTGCTTATATACCACCAGTGATAAATAGTTTACCACAGTTGGTAAAATTACTTTTTACACATTTACCGCTCCATATCTAGGGGCCAGTAATACCATACCCCCCATTTTGACTCGGCACCGCACAATTTACCAGATCAATTTTGAATCAGCTTTGGAGATCTACAGCTTTTGAGATTTTAATTGTCTTCAGAATATAATAAAGTTTTTTTCTTTTCTTTTCTATATCATGTGTCCACTTCGACTTGATGTTGGTGATAGCTCATGATTAGAGCTCTCGCCAGACCTCTAGAGCTATATTTACCTTGAACAAAAAATCTTTTCGGATGTAAAATGACAGGATAAGAAAGAACTTTGCAACTCGAGGTACTGATAATTAGCCTCGATGATCTGAAATCCTAATAACACGGGCCAGTATTCGGTATTCCTGCCAGTGACAAGCTGTGGAAAACCTCCAGTGCAAGATAATAGATCTATGATCAAAGCCCATGTACCCTCTGAAAGATTCTATTTCGACTACTCTCTCGGTGGTATAGCTGTTAACCCTATGACAATACCCATACACCCCCTCACCACACCTGGGGACCGGCGGGTAATATTTTATTTTTGCGATGATTACCACCTGCACGATACATGAATGGCAGTTAGAAAAATGGCATGTGATTGGCGACAGTCGTACCCGTCTTCTATCACTACTATAGTGGGATAATTACTTAACCTTGCCTATCATGAATTTAAGAGATGTAGATCTCATAGCACCGATGTCTTCTTCTGAGGTGAAATGAAATCTTGATCAAACTATTCCAAATAATTCCATCTTTCCCTCGGCAGAAAAGATCTCAATACTCTCAATAAATTCATACGTCATACGGATCACCCAAACTTTTGAATGCTGAATGTGTATTGAAACAATCACTCAGTCGATTGATAATCCATGAATCCAACCCTAACCTTGGTATAAAAAAAAGGACTGTCTGAAGAATATAAAGAACCCGTAGACATCTAGTTATGAGCCCAAAGTCTAGAGGAATTTTTTTCTAGACTCCCTTATCTATTCTTGGAGGTCTTATCTAGTTTCGATGGGAAAAACTGCTCTCAGGTGTAGATATCAGCTGCAGTGATACCACGACCAAAGCAATAGTGTATTGCATATATATGCAGTTAATGCTAGAATTCTCTACCAATAGTGGGACCTCATTAACTCCCCTTCATCTCCCTTCCCCAATGCTAATTATTCGTGCATACGTTCCCTGAACACGGCTGTGGGGGCAAAAAGACACCCACAAACCCTAACCTATACCAATCCCCAAACACTTAACCCCGTAAATCTTCTCTAACTAGCTCATTCGCTTAGCTGTTAATTTCCACCTTTTTTTTTTTACACAGGGGCCAAAAGGTGGCCTCCAGCCTAACGATTTCTTATCCCGAGTTAATCTCCCACCAATGACTCCCATTTTTCGTTATTAGCCTCTACGAAAAATGGCAGCACTGATAGCTCCAGTATTCATAGAGCTCTAAAGAAAAAGCTGTAGTTTCACTTATGAGGATGCGGCTTTTTACACCTCACATTGTCTCAGCTGTTTTTTTCCGTTTTTTTTTTTTGGCGGATCATTGTCTTTCCAGCCCAGACCAGTTTTTCAAGAACCCTTTAACAGCATTCCAGTTCACCTAGAAAGTCCAAAAGAAACCCCCGTCTACACTGTTACTAAAAAACCAATTTTCCACATTCCCTAGCACAGTCAAACCAAGCATTGACGCCCGCACGGCCGAGACGGCACTAACTAGTTCTCCGGCTCTCAGAACCAACTTATAACTGCAAAAACAGCCAAGCTCGAACCGGCGTCCGCACGATCATCCCAGCCCCGGGGCCGACACAGTCCAGCTCTCCATATATATGGCCTGGTATATCGAGCTGCCCGGTCACGCCCACTGTGAAAACACCGTCGGGAATGTTGCCGTTCTGCCAGACTTGCGGGCTTGCGGGGGGGAGGGGGTTGGGCGTGTGTGCCGGCTGAAGAATCAAGCCGCCGTGAGGCCGGGCCCGCTGAACAATACTACGGGGTCACCGGGGCCAGCCCGACAATCCCACCCGACCATCCCACCTGCGCCAGCCGGAACAGTGGCTAAGACCCACGACGACTCCGTTCCTACTTTCTATCAGTTAAATTTATAATTATCTCTGCCCGGCGGCGCCCACTTACGAATTTCCTGTAGCCATGAGATAAGGAATCGTAATTCACGTCATGGATTATCACTCGTTTGGGTTATCAGCGCATTCGGCCCGACAATTAAGCCCGTGTGATCGATCAGCGGGTAAGGGTTCTACCGCGGATGTTTCCTCATATCTCTGGAATCTAGTTGGAGATAATGATACCGCGGCATCCAATACCCGGATCCATAACAACCACACATATAGCGTTGCCCACGCAGTCGGACGGTCCGGGGTTTGGCGGTGTCCATAACAATGAGCGTGCCCACATGTGAGAGTCGGCGACTCGCCACTCCGGCAGCCCCCGAAAAGCCAGGTCGCTTTCATCTCAACTTCCCAACCGTCCCGCGGCCGCAGCACTGACGGCCGGCCGTAGACCCCATCACGATCACCCCACACCCTACACCCCGCACAATGCCTGCATTACTGACAGCCTCCCTGACCATGCGGGTTGTGTCAGCGCAGTAAGGATCGCCCTGCCCCCGCCATTTCATGTCGAGAAACCTTCTTTCGACCACTGGTGGCTGGCTAATATAGCATCTATCGCCAGAGCCTGTGGTTTTTGTTTCTTCTGTGCACATACTTGCATATCTGAAACAAGGCGGAGAGAGGGGGAGGGGGGGAGGGGGGCACCGGGTTGCCTCGTAATAAGTGCTTCTTCAGAGAGAAAGAAGAAATGCGGATATAGGTAAGTACCAGTCAATCGGTCCAGCTGGCTCAGTGCGGGTGCGGGTGCGTGTGTTGGTTTGGGTCGGGTCGAAAAGCTGCAGCCTTGTCTGTAATCTTAAGGGACGAAAGCGAAAACTTACCACGGAAGATCTATTGAAACCACCTGCAGGGCCCTGTGAGATTCCCCCTCCCTCCTTCCCGCGCAGCTGCTATTTTGCCTCACTTAGATAATAATACCTTGTATACTCGCAGTTTTCTGACGTTTCCGGACGGGACCACTATTGCATGCCATACAAAAGATAGCCTTGGCGGGTTTTTTTTGTGTATGCAATAGCAGTTGCGTCCGGAAACGCTAGGAAATTGCGAGTATATGCGTTCAACAATAGCCAGTAAGCACTATCTGAACGTATCATCCAGCCCGCGCATGGGTAGGCTTAAATGCAAATTTGGCGCCTCATCAGGAAGTTCGCCGCGCGCACATGTGTCTAATAGAAAACATAATATATATAGTGTATAATAAGCTTTTGATATAGCCTCGGGCAAGGGGATCATACTAGGCACGCTAGGAGAGAGTTTTTAGGTTAACTCTCCGGGGGAGCCTTGGTATGTCGTAGTATATTTAATACGTGGTCGGCTATGATAAAGAAATTCTCCGGCGCATAGAGACTATTGGATGCGGTGCATGCCGGTACGGCGGTGGTTGGCCGGCCGTGGTCATTGGCTAGGCCGCGCGGAGGCTTGATTTCAAGTATACATATATGGGATGAACGATGAACCTTGAGCTATCTTGTGGAACATCTGCTGTAATTCTCTCAATCTCAGCCTTGACTCCGAACTGGCCAGTTATAGTTGCATTGCTGACTGACTGAGTACCTGGCAGCAAATGGTCGTGTGCAACGGCCCTAAAGTGATAGACCCAAGCCTAAAGTTCCAGAGCCTACCAAGCAATGTCCAAGAGCAAAGTTTGAAACCGCGGGGTGAAGCTAAAAACCAATAATATATTCGATATATTCCCAATCTAGAATATAAAGTTAGATTGAAACATTCATATCCTGGTCAATACTTTAAATGTTTAGGTTACGTTTACGAAGCTTAACTAAGCGTTTCATCTAGTGCTTGAGTAATCCAATTAGCTAACAGAGTTGATGTCAACCCTAGTTTCCCGGAGATATATGGGAGATATTCCAGGACCGGGGTGTGTGTTCCTGTTCCTTCCTGTCTTCTTCAATCGACAAGAGGCGTAATTATAGTTTGCGTCTATGCTTTAATTCCCCGCTTAATCACTCTTATTCAGCCTTAAGAGGCCGGCGGCCAATATTCAAATCCCGATGGTCCATAGGTAGAATACTAATATAAACCCTAATTAATTAGTTATGTAAGCTGTGATGAGGGTAGCGAGGTGTACATTATTAGACAGTGTACCTACGTACATGTACTGTATTGGACTGGTAAAAAAGAATTAACTGCCGCAATCGGGCTCGGAATATATCGCCCGGCTCCGTAACATGTAGGTACGGCACTTTAAACAAAACAGAATGCGGAAAAGCTCGAGCTCGCCCTGCATATGTTCTTACCGAGCGTTATCGAGTTTTTCCTACCGGCAGAATGCGCTACCCTATAATGCTTGAAATTATTAGCATGCATGGTTAAATCGGTTAGAATATATTGGCTAGAGAATTCGTTTACAACAGCGGAATGTCGGCCAATTAAGAATATAATGGGGCAATTGTATCAAGCAGAGACATTCTCTGAAGATCTATACTTTATAATATTATTCCGGAACATCTGCTCATGCCTGGCCCCGGCATTACCTTGGGATACATCGGGAGGCCCGGTCTATAAAACCGGTAATATAAATATTCGGGTGGAAAAAAGAATTTGAAAAGCGCAAACTGCAAGCAGGGATTTGAGTTGTAGGGGTCTCGAACAAAGGAACTGGAAATAATAACCAAAAAAATATCATAATTTCGAGTCCTTTTTGCTCACCCCTAGAATTATGGCTAGTCTCGGGAGACTCAGGTACCGGTTGCGGTGAGGGTGATCCTATTTCTACAATAATTAGTTCTATCTTGCTGTAATAAGGCAATATGGTCCTTGTGTAAGTAGAAGTAGAAGATGATCATTGTGTAATAGATGATCATTGTGTAAACAGATGACCATTGTGTGAATAGATGGCCATTGTGTAAATAGATGGTCATTGCATAAATAGAGCTAATTCCATTTCCGTTAAATTTATCGACGCCAACTTTCTTGCAGAAATTAAAGAGTCCTGAGAAAAGACTCTTGAGAGCACCCCTGTCAACTAGAGTAATCAACACCTGAATCTTATACTGCATTTAGTTATCATGTAATTAACGAATGGACAAACCGAGAAAAACTCACATACGAACCTTAAGCACCAAGCTGGTTATTAACAATTAGTGTACTTACTTTGATCTTATACTCCACGTAGTTATCATGTGATTCACGAACGGATAAACTGTAATAATGTCAGAAAAACTCACATATGAACCTAAAGCTCGAAGCGGGTTATTAACATCAGTGTACCTACTCATAGTAGGCCTGAAGTACCTGAAAATGAAGCCGCAATGCATTGGTGTACTTTTTACTTTTACTCCAATAGCAATTACATACCAGAGCTTGCATTTTCGGGTACTTGTTACCTACCCTAGGTACATTAAATGATTATGGTCCATATAGTTCACATAGTACTCAAGTTAGGATATATATTAAATCTTGTAGTACCGATTGAAAAATCCGACGGCTAACAGTGCGTGCCAGCAAGCTCCCGGTGTAATCCCGTTGTAATACAATCAGCCATACGATATCGATGTGCAAGAGGTAATCTTGTTCCCAGAATTCAGTCAGACTCAGCTTGTCCGCACGTACATATCAACTGAAAACAGCCTGGGTGCAAGCTAGGTTGTGTTGGTGGTACGCAAACCCGGCCGGGCGCACTTGCGATTGTCATATGAATTTCTTTTTTTCTTCGCCTGTTCTGGACCCCTTCCCATTGATGATTATAAGCTTTAAGTAGGAGCCGGTACCCCTACACTCATAGCTATCCCATGGTGGGATGAAATTGTCAAAGTTGCGACCTCCCTTTTCCAGCCTTTACTAGCCTAGTATGGTAATTTTTAGAAATTTTTGATTGGCTCTGTTCCGTAAAAAGCAACATAATTTCTTCTCTAAGTCGTGCACGGTCCAGGTCGCAACTTTGACAAGTTTCATCCTACCATGGGATAGTCTCATGATAATATAAGAGCACTCATATACACTGCCGAATCTATGATGCTGGGATACACCAGAATCTCGGAATCACAAATCTGGTGATATAATGTCAGCATGCGCGCCTTGTGCGATTCGGAGTGAAACGCTCCCAAATTCTCTATTGCTGCTCCCCCATAGGATGGTGGAAACATAAACATAAGATTATCATGAGATAGATTGCTTGAATAGCACAAGGCCGTTCGCCAAAATTACCCAACCTACATTGGGATTCATGCTGCTAAAATCCTCCGATAGAAATGTTTTCATTGAATACTCTAGGGTCTAGAGCACAGTAAGGAAACTTCAAGAAGCTGCAAGCCGCCTCTATAAATGATAAAATGGCGGAAATTACCATAGGAGTGGACTATGAGCATACCTCTCTCATGTGTCATCATACACATATACGAGCGAACACGTTCCTCACCGCCCCGCGTAGCAGCATATGGGCATGCACTTTTCAATGCTTATCGTATACCGATTCCCATCTATTCGTAGTCTATGGGACTCTTTTGTTTCACGCCACACCAGTGAGAGTCCAAGGGTCCCTGCAGGGATGCAAATTTGCCAAAAGTTAACCAACGCATTATCTTAGAAACAGCACGTGCTATCGTGTACCAAGCCCCTTACCCCTTACTTTAGGGCCCTGGATCTACATAGCAGCATACCGGTTGGCACGTCAACCACAAATCTTAAGGCGTGAAAACAGCATGTTTCGAGTTGATAATTGCCAGAACTCCCCGAATCCCCCGGGATGCCATGTTCGTAGTAGGTCAGACCCGAGTTTTGTGATCGGTACCGGTACCCTCGAAAAGCTACGCGCCCCAAACACCCAATTGAGTTGGCTCGTATGAGCGTCGACACTTTATTATCTCTCCCGAATTGATGGCGATATTACATCGAGCGGCGGTCCTTTCTTCCTTATGGTAAATCTTTTGGGTTTCAAACCTTACGGGACCTTGTGCACAGCGACAGAATCCCAGGCCGGAAGTCTCGGTGAATTTACCCCATGTTCTGTACGCTCCGGATTAACCAAGCCTGAGAACTATGGGAATGTTGGAGCTAGTCCTGCGAGAGTAAAATAACACTGGCCCGGATTTTTCCGAATCGCTTTTTCGCGCCGAAGCCCTAAGTCTAATAATTATGAAATGGCGAGCTAAAAGTAGTGTTCTTAGTATCATAAAAGATGCCAGATCTTGGTGAACGTCTTTCCGCATAACGAATACTAAAGCAAACCATACCTGTTGAATTGAGGCCGACCAAGATCCCGGCTTGATATCCATTTCCGAGCCTCAGGTCAAAGAGTTTCCCAACTTCAAGGCGTATTTATATGTAGGTGTGCGTATGTACTCTACTGCCTCTACTTGGAGTTAGTTGGCATCCTTCTTTATAAATAGTGGATTAGGGCTTCAACAGACCTAGGTTGGAGTAGGTAATCTAGGCAGGAACATGCCTTGAATTAGGGTTACCCCAGGAAACAACCACAACACAACCGACCTTCGCCTCACTCTCGCCTGTAATTGAGCTAGAATAGATCATGCATATCATGGGAACTCAGAAACCAAGAACCTAGAGTAGAGTACAGGATTCCTGCGTTGTCAAGTTCCACAACTAAAGGATTTCTATCGCGCTAGAGCCCCAAATAATTGTCTTTTGCGTACTAATTGTTAGGCGGCTGCACTAAATAGGATCATGCAGTGGAATACCCCGCTGGTTTCGGCTAGTGTTACGTCAGATGTTGGAGGACATTGGACGAAAGGCTATCATTGAGGTCCTACCTAGGATCTTATTTGCCTGGGGATAATCGCTGCAGGCTTCATCTCTCGGCAATCGGTGAGGGAGGGACAAGTATAGTAGAGCATAGTAGAGTGTACCTGGTAAGGAACGCTCGCTCCCGGAGTATCTTCGCAAATCTTTACTCGCATTTCTGCTATACTCTACCATGCTATGTACTCACACGGCGGCAGAGGCGATTTTCATTTTCATTATGACCCCGATATGCTGTATATACCTAAATTCAGAGGGACCGGCTCGGCATTTCCTTTTGAAAAAGAAAATCCCGAATCCTAGAAGATCGAGACCTCTGATAAATTCCAGCAGTTCGGATACCCAAGCAGGTAGTTTCAGAGGATTCAAGGACAGAAGACCGGCCTTCTAGCGGCGACTACAGGGACATGGGTTCGAAAAAGACGCCTTCTGTCTCTCGCAAGACACTGTGGTAATATAATCCCAAAATTCTCTATGCGCAGAGTTTCTTTAAATCCATATTGATTGGGGTTCCAGGTCATATCGCCACAGGTTGATCCGATGCCTGGAGAAACAGCATTCCTGTACACGATAGATAATCCTCCAAAGAGGTGCACGCTTGATCTGGTACTACGTATTCTGTCTGGATAGAAATCTTACCTGGTCCACAGAGTTGCCACATAACTATGTTTTATACAGCCACAGTCGAAATATCGGAACTGTTAGGATAGGTATGCGTACCATTAAAGCAAAACATGTTTTTTTTTTTTTTTTTTTGATGGGGCGAAGGATAGAGTTTCAAGTGCGAAGGAAGCCTAGACCGGCGTCATTGGTCAATTGACCTCCAGTTGAGTTTGACACCTCTAAGACTATGCAATAGATAAGATGCATACATATCACTCTTGTTTATATTCATAGCTGTAATTGGTTATTCATCCCCTGAAACCGATGCCACCACACCGTAAAACAGTAACAAATAGATTTGCTGGTGCTTTAAACAGTCTCGGATATGGCGCGGCGAGGCTATCAGCCTTAAAAAAAAATCGTCATCGAGTGGCCTATTTAGAGTAAACACTCCACACGGCTATTTCGAGAGGGGTGCCTGTGCGATACGTAACGTCAATACCACTATCTGAATGCACTCGTTAGTTTCATTATTTCCCACTGAAGGTGATCAGATACGGGCCGTCCACATGACTATAGGTCGAGGTAGTATTAACGGAGGCACCGAGTTTATCGCTGAATAGATTCGAAGGCTGTCGCTGCCCGCTGGGGATATAACTTGCTGCACAAAAGAATATAGTCCAACAGCCAATATATCACTGATTTGGGATCCATCGTGGGAAAGTATACACTGCCAACTGGTGTCCGGCATAGTTAAGGGAACGTGGAATTATGTATGTAGGTAGGCATTAATAAGATAAGGCGAGTGCTGCTAAATGGCAATAGGCGCTTAGAATACCCTCGAGAGTAAGCTATTCGGATGACAGCGTCATACTGTCGAGCCTCATGTATCAAAGTTTCCTCGTCCTTGACAAACAGAACATGATGTTCCAATTCACATTTGATATCTGTTACAGCAGAGATGTGAAGTTCTCTCGCACGGTCTCATCCGCTTGTTGGGGTATTGAGGATCATACCGACTGATTCGCAAAAAAAGCTGCGTGAAGAGGCGTTACACATGCATAGAGTACAATTCGAATAACCCAACTGAAAACAAGTGGGAACCAACAACAACAAGGACCCATGCATCAGATTCTCTGGAACAACTATGTATTTCGTGGGGAGCTGAGCGGCGACCTGCGTTTTTTGTTGTCAAAGCACCGCCATGGATTTTCGATTGCCGGCCCCCGAGCAGGAATGATCAACGCGGAAAGTCAGATGAGGTGGTCGGTGATTGGACCACTAATTTAGCGAGAGATCCTCTTCGGTCTGGTGTAGGGTAGAGAGTCAAGCTCAAGTAGGAACAAAACAGCCTATCATCACTTTTTCGTGAGATGGAAATTAGTGGGCCAAGATAATCCCCGCAATTCTGTTATCCCAGACTTCAGAACAGTTTGGATCATGGTTCGTTTGATTCCTGGGTAGTCAGGTAGGTAATGTTGCTTGATGTCTCCTTTTTCACACTATGAACCAGGCACGCACATACATGCCGTACCTGGCAACCGCACTTTCCTTCCCTGCAGAAAAAAAAAAGAAAAAAAAAAGAGGGAAGGTGATGATGAGCAGGTGCATCAAAAAAGTGGAGGTAGAACCGACATCCATCCAAAGACAAAAACTGGTACGGCACTTGTTTTGTTCGTAGCACACCACCAAATCGGGATTTCCATGCACCGAAGCGAATGAGACTAGAGAGAAGGACTTTATCTCTTCTAGCTGGTTGAGGCAGATGGCCGAGTGCTGAAGTGCTGCAATGGGAGAAGCATCACTCCCAGGGTGCCTGGTACATAAGTCTATCATACCCTCCTTTTCAGCATGGTTGTATTTTAGAATCGACTTCATTTTGAGGTTCGGTGATCCAATAGAAGCAAGTCAGGGATGATTCTGCAGGGATCAAGATATATGAGCTTCTTCCGTGCTTCTTTTCCTTTCGTACCTGCCTGGGTTGATGGGCATGTGGGAGGTCGTGTTGTGTGTGTGAGTGTGTGAGTGTGGGTTAAGCAGCTTGCCCGCTGGAAACTTTATGTAACTAAGCGGATCACTTGCTTCTGTCAAATTTGAATTTATACTTTCGCAAAGTTTGATTCATCTCTTTTCCTCTCACTCGTTGTGGTGACCGTATGCGCATGTGTGATAGACTCCAACATTCCAGCGACTATCACCACTTATCACTCCTAGCATCTTCACAGATCCCCTGAATATCATATCGATCACGACACACCCTATCTGCTGTTACTGCTAGTACGAATCTAAAGAAGCAACGAGAAAATATAGACGAAATTCCTAAGATACAAGTTAATACACGGCAGCCCAAACCAGAACTATCTTCATCATTAGCACATTAACAACCACATCTCCGATTGTTTCCTGATTAAAACAGTGGCTTGCAAAGTAACATCGCGCGTTTGACAGCGAACATAGTGTTTGGTTGTGTTTCTCTGCCTCACACAACGCTTTGACAGTACGCCATCCTCAAAGCTCGAAAGCACCAACGCCCCACTCCCGGACCCGTACTTTACTCCATTGACTGACGGATTGACGGATTGACGGCCGCGACCCTTTTCTCCCCCCGAGTCAACCTTCAAAACGGTCCTCGCAGACCACTCTGCATACATAAACCGACCATAGTTCCATTGATATTACCGGGGATCCAATTTCTGTGTGGTTGATAGTGGGTTCTTGTAAGCGGCCAGAGCCCAATCCCACCGCCTTTGCAGTAAGACTCGCCGGATTCTCTCAAAAAGGGCCTTCTCCCTAGTCTTACAACTGTTTGCACCTTCCTGAAGCTCTCAGCAGATTTATTATCAACACCATTAATGCCCTTCGGCTGGTAACCGCCCTGTCGTTTCCCGACGCGAGTCGCTGCACTGCTGTTGTACTACTCCTTTAATCTTTTTTAGCGGAAGCGAACTCTCGGTTTTATTTTATTTTTTATTTTTTTATTTGGTTTTTTTCTGAGGATAATTCGTTATTACTTTCCTTTCGGTCATTTTTGTTACCCCCGTAAACCAACCGTTCTTCACAACCGGCAAAGATGAATCGATCATCAAGACCAGAAGATTTACAGTTACAAAAGTCGTCTACTTCGACGCGGGCGCGAAGTCAAAGTATTGGATCTGTGGATAAACCATTAAGCTCCAATGGCTCTTCTGTTTACTCACTTCCCAATCCTTTGACAAATATCACCCCAGAGCCAGCCTATATTGCAGCTTCAGCAGCCACAGGAATTGTCACAGGCAATCATGAAGGATTTCTACACGACGAGGGCAACGCTGGCCATGCAACAGCAACTATACCAGTTACACCAGCATCATTGAAACTTATCAACCAATTTCTAGATTTTCTTTTATATTCATTCCTGTCAGCATCAAAGTCGACTTCACTGAAGGCCCTTCGACCAGCGGTTTCAGAAGTTCTTCGAAACCGGTTGGCAAAGGAGGCCGTTGCTGGAGCCGACCAGGAGCTAAGCTCTTACCTTGGGGGAGGGGATGACGGGGATGATTTTGATGGATTAAATGAAGCCCCAGAAATTGGTGCAGAATGGGATTTAGAGAACGCATGGAAGAAAACCAGATTACGGTGTATGGTCTACTCGTCACTTGGAGATATTGAGGAGGAGGATGAAGAGATCTACTTGGGATATGGAAACCTCGAAGGGATTGTTGGTTCACAGCAATACGAGCAGAACAGCATCGTGCCTGGCGTTGTTTCTCCAGCAGTAGCAATATGGCTCACAGCGGTTTTGGAGTTCATGGGTGAACAGACACTGCTTCTAGCTGGTCACGCCGCTATCAATCGCTTCACACAACGAATGGCTGCGATTGAGAGTGGGGGCTATCAACTCGATTCAACTGAGAGAGAAAGGCCTATGGTTGAGGAGTTGGATACAGAGAAAGTTGCATTAAACTCTTCATTGGGAAGGCTATGGAGGCAATGGCGTAAACGCGTGCGCGGTAGAGGGTCTTCGTTTTCCTCACCTGGTCCTCATGGGGGGATTTTACAGCGACTTGAGCGTACTGCTAGCAGAATGAGCAGCAGTAGTACACTAACAGACCCAAGGAATACGCAACCTGAAGCACCAGAAATCAGAGAAGAAATTACTGGCAGAGAACTTGGAACAAATGTTGAGAACAAAGTAAAAGAGGTTTGTGCCGGTGCCCGATAGGGAATCAGAGTAACAACTTGCTAATATTTCAAAGACCTCCGTTTCTACAGAAAAAGAAACCCCGGAGTCAATAAACACCCCTTCCAATCTGGGCGCTGGTCACGATTACTTGGTATGTTGCTCATTTGACGATTTTTTATTAGCCCTACCCACAATAATTAAATCTAACGTCCCAAAGTTTTACGAAGATAGTCCGAGAAGACGCCCACAGAGTTTGGTATTGTTGCCTTCAACAACGACAGAAGCACCATTTGTGCTTTCCCGATCTATCAAACGACGCAACTCCTTGCCTGCCATTATTCGTTCTGAGTTCCCTGATCCGGTTGTTGAAGATACTCCAGAAGCCGAAGATACAGAAACAGATTTTGAGGACATTGATGGTGAATTTTATACACCTGCGGAAGAGGAGCTCAACTCGGATATATCTATTCAAGTTGTGAGACCTGCGTCCGAGCAGCTAAACCCGTTAGGGAAATCTTACTTTCCTACTCAAGAACAACCCGAGAGATCGGCTACCCAGGGAATTGCTGAATTCAAACATTTGAATGAAGAGGCCGAGGCTCTAAAAAAAACACCAGCCCCTGATGATGGGGTTTCAGAACTTACTTTCTTCACACAGGCTACCGATGATGAAGATGATGGAGAAGATGATGATCATCATAGCGTTATTGGATCGGCCCACACATCAGATATTCAAGTTCAGCCTTCTGCATCTCAGACGCCATCATCGCCCTTACAGAAGTCCGGTGACCATTCAGATCATCCTGGAAATGTTACCCCAAAGTTCGAGCGTTTTACACCATCATCATCAAGGCGACCAGCTGAACTCGTCGAAATACGCACCAACGGCCGTGTCTCGACCTTCCAGGAGCAGCGCGCTGCAGATCGACGACCGTCAGCAACAACACTGGCAGAATTAATCGATTCCGACGATGAATCACCAACTACGACAACCCATAAGTATTTTGTCGAAGGGGGTAGACTGACACCTGGCGGTACTAATCAAATTGCAGGTGATTACTTTGCACACGCAAAAAAGGCCTCCTCTGCCAGTAGCAAGTATTCTCAGCATTCCCAGCTTTCGGACAGAAAGCTGGGGCAACTTACGTTAATTCAGCCTCCTGGAAGTACCGTATCACTCCCATCAGAACGGGGTAATGTGCGAGCATGGACACCCCCTCAAACGCCAAATAAATCAAGACGTTCTTCAAGTTCTGGAAAGGCGCAGCGCCCAGTTACATCGCATTCAGGTACTTCGCAAAATTCCACAAAGCTCAAGAGTCTTATCGCATGGCCTATGGAGAGTGGAAAACAGTCAAGAGAGTCAGACGACGAAAGCAGGAGCAGCCTACATAGTGAAAGGCCATCTACAAAACTTGCAAGCCTGGATGATAAAGAACGCAGCTTTGAGGAGTTGATTTCTAGCGGTGACACTATTCATTGTACTATAACGCCTGACCCCCTAAGGCGGATGGAGGTTTGTAAATTTTAACCTACTGCCAAAATCTGATAAGCTAACAGATCGATAGTCAAAAGAAGTTCAAACGCCACGCACTGCAACATCGGCGCTTGCGGACTTCTTGCGAAATACTGGACCAGACGGTAAGGAGGCGCGTGCTGCACCACCCAGCAGGTCTGGCAATTCTTCACGACCTTCTACCGCCCGCGCAATTCCTATAATTCCTAAAGATCCCAGTCTTGAGGACGTAGCCTCGCTTACTCAGCTACTTCGATCCACTTCGGCTTCTCCCTCCGAAACAAGGCCTCAAACACCGACAACCTCCCTTCCATCATCTTCCCATAACTCTACCTACAGCCCGGCTTCACGACGTATGTACGGATCTAACTCAGTAACCGCCTCTCCAAAGGCCGGTAATGAATCTACACCACTGAATCCAGGTGGCATTACCGGAATTCCAGCCGTAATTAGGCAGTATCGATCCGACTCACTCGGATCTCGCCCAAAGAATCGTCTGGTAGCTCGGCATGCAAGCGGTTTTACAACAAGCGACTCTACTTCTGCGCTTGCTGATTTCTTTCGGAATACTACACCTCCCATAGATGTTGATGGACAAGTCACTCAGCGCCGTATCTCCCGAAGTGTCGCTCCATTCCGCAACACTATGGACTCCGACCAGTTTGAGCTTCCGGAGGCTGAATCTGAGCCTGCGGTAAACAACGCAACGCCACCTAACGAACTCAACTTCTTGACTAGTGCCGCTGCGCCACCTGATTCTTATCAGTCGTCCTTCTCGTCTTCGACAGCCCTTCTTCGTAATAATTCCAAGAAGCAACATGACTACGGGGCAGTTAACTCTATGCCAGAGACCAAACGGAAACAGACACGCATCAAAGATCCATATGCGATTGACATGGACGACGAAGAGGACGACGAAGACATGGAGGCGTTAAACCTAATAATCCCAAAGAAAAGAAAGGAGGATGAGAGCCTTATGGATTTTCTTCGGAATGTACCACCACCCCCTCAGCCGCCTACACCACCACAGGAGAACGAAGAAATGAGAACAATACAGAAGAAAAACAGCTCCGTTAGTCTGATCGGTCGTTTCGGTAGAAATGGACGAAAGAACTCGATCGCCTCGAACGCTGATAAATTCCCTCTGCCACCTCTTCCGCAAATGCCTGGGGGATACAAGCATACCCCTCTTGCCCAAGAAGATGATTCTTCCTCCTCGCGGTATCTGCAAGGAGGGGAACAACGACGCACTCCTTACGACTCCCGGACGGATATGGACTCTCCGAGCACGGCGAACCATGCCCGTTTTGGCAACAGGCCTCAAGTCAGGGGTGGAGTTCAAGCCAGGGGGGCCCGGACTGATAGAGGGGAAACAGACAGTCTGGCAGATTTCTTGAAGTTCAGTGAACCACCGCCAGCACCAACTCAACGTGCTCCTACTTCAAAGGAGGACACCAGCGCGATGGCCAAGTTCAAAAACTTCACCTTTTTGAGAAAATCGAAGAGAAATGAAGTTTTTTGAGTATTCATTTTAATTTCCTTTCTTTTCCCATTTAGCAGTTATCCTTTTCTTTCTTTCTATTCGGCGATAGGGTTTCATTTTTAAAAAACGTTCTCCTCTATCTATTCGGGTTTCTAGAGCATTTAGGGCATGGAACCTGAACGATCAAAACTACATGTATCTCATTTTTACATGTTTTATTACATTACTCTCTTTTTGCCGCTGGGAAAAGTTTTCAGGGTGGGTGACCAGGGATGAAGTTATCGATGAATATCAAGGCTTTTCTCCTGGACTCTTGGGTTCGTTTTATTTTTCTCTTCTATTTTTTTCTTCTATTTTTCTTTTCTTTTCGGTTGTTTAGCGGATAGGCATGTGTTACGATAATCACTTCTCATTCGGGGTTCGAAGCATCTGTACGTGTTAGTTTAGATGTAATGGGTTTCCAGGTTTGTTTTTTCTCTACTTCATCGCAGGTAGACAGGCTCTTAGCGTTTTTGCTGTCTGAGTTTGATTCTTATAAATATTCTCGCCTTTCTCTTTTTTTCACTGCATAGTGCCTCCTGTTGAAATTCTCTGGCTTATCATATAATTTCACATAACTGGCACATCTCCCATGGAGAGTTACATATCATCTACGCTATAGTGTTTCAAGGTCCATTCCTGTTTATCGTTATTATCCGCTGGGATTTGATTCACTGCTACACCCCTTCAGGCTGAGGTTGGTTTTTAAAACTAAAACGTAGTGTCCCTCTCTCTCTCTTTTTTTTTTTTTTTTACTATGTCTGGGAGTGGTTTAACTGTTTTTTTTTTTTGTGTCCTTTAAAGCTGATTTGGGTTTCGAGTCTGGGTTTCGGGGAGTTAGATTGCATTGCTTAGTTATTTTTTTGCTCTCGTTTTTTCTTTTAATTTCCCTATCTGTCGAGTCGTTTTGGTACGTAGGATGGTTATGTAACTACATAAACAGCAGACGCAATTTATCTCTTTTATCTATAACGTGCCTATCGTAATATTAATTCTCATGATGTTGTGATTGTTTGTGTCATGATCGCACAGCCAGACACGTAAATACCAGGGGATTACGTCCGAAATTTGTTGAGAAATGCGCAAATGTACACCCTTCAAGGGGCGTGGGTGCGCGGGGATAATTAGGAATCTATAGATCCTCTATAGCAGCCAGAGATAAGATGTATCTATCTAATTCTCATGCCGCAGCTAAGATTGTGCGTCCAAGATGAAGAATTGAAACCCAGGTAATTTCAAATACATGCTCCCCTTTGCTCCCATCGAAAACATATGAAGCAAGGAATACAAACAAACTCCTCACCTTCAAAAAAATCCCCATAAAATGTCCCCTCTACCTCTTGCCCTTTCCTCACACTCATCATCCATTCATTCTTCCCAAGCTCACAAGCAAGTAAAAAAACACCCCACACTCATTTGACCATACTATCTCACTATCCTACTACCTAAAAAAAAACTCCCCATCAAACCACTTCAATAATGCACGCCAGCACCATCTTCTCATTTTTCCTCCTGGCCCTCACAGCCACGGCTTCCCCTCTTCTGTCACCACCTGCAAAAGCTGCGCCGGCTCCCGCAGTCACTGCCTCTGGTAATGATGGGTCCGGAAACCAAGATGTCGGCAACGCGGGCCAAAATGCGGGCAACAGCGCGGCAAACAAGGGAACTGTTAGAGGCGACTACACGGTCGAGCAAGGAGTGCAGACATGCGGTAATGCACAGTTGAACTGCTGCAACAAGATCGAGAAGCAGGGCGACACGAAGAATGCTGGGGTGTTGGGATCTCTGTTTGGGAGTGGGGATATCGGCTTGCAGTGCACTCCAATTAACTTACCAATTGCTGCCCGTGAGTATCTCTTTAACAGTATAGGGGAAGCTTTTATGTGGTACTAATAGTGTGTTCGAATTTAGTCCAGGTACCTGTTAACAAAGCGTGCGATGCCAAGGCTGCTTGTTGTCAGGGAGACACAACTCAGGTATACTCGCTCCCATCTCTTATACTTCTAGTTTTTCTCAATATACTGACTTCGTATAGAACGGTTTGATAAACCTTGGTTGTATCGCTCTTGCATCCCTCATCTAGAACTTTGGCGATGGATATCATTAAGGGATGAGTGGCGTTCTTCTTATTTTCGTCGCGATCATATACCAATGTATTTTGATCGTTTAGATTTCTTCTCTTCAGGAGTATATTTTGGTTTTGGAGTGAGAAAACTTGGATTTATAATTATTAATACAATGTTTTTGAGAATACTGAGGGCGTTTGATTGGCCGAGTGATTTCCTGTGACGCACTGTGGATCCGTGGTAGCGAGTGATGTCCCATGAAAATATTAGAAATGAGATATGTTGTACATACTTACCAGGAGAATAAGCTTCCGTCACCAGTTTTGCGCGTCCTCGCACAAGTTTGACCAAAACCTATTCTCCCGGAAAGTACAAGCCTTGCATAAACCTATCGAAATCCAGTAGCTCAAGCTCTAGCACTTTAACCGTGAGAGATCTAGATTGGATGCTTACACCCTGTGAACCAATATAGGGTGATATGATACCCTCATCATATGTGACCCTCCTAGCAATTAGTCAGTGAACCTAGGAAAGGGGATTTAAAACACGCATCCCGCTAGTGGTAGCTCGGGGAGTTTCATGCCGCTTCTGAGCTGGATTTATCTTCTGAAAAATGACTTGACTTCGCCAATGATTCCATGATTACCTTATCACGGGTCAACAGCTCACCAACTGCATACTTGGATTTACCGCTCTTAGCCCTCGCAAAAAGGGTTAGCATTTTGGTGATAGCTTAGGGAATAGATCCGAGCTCTTGAGTCGGAACGATCACGCTCAAAGCTTTGATGAAACGCATTACATATAGGCTGCTGTACTAGCACTCAAGAGAAGTTTGTTTCCAAAATTTGCCCTGTGCCATTTCATATCCACTTCTTGGCATCGAGAAGGGAAGATTAAATTTCTCCGACTTGATCGGGGGGGTGGTTTCATAACATTTGGTCTGTTATATAATTCTTGATTAATCTTAGAAAGGTATTTTGAAATGATTTAATGGATTTGCAGAAGCGCCCCGCGGGGGGAGATCCTCTATGTGCCTGCCGCTGACGAGTGACGAACCATGAGCCTTGGCGTCAGCGAAATGGCAACGCCCACCTGCATGATCGCTTGGGTTGCTGTATAAAGCAGAGGTGATCTATATACCCCGAATAATAGTAAATGAGGCTGGTGGCGATGCTGCCAGGCTCTCTTCGTGTGGTTATGGGCTCCGCGATCCGGTGCCCTTGTGACCTATTGGACTTTGTGTTGAGTCTTGTAAAGGAGTCAACTACCCATAAAGTGTAGTCCATTCTTTAGTTGGTATGTTTGAGCCCAAAGTTTGAATTTATGGCTCGAGCAGTATTAGTTCCTGTCGTCACTGCCAAGCCCAAATCTTTCTCTCCGCCGAAGGTTAGATACAAATTATCATTAGCAATAAGGCAAATTCCCCACGACCACGACGAGGAGAACCATCTTTCCGGCCGCAACAAATGCTAGATGTATTTATTCGCCTAAGGCTGACCTGATTGGCCCATGATTGTCTTATCATATTTCAGCCCTAGCCGCTGGTAGGCGCTTTGGCCGGCCATATGGTGTCAGCCAATGAGATGCAGTTTAGAATGATGAGGTGCAGATGACTTCCCTGGCGGCTCGGACACCCGACTCACTCGGACAGTTAACATAGGGAACGGTATTGGGTGAAAGCGATAGATGGACAGCACTCACCGGCGGCCTACGACGACGAATAACGTAGCACACAGCTAGAAGATGACAAAAGATCATGGTATGCCGGATATAGCTGTCAACGGGGGTGTGATTCTATCTAGCCAATTAACTGATGAATTCGTAGTGCTTAGAGATGTAGGTGGTAGCCAAATGATGCGTGCTACTTAAGCTTACTGGACTCGTGTGAGCTATGTGTGTTGTTTGAAAATTTTGCCTGAGGGTGAATGAGACTCGCAGCGATACACAATAGCAGGCCTCCCTCGCTAGAAAACTAATATCAGGTACATACATACATGTACCGCGGTAGATTTGATCCCAGCACTTGCCTCCGGCAAGCTACCCGTAGGGGATGGTCACGAGACTACATACATGTAAGTATACTTGCTAGTGAATAGCAGCAATCTCGAAACGTATGCACTGATCTCATCTCCCTTCCGACTAAGAATTTTCTTGCCACTCTACTCCATGCACCCCAAATGCTGCATCACAGGTGTATATTTCCCCAATAATCGGCCCCATTAAATATATATCCCCCGCCAGATGGGACTTCACACTGTGGGGACGTCGGGGCTACACTTACATGGACCCATGTGAATACGTACCTCCACCCCCCACCTCTCCTCATCTATCATCTATTATGCACTAACTGGGGATCCGGTTATCTCTTATATATAGAGGAACTTTATCTAGGACGCTTATATTTCTATATCCCACGGTGATATAATTATACTACCAGTTCAGTGGTCGAGGCAGACCTCCGGTTACCCGCCGGCCCCTCTTTTAGAGATGATGGGCCGGCCCTTTTTAATCTGGCACTTTTCGGCTTTTCAGATCAATCAAGGTTGTGCATTTGCCATTCCCTCTTTCATAGGCTGCGCCGAGGGATCAACAAAAGGTTCCCTTTAACTTCTGTAAAGTATGTTCTTCCTGGAGGCCCTATTCGTCCTTTTATCTCTCCATCCCCGCTCAACTATCACCGCTAGCTATAGTTAAAGCTCGGTCTTTCCTCGAGCCTTACAGCGTGAGCCATCTACTTCTCCGAGTCCTCCTGTGTTCGGAAGTTTCATTAAGAGTTGGATGAAATGGAGTTCTTTTCTAGATTTCCCACTGAGCCTTGAGTCTAGTATGTGTCGCATGTTATCACGAGTGATATTCCATGACTCGATTACCAGCGCTTCTCACGGGAGTGATTGGCGGCGTGTCCTATCATTTTCGGCTATTGCCTTACTACTCTACATAACCAATAAGGAGACATTAATCCCGATCGAATTGGATAAGAAGGACTGCCAACTTAAAGATATAGAATTATTATTAATATGATCTAAAGTTGTAAGAGCCAAGAAACAGCTAGGCAACGCCCCCAACCAAAAAGAGTTAACGGTCGAATAATCTTTACCGAAAATACAAAGACTTTTCTGTTGCTGAAGTAATAATAACGGCTACTAAAATACGTATAGTTTATCCCCCTAAGTCGATCAAATTCACCAAGTTATTCCCAAGACCAGTAAGAATATTAAGAAATTACAGTATATGATATCAAACAAATTATAATCATTACCGCCCCCCATGTTTTAAGCCTCCTTCACCTCTGACTCCAACTTTAGTCTTGCCATAGTGTTTTCTAACCCCTCTGTTTCAGATACCGCATCACTAACCACCTCTTTGGATAAGACCTGGACACTATCGCATTCCTTAACGAGGCTATACCACATATCCAATTTACTAAACTTCATCAGATGCTTTAACCCAGTTCGCTTCATATAGTTCTCCAGGACTGGCCACACAGCGATATCGTCAAGGCTGATATCAGATCCCGATAGATACCCTTTCGTTCTAAATAAGCGCGCGTCCCAAATCTCCAGCTCGGCATCAATCGCCGCTTGGTTGTCACTTTCCAATACTTTGTGTAGTTTTTCACATTCCTGCATGTGTTGTAGAACCCTCGAAAAAGCGGCCCTTTCATCTTGGGGGGACGGCAGCAGGAATTTCCCAGGATCCTTGGAGGGATAGAACATTTCAATGTGTTGAAGGATTGAAAGTGCCTCACAAACTATTGTTTTCTCGGGGTCAACATCCACAAACACTGGAGCGGTACCTCGAGGGCTCAAAACGCGGAAGGAAGGCGAGCTGGTTTCATTGGGCTCGAGTTCATAGGGAGTGAACACAATTCCTTTCTCCAATAGACACATGCGGACTTGCATGCTGCCGATATCACCTTTTGTAAAAAATAGTTTTGGTAGCTGTGGGACGAAATGCAAGACGTCAAAGCCGCCGCCGTAGGCTGCGTCCCAGTCAAAGTCACTTTGATGATTTTCAGAGCCAAAGGCTTCAATCAGCCGTTGAGTTTCTGGATCATCGCCGTTGATAACAGGCCGTCGCTCGGCCCTGGATTTGGAGATGGCACCTTGGCCCCAAATTTCTTTTTCTTTGTCTGAGAGGAAGGTCCCAATATGGCGGAAGGTTAAGGAGATCCTTTCGCCGTTGTGAGACATTTCCTGGGTGGTCTTGAGGCCTTTCTCACGGCGGTCTTGTCGAATTCCATGGAGCCACTTTTTGTTTGTTTCAAGGCCCAAGACAAACATCGAGTTATGAGGAAGTGGTATACGCTGGGTCGTTCGTTCCGGACCATGACCTTCTGGTCGGTTTGACTGCTCTTGGGATGTTGATTCGGCAGCATTTTGCTTTGCGGCATCCTTTTTTGTTCGGAGAACCATGGTTCTCTGAGCACCCAGGCTGACATTAACGATTTTGGACCCTCGCACAATGTCGAGAGTCTTGTCAGAGTGTTCAGAGATGTAATCATTGCCGTCACGGTAGTGTTGGATCAGGACGTGATTAACTGGGTGTTTTAGGGCCTTTTGGACGCAGTCCACTATGAGCTGTACCGTTGGGGAGAATGGTAGAAGAGGGGGCGACTCATCAGCCGGATGCCGATATATCGGGAAGCTTTGAAATGGAGTTAGTTACGAAAAAGAAGTTGATTACTGAACTCAAGCATACCTTCTCTCATCACCATCATCATCAATTACTCCTTCCACTGCAACCATTCTTGGAACCTCGCCACCACGATGGTACATGGTCCGCCAGGCTACTTCTTTCTTCAGCTTATCGAATGCCGTTTTAGATAGGGCTGGAGGTAAGATATTGTTGACTAGACTTGAATCGCCCTCACCAAGACAATCCCCTTCTCCCATGACCGGAGATTTTGAATCGAACCTTGGGTTTCCGGATGAACTGCTGCTACCTTGAGAGATTGTGTTTGACTTGTCGCGTTTCGAACTACTTGCGTGTGACTTTTTCTTTCTGTGTTCTCTATACATCTTTTCATCCTTTTTCCTCCCCTCATCGCCGGGCTCGTTATCATTCTTGCCTGCGCCTGCTGCGGATACCTCATTTACCCCAGTACCCCCCGCTACTGCCTTCGACCTGTGGCCATCCCTTACTGACTTAAAGATCTGGTAATCTTCTTCATTGATCGGCGCTAGATCAGCTGGGAGGACAGGTTTGTCGTCGTCTAGCGGGGTAGCCGCAGTTTCCGCCATCACTTCCCTGACAGGTTCTGCAGGTAATCTCCTACTACTCTCACCACTGCTCTCACCTCCCACCACCTTCAGCCCAGACACCATCGCAACCAACTGTTCCTTCGAAAGGCTCGTGGCCCCCAATTGAATACCGGCTGACCCGTTATCGTTATTACCACCACTATCCCCAGCTTTCAACCTCCGTTTCTCCCAGCCCTTCACCAATGATCCACTCTCAACCTCCTCCACCACGTAATCGTGAACCATGACCTTCAATGACTCCTGGTGAGCTGTTAGATTCCTGTATCCTAGACAGTCTTTCAACACATAAGTATTCAACCCGTGCTTAGCTGCTTCGGCTGCCGTTGCAAGGACACATATATTGGTGAGAACTCCACATATGTACAGCTCCGAGACGAACCTCCCTCTCAGCGTCTCAAGAAGACCTGTATCCTTGAAGGCCGAGAACCACGTCTTCACCATGATCTTATCAGGCGGTGATTTGATCGACGAAACAATTGACGGGTGAAACTCGCACGCGGGAGTCCCCGGCTTACACGGCGGATGCTGGCTCTCAATCGCCAGGAACGCGTCGGAACGCAGCGGAGGTCTTGCACCATTCGCAAGCTTCGGCCTAGGGCTTGAACCAGCGCGAGATCTCCTGCCTCCCGCGGTTCTCGCTCCCGCTCCTGATCCACCAGCCTCATTGCCTCCAGGCCTGTGGTTGTTGTGCTCCGTCTCAGAGTCGGACGAGTCGTCGTCGTCATGTATTATGAGCACGGTCTCGTTGCTGCGAGGATCGATAAAATCACGTGGCTTTTGGTACTCGCTCCGCACCCAGATGACGTCGCCACCGTTTGCGCGAAAGTGCGGGACGAAGGTCTTGATGTTATCGACAAAGGACGGGCTCCCGCTAGGGGGGGCGGCCATGATACAACGGCCAATATCTGGATCGAGAAATTCATTCTGGATCCCTAGGATGAGGAGGGCGCTACGCGGGGCCATGTTTATAAAGAATTTGCCTTCGCTACTGCTAGTTGTGAGGTGGCATATACTGATATTACTGGCAAGCTGTGGGGGTATGAGCTGCAGATGAGGGGATATAAAAGAGACCGCGAGAATTCTTATACCAAGGTGTCAAGATCAAGAAGAAAGGGGAGAATGTAAACGAAAAAAGGAGGGATTTTAGCCTCCTTTATTATAATTCCTCCAGATGAAAGAAAGCCAGAGAATGCCAGGAAGAGGCAGGGAGAGCTGTGCGACTTGCTGCCGCCGCGGTTTTCTGGGCGATGTTCCCGACAGTCTGGAAAGACCGAGTCACTAGTGTTCACTTTCACATTACTTGCACACTCGCACTCTCCCACTCACTTCACCCACGCGGGAAGAGACATTGTGGTCACATCGTTTGGTTTGGGGTTCTTGAGAGAGAGAGGGGGGGGGGGGTGGGGGGGTGGCGGTGAGTGGGATACCTGGCTGAGAAAGAAGCAGACCCTGGAAATTATGCCACCGGAAGAACTACATGTACCTAACATTACCACGTATGGATTTACTCTCTGCAGGACTGCCCACATGAGGTGGTCTATCTACTTACAGTACCAGCCAGCTCCACCAGAGGAGGTTCAAAAGCCAGTCTCAGTAGAAGCATCTTAGTCAAAGTTTGTGGGGGAAAAAATGTTATGGGATAAAAAGTGAGTTCAATTTTTATTTTATTCGATGCTTGATTTGATTAAGGGAGGGGAGGGATGGGCCGGCCATGGAGAGATGGATGATCACCAGCCACTCAGACCCACTTTTGTTTGATCTGTTGATATGCTTGCTTGCTTGCTTGCTTGCTTGCTTGCTTGCTTGCTGCAAACCGCCGCAGGGCAGGGCAAGCCAACAACGAGCACTTCGCAGTCCGGAAAATCAATCTCGGATATCCGCATCACAGACCATCACCAACACCTCACAAAACCACTAACCCCAGGAGCAAACCAAGCTAGGCTTCAGGCCGTCCAGCAACTAATTAATGTGTACCTACATAATTTTACATAAATAAACACTCTTATTCTCAGAAACTAAACCAATCTCGCCCGAACACAGTCAAGGCAACAAGGCAACTAGCATAAATCCCACAGTTCTTCGGCTTTGGATCTCGGAAATGGATTTTTCTCTAGGTATTCACTAATACCACATAACATTACATACTCACCCAACCCCTTTGTGCAGTAGGTAATCAGGATCGCTCTAGCGTTCCCACGAATATTATCTGCTTGAATGATTCAAAAGCAAACAGCGATGGGGTTCCTTTCTTTAGGAGTCGAGCTTAGTTTCCCTATATATCTGTGCCTTCTCCGGAAAACTATTTTCTCACGATTATCACTCACGTCCTCAAGATCTTACCTTAGCTGGTACCCCCATTGCCACTAAAGTATTTGAGGATATTCCTATATATAGTTACTACTCATAATACTCATCCCCACGGATAAGTCACTCGCCGATTAATATCCAACAATGCCCTCCAATGTCTTGTCGCTTTCCAACAATACCAAAAGCACCCAAATGCTTCACTACACCTATCTTCTCCTTCACAAAAACGGGACCGTACTCCCTCTCGTTTCAGTAGCTGATCTTCCATCGACAATCACGGTGCTTCCACCAACCGGACCCGGAATAATATCTCTGCTTCAGGAAATCTCTCACCCAAGATCTGCACCAGAGGTATTGGAAACTACCCCAGCGCCAGCGGTGGCATTTATACCGCAAAATCCCAGTGGATTGGTTCAGTATCAGGGCCAAGTCAGAGAAACCCTATCCTCCGGTTGTGAGAAATCTGCCACTACCCCTGCAGGGTCAGAATGTACTCGTGACGACGCAGAAATGCAATCTAGAGCTGCTCCATCATCTTACTCCTCTTTCTCTTCTGCTTTCTCTACGGAAGTATATTCAAAAAACGGCCCATTCTACACCCACCCACATTCACATGAGGACTCGTCGTCTCAGCAGCACATAATACTCCAAGAAGAGGATGAAGGTGACGATGGACGCCATAAAGCTCGGCCTTGCGCTTACTTCCAGAGAAGGATTGGCTGCAGGCGTGGGAAAGACTGTTTCTACATTCACGCCCCTCCCACGGAGAAAGTGCACAAAGACACTAGAGACGGCTCAACCAGTGTATCGGGACGAGCTACTGACACCTCTTCCACCGAGTCAATTTCTGAGAGAGAAAGGGATACACACATACGCAGGAGTATCGGGGGTAAATGGCGGAGAGAAGAGAGTGAGGAGGCCGTAGCTGAAAAAGAAGAGGAAAATGAGGAAGAGTGTAATAATGAAGTTAGAGATAAAAAGGTAAATACCTACCAACTAACATATATTGAATATTGTTATATGCCGATCTCAACACACTCCTATAGGCGTCTAGTTACTTTTACTCTTTCTTTCCTTTTCTTTTTCTTTCTGTGAGCTGTACCCTATCCCACCTGCAGCACATAACCCCCACTAGGACAGCCTGCTTTGCTCCAGCCCAATAATAACATGTTCCTTCGTGAGTTGAGCTCACAAATACAACTGCTCACACCCACTCTTCATCCTTCTCCTAATTTCTAACCCTACTCATCTCGCAGGACTCGCCGACACCACCACAACACATCAAAACGCATTGTACCTTCTTCTTGCGATTTGGCGAATGTGACTACTGGCCTACTTGTAAATTCTCGCACGAGCGGCCCGAAGGAAGCTGGAGAGCAAGCAGTAGGAAGCTTACGACGACATTTCCTCAGAGAAGATCGGGAAGTAATTCTATTTCTGGCTCTGAACTATATGAAGAGAAGCCGAGGGAGGTAAGAGTGGGGAAGTTGATCTCGTATTGATTGGTTGGGTGGATTCTGATTTTCGTCTTTTTTTTTTTTTTTTTGCATACGGTATTGATACACAAATCAGCTCAACTTGCCTAGGCGCTGATTGGCACGTGAGGCCCTAATTTAAAATTCTTAGGCAAGGTAAGGTCAGTGGCTCTATTTTGTTGGTGATATTCGTAGAGTAGTTTTTTCGGTGCCTTTCCTTCCTTTTCCTTTCTGAGGTCCTTGCGAATGTTTAAGTTTCATATCAATAACATTTTCAAAACCCATCTCTGATTCACTTCTTTGTGTAGTTAGTGTTCAAAAGAAAATAAGACCTTTCCTATTTATCCGTTCGTTGACCCATTGCTCTATCTTTTCTGCCTACTTCTTCTACCTATTAAAATCATTCGCCGACTTCTTTCGCTGTTTACTCATCGTTAATCATGCTCCCATAACTCACCTCACCGAAATTAATTAACGAGAAAAACCGGGATCCAATCTCCCACCCCTAGCTAGCTAACAAGACAGACCTTTAGCTGTGAACTAGATGACGCTCGTAGACGCTTTGGCCAACTGAAAACCTAACCTGATTTCTGTTTCATCTTTCAGTCCGTGCGGCGTTGCCCAGAACGGGTTAACCGCGTCCGGCCGGTAGTTATTTAGTGCCATTCTTTAACTCTACCTCAACCCGCTAAGAGAAAAAATGTTAAAAAAATCTCTTCTTATCTGCTTCACATATGAAATCTTATCAAGAGAAAAGAAGTAGCTAGGGTATGTTGGGATTGCGCGCCTGCCACCAACAAAGAACCAACTGCATAATGCGGACATGTTTTTACGTCACGAGGCGATATAGCGAGTGAGATGTCGTGAATCCAATGGGGTTGCACAAAGTTTAAATATCGAACGATAGTGGTGGAGGTAGTTGTTACCTCGTGACAGCAATTGCCGGTACTAAAACGACTTTGCGTTAGTGTTGTGATGAAAATACGGGGGGGTAAACCTCCCACCTCAATGCTATACCCTCTTTGACCATAATCATTGGAGCTCCAGGTAAGCTTGAAGTCACCATTAGGATACCTGCTGAGAACCGGACAACAATCGATGATTTCTCAAACTACAGATGATAAAAATCAAGCTTGAAGATGGACATTTAGTGCTTGAGTAGGAGGGGGTTGTATGCCGGCCAGAATGAAATGGCTCTTTTCTCTGTGGGCTCATGTCAAATGAACGTCGGTATATCATACGGGTATGCATGTATGCCATGATTGCGGTTATCCAATTTGGAACAAAACCAATCGATGAGACATAGAAAGAGACTTACGATGATGTATCGATGTGAAGAAGAGACAAGTCTCAGCTCAATATATGAGGATCTGATCAGACCAACTTTTGGCTTTTCCACAGCGCGTGTCCGATTTGAGCCATGTTATCCCGTATTGCGTATTGCGTACGTACGTGGTCCCATAGTGTTAGAAGCTACATGTACTTGTCCATGATCTGTCATAACTTAGATGTATATACGAATGATATCATTCTACTGGATCCTTGCCCAGGGCCGAAATGATGGACTTCAGCAGCAAATATCAGTTGTTGAACACGTCCCTGTCGAATAATAAAGATTTGGAATGTGGGCGAGTGTCATTCTCCAGCTCCTACCTCGTTGCACACCCTCTCGGCGCTGTCATCTTCGATCATCGACTTGCATCTCCGGGTGAGCCTGAAGCATACGATCCCCGTGAGATCCCGACAGTTTGGAAATCACACAAGTAGCTTCGAACAAGGCCATTGCGGTTAAGAATTCTACCGCGTAAGACTTTTTGGTGTGAGTTATGCTATCTGAGAGCTAATCAATACTTTGCAGCTTTCTCAACCTATTCAAAACTATTGAGGCATAGTTTTTCAGGAGTTATAACAGCAATTCTATGCCAGAAAGACCACCTCTTCTTCTTTAGAGCGGTAGATGACAACATTATGCACAGGGATGTGCTATGCAGGTACAGTACGCACATAGAGTACTTCCAGAAGCTATAGCCGTCGCCGTTGAGATAATGTCCAGGTTCAGACATCCGGCTAACACAAAGCTTGCCCTGCCCTACCCACCGGGGAAATGGGTTTCCCACTTTCGGTGGTTGTCCGATGTCAGGTTTTCTCAGGGTTTCAGACGCCGTGCATTATCAAAAACGGATATTTCACCTTTATTTCTGACAAAACTCCGATTTGACACCCACCAGGGCCGGTTTGAGCCTATCATCCGAACTTGACATCCAAAACCACCATACCGTTGAACCAAAATTGGCCAGAAACAACCACAACGGAGTATCAGCGGCGGAGGGTACCGGAACTACTATTTCAGTCCTATGCAGTGTATGCCGTCATGTTCTACATACATACGATATTGAAAAATGCATGTCAAGGGGTTTAGAAAGACAGAGATATTTTGATCAGAAAAATCCAAGTCCTTGGGTCATTTCCTCCAGGCTTGAGAGCTTCCAATTTACTTTACCGCGTGGAACTCCGAGGGAAAGCTACCATTTGATTGTACGTTACTGAAAGGGAAGGAGCTGTGGAAAGCCGAGGATGGGGGGACCTGACATCGCCCCCACTACTAGCAAGGAGCTTCAATCAAAATCAAACCATACCCTACCATGTTATGCATCTTATATATACCATTACTACAACTACATGCATCGATACATTATTCATTTATTCATTGTTACCATAAAACAGCAAAAAAGGTACGCTCAGAACAATTTGAATTCACATCGCTCATGAAATACACAAACAGCAATAACAACAGCAACGCTTTCCTCCCTCCTTCAAAAGTAATACTAGTAGCATGATAGCGCAAATAAACAAAAAAAAAAAGAGAAAAAAAGATTCCAGTATAAGAGAAACGCAACCAGGGAGAGTTAAGAGTGAAACCAAAGGAGAAAAGGCGAAAAAGACAAGGTAAGGGGGGGGGGGAGAGAGCCTTTCCTTTTCTACAACTTTGAGAAGGTAGGCTTCTTCCTCTGCATGGTAGCCTTGATAGCATTTGGCACATCCTGAGTCTGCAACGCCGCCGCATTCCACGATTGTGTATAGAGCAAACCTGATACGAGTCAATAAATGAAACCCTCAAAACAGAACTTTGGACTTTTAACTAACCTTCCTGCACACTCCTCCCGACACTGTAATTCACCAGAGCTTTGGTGCTCTGCACAGCCACAGGGCTCTTACCCGCCAACGTAATACCCAACCTCATAGCCGCCTCCAAGGCTTCCTTCTTGCTTCCATATACCGCGCTAACCAACCCCACACGCAGGGCCTCCTCCGCGCCAAAGAAGCGTGCAGTCATTGTAACATCCTTGACCCACGACAACGACCCCACAACCTTTGGGAGACGCGACAACGTGCCGATATCAGCAGCGAGCCCAATATCAACTTCTTTAACAGCAAATGTTGTTGAGCTGGCACAAATACGAATATCGGTTGCGCAGGCGATATCGATAGCGAGGCCCAGTGAGAATCCATGAAGCACGGAGATGACCGCTGAAACAACACGAGGCGGTTAACACACGAACCCAATTGGCCCATTCACCCCCACCCCCACGAAAAAACAAACAAACGCGGGAAAACAACAACAAACATACGTTTATCACACCGTTCAGCCGCCGATATCGCTTCTTGAAACTCCTGAATGTGCTTCCTGAGTGCCCACGCTTTCCTCGCTGGATCGATCGGAGCCTCTTCGTCGCCCTTTGCCCGTCCCCCTACCATTTCCATGTTCATCTCCAAGTCCAGCCCAGCTGTGAAGGCCTTCTCGCCGGCGCCCGAAAGTACGATGCAGCGTACTGCTGAATCGCTCGACAGACGGTCAAAGATCGAGCCATACTCATCCCACATCCTAACTCCCAATTAGCCAGGAGTAGGGAGTCAATATATAACGCAACAACCTACAGCTTATAAAACGCATTAAGTTTCTCGGGCCTATTAATCTCGACATGGGCGACCCCCGGAGCCGGAATAGTGACATTGAAATGTCTATAATTGGCATATGCCTCCGGAGGTGTCATAACGGGCTTGCTACTGGTCTTGTGGTGCAAACTCGGAGCCTCCTCCATCGTGACGCTCTTTGGCTTTGGTGGTGGGGGCGGTGGCATCGCGAGAGACGCAGGGCTCATCGAGCGTGTGTTCTTCTGGGGGGACATATCCTCGTGATCGTGGTCGTGGTCGTGGTCGTGGTCGTGGAGGTTGGTAGTTCTTGAGGATGGAGGTGCTGGTGGATGGGGTGAGTTTACCTGTTGCTGTTGCTGGTGGTGGTGACGGGGTGGGGATTGTACTCCGAGGGTTCGGGGGTAGCGCCACATGTTAAAGTATGGGGAATATATGTGAGAGGGTGGGTGAGAAAACGTGAGACCGAGGGGGATAGATATTGGGGGGGGGAGGGGAGGGGAGGGGAGGGGAGGTTAGCTAATATAAAGCGAGCAGATAGTAAGGTATGTAGGTAGGCAACCCGGAGAGAGAGAGACTTGGACTTGACAGCAGGCAGACACGAAGCCGAGCACTGCTGCCGAGGTAAATAACAGTTGGCTGGCAGTCTGTTGGCGCCCTTTCAGCAGGGATGAGCAGAGCCGCGCACGATGTTCATTCGCTGAGTGTGAGACACACGTGAAGACGTGAAAGGTTGGAGGATCGAAATCTCGCGATCTTGATGAATCACGGCCAAATACGAGGGTGAGCATGAAGATGAGGATGAGTATCAGATTCCGTGTTTGAAACGAAACAACACTGGCCAGGTCCCATAATCATCATTATTGCAACCACAACCACCACCACTAACTAACTACTAAGCTATCCTTACAGGTTAATTGTCTATTTCCATTCAAGCTCCAACGGCTATATTAAGTACCCGTTCATCAAACATTCCAGCTTCGTCAGTCAATAAGAATAAGCGCTTCCAGCAAAAAAACAACGAGAAACAATTAAGAAACAATCTCATGGATCAATTAATCCCCCATCCATGTCGTGCCGTGCCCATGCCAGATTACCAACCTTTTTGTAAGTACACCTATGTAGAGTTATGAAACAAAAACACAAAGCCATAAAAATAAAGACACGAAAACGAGATCGCAATCTCTTCCCTCTTCCCTCTTCCCTTCCCAAAGAAAAAAAATAATATATATGTATGGAGGTAATGAAAGTGGAAACAAAAAACAACAACCAACCAACCAACCAGCCAGCCAGCCAAACCGAACCCGAACCCGAACCCGCAAACTAAATCCAACAAACACCAATTTAAAAAGAAAATGAAAGAAATGAAATTACAAAAGAAAAAAGACGGAACAATGGGGGCATTGTAATCAATTCTTAATGAACAGACGGCGGCACCGCGACAGAGACCCCACGCTCTCCCTCTCGGTCTCCCTCTCGGTCTCCACCTCCACCTCCACCACCACCACCACCACCACCACCACCACCACCAGCACCAGCACCAGCACCAGCACCCCTCCTCTCCACCTCTCCACCAACAACCTCCTCATATTTCGGTAACCCCCCCGCGGCCCTCTCCGGCCTCGTCACATACGGCGGCGGCGCCTCCCCCTCCCCCCCACTCCCATCACCCCCACCACCATCCCCACGCCTCCTCCGCATCTCCAGATCCGCCACGAGCGCCGTCTGCCGCACGCCCTGCGACACAAGCGCCTCCTTGCGCTTGCTGCGCCGCCAGTACCACAGCGTGCATATGAGCAGCACCGCAAACAGCGCCAGGATCAGGAAGTACATGTTGACGAGGTTTGAGGCCGTGGGGTCGTCGTCGTCGTCGGGGCCTGGGCCTGGGTCGGAGTTGACCTGGCGGCGGTGGTAGTGGTAGAGGGTGGGCATTGTAGGTGGTGGTGGGGTTAGTGGGGGCATTAGAGCATTAGTTTAGTTGTGGGTTTGTTGTATGTGGTTGAGGTTGAGGTTGAGGTATATGAGGTGAGGTGAGGTATGGTATGGTATTGTGGATCTCGTGATCCACCAGAGACAGGTTTCCGCGGGCTATAGCTCCTGAGTCCTGTGTAGTGTAGTGCAGGGTCTGTCTTTCTCTCTATCTGGCTGTACCTCTGGCTGTCTTGTTGGCTGTCAATGGGCCCAGATGATGGGTAGGAGGACGTCACCGAGTGATGTACGAAGATCTTGTGTAATCTCCAGCGAGCGAGCGAGCGAGGGCGAGAGAGAGAGAGAGTGTATGTATGATGCAGTATAGTTGCAAAGTAGATAAAGCCCTCCCATCCCATCCTCCCCATTATAATTCTTCCCCCATCCCTCCTAGGCAATGCAGGTATGTAGGCTTCCTCTCCCTTCCGCCTATCTACGTAACACACACGCACACACGCAACACACAAAACGGGCAATCTGTAACCCTCCACCCCCCCTCAAAAAAATACTAAAATCGCCCAGAAAAAAGCTTGGGTGTGCGCTAGCCAGGGATCTCCCCCCCTCCCCCTTGCTGGAGCCTGGGGTTTTGGGGGTGTTTGGTTTGGTTTTGGTTTTTTTGTCTGCAGGGTTATCATGTAGTGCTAGCACCTGGATACGTATGTGTGGGAGTAAAAAAAAAAAAAAAAAAAAAAAAAGTATTACTCAGCTGCATGGTCCACGGAGGATCGAAGCAGCTAAGAACTTTCTCCATCATAGGGGGAATGATGTACTCCAGTTTGCGCGGAGCTACATGTAGTTCTCGCCTACTCGGTGTAATTGCCATGTGCGTACAATTGCAATGGGTATGGTACGTCTGGAAGTTCTACGGCGGAGTACCATGTACCTACATGAGCAGAGAAAGACATCATGGATGCGGTCTATAGGCAATACGGCAGGTGTGCGGCGTTAACCTGGGGGGGGAGGGGGGGCGCTAGGCATCATGGAGTGTCACTCGGTCGGCAGGTCGCAGCCGTTGAGTCAACGGTTCGGGTCGGTGGGTGACACTTGGTCAACGATTGACGATAGATATGCAGCACTTACATGTCGATGCCCTCCCTCTCGAGATCTCTTGACTGGCGCGTGTGTGTGTGTGGGCTCATTGGATGCGCGGGTGCCTGGCCTATGGTGGGCAAAGCCGTTGTAGCCGAATTTTTCGCCCGATTTGCTCATGTATGGCTGGCCGGTACGGTGGTTGACTGGTGGGTGAGATGGCCATTGGGGGGGCGGTGGGTGTTATGGGTAGGGTCTTGGTCGATAATGTGTTTATGACGTGGGGGGTCTGAAGCTCGAATGGTCTCGAGGAGCCGTCTTTGCTCGGATCCATGCAGTGCTTGGTACTGGATAATAAATGTTTTGAACCCCTTTGATATATACACTCAGTCAATATCTGGCTGGGAAAGTCATCTAGCTCGGCAGACATGGCTGTATTTGAATCCCAGCCCAGTCGTATTCGGTCTGAACAGTCCCATAGCCTGGTGCTTGGGTCATGCATGCCCTAAATGTATGGCGGGCTGCAGTCGAATCTACATGTATCTCTCGTTGCGGTACCGCAAC
Organism: Morchella eximia; assembly: GCA_024713935.1. Lineage (NCBI taxonomy): Eukaryota > Fungi > Ascomycota > Pezizomycetes > Pezizales > Morchellaceae > Morchella > Morchella eximia. The sequence goes on from JAMGZG010000003.1 coordinate 322,797, forward strand.
CGTACCGATGCTCGGTGCTTGTTTGGTTGGTTATCTAAGGTGCTTACTTATATTAGAGTGATATCAAACTCCGCGGGGAAAGGTCCTTATGAATCCGACCGCACCGAGAAAAAGCTTGAAAGTGAGGCTCTTTAGTAACAATACTAGGAGGCAGCTACTAAGTAGCTTAATTCGGTGTATCAAGGGGCATTCCCTGCATCCAAGTACAGAATTGGCTCGAGCTCCTAGCTCCCAACTCTAGAATTGAAGTTAATTGGTCTCAAGTTGATGTTTTATGTGCCCATAGTTGATTTATTTATTTACGCATGTAGTATTTGTTTTTCTATGATTTGCATTGCCAAATCTCCTCTGTGACGATACCATACCTATTTTTCAAGCGTGTACAGCGATAGGAATGATCTATGGAAAAAGCAGTTATATGGTGCGCCATATAATTTCACCCCTCCCCCTGTTTTTCCATAGATCATTCCGGTCGCTGTACTGTTCTCTGTTGCTGTTGTACTAGCTCATTAACTTCCTTTTTCATCCTATCTACCAAGGGTGATCATAGAGCAGTGCTCTCACTTATAGTTATCTCTGGTTTCTTCGGTGTTAGAGTGCGAAGCTGAGTAGAGTGGGCCAGATTATCACTATTCGTCAGGGAAGTATAGTATGAACGATACTCGATTTTGAATTGCGGTTTGGTTGTAAGCTTACTGAGAGTAGTGTCGGTATTGTTTCTTGTATGAGAGATCGGTATGTATCCATGTAGTGGAGTATATACATGTATATAGTCACTCTAGATCTGGCCTTCAAAAAAAAACGCTAGCCCCCCACTTGTATTATTATGTTTTTATGACCCGAAGCAGCTCACTGGCGGTCGAACGGCCAGTTTTTCCATATACGGAGATTCAAGTTTGAAGGTCCCCTTCTCTATCATAAGATATTATAGAGAAGACCAACACCTGTTTCAACCGGTTTCATCATGCCAGGCTTGGAGTTTTAATCCTAGTGGTGCCCAGATTAGAGATGCAAATAAGACCTAACCCGGATGTGGACCGAAGGGCCATAAGATCTCGAACGTGATGACTGCTAACGGACGAACGCACCTAGCTTAATCCAAGGTAACTCAGTCTGGGTCTTGGCGCTAGATTATAGAGAATTTGGTAGATGAGATGTGTCTGTTCTCAATGGGCTGTAGTTGTATGTTCGTCCTTGGTTTCCAGCGATGTTCTTGACTTGACATCGTTGAAGCACCTACGGAGTAGTGGCCTTATCAACCCTCCTTCGAGGGCCAGAAGTTGCTGTTACTCAAGCCAACTCAATGCTAGAGCTGGTTTTTCTTTGGGCGTCGATGCCTGGAGGTTGCCCTATAATGTGCTTGGTCTCGGCCTTAGCGCTAGCTTCAAGAGTTTGGTAAATGTATGCATCTCGTGTGGTGGAACGTCAAAAGCAGTGTATAAACTTGAAACGCTTGTATGTGGGACAGTTTGGAGGCTTTTTTTCTTTCTTTTTTTCTTGTTTAATTCATTAATTGCATGCAACCCTACGGCTACGGCAGTTAGTTTGGGGGTTTACGAGTGCGAGTCTCCTTCTTTATATCTACTATACCATAAAAGAATATGGTCTAAAGGTTAACAAGTTTCACTAAACCGGCCCAATCCCCCGTAGATCTGGCCCTGACCGTGGGGGAAGAGGGAGGAGACCTAAATTATGGCTGAGCTGCTAAGATAATCAAGCTGGCAATATATAAATTTTGAAAAAAAAAACAAATACACAAAAAGTGATGCTGTGACCATACGCCCCCCACGGGCTACAGGCTGTCATTCGCGATATTGAACTCTGCTCCCCCCTTACATGCCGTACACCCCAGAGTATCACCCCCACCCCAGGAGTTGAACCCACTGGGCGCCCTCTTGTACTACATGTATGTAGTTGCAGCGGTTTCTGACGACAACAACTTAGTTGCGACCACCTATCTACCTATAGTTAACTATCATCTCTTGCGATTAGCCTAACTTCAGTCCCAAATTATGCTTTATTCCTCTTTCCCGCGCTTTAGATTCGGTCTGAGCGTCCTACTGTACGCTTCTATATGACGTCGGTATCCTTCACGTAAGCACACGATACCTATCTAAAATGGCAACGATATATATACCGCCAGCCAACATCTTTACTACACGAAAGCACTTTCTATCAACCATCAAGAGACGATCCAGTACCAATGCGTTCCTAAATGGCTTAGTATCCGTTCAGTCAGTATTTGGTCTTGGCTCATGAGATATCACTCGTTAAATTCCTACCAATGTATGCGGCACCAAGACTGCTGATATCATTTTCTACAGTTGAAACTAATTAAGAGGGTGGTGATGAGAGTTGGTCCATAGGTTGGAGTGACGAGGGAGAGAAGTAAGGTGAGAAGGGGGAGGTGGAAGAAAGAAGCATATAATGGGAGTCTTATTGTAGCAATTAATGAATTAGATATAAAAAAAAGGAAGGAAGAAAAAGAGTTTTATCGTATTTTTGCCGCTCTCTAGATTGACCGACGAAAAGAATAGTTGCCCAAGAAGAGGATGTCCAAAAAAAAAAAAGGTTAAACCCTGCCAAAACTACAGAGCCAAAGAGAGTGCGCTTCTCTCAAACCCTCGGCGTAATCTCAGATACGGAGTGGGGTTTATAACCTTCTTGAGCCCGGGAATACCGGGAGGAGGGACAAGAACAAATATAAGACGAATTAAGGCGTGACAGGGACAGGGGCAGAAAGAGCCAGCAAACAGGGAGCCAGAAAGGAGAAGTAGAATCCGAAGAGGGACAGGGAGCCGATGGGGGACAGGGACAGCCAACAAGGAACAGAGAGTCAATGAGAAATAAAGGCTAGGAATTGCTCCTTTAAGTCCCTCGGAAAAGTCAAGAAACGAAGAGAGGTAGGGTGACGGAGAAGGGACTCGCCTGGGAAAGTGACAGACCTTTAGAGGAGGGGTGGGGTCGGAGTATCTATTTCAGGGTCGTGTGATTTGGTGTATAAATTAACGTATGTTAGCAAGCGTTGCAGTGTGGGAAGCTTTTCATAGATAGCACTCGAAATAAAGGCCGGATAGTTTTGGATTTTCAGAAGTCATTTATTCTCTAGGATGTTCACTAAACAACCAAGGCTCAAGGTAGCGGAAACTTTTCGGTTTGCGTAAGACTTCAAGGGATGTATCCACGAACTCACAAACTATCTCCCATTATCCCTTGTATCCCAGCTGCTCCCCTTGACAGAGCGGCGCTTTGCGTGGCGAAACATACCTCACCTAGCTACATCTAGCTCTGCTTCTAAGTACATGAGCTACTCCACCAACACAACGACAAACTCCTCCTTCCTAGACCAAGACACAACAAAACTACGCTTATACCAACCCAGAAAATGTCAATAAGTCTCAAGCTGGGGTTCGCCCAAGCCGGTTGGTCACGAATTTCACATAGTCTCAAGATCACTCCCTCTAGCTCTGGTATTGCATGAGTGACTACAAACCCCACGAACCCACGAACCACAGAACCATCACCAATTATCACTCGGTCCAATTCAAAATCCAACCAGGCCCATCCCACCAACCTCCAGCGACCTGTTTCTAGAATGAACGACCAGCTACAACTCATACCTCCATACTCTACCTCCCTACAGTACCGCCTGTATTCTAACCATCTACTCTACTATCTCGGCTCTCTAATAATGCGCTACATACTCTCCTCCACCCTCCACGACAGCTCCAGCGGTTCCTCCTAGGCCCCCGATGACGTCTTGCAACCAATCAAAAGATCGGACCGTCGAACGAGTGACAACGAGTGATTTTTTCACATCGCCGTTGCTACTGCATCAAAACGCGCACACCGCGGCCGGAGAAGGGGAAAAAAGAAAGTCACAGGCAGGCTGTGGGGTGCTGGTTTGATTCTATATAGCACACAACACTCACTCAGATCATGGCCGCCGGCCGGCCAGCTAGTACGTATGGTAGGTATAGCTAAGTACATGTAGCTAGCTAGCTATGTAGGAAGGCGAGCTGCAATGGAAAGGCGCGCTAGCTATAGGCTAAGCTGCACTCTTTATGAAAAAAACGAGAATTATAAGGAAGAAGGGGGAAAAAAGAGTTATCATGGCAACAAAAAAATGTAAAATAAATAATCTTAAAAAAGAAGCGGGGAAAAAAAGTTGAAAAAGAACCCTCCAATATTTTTGTTTTCACGATTAACGTAGGAAAAATAAGTAAAATGAAAAGAAAAAAAGAATAAAGCAACGGGTAGGTCTTCTAGATGGGATCACTCTCCTCCAAAGCTCAGGGGGAGAAAAGGCGCAGAAGAACCACACCAGGAAGAAGAACCAAACACGGATATCAAAACACATTGTAAAAAAACAAAAAGTGAAAAAACGCCATTCCTGCCCCCGCCCTTCCCTTCCTTCCCTTAGTGTGATCAATTCCTCGACCTCTTAACCAGTTGCCCATCCCTCTCGCCCTCACCCTCCTCCTCCTCATCCTTGCTCACAATCCTGCCCGCAAGCCTCTTCCTCCCACTTCCATTCCCGTTCGTGATCGCTTTATGGCTCCCATTGACGCTCGCGCTCCCATTCATGATCCTCCTCTCCTCCACGACCTCGAGCTCCGGCTCCTCCTCACTCGGATTCCGTAGGTTATGGAACGACGCGTGGTGGTTGCAGCCGTCACACAGGAACGACGACGCGGCTTGGAGCGGGTTGAGCATGAAGCGCAGGCACGGGCAGCACGGCGACACAATCGATGCCTGACAATCATTACCAGCCAGTTAGCAAACTCACGCACAATACTATCGCCGCCACCGCCACTCTCTCTCTCTGACTCAGTGGATGCTTCATACTTTTTGAACACATTTCCTGCAGCACACCAGCTTAGTTAGCAACAACTTCCTCAAACCACAACCCGCGCTGTCGCGGAGGAAGGAAAAGACACATACCCTCTAGGAACTGGATAGTTCATCACCTGCCAGATATTTGTAGCAGCCCGGCCCTGGCTGTTGTTATTGTTGTTGTTATTTCCGTTCATCTTTGCCATGGTGCTCATTTCTCTGGATCTTCTCGCGACGGCGGAGGCGGTGGAGTTGGAAGAAGAAGGGGTCGGTGGTGAGCGGGTGAGAAGAGGAGAGACAAAGGGAGGATGAGGAAGCAAGGAGGAAGAGGAAGATCGAAGGCGTGGATAAAGACGGGCGACAACCGCGTAATGTGCGATGAGCTGGCTAGGTAGCTGACTGGACTGTGCGCAAGGAAGCAGCAGATTTCGGTCTCGTCAAGATGACTCGCGCGTTTAGAGAGAAGGAAAAGAAAAGAAAAGAAAAGAAAAGCAACTAAGCTATCCCCCAGCGTCTGTGTGTAAAGGGGTCCGTACTGTGCAAACAGGACCAGGCACACTTTTCGGGGGCGGGAGAGATTGTTGTATCAAAAGTTTCAGCACTCCGTGTTGGGTTGGGTTGGGGGTGGAAAACAATCGCGCTGTTTCCTTAATAACTCGTCTTTGGGGAGGGAGAGAAATAAAACCTCGCGCGCCGCGTTTGTTGATGATGGGATGGACAGGTTTTGGCGTCTTCCTGGTCTTCTCTTACTCTTCTAACCCTCGACTCAATAATCCTTACAGCAGCCCCCCCCTCCCCCCGCCAAGAAGGATTTCATGCCCGGATGGGAGCCGCAACACCAGCGCCACAGGGGAGAATCGGCGCGCGTAAAGTTCTCGCCTCTCACTGCTCGTCGTGCGTGGTGACACAGCGCCTGCTGGAATGGGCCACAACGTTATATTGCGCTGAGTAGCATTGGGTATGAGTATTGGGTGATCTTACTCCTCTGAGTCCTCTCTATCAACTAATTCCTGCCTAGGAATCTACAATCACTCAATATGGGATATTCCGGCAGCACACTCTACAAATATATATAAATATCATCGCAACACTCTCCTCTTGTCATACTTCAGATTTGAGGATTAGTACTCCACGCGAGGTAGAGATCATTATAATCAGATATCGGGATTCAACACAGCCTCCGAGATCCCCATTCGGCCATAATATATATATATATATATATATATATTGCAAAGGAAAACAGAAAATATATGTATATCGAAGAGAAGTCTGCTAGCTACCATCCAAAGCTCAGTACAAGGTCATGTCATAGCTGGCAAGCAAGCAAGCAGGTAATAAGGCGATAGTTTGTTCGTAGGTAACACTACTATCAGAGTAATGGATAGTAATAAGGAAAAGTTCGAGATATTCAGTTAGAGCATGGTCGATATGATAGAGAACACCGGGGCATGGCCATCACCAAACACAAAAAAAAAACCAATCACTGACTTGCAAGAGTACTAGAAACAAACAATAACTGAGGCATGCGTGTGGTAAAAAAAAAAAAAAGAGCAAGACAAAAATTAAAGGAAACAAGCAAAAAGGAGATTACGTAGATTTATAAAACGTGCAATGGAAGCAGGCAAACAGAAAAAATACAGAAAAATCAAAAATCACAACGCCGGTTATTTTTTGTTTATTCAGCTCAGCGAGGCCCCTTCTCACTAAACCAGAAAAAACACACACACAAAGACACACACACAAAGCACACAGCACACAAACACAACGTCACAAACCGCCCGTTCTCACTCTCAGCTCTGTCCTCAGCTCTGGTTATCGTCCTTTCGTTGGGGTTGACATAAGATAAAATATAATATTGAATGGGAAAAACGGCTATCCTATCACTACTCCTCTTCTGGAACAGTAAAAAGAGCTACTCTCATACGATGGCTCTGCATTAAATATGTATAATTAGTAACGAATACGTAAGTGGGGTTTAGTCTGGACTTCAATTTCGGCGGCACGTGTGAGGGAGCACGTGATATCGCTTCCGGGAGCGGGTTCAGGAAATAGCCGAAACACGAAAGGACAGATATGGCTGATTACACACGAAAAAAACGAGCAAGAGAAAATTACTGGTGGTACGTACCGAAGGTAGTTTAGGAATAACGACGGCTAGCACGGCGAGGCAGTTGATTGTGAAATACGTGAGGTCGTAATGTGTGTAATGCGTACTCATAAGAAACCTTGAAAAATGTCAGTATTTTTGAGAGGTCAAGATAAGCTTGATAAGTTGGAGGAACATACAGTACTACTGGAACTGTCAAGAGAAACTTCTTGGTAGGCGTGTATTGGTCCCCGTTGTCGATCTGCTCCCACATATTTAGGTTGTCATAAGCCCCTGCGTTGAACTCGAATGGTATTCCCTGGACCCAATGGAACATGAGATAAGAGCCCTACACCCCCGAAAGTATTTCCGTCAGCATTTCAACCTCATATATGAGAGCTCCCCCACCGCCTCCTATCCGTAGAACAAAGCAAAGGGTAGGTTGGTTTTGTAGAGACGTACAAACATGTAAGAAATGTTCGTTAGTGTCCAGCTAGTCTCCTGAGACACTCCCGGCATTGTATCGTAGAATATCTTGAGCCCGATAATGAGCACCACGTGAATTCCCCAAGCACCTAAGTAGCCCCAGCACATATAGTTAGCTTCCGAGCCACCAAAGGCACGTTCAATATCCGCATTATTCTCACCTTTGCTGTTGACCCAGCTCGCGTTCAAGTTCGGCAATGCAGCCTGGTCGGAGCGCTGCTCGATCGTCTCTGGGGGCTCTTTGTATATCAGGGAGCTGGAGCGGCGCCTTCGGCCAGCATGATTGGCGTCCGCCATGGGGCCGCCGGAAGGGGGGGTTGTGCGGGGGAGGATGAGGGAATGAATTTTGAAGGTTGTGGGGGTAGTTGCCTGGGGAAGGCGACTGGTTATCAAATAAATCGGGTTGAAAGCAAGGCTGAGGCTTGGGAGAGAGAGGCGGATGGGATGGGTGTGAGTGAGGTAGGGTTGGGTTAGGTTAAATTTTGGGTTGGGTTGACTGGTTGGCCTGACAAGAGCGGTAAGGTGCACACGGGCAGGATTCACAGAGGAGGTGAGTTACGAGGAGAGTATGTAGACAAGTACAGGAGCTACACAGCGATAGAGTTCAAGACGTAGAGGGAGACGTCTTTACTGTGTGATATACGTGTGAAAAAGGTGAATTGAGCCAAAGGGAGAAAGGAGAGCAGACAAGCAAGAGATCAAGAGGAAATTTGAGGGCGAGTGAGGGAAGAAGAAGAGGAAGAAGGGAGTCCACTCCAGGATAGAGAAACGAGAGACAGAAGATAAGGAGCGAGCGAGTGACTGGAACGACACGGACAAGTGAGCCGAGAATAGGAACAGGGAATAACAAGAGCAAGAATCCGTGCTTGGTCTAGTCACCTCTGTAAAGTTTAAAGGAGAGAGCGAGAGCGAGAGAAAAAGGTACTACCCAGGGACTCTAGAGGGGAATTTCAAGGGAAGGGGGGGGTGGATGGGGATGGGGATGGATGTAGAGAAGTGAGCGAATGTTTAGCAAAGCAGCGCGGCCTAGTGTGATGCGTGTGCCTACTGCACGTATGGAGCTGTCTGTCTATGTTCGAGAAGCCCTTCTACGATCCGTCCGACTTTCTCGAAAGAGCAACAGGCGATGATTGCTGACGAGCGCAGTAGGTACTGGGAGGGATGATGCGTGAGATGAAGCGGACACCAGATTGTTCCTACCTAAAGTGCACCTTGGCGATAGAAACGGCCGTGCATCAAAACTTATGTAGAGTTATTCCAGGGCACGCGAGATTTGTCTCCTTTTCCTGGGTCAAAGAGTCAGGCAGGACGCGAAGATATGAGTGCTGCAACACCTGTCTACTCTATTTTATTCGCTCTACCTCAACTTTACCTAGGTATGGCATGTGCAATGGGTTCTGGGTTTTATTTACACAAAGAGATTTAGCTCCAAAGAAAGCTGTAGGTAGCTGTGCCAGCTAGTAGTTGTGGAAGGAAAGAAGAGGGGAAAGAACGATTGGAATTAATCGATTAATTGCTGCCCAGGCGACTTTCGGGACCACCACCCATGCACAACCAACGCTGTAGAAATATAAATATAAAAAAAGCAAAAACAAACCAATTAAGAGGAAGGAGGGAAGAAGAAAAAAAGATACACACAACTTCTTACCCGGCCCGACATCATCCACACCAAGACTGAGCATTAATCTCCTTCTTGATGATAACGTCTCTCTCTGCAAAGTGGAGCGTCTTTTATCGCTTCTGAACCGTGTTCCTGTGGCTCCCTGAAAAACGGGTAACTGCACAGATAGCCCTATTCTCCGCGACAACCGAGTTCTCTACGTAACAAGTTCGCCTCCCCCGTTTAAATTTCACATCACCTTACCTCAACTACATCTCGCTGATAGATCTCGAGCTCGGCATCGCCCCTTTCACACCGCAAATTGAATATTTTCATCGCACACAATTTTTCTTGATTGCGCGTGCGTGACATAATCATCTCTAGGTCCATTTACTACCCGCTTTTTCTCTCTTCGTTATGGAGGGAGCCAGCGCAGCGTCCAAGCCAGTTTCCGAGGAAAAGCGCGATTCAGCAACTACGACCCCTAAAAATTCCTCCAGACCATCTTCAAGAGGCTCAAATCACAAGCGCCAACGCACCGACCCAAAAAAGGCAATGGAGTCTTCAGCTGATTTTATATCACTGGATTTTTCAGATGGTGCTGACGATGAACCGGTCGAGGTGGAATACCTTGGCTCCAAGCGCTCCAAGCGTACACCTTCGAATACCGGAAACAATACCCCAGTAACCACGAATGGTCACAATTCACAGGATGAAGACGAAGGTGGCGTAGAGGAAAAGACAGCGAAAAAGAATAAGAGAAAGAGAAAACCGCTCACAGGGTTATCTAAAGAAGGAGGAAATGATGCGAAACAGGGAGCTGATAAGGCTAAACAGCCGACGTCCCCAAGCTTAAATTCCAAAAGCGATTCATCAGATGAGGACGGTGGTGTCAGTATTGGAATCTCCTCAAATGGTGTTCACGTTTTGAAAGATGACGAGTCCGAAAATGAGGATGAGGATAAGGATTCTTCCACTCAACGCGCTTTGAATGCCAAAAGGCTCAATGGCGCACGAACTCCTGGGCGGGAAGATACCCCAAAACCTGGGTCTGTGGAAATTACAGTTGCGACAGCTTCTAATCCAGAGGATTCTAATATTAACGCAGCAGCCGCCAGCGAGGAGCTTGAGAAAGATTCCGCAAAAACAAACGGGAAGACCAAGGTCAAGAAACGAAAGTCAAAGAAAAAGAAGAAGTCAGTGGCAGAGGCGGAAAGAAATGCAAAAATTGATCTACCCAAGGGCGGGGGGTTTAAAAACATTTCTGACAAAAAGGATGAAGATGACACGTCATCATCATCATTAGGCGACGATGACGATGAAGGGCTGGAGATCCACGTTGATCTCGACATGGTTGACATTGATGGTGGTGAGAAGGCCAAAAGTAACCACATTAGCGATGAAGAGGGAGAAGTTGTAGAAAGCCTGGCCAAGAAGGATGTTATAACTGTGCTCGACGAGAATGAAGGTGGCGACGGGGGCGAATCTCCACTTGTTGATCAGGATGTAGCCATGCGGCAGCGGAAGTACTATTCTGCATATATACTGCCGCCGTTTAGGCTTGAGGAGGCGCGTCCTTACTTCGGCTCAACTTCAGGTGTAGACTTTACAGCAGATGTGATACAGGAACGAGAGCTTGCCGCTGTAATGGCGGTAACTTTTTCGGAGAGTAAAAGGATATGTACTGTTTGTACCAAAGTGGGGCACTTGGAAGATAACTGCCAGGAACTAAAGGTAAATTTCCAATCACTTATTGATTGATTATAACAAAGAACTCCTACTAATTGTAATTCTGGAAATAGTGTAAACATTGCGGAAGTTGGAATAAGCACTTTTCACACGCCTGCCCAGATATGGAGAAGGATGAAGAAGCAGAGACACGCGTAATAGACGTAAGCATCCTGAAACACATTCACACAGACCGTTATGCTAATCATTTACCGAAACAGCATTGGCGTCGTATCCCCACTCACCGTCTCAAACCAATCCAAGCTTCGAAGAAATCTCTTCCCCTTTACTGCTACTATTGTGCCGGAAGCGACCATTATGGTGATGACTGTCACCGGTGCCCACCACCTCAAATTAGCGGCTCCTTCTCGTTGTCAGAAATCAATGTAAATTCTTATGCGACCCAGGAATGGCTCTTGAAATCCGCCGATAAACTCGAAACCCTTGTATCAGCTAAAGGAAATCCTGCATTTGGGGCAGCGGGGACTAAAATGACGATGAAACCAACACTGGACCCGTTTAGAGATATGCGGAATTTCGATAGGGATGATCCATTCCCGAAGCGTGCGCCCCCTGCTGGGCCGTCTAGGGGCAAGGACTCTTACAAGTCGAGGAACGCCCAAAGAGATGGCAATGGTGCATCATACCGTCAGCGGAGCCCTGTCAGGGACCCTGTATTTGATAGATATCGTGAACCTTTGCCGCCCAGGCCGGTCCACGGACTACCTCCAAGACCTCGCTCACGCTCACGAAGCCCGCCGCGTAATAGGAATGGCGGCCGACCAGGCGGAGGCGGAGGAGGCGGGGGTAGAGGCGGTGGTGGGGGTGGAGGTAGAGGCAGAGGTGGGGCCCATATGTATGGACCTCCACCAGAATTTCACAATCGCCCTGCACCTCGCGAACCAAGGAGGGGTTACGAATCACATTCACAACCCCCGTTGCCAAGAGAGCCAGCGCCTAGGCGTGCAGAGGCATACAGACCGATGCCGTCGAGTGCCAAGGGGAACTGGCAGAGGTATAAGACCTAAGAGAGGCCCTTCAAAAAATTTTGGCGGCATATATCTTCCTTTTCTTGTTTAATCATGATTTTTGCTATCTCGGTGGTCCCCTAAGGGCTGGCCGCTTCTGTGTATCAATACTTAGGCAAGGCTATGTGGGTTTTGGAAGCGCTCCTTGCTGGCACGATGGGGAGGAACCACCAAGGGCCTTCTTTGCCTTAACGTCCGATATGGGATACGGAGATATACTTGGGGCTTGGTAATAAAAGTTTAAGGGGTTGGGGCGCTTCATGCTTGCTAGAATATTCGACTATTGGCTTTTAGAAACGGTCCGGTATTTCGGTAGCATCATATGTAATCACTCGGTGCTCTTTTTAGCTTCGGGGTATTGTGCGGATTTACGTAATATTCAATCATGAGTACTCAGCAGTGATGAGGGCTATCATAGCTTTATAACTTTTGGCACATTCAGGAGACTTCTTGTGCCTGCTAATCAATGCCACGCACTCGTCCAGCGTCTGTAGCATTCGCCTCTGAACCCCTCTTCCGCCCATCATCACAATCCTCCTCTCATACCACTCGAAGCTCCCTCACTGCTACTTCGGGAACTTCAAAATCACGCAAGCTGAACCCGTACAGCAGGGAGATTGAAGGTGAGGATGATGAAGAGGAGGAGGAGGAGGAGGAGGAGGAGGAGGAGGAGGATGACGATGATTCAGAGGGTATTATCATGGCTGTTGACCACAGAGGGAGGAAGATAGGGTGTGCGTTTTACTCGATGGCAGAGCAGAAATTAAGTTTGATGGAGGATATCGAGTTCCCTACCTCGGACTGCTTGGATGCTTGTGAGTGCTCCTGTGGCGAACTCTGGCTGGGCTTACTGATGTGGCTTCATGAGTGTAGTAAAGTTCCATATCAAGCCCACGGTTCTGCTGCTGCCGTCGAGGTTTGATGAGACAATTGATAAGTCACTAAATCCCGATCCCAAAGGTGCACAATCCAACCTGCTTCTGCAGATATACTTATGCATATGTCTTTTGCTCACCGCCCTCCCAGACGAGTTTGCAACACCTTACCACGTTGCCATACGCCCTACTGCTGAGTTCTCGTACGATGCGGCTAGAAACAAGCTTATCTCGATCCGTATTGGTGAATCCAATGGGCCCTCAATCACAATACAGACTCCTGGGGATATGCATGACATATCAGGAGAGTTACGTAGACGTGGGAATTTACTGAGACTTGCGGGATGGATCAACGTGGAGAGCAAGGTTACTGTAGGATGTGCCGGTGCCGTGTTGACATACTTGCAGAGGAAGGCTAGTATTGACGGGGGTCCTGGCGAGGGCGATGGAGGAGGAGTGCTGGTGGCAGAGATTGAGATGTGGAGTATGGCTGATGTTATGTATGTGCCGAGCTGGGAATGTGTGCAGTGATGGCGGGAGAAAGTGGCTAACGAGGAGTAGGTTTGTGAATGCGGATACGATATGTTCGCTGCAGATATTTGAGGATGAGTCGCATCCGAACTTCCATATGCAAGGCCCCAAAGGCCGTGGCAAGGAGGGTCTGTCTCTGTTTGGGATCATGAACGGAACTCGCTCTCCGCTTGGCCATGTCATGCTCAAACAGTGGTTTCTACGCCCTAGTCTCTCGCTCTCCATACTAACGTCCCGTCATGATACCCTGACTGCGTTCCTCCACCCTTCCAATTCCCATGTCCTTGTTACACTCGGTAAGTCATTGCGCTACATCAAAAACATTCCGAAAGTTCTCTCAGGCCTGCGGCGAGGCCTAGGAAGTGGTGGGCGAGGAGGTGAATGGATCTCTCTGGCCAAGTTCTCGTTTTATGCACTACGAATCAGGTCCTCTTTGCAAGAGATGAGCGGAGTCCGAGGCTTAGCCATCTACAAGAAACTAATGGATTCAGTCGATGTCAAAGCTATCCAGGCTGTAGGGCAACTGATCCACGACACAATTGACTTTGACGAGAGTGCGCTGCAGCACAGGGTTGTGGTGATGAAGAACATAGACGATGAGCTGGACCGGATGAAGCAGATGTACGATGGCATGGATAGCATGCTCTCGCAGGTTGCGCGCCAAGTCGCAGCTGACATCCCGGCTGACGTGGCTATCAACCTGAACGTGATTTATTTCCCGCAGCTAGGGTATCTAATCGTTGTACCCACGCTTGAAGGTAGTAGCAATGATGGCGGAGAGGATGATGCGGCGGGGAGACCGGTGTATATGGGCCAAGACTGGGAGTTCCAGTTCTGTACAGGGACGAGCTGGTATTACAAGAATCCGCAAATGAGAGAGATGGATGGATACTTCGGGGATATGTATGGGCTTATCTGCGGTGAGTACTTTGGGTGTGACGGTTGATAACGAGTGATTTCTGATGATGCTATGAAGATAGGGAAATTGAGCTCGTGCATGAATTACAGGTTAGGGTGCTGAAGTATGACGAGACACTCATAGATTGTGCTATGACCTTTGCTGAGCTCGACTGGTATGGTCCTGAACTCTCCCTTTCACGATATCCAGTTGGACTAAGCATGATTAGCCTTCTGGCCTTGGCTCTGGCGGCAGAGAAGTACAAATACTCTCGCCCCACCATTACTGATGAAAATGTCATCAAGATAACCAAGGGCCGGTACGCTAGTTCTAACCTTTTCGAAGATGCAAAAACTATCATTGACATTAACAGGCACCCACTACAAGAACTTTGCGTGCCATCCTATGTGGAGAACGATAGCAATATCCTTGGCGGCAATGGTTCGGATGAGGCCGAGAGTATAGACACCGAAACTACTCCGGACACAGACGAAGCAAATCCAGCTACACCACCGAGAATCGTAAGGCCAGTACGAGTTGGTGAGGATGATTCCACTGCGCCAAGTATGATGCTTATCACTGGACCCAACTACTCTGGAAAGAGCATTTACCTGAAACAGGTTGCGCTTATAGTCTACATGGCCCATATTGGGTCCTTTGTCCCAGCCGAGAACGCAGTTATTGGACTGACAGATAAAATCCTAACCAGGATCCAAACTCGGGAGAGTGTTTCCAAAGTGCAAAGTGCATTCATGATAGACCTTCAGCAGATTGCGATAAGTCTTAGGCTAGCCACACGTCGGTCTCTTCTGATAATTGACGAGTTTGGCAAAGGCACCGACTCGAGTGACGGTGCAGGGCTCGCATGTGGGGTATTCGAACACCTCTTAAACCGCGGGAATGAGAGGCCAAAAGTTCTTGCAGCCACCCATTACCATGAGATATTTGAAAACGGCTTCCTCACTGAGCATCCACGTCTGCAGTTTGCTCACATGAATGTTCTTCTTGACCATGATGCAGAGGCTACGGAAGATCAAATCACATATCTATACCGGATGGAGCTCGGCCGGAGCACTAGTAGCTTTGGAACTTGCTGTGCGGCCCTTAACGGGATTGACCCGGCGATTGTTTCAAGGGCCGAGGATCTGATTCTCTTGGCTGCAAGAGGTGAAGATCTGGTTGCTGCATGTGGGAGATTAACAGGCGGGGAAACGAAGGAATTGGAGGAGGCTGAGAGGGTTGCAAGAGATTTTCTGAAGGAGGACTTTGACTTTGAAGATGAGGACCAGGATGGGAGTGTGGGCGAGGTCAGAGGAAAGCTAGAGAAGATATTGGAAGGAGTCAGAAGGGCTGAAGAGTGGATGGAGTATGAATAGCACTCGGGGGTTTGAAGGTAATTACTAGTGTGAATGGGCATGGAACTAGAGCGGATAGAGATAGAAGAGCTATTGCACTATCCATGTTTGCTAGATTTACTTATGAACGCTAGACGCAATTTCACTGAATCGAATTGTGGTTGCCGGAGGGGGGGTTTTATCTATCATGGTAAACACTTTAAAACGCCGAGCAAATGGTAATGACTTTTTAGCACAAAACACCATAACCTCTGTTTATGTCAATGCCGCAAAGGATAACGCTTCATTCAAAAGACAGACATCTCCGAATACTCAATCCCAGCACCGATTTCGTCACTCGAAATTCCACTGCCCCACGGGGACCCCAGCCTTGGCGTTTCTGCAACCCCAACCCCACCTTTTCAGCCGCATCAGCTCACCTGCAGCATCTCCGGCCCCAACGCCCCAACATCACCATTCCATAACTCGGCCGATTATTAGTTCCAGACAGCACGGAGTAGATACACCACCAAAACATACGGCAAATTTAAACATTATATGACTGCTATCTTGACTGCCCTCCAGCACCAGGGACCATCTAGAGCTACATACCACATCATGCTACCCCCCTCATACTCGGATCATGATCCTTTACCACCCCCGTCCTTCGACCCGCTGTCGATGATGCTCAGCCAGTTTTCGATTGTGAAGCGCTTTGCAAGTTTCATAACGACGGGCGACTGTATGATTCCTTTCTCAAAAACTATTCCAGCCCGTTTGTATGTGTACTGATGGGTATATATCGTGCACAGTGATTCAGCTTTCTCGCACATCCAGCACAGTCCGTGAAACGCTCCTACAATCGCCAGAATACTGGTCCGAACTGCTCGCCCTGACGTCCCTCGTCTGCTCCGAGAACACCCACATCAAAGGTGCAAATGTCAAGAACTGCGTAATCTGTTCTATGCCCGTCTGCGAGGTAAGCCTAATAATCCGCTCACCCCCGCTCATTTCCCGGCCCCCACACTCAAACACAAACACACCGGGTCACCCCACTGACCCCCATCCCAGACATGCATTGTGAAATCCGACTTCCACGGCACTTCCGGAACATTCTTGAACCGCATCCGCACCTTCTGCGACTCCTGCTGGTCGGCAACAAACTTCTCCCACCCACCAAACTCGCCGCACACCTCGGCCCCGCCGCTCTGTCTCTGCGTCGCAAAAGATGGATGGCTCTGCTCCCACTGCCGCTCCACAGAGCGTGCAGAGCTCTTGGAGAACAAGTATACCTGTGCAACTGACGGGTGCGAGGAGCCCCACGATAACTCGGAGAAGCAGCGTGTATGCACTTGGTGCCGTCTCCCACTGCCGCCAGCCTGGCGCCCGGTCACTGCGGAGCAGATACCAAACCCGGGGTCTCCCGGGGGAGGCGAGCCTGTGGAGGAGGAGGCCCCGGGGTATGATGAGGGGAGCAGCAATATAACGGGGCGGAGAACTTCAGATGTTGTGGATTCCCCCGTGGATAAAGTTAAGATTGCGGGTTGGGAACAGATGAATGATGAGGAGAGGTCGGACTACCAGAAGGCGTGGTTGGCGAAGGGGGCGAGGGAGAGCGCGCGGGCGGGCAGGGTCGTGAGAGGAGGGAGTATGGATGATTCTGGGGAGGGAAGCTCTGCAGCCCCTGCGGCGGATGGGGATGAAGTACCGAGCTTCGAGGAGGCGCTCAATGATGGGGAGGCGGGAGAGGCTAGTTCTAGTGCTGAGGCCAGTTCTAGCGCCGAGGCCCAGGAGGCATTGGGGAAGATGAAGCTCAAGGACACTGATAATAGTGGCGGGAGTAGTTAGTTTTAAAACTACATTACTCTTTTCTTAATATATGTATTGTTTACTCCTTCCTCCCCCTTTTTCTTCTCTTCCCTCTATACTGTTTCTTTTATTTAGAGATAAAAACTTTGGCTGCTGGTTAATCAATTAGCTGAGTTTACTATATTCTCCCGTTTCTGTTTTCATTTTTTTGTCTTCTGGTTTTCTTTGCTTGATTGATGATTTATATAAACACGGAGTTTTGTTTATCTCATTTCCCTTTTCCCTGTCCACTTCCCATCTCTCTTCTTTCCCCCACGGAGTGAACAGGAGCTGGCTCCATGTAGGATACCGCCATAACAGTTTGGAAAGGCCAAGTGTAGAAACTCCCGAGAGTCCTCACTCCTCCCAATTGGCTCCTCCAAACCCTCGCCCCCAAACCCTAGCCCAAGATGCGACACGCAACACCACCCAATTGCAATCGACACAGAGTAAATCCAACCCCCGGCTAACCACGGCCATAGAAACCGAGATGCCTTGACGTCGTATCTGCATGCCCATTACAGGGCCCATATATTTATGTGTGTTGCATCGCGGCCCTGCGGGCGTAAGAGGCTACCTTACTCACATAATGCACAGGGAAAGTCGCTCCACGATGGGCACGAGATCTATCTCTCGATATAAGGCTCTATCGAAGCTGCCTGGCCCATATAGGTTGTGTATGTGGGGGGGTTGTGGATAACTGTTGGTAGGGTTAGGGTTCGTATTACAGAGAGGGTGAGTGACATTGAATACTTTTATGTGGGCGAGGCCACGGGGCTACGGGAATTTCTCAACTTGGCTCTATAAGCATAAACCGGACGAGATGGTCGCTAGCTCAGTCTTGTTCTGCTTCGTGTCTGTTGTTGTGGGGTGCTTCATGGCGTATCACTCGGAGATGAAAACACATCGAGATCAGGTCTTCCCAAACACTCTAGTATGTAGTGCATTTCAGCCTTAAAGATTGGATCTTCGCGGATCCCGTGAAGTACGTACATGTAGTACACTGTGCTAGCCCTCTATGAGCCCCCTAGTGGTAAGGGTTGCATTTTCCCAGATGCCGCCTGTCTATAATACACGGTACACACAATTCCTCCAAGCCACGGTAGTGCAGTCGGTTAGCACGCCTCTCAAAAGTCAACCTGTAGGTGAAACTGTTGTGAGGGAGGAGGCTGGGGTTCGAATCCCCATCGAGGCGTCATCAATTCTTTTTTTTTTTCCCCTTTCCAAGGGGGATCTTCTTGGTAAGTACATGTAGTGGTCTAGCCGTAAATGAGAGACCGCGCGGGAGCACCGTACTTTAATAATTATAATCCAGTAAAATTGTGGCTTATCTTAGAGAAGTAGTTTTTCTCCAATGCTTGATACCCCCCCTAGCTCGAGCCTCACTGATAGCTCTTAGCTACCTGCTTCGAATCACATGACCTACCTCCATCGAGTTGATTTTGTCTCGCCTCGTATACTATAAGAAATCAGGACAAAACGACTCATCTCAAATAGCGTGTTCGGGCTGGTTTAAGCTTTGGTTTGGTTGGTATGGAGTACTAAGGCCAGTCAGTTCTTGATTAATTCGGTTATTGATGAAGCAGTGTGGCTGAGAGAGGGGCCATCGACGTCCAAAAATAAGTGTAGTAATACGTACGGGATCATGCAAATGCCCCCCGAAGAATGTCTACATGGTATGGAGTAAGGAGAGATGGTATCGTTTCTTAGTTGCAATGGACCTACGATGATGGGTGCATGCATAAGAGCCTTAGGCGTGCGTCTTGAGGTAGGCAGAGCGCAAGAGCTGTGGGTGGATGGTGTGTGAAGGTGAAGGGAAATGTTGGATGAGGTAGAGATTGCACCCCCCACCCCCCCCAAGCTTGGAGAACAACTTGAACACACATCGAGATCAAATCTTCCCAATCCTAATGTAACTAAGCCCCTTAATATTAGAACTTCGTGGATCCCGTGTACTACCAGTACACAGTGCTAGCCCTCTATGAGCCCCCCTAGTGGTAAGGGTTACTCCTTGTATGCACGCACTACCCGAGGATTCGAGGACGTTAGGTCTATAATACACGACACACGCGATCCCTCCAAGCCACGGTAGTGCAGTCGGTTAGCACGTCTCTCAAAAGTCAACCTGTAGGTGAAACTGTTGTGAGGGAGGAGGCTGGGGTTCGAATCCCCATCGAGGCGTCATCAAATTTTTTTTTTTTTTTTTTTTACCTTTCCCAGGGCGGCTTTTCTTGATAAATAGTGGTCCGGCCGTAAAAGAGAGACCGCGCAGGAACATACAAGGAGAAGGAAATATAAGTAGGAAGATGGAGAAACTTATTACATTGAGTCTGCTGAGAAAATGGATCAATCCTCCTCACAAATCAAGGAAGGCTGGGGGTTGCTTAGTAGATTCCGTCAATATCAAAATCTCGTCTTATGGGTCTGAGAAAACGCAATGGGAACCAGATCCGCTTAAATGCGATTGACCGATACAATTTAGCGGTAGTCAAATCTACTATGGTTCACTGGCTACAGTAATACTTGTATCTCGACGTTTGCTATGCTTCACTGACTCCACTGTACGTCCACCAAAATCTATGATCCACAACTCCACAACTACTTTTCTAAAGACATGGCTATCCCACAGACAGGAGAAGTTGCACTACTCGTCCCCATAATATCAGCCATCAACATCCATCGGTATATAATACCCATTAGTAATCAACCGAGTGATCCTCCATGACCACCCACCAACGTCAACCCCTCTTGGCGCCACTTGCAACGCTACGACGTGGGGGGGCAGTCCCGGCCAGTTCCAGCATCCCATCCAATCCCAACCCCGGTCTCACCCCTCACCACACCCGGCCGCGATGATCTCCCGCACCCTTCCACGGTTCATCACCATGGCCACCCCCCCGCTCCGCCACCGCTTCGCCCCGCTAAATCCCGCCCTCAGCGCGCGCTCTACGGCGCCCAAACTCGCCGGCGTGGTCTTTGACGTTGATGGTACTCTGTGGTATGTTCCGTGCCGTAGCCAACTAACTAAGAAGCCAAATGCGCAGTTGGGCGCTCAGTAAAGGGTTGTGAAAACAGGCATTTCAGCAGGGCGGTTTTTTCACAATTAATCCTTTTACTGAGCGCCTAAGTAACACATACATATAAAAAAAAGGCCAATTGATCTAACATTTCTGAATCCCAGCGAGCCGCAGACATGGATGTTCGCAAAGATGCGCGCCGCACTCGGGATTGCAAAGACGATCGACATACTCGACCACGTCTACACGCTGGCGCCCGACTTGCAGGCGGCAGCGATGGAGTCCATCCGCAATGTGGAGCGCGAGGCGATGGTGAAGATGGTGCCGCAGAGGGGGCTGCTGCCGCTGATGGAGTATCTGCAGAAGAAGGGCGTGCAGAAGGCGATCTGTACACGGAACTTTGAGTCTGTTTCTTCACAAACCCTCTTCTTCCCTCCCTCTTTCCCCTCCATCCCTCCTGCGCTCCTCCTGGGTGATTTGGCTAGACTGACGAAAGCGACGTGGGGTGTATAGCACGCCGGTCAATTTCCTGATCACCAACTTTTGCCAAGGCCAGCTCTTCTCGCCCATCGTGACACGGGAGTTCCGGCCGCCGAAGCCGGACCCGGCGGGGATCCTGCACATTGCGGAGCAGTGGGGGCTGCAGGATGGCGGGAGCAGTCTGATTATGGTTGGGGATAGCATGGACGATATGGCGGCGGGGAGGAGGGCGGGCGCGGCGACGGTGCTGCTGAGGAATGATGTGAATGGGGAGCTGGCGGAGAGCGAGATGACGGATTGTGTGGTTGATAGGTAGGGTTTTTAGTCCTGTGGTGTGGTTGTGGGTTGTGGGTGGATGGATGGGCTGACGTGGGTGGGCGGGTAGGTTGGATGAGCTGATTGAGGTGCTGGAGGGGGGGTTTGTGGAGAGAGATAGAAGGGCTGCTGGCGCGGGAGAGGGTTGAGGTTTGGGGCTTTGTGGGGACCTCTATCTGGCTGTTCAGCCCATCTGGCCAATAAATCATTGGCTTGTAGAGCAGTAATCAGTAGATTCCATGCTTCCCTCTAGATCTAAAATAGTCATTGACCCAATATTGAAGATAATATATTATAATATTAGATCAGTTACCATATAATAATGCACGCTCATCTAGCTCTCTTTTGATTAGTTACTTACTAGCCCCACATATTGCATCACTACTATTATCCCAATCGGAATTAGACATCCTAATACCCCTGCTATCCACTCTACTAGATAGTAGACTAGTGCCCAGAGTTATCTGATCATCACCTCCGTCATGCGTGCCCACCAGAGTGAGAATCGACGCGGTGTGGTGTTAGTACTACTGATTGGCTTAATCGGGTCTCCTGAGTGTTCTTCCACCAGAGAGCCTGGATAAATACATATAATTACATGAGTACGTATACATGTATGTATGAAAGTGAGTGTGAAAAATACCGCCAGAATCCTGAAAACTGGCTAGTTCCCGTGCGCGTGAGATCAAAATCACTAGCTTCGATATAGGAAATTTCTGATGTATACATACTATTACTATTCAACCGATCACTCGATCGAGAGATAATCCCTGGGCGGAGATGGCTAATAACAATCTTCTATGTGAACTGTCTCGACAAACACCATCCATCCGGTGTGTTGAGGTACCGAGGCGGAAAGCTTATTAATCTAGTCACGGGTTCTCACTCGGTCATGGAGTGATAGGTTGTGTTCTTTATATGCCATCTCTAGTAGCTATTGTCACAGTAGAGGTCGGTCGGAAAAGGTAAGAGCGAGAGTCCTTGAGTACCACATAGCAGTAATTAGACAATTATTCTTGCCATTCCTTTTGCATCTACATACATACATCCTAATCTGGAAGCTTTGAAGGCGTACGTAAGGTGCGCCTTGAAGCGGCTGTCGTTGGGCTGGTGGATCTTTTTTGTAACTTTACGGGGGGTGAGTCGCTTGCAACCTACAAACCATGAAAAGAAGTCCTCTATTTGTGGGCGATGAGTCCGCCGTTACTTGGGGGGGCGGTGTCATATCCCTGGTATGATGTGATGGGTTGGCTCCATTTTTGAGAATTCTGAGTGGTTGTTGCTGTAGAGTTTTGGGACTGTTAACGGCTTTTGGAATACGGAAAAGATCATAACACAGTTTTCGGTAGGGTTAATAAAGCTACATTACCTAAGTAACACATGGTTCGAATTGCAAATGACACATTTTACTACAGGTACATGTAGTCAACGAACCATGACTACCTCGATCTTCCCAACCTAGCATCTACGAGCCTCTTTGGCCGCTATATATATCTATGCGAGTTAAAATATGATAGACTGACATGACTCTGACAATCTCTCTAACTTTGAGGTTTAAAGAATTAGAAGCAGGAATCCTCTGATGACTCTATAATATATTGGGCATCATTGGCAGTGAATACGTAGATACCTATCTATTCCACTTTTCAGTCGCAACAGATTTCTCGGACGCAGCCTTCACACATTGCTGGAAATCTAGCTTTTCAACTGGTGTTCAAATACCCGTTTGAACGGCTCATGTTGACACCTCACTCTGTCAGGCTCTTGGATCTAAAGCTACATCTATTGGCCCCAATCTTTATTGAACAATCAACCTAACGATCTCGACATATGTCACAGGTCTTATCGACTAAGTAAATTTCACTATTCACCCTAGATACATGGCCCCGATAACTACATAAGTACCTCCACCCATCACTTTTATACCTCTACTTCAACGGGGCTGAGTCGCCATAGTCCATGTTGTTCATCATTGCAGCTGCTCTTTCACCGGCGGGCTCACAGTTCTCGCAGTACTCCCTGATCTTTGCGACCTCCTCGGGCGTCAACTGCACATTAATGGCATCGATATTCTCCTTGAGATATTTCGCCTTCTTGGTCCTATTCCCATGTCAGCCAACGGATAAAACAAACTCAATGCAAATGACCTCCAGAACCTACCCTGGCAACGGAATAAAATCGATCCCCTGCGCCAAGATCCACGCCAAAGTAGCCTGCCCCGGCGTGATCCCCTTCTTCACCGCAATCTCATTCACCTTATCCACCAGCTCCAGATTCTTAGGAAAGTTCTCCTCGCTGAACCTTGGGTAGAACTGCCTGCAGTCTGTCGGCTCGAACTGGTCCCTACTCCTGATCTGCCCCGTCATTATACCTCTCCCTAGCGGGCTATAGCACACAACCGATACACCGAGCTCACGGCACGCCCGTAGGAGGTCCACGTGCGGCTTCTCAATGTCGAGCGCGAAGGGGCTGTACTCGACTTGCACGCATGCGATAGGGTGCACAGCGTATGCGCGGCGGAGTGTGTCTGCGGAGCACTCAGACAGGCCGAGGTATTTTACTTTTCCGGCTGCGACGAGCTCTGCCATTGCGCCGACGGTGTGCTCGATGGGGGTTGAGGCGTCTATGCGGTGAACATAGTAGAGGTCTACTGAGGGTACGCCGAGCTTGGACAGTGAGGCGTTGAAGGCCGAGTGGACGTATTCGGGCGTTCCATCGGCGGACATGGCGTATGTTGCTGGGTCCACTTTGATCTATAACATACCATTAGCAATATAAGTAAGGGTACAGAGATTAGGTACAGAGAAAAGTGACATACACCGAATTTTGTAGCGAGAAAGATGTCGTCGCGCTTTCCGGGGCGAGTTGCGAACCATTTACCGATGAGGGCTTCGTTGTCGCCGTAGATGTCTGAGGAGTCCCAGAAGGTCTCGCCCTGCTCGTAGGCATAGTCAAGGAATTTGAGGCGCTCCTCGTCGTTCTCCACCGCCCCATAGGCTATGGAGAGACCCTATATTTCAAAGTTAGTGTTAATATACTAACAATACTAGCATACACTGCGAATTATCCGCCTACGAACCATGAGGCCCAAACCGATTGCGGAGACTTGAGGACCATTCTTTCCTAGAGGACGGGTGGGAAGCTGTTTTGGTGCCATTTTAATGATATTGAAGTGAAGATGACAAGAAGTAGTAGAGTAGTAATCTGATAGTAGTATAGTAATTGAGTCTGAGTGTGTTTGATACTAAGTCCCTTCACCATATATCTGCCCCTTTTATACTTTTTCCCCTCCCTGTTAATAAACCCTCAGAACATTCTCTTCTCTTCTTCCAAATAACGCCGAGCACTAAATCCGAGCTCATAACCCCATGTTCATCAGTGGCTATACAACCTCTCCCATCCGTTCCACAAGAACGTTCCTACTAAAGAACATCCCCCCTGTATAATTCCCAAATCAAGCTTAGCCCTTGTCGCCAAGCCTTAGTACCCACGGAATTCCGGACGGGTAGGATTAGTAACAGCATCATGATAGATCACTCGGTGAACGGAAGAGATTAGATATCCGCCGGACTGCGCTCAGGGGGCACGGAGACGGGATCCGGCATGTGAATTTCCCCTCTCTTTCAGGCACGATGTAGGACTCGGCGCGTTGTTTGCCCGTGCTCCGGAGTGAAGATTGGCCGCGGTCACGTGCGTTGCGTCATGGATTGTCACTCGTGATTGTGAACTGGAGCCGCGATATGAGAGATCTCGCTGGTGGTTCAGCTATTACCCGCGTTGGCCTTGCGTAGTGTAAAGTAGATAGGTACTACTATATAGTTCGGTTCCTAATTTTCCTTGCAGTGCTGCCTGTTATGTCAGTGTATGTATGTATGCTTACTTCACAAGCTGCGTTGGCATATTATGTGTGACTCTTAATGCCTGCTTACATTATCATCCGTCTTCCCGCCTCTGTGCACTGCACCGGTGGGAGTTGTCTTTGCTGTACTTGTAGAGTCTGGGTTGCGTTTAATCCAGCTCTGCGCTACATATATTGAAGCATCGTGGGTGGGTACATGGAGGTACTAATATCGTTTTTATATTGCTTAATCCAGTGAGTTGACTTCGCAACCTTCCGCGCTGCAGAAGAGACCTCAACGTATGTAGACTAGTGCTACGGGATGTTCTGTATATAGATCGTGGGCTGTGTATCGCCACAAGAACATTAACAATCTACCTGCAAAATTATTCGTTAAAGAAGTAGTAAATGTTTCTTTTGACAAAGGACATACACTCACCTTTTCTAACACCCAGTGATCACAGTACATGTAGTTATGTAGTATTTTAGTATCATTTGGCCAATCCCCATATCTGGGCAACCTCAAACCTGGCAATGTTCGGTGGGCAATGATATCTTTGATGCTTATATATAATCACACCTACCTAACCCAATTGCAACTATCTTGCTGCTAGCCGATACCTCGTGTCAACACCCTCCCTAACCCACCGCCCCCATCACAACCAAGGCCTTTCCTATCTCGACATCGCCAGTGGGGACTAATGATTCGACCGAACCCCTAACCCTGAAGATAATGTGCCATATTATGATTGACCCCTCACCAACTAGTAACACTTATTTCGCCATCATAGTTTGACACTCCCATAGTATCGTCCATCCATAGGTTTTCCTTTTCGAGCGGAAAGATATGAGCTGCTTCAAAACGAGCCCAATTATATGGAGCCATCCTGTTCACCATCCCAGAGATAACACACTCTCCATCTCGATCACGTATTCCTTCACGAAACGAACTGTCTCGACCCGAAACATTAAACGAAATAATGCGCTGCACACATGGCTGATCGTTCACTTGAATAGTATCTATAGCTTAGTAAGCTACTACAGCCGGCACTCGTTATACTGATACTTCATATAGTGATACTCTCGTTATAAGGATAAGAATCGGCGGTCCCGAAATACCCTTTTACCAGTATCTCATTACTTCTTATAGTGATACTCGCCTTATAAGAATATATTCAACACAGAGTTTCGGTCCCGACCGTATCCTTATATCGAGAGGCGACTGTAACCCTAGCATCTCTTCATAAGTACGTAGCATCGCAGTATATATCATATGCTCCGGATGTTCGAGTTGCTGCGTCTTGTCTCACGTCTGAAATCGAAGAGTATTGGACTAATGATGGCATATACCAAGTCGTTGATGTTGGCTTCCTTAAAATTCGGATCCGTATCCATAGGAAAGTCTTCAACATCAAGATATCGCACTATTCCCTTATACACCTTTTCCTTGGTCTCCAAACTGGCACCCATGCCCCCTTCGAGTCCGTTTGCTTCTGCCAACATTGTCTTAACCGGCACCGATCTGATCGCTCGCACTCTAATACCTAGTCTTTTCTCTGCGTCGGCGGTGGACATGTTGGAATAGGAGACCTTCCACTTGGACCTTCGCTTCTTCTGGTTCGTGTTATCGTCATCCATCGTATCGTGGAGTCCTGCCGACCGATCGATAAGTACTTGCTAACGGCATTTAAGTAGAGTATCACTCACTCAATCGGAGGACTAAGAGACTCCGTCCATTGATGGGGGGATGCTCCCCTATAGCAAATGTGGTCCCAACCTTCCACATTAGGCAAGTTTGGAACGTTCCCAGTTCTCAAAAATACATAGGCGGTATGGAAAGTTTCGTATTACACTCTGCAAAATTCAATAGGTCTACGATAAAAGTTGGCTTAAATAAATAGGAAGTTAAGCGTTCGGATTAGCGTTCCCAGCGCGGGGAGGGGAATCATATAGAGGCTGCACCTCCCCCTCCCCCGCTGTGAACGTATTCCTCCATAATATTTATTATACAAAGATACTTCCAACGCTGAGAATCCTCAGCCAAGTCCCAGAACTCTCAATCCGTCCTAGCGTCCACCTTGCTCCATGTTCTCTTCATACCTGGGAGTACGCCCTCCCAGACCCCCACAAAAAAATAACAAAGTAAGATAGAAGAATAACAATTTATTCGCAAACCATCAAAGCTAAAAACCATACCCTAGATATATACACGGGCCTCAACCTTCAACGCAAAATTTAAAAAAAAAACCATTACCTATGCTGAGGCGACCACAATGCCTCAATTGCTCAATGCAACATTCAAGCAATCCACCAAGACGGAGTAATCCTTCATCCATCTCTCTTTGTCTTCCTTCATTGTGTCGAATAGAATCTCTATCTTCTCTATTATCTAAAATGTCCCATCGTAGCTCGACATTCGCCAAGTGTCGCTGGTAGTGATGAACCTAAAAACGGTACCACTACCGTTATTATTTCTCATGTCCTTCATTGAGAGGAAACACTGTTCCCTTGCCTCTCCAAGAGAAACCCTTTTCGCCTCTACTACCAACACGAACTTTTCTTCAGTCAGAGAAATCAGATCCATAACAACGAATTCCTCCATGCCGCTAGTTTCCAAGTCTGCCGAAGCAATCACCTTTTCTCTGTGTAAACTAGGTCTCGTCGGTAGCTAAGCGTTCCCAGCGTTCCTAGCGCGGGGCAAGGCTATCATACCACTCAGAGACCTTTCCTAGGTGTTTCTAGACGTACAGATGAACCTTTTTTGTTTCCATCCCATCATTGTTTTAATGTAGCACCGGAGCTAGTTAGGGCCTGGAGCGCTATTCATCTAATCCTCAATGAAATTTAAATCAATCATCCATGATATCATGCCCTCCCGGTGCTACATGTAGCTCGGGGAGGTTGATACTTCGATAAGTGTGAACCTTATATACGAACACATGTGCCTAAGGTCGGCGAACCCCCCAAGATGCTCGAAACAACTGAGTCCCAACCCCCCGAGACTTGGATGGATGCCTTACCCAGAGTGAAGCACGATAGCTCTGCGCCACCGCTAGTCTATCGTATGATCGGTCTCTGTGCAGCTCGGTGGCGGGAAGTAAGGGTCGGACAGCGTCGTCACAAATGGTTTCTTTGTCTTGAAATTTCTATCGCTGTGATCTCAAACCACTTCGAAATCTGACTTCTGTGAACCGCCGTGGTACGATTAGACCTATTTGTCTAACTCCTTGCTGCTCGCTAGAATAGAGTATGGGAGTGCGGTATGCGGTAGTTAATATCGAGAAACGCTTTTGTATGTTTGTTTCCGGTTCAATCTCCGACACTCTGAACAATCTTGTAATGCAATAGAGAGGTTTCGCAGCGAATATTTTAAATTCAGATACCGCACTGTAAGTGCCTGTTGCGATTGGAGGAAGGACACCGTAGTGGAGAAGAGAAACCAGAAATCTTCCTCATTCAGCAAACACCAAGCTAAAATACGCCGTTAACCAAACATAGAGACTTCGGGCAAGGCTTTTGTAACTACGAACCCCGATACACCTATCACATCAAAGAAATCTTGCTCGTACCACACTTCCTTCCTGTATCTGGCAACCCTGCCCAAATTTAAAATATTTGGTGCGAAACCTCTCTAATGGTTTTGATGTGATCCTAAAATAATTTGTCGACGATTCAGATATCGATTTGTAAGGCATACCTACTGTAGCACTTACAATTGTCTCCCCTCTTCCCAAGTGTAGCACGCCTTGCCCAGACAACAATTGTACCACTCCGATTCGTTAGCAAGAGTCAATATTTGACTCACACATATAGTCTTGAAAATGCCCAAGCTCGTATGTACCCATCCATCCCATTACCATTACAAAACCAATGCAAGGAGAGCCCTATTGTTAATTTCGGGGACCTCTTTCTGTACCGGCCAAGGAAACTCCTAGGCATCCGAGTCGTCATTGTGATAGGGTACAGTGTGCGCACGCAACTACCTACAATACATAGCTAGTGAAGTTCTTTCGTAACAAGTGCAAAGATCTGTTTCACATACATAACACACACACACACATCAGATGGATCTTGCCGATGATTCCTGCGTAACTTGCCGTTCTCAGCCGCTGCATATGTTAATTCCTTGGGTTGGGCGGTTTAGGCCTCGCGTGCTCCGCTCCTCGCGAGACGGCCGCGGCTGAGATACTGCGGCCCAAGGGTACGGTATCCCGCATGAGACATTGACTGATCATTGACCCCGCACCTACTCCACCACACCCGCCCTCGAACCTCCTAGGCGCGGTCAACTCAGCTCCGTTAGGAAGATCGCCGATTTATCGCGTCAAAGGGTCACAAAACTAATTCTTTCTTTTTTGCTTTCTCGTCCGCCGTCGAGTCAACATACTGCGCTCCTATCCTACTCTACGGAAACCCGCCGCAGAGTGTTGGGTGTGCCAAATGCGCGGGAATTCAAGGTGATTCGGAAATTTCAAAGGAGTTCGGGATATGTTTTGAATTCTGGCCTGATTTCTTATCGCTCCCCAAATACTTGTACTCGTAACTCAAACAGCCAAATTTCCCCAACCGTGTGCACGAAACCTAATATGTGTATACCGCACTCGTTGTGTATCGTGCTCCAGTCGTGAACCCAAACGCACTATGCCCTGACTATGTCTCGCCCAAAGCCAGTCTTCCCTCCCCGCAAGCAGCCACGCCCCCAGATTTAAACTTCCCTCCCTCCCGCCGTGCAGACAAATCCAGTAGCCCGATTCAGACACATTTAAGCTTCTCCAGCAAACGGGAAGCAAAGGAGATCCCGAAATTCGGATCGAATCGGAACCCAACTTCAGCCTACCACAAGCTCCCGAGACCGCCCCAAACCGAGTCCTTGGGATTCCTGCAGGCTGTCCTCTCATGATTGGCCAGAGTTCTGGTGTGGCACGACAGGGAGAAACCGTCGCAGATCCTCCACAAAAGCCGGTTTGCCTCGGTCCCGCCGTTGCAGTGTGGCGTAGGGCTAGCCGTATATGGCTAGCCTGTACTCCTCATCACAACATGTGAAAGGATTCGTTTCCAAACTGAAATCGTGCCCTGAAGACCCTGAAAGAAGCAAGAGCGAACGAGCTGTCGGTCTCGGTTTGTCCCATGTGATTTTCACCTAGCCTTTAGCCTCTGTGTGAGGTCGGCAATCCGGATACCGTAGATCCCAAGTTGTCTTCAACGTATCCCATCCCATCACATCCATCTAAGTTCTGAATAACCTAATTACATCTACATCTCTTTCTCGATAAATTCCAAACCACCTTTCCGACACACCCGCGCGTTATGGCCTCCTTCACCCCAACCCCTGTGGACTCGATCGCGTCAACGGTCACCCGCCTAGACGCGGCCTTCGGCACTCTCAAATCTCACCCACTCTCTTTCCGCCTTGAGCAGCTCGGCCGCCTCTACTGG
Organism: Morchella eximia; assembly: GCA_024713935.1. NCBI lineage: Eukaryota > Fungi > Ascomycota > Pezizomycetes > Pezizales > Morchellaceae > Morchella > Morchella eximia. The sequence goes on from JAMGZG010000003.1 coordinate 353,133, forward strand.
GGTCTCCGAGACAATGAGCAGGCACTCTATGATGCGTTGGCAGCCGATATCGGGAAGCCGGTTTTTGAGACATTCATGACCGAGTTCGCGTGGCCATTGAGTGACATCGTGAATGTTATGGAGAACCTCAAGACCTGGGCGGCGGATGAGCCTATCACCGACGTGCCATGGACTACCAAGCTTGTCAACAGACCAGTCATGAGGAAAGATCCTATGGGAACAATTCTAATTATTGGGTAGAGTCCTATTCTTTTTTTTTTTTTGTCTTTTTTTCTCTTTCTTCAATTACAGCGTTTCCCTGCGTCGTGAGCACGCAGGATACCGAGCAGAGTGGACCTCCATCACTTAAAATCTGTGGCACAAAACCTGCAGTCAAGGAATCTTTGTACTCGCGGTGTCAGATTGAGGCCGCTCAGACAAAAAGGTAATCGATCTAAAGACTGCAACAATGTGAGCTCTTATTGGCTGCCCAATCACTCTCACTGTTATGGTCTTTGGCCTTCATCGTGAGCTATATCGGGTTGCCTACGGTATTACTCGCCATAGTTCTTTGGGTGGCTTCAAACCGGCCGCATGATGATTAATTGATTAATTGATCGACCGATCGATTGGTTGATTGATTGATTGAAATTCATTAGTTGTATGCAGCCCGGAGGACATAATAAGGCCGCACGAGTAGGTGAATGCTCGCCTCACAGGGAAACGCCGTATTTCCTCTCGTTTTCTCCCCCGAATATTAAGGATTCCTTTGCCGCATTGAGTACCGGCTATACCAAGGAAGCAAGGGTGTGTGGGATAGCACAAATTGTCATCACTATCGAGTGTTGAACCAAATTTGACCCACCGATGAATTACATAACAGGATCTGAACTTGAACTGACTTGCATACTTCTGGTCCGACAGGGCTTCAAACTTCCCCGTTCAATTGACCATCAGTCCGCTGGTGGGAGCGATAGCCGGCGGTAACGCAGCCGTTGTGAAACCCAGTGAGCTGACTCCAAGATCTTCTGCACTTATTGCGAAAATCGTCGAGGATGTTCTAGACAGAGACTTTTACGCGGTCATCAATGGCGGGATTGATGTGACGACGAAGCTCCTGGAGCTGAAGTTTGATAAGATTGTCTACACGGGAAGCACTTATGTGGGGAAAATTGTTGCTGCAGCAGCAGCGAAGCATTTGACGCCTTGTATATTGGAATTGTAGGTTTTCCTGTCCCAAATGAAGACTTTTGAAAAGCGGTGCCCTTTGAAGAGTGGAGTACTTGGTAGTCTCGTACCAATCCCCTATGAGCAGTAAGCTGCTCAGGTACTTGGGGACTTGAGCTGCAACTCAATGCTCTGAAGAAGCTCGGAGGAGCTCACCCTTGAAACCTTGATGGAGCCTGACACAGCTTGATGGAGTTTGACGCAGCTTGATGGAGCCCGGAAGAGCTTGAAAGGCTTGGTCGAGTGATATTCTGCTTCTCATCAACTCCAAAGTACCCTTCGTTGCACCCTTAATGGTGTCATGCTATAGCCATTGGCCTTACTATGGTTGATCGCACCATATTACAGAAAATCCCGCTGACAATCCATCTGCAGAGGCGGTTTAAACCCCGTGTTCGTCACCAAATCTGCCGATGTAAAAATTGCTGCCAAAAGGATCGCCTGGGGAAAGGTCCACAATGCCGGCCAAATTTGTCTAGGACCTGATTACGTTCTCATCCACCCTAGCCTCGAGCGCGAATTTGTCGAAAGTTTCAAAAATGCACTCAAAATATACCTCCCGAATGGTGCGCAGGCCTCCCCGGATTACGGCAAAATAGTCAATGATAGAAACTTCAACCGCATCAAGAAGCTGTTGGACAACAGCAGTGGAACAGTCTTGTGTGGTGGAAGCGTCGACGAGTCAACGAGGTTCATTGAACCCACACTTGTGAAAGTGACAAATTCGAGTGATAGTTTATTGAGCGAAGAAATTTTCGGCCCTGTGATTCCTATGATGGTTGTAGAAAAAGTCGATGAGATGGTGTTATTGGCGAAGAGGCTGGGGGATACGCCACTGGCGATGTACGTCTTCTCTGCGGATAAGTTGGAGCAAGAAAAGAGTAAGTCCATCCTCGCTCACCTCAGTCGGCCCGCCTCAGTTTTGGCCGGCGGCCACTTTATGCTCGCCAACGGCGAGCTTCTCTTTGTCAACATGATGAATAACCGCGGCTGCAGTTCTCAAGAGTGTGAGGTCTGGGGGTGTCTCCATTAATGAGTAAGTTTCACAGCCCCTTGCGTTTCCCAGTTGTTGAAGTGGAGCATGATCAAGTCTTCAACCTTCGCATTGGCTCTCTGACGACGGAGCCGTATTCCTATGGAGCTGTTGCTTTCGTGAATTAGTGATGCGCTTGGAACCCTCTGCAAGCAATGTTCGAATTGCTGACAATAAATGAAACGCAGTGTGATTCTTCATGCCTCAAACAGCTACATTCCCTTCGGCGGGGTTGGTGAATCCGGACATGGAAAGTACAGAGGTGAGTTGAGCTGGTGTTTCGTTGTCACGATCCTTGGCGACGGTCTCGTGGTCTCCCCCTTCGACTCCCTTTCCCTTGTATGGACGAACAGAGGAGCACTGGCGAGCATTATTTACTTTTGCGGGGAAATACCAGCTAGCGGGTATGCAAGCCTTGCTTTCGTGCTAAATAATCTGGGGTGCTTCTAGGCCGTGATACTTTTGATTCATTCGTACATAGACGACCGATCCTCAGTCAGCCACTCTGGGTTGAGGGGCAGCTCAGCGTAAGTTTGGTCCGCCTTGCTTTTTCCCCTTTTCCAAAAAAACACATTTCTCCTCCCATGCTTTCAGAGGACGCTCGCGTGTGAATGTCACGATGGGACATTTACCGGCAGCCTGTGGCCATTTTGCTTCTTTTGGCCATAAACACTCGCTTGAATGCGGCTTCCTTTTTCAGTACCGTTGTGTTGTGCACTTTCTAGACTCATCGAGGGAACGATGGAATAACGAACTAATGTTTTGGTGTTGATTCTTTTTTTTGTCTCAATAGATACGCTACCCACCTTACACGCCAAAGAAGCTTGCGGCTTACAAAAGATTTGTGGCTCACCCAGCCGTGAAATTTGGAAGAGATGGAAAACCTTTGCCACAGCCCTTATGGCTTTGGGCCTTCTTGCTAGGCTCTTCCAACAAGAAAGGGGGCGTATTCAAATATTTGCTCGTTGTGCTAGGTAAGTGAACTTTTTACTCTTGTCCGCTTAAACAATTCGCAAGGTACCTCATGACAAGTCTCAAACGTCATATGGCCCTGTGCAATCTCACGATCCTCGTTGCAGTGTGCTGACTCGGAGTTGCATTTGCGTTGGGACGTTGTTAGCTGGAGTGTTGTGGGCAAGAAAATTTCTTCCAGGTGCCAAGGCATAACCATGGTCCAGCTTCTCACTTTTCACGATGCCGAGAAAGTGCTTTCGATCAGAGAATGATTTTATTTGCTTTTTGAAAAGGAAAAAAAGGCGGTCACGCAGTAAGGCACTTACTTGTTGTTTTCCTGTGAAGTACCATACTAGCTAGAGGCCGAGGGCCAATTGAATGCCCTAACTCCTAAGTTTAAGACAAGAAAGGATTGACGCTTATATGACGCCAGCCCCGTCTTGGAACGTTGTGAATTGCTTTTTATGTTGCAGTTTCGCCTTCCCAGGTTTGGTTCAGATTTTTTCCTCGCCTGCATCAGATTCTGAAGCAGAAGGTCTCCCCCAGATTTCACTCCCTTAAGCCGCACGCACGGTGCCTTGGTTATGGGAGTTTGAGATTTGCAGTGTCAAGTGATCTGCCCGAGAGAGAAGAGCGCATCACGTAACCAGGGGCCCGTCGGCCTTTGCACGCAATCCGAGCACCGAGCCCCCTCAAGCTGTCCATTCCACCGATACGATCGAAGGGGGCTATTCTCGGCACTCTCGGCCAACCGTTCCAAGAAACTCGCACAGACGCCACTTCTACCGGTGTTCTTCGCGTTGGGCTACCCCTAGAGGACAAAGAGCAGCATGTGCGGTCTCGAAAAGCCACGAGGGAGTTCTCAGTTGCAAAGTATTGCGGGGAAGAACCAGGGATTCAGGTTCAAAATAATGATTTATGCCGGCTATGTTCTAGTGCACGTGTGTCTGTCGTGAATTGGAGTTGGAATGGCGAGATCTTGGGGATGTACCTGCAGCTTGGGGTCAACGCCCAGCGGCGAGGCGGCGAGCTTGCTTCAACCTACCCACACACCCACATGTAGAGTACCTACTCTATGTACAGTCGCTCACCTAGTGACGGCGGATCCTGTCTGGTGGTTGTGTTTGCAGTAATTTACCCTTGGCGTCCTAAACTTAGCTCTGCTATTGGCCTCAAATCCCTGACCGCCATCAGACAGGATCCGCCTTCACCCCGTAAGTGACTGTACCTATCCAGGTGGACTGAGCTCTTGGCTGGGACGGTTTTGTGGGGATCAATGAACTATTGTTAGAAAGAAGAAGTTAGATGCCTTGTTTAGAACGCATGGAAAAAATTTTCCTCATCGGTTATGTGTTTCTTTTTCTCTGAAATGTTCTTTTCCTTCACTTCTGTCTGTCTGCCTAGGTACGGCGTCCTTGGAGCTTAGGTTAGTCAGGTAGGGTTTCGTGCGTTTGATGACGTCTCTAGGGAGATCAGATCGAGTTGGGGACGACACAAGAAGAAACGTCCTCTGATCAATTTCCTCCAGCCTCGATTCAATTTTTTTTAAGCAGGACGCGCCACACTTGGGTCTGACCTGCTGAAATGAGGCGGGAATAACGTATTCTTGCGCAACCAAAGAAGAAGAAAGAAATAATTTTTTGACAGCACCCACACACCTGGGCCATGGTGGACAAGCATGCTTGCTCATTTGAAGTCACTTCCATTTTCCCTAACTTCCCTTGCAACCAACAAAGGTCAGATGGCCAACCCGTGCTCCACAATTACCTAACAGCCATGCCCATTTACGGGAAAGAGGCTTCGCCTGGCAACCCCTCCACGACCATATTTGGTTGGTTGCGCAGTTTTGTTCTCGTAATGAAAGCGCCTGGAACAGGAATAGAGCCTACTGCAACGGTTGGCATGGCATGGCACCTTACCTTCACCTAAAAAAAAACTTCACTCGTCATCATTTCTCACGATGATATTTTTTCTCCCTCCCTCCTTTGTAGAAAGAAGCAATATAACCGCGAAGGGAGCCCTGTGCTCATCCCCTATCCGCAGCCCTAACCGAACCAGCGGCAGAAGGCGTTGCGTTAGTGGATGTAAATCGTGTGAATGGGGCTTTTTTTTTCACACTCGGCTCTTTCAAAGTGCAGTGGTGCAGTGGATGTTTGAACATTGACCTGCAGTTGCAGTTGCAGTAGCACATACATACGGGTACTCTAACTGGAGCAGTAGGTACTCGTCACTCAGTTGGTGGCCACCATGAAGCTGGCCCACTGGGTAGCAGACCGCCGGCCTCCTGCGTCCGGTTGATGAACCATGGCCAGGAGGTGGTTGTGATTGATGGGATGGTGTATGTATGGGTGTATGCACTGGATCACATAGAGTAGGCAGGTATGGGCAAAAACAAATCTCAATAGTGAAATTAGGTCATGGTGGTCCAAGTGCGGTAGCAGCCCCTCGTGACGGACTGGGCCTGCTTTGATGGATGGTGGTGGTGGACTGGTAGATGTTGAGTGGTGTTGTTACGAGTCAGTCAGCAAGGGTGGACACCAACGCCCCAAAGTTATTATTTACCCTTAGCATACCACAATGAGTCCCACGATCTTCAGGGCACTGATTTATTTTTCTGGAATATAAAGCCTCTTTGGCTTCCCACTAAAGTTGACTTCTTCATTCACGCACACAACAATACACAGCTATTACATCTTCGGTGTCTTATTCACTCACAGCTTCCAACAAATAAATATACTCATATCGTTATATATAACACAAACCCCCTCGAGTCGAAATATATATAGCATCCTCACATCTTTCCTCAATACCATCAATATAAACAGCTCTCGAACTTGAAGTCAATTAGCTTCTATCTTACTACCATACCTGAATACTCATCCCCAAACATCACAACTCTCCAAACCAGCAAAATGACCATCCAAATCACCGAGGGTTCTCCAGTCCACGACAGTGGTGCTTACTACCACGCCGGCCGCGGCGGTGCAGGCAACTACCGCCGTCTTACCAGCAGCTTCTTTAGCTCCACTCCCCCAGCAACTACTATCCCCACTACTACACCTGCCACTACCCCTCACACTCAAGTTTTCTTTGGGGGCCGCGGCGGTGCCGGAAACATCAAGCCCAAGACCGAGCGAGCAATGTTTTCCTTTGACGAAGAGCTTGAGCGTGATCGATTGTTCCACCAGCACCACGCCCCAGTCTACTCCATTGGCCGTGGAGGTGCCGGAAACGTCGTTCCTGCCCACAGCAACACTGTTTCAACTGAGCCAGACTCACCACGAAGCTCAACTAGCTCCACTTGCTCAATCAGATCAGCTCCCCGCTTCTCAACCTCAAGCATAAAGTCAGGAGCCGACAAGGTGTGGGACACTTTGACTCGCGTCAACTCGAGATCATAGATCCAATCCAATTTCAACATTGTGTTCTTTCCTACATCTTTTTTTTGGTCTCTGGAGTTCAACCTCGGTCGGTCGGCGAATGATTCAATAGCCTAGTCAGAAAAAGAAGCAAAAAAAGCTTGTATATACCCGCTTTTACCTTCTTCTTTCTCCGGCAAAACTTGGACGGGATAATATTTGCTTTACTTGATATTTATTTCTTTTGCAGGCGGGAATTGTTTTTGGAAATCGTCGATTTGAATCTTTGTGGCGTCTATACTTTTTTTTCCTTCTTTTTATGTATTTTTTCAACAAACTGTACTTTTTTGTTTTTGATTTTTTTGTTTAGCAGGCAGGGGGTAGGAAGTGGCATCTTCCTCCTCTCTCCTGTACGCACCACCCTCAACCTTCTTAAAAGAGAAAAAACCTGTGGGAAAAAAAAGTTTGGGAATATGGATATCTGGGAAATCTTGGGACTTTGGAATATGGAACAACGGGACTTGCTTATTTTTTCTTTTGTCTACTATCAGACTGGTGGTGTTTCATCTTTCAACGAATTTTCTACTCAGTTTACTACTAGTTAGCCAGCCTGTACGATATAATTTGGTGGCGGGAGAGTTTGTAACTACATTATGGTTATACTCGGCTTTTGAATCTCAAAGACTCATACATACCCACAACTCATTCTCATGATTCAACACTTGAAGATCCATCTATCTGCCTCTAGACTGTATCTTTTGACATTCCGCGTCTATCCATACCATTCCATCCGCCATACCCGTCCAAGGAGGCGTTAAGAACCCAGAGTAAACTTGTCAAAATCCAACTCGTCATCATATTTTAGTATGACGCTGAGTAACCTGATGATGAATTATGGCCACGATGATGCTAATGATGATGATGATTGACCATGTATATGATGGCAAGTAACGAGGAAATATACAAAGAAAGCCACCATAAACAGGATTGGTTGGGCGGGTAACCAGACCCGAAACACCGAATCTCGTGATCTCAAACGGAAGCAGTAACCGCAACAAACAAAAGTAAACAAAACAACATTCTCACGATGTTCGTAAGTTTGGGCTGGAGCTGATCCTTTTGCTTTTGGTTGTTGGGTGAGATTGGCACTCAGCCGAAAAATAGTAACAAAGCCAGGGGAAGGGGGGTCCGAGGCGTCCTAAGGCCTAGGCTACAACAATCAAAAAAACACAAAGAAAAAAAAAAAAGAGGCATGCACGGTTTTCAGCCGGTGATCCGTGGAGTTAACAGACAAACGCAAGGCAAAAGCCCACCAGTTCGGAGATTTCGGTAGTACGCGAGTCAATTCTTTACCTAAAATCTCTTCCCCGCAATTAATCATTGTACATACAGGTGCGTACATAATAACAATTATATGGCCAAAGCGCGCAATTATTTAATAGAACGAAGAAAGAATAGGGTATGTGGCTTCCTCTTTGAACAAACCAGTAAAAAACAACTCCCTGTAAATGCACATTATGAATGTGATGTTATTCCCTAATCTAAGCACGACATCTCAGCAGCAGCACAACTTATCTCGTTGAATTATGATTGTATTTCCAGCAGTGACTGCCCTTTACTTGCACGGGGCTAAGAGCTAAATTTTGTGTGGATAATCTCCGGGTTCTCATGCCAGTCATCGATGCTCACCCACATCTAATACAGGTACACCAAGGTGTATGTTAGCCTAATATATTCAGATGATGATGTGACGCTAGGTTCTCTACGAATCGTGGTTGCGGAAATAGTAGTACCCCACACGTGTCAAGTGTGGTTTGCTACAGAAGATCCACATGCCAAGACACAGGGATAGTAGATTTCCAACACGTAAAAAAAATGCAGAAGTTGCAACATGAAACGTAAGAGGACGGTTAGAGTCAACCGTCCGCCGGAGATCACGTCTAACCGAATGGGCGTATATTAAAGAATTGTATGAGAATGGCATAAGACTGACCTTTCTAAACGTGCTCAACCCCGCTAGAATTGAACCTCCAATCCATGTGCTGTACTTGCGTTCTGGCGGCGCAAATATTTTAATTTTCATATCCTTGACCGCCAGACGTTTCACCTCCGAAAGAAGTCGGTCACCAAACCCTTTACAATCATTTTTAAGACACGGTCAGCTGCGTGAACATAAAGTGCGCACACAATTTGCAGTTAATAAACACCATAGGTTCTGCCACGAGGCTACCAGCAATGGCGACCCTCGTACAGGCCAAAAACGTACCTCTGGTGAGGGTGGAACCCCCCGACAAAACAATGTTGCCGAATAGATCCTTCCTCAAGTCCATATCCGTTCTATTGATGGCGTCTACTACAATTTGGTGGATCCCTGGATATTCAAGACCAATAATTTCTGGGTCGAACAATATCTCTGGAGCTCTGAAACGCTCTGAACCGAGCTACCCGCATATATGATGTTAACGTCAAGCTTTTACTTCATGCAATAGTGTACGGGTCCCTTACCCGCAAAACGTGGCCATCCGGTAATCTATACTCCTCGACTCTGCCTGACCCGCCGCCTGCCCACTCCTTCTCCTCCTTCTTTGGGTCAGAGGCAATGTAGCAAGCCTTTTCCTTCATCAGCCGTACAACTTCCTTCTCGGCAGATGTGTGAAACACAGCACCGGCTTTTCGTAGCAGGACCTGCAGATGCTCGGTCACGTCGCGACCAGCTACATCGATACGGCGGATAGCTGAGGGCATTGCGAACCCCTCATATACAGGGACGGCATGGGAAACACCGTCACCAGAATCAAGAACTATGCCCGTTGTTCGACCGGAAGCGTATCTGAATATCCAGTGTGACCATGGATTAGCAAATTGATACTCCACTGGCGTTGTAAAACGTAATCAACAAATGGACCGGGCAGCAAACAGTGATAAAACAGCTTGTATAGAAGTGAATAAAGCAGGCACATTAAAAGTTTCGAAAAATATTTGAGCAGCTGTATCTCTATTCGTTCTAGGATTCAGTGGCGCTTCTGTCAAAAGCACTGGATGCTAACCCATAACCCAATTAGCTTCCCCCCACTCGTTACTACTAAACCTCCAGAGAATATTTCCAACAAAAATAAATAATGAAATCAACACATAAAGCTTACCTCTTCCGATAGCGTTTTGAGCTCCTCGCTGTAGATATACTGCCAGATTCTCTCCATATCATCCCAATCCGTAACTATTCCATGCTCCAGCGGATACTTGATCTTGAGCAAACCACGCAATTCCTGTGCTCGAGATCCTATGAATACATCACCCTCTAATGCTCCTGCAAGCACTCTGGTATGTTTTGGTCGTCCCACAAAGGAAGGGAAGAAGCATTTCGGTAGGTCTTCTCCTGCAAACCCAGCTTTGACAGTTCCTGATCCATTGTCGATAACGACGGGCTGATTGTGAAGAGAGTCGAGAGCCATTGCGGGGTGAGGTAGCTTACTAGCTGTCCACAACGCAATTCAAAGCGTCCTGACGGAAAATATGGCAGGGAGAAATACGGAGATGCCTGGCCACAAGATAGATTTGAAAAATTGATAGAACAGCTGGTGGTGATGTTCCTAGGCCGATTGTTAATTCCCCTGTGTTGGCAAGAAGAGCCTCCAGGTTACCCTGCGTGCCAAGGCCTGAAGTTCCCCACACTGGGGGCTGCCTCATCTGTCAAGTGTTTCGAAACTTTAACTTAAAATTTGTGGGAACATCTCGCCGGGTTGATTCAGAAAATATATCACAATACTGAACCACTCAACAAAGGATCTCAAGATTTTCCAGAAACCGTCCTCCAACCCAACCCATTCGATCTTTCCGCTCCTCCGGGCCGTCAACTATCACCATGACTTCGATCGAATTGCCCGCAGCTGCGGACTTCCACGTCCATCTTCGTGATGGCAGCATGATGGAAACCGTTGTACCCACTATTAAGAAGGGTGGCGTTTCTCTCGTCTATGTTATGGTAATTCACGGCCCATCACGCAATTATCAATATTCAATTCAAGCCAATATTCTTATTTTTATATAATATACATAGCCAAACCTCGTTCCTCCGATTACTACCGTCGAGCAAGCTTTATCCTACCATTCGAGGCTTCAGGCAATTGATAGCTCCGTGACTTACATGATGACACTCTACCTCTCCCCCGAAGTTATCCCCGCTGTCATTGCCGAGGCCGCCAAAACAAATGTGATTTTCGGTGTTAAATCCTATCCCAAAGGACTTACTACCAATTCCGAGAGCGGTGTTGTCTCGTATACACAGTATTATCCTGTATTCGCCGCAATGGAAGAGCATGACTTAGTTCTCAACCTCCACGGTGAATCCCCATCATCGGAGACCACTACAGTCCTCAATGCCGAAGAAACTTTCCTCCCAACCCTATTCGACATCCACGAAAAGTTCCCCAAGCTCCGCATTGTCCTTGAACACTGCACTACCGCTGCCGCAGTTGAGGCCATCAAAAAATGTGGTCCTACAGTTGCAGCAACTATCACTGCTCACCACCTATACTTGACTATTGATCAATGGGCCGACAACCCGCACTGCTTCTGCAAGCCTGTTGCAAAACTTCCTTCAGATCGTGAAGCACTTGTTGAGGCTGCTACATCAGGAAATCCGAAGTTTTTCCTTGGAACCGATTCCGCACCGCACCCTATATCTGCAAAGGTGGGTACTGCAACTGGAAAAACTGCGGCGGGTGTGTTTACGCAGCCGTATGCGGTGCAGTATGTTGCTACTGCGTTTGATAGAGCGGGGAAGGTTGATATGCTGAAGGGATTTGCGTGTGACTTCGGGAGAGCGTTCTACAAGATCGCAGAGAAGGGTTTGGACAGCAAGGATGGTGGGGTCATTGTGCTGAGTAAGGATCCGGGAGTAGTTGTGGTTGATATGATCGGGGAAGGTGCGGGGGTTGTCGTGCCGTTTCACGCGGGGAAGAAAATTTGGGATTTGGAGTGGAAGGCGTAGGTTCCCGAGGGGCCGGATTCCGAATCGTATGGACCATGTAAGCGGATTGTTGAATTTTATGGTATTCAAAAAAAGTCTAGGGGAGTTTGGGTTTGTTGGGTGTTTAGAGTGGGGGAAAAAACTCGTAAATGAAATTCTGGAGTCATATGTTTGGCTACACTAACATTGAGTGATAATACATGATCTAAACTGTGAATAAACTAATAAGTATTACCTTGACGGCAGCAATATAGTTCATGATTTGCTCAACGGTTACGACCAACCCAACGACGTAATAGCCTCGCACGGGGGCACAACGCAAGCACAGGCACAGGCACAGAAACCTGTAGAGGAAGTCTCACCAGATACCCCTCAGATAAATCTAGATCGGATCATGCAAGCCATGACATCTCAACTGTGTTAATCCGTCCATCTCTCGTCGGCCTACATATTTTTGTATGCAATATTTTTTGACAAACTTCGGGTGCCTCCGAAAAAAGGAAAGAAGGGGCGACGTGGGGGAGATACGTCACACTTTATAAACCTCTTCGATCTCCATCTCAAAGTTCGATTTCTGAAAACTCCTGCCTAAAAAATAAGCATCTTCACTGACAAAGCCAATGATCTAGCCCTGTAATGATTTACAACAGGGGCTGGTGAGTTAAGCTTATTTCCACGTATGCAGGAGGCGCAGCCGCTGCGAGGAAAACAATTCACGCCTCCTGCAGGGAAGTTCTGCCACTGAAGAATTTTTCGACATCTTGATATCAGTATGGTATCGGCGATCATTGATTTCATTGCATATGAGTGATAGCTGGTGAGTGGAAACAAGTATTCGGGTTGCAGCCCCGCTTAGGCTTAGAGGGTGTAAGTTTCTGCCAAGACTTACAATGAAAGTCCAATCGGAGATGAATTCAAAACTGCGCCTCTATTTTGGTCTCAACTGCGCATGTCCTGAGTTTTGAGTTCAAGACATTAGTGGGTCCCCTGAGGCTCGAGCTCAGGAACATCAGACGTTCACAGACCAACTAAGTGATCGCTCATAAATTGTCTTGTCTTGACAGCACAGAAGGTTCCAGAACTACACAGCCTACCTGTTGAAATAAGGCTGTACGAATCAAATCCAAGTCGATTTGCAGTTACTGGCATATTGTCCTTTCCAAGGCGACCTGTGATCGGCGGAGATTGGAGTCACGGCCTCACTACATGGGTCACGGAAGAGCAGCAATATTGCGTGGGCTATGTCCGCAAGTTTGAACACATACGCAAGACTTAGAGGCGCAGCATATGGTTTAGAATACCACGAAAGCCAGAAGTGAAATTTCATCCCCCAGCCCCTAATACCGGCTTTCACCTTTTGAATTAATCCGCTGTTGATTCATGAAGAACATCTACCCACGTACCGCGAATGGGGGACAGTAGTTAGCTATGGTCTCGATCTATCTACTCAACGTCCAAGCGATACCGAGAAAATATCTGCCTAGGTTTCCAAGACATCTATAACAAGGAACTCAAATGGTGAAAACTCTATCTATATTTTACGATTGAATTCTTATTAACGTTTAGTGGTGATTGATATTTAGATACGGACTACCGTTTTCTTTATTTTTATTTACAAGTATCGGAATATAGAGACCAATGATACTCTAATACAGACCTATAAACACTCTACCATGTCAGACGATGACTGCAATACCGTTTTTATCATCCATCACCCGGCCCGTGTCGCATAGGAAATTGACTAAACCTTGTCCGATCCCTCTTTGCGGGGGCCAAAAGTCACAACAAAACCAGGTGAGTATTTGGTGAAAGATTGATTCAGATCTAGTAATTGATCTGAAAAACCCAACCCTCACGGAAAACAGCCGGTATCTATTAACCAATGGATAGTAAAAGAACCTATCTACAGGTTTGTGGGTTACTTAGTAGATCTCAAGCTCAGACGGGATCGATTGGATTTGTTGAGCACTATTATAAGGATAGCAGTAATTGGATGGCAAATTGTAGCTAAATAATTGATCCGTACATAACATAGTCGAATCAGGGATAAAAAAATGCAGGTCTCACAGAACCCATAGACAGAATAGGACTTTAGAAATTACCAAAGGTTTAGCTTTTTTAGGGGAAAACACACACGTCTTCTAGTACCTTTTGTAGTCTTATGGGGGACTTGGGACATGGGTGTATCCTATCTATACGTGCTTGTCGGAGTGAATAGTTTCCAATTAGATGTAGGTCGCTGTATACGTATTACAGCAGTTTTCGTATTGTCTGTCCGCACTGAATTACACACACATAAGGTGATTCCCGAGTTAGGAAATCGTAATTGCTCTCTTAGGTGTGGGTGTATGTCTGTTACCAGTAATAAGCACAGCCAAATGGGCCGAGACTTAATGTGTATGCGATCCGGAGTCGGCAGACAATATGAAAACAGCTATAATAAGTGTGTACCTAGGGGTGCCGGAAAGTGATGCAACGATTAAATAGTCTATTCTCCTCAACAACCAAACTAAGTAGATAACAGAGCGTGGAGCGAGTCTATGGTGATTTAGAAGCTAGAGATCATAGTTATGGTAAGAGTTAATATGAATAGCTATTGCTTCTCCTTTTATTACTGTCTCTTGTCACAAGTAGTCCCTTTGCAGGCTAAACACCTCAAATAAATGACCTGAAAAAATACAGAATCTATTCTAGAGACTCATGTATCATGTGTATGACTAAAATATCCATCCTGTTCAAGCATTGTATTTTTTTAAAAATTGCGCGTTGCTACGTCAAACGTTGCATCACTTTCCGGCACCCCTGGGTACATGGCTCTACAAAGTACAAGTAGTGAGTTTTGTGCCAGGACAAGACAGTAACACCATGATAAGACTAGCGCTGTGGGATTGCTGAAATTTTTTAATCCATGTCTCTTTCATCAGGCGCCGTTGGTGCAGGGGTAGCATAGTTGCCTTCCATTATCAATGTTAGCAACTGGGAAGGGTTCGAGTCCCTTACGGCGCATAATTAGAGCTAAACCCACGATCTCCTTTGGAGTTTGTGGCTATGGTTTAATTTTTGAAAAGCAGATTTTATGGCACTATAAACTCTAAATTTAAGGAATTATGTCCTGTCCCGAATATGTTTTTTGAACACGTCTAATGTTTGAGAGCAGAGGGCGCACAGCTAAAGTTCCCATTTTCCAGTGCGGAATTAATCCTTAGATCAGTGCTGAAGGGCTTGAACCTGAAATGCAGAGGTCCGGGTTGTAAAGGTGAAGGTAGGAAGAGGAGTTCTACTGGAAAGTTAGGGAAGAAGCGTTGTATTTCGAAGGTACATAAGTAGGGAATAACATTTCTTACTGGAAAAATAAGGAAATGTTTTGTATCCAAGGCTTTTCATCCCTAATTTAAAACCTTTCAGATCCGTAGTACGCAAATCTTCTGCCCTTAATTTATAAACGTTCTAGGAATCCAAATTAGCTACAATGACTATCCCTTGGACGGATGAAACTCTCAAATTCGCGACATCCCTCTTTCAGCTATTACTAGCCTTATATGGTAACTTAGACGGATTTTTGATTGGCTGCATCGTTATTATCACACATAAAAAGAAAGACAGTTACCTTACTAAGTGCGTGCACGGTCCATGTCGCGAATTTGAGAGATTCATCCGCCCAAGGGATAGGGGTCTATAAGCCCTAGGAAATAGTATATAGTATTACAATGTCATAGTATTATTGGGTACCAAAAATAACCGATCACTGGCACCCTCGTGAGACTCATAGCAACTAAACTGTCCTGCGAAGAAACTTCACACCGAGACCTTCGGGGTTAGAGGGTTCTTTGCAAGCATTTTACTCCATTTAGGAGACTTAAAGTTATTCAATTGCTCTCCTGGTTGTTGAGTTATTCTGATCTAAATTGGATTTCGACGTTCTGAGATGATCGTTTATTTTTGGCACCCGATAATATTATCACCTTTAAAATTTATCTATATAAGTAGACAAGCACTCGTACCAAAACAAAACTATTACCTGAGGAAAGCTTGCATGATGATTATCACGCCAGCACCTATATATGACAAATATGTCATCAGGCATCGATGAACCAAAGCCTAAATTGAAATAAAATTAACTACATGTAGTTATACGTCCTAATTGATGTCAATTGTAATCATCGATCCCGAGCATTTGCACAATTATAAAACATCCACTCCATAGGACTTCATTGTAAAAAAAAAAGAACTCACCCACAGGGCGCCACACATGAGTTTACGGGACTGGACGATAGCACGAGGTGCCCACATACACAATGCACGGCTATCATGAAATAGCAGCTACAGGATAAATACTCATCACAGACTACGTAGTATTTCTTTTGCAATTAATATAAGATTACTTGTCCGCACTGGTCACCCAAGGGCTCGGTTACATCTATTCCCAGGTAAATCATAAGGTGTATCCCCAGATCGAATGGCTGAAAACTGTTTTGTAATCATAACTACATGTAGTATCAGCCGTGTAATTCATGGGCGCTCTCTTTGAATCGATTAGAATTACCACCACGTGCACTACTATTTAGTATAAAACGAAAATTATAGCAGTCTCTCTGAGCTATCTTTATTTAGACGTCCACAGTATATAATCATAAATTTATAGCTATAGTATAAATTGTTCACGGCAACCTCATTGATTCTATTCAATCTCACCCAGAATATATGCTAGCTAGTTGAGCTAGGTACCCACCTCGAGCCGCGGTGCCTCCCGGGCCGTGCTGCTTCCAGATTACTGGACAAATACCCGCCTCGCTATATCTTACCCCCATGTGCTACTTGTTATCCATGATCAACTACATGGATGTGCCGCGTTGCCACCTCCAACAATCAAGATCGATCACCACGGTACCGCGCCATTACCTCCCTGTGCACCGCCTATCGATTGATTACTTTTCTACTGCATACATATCTGCAAGCGCATATAAGGTCTAGAAGGGAAACCAGACCCCAAGAACAAGAAACTTAGAAAAATTTCCCGGGAATGGGACATTCTCGGTTGGCCTTTCAATGGGTGATGATAAATCATGGCCGGGAGTAATGGGGCATCGTTTCAGACACTTCGTTCTTGGAATACTACAAGACAATATCACCTAGGCAATGATACTTATACGGGACGGCTTGACATGTAGTTTTAGGAGTTATGGTTTTATTCTAGCTCATTCAAATAGTCAGGTGCCCTTCTATAAGACTCGGATCATTCAAATGGGGAACTGAACAGATGGGGATATAAAATATCCGAAACTTGAGTGTAATTTGTCGTCGATCACTACAATGGGCACAGATATTTCTCATTGGGAATTTACACGGTGAATAGGATTGAAAAAGCTAGAAGTTCCAGGAAAAAGGATCTGATAATAGACATTGAGTATTATCAGGAATATTAACGATAAATACGACAAGGTATCCAATTGTAAATCATTCCAAATATGCAGGACGCGTCCCTTTATCAGCTACGAGATTAACAACCTGGTTTATACAATTGTAGCGACTGCGGGGAACCTTGGTAGGTACCGAGTGAGAATCAATGAACTTCATTTCAAATCTCGTAATCTTCTTAAACTGGGTTGCCGGCAAAACAATGAAAATGAATAGATCTTTAATACTAGGGATTTATGAAATTATTAAGGGGGCCAGCCAAGTCATGTCCAAAAATATACCTTGAATACCAGAGAAGAAGGTTCTAGTGTAAATAGAAGGCAAATATAATTCAAAACTGAGCAAAAGAACAGAATGTATAAACTTGTAAGAGAGAATCAGTCGCTTAAGAATCCCAATGTCGATGCTGGATCGTCCAGAAGTCTACTTGTACCTTCCCAGGTAACCTTGTGTACATACCTATTTATTTGTATCACAGAGGAAGGTTTTGCACATAGGTATGATTACACGTAATCATAAACACATCAAGTACCCTGAAATGTATTAGGAGTTGTTCTCAGGTAGAGGCAAGGGAGTCTAGTTTAAGAGCCAGGCAATATTGCAGAACCGCCTAGGGAATAGGAATAGGGTACGGGTGGGGCGCGAGGTGATCCGTGATGCATAAGTGCCTGGGCTATGTACTCACAGTGAGCTGACGTTTTTAAACTGGGCCATTATTGAATACACCCAAAATCCTAAGCTTGGCGTGTTTTTGTATGGCATGCAATATCAGTTGCGTTCAAAAACGTCAGCTCGCTACGAGTAGAGTACGAGTACTCTAGAGTACTCATAGAGTAGGTACCTACCTCAAAATAGAGTTCCTCTCTCCATCGGAGACTCGAAAGCGGGGAATTAAGACATCCATTCTTTCGAGTTTATCATGCGAAGCAAAAAAAAACCTCGGACCAAAACTCAGCTGAAAGACCCTGGTGAGCCAATGGGCGGAACCATGGATACAATAGTGGTTAGTAGATCCGTCGCACACGCGGTAAATCTTCAAGATAGCCGACTCTATCCAGGCCAGATCTAGCTCAAAAAATAAATGCCGTGAAACAATGATCGACATCGCATGAAAATAGCCGGGAATCTACTGTTGTACGAAATGACAACAGGGGTTAGTGTTGAAGACTGCATGCAACAAGACTAACTCAATCAGTGATCCAAACAATAAGTCGAAAAACAACACCCATTTGAGTAGGCAATGGGGTATTCAACATTGAGAAGAATAAAGACTTACCTAGAGAAAAATATTAAGAATTGTCATAAAGACGCTGTGTTCAAGCAGAATTGGGACCAGTTGCAGCGGCTGCAGCATCACCAGCAGCTCATTGACCCCAATTGGACTATCCTTCATGGGCAAGGTGCATGTATGTATCTATGTCTCAGGTACCCAACTTCCGGGGGTTGTTCCCAATAATGACGCGCATTAGGATGGGCGAGCGATAACAAGATCTAGAAACTAAGAACAAGTACCACGCCGATCTAGATTGAATGGAGAAAAGCCGGATCTCGTGCCTGAAACCCCCCAGGAAAGGGCTAATCGAGAATGTTGGGGAGATCAAGGGGGATACTGTCTTTCCCCGGATGCTTTGTGGTCTAAATTCTTAATTTGATGGATTAAAATGGGATATAAGAATTATTCTTACCTACGATCCGTTCTCCTTCGTCTCAATGCCCTTGTAGCCAACCCCCATATGGATATTTTGTCCGGTACGGTTGTACAGAAGTTTAATTGTGGGATGTATCTACGTTCGAGAGCGCCGTGGCGATAAACTATCCCTTGGACGGATGAAGGTGGTCAAATTCGCGACCTACCTCTTTCAGCTATCACTAACCTTCTGTGGTAACTATTGCTAATTGTTGATTGGCTCTGTTGTTGTTATAAACCGTAAAAAGCAAAGCAATTCCCTTACTAAGTGGTGCACGGTCCAGGTCGCGAATTTGACCACTTGCATCCGTCCAAGGGTTATATAATGCGCTCAATTGCATGATAGTGATCATGTATCAATTGTTGCATATTTTCCCATCTCAGCTGAACCTACATGGTCCTTACTCTATTATGTACTTTCCCCGGTATGATCATTGATTATTGGTTGATCATAGCCTGATATACCAAGTTCGAGACCGTATTCTTCAGGTGGTGGAGAGAGAGAAAGGACTGTATGATATTCAGTTAGCTAGTGAGGTAATGATATTCTGTTATTTAGAAATGCGGTAAGTCGTTCGTAGGTAGATATCAGCTCAAAAATCATTCATGCCCCTCTATAAAAGCCCCGCCAATGCCTCTCTCTTTTCTCACTATCAAGTCTTCACTAGTCTTCACAGCTCAAGATGAAGACACTTCAAGCCATCTGTCTCCTCGCCCTCAGCAAAGGCGTACTCTCCACACTAGCTCAGGAACCTTTGGGATTCGAACCGTCTTTCGACCAAGTCGTTGCACATGAAAGCGATAGTTCTCCACCCCCCAAGCAGAAAAGCCCCTCATTCCAAGATCCATTTGAGGCCCCGGCGACTGGTGGAGGACGTGACCCTTGGGTGCTCAACCTTCTACAATTGACTGGTGAAGGTGATGATGAGGAGAATGAAGTTACAGATGTAGACGAAGATGCTGCTATGAGTTTCCCGGTTGTGAATTTGGACTACGTCTCTCACAGAGCTACAACATATCACGTTAGTATTATTGATATCGCACTGATAAAGTTTTCCTCTGACCCGTTTATAGAAAAAAGGAGATTACTACGTTTTCAAAAACATTCGTTATGCTGCTCCTCCCACTGGAAAGCGTCGATTTGCTGCTCCACAGCCCCCGCTTGTGCAGGAAGGAATCCAGACAGGTATCAAGGGCCATTCATGTGTTCAGGAAATTCCAGACTGGATCTCGAACGTGACGAGCCTTCGATGGGTGATAAAAAACGCAGTCTTTGGTGGTATAAATGATAGTGAGGATTGCTTGTTTCTGGATGTTGCTGCCCCCAAGAACGCAACAAAGGAATCTAAGCTGCCGGTTATTGTATGGATCTATGGAGGGGGCTATATTTTCGGAAGGAAGGATTGGTACCCCTACAACCCTACGGGGATGATGAGGAGAACTGAGGGAGGCGTGGTGTACGTTGCTATGAATTACAGGGTATGTACTAAATCTCAGCTACATGCCATTTCAAGAAACTAACACTGGATAGATGGGAGCTTACGGCTTCATGGCGGGACCTCTATTTTCGCAAGAAAGGAAAGAAGGTGTTCTCGACGCCGTTTCTAACGCCGCTCTCCATGATCAAAGATACGCGCTGCATTGGGTCCAAAAATACATCGCGGAATTCGGTGGAGACCCTGACAATGTCACCATCATGGGTGAGAGTGCAGGTGGAGGATCAGTCCTCCATCAGATGATCTGGCAGGATAAGGAAGAGGCGAAGGCACCCTTCCAGAGAGCGATTCCGCAAAGTCCGGGCTGGGTTCCGAACGCTGGAGGATTTAAAGCGGCGGATGATCTCCAGGACGCCACTTACAAGAGATTCTTGAGTATGAGTCCCTCTTTTCAAATTTTGTGGTTGCTGGCAGAGCTGATTGAGGCATAGGGGAAACTGGGTGTCTTACCCTCGCATGCCTGAGGGCTGCACCTTCTTGGCTGATTAAGAGGGCGAATATGAGGTTGATTAAAGATTCACCACACGGTTCGTATCTCTTCGTTCTTCTTTACATACAATAATCTAACAGAGTAATCAATAAGGAACCTTTACTTTCGGACCAGCCGTCGATAGGAAATATATCCCCGATCTTCCCGGAAGAATGCTCCGAGATGGGAAGTTTAATAAGGACCTCGAGGTCATGGTTAGTGGTGTCGGAATGGAGGTACTTGCGAATCTACATCACCTATTAGCTTACTTGTTTTTTCTAATATATATCATGAGTAGGGCGCTGCATTCGCAGATAGATCAGTGTCCAACGAAGAAGGGCTGGACACCTACCTCGAAACTAATCTTCCTCTTTCAACACAGGCAACCCGCGATACTATCAAAGAAATGTACCCTCTCTCCAGGTACAACGGCAACTGGACCGCCCGCATCATCAGTCTCGCCGGTGAAGCTTTTATCGATTGCAATGCCTACATGCTTGGTGAAGCTTATGGCGGCAAGTCATACCACTACATGTTGAACCGAACATTCGTCGACGAGGTTGAACCTGCGGGCCATGGTGCAGATGTGAAATACACATTCTACAACAACTGGCCGCTTGTTGGGAAGGCTAATGCGTATCTGGCGATGGCGATACAAGCGTACCAACTATCTTTCTGGTCAAGTGGCGATCCGAATAAGAAAAAGCCGGAATGGGCGGATCCAATGCCAAAGTGGGGAGATAAGCGTGAGATTCTGCGGTTTGATGGAAAGACTTGGGTTACTACTGGAAATATTGATGATGAGACCATGAAGAGATGTGAATGGTGGTCTCATGGATATTATGCCAGCCCAGATGATCATGAATCATCAAACGAAAGGGAATTGAAGTAAAGGGCGGGGTTTTTCAATGTTTGTTACGTCTGTTATGAGAATGAGAATGAGAATATTTTTTGTTTAAAAGAATAAATTGAATACGATTATCATCACCTGCCCTTGAAGTCGAGTGATCTTTTGTGTCCGCAATAAGATCACAACAGGCCCCCCTCTTGATATGTCCTCTTTGAGATGAAGGTCCCAAGCACTTAATATCAACTGAAGGGCTGGTTTTCTTATTTGTCTCCCTCATACCGCCAGGCAACACCACTGAGTGGCATCTTTGACATATAGCTAACATTGGCGTCAATACCTTGTTATCAAGGACCGATAGTAGAGTGTCAGGAGCCTAGGACATTGGCTAAAATATTATGTTGCCCGTCCCACGACAGGGTCGGCGGGGCAGACTGGAGGAAGTAGAAAAAACACAAACAAACTACTCCTAGGTATTCCGCAACGAATTAATATATTGACTGAAATATAATTCTAACCAAAGGATACGAGTGTAACTCTTAATAGTATTATCGACTCCAACCACCCCCGAAAGGACTGTGGAGACTGAAGGATAATTAATGGGCCCTCCAGATCTCAGGCACTTTGGAAAGAGGCTATGTATTTAATTTAGTTATACGGGGCTTGCTGGTATTCACAACATTCTACTTAAATTTTCACGTTAAAAGATCCAGTTAAAAGAAAGAAAAGAGAATTACAGTAAATGTATTTACAATGCACCCAATACGACCCAAAGCAAACTTTTTTCCTCGCTAACCAATTGAGGAGAATCTACTTTCTCCTGACTCTGGCCCACTTGTTCTTCGCCACCATTCCACCCTTCTTCATTCTCTCCCGCTGCATCGCCAGCTCCCTCTCCGCAGCTACCAGTTCCTCAGATCTCTTCATCCTCGCTTCCAACTCTTTGTACTTTGCTTCTCTTTGTTTCCTAACTTTCCTTTCTTCGCCATCTACCCCCCTGCCCTTCACCTCCACCTCTGCCAGCGTTTCTAACCTTGGTCTATTGAACTTCCGTCCCACAAGGTCCTTATGTGTACCAAAGTATTCTTCAGCCTTGAACTCCTTTGCCTCCTTCTCGCTGTCCACGAAAACCATATGCTTCCCGCCAGCCCCCTCCGCAGTATCCATAAAGCCGAGCTCCTTCTCGAGCCTGTCGATCTTATTCCGCTCCACCGCGCTCTGCGTACGAATATACCCCGCATCCTGCGTCTTCAATAGCTTGACGATATCAGTGCTCATCGCCTCCGAGTCAGGGCGCTCCGTAACCTTGATCCCGTTGCGAGTGGTCGAGGAAGTCATAGCAAAGTAGAACTCGTCCGGGTTTCTCGTCGAGGCCTTTGCGCGGAGAGATTTAAGCGCCTTCTTCTTTGCGTTGTAGTCGCGCGCTCGAAGGACATAGTCCTTCTTCTTCTCGAGGAGACCCCATTTCGCGCGCTCCTGGGGCTGCGAACGCTCTTTGTGGTTTCGCCGCTGTGTATTGCGTTAGTATTCTGCTTTGGGGGGGTGGTAGGTGGGGAGGTTACGGACTTGGACGGCATTGCGCATGGACGACATAGCTGTGTAGAATTGAGGCTGGTATTTAAGTGTAGTGGTGATGAGAGTGGTTGAGATGCAAATGTGAGGTGAGGTGAGATGGTGAGGTTTGTTTCGCGAGAGGTATCTTTGAGGCTCTGGAGCTTAATTCAACTTTTTTTTCGAGGGTTGACCGGGTTACCCTGAAGTATCATCATATTCTATCACTCGGCTACTAGGGTGCTCTAATTAACTGTTGTTTAAAACTTAGATTATATTAATACGACATGTATACAGAGGTTTATAATGTAAGTTTATACTTACATGACGTATGTGCTGCTCATCGCGCATAAAGTCAAAACTATATGACGACCATATATCGTCGTGGGCCTGGAAGCAATATCTTGTCTACATGTGCTTAGGTGCATGATATTGCAAGAAGGCCGGGCGAGGGCTGCGGGGTCTATAGATCTATAGAAAGAGCATCCGGAATTGACTCTTCCTATAGACCTAAAGTAGAGAAGAGAGGGAAAAAAAACAATTTCTTCACTTCACTGCTGATAACTCTTCTATGCATGAATGCGCCGTAAGGGACTCGAACCCTTCCCAGTTGCTAACATTGATAATGGAAGGCAACTATGCTACCCCTGCACCAACGGCGCTTGATACAACATATCAAATTTAAAATTCTGAATTTGCCAAGCAACGCTAGCTTCAATTGTAGCACTACTTTAACGTCGGAACGGGTAAAGAGATAAAGCTTGCGGAAGGCTCAGGAGACGCTCATGTAAGCCTAAGATAAAGCTTTTATTTAATATATCGCTTTTTTGTAGACAAGCCTACTGTAATAAACTATGGGTGGAAAGTCCTATTTCGAAATAAGACTTTTCCCATATTTTAAGACTTATGCATTTTTTAAGGCTAATATAAGACTTATTTCCAGATAAGATTATGTCCTTGGTGGTTCAAAAAAGCAAAAGAGAGGATTTGAACCTAGAGTATTGTAGGTAGCATGTACCTCATGCTACCCACTGAGCCATGGGAGAACTGAAATTCCGGTGCTGGAAGTAACATATAAACAGGCTAGCCGATAAAATGCTAGTAAAATCGGAAATTACAAATCTTATATAACCCTTATTTGCCGAAAAAGTCTTGTTTGTAAAAAAAGATATATCTGGTATAAAGGCTTAGGCTTTTGGATAATGTTTATCCTAAACTAATCCTCATAGGCTGATAAAGGCGTATACAGTCCTATTTTTCAGCTCATGCTTACCCTATTTGAGACTTTATATGTAGAAAAGGCTAAAGACAGAATCTTTCGTCAAAAAACGCTCAAATACGCCCTATTTTGACCATAAGTTTACAGCAAGCCTTATTATTTTGCCCATTTCGACGGTAATGTAGTGAAAACCAAAACGGAGTAAAGGCTCGACTTCGACATTGTCGAACATTTCGAAGCCAATAAAAATCCATTTGTTATAATTTAACGGGCGTGATTGGTTTTTGAGGCGGGGGGGAGGGGTGAAATTACACTAAAGTGAAATAAGCTGTAAAGTATACGGCAACCAAACTGGTTCTTTCACTCTGCTCCTCCCTCCGGGAGTGTACATAGAAACAGTTTTGGAGCAATGGAATGCGGTGATAATATAAGGGGACACTCTAGATTTTGCCACCGGTAGTATATGAGTGTTCGCATCCTGATAGATTTCTTTTCATTATGGCCCGTTTGGGAGCTGTACCAGAGTTAATCGAAATAGCGGAAAACTCTGTTCTGAGAAAACCACATGTATTGAGCAGGTGATTCAGAAAACAATGTTAACCTGGTGCGCGTGAAAACAGTGTTTTTAAATTCGCAACCGTTTTTGGCCATCGTAGTAAGTACCTGCGGCAATCCCAAATCCCATAGAACCCATAATCATAAACCCCGCCGTCTTTACGATCGATCCCCGATGACATGTACATACATACATCTCTTCGAAAAGCGATTTTGAGATCTTTCTAACCGGAGGTCAAACAAAATGTTGTTTTCTACAAGGGCTGGCTCCTACTATGTAAACAGGTCTTAAACAAATGACTGCTTCCCATAAATGGCGCTAGTACCGGTCGGGTAAGCGTAAACATACTGGTGCCGCTTATGAGTTATAGCGCTAGTCGAGGGATTTCAAGACATCATGTTTTGGTCAGCGAGTGATAGCTGGTGAGTCGGTCGAAATACTGTGAGAACCATTTACTTGATCTTCTTGTCAACAAAGACGACTACAGGATGCAAGCAGTTTCATGTATATATCTCATCCATCTGGCTATCATGGTTTTGTTTTACATCTAAAGTCTGATGAGTGCTGGGTAGTCGAGGCTCCTTTAGATATACCTACATAAGATGCTCTCGATACCCACCTCCACTGTATCTGCTTTGTGAGTATCATACACCCAGAGTACTTGAAAACCCCGACGTCAATCTAAATCCAGGAACGAACGAATGACTCGCTCATATAAACCAGTGGCAAACCCGCCCATGATATGCCACACAAACGTGACCTCCCATAGTAAACTTGAAATCAGAATGAACGCGTTTAAAAGAAGCCAGTCCTCTTATCTCTCATGGCGGCCATGATACCGTAACAGCTTTCCCAAACAATTTGAAATCCCCACCTTAAAGTCGAATAGCAGCCCTACATGGCCTACAGAAACCTAAAACATAAGAGAGATGCCCACCTAGCTCGCATCAACGCCATAAAACACAAAATCGAGCTCCTGAAAAGACAATATGTACGGCTTGAGGCCGAAATGAAGGAGTTGAAGACATCCGGACCCAAGTCTCACGGAATAGCGGGTGCGCTCAGGTGTATCTTCGGATCACCACGGAAAAATCTTGATGCGGATGCGTGGAGGAGATGTTTACTGAGAAGGGTGGAGGTTCTGAATTTGATAGAAAGGACGAAAAGGACGATAGAGGTTTCACAGGCGGAGATGGAGGGGTTGTTGCTAACTTTGCCGCCATGGAAAAGATATGGTGGCTTATATTAGGAGTCAGCGGAGGCCAGTCCTTGTTTTTTTTTTCCAGACTCTAAACGGTCAGCGAACCTTTAGCTGGGTGGATAAGGGCTTGATGAAAAAATATTTCTAGGGCTTCTTCTCACCGAGTTTTATTAGTCGAGTCTCGTAGCCCGCTTCCTCTGACAGTTCTGCTTTGCGGCAGGTTCGCATAGAACTACGGCTCTCGATCCAGAAGAGAAATTGGGGGGGACAGAGACTAACCTGTATACATGTACCTACGATTTCGACCCTTTACTCAAACTAGGCACGAAACACACCCTTTTCTTTATCATCATCTTCGTGATCCCTCTTTAAAAAAAACAGTCTTACTACTTTCACGGTGATACGAGGGAGGTAACTACAGTGTCCCATACATTTAACCCCCCGGCTGCTACTAACACCACGCCCTGATTTACCAGATTCTCCTTCAACCCCTCGGCCCATCAATAGATAGCACCCAAGAATTGACAGGTTGGGACTTCGTTCGGCACGGAGCCGAATACGAAAACCCAATCTGACTAGAGAACCTGGCACCAAGAACTCCCTTACCCCTCATCCTCTTCGATTCCTCGGCCCGTCAATAGACAGCACCCAAGAATCGCCAGGTCTGACCATCCTCCAACGTCCCAGAGACAGAGGAGGACCGACAGACCTAGTCAAAGGATTTGGTATCAAGAATTAATTTACCCTCAACCTCTTCGATTCCTCGGCCCGTCAATAAACAGCGCCCAAGAACCGCCAGGTTTTGACGATCCTCCAGAGTCCTAGAGACAGAGGAGGACCGACAAACCTGGTCAGAGGAATCTGGTATCAAATTCTTGCCCCATCCTCTTTGGCCCCTCGGTGCTAGTGCGACCCAGGGAGCCAACAGGTTCCGATTTTGTCGGTTCTGCAAAACGAGCGAATCAACATAATCGAAACCTGGATAGAGGATGGAGTTGTGATGGAGTTGGGAGAAAGGAAGGGAGGAAGAAGGAGAGAGAAGAGGGCCTTATAAAGAAAGGGCGTGAGGGCGTGGGTGCCAAGTACGGCCAAAAGAGTGCGTAGCCCTTAGACTCGTCCCCAACCCGTCTACTTCCATGCTTCCAGCTTGCTGCAAGTAACGGGCTGGGCACGAGACTACATGTACGTAGCCCTAGGATTTTGTCGAGAAGTAGTTAGCGCTGTGACTACAAAATTTCATCTTTGTACAATTTAAAAGCCTACCCGGAGCCGATGAGAATTATGTGGCCTACATGTAGTATGCCCTTTGGCTTAATATATAACCTTCGGGCTCATAAACCTTTTGTGAAATCACCCCCAATCCTGTTGCCCTGTACCCATCCCTCCCAGCTCCCACGAATTACCAAACATCCACCATTGAAAAGGCGAGGGCTCGGAGAACTTATCAGGCAAGTGTCTGTATCTTTGTATAATCTGGGATAAACTAGAATCTCTTCTCCTCAGCGTTCTTGCAGTATCTCAATCATGCGGTCCCGTCATACATTCTCACTCGCCCCCATTAAATCGGACACGCCGGGAGGATAACGAAACTGGAGCTTCTCTTTATGGTAATAAGAATCATGGGTTCGGGCGCACCATGAGCAATAGACTATTTAGACCGACAGATGTTAAGACCCACGGCTATCTTTGAGTGTCAGTCATCGTGTAAAATCCTTGACCGGCTGACTACGCCTGAGAAAATCTCGCTTTACGATAAATAGAGTTCGCGACTTCATAGTTAGATTCTGTTAAGCTATATGAGGGTCATACGTAGTAGCGCTACACTGTACTAAAATACCGGCCCTGGAATCCACATATCTGACTTCCGCTGAGTGGTGTGTTTTGTAGCCGCTGACTTACTTTCAACTATCACTGTCTTATTTCACAAATTCCACCGCTTTCTAAGCGGGTACAAGAGATATCCGGGCTTTTCAAAGTTCTGGTAATACCTGGCTCATTGCAACGAACTTGGGGTGGAGGAGATTCTATCCCATCAACCGTAGCAACCGAGTTAAGGACCCAATTGGGTCCCACTTGAAATAAAGTGACCTTTCTCAATCCACAGCAACACCAGCTCCGTGAGTGCTATATTAGGAGCTGTTATTGGGATCGCTTAATAACATTTCCCACTTCTTTGTTATCAGTGAACAGAGTTGAATTATATTGTTTTTGTGTTTTTATCGAGGTTGGAGCTACAAAGTACCCAATTGGAACCTTAGGCCTCTACGGTTCATGGGATAGGACAGGGGTTCTTGGCGCGCTCCCTTGTCACCGGAGTTTTGGCAAT
Source organism: Morchella eximia (assembly GCA_024713935.1). Classification (NCBI taxonomy): domain Eukaryota; kingdom Fungi; phylum Ascomycota; class Pezizomycetes; order Pezizales; family Morchellaceae; genus Morchella; species Morchella eximia. The sequence goes on from JAMGZG010000003.1 coordinate 381,421, forward strand.
ACTCTACCACGCCTTTCTCGGCCTTGCCTACCGTGTTTATGTCAGACACCCAAAAGACATTTCAAGAGGATGTCTAGAAACATTTGGTTAGTAAACACTGCACCGTAAATGCCTAAAGTCCGGGACCCTCTCTGGATGACGAGAGCTCGTGAATTGTCAACGTGAATTACATAGTGGCGCGCAATCGTTACCGCTCACCGAGTGTGTACAATCAGAAAAGCTCCGGGCGCCAGCCGTAGTAGTGTTTGTCTAATTGATTGCGATCAGTTGCTTTTGCCAGCTGCCCGGGTCTTACCCTTAATTATTGGGGGCTTAGAAAATGTGGTGAGATAGGAATTGACATCACCCATTAAACCGCCTAGAAACGACCATTTTTCTAGCTAGTTATTCAAGAGATGTTAGCAAAAGTCTTATTCCGAACTTCCCTGGTGGTATTATACTTACTTGAACGGGTTTGATCCTTCTTAGGAGACAAAATCCACCCCACCACGAGATGAGCAGCCGCACATACCGGACCAGACCGCATAGCATCTCATCATCAGATGGCACAGGTTCTACAATCATCTACCTCTAGTCATCAAACTGTATGCACGTTGATTTGATACCGACGCGGGGTGCTAGCCAAAAGATCACATAACCTTCGATTCCTCGGTCCCTAAGGTGCCCCAGGAATCGACAGGTTTTCCATTAAGGTTCTTCGGTCATAACCGGCAATCCTCATGCAAAACCTGTATAGGGCATTGTGGGGGCTATTAAGACGATGAAGGTGATGGAAATGATTGGGGGTGGTGGGGATGACAAAGTGAAGTGTATGCGGCAATGGTGTGAAAGGACAGTGATAGGTGTGGCCCTAATTGCCAAGCCCCAAAGCCACCTCTCACCCAACCCGCCCGCCCACTACCCAAAACCTTATCCCCATACTAGACCCTTTACCTAAGCAACTTGCTACTCGCCGCTCGCAGATGACAGGTGTGAGCCTACCCCCCTTACTCCTGACCCCCCCGCAGTTCCCCCTCGCGAGCATCACAAATTCTCACTCGCACCAACCACTCCACTCACCAACCAATCCCTAGCGCCGCCGCCAACCCCACCCACACGCACACGTTGCCCGCCAACTGCCGTCTTGGCGCCTCAACGTCCCGTCTGTCGAGATTTGGCGGGCCGACTTGGCGCTCGAAGCTTGCCTGGAAAGCGTAGCTAGTCCGTCCCGCCCCCCTCCCAGGGCCCGCTCAGGGTCCTGTCAGGGGAAGGAGGGGATTCGCTTGGCAGTTAGTGTGCGTCATGGGGTGTCACTCGGGTAGGGGTGGGCCGGTAGCCGTGGTGAGGGGGTGAGTGAGTAGAGTTTTTGTGGAGTTATGGTACAGGTAAGGAGTACAGTTTTTGCTTTCATAAGCCGACAATGGAGACGAATGTAGAGAGGGGGAGAAGAGGAAGTGAGAGAATAGGCAATAAGCAATAGATTTAACGCTGCATCTCAGCTGGTATATAACGGAGAAGAAGAAAGACATCAACGCTTTGCCCATGATGCTACTATAAAAAAAATTCACACGTTTTGACAAAGCCAACCTCGATCCCCCCAACTCTCCCCCCTTTGCATGCTACATAAAGAACGGAAAGAAGGTATATAGTGAAAATATTGATTTGAAATAGAATACCGAGGCTTGAACGCTTTCGCAATAAGTTAATATCCCACCCTAATCCCAGGTCCATCATTCAGTCCAGCTAGCCCACACCACCAGCAGCAGCAACAACAATGTCAACAGCACACAGATAATAAACCACCGCCACAACAGAAGAAAAGAAAGAAACAACCAGCCAAATGCAACCCATTGGAAGGAGGAGAAGAAAAAAGAAGCAGAAAGGGATATAGTGGAAAGTATGGAAGAGAAAAAAACTACACACTATAGAAGAAATTGTCCAAAAGAACCACAAAAACGAAAAAAAAAAGAACCAATCAATTGACCTAACGACGCCCACTCCATTCCTCTACAGGCCTGCCACCAATACCCCCACTGCCACTGCTCATGACACTCATAGGCGGTTTCCTCTTCTCCCTCATCTCCGGCTGTGTCTCGGGCGGCGCATTGATTTGCCTACCCTCGAATCCGATCCCGATCGTTCCCTGTCTATACTCTCTCTCGCGTTGCGTCTCGCGCTCCAAGTCCTTCTGCCGCAATCGCTCAAGCTCCTGCTGCTCTTTGAGGTACTGTTCCCGAGCCCTCTCCCGAGCTTCCCGGTCTACTGACGGAACGTTCGTGGGCTCGGTGTGGCTCTTGTGGAGTTGGTGTCTTGAGCCTGATCGTGATCCAGAGCCGGAGCGGGAATGGCTGCTACCCTCCTCGCGGAGCCCTGTGTGAGAGCTAGTCCGGTTTGGATGGTGTCCCAGCGGGGAACCATGAGGTCTGTCCGAGCGATCCCTCTCGCGGTCTACACGGTCGGATCCAGACGAAGGGCGGCGTGGGGCCTGTGGGGGCTCATGTATTGACTGTCTTGGCGGGGCAGGTGACTCACGGTGTGCTGCAGGTGGCGGGGACATGATTTGCGATTGGCGCGAGGGGCGGTTTAGGGGCTTGTCGAGGATGCCGTGCGCCCATGCTTCCAGATCCACGTTAGTCGATTTCGCGGCGCGCATGAATGACTCCTCCAAGAGCTCCTGGGGGGAAGGTCGCTTCTCGGGATCTTTGATCAGGCAGTGCTCAATCATCTTCTCCAAGCTCGCCGGGAAGGCCTTGTTCTTGGGGAGACGGGGCGCTGGCTCGTTGACGATCTTCTGGAGCAGATCCAGAATACCCATTGGGCCTGCCGAGGCACGGGTTCCGGCACTTGTGCCGTCGGCGTCGAATGGGAAGCGCCCGATTGCCAGCTCGAGCAGTGAAAGACCCAGTGACCAGACATCGGATTTGACCGAGTACTTCGCTCCCTTTATGCGCTCAGGGGACATGTAGGTTGATGTGCCTACAAAGGTGTCGGCAATGGAGTTGATAAGTTCTCCGGAGACACCGAAATCGCAAAGCTTGATTGAACCGCGGGAGTTGACGAGGATGTTGGAGGGCTTGACATCTCGGTGGAGAATTCGGTGCACGTTGTATAGGTAATTGAGACCTTCCACGACGGCTTCTGAGATTTTCCCTAGGACGTCGATTCGGATTGGCCCTACTTTCTTGGCAATGCTGTCGAGTGAACTGTGGAGATGTTAATAAATTGATACTTGAGTGAAGCTCGAAGGCTCTCAATAAGGTGATCTGAGCTTGATTGCTTACCCGCAGTCCATGTACTCCATGCACATGACGACGTCTCCCTCATTGAGGAAAGAACCGTAGAAGGAAACAATATATGGGGAGTGACATTCGTACATGATGTGCAACTCACGCACGATCTGTTTCCGAACTGACGGTTTCGCATCTATGTGTATAACCTTGAGAAAGTTAGCCCTCCGTTTTGAATCCGTTTCCACCCATCTCGTATATAGTTCATTCCCGTGCCCCCCCCCCCCCCCCAACCCAACCCACTCCCGCCAGCTGCCAAATACCCGGAAGTGACCAGCCCCCCTCCCTGACCGGAAAATCAAAACAGGATAGAAACAGGAAAAAAACATACCTTTTTCGCCATAATGGTCTTTGTTGGCGCATGCACCACCTTACTGACCGTCCCGCCATTACCGGCCCCAAGCTCGTTCACAACCTTTAGATCCTCCGCTCTCAGGTCTAGCTTAAATTCCACCCCGATCTCGAGCGTGCTGAGCTGGTCGCCAATGTCGCTGATCTTGTCCGCAGGGTCTTCTATCGCCGGAGCCGCCGGTTTCGGGGTCTCTGAGAGCTTCAGACCCTTCAAGTTCTTGCGCTTGAGCGACTTGGCTTTGAAACCTGATTCTTCGGTCATTGTTGATGTTGTAGGTGGGGGGAGGAGGAGTTGTTTAGGATGGGTTGCAGGATAAAGGGAGGAGGAAGAGGAGAAGAAGTAGGGAGGAGAGGTGGGAGAGATAGGAGTAGAAGAGGGAGGTGATGGGTGATGAACGGTGAGGAAGAGGGGGTAAGAGTATGATTAGAGGAGGGGGGTGGAGGTCCGTTCCTTTCGTTTCTGTTGTGCTGTCTGTGCTGTGCCTTTGTGGTTATTGGCCCACAATCACGGGATGTGACAAGGCAAGACGCGCGGAGTTGCAGATAAAGGCCCAGAGCCAGAGCCAGAAGGCAGAAGGCAGAAGGCAGATTACGGGGGAGAGGGGAGGGGGGTTTGTGGGTTTGTATGTGTGGAGTACAAGATAGCGGTTGTAGTGAGCGAGTGGTTGGTGGTGGGGCGGGGCAGACAGTCTACAGGCAGGCAGGTAGGCAGGCAGGCGACAGGCAGGGCAGGGGATGCTTTACGTTCCCTGGTCCGAAGATGGCCTGGGTTTGGGCAACACCAAAGAGAGATCGTGAAACCCGGAGAATTATAGAAGGGGCTGTTTTGGATAGATGGGGATGTCCAAGCAAAAAGAGCGAGGAGGGATGCAGAGCAGAGGTAGAGAGAAGGAGAGAAGAGAGCACCCTACTAAATAAGTAGCAGCTCGAAATCACAGCTGAAATATAGTGCTGAGTGATTAAAGAGAGGACGAGAGAAATTATCACCGGGCCAATAAGTTAATTAGGTGGATATACCAAGGCACGCACTGAGTAATACTCTCCTGAACGTCAATGGGGGGGTATATTCCTAAGGAGGAGGGGGGTAGAAGGTGGAGGAGGAGGACGCTATGATATTGTTATATACTTCCTACGCGAGCTTTCTATTGTCTAACACCACGAATTTGCAATTACTCACAGACAACGGTGAATACCTCCATGGCCTCTAGATCTTGTTTATGATGATCCGTAAACGCCCATTAACAAACCAAAACCCCAGAACCGGGGCCCGTCGAACCAGCACAAGCGCCCGATATCGAGAAAGGGGAACACGGTCCACAAGTGGCTTTCTATTCTTAGCACCACCTACCACCGCGCTACGCATATGCTAGAGTACATGTAGAGTATGCGTTTTATGCTATGCTGCCTATGTGTTTTACGTCTATGCTGTGTTGGTAACTTCATTTGAAGGATGAATAGTACAATGGACAATTATCCAGGTAAAAAACTGATAATTGTTTGTTTAAATGACTACATGTATATAGGTAGAATTAATGAGAGCCTAGCCGACGACGAAAATAGAACAGAGATATAAACGCCAAGGAAAGAGCTTAATCATCTCACGAAACTACAGGCTATGGGTGGGGCAAAAGGTAACAAGACATGGAAGAAAAAAAAACTCACCCAGCTCTCGCCCCCGAAGGCAAGTAAGAAACACTTGTTCCCAGCACTGGCAGCGGCGAGAGTAAGGAAGATCCCCGATCGATCAGTATAGTACTACTATAGCCCACGTCCTCTTCTGCCTACTGCACCCTATCGTTACCATTCAGCCCGTCAAATGGGAAAAACCCCTCTAAAGACCCTTTTCTCCCTTTTCTCCCAGGCACTGCTTGTTCGAGACCCCGCGTTGCCAAACACGTGCCGCGACATGTAAGTTGATGTAGCCCTAGCCCATCCCGCTAAGATCACGTGCACGGATGTCTGATCCTTAGTCATTCCCACGCGTAAAGTAAACTTTAGGATGTAGCCAGCCCCTTGGCGCGTTTCCCCTAGACGCGTTACCCAGAGACACCGTTGCCCCCCGTTTCGAGAGAACTTTACAGTTCACAATTCTGGTGAATTGAACACACCACCAATCCTCTACACAAACACCCATCATGGCATCACCAACGACTCCCTCGCCTCCGGGCACCCCTTCCCGCGACAGCATGAGTGGATCGCCGATTGTAACGCCGCGAACAAAAATTGCGAGGCTCATGGATATGATAGCCAGCGACTCAGAAGACGACGATGTAGAAGAGGATATCACTGTTCTCCTAAAGAAGGCTGCAAAGCCTCCCCCTGGTGTCACGGACAAGAAGAATACCCTGAGGGCAGCACTTGGTTCAGACGGCGAAGATGAAGTGTCAGGTACAGAAAAGCCAGTGACGGAGAGGCGGTTATTTAACCCAGGGAATGATACAGATGAGGATTCAGATATGGACGCAGATATGGACGCTGAGGAAGAAGAGGAAATACGACCCCGTGGAAAGCTCGCTGCGCGAATGATGGCTGCACACAAGGCACAGGCGAAGACGAAAAAAGCCCCGGCGCCAGCTCCGCCACGCGAACATCGAAGTCTATTTGGTGGAGACAAAGAGCCTAGCGATGCAGAGATGCAGGATCAAGAAGACTCTGAGGAAGATGCCACACCAGCATCAACACGAAAACGTGCGCTTAAAAAGAAACGCACATCCCCTGCGCCCTCTCCCACCGTTACACCAACCGTAGAAGAGGCAGACAGCAGTAACAATGAAGAGGATAAACAGCAAGATACAGCACCTATTTCCGTCCAGCGTGGTACTCCCGCATTCGCCGCTCTGGTTGCACGAAAGAGAGCAGAGCGCGAGGCCCGAGAGGCTGCTGAAGCTGCCGCTAAAGCTGAGCGCCTCAAGAACCAAGTAGAACAGGATGACGAAGAGTACAGTGGCTCAGATACAAACCACTATGCCAACTCGCAAAAGGCGCCAAGTCGACGGCGCGCGGGAAAGAAGGCAATGGAGGAGATACATAAAGAGACACAGCGCATGGCACGGAGTATGCAATTGGCGCATCAGGCGACAACGCGGAAAAAGATAACGAAGCAGAGCTTGTTCGAAAAATTCAATTTCCGCACTGCGGCGGCAGCGGCGGATAGTACTGCTGAGAGTGTTGTAGAGAAACCTAAGCCTGAAGCTTTACCCTTAGAGCAAACGATAGTGGAAAGGATCGAAGACACGACGATGGATGATGCAGAGATCCCGCTACCAAATTCACAGCTCGAAGCCATGGATCTAGACGCAACACCCTCAAAGAAGCTCGATAAGGGCAAAGGCAAAGTGGTGTATAACGGCCCTCCAATCTCTCTCGGTAAAGGCAAAGGTAAAGAAGTAGCTTTCAGCCTACCCCGCCTTGATAAGGGTAAAGGTAAAGAAGTAGTCTTCAGTCCACCACGCCTCGACAAAGGCAAAGGTAAAGCGCCCCCCCCGGATACCAAAAAACGGCTCTCCCTGCCACCCGTCCGTGTAATCCTTCCTTCACGACCTTCTACCACCACCGCCGATGACTCCGACTCAGACCTCGAGATCCTACCAGATCAACCCTCCGCGGCAGTAGCTACGTTTATTGAGCGCCAGAAGATGATCGGGGAGCTACGGAAAGCGCGACGCCCATCGCCGCCGCGGGCTAAGAAGGCGGGTCAGTTGAGTGCCAAGGAGCTCCGGATGGAACTGGTACGGAAGGGGCGACAGCAAGCGGAGATGGAGCGGGAGGAACATATCCAGGAGCTGCGAGCGAAGGGGATCATTATCCCTACCGCTGAAGAGAGGGAGAAAGAGAAGGCCGAGGTGGAAGATCTCTTAGAGAAAGCTAGGCAGGAGGCGCTGAAGATCAAGAGGGCCGAGAAGAGGCAAGAGAGATTGGAGAAAGGTCTAGAGGCTGATGATGACGATGACAATGAAGAAGATGAGGATTGGCTGGATGGTGATGAAGAAGATCCCATCATTGAACTGCTGTCAGGGTCCGACGAGGAAGGTGGAGATGAAGAGGAGATGGAGGATGTAGAAGAGGGTGAGGAAAAATCAGATGTCAATGATTTCTCGGACGACGAGAAGGGAGAAGACGGAGAACTACAGGACCCGAATAGTACTCCCGTCTTTAGTTTGTCCTCTATGCGCCCTCTTACAAATACAACGCCACGCCTCTCCGAAGTGCCATCGGCATACATTGACGACGAAGCCTCCGATGACAGCGACGGTGGTGATTTTGCGCCCCTCAAGAAAAAGAAGAAGCAGCAACGCAAGAAAATGTGTGTTGTCTCCGACGATGAAGAAGAAGAAGAGGCCCCCCCCGCTCCCAAACCAGCTGAATCGAAGATCCCCTCCATCTTCCGCAAGCCTAACGCCCAGCCGCCAATGATGATGGGCATGGGAATGACCCAGCTATTCGAAAGCACCATGGGCAATCCTGATGATGTACAAATCGCCGCCTCCCAGGCCGCCAACCCCGAAGACCGTATCAATCTTCTCCGGCGCGACGCGGGCGAGATGATGCCGAACACGCAGATTCTCGACTTTGGCGACGGGACCCAGAGCCAGAGCCAGGATGAGAGTGCAAAGCTCAAGCTCGACTATTCACAAAGCCAGAAATGGCCCGTAGAAGACTCGCAGCAGATGCCGAAGGTGTCACTGCAGTATGGGTCGGATGAAGAGGATATGCCAGATCCAACACAGGATCAGGGCTTCACAATCGCAAATACTCCAGCGCCGCCGAGGTTTACACCGGAGCCAGAGGTACCTAGTACAATTTCAACACAGGTGTTAGATGAGCAGCTTGGTGCGAAGAAGAAGAGGAGGGGGCGATTGGTCAGGAAGGATATGGATTTCTCTGACGAAGAGGAAGATGAGGAGCGAGTAGCTGACTCTGCCGCTGAAGAGGAAGAAGAGGAGCTTCCGGATGTTGCCAATCTCTTTGACTTGATGAAGAGGTCATCAAAGAAACAGGCCGAGAAGACAAAGAAACCAAAGAAGCCAAACGACTTTGATAAATCCAAGAGTGAAGCCAAAGGCATGGTGCAGGAACAAGCCGAAGAGTCGGAAGACGAATATGCCGGAATTGGTGGTGCCTCCGATGACGATGCCGATAACGACCACGACAGCGAGATGGAGGGCATGGTCGACGACACCAACGGCGAGGCCGTCGACGAAAACGCCATAGCAGCTTTCTACGCCGAGCGTGAAAAGGCGCAGGATGCTAAAGACGTCACCAAGCTGCTCAAGGATATGCAATCCGGGTTCCTACGCAAAAAGCGCGGCGCCAACTTTGATCTCGACGACTCTGAAGATGAAGGCGACGCGGCAGCACGACGCAGAGCTGCGAAGCGAAGGCAGATTGCGAAGATGAGGAAGGAGCTGTTCAAGGATGAGAATATCGAAAAGATCGCTGCTAATCCTAAGAGAGCGGCGTTTTTGGCGGCGATTGAGGATCGCGATAGAGATGAGGAGATGGACTTTTTGGATAGAGGTGAGGAGGACCTGTTTATCGAGTTGGGCATGGTATCGCAGACGGATGGTGTCTCTCAGAGTCAGACAATCGAAGAAAGTGAGGAGACGAGTCCAGTCCCACTGGCAGAGGATGAGCAGCGAGGTGAAAGGAGTAAGGAGATCGCATCCTTGCAGGCATCAAATAGTAGAAGGACGGCCAACAAAAGTAAAATTACATCACTGGCCCAAATTCGAGAGGTAATTTTGCCCCCCTCCCCCGTGTTTATCGTCCGAGTGACAGCCCATGACTAACATTTTCCATAGCAACTATCCTTCCTCGTCGAGGAAAGAGACTCCCAAATCGACTTCTCGGATGAGGATGAAGAGGAAGATAAAACTGCTGTACTCCGCCGAGAGCGTATCGGCAGCGTCATCGACCGTTCCGCTGTTGCGCGCGCCAATAGTGCCACCAGTAATACCACCAAGCTTGCCTTCCAAACCTCAAACAATGCTTCAACCTTCAAAGTCCCAACTCTTCTTCGCCGTGCTACCTCAAGCAGTCTTTCAGAGTCTTCTGTCGGGACTGAAAGAGCTCTTGGTCAGGGCGATGGCGCTGTGAAGAGGGGTGGCAAGGCGAGCTCCTCAATCAACTTCAAGTCTAGAGAGCAGCTTAGGAGTAAGGTTGTCAATGAGCGGGAGGCGAAGAAGAAGGTTGAGAGAAAGAAGGAGGGGCTCAAGAGACAGAGCGTGTTGGGCGTTTTGGCGAAAGGTAACTTTAGTTGAGTTTCATTTCTTGTATGGATATTTTTATCTTTTATCTTTTCTGTATGCGTTTAATAGGGTCTGTATGAGGTATGATGAATGCACGGGTGTGTTTGGGTTGTGTTTTTATTTTTATTTTTATGGGTATAGGAATAGATATCCGGAGAACCAATATGGCTCCTTTATGTAGAGTGTTATTTGTACTCTTAGAGGTTCGAATGACTTGATGACGGTAGTGCATGGTAACGAGTGGCAAAAAAGGACATATAATTCCCTGAAGCGTTGTCTTGAAGTTTGCGAGTATATCATATCAAGGTTTAAGGTTCAACATTTGGAATATAATTTCGATTGGGAATATCGATGTAGTGCCAGCTAAACTGCTTTTAGCGTTTAGTCTCGACCAAGCAATTCACTAATGCAAGTACTGGGATCACAATCACTAGCGCAATGATACTAGTGATATTTCCATCAAATTTTCTTGTCCATCATCTTTTCTCAAGCGCCGTTGGTGCAGGGGTAGCATAGTTGCCTTCCATTATCAATGTTAGCAACTGGGAAGGGTTCGAGTCCCTTACGCGCATCATGACCACTGAACCGTCTTTCACTGGGCTCCGAAAGGAGGCTGGTATCTGACATTTCCAGCATCATTTCTTTTTCGACTTTTTTTTATATCATTAAGGGCGGATTTATGGCTCAAGGCGCGATGGAGGGTAGGTGTGTATGTATACTTGGCGTATGGAATTCTCATTGGCCTGAATACTCGTTAGTGTCGTCTCTAGAGCAGAATTGGTGGTGCTTTATTTATTTTGCCACAGGATATGTATACACCTATCTTCCATCGGTTCTTGAACTATATTTCATCTTCTGGTCATGCTTTTCAGATGTATGAGTTAAGACCTCTGCCGATTTTACGTTCTATATATAGAGATATTATATCCCCTATAATACTAGATTATACTTAAGGTAAAGATGAGGACCAAATATCTACCAGCTCAAATGCAGTCTCGATTTCCTCCTATGTAGGTAAGGTATACATATCATCGGCTTATTATGTATACTCGTTCTCCGATTCTTAAAATAGGTATATACATGTATATGTCCATAAAGATATTCGATACACAGCTAACAGGAACCAGCTCTATAGCCCTGTGAACAAATTCATGGTACATTACTTTGTGGATTTGAGTGCACTGGTGTATCGACTTTGCCCCTCGTCAGATTGCGTTGACTTTACGAGGGACGTTTACTGAATACTAACCTAAATATAAATGGGTTTGAAACACATGTATATAGCTATTGTGGCCCAGTACGAGCAACTCTACAAAGCCGTCGACAAAAACAGAGCCATTCTACACCCTGATTTTAAAACTATCGATATCTCTCTTTGGGGCCGAATGATCAAACCCACGCCACCTACATATACATCCCTAAAAAAAGAAAAGAAAAAGAAAGCGAGTGAGATTTTGTGAGTAAAAAATATGTGATTGCTTTCCAGCTATCCCTTGGGCGCGTGAGACATTTGCGAAATCTCTCTCATGCATAAATGTCATGTGATCTCGAAATTTGGGTGAGGAAACGTCAGGGTAAGCTGTTCGCTGCGTTTTCCAGTACTTGTAGTACGTCTATATGCCAAAAACTTCGCAGGTCGCCGCCTTATTACAGTCAATCACTTCCTGAATAGATCACGCTAATGCATGAGAGAGGTTTCGCAAGTGTCTCACACGCCCAAGGGATAGCATACATCCAATTGCTTCGATGCTTCCAACTTACTGCTAAGTAGGGATGGGTACGAGACTAAGCCGTGTCTGTCGTCCGTGGACAGGGAGCGTCGATGGTTGGATCAGAGAACTTCTCATCTGTTGATAACAACAGAACTGAGGTAAAAGGAAAAAAAAATTGTTCTGTTGGAAAGTGGAATTACTAAGCGGGATTCGAACCCGGTATCCGCTGTCGTCATAAGTTTCCTAAATCGGAGGCATATACCGCAATGCTAACAGAACTTCGAGAGCTGCCTGCTGGGGAAGATTTTAAACGCACACGTAGACGTAACATCCACTAGCTTGGCCTGCACTAAAACGCTTACGTACATACTAGTAACACCCACTACAAACACGTATCTCACCATTACATGATATTCCCGCTGAAGATGCTGTGCCATTTTTACTGCCCGGCACGTAGGGATTGTATTAGTCTTGTACCCAGCCCGTTACTTGCAGCAAGCTGCCCCAGTACGAAGCAGACGGGTTGGGGATGAGCCTAGGTATAACCCTATCATTTGAATTGGAACAGGACTGGCTTGCACCGCACATTACTTCTTCTTCTTTTCTTCTTCCGCTGCCTCTTCCCCCAATCTGCTCTTCCCACCTTCATCCATACACCATCCATCTTTATCTAAAATCAACCCCATTTCCGGGCAGTTCAACCTTCATTCCATCAATTCCATCCTTGATGCCCATCATTATTCACTCACCCCATTCCTTTCCATACGTAGAACATTCCAAACCCACCATTCTATCTATTTCCTTTTTCTGCCTCCCAGTTGGGTTGTGTTTCTTAGGTTTTGTTGGCTAGAACGATTCTGTTCAAGAATTTTTCCGCGTCTTCAAAACCTGTTGACCATTGGGCCAAAGTGCCGAGGGGTCGAAGAAAACAAGCTTATTTGGTTTTCAACATCGGGAAGATCATGTATGGGTTTCCACAGTGGGTGGTTGAGCCCCCCGTGTTAACCACCAAGACCCGCCCGGCTGACCCATCCAACTAATAAAAGGGAGTAACAAAGCTCGTCTACTCATACTCCCGTATTCTCGTTCGTAGTGAATGAAAGCTAGCGTATTATGGTAGAGTAACCGATAGCCCAAATTGGACCAGCTTACGCTGAGACTAGAATACAGTGTAAATGCAAGCATAATATCGTGTTTTGCTAACCATTTGCATGAGCGGCCATATAAAATATTGAATTTGGACAAAGGTCACACAGGTGGTCGGACTACTCGCAGGCCCTTTCCGAGTCACAACTTTTGCCGTACAATGAGCGAAGACAGTGAATATAACACCATCAAGACTGGTCTCAATATTAACTAGGCCCGGACCATATATGACCAGTAAGGGCTGAACTCGACAAGGACCAGAACGTTCGGGCCGATGGCCTTAAGGCTAGTTTAAGCAGTGCAGAAATCTCTGGATGTTAATTATTACTACTGGAAAATATCGATTTTCTACTGGCATTCATACTACTATGTTTCCCGCCTCAAAACTTGGCAGCTCCATCGGCTTGGGGGGTCGAGGTGCTGGGGACAGTGTGGTGTCTCGGTTACGTAATCACATCCCCGAGTGATGGCCTGTGATTAGTCTTCTTTACAGTCGCACGGGTTTAATTGATTTATAGATTGATTTATTAGCGACACCCAGGATTCTAACAACGGTACTATAGTGATACGGACGTTATCAAACCTTAATACTACTGCTCCGAGTGGCGATTTATATCTTGGTTTGTGGACTGCAACGAAGGGGGTATGCTTTATGTATATGGTTGAGCCCGCCATTTAGTGTTGACATCTTGCTATCGAGGCAACGGCAACATTGGAGTCTTCAGCCCGTCATTTCCCCGAATCTATGAAAGCTTGGTGCTCTAAGTCGATTTTTAATACGGATACGTTGCGGTAAATGTTCGTGGAATGGATGACCAACTGCGATTGGTCCCATCTAAAGCTCCAAATCAGTTTTCTTGCGTGTAGTTATGTATGTAATTTATATGATAATGACAAATACGGATCCTGCCGGATGGTGATCAGAATATTTGAGACAGGGGTCTAAGACATAAGATCTGTGAATACTTCAATTGCTGGCTGCCGATATCTCGGAAAGTAGTCCGATTGTCTTAGAACGCAAGGTTTTTCAATAAGCCACCCGATTTCCATGATTCTGGCTTTTCAGCGCCCTTGAGCTCAATTGATCAAGTCTTGAGTATATATGCGCCAGTTCTTCTGATACAGCGTCGCGTCGTATATTTTTTAGTTTGAATAATATGTCCTTTCAAAGCACTTATTCTCGCCGGAATTGAATTCTTCCGTACAGTAGGAACTCAAGTACCGTTACTCAAGTACCGTATTCAAAAACAGAGCATGTTATATCAGCAGTTATCTCTTCTAGATGAGGTTTAGTGTCGCATGTACTATTCGCTTGAGATGGCGTAGTCGCAGGGGACCCTTGAAGCTTATTGCATGTAGGCGAGAATAAGGAATAAGGCAATAGATGAATAACCCCGAAGTATCCCCTGGATGTATGAGACAGTGGGAAAATCTCTCTCATGCATGAACGTCATGTGACCGTGAATTTGGGTGAGAAAACGTCTGGGTAAGTAGCTTGCTGCCTTTGTCGGTCTTGGGAATACTTAACGGTGCCATAAAGTTCGCAGTTCGCTGCCTTACTTCAGTAAATCATTTCTTCGATAGGCCACGCTAATGCATGAGAGAGATTTTCCCACTGTCTCATACATCCAGAGGATAGACGCTGTCTTCTTGGTTTGCGGTAGTTTGGCACTGGAAAGTTTCCGAAAGGTAGCCGAAAAGCGTTATTAGGATCAGCGATTAGGCCTCGATTGGGGAACAACAGGCTATAATTACGAAAGTCTTACTATTTCAACGATCGGGCCAGCTGCCGAAGCTAGCTACAACCGCCCATTTTATTTCCTATCGATAGGGCTGCAGCTGAAGCGAGAAGCTCTGGTGTGGGGTAATTCTTCATATCGTGAGACCTCCGAACGCGCCAGGTTTATCCATGATGATCCATTCTCGAGGACAAGACAAGGCAACAAAAGCGGATTCTAAAATCTCTCCCTCATTAATGTGCGTGTAACTGCCGAGGCAATTGATGGGAGGAATTTTGGCATGGTGTCGTCGTGTCATGATTTGACGCTGGAGAGAGTTGGAGAGGTATATAAAGGAGTAGAAATCTCGCACCAGAAGTGGAACATACCTTAGGTTCTCTATAAACCACTTCCATCCACCTCAATTGAAGCCTTTACGTTGAAAAAAAAATGGGTAAATGTGCTGAAAGACGCGATATCGAGTTCAAGACCCTTGATGGCTTGACTCTCCGTGGCTGGTTCTATCCAGCGGGAACCAAAGACAAAAAGACGCCTGCAATAATCATCACACACGGCGTATGAAGACCCCAATTTCTCCTAGCCATGTAACCAAACTAAGAGGTGTACACCCATTCCAGTGGTCCATGGTGAAAGAAATGTTCCTCGACACCATCGCCGAACGCTTCCAAGAAATCGGTCTTGCCTCACTTGTCTACGACCACCGAAGCTTCGGCTCCAGCGACGGCACCCCGCGCTTTGAGGTTGATGGCCATAACCAAGCCAAAGACACGCACGAGGCCATATCCTATGTCATGAGTCTCCCCGAAGTCGACCCCACCAAGATCGCCATCTGGGGCTATAGTCTCTCCGGAAGCCACGGCGTTAGAGTCGCCGCAGTAGACAGAAGAGTCAAGGCTCTCATCACCGTCTCACCCATGCTATCCAGTGTCCGCCTACTCAACCGCATGGTCCTCCGCGATGCTAGGGCTGGGCTAGACAAAACCCTCATGGACGACCGCGAAGCCCGCGTCAGGGGCGAGGAACCCGCGTACAGCCGAATCACTAGCCCTAGCCGGGATGAACCAGCATTCCTACCGTTCCCAGATGCGAATTCGCTTCTTCTGAGGTTGAAAGCCACCGTGGCGCCAAACTGGGAGAACAGACATACGCTGCAGAGCATATTCAATCTGCAGACGTACGACCCGTCGGGCTATGTCGAGGCTGTGGCGCCGACGCCGTGGTTGATGTTCCAGGCGGACAATGACATGATAACGGTGCCAGATGTGGAGCTGGGCATGTTTGAGAAGGCGAGGCAGCCGAAGGAGTTTGAGCTGTATCATGGCGGCCATTTTGATCCGTTTGAGGGTGAGGTGTTTGAGGGTATACTGACAACGATGACGGGGTTTTTGAGGAGACGTTTGAAGTTTTAGCTTAGGGGACTGTTGGTGCCGAGTAGGACGGTAGTTTTGGCGGACGTGCTTTTGTATAATTGAGAAATTGAAAATAACGGTGCTAGCTACAGCTTTTACTACGAGATTCCATAGAAAGAGGTTTGAGATATGTCCAATTATAACTCAAAGGAAATGGTGATATAATGCGGGTTGATCACCACAATATTGCTGTACTATCGGAGGGCCAATTTAATTCATGTCGGCCATACTCTAGTAGAAATTAAGAGTTTCCATTAGTCGACCTTTATCACGAGTTCAATCACACCTTTCAAACTTTTGTTCTGGAAGTTTCCTCAAACACTTTAAATGGCGTAGAATCTACGTCTCCCCCATAAATCTTCAACAGCAGATGACCCAGTAGGGTTGTTCTTCTATGATTCTATCATCGCTCCCTCCATGAGTAATTATTATTAAGTGGCTCCAAGGATGTATCTATTGATTCCCACTAGTTTTAGCTATATAGTACACACCAGAGAGGGAAGCCTACACCTAAGCTCAAATCCAATTGATGGTATTTACCTTATTTAATGATGCTTAATTAATAATGGTTTGCCGGTGCATTTCCGGTGACTGGAAATTACTTAGTTTGTGTTATGGCTCTACAATGAGCCAGACTAAAACTTTCCAATGGGATCATAATAGATGAGAAGGGATTAAAGTGATTGATACTGTTTGTACAGCGACAGGTAATAAGTGATGGAACGCCTTGAGAGTACAAACACCAAATGTTGGTGGCGTTTTACCAAAACAGGTATCGCTGTGTTCCATCACTTATTACCCACCGTTGTACATTCACTTTAATTATTGACCGATAAGATGATTTCTACCATCGTTCGTAGTTTCAGGCAGGGTGGTCAATCAGAAGTACCCGTCTAGGCTCGCTGAGTAGTAAAATATGGGTGTTTCTGAAAGATCCACCTTATAAAATATGCCTCATTTCAAATATAGTGAAGGGTTGAAAGTTGAGATATGAAATATCACTCGATATTTAACCCCCCATCCAAATAGCGTTGGATGCGGGAGAGAACAAGGTCTCAATTGAATAGAATACGATATAGTGCTTTATAAGTATCTATTTCGTCCATGCTCGCTTGAATGTAATCATCCGGGGGGTATAATCAAGGACACACCCGGAGACAGCCCGTATTACGGACAGTCAGGCACAGAAACCAAAGCTCAAAAAAATAGGACGCGCTGAAAGATTCTGATGACCGAATCTCTCTTGCTTGACCGGTAACCAGAAATTTGATAGCTCGGAGTGTGCATACTAGTGGATGAGGGAGCTTACCCTGTGTCAAGCCCGCACGGCCTACCGCCACAGTTCAGGGTCGGGCTAGGCTTATTCTCGGGCTTCGCCGTTGATATTTAGTTATATGGATCTTTCTTGGTCACATGTTTAACGCATAGTTTTAAAGGAGTAGAACTTCTCTTCTCGGTGCCGGTGGGTAAAACGGCCGCTGGCTGATGGAGTTAAAGTGTCAATGATAGCAAACTCAATATTAATGCTGTCGTGCAGATTTGTGGTAATACAGTAGACGCGTGGACTAGCCGAAATAAGCGCGAGAAAGGGGAACGTAGCGTTAGCGCCAGCGATATTGTGTTTTAGGTGTTCACATCACGAACTACCTCTAGCTAGTCTTCTTGTCTTCTTCTACATCATCATCAATACATGCTCTTTGGTCAGTCGATTGTTTAGTTCGTCTGTTTTCTTCGTAGCGTCGTCAAAGAGAAGAGATAGAATGCAGTAACCGGCCAGCAACGCCCGGTCCTATTTCAAACCGGCCCGGTCCAATTGGGAATTGGAAAAGGAACAAACCTTAGTTGAGGGTTTACTGTTTGAAGTTCAAGAAAGTTTTGGAAGTGCTATGGTAAATACCTGCCGCAGCCGGTAGTTAGGCCTAGGCTTGGCTCATGATAAATAGCTCTATAATTTATGCGCCCTTAGGGCATCTATGCCATCTCAGCATTTACCTATCACTGCAGGGCAATGTGAAACTACATCCCCCTAAGCTAGGGACCATTATAGGGCTTCGATCTTGCTTGCGCGGGTTGTTTATGGCCCGTTCCACATTTCATGCAGGCCCGTGATTTTTCTCCCGCCTTAATCGCACTTCCATGTATCTGGCGACTGCTAGTTACCAATTGATTTGATTCTGGCTGGTACAAAACCATTTGCCCATTGCTGAGTCTTTACCGCGTTATGCATCTTTGTCATGTTAAAGTATGTACATACTCACGGTAGGCATGAAGAACCTGAACATCAGGGGGTGAGATGCGTGCAGCTATAGCGGTTGTTTTATGTTTTTGATTCATATATGTATCCCGCTTTCCGCCCCGGGCCCCGGCTTTTTGGTCCATAGACTTTTGGATCTTGTATTGTTTATGACCATAGGTCAATGACTGGCTCCTGATCCAAGCCCTTTGAAACCGAATTAGCGAGAAGCCCTAAAGAGTTTGGTGTTTGTGATACCATACCTGTGAGATATGATCTACCAGATGTAAATCGTTTCGTGGTGACACGCGGGCCCATCGGTTTTCCAAAGACCGGGGCCGTGTGTCTGCATGACACCGACTCAATGGCGGGTGGTTGACGCCCCATGAACTGAATCATCACCAAGACTATTGAGTAGAAAATTAGCGAAAGACGCTTCGCTACGTTTGACACTTGTGGTACATATAACTTCCCAGATGTCATCTCCACGAGGAAAATAAACAGTCATGTCAAAGACTTATTAAATCGATATATACGGTTCTGTCTGTATTCTCAAACTCCGTGGATATTTGTAAATAGGCCTGAGGGCGTCGAGGTACAAGGCCCAGAAGGTTTCTCCGAGCAAGCATGGTTCCAATTAAGTTGGTAGCTGTTTCCGGGTACTCTTTGAAGTCAAGCAAAATGGTTCGCGAAATGGCCCAGACCAGAGAACTCACATGTATTTGGCATGAAAACGGGCTAAGATCCAAATGTGGCGGCGGAAAGTCATTCCTGCAGCGAATAGTGCCATATTGATTACACCATCAAGGCCATGGCGTCAAATATCTGGAACAAACCTGGAAATATAAAATAGGTCTCTAAAGGACACGATTGATTATAACTAGAAGGGGAACATGTGTTCTTATCACGAGACCCTATCTGTGCTTAACGCTAACTCAAGAATTCGTCTCATTAATATCTCATTGATTGTCCCAAAAGTCGTTGTGTCATATGCTATCACTCGCTACTATTCTTCTTGGATTACTGATCAGGTCAGGGCTGAATGCTGAAAGTGGGGGTCAACCAAGAACCGAGGTATTGTTAACCGTCAATAAGTGCATCAAGTTCCTATGCCATGTCTAGCCAATCAAAAGTGAAGTTGTATGCTCTCATAATCAAGTCCTATGTTGATGCACAAATAGCTGCCACATTCAACCGTCCGTAACAAACCCAGTTTTTGTATATATTATACAGCGTGAGGTAAAATTATTGTAGAAGTATGGGAAGAGCCCTATTGGCTTGCCCAGCCATAGAAACCCTGTTTTTAGACCACTGTTTCTACAATAATTTTCCCTCTCGCTGTATATGGGGTGGTGCAGTACAATAAGAAAGTGCAGAATTATCCTAGTAGACACGCCCTCAATGGGCGAATCTGATTTCGAGACGACTTTCGAAACTTGACCCAGCACCCCCCAAAATTCCATCAACTGCTACCCCTGATTATTGCGGGGAATTGGCCTGTCCAACAGCCTGTATTTTTCCAGCACCACAGATAATTATGCCCAATGACGAAAAACGGCAGAAAATGGTGTGCAAGAAAAGGCGACCAGTTGCCTGCAGCCACCTGCAGTTGCCTTGGAACGTTCCCTGTGTGTTGACTCGAGCGTCACCTGAGACTCGGTCGTAATATGATTAGTGATGAGACACATACCGCAAAATCTGAGAAATTTCGTTGCGCTGCAGCAGGGATAAGTGGGCATATAGACCTATCAGAGGCAGTCTTTTAACGTCAATCTGCAAGTTTTGGTGTAAAAGGTCCCTGCTGCAGCGCAACGAAATTTCTCAGATTTTACGGTATACCGGTACCCTATAAGTTGTCAATTACTAACCCTTTCGTGGGGGCTAAAATCCATAGTAAATCTACGTGGTGAATCTCAATACCGGCAACAGACCAGTCCTGGACGGGACCCGACGATTTCCAGGTGCTGCCGCCGTCCTGTGGACCAAGCCAAGTAGACCACAGTCGACGACCGTCCAGAACCAAAAGTGTCGGGTAATTTAATTGAACGCCAAGCCCAACCCAATACTAGTGGCAGATTGAACTGTATTCGCTATTGAAGGCTCATAAAGTGAACCTTCACCAGTTTGAGAGTTGTTTTCGTTGAAGGACATCTTTTGTATATAGATCGGAAGTTGCTATGGATTGTAATATACTTTTACGAAAGGGGGGAAATTTTTTCTTTTTGGATTTATACATATCATAAAATTACTAACTATTTTGAGCTGTTATGCAGTCCATAGTCCGACCAGCGGTCCCAAGTGTAGACGGACTGGCTTGGCTGAGACATAGCAGTCGACCGCAGTCCATCAGCAGTCCATGCAGTCCGTCTCAACCCAGACCCAGACTGGCTTGGCACAGTCGGACTGTAGTTGACTGCAGGCGGATTGGACTATTAGCGGCGTTGGTGGTGATTAGCTAGTGAGAGGTTTATTTAGTTCCAATAAGTGATAAGGAAATCAAATGATTTATTAGCAAAGCCGTACTTTGGTGACAGCTTAGTGGATTCTCAACGCAGGCGCAGAAACAAAGGAGCCCTCTACCCTAATCTATTATTTAAGACATCGTAGATGCCCGGTACTAGTATTAAAATATCCTAACATCCAAATACATATTCACCTGGGGTTTGTGGGGGAAGAACGATTCTAATTGGATAACATGCGTGTATGCAACGAGTACCTACTAGATTTTCCGGCTCTTAGTGAGAGTTATGGCCACACGCGAAATAATCTTGAGTGCGTATGTTCGGGCCCGCACGTGAAATAACAGCCGCACGTCAAATACCGCCTATTGACTATAGAGAATTAGTGATATAATAAGGAATAGTATATCTTTTATTTTCTCTATGCTCGTTTTCTTCTCTAAAAATCCTTGGTGGTACTAATTAATATTCGTGTCAAATCATAATATTGTCCAAGTTCAAAAATCGACCGGAGAAAGTACGTACGTACATACCTTGGAAGTAGCGGCAGAGAGCAACACTCTGCATAGCATGAATTTATGTATCAGGCAAACCGGTCATAGTCTGTTCGGGAAGCTTTATTGCAATCTTTAGTCACAGAAAGGAACCCTGCCCATTCGTATCCTAACCTGGAGTACGACTATCTAATCATCACGAACCACTGCACCCGCCAGGCTACAGCTAGACAACAGAAAGATCAGAAAAAAGGAACAATAATCATGCGACCTCATCCTGATATATATCCTGAGCATTCTAAAGCCGATTCCCACAGCGGCACGGTTCAGATAACCTTGTGGGAAGATCCAGCAAGATGCAGCTTTGATCGACGGCCAAGCTTTCAGAGGCCCAAACTCCATCCTTCCTGGGTATATGCAGCTCTTGAGGTCAAACATTTTAGATAGACCTATATCTAGACTTGCGTCGGCTGATTGTAGACTTATCGGCCAAACCCAATATTCCGATCGCCCATCCGCGATTGTTATGGAGAGTTCTCGTGGATTTGAGTAAGTCCGTTGACTTGTCTACGTTCATGATGAAGTCATAATTCATCACTCGTCAACCTTCTTATTTCGAGTGATAATAAACCAGACTTATGGCTGGTTCTGGAACCAATCACACCCATCTCCACAATAGTGTTCTAGGATCCTTTTAATATTCCCCTATTTAGGCCGGTATGATAAACTTGGCAGCGTAAGTAAGTATTTAATTTATTGCCTAATGTTGTATTAGTACGTTCTGCCCGAAGACTTGCCTTGAAACGTGGTTGAATTAGCTGGAATTCCGGATCGGCAGGCTCCTTCCATCATCTGGGATAAAAACAAACTGTCCGCTCACACTTCACTAAGCTCAGTGCCAATTTTACCAGTAGAGGAGTTTGGGGGTATAATAAACTTCTACATAAGGCAAAAAAAGATAGTTGAACCGTGGTAAACCTTTACCCAAGCAATACGCTAACCACATATCTGTGTATGTACGGGACAAGGCGTGTGGCTCCCTGATTTTTTCCAGGGCATTCTACCATATACTTGGGAAGTATGTATAAGAATTGGAATATGCAAACAATTTTTGCTTTAATGTTAGCTACATGGGTGATCTCATATGTCCATGCTGAACTGAGGGTTTCCTGTCGGCTCTGGCTTATTTGTAACTACATGTACTTGCTGGCGACGCGGGCCCTTGTTGGCAAGCCAGGCGCCTGTTAGAGACACCACGCCCCCCTATTATCACGTTTATTTTTGATCCCGGATCCCGGATGACAGAAGATCGCTCTTTCTCTGCTACAGTCGCTCACCTAGTGACGGCGGATCCTGTCTGGTGGTTGTGTTTGCAGTAATTTGCCCTTGGCGTCCCAAACTTCGCTCTGCTATTGGCCTCAAATACCTGTCCGCCATCAGACAGGATCCGCCTTCACCCCGTAAGTGACTGTACTATGGAACGGTATGGCTCGAGACCCTGGGATTCGGGTGTCAGCTTCAATTAACCCGCAGAAACCAGAAGATCAGTTACCTAAACAGTATTATGAAAATTCACTAGCCTTGCATAAATTATTCGTTTTCCAGGATTGGTGCACTCGAGGGTTTCTAAGCGAAAAAAACTCGTTATTGATAGTTGGCGCCTCAAGCCATGAATCTTGGCCAGGTAACCATAACGCGTGCTGGCCTCGAGCTCATCAAGTTTGTGGTACCGCGGATGTGGGTAGAGTACAATTGCGAACTATATTCGCCACATGAAATATCTACTGTGAGATCCGAGAGGACTTCCGTACAATCCAAGCAGGCTTCTTCAACATTAGCCCCCATGAAATATCTACTGTGAGGTCCGAGAGGGCTTCCGTGCAATCCGAGTAGGCTCTCTCGACCCCAGGTTAACCCTTCTTGAAGGCAAGCTTCCGCGTAGAGAGCGCTCCTAAGAATCTTTTTTGATTCGTCGTGTCTCGCCGTTGAGTCTAGTAGATGAAAATTATAGAACCGTGTATATGTACCCTACCTAAGTTGCTTTGACTTTCGAATAACTTTAAATCCGTCCTCAACACCAGCCGGATAAGACCTTTTCAAACGGCCGTGGTTAAGTTAGTCTGACCACCCACGTGTTGTAGAACAAGCATTTGTGTCCAATCCCCTGCAGGGCAGCGATTACATAAATGCACTGCACTATACCTCAAGTGTACGTAAGCATAGACGTCTAGTGCAGCTGCGTAAAGTGCCTACCCAAAAGTTTTCGTGAAAGCCCGAAAGAAGTACTCGGGGCAGGTAAAAAGTACCGGACAATGCAGGTTTTTGGTTCACCAATGGGTGCGCGTGCTAGGCGTGAACTACTACAAAAAAAGCCCAGAGACAAAACTTGCATTGTCCGGTACTTTTTACCTGCCCCGAGTAGGTGGCCCTTTCACGAAAACCTTTGGGTAGGTGCTGTACCTACGTGCTAACCCCGACATCCGACCTGCCAATTAATTGTAGTTGTACATCTGTGCTATGAAAAATAAGGGGTCATATAAGCATAAGTTGCCCAGCATTAAGGTCTATTGACGCCTCGAGCTCTAACGGTAACTAGATTTAAGATATTGTGATATGATAGCAGTACTACCTCTCCTTTTGATTCAGAATATTTTGTTTAGCGCTTCTGTAGAGTACCAGAGCTAGATTAAGGCAATAGGGAGCTTGGCGAATATCAAGGCAATCCGATGAAGCTAGTTTTTCCAAAACTAAGAGGAGCATGTAGTTAAACCCTAATTCCTTAATCCGCTTTCTGTATTGAGGATTGCCAAGGAAAACGACGACTGAGTAGTCACGTATGTAGATTTTGAAGAGACGGTGGGACGGATTGTAGATAATAGTATTATGGATGAAGGTGATACGATAAAGCTTGCCGATCAGATATTTAGATATTTACAAGGGTAGATGCCAACCGGCGCAGACGTTTGACTTTAGCCGGTAACTATGTTGGTGTTCTGATCCCACTTTTAAGATAAAGAAATGTTAAGGAAGTACAGCCGGTTCGTATCATTGGTTGTTTATTGCCTTGTTTAAGCCAGGTAAATAATTCCTTCTCTATAATGTTTTACTCCAAAAGCAACCATTAAGATACCGACCGTTTGGTAGCGACTCGCGGAATACGGGATCCGGGGTCTGTGAGTGTTTCGGGGGTTAAATAAATCATGCACCGATATATATATATGTGTGTAGGGGGGAATGCGTAGATAAATCGGGCGCGAAAATTGCTTCTTTATCTTGCTACTTTAGCTCCGTGTGTCAACACAAGTGGATACACAGACCCCATCATGTGTCCAAGAAAGACCTCGACCCAGAGTAAAGGTTATTGGGTCGATTATCCTAATTTAAATTCCTGGATGGCTGGCGTTACCGATATCAACATCGTGTAAGTCTGCAATTGAGCTTGAGAGCGGACTTCTGAACATGATTCCTGCCCAGTACTAGCGAGAAAAACAAGTCTGTCCCTTTTGGTACGTGTGTGGACAAGAAAGATTGGTGTCCTACCTACGTACAAAAAGGGAGACTTTTTTTCTCACTAGTACAACACAATTCCATGCAGAATAAAGCCGTCACTAAAGTGACCTTCTAAAATTGGGAAGAGTTCAAGAAACTACTACACAGATAAATGCCCAAAATTGGACAGGAACACCACATGACAACGTGGTAATGTCTTAGCGGTAGAGGTTATGAGAGTATCATGCCAACTTGTTCTCTGAGACTGTTTTCTGTCTTCTTTCAGCTAGTGATCTGGAACTAACTCTCCAGAAATAACTAGAATTATAAACAGCTTTCGGGTTTGTATCGGATAGTTTATCCGTGCAATTCCCAAAGGGCCGGTAACTGAAAAGTGGTCAAGGCCAACCGCTAAAACTGAAACTGTTTTCCCAACACTTCCGCTGAATCAAAGTTGGTAGAGATCCTCGTGATGATTCATAGTGTCAAGCCTTCGACCATAGACCAATGGCCGGTTACTCTTGGTGAATCGCAGGACTAGCTTGTCCGCACGTGGTCACTAATACGTTTAAACCCTGAGCCATTCAAAATGCAAGCAGTTTTGATGTCGAGATGATACCTCAAATACATGCCCACAAAGATAAGGCCCAACTATATTATCATGTCTCCTTAGACATTAAGCCAGTGTTCGTGAATTTAAAGACGTTTATTTCTTCAAAGAGAGTTAGTATATCTGTTAGCCTTTTTTCTTCTTTTTTTTTTCTTTCCTTTTTTTTTTTGGCGTTGCATCATTCGACTGTTGTTACCGTACCACCGGGGAAGAAGGCTATGAGAATACCAAATTTACCGGCGTTGCGGATCAGGCCTTAGGCGTTGTTCCACTAAGAACGGCACAGGTCCTCATAGAGAAACGCCGAGAACTTCCATATATAGTAAATTACCAGCATCAATAGCCCCCTCCCTTCCGTAGTTTTCCGCAGAGCTAGAGTGCGGTAGGGTTATGCACATTTAAAGAATTCTTGCAGGGTGACTGACGATGGTGACACTGCTGACCAGACTGAACTAATTGGGTATTAGAATGAGAAATTGTGGGGCCCACGGTATCAGAGACCTTCCTCTAAAGTCTTTACCGGCGCACTGACTCGAATATGCCAATATTCAAACAGTATTTCAAGCTTAATCTGGAGCCACGTTACGGACGAAAGGCGGGCATAAAGCAGACGATCTAGATTGTAATAGATACTTTATTTATGACGAGATGTCCATGTTCTGGAGTATAAAACCATTTATCCATTGGGAACACCTATCCCTTGTGAACATAGACGGGCTACTGCGTAATCAGCACAATTCTGTGCGCACATCAACTTTAAGAGGGCATGGATTACCAGATTTAACCCAGAGATCAGCACGCCATAACCACCGATCCAACATGCTCCACTCGTTGTTTGATCTTTGCTTCTTCATAAGATTCATTTACTATGTTTATTCAGGCGGATTGTATAGTAAACAGGTTTCTTAGGGCTCCGTTTCGGTAATTCCCGCTGGAGAAAAAAGTAAATAGTATTTGGTCCTGATACATGTAAGTGTGGTGTTCATATGTATAGTGTATTCTTCTCGAAACTCCCAAAAAGATTGCAAGCGTTACCATATCATATTTGGTGCGCACAAACAAGACCGCATCTTGCTCTTCACGGTTCTCACGTTCCTTAGATATTGGAACCATGGATCACGTACATGTAATGCAATGCAGTGTAGCTGAGATCGGTTTTAAATAAATGCCTAGGCGCATAAACCCAGGAATGGAAGGGGGACTATAAGTGAAAGAAGTAGGTGGAGACTAAAGAAGAAATACCCGCAGTGCAAGATTCAGCCTTGCCCTCCAATTCGGAACTTACTCCGTACCAGGTTCTTGGGTATGAGATACTCGTCTCTGCAGCACTTTATAAGGCTTGAAGTCTAAGAATTTTTTTTCTTTCTTTTTTAGGTAAGGCAAATGAAGGATAATGTATACCGAACAGAATCTGGGCGGCGGACCAACGGGTTATGAATTTTTGACAACACAACTGTTCGAAACCCCCACGTCTAAGAAATCCAGTCTGTTGGTTTTGGCTGGGCGACCCAGCAGTCTGTTAACTGTCGGACTCCAAGGCCGAATTTGGATGTTGCCGGGTACCGCGTATGGGATGCATCGATAGATGGGAAACAGAAATCGATTCCAGACTGCCGGGTCACTTTGGGTGGTTCCAACTTCCCATACCCCCGCTTTTCCCGCTGCCTATTCCACATTCCACTAAGGCAAAGTCTACATGCATGCACTCGGGGAGCTCACACTAGTACTCCACTATAATGGAAGCCAGCCCACCACAGCGGTACACCCAGCCTGCTGGGTTGCTTCCCTCAAAACAGCCCCATCCCCTGTCAAGAAGCTCAGAAATACCCACCTACCCTATTGAAGAAAGAAAAGTGCACAGTGCACAGTGCAGTACTTCGCTTTCTCATTTTACTCTCTTTCCCTATATGAGATGAATGAATGATATGTGTCGACTACTCCTGCGGGAGCGCGCCATGATAACCCTTTTTATCTTCCGTAATTTTCAGTTATATTCCCAGACGTTGTTGATACATACTGCTTCCCCAGGAATGAGGGACTTTATTTTTCACGCTTTGATCGCAAACTCCCCCCGCAGCCGTTCTGACGGAGGTTCTTCCACGAATCTGTCTCCTCCTTATCCTTTCGGAACCAATTTCTGCCCCTCGTTAGACCTTGAGCCCCGGTCCAAGCCGCTATAGCGGAGATGAATTGAGTTCATCCGCAGGAGCCTAGTACTCCTGCACTAGACGAAGAGAAGCAATCCTGCATAGTCCCCATCCTTGTTGTTGGTCCCAAAAGTCCCCCCAACGAATTGGTAGGGCAGTTCTAAATTATATAACAGCAGCACTAGGACGGTTGTGTTGGTGAGAAGACAAGAGATCATACCTGCCTATATCCAAGAGACTTCCATTCGATACTAAGTTAGCCTGACTGGTACTTTATCACAATATAACCATCCACTACCATACCTTTTCAAGCCAGACGAATATCATTCAACAAGCCCTTCCAGGGCGCCTATTGAAGCCATCAATATTTGCTATATTTTAGCACAATCGAGCAGTCATAAAATCCACTCAATACGATGACGGGCAGCAAAGATTCCAGGCCTTTAGCGATAGACCCAAACTCTCAAATAAATCGACTAGGCCTAGGTTCTGCTCAACAAACACCGTCCCAATCATATTTCTCTTCCTCTCCTTCACCACCACCATCATCCCCTCTTCCACAACCTCCAACCACTCAGAACTGTGTCCCTTTCTTCGACCGAGCGATAAGCAATGCATCTAAACGCCGAAAAATTGTTGATTGCGGTCGCCAGCAGCTCGAGATTCAACGCTCGGCTCACACAAACGGTGAACCAATTCCTGCGTTTGATTGCTCCTCCCTGAGTATGGACGATTTCGTCCAGGAATTTTCAAATGAAAATGCCATTGAACGATTTTCCGTATGTGATTGGGTAGATGACTCAAATGTCGTCCATGCCCGTGTGGCGATGGCAGAGCTTGAAAAGCACTATGCAGTGTCGACGATCGCGAGTACGAGTACCAAATCCACGTAATAATAGACGTTTTCAAGACGGGAGTGGAAGACAAGAGTTGGTTTTTTTCCCTTGCTCTGTCTCATTAAAATTCTTATTTTCTTTTGGTTTGTTTTTAGCGTTAGCGGGAGGCATGTCATGATATTTTTCTTATCTCATTGAAGTTTAACCCTACCGTGATCGAGTTAAGTGAAGTGGTAATTCACTTCAACCGTATTGCGCATAAAATATCGCAATAGGAAATATCTAGATGTCAGCCTTTGCTTCGGGAATGTGCTGATGGGTCTGGTGCCCGTGTTCTGTGTTTCCTTCTTTTGTTGAATGTCCTGTCTGAATTGTTATTACACCTAGTCTCAGCGAAGCAACAATGCGGCGCATTTAGTTTATTATTATAAAGTGAATATATGTCAGAATTCATGGAAGAAAGAGTTAATTGTTCGCATTTAGGCCCTGAGTTGAAAAGGTTTGGGGCTCCCCCTATGCAATAAACCGTCCAGATTCTTCCTCCCGGTGTATTCAAATACGGGTATAGTACGGCGGGCTATCAACCTTTTCGGGTTGAGCAGGTGGTTTGATTAAGATCTGGTTACCGAACGCACGTATGTTGCCGAATTAGCCGAGTTGTGTTCTATTTCTGTGGATCATAACTGCCATGGTTAAGATTTTCGAACCAACGGTTTGTTATCCATTACTTAGAGTTGTGCTCTTGACATTGCTGTTTCAAATTTTCAGTAGTGGCCTGGCCCTTTGCCCTGTGGAAACTCCCACCGAACTCTTCCTTCCCTTTCTGCAATGAGTTATCCTCTGGCCTGAGAATCTTTAGGTGGGCCATCACGACGATTTTCATACAATCTAAGTCCAATTCAACCCGCACTTGTAGCAGGCGATGATTCTTTGGACATTTCTCGGCGACTGTAATTGATGTACCGCCCATATATTTCTAGACCGTCCCGAGACTTGATTGCATGGCAGCAGCGGCTTAATTTTAACGGGCAGGAGCAGTAGCGGACGATGGGGTGCATATGCCTGTTCCCATCGACTTTAATATGGTGGGTAGCTACCTGCGTGGGAGTTGAAGTTGAGATATATACCGATTACCCTAGTCCCACCCCGGCCTCGGCCCTGTGGATACACTCGCTTCCAGCACACTGACTGCAGGAGGTGACCGGTTTTAATACGTGGCCTGATCTTGATAGAGAAGAAATAAGAGATAAATACGACGAGGTTGGGACTTCCGAGAAAATAGTTGATATCGATGCTCACGCTTTCGTTGTTGTGATAGGCATCAGGGGACGTTGATAGGGTGAGCTACTATTGACGGATCTACAGACCAGGTACCTACCAGTAGCGTGATCTGTACCTGGTAGCTCATAGTACTCTTCATCACTCACGAAGCGAATCGTTTATGTCATAGCTCCTTTATTTCAAATGGGTTAAGAACAAGGAACAGGTCTTTTGTTTAAATTTCATGACGTAACGGCAACGGCTAACGAAGATCATTGATTATCACTCGTCTATCATTGTTAGCTTAGATAGTCAACCGCGTACGGGGTTCAACATTGATGTGTAACAACCATGAACTCCGAAATGATTTCCATTAATCAGTCCAGGGATATGCTATAGTGTGAAAATAGGACCGGGGCTGGAAAATAAGCGAGCGATAGTGGCCGGCTGAAGTAAGTAGATTATCCTAGTTCTCCTATATATCGCTGTAAGAGTATAATAGGGCGCACAATAAGGTGCATTTAGGTACCAATTTGCAGCTCCAATTACAATGTCTATCTTGCTTAGCTCTTTCTAATCTGACAGATACATGTATATATTCCGGTAGAACTATTGCGGAAGTCAGAACTAAAAGAGTGGGTTTCTTGGTCCGTGCTCACTGCAAAGATTCCTTTAAAGGCCAGTGGGACTATCAGGTCATGGAAAACCCACTTTAATTCTACCAGAGTGCATATTTCCGCCAGGCATCTGGAATTGCCTGTATGGTATCGGGAGAATTCGATAGTAGAAAGCCACTGGTAGTAAGTAAGGTTGTGCATGCTAGTCTCCTCCAAACAGTTTAGACGCATCAGACTAGAATTTCGCTACAGCGACAGTAGGAGCAAGACCAACTATGTATACCCCTCAAATTAGACTATACTGGTACTTTTATGGGCCCTTTCTCTTCCTTCCTTCCTGTCATAGCAGAGCCTTGGGTTTCTCCTCGCAGTCATAATTCATGACCTAAACTCTAACTCGGGGTCTAAGTTTCTCACAATTGCACCAGCTGCAACCCAACCTCCTGAGTGCCATTACAGATCATAAATATTGACCCTTGTGCGGGACACGCGGGCCAGATATCCATAACTCTTGAAAAATTGTCTACATTTTGTTGTAGGGTTGCAGGTGAGGTGAAGCTACGTACAAGTGTGAGATCGCGTTAAATGGATGATCTACCTAGTACTACAGACCTTGTAACCCCGAGACCGAGTGATATTCCATGCGTGACAGGACGAGTATCAACCCGTGATTGAGTCCAGCAACCCTTGGCACTTGAATGTGTTATAACTGGCACTCACAGACCGAGTGATATTTTATGTGACATTAGTTAGCGTCGGATTTGAATATGTGGTGCTGATCCTTAGTAGTATGGTTGTTGGGCTCGACATGTACAAACGTAGTCGAGTTGATCAGGTTGACAGATTGCAGACGATTTGTCCTTAAGAACCGGAAAGCAGAATCCAACTGTAATATGTACCTAGTCTAGTTCTAAAACTCTATCTTGATTGAAACATTTGACATCTTCCTATATAGTAATCACATATATCTCGCACCCGCCCGCCCGCCCGCCCGCCTACAACACCCAGTTGAACCGGCCATAGACCAAGTGAATATCTCATTAAACCCTAGCATGCACGCATCTCTATACATGACATGACACCCCGTTATTTTTGTTTTTATCTTTATAACCACGTTCCAGCCCGATTGATAAAACAACTCCCATGAAGAAAGAAAAAAAAGCTAATAAAAAGAAAAAAAGAAAAAAACGATCTTATAGTCAAAGGAACACACACGCCCACAATCGCCCAACACAACCCATGAAGAAAAGAAAAGAATAAAAGGTACAGAGAAAAGAGAGCCATCCTGTAAGAAGAGAAAACTAACAAGAAAGCAGAAACTCTAAACACCAACACCTACCCCGCCCCCGCAGAAATTAAGAAAAAGAAAGAAAGAAAGCGCTAGTTATTACAAGAAACTCACCGGATCAGATCTCAATATCGATCCCAAAATCCAAGGACGCAATAACATCGTCCACACCACCCATTCTGCGTCCCTTCTTTGCGCCATTACCGATCAAGCCCACGCCTTTCGGCGTCTCGGACTCCTCCTTGGTGCCCGAAGCGGAGCCCTCGCCTTCAGCCTTATCGTTCCGGACCTCGACCGAGCTGTGCATGACCCTGGCCTTGGTCTTGACCCTCATGAACGGATTGCTCATCTTCCCAAGGCGTTCAGCCTCCTCGGCTGCTTTCCGGGCTGCACGCTTCTCGTCCAGCTCCGCCTTCCGGAGCTCCGCAATATTACGTTTTCGGTTTTCGGCGTTGAGGCGAGCGAGGCGGTCCATTTGACTATCGGCTCTTGCATGTGGCCGGCCTTTAGAGTCCTCAAGTTCCTGTAGCTCCTTGTCGAGACGAAGGATCTCCGCCTCGTCACCGTTCGTCACGGCGAACTCGCGCTGCTGCTTTAGTCTGGCACGGGCCATTACAATCTTGACAGGGTCGATCTTGTCCTTGTTGCGCTTTTTGATCATTTCGCTGATCTCCTCTGGCGTGAATGTGCGGGAGTCGAGGACGCGGATGTCGTGGGCCTTCCTTTCAACGAAGCTGAGGGTAGGAAGAGACACTTTGTCGAATTCGAGCTGCTTCTTGAAGCGCTGGAACTCGGATTCCGTCATAGGGGAGTCACTGAGGAAATCCATTTGGAAGGACTTCTCGGAGAGACCGTGTTGGATGCGGACATGTTTGTCTGTACGACGCTTTCCGTCCAGCAAAGTGTAGGGTTTGCCAGTAACAAAGCCTTTGATCTGGCCGATTCTGTAGGCAGTGGTGTCCTTTTCACGGTCGTAGAGGGAAACACGAACGAAGCAGTCTATATCCCGTTAGTACAAGTATAAGATCAGAAAGCATGGGGAGAATATACAAACCTCGCACAGCCTCCTCAAACCCAGGATAGTCACAGAGTTTCCCCATTCCCGACCGTCCGATCCGGGCCCTGTTCAAATCCTGGAGCTGGATCTCCCGCTCCTCTTTGGCGGGGGCATACAGCTCCTCCGCAAAGCCCGTCTTCTCATCCTCTTCATCCGCCAAACTCCGTCTCTTGTGCCCGTCGTCATCCCCCCTTTCAGTCTTGCCCGATCCCGCAGCCCTAGTGCTCCTATCCTCTCTCGCCTTCTTCAGCTCCTCCAGCTTCCCGCGCTTCGTAGTCTCCTCCTTCTTCTTCGGCATGCTCTTTGTGCGCGCGCTCCGTCTCGTGCTCGCGTCGCCGCCAGAAACCTCGCTGGCGGCAGTACGGCTCTTAAGCAGATTCCGAAGATGCCTGTCCTGCTGCGCACGCTCGATCTGTGCCGCTCGCTCCGCAAGCTCAGCCTCGCGCGCAATCTCCTCCATGGCAAGGAGACGCTGCATATCTGCCGTGTCTTTGTATTTGCCCTCGAGCGGATAAAGATCGCGGACGCTTTCCTCCTCTTCTTCCGACGAGGACGAGGCGAGATCCATTGCTTCGTCGGCGTCGCTCTGCGAGGAGGCTTCGTCTGACGAGGGTGCTTCTGAGAGTGCTGACGAGCTTTTTGGGAGTGATGGGAGATTAGCATTGTGGTTGGGGAGGAGATGAAAGGAGGCGGAATCCACGAGATAGGGGGGGGGCTGGCTTACTCGTCATCATCGTCATCGCCGTCGTCGTCAGAGTCTGTCTTTTTAACCTTTTTGGAGCGTGGTTTCTTTGAGGATGTTGGGCGGGTGCGTTTTTTGGCGGGGGACGTGGACGTGGGTGGCGAGGAGCGTTTTCGGCGTGGAGGAGAGGACAGCTTTGTGTCTTCGTCGTCTTCGCCCGCGAGCATGAGGAGTTCGTCGTCGAGAGACATTCTGGCTGATTTTCTGGAGAGTTTTCCGGGGGTGTGAAGGAAGGGGTGGGAGGTTTGTGTGTAGAGAATTTCACGGGCAAGAAGAGGAAATGAGGGATTGAGGAGAGAGAGGGAGAGAGAAGGAGGGAAAAAGGGAGAAGAAAAAAAACTAGGGGGGGCGTTGGGGGGGTTTTATATTTATGCTCGCGGATCGATTAGAATTTACATCAGCGAGAGCAGCAGCACCGCAGCACCACCAAGGACAGAGCGCGATTGATGCTCCTGGGCACAAGTATGAGCTTAGGGCTTAGGGCTGATTTGATGACTGAGCCATGAGCGGCGCTTGCTGCATGACGTCGCCTCGCCCACCACTCACCCCGCGCAATCAACTTCTTTCCCATTCAGATTGATTTGCTGCGCTCTGTGCCTTCTGCTTCTGCCTATTCACTCTTGACTCTTTGGGACTGCGTGGGGGGTGCAATTAAAGACGATCAATAGCAATATAAGCACATATAACCCCAGCAAGCATTAAAGCAAGCAAGCACAATACATACCAAGCCATGGCCAACAGGTTTATTGCTACTGCCCTCCCAAAGCAGCTGAGGCTCGCAAGGGTGCAGTACTCTGCAGCACCTTACGTCCCTATGAGGGGACTTGCTACCACTACCAGTGATGCGTCTGCTGGCTCCAGCTCGGCGGAGAAGGTGCACCCGCGGGCTCGCCCGTTGACGCAGAAGGAAAGGGAGTTTTTGGAGCGTGCTGTAAGTGTGGCGTCTACTTATCTACATGTATATGATGGTGGCACTATACTCGTATCTTCCTGACGTTTTTGAAACTGGGCCACTATTGCATACACCGAAATCATCAGCTTGGCGTATTTTTTTGTATGGGTATGCAATATTGGTTGCGTCCACAAACGTCAGGAAAAATTACGAGTACTCGCAATTTCACAGCGTTTCCGGACGCAACTGCTATTGCATACACAGAAAAAACCCGCCAAGGCTATTTTTTGTATGGCATGCAATAGCAGTTGTGTCCGGAAACGCGAGTATTTTGTTCCCCATTATGCATAGCTTTTATGGGGCCAATGGTATTCTACTTTTGGTTCCCCCCCTCCCCTTCCCCACGTAAATGCTGTAAGGCCTAAAAAAGGCATTGATGGTGGCAGGGTCCAATACGTTGTGCGACGTATGGACCGACCCGATTAATACCATCAGTCCCTTTTGGGAAAATATGGGCAAACCGATCATTACCCCCAAAAAAAAAACCAATATCAATGCCTATTAATTGACACACATAACAACCCCCATCTAACCACCCCTCCCAGATCCGCGTCAACCAAGCCGGCGAACTCGGCGCAAACCTCATCTACGCCGGCCAATACGCAATCTTCAAGAACGACGCCCGCCTCCGCCCCCTGATCCGGCACATGTGGGACCAAGAAGTGCACCACCTCACCACCTTCAACACGCTCATCGCAAAGCACCGCGTCCGCCCCACGGCCATGCGTCCGCTGTGGAACGTGGCTGGCTACGCGCTCGGCGTCGGCACGGCCCTGCTGGGCGAGAAGGCGGCGATGGCGTGCACCGAGGCTGTCGAGACGGAGATTGGCGGCCACTATAACGACCAGATTAGGGCGCTGCTGGAGATGCTGAGGGAGGAGCCCGAGTTGCTAAAGAGTGGGGAGTTGAAGGAGTTGGTGGATGTGATTAGGAGGTTTAGGGATGATGAGTTGGAGCAGTGAGTGGGCCCCTGTTTTGCGTTTCCGTTTTTTTGGTTTGGTGTGGGGTTGGTGGGATGGATGTGCTGACGTTGTGGATGGATGGGGGTAGTTTGGATACGGCGGTGGAGCATGATGCGAAGGGCGCCAGTGGGTATGAGTTTATCTTTAATGCGATTAGGGGTGGGTGTAAGGCGGCCATCTGGATCAGCTCTAGGGTTTGAGGTGCCGATGGGGCTGTATATAGGGTTATGTTCTGCTGCTGCTGTTCTTGTTCTTGTTCTGGTTTTTACTTGAGGTTTGAGGTGTATGGCGCATTACTATGGAAGACCTCGATGTGTGGTTGCAGTTATGATTGGTACTTAGAACCACCCACATCTCACAATAAAGCTTCCCACGAATTTCTTTGCTTGACTAAAAACCTGCCAATCAATCATTACCCTTCTAACAACATGATTTACCTACAAGTATTGGCTATAAGTGTTTACCTACTACTATAAATATAATATCTACTCCTACTCCTTCTTCTTCCCAAACAGCTCCACAATCTTCTCGATCGTCGTATTCCCCCCGCTCAGCACAACACCGACATTATACCCCCTCCCTCCCCTCCTCTTCCTGCCCTCCTCCCCCTCCTCCGCCGCCCACCTCTCCACCTCCTCCTTCCACCCCTCCCCGCCCAACACAACCGCAACAGGCACCGCCCCACTGGGCTCCACCAACACCTTCATCCTCTCCACCACCAGCCCCATCGCACTCAATATCTCCTCCTCCCCCACCGTAAACACCCCCTTCACCAACTCCTTATCACTCACAACCCCCCAATTAATCACCCCCAGCGGCGTCCTCAACCCGTCCGCAACAGTCCCACTAACAACCTTGTCCACCCTCCTCCCCTCCTTCAGCCCCCTCGCAGCGTCATCCGCCCCCTCCCTCGGCTCCGCACCATACACGCGCACCCCCGTGCCCTCACATGCGACCGCAACACCACTCAGCATCCCGCCGCCGCCGCACGGTGCCACGATCGCATCCAGCGGCAGACCCAGTTCGGCTGCCTGCTCCTGCAACTCCAGAGCCAGCGTGCCCTGCCCGAGAATGATGTTGCCGTGGTCGTACGGCGGGATGTAGACGGCGCCCGTGCGCGCCTGCACCTCGGCGGCGGCGGCTTCGCGCTCGGTGGAGGTTGGCCCGCTGAAGGTGAGGATGCCGCCGTAGGAGCGGGTTGCGGCGATCTTGCTGGGCGTGGAGATGTGTGGCATGATGATGTAGGCGGGGATGGGGAAGCCGCGGGTATGGGAGGCGGTGCGGGCGGCGAGGGCGAGGGCTTGGGCGTGGTTGCCTTTAATTGGGTGGAGCATGTTAGTATATTTATACCGAGTATATATATATATGCGGCTGGACAGCTAGCTAGGCTAGAGGGGGGGGGGGGTAGATAGATACCAGAGCTATGCGTTACAACGCCATTCCTCAGCTGCTCGTCGGAGAGGCGGGCGAGTGCGTGTGTGGCGCCGCGGATCTTGAAGGCACCGATCTTTTGCAGGTTCTCGGCCTTGAAGAGGAGGGTTATGGGTGTGGTGGGGGTTGAGGCCAGGGCAGAGAGAGTGGTGGAGGTGAGGACGGGTGTGCGGTGGATGTGGGGGGTGATGAGGGCGTGGGCGGAGAGGACTGAGTCGCGGGTGAGCGGGAGGGTGGATGGGGTGGGGGGTAGGGGCGGGGGCGGGGGCGGCCTCGGTGGACATGGTGAGATATGTGAGTGTTTTCTTGTGTCTGTTTGGTGAGCGGTGGGGCTGAGGGTGGTGAACTGGTGGGGAAGCTATTACGACTGACGCATATATATATATATATAGATGACTGGGATGTAGAGTGCCGCGGCTATATTGATTGATCCCTGGTGAGCCTTTTGCCTCGCTCCAGCACGTCAATGATCGCCATTATGGCGGTATAAAAACATACAGATTGATGATTTTCGGTTCCGGACTGATGATACCGTATCTACCAAGAAGCCCGATATTTATGCCATAATTAGTAATTAATATAGGAAGCATTGACCGTAATATTGCTATAGGTTCAGAGTTGTGATACCGACCAGAGCATACAACGTAGCTATTACTACATGTATCACTCTAAGCACCGAGGCCTGGTAGTGATCAATCCGGCACCTTTCCTTCTATGCCCCTTGACTGGGTCGGGACTACAAATAATTCATGTATACGAGTAGTTAACACTAATATTAATGGAATTAGCCAACTGTGAAAATTACTAAGAGATGGGACTAATATTACGTAGCGGAGATCTGGAGCAAGGTATCACCCACATGCACACATTCTGTTATTGTTGACTAACAGCTAACTCAAAGGCCCAAACCCTCCCAGGCTGCCCACGCTCAGGGTCACACTATGAGTGATGTGCAAGTTCGAGGATGGGTGAGATGATGGTGTATTGGTCTAGGTTACAAAGTCTGGTTTTATACGGGTCTGAAAACAGGACGGGTCCGGTCGCTTGATCTGGTTCAGCCACGTCTCCGCTGAGCCGTGTCGACACAACGTCCCAAATAAGGCCAGTACCCCAGCTACATGTAGTGGCCCTCAATACCCGGACCACCGGCCGGCCCCCAAGCCTTAGGGACTTCTATATAGTAGAACTATCTCTGCTATGAGTGGTTACTCGCTGTTTCATTATCCGCCCATCAGTATCGATCGATTTGCGATCAGTTGATAATCGATGACCGACATTGGCTTGCTGCATGAGCTATCACTCGACTAGTGCCACCCACTCGAGACCCACGGCCACAAACCAACGCTCGTCTGATGGTGAATAAACCACTATTAGATCTTCGCAAGTTGATACATGAGTAAATAGTCCTGACCTTCCTATGTGTCATGAATTAGTGCTCACATCACGGACGATCAACTCCCAATGTCTGACTTTTGGCATCAGTATGAACTTTGGTCATACATGAATCATAGGAGAAATCTAAAATCTTAAGCTTGGTTCATGGAAGTAGACAAGCTCGAGTTGTAGATAGGATTATGATGATTATGGCATAGAAGTAAAGGCAAAGAAAGCAAGACATAGAAATAGCCGGGGGAAAAAAAACTACATGTAGCTACTGAGGACACAGTACTCGCTATGCATGTGATCTGTCCTTCAATTGACCCACTGGGTATAAGTGAGTACCTAATCACTTAGACACAGCCCTTACCACTAGCTACTACAGCTAGCCCTCAATCCCAACCTCTCTACCCCTAACATTAAGAACTCCTAGCCGACTAGCTATACGTGCAAGTACTCGCCCACGCATCCAGTTGATTATCTAAGAATACAACAATATAAACACATCAACACCGTTACCGATCACTGCATGAACTATCACTCGGTCCTCCTCACCACACTCCTCACCACACTCTGCACCCTCCAGCACAAGCCGAAAAGGCTCGATGTTTCTTGACGACAAGTGAGTTACAGAGACCATTACATTACAGCCGCACGCGTGGGTATTGGTAATGACTGTTACGCTGCGCTGGTGACTCTTAAGCATAAGTTGGTATGTATTATATGGAGACCTGGTAATGATTGATAAGGCACCTTTTTATCGCTAGCTAGCTCTGGCAGAATTGTTTTTGATCACTAGCCTAAACTAGCTAGAGCGCCATGCATGATAGCTGATAGGAGAGATGGGACCGATTCGATGTGGTGTAGAACAAAGTATCATTATCATTTGGCATGTATAGCTAATTACGTTTGGCTGATATTTGCCAATTATGTTAACTCCCAGCTGAACCATAAGAACGGTTTATAGCCTGGCACAACACTAGCTAGTCGTGGTAATGATGCAACAAGAGTTATGTTACCCCCCGTTCTCAGATGCTTGCGGTTGTGCATAAGGTGCAGCCCATGTTTGCTGCTTAACACAGATCAGCTAGGGACAGTGAGACATGACTGGCATGGTGTATGTACCGAAGATCTCCGTCTTTGTGTCTCAGCTCTGGCCCTTGAATACATGTATATAGAAAAGTACCATCCACGGCTGGGCCCCCGGGTGCCAGTGAGTGGTCGTGGATTGGAAGTACTCGATGAACCATGTTCCCACCACACATGAGATATCACTCGGTCCTCGTCCCCGTACCCATCCATTCCACCTCCGCCGCAACCTTCCCCCCATTCCCTCCTCAAGAAACGCCAAAGAAGAAGAAAAAGCCACAAAAAAGAAAGAAAAAACTCCTCTATCATTCATTACGTCCCCCCCCCCCCCTTCTCCCCTTCCCCACCTCTCCCCACCCACCCATCCGCCCCCCACAAACTAGCTACATGTAGCTACACTAGCTACATAACAGCCCGATAAACACCCAACCCCACCATCGACGCCGCAATGCCATAAATCCCCATCCGCCGCGCACCAACCCCCCACCGCGTCGCCGCCTGGCTGATCATCTTCTCGCGCTCCCGCAGCTGCGCACGCCCGCTCACAAACGTGTAGGCGCCGAGCCCGATGAATGCGGCCGAGCCTAGTTGTTGAGTGTTAGCGAAACTTTCTGCGTTCTGTACCTACAACCCCTAACTTCTTGTTGGGAAGAAGGGGAGTGGGGAGGGAGTGGGGAGGGAGAGGGAGAGGGAGAGGGAGAAGGAGTGGCAGGGGAGAGGGAGAGGGAGAAGGAGTGGCAGGGGAGAGGGAGAGAGTACCGATGGCTCTGCACGAATTACAGTCCTCCTTCCGGTCTTCCTCCAGGATGTTTGAGAGCGGCGGGAGCTCCATCTGGATCCCGCCGGTGTTGCTACTGCTTGAAGACATGGCTGTAGCTGCTGTGGTTCAGTTCAGTTATGTATTTATGTATGTAGCTCGGATCGCCGGATCGAATCGAATTGAATCAATGATGTCTTGAAGCTGCTGGCGCTGTCGAGAAAAAGCTTAAGTTTGGCGTCGCCAAGCAGGGGTTGCCCCACTACGACCCGGCACGTGACCCGTCGCTCGACAGCAGCAAGCAACGTCACTTCGCGGGGCTCAACGCCATCACCGGGCAGCACTCGAGCTGATTTACGCATTCACGGGGGAGAGCATTCGGAGACTCGCTGGACAGCACTCGGGTTAGCTCTTAGTTACAGTCTTGCAAGATAGCATTTCATAACCTCACTTGAGCTGGGCCCTATCTACAATACAGCTCTGGGTGTACCACTCGAGCTCTAACTATACCACTAGTACTCGAGCTCTGCACATCACCTATCCACTATCCACTACTCAAGCTCTACACCCCACCACATACACCCACCCAAACTCCACCACGCCCACAATGAGCGCCATCGAAGCCCTCCACATCCACCGCCGCCTCCCTCCCGCCCCCACCATACCCCCCCTCCTCCTGCACACCTGGCGCCGCCCCTCCACGCCCGCCAGCACACTCCTAACACACTACCAGTCGCACCCCGCGCCGCGCCCGCCGCTCATCTACCTCCCCAACACCACCCCCCCCACGCTGCTGTTCAGCCTCGAGCACAACAACCTGCTCTTCCTGTGCCCCACCACATCCGAGATCGAGCCCCTGCTCGTGCTCGAGTTCCTGCACCGCGTGGTGGACGTGCTGGAGGACTTTCTGGGCAGCCCGCTGCTGGAGGGAAAGATTGAGGCCAACTACGATGTGATCGCACAGCTGCTCAATGAGATGTGTGATGATGGAATCCCGTTCACGACGGAGCCGAATGCGCTGAGGGATGTGGTGCTGCCGCCGAGTGTGCTTGGGAAGTTGTTGAGTAATGTTACGGGGCTGCCTAGGTATTTATCTTTCTTCTCCTCCCCCTCCCGCCTTCCCCGTCTCTCCAACGCCAAATAGCTAACCCCCACCCCGCCTCAGCACCTCCCTCTCCCTCACCCCCACCCCCCCGACAACACCCTCCACAATCCCCTGGCGCCGCTCCAACGTCCGCCACACCACCAACGAGCTCTACGTCGACCTCATTGAACTCATCACCGCCACCATCGCGCCCTCCGGCCGCCCCCTCTCCGCCCGCTCCAACGGCACCATCGCCATGACCTGCAAGCTCACCGGCATCCCCGATCTCCTCCTCACCCTCCAGACCCCCAGTGCCCCCCAGCGCCTCGGCTCCAGCCCCGCCTGCGGCCTGCAGTTCCCCGTCTTCCACCCCTGTGTGCGCCTCACGCGGTGGCGCGACCGCCCTGGCGAGCTGTCATTCGTGCCGCCGGACGGAAAGTTTGTGCTCGCCTCGTATGAGGTTGATTTGCTACCGAATGTCATCTTGCCGGTGGCGGTCGAGATCAGGATCTTGGGTGCCGAGTTTGAGGTGAGGGTGCTTGTGAGTACTGCGAATATCACGGGTGGGGGCGGGGGTAGTAGTGGGGGTGGCCGTGCGGGGGGGAGGAGCCCCGCGTTTGGTGGGAGTAGCAGTAATCCTACGGTGGAGGAGGTCAGTGTCAAGGTGCCGTTGCCGCCGGCGGTGAAGACGCTGGTGGGCACGAGGTGCTCGAGAGGCGAGTTCCATCATGAGGGGAGAGAGCTGACGTGGAGGATACCTATGAATGGTGGCTTCTCAAGCACGGGGGGGACGGTGACGTTGAGGAGTGGCGTCGTGGTCAAGAGCACGGGCGAGGAGGACGAGAGCGACGACGAGGCTGTGGTCGCTCCTGACGAGGGTGAGTATAAAGAGGACTTGCCCCAGGACACTAATGGCGGTGGCAGTAAAAAGAAGGACAAGACAGAGTCAAAGAAGAGAAACGACAAGAGGATGGCGATGGCCATGCCACGCTGCGCACTTGTCTCGTTCTCTGTCAAGGGATGGCTGGCAAGCGGGGTGAAGGTCGAGAGCCTGAAGATTGTTGGCGGAAAGGGCATCAACGAGTCTGTCAAGCCGTACAAGGGAGTCAAGTATCTGACAAAGGCAGCAGGCGTGGAGGTCAGGTGTTGATGATGATGCGTGGAATGGTGTTACAACTATCATTGGCGCAATAATCGAGGGCAGAAGGCTCAGACAGTCTCAGATCCATGTAGTTATGCTTTTGCTAGACAAGAATGCTTAATAATATGTGGCTTACGAGGTTTTCTTAATGTAGACGACACTGCCTCCCTTCATGTATGTACATATCATGCCTTGGAGAGTCAATGGTATCACGAACCCAGAGAACAATTTCCTTTAAACAGAGTAAATTCGCTACTATTTATTCCAACAATATATATATATATAACAGGGCAGTAAAGTGCAAGAGACGAAAAATAAAGAAACTATCAAACCTACCAGTGAATCGAGTTGCTGCATCAGTTAAAGTCAGACGAACCAGCACCCCCTATACTGTACAGGTGTGTTGTACTCCCCTCATCTGCATGTCATGACCACCAATATATTACTACATTAGTTACATGTCAATCTCAAAAAAGGTAAATTTAGGACTTACGGAATTTGGGCTTATGCTATTTGATCGTCGTCTTCCTCGTCGGTTTTCTTTTTTTGTTGTTTTTTGTTTCCTGTTTTTTAATTGCTGAACAAGATCTCCGTGCGCGTGTATCAAGAACTCCAGTACAATGCATGCATACATATATATACCCAGCCAATGCGCGCCGGTCAAATATCAAAAAATCGTCAGAACCCTTATACGGGACCTGGTATAATATTTTTCTTTTTTTGTAGTTTTTTGTTTTATGCTTTTTTTGCTTTTTTTTTTGAATAATGTTC
Source organism: Morchella eximia (assembly GCA_024713935.1). NCBI lineage: Eukaryota > Fungi > Ascomycota > Pezizomycetes > Pezizales > Morchellaceae > Morchella > Morchella eximia. The sequence continues at coordinate 424,088 of JAMGZG010000003.1, forward strand.
CGGTAAAGGGAACGGCCATTATACGTATACCCAGCAAATCGCTGGTCCTAGAAAAACTTTTTCTCAGCATCCCTTATATGAGACCTGGTATATAATATTTTTTTTTTCTTTTTTTGAATTTTCAAATTTTCCGTCGTCGCAGTCCTGTCGTCATTACACATCCATCTTGTGTAATGGGGGCTACCTGTAGTAATCCTTTTCTTTTTTTTTGCTTTTATATTTTGTGCTTGGGAGATATGATTGCAGTCCGTCACGGTGCTCTTGTGCTGTTGACACAAGGATAAGTTGGCACTAGGTCGGCATGGGAATCTTCTTGTGCGTATCCCCATCGATGTCGACAAAATTTAGGGCGGCGCGGCATTGGAAATCAACCAGTTGCGTGAGAGACAACGGGATATTCAAATGTTTGTGAGAGTCAAACATTCGGCTTTTGTGCCAGCATGGCGGCCCTGTGTTTCCGTAAATGCAGATGTCAGCAATCAATCCTGGCGCGCTCAAATCCCAAGAGTAGAAATTACTAACCATAAATCGCAACAGCCTGCGCACATTCGCGTCCAAGACTTCTGTGGTAATATGCAATATATAATAAAAGGGATGAAGAGAATGTACAAGTTTCAAGTCCTCTCTAAAGATCATGAAACTGATATCACTGTTGTGGGGGTTGAGTTGCTCTATAGATAGAGCAGGAGGCAGGTCGTGGCTGACTACTGGCTGGAGTAATTGGGCGAGAAAACGTTCTTGAGAACGGCAGGATTGGCTGTCGATAACACCGAGAAGACAGGCATCCGTCTTGTCTTGAACGTTTTGCTCCTGCCAGAGGATGAACCAATGTCTAGTAGCAAGGTCGTGTTAGCCAGTATTCAGAAGGAAATTGATGATGGGTGATGCGGAGCAGAGAGGATTATGGGGGTGACATGAAAATGAAAATATAATGATAAGAAGGAAAGAAAAGAAAAACAGTAGGCGATATGGTTGATTCATCAAACTGCAAGCTTCAAAAAGACATCGACAACCTGATCAGCGAAAAAGCAGAGAAAAGATGCTAGTTCTAGGAAGGTGCCTTGTATCTGTTGCAGTGACTGAGGAAAGAAGAAGATGAGGGTAGGAAAGGGTGGTTTATATAGATTTTGGACTGAACAGATTTCGCCCTCCCAGATTCAGGGCCACCTAGGTTTAAGGCCTCAACAGACCTACAGCCCCGAAAGACCAGGTCACCTAATTTCCTTGGCTGTGTACACGGTTCCATTTTTTTTTGGCCGCCCCCAAGACCACCGTATACACATGTATATGTCTTGCCTGAGACTTCCCCGAGCCAACTTTCAACGAGCGGCGAAAACTGCAATGCATACATGTATGTATGTAGTACTCACATGGACCTACATGTGGAATACAAGCTGGCACACGGGCCCTCCACGGTATTGCAAGTGCTCATTGCCCGAAACTACATGCAGCTGTAATAATTATACTTAAACGAAGGCCTTCGAATTTGCCCGCCGCTAAGAAACATGCACACTCGCCTTTCTTGCGGCTCTTTATCATAAAACACAAGCCAACTAAGCCCGTCACGCATGGGGGAGACACCCTTGGCCCCATTTCCAGACCACGCTCCGAGCGAGTGACAGGTAGTGAGCGAGTGATAAGCTGTGATGAAGAAGCCAATTAGCACTCACTCTTACCGCATAAGTCTTTCATCAGCTTGAATATATCCCGAGCCCCCGTTGGCTCTTATCTCGTTCCGATGCTCTCACCGATATCAAATCACGGAACTGGATAATAAGATAAGACCACCCATTCCTCTATCAGCATTCCCCCGATGCATGGCCAGCTAGTTACCCGGAACAGCCTCCACCGCGGGGTTGAGTCAACCCACCAACCAACCCCCCCACCATCATATATCTCTCGAACCCCCCCAACACCTCTCACATCACTCCCCCATATCACCATGAGCGACCCCGCCCTTCTCGCACCGCGCTTTGCTGCCCTCGGCCTGGGCGAAAAGCCCCTCCAGGAAGCGCTCAAGAACAAGAAGGTCTCCACAGCATGGGATGAGATTCTCACCGAAGCTGGGATCGAGGCCACCACCACCGGGGTGGATCCCAAAGCCGCCAGCGCCTTCGCAGCGCTAGTTACCGCCACAAAGGACGCGGGCTCACTGGGTGGGAAGCGGGCCTACATAGCGAAAGCGATTAAGGACGGAAAGATCAAGAGCAACGTGCAGGTGGATGCGGCTGTCAAGTACATCAAAGCCTGCAAGGGGGATATAGATGATGCGGCGTTCGACAAGGAGTGTGGTGTTGGTAAGGAGCTGCTGCTGCTGCTGCTGCTGTAAAGTGGGGTAGGACACAGCTGACCGTGGGTGTGCTGGTAGGGATTGAGTTTACGCCAGAGGGGATTGCTGTTGCTGTGGCAGAGTACATGGAGGCGAACAAGGAAATGATACTGGAGCAGCGGTACAAGGCCATGACACCGGTGCTGGTCAATCTAAAGACCCAGACAGCGCTGAAATGGGCACCCCCGGCAGAGGTCAAGAAGGAGATGGACATCCAGCTCGCGAATCTCCTAGGGCCCAAGGACGAGCGAGATGCGCCGCCAAAGAAGCAGCCCAAAGCTGCTCCAGAGGCAAAGGGAAAGAAAGTAGAGGTCAAGAAAGATGAGGAGATCAGCAAGGACAGGATGTTTGAGGAAGGTTTCCTTGCAGCTCTCCACAAGCCCGGCGGAAACGAGCAGATTATCCCCGCAAACATGGAAGCCCACCTGAAGGCTACAGGAGGCAAAGTCTTTACACGTTTCCCCCCAGAGGTTTGTCTCCCAAAGCTCCAAAGCCCCTCCAAGATTATCACTCACCCGGTTCTTCTAGCCCAACGGTTATCTACACATTGGCCACTCCAAAGCCATTGCCGTAAACTTTGGCTTCGCACGCTACCACGGTGGCGAATGCTACCTCCGCTACGACGACACCAACCCCACCGCCGAGGAAGAAAAGTACTTCACCGCCATCCTCGAAATCGTCGAATGGCTCGGCTTCAAGCCCTACCAGATCACCTACGCCTCCGACAACTTTGACAAGCTCTACGAGCTCGCCGAAGACCTGATTAAACGCGGCTACGGCTACATCTGTCACTGCTCCGGCGAAGAAGTCAACGCCCAGCGCGGTGGCAAAGACCGCGGCCCCCGCTCCGAGTGCATCCACCGCAACCGGCCCATCGAAGAAAGCTTAGATCTCTTCCGCCAGATGCGCGACGGCAAGTTCAAGCCGCAGGAAGCCCAGCTCCGCATGAAGCAGGACATCCTCGGCTCCGGCAACCCGCAGATGTGGGATCTGACCGCCTACCGCGTGCTGGACGCCGAGCACCACCGCACCGGCGACAAATGGAAGATATACCCCACCTATGACTTCACCCACTGCCTGTGCGATAGCTTTGAGAACATCTCCCACTCCCTCTGCACCACCGAGTTCATCAACTCGCGCGAGTCCTACGACTGGCTCTGCAACGTGCTCGAGATCTACCGCCCTCAGCAGCGCGAATACGGCCGTCTTAACCTCACCGGCACCATCATGAGTAAGCGCAAGATCGCACGCCTCGTCAACGAAGGCTACGTCCGCGGCTGGGACGACCCACGGCTGTACACCCTCGTCGCCATCCGGCGCCGCGGCGTGCCCCCCGGCGCAATTCTCTCCTTTGTCAACGAGCTCGGCGTGACCACCGCGCACTCGTTCGTGCAGATCAAACGATTCGAGCAGACCGTCCGCCGCTACCTCGAAGACACCGTCCCCCGGCTCATGATGATCACCGACCCAGTCCGCGTAGTCCTCGAAAACCTCCCCCACGACCACCTCGAAGAGATCGACCTCCCCTTCAAACCCAGCGACGAATCATTCGGCAGCCACTCTGTCCCCTTCACCCGCATCCTCTACATTGACCGCAGCGACTTTCGCGAGACCGACAGCAGCGACTACTTCCGCCTCGCGCCCGGCAAGAGCGTCGGCCTTCTCAAAGTCCCCCACACCATCCGGGCCACCGCCTTCTCCAGGAACGCCTCCGGCGAGATCATCGAGATCATCTGCCACTACGAGAACGACATCCCGTTCAAGAAGCCCAAGACCTACATCCAGTGGGTTGCCGACTGCCCGTCAAAGGGTTCCCCCGTCCCGCTGGAGGCCCGCGTCACAAACCAGCTCTTCAAGTCCGAGAACCCCGAGACCAACCCCGATGGCTTCCTGGCCGACATCAACCCGGACAGCGAGCAGGTGTTCTCGAAGGCCATCATCGAGGTTGGCATCCACGAGGTGCAGCGGCGCGCGCCGTGGCCCGAGCTCGAGGGCGAGAAGAACCAGAAGCATGTTGGGCCCGAGACGGTGCGGTTCCAGGCGCTGCGGGTGGGGTACTTTGCGCTCGATAGCGACTCGAAGGAGGGGGCGATGGTGGTGAACCGTATTGTGACGCTGAAGGAGGATGCGGGGAAGAGTGCGTAGATATTAGATTCTTCATATATTAGACATGTTCCTGAGCCCTTTTTTTTTTCTTTTCTTTTCGTTTCTGTCAATGGGTGTTTGTCCGATGGTTGTGTTAGGTTGGGGGGTGGTGGTGTTTGCTACTGTTACTTTTTTAAACTTGCTGTGTTTTTATGGAAGGCTATATCCAATGATTATCGGAATAAACTCGATAGAATAATCATGATCTCTCTGTTTAGTACCAATTTTGCTTGATAGTCATTACAGCCTTGGTGCTGGGTCAACTCTGCGCACTAGAGCCGGCTCCCATAGTAGTTGTGGCTAGATCACTGGGTTTCCCTTTAATTTGCATGCCTGGATGTTTTACAGCCAAGTTCACAGCCCATCACTCGCACTGCACAGCCCCATGGCGGCGGTATCTTTTGTGCTTGTAGTAAGTTAAGCAGGAGTACCCCGTCTCGCGCGATGAATTGGCGTCCATGATGAAAGTGATCTACGGCTTATGATGATGGGCACACTCATGGATTCTCACTCGGGTTAGTGTTGATGGTTAGTGCAAGTAATCTCAATCGTTTCCCGTCATGGCCACAGCTACTGCAAGTACAAACATCGCAATAGATCAGCATGTAGCGAGGCAAGGGAGGGAACGGAATCGAGCATGATCTGCACCAACTACGCCTCGTTCCTCTCAACACATTACACCTACTTTCATCAAGTGCAGATCTAAACACCAAGTGGGACTCCTTAGACGGGCTAGCTTAGAGGCAGGTGGGCAAAACATGCGCGCGCATGGCTGCAGCCAGTGAAGTATATATGTGCTAGTTTTGGGACGCCACGAAAAGTCAATTAAGCTCCAGCACCGACTTGATCCAAACACCCCCTCCATCCAAGCATGCAGCGCAATAGCACCCCAGACCGGCCTCAGCTATATCAATCACCGTATGCTTACGGGAACCTAGTCTATTCGAAAATTATCCTGCAGTATAATAGAACACTCCTAATAGCTTACGGGAAGGCACCCAGTAGTAGGCTATAGTTTGATAACTCGAGTTGCTGCTCTAGGTGGCCATGGTTGGGAGATGTCAACGAGTGATACCTCATGATCCATCCCTACAATCTAAGAAGAATGTCATCCTCCAGGGCAAAAAGGGAGAAGAAAAAGAATATTTTATCCCGCCAGCAAAAAGAGTTCACAACACCGCCTAAGCCTCGGTTGCTACATCTCTTTCTACGTCCGGAGGGGGGGTTGAACGACCACAGAGCAAGAACTCTATACCGGTCGGCCATTCAACCCCATGGCTACAATGATTTGGTTAATGGTCTTGGCTGTGACTGGGCAAGTCGGCTCTCGTTTTTAAGCTAGCTTCAAATTGGCAGCACGTATCGAGACATCGACCACCACCCTTACAGCCTGAAGCTCGATGCCCAACCCCCGGTCGTACACAAAATCGGGTGTTTAAACCACACTTTCAACCACAAAGGTGCTTAATTTAAACCACCAAAAAAAAAAAAAAAAAATACATTTAGTTCCAAATTGATCGATTATTCCCCCTTTGTGAATTTGAAACACCTAAACACGGTTTACAATCCGGTCCTGTTATCTCTCTTCTCGAGCACCTAGCTGTACACTGCTCGCGCGATTTGGAACACCATAAATATGATGATCAAGCCAAATTGCAATCCAGCACGTCAAAGATGTTGGTAGTTCCTCTCCCACATCTGTTGGGTGTTATCCCCGAGAAAGACCGTGGTGAATGCATCAAGTACTTGTAACAAGAGTTCTAATCCATTTTTTCCCCGAGACTGCCACCCAGAAACCCAGCGAGTGAGAGCCCATGAGGCAGACGATATTCACTATATACAAAGCCACCCTCCTCCACATGTATATATACACAACCCCCCCTCCAAATGTATATATATATACACAACTCCCCCTCCACATGTATATATATATACACAACCCCCCCTCCCCCACCACAGCCACACACTCTCTACCCCTTCAAGAACGCATTACACAACAACGCACTCGCCACACTCACATTCAACGAATCCACCACCCTCTCCGTCCCCACTGCCCTCTCCAGGCCAACACAAAACTCACACTCCCTCCTCACCACCATCCTCAGCCCCTCCCCCTCACTGCCAACCACCAAACACACCGGGCCCTCCTCCAACCTGCTCCCCACCTCGGCAGCCACAAAATACCTGTCCCTGCGCTCCTGCTGCCTCGTCACCGGCGGCACGGCCGCAAAAAAGCTCCACCCATTCTCCACGCTCGCGCGCACGACCCTCTCGCTCCGCCCATGCTCCAGTATCGGCAGGAACTCTGCCGCGCCCGCCGACGCCTTGAGCGCGACCGAGGACAGGGGCGCGCAGTTGCGCGCAGACAGCGAGACGGCGGTGACGCCGAGAAAGTATGCGCTCCTGATGATTGCGCCGAGGTTGCCGGGGTCGAGGATGTCGTCGAGGAGGAGGATGAAGGGGTAGCGCGGCTTGGGCGAGCGGGAGTAGAGCTTGGCGGGGTATGTTGATGGCGAGATTGGGGTGTTTTCGGGAGAGTGCTGGGCGAGGGTGAGGGAGAGGCTGGTTCTTGTCGGGGAGACGGGGCCGAGGGCGAGGATGGGTGTTTTTGGGAGCGGGTGGGTTTCGAGGACGTAGCCCTGGTGAGAGAGAAGCAGAGTGTGTCAGTAGATATGAAAACATTCACAGAGCCAATGCCCACCGCTCAAGCAAAAGAGAAATAAAGAAAAGAGAGAAAAAGAAAACCCACATTATGCGGCCTACTCTCACTCATACTATCCAACACGCCCAAATCCTCCTCCCACACGACCTCGGCGCCCGCCTGCCTCGCCATCGCCGCCATCTCCTTGTCCCTCTCCCTGTTGTCCTCCGCACGATTCCTGCCCGCGAAAATATACAACCTCAGACACTTTCTCCTGCCGGCCTTTAGCGCCGCCTCCACCACACTCGTGCCATATATCCACTCTGCGCCATAGTCCAACTTTGGAATGTACCTTTTTGGCTTTGGCACCCACTCCCTGTCCATCGGCGGCGAGTCCAGGCGCGGCGAGGAGCGCACCTTTGTCTCGAACGGCCTATAGGCCGAGTAGCTATAAGACGGCGCCTCCTCCTCCGACCGCCACTCTGGCTGCAGCGCAGTCCTCTCCCCTCCCCACGACCGCGGCGGGCGCGTAGGCGGCTCAGCAGCCCAGTCCCGCCGCGGCTGACGATCCCCGAGGGCGCTCCCCCTCCTAGGCTCCGGCACATCCACCCTCTCGGCGGCAGCCCCAGCGCCATCATACGCGCCCAGCTCCTCGTCCACCCGGGCGCCGCGCGGCGTCCACACGCGCGAACGTATGGCGCGCGGGGGCGGCGTCGGAAAGTCGTCTTTTGGGCGGGGGGGCGCGCCGGGGGGCGTCCAGATGCCGTTTGTAGGGACCGGGGGCGGCGGCGGGCGGACCGGTGAGCGGGTTATTTTGAGGCCTGTGGCGGGGCGGCGCTGTTGTGGGCGGCGCTCTTCTGAGCGGCGCAGGGCGCGGGCGATGGCGCTGTTTGGTTTCGTGTGGAGGGGGCGGCGGGGGAGGAGGAGACGGGGAGGAGACGGGGGAGGGGGAGGGGGTGGCGGGTGCTCATTGTGCTGTGCATCGCTGATTGCCTCTATCGCGGTGTCTGTGGGAGAGAACGGCGAGGACAGGAAATGATTGCGGTGCAGCTTAAAATTTTGGATGCACGCCAAGTTGGTGTTGCACAAGCGGGGAACGCGTCGTCTGAGAAAAGTTGAGTTGCGTTCACCACCGCGCGCGCGACCGAGCGATGGGCGGCAGAGCAAGACGGGAGCGAGTGAGCGAGTGAGCAATTGAGCGAGCGACCGGCAGCCTGTTCTTCTCTGCACTGCTACATTCATCCACCCTTCATCAATCATCACCAGCGTCTCGTCTCTGTCCATGAGCAGTGCCAGACAGACACAGATAGAGATAGAGATACAGATACAGATACAGACACACACAGACACAGACACAGACACACACACAGACACAGATACAGACACAGATACAGACAGATACATCCAACACACTGTACGATACACTGCACAGACAAATCCCCCCCACAAAACACAAGTAAAGCAAACAGACACCCCACAATGTTCGACACAGACGACTCCATGGACGACGCCGACGCCGCCGAAACCTACCAAATGATCCACTACATCCGCGTGCCCACGCTCGCCGAGCTGGGCCAGCGGCGCAGCGACTACGCCGTCGTCCCCCCCTCCCCCTCCCCCGTCACGCAAGAGTCCCCCCGCGGCCGCAGGGTCCTGAGGATCCTGCAAGAGGTCACGAGAGACGGCGGGCTGTGGTACAAGACGCTGTTTGTCGACCGACACATAGAGCTGGTGAGTGGCTGGCTGCATTGTGGATTGGGATTGACTGTGGACTGTGCTGACGGGTGTGTGGGTGCAGGTGTCGTTTACAGAGCTGATTGAGCTCGAGGGCGGCCCCGTGGCGCTGGAGGAGCTGGGCGACGAGCCCGTGCCGAGAGCGCCGCCGAGCCATTCCCGCAGTGGCAGAGCTCTAGCCGTTTCATATCGGGAGCAGGAACAAGAACAAGAACAAGAACAAGCCGACATCTCCGAGGACGAACTCGCATCACCCGCCAAGCCCGGGCCCGCCCGCAGGACCCGCTCCAAGCCACTCAAGCAGGCTGCAATGCTTCCATACAACAAGGGCCAATCCCACTCCGGCCCGTCATACGACTCTGAGGACGATCTCGTCGTCTCCGACCTGCAGCCGCCGCGCCACAGCCACAGCCACAGCCACAGCCGCAAGCGTCGTGCTTCGCAGCTTCCCCGCCAAAGTGCCCGCGGGAAGAGACGGCAGGTGGAGGAGGAGGCGGAGGAGGAGGAGGGCTCCGACTACAAAGACGCCGAGTCCGAGTCGGCAACACGCAGGAGCTCCCGCGTCAAGCGGCGAGGAATGTACACCGAGCCCGACATTAACGACGACTATTACCTCGACGCCGACGCCGACGCCGACGCCGACGCCGACGCCGACGCCGCGCCGCCGCAGCCCGCCCGCCCCCGCGTCGTCCACAGCAAAGAAATCTTTCCGTTCATCGAGCACAAGACCAGCTTCGGGCGCAAGCACACACAGCTGTGCGAGACCTGCGGGACCAGCGGGCCCTCGCGCGCCCGCGGAAACCTCGTCTACTGCCAGGGCTGCTCGTCCTCGTTCCACATCGAGTGCATGGGCACCCGCACCGCGCGCTTCCACCTCGTCACAAAGATGGCCGACGACCACTTTGTGATGCAGTGCAAGCGGTGCATCAACCTCGCGCGCAAAAAGGACCCCACGGCCCCCGACACGGCCGCGTGCCAGCTGTGCCACGAGCAGGGCGCCGCCTGCACGCCGTTCAGCACGCCCAGCGTAAACAAGAAGAAGAAGGACTCTGCCGAGCCCACGCCGGACGCGGACGCCGACGCCGACCTGCTCTACAACCCGTCGCTCGTGCTGTTTCGCTGCCTCCACTGCAAGCGCGCATGGCACACCTCGCACCTCGACAACGACAAAGCCGACACGCGCGCCTTCCGCTGCGGCGACTGCGCCACTCACACGCTCAAGATGCAGACGATCCGCGCCTGGCGGCCCACGGGTGTCCCACCACCACCACCGACCGACCCCGCGCCCACGCACCTGCACATCACCGACTACGACGAGGACGCGCGCGAGTATCTCATCAAGTTCCACAGCACGTCCTACTTCCAAGCCGAGTGGCTCCCAGGGGCGTGGGTGTGGGGCGTCAACATCCACATGCGGCGCCATTTCGTCAAAAAGAGCCCCCTGCTGGCGTGGACGACCGAGCAGGCCGTGCCCGAGAGCATGTTCCGCATCGAGATTGTGTATGACGTGCGGTACACGAGCTTTGTCCCGACGGGGCGCGAGCGCGACGTGGATGTGGCGCGCATCGGCGAGGTGTGCGAGGCGCTGGTCAAGTGGCAGGGCGGCGAGGCGGGGGATGTTGTGTGGGAGGTGCCGCCGGCGGAGCCAAAAGGGCGGCGGGCGAAGCGGATCGTTGATCTTGATGATGCTGTTGAGGGTGAGCAAGGGGAGGAGGAGGAGGACGAGGAGGAGGAGGACGAGGTGGAGAGTAATGAGCTGGGGCGCTGGGAGGACTGGAGAAAGGCGTACGAGGACTTTGTCGCGGGGAACCATGTGCATCTGCCCAAAAACACCACAAAGCGGAGGGAGATGGTCCGCGCGAGGGACTTCAAGACGCTTGAGAAGAAGGAGCAGCCGGGTCATGTCGTGGGCGGGAAACTGATAAAGTACCAAATGGACGGCATCAAGTAAGTTTACAAGTCTCATTCATTCACTCGGGTATCAATGATTGCTTCTACCAGAATTCCCATTTGCTAACAACACAACCCTTTTGACTGCCACAGCTGGCTCTACTACAAGTGGCACCAGGGCCAAACCTCCATCCTCGCCGACGAGATGGGTCTCGGAAAGACCATCCAGATCATCTCCTTCCTCTCCATCTTGGTCAACGACCTCGCGCTCTACCCCTTCCTCATCGTCGTCCCGCACTCCACCGTCCCCAACTGGAAGCGCGAGATCCAGAACTGGGCGCCCTCCATGCGCGTCGTCGCCTACTACGGCTCCGCCGAGTCGCGCTCGCTCAGCCGCAAATACGAGCTCTTCCACGCCGGGACCAAGAGCCTCAAATGCCACATTGTCGTCACCTCCTACAGCACGCCCGTCAGCGACAGCCAGTACCTCAAGGGCATCCCCTGGGAGGCGCTCATCGTCGACGAAGGGCAGCGCCTCAAGAACGACGACAGCCTCCTCTACAAGGCGCTCGAGGGCTACAAGATCCGGCACAAAGTCCTCATGACCGGCACGCCCCTCCAGAACAGGCCGCGGGAGCTGTTCAATCTCCTGCAGTTTCTCGACCCGACGCTCGACGCGCAGTCGCTCGAGGACGAGTACGGCACTCTTGACGGCGAAAAGGTGCGCCGCCTGCACGAGCTGATCCGGCCATTCTTCCTGCGGCGGACAAAGCGCGAGGTGCTCTCGTTCCTTCCCCCGATGGCCGAGGTGATTGTGCCCGTGACCATGTCGAGCCTGCAGCGGAAGCTATACAAGAGCATCCTCGCGCAAGACCCCGTGCTCATCAAGAGCATCTTCCGCAACCCGGGCGACAAGAGCAAGGCCGGCAATCTCAGAAACGTCCTCATGCAGCTGCGCAAGGTCCTGGGCCACCCCTTCTTCTACAGCGACGCCATCGAAGACCGCTCCTTCGACGCCGAGACGCTCCACCGCAACCTGATCGAGGCTGGCAGCAAGCTGGAGCTGCTCAACATCATGCTCCCAAAGCTGCAAGCGCGCGGCCACCGCGTGCTGATGTTTTCGCAGTTTCTCGGCATGCTAGACGTCATGGAGGACTTTCTCACGGGGCTGGGCATGTCCTACCAGCGCCTCGACGGCGGCACAAACACGCAGGAGAAGCAGCGGCGGATCGACGCCTTCAACCGCCCCGGGTCCAAAGACTTTGCCTTTCTGCTCTCCACGCGCGCCGGCGGCGTCGGCATCAACCTGGCCACCGCGGACACCGTCATCATCCTCGACCCCGACTTCAACCCGCACCAAGACATCCAAGCCCTCAGCCGCGCGCACCGGATCGGGCAAAAAAACAAGGTCCTCGTCTTCCACCTCGTCACCCGCGACACGGCCGAAGAAAAGATTATGCAAATCGGCAAGAAGAAGCTCTCCCTCGACCACCTCATCATCGAGCGCATGGGCACCACCAGCGACGACGAAGACCAAGTGGACGTCGAAAGCGTGCTCAAATTCGGCGCGCGCGCCCTCTTTGACGACGAGGGGCTGCAAGAGGAGCGCCGCATCCGCTACGACGACGAAGGCGTCGAGCGGCTGCTGGACCGCAGCGCGGTCGAAGAGACACAAACGGACGACACCGCCGGCGCCGAGGGGAACGCATTCAGCTTTGCGCGCGTGTGGGCGAGCGACAAGGGCGCGCTCGAAGAGGGCGGTCTCGGCGAGAACAGCAGCGCTGAAGAAGAGCTCGATGTGGGCTTCTGGGACAAGCTGCTCGTAGAGCGCGAGGAGGCAGCTCGGGCCGCTGCCGCAGCCGCAGCCGCAGCAGAGGAGCTGGGTCGCGGGAAGCGGCGGCGGAAGGTGGACTACAGCGCGCCGGACGACGAGTATAACCACGGCGGGCCGGGCAAGGCAGCGGGCGCGGCGTCGGCGACGGCGACGGAGGACGACGGGGAGTTTCGCGACGAGGGGGAGTTTCGGAGTGAGGAGAGCGATGAGGAGGGGATGGACGTGGACATGGGGGACGGGCTGGACGGGCTTGAGCTGCAGGAGCGGATTGCGAGGTATCATGAGAGGCAGGCGGGGGCGGGGGCGGGGAGGGGGAAGAAGAAGCCGCCGCCGCCGCCGCCGATGCCCATGCCTATGCCCGCGGCGGCGCCTCGGATGCCAGAGATGGCGCCGACGGCAGTGATGTGGATTCCGCCACCACCGGCGGCGACGGCTCCGCACCACCACCACCGCCAGCCACGGTCGCCCCCGCAGCCCCTGCAGCCCGTCCACCGCCCGCGCCCGCTCCCCAGCACCGGTCAATTCCGTCGCGTCGAGCCGCTCCCACCAGCGGTAGACACGCCCGGTGAGCCGCGGTGCAAAGCATGCACCAAGCAGCACCCACGCGGGGAGTGCCCGCTGCGCAAGACGGCGGCAGAGTACTGTCCGCTGTGCGGTTTGGCGCATTTCGGGAAGCAGCCCGGGTTGTGCGCGCATTTGGCCAACGAGGTGAATCTGACGGAGATGCTGCGGGCGCTGCGGGCGAGTACGGAGGACCCGGGGCTGGTGAGGGAGGCCAAGGCGTATATCACGGGGAGGAGGGGGGGTGTGAAGAGGAAGAGTACTGGTGGTGCGGGGGCGGCGGGGAAGAAGGAGTAGGGTGAGGAGGGTGAGGAGGGGAGTAGTTAGGAATTAAGGGGTTTCTTTTTTTTACCTGGTTTGTGATGCGTTACGCATGATGGTGATGATTTGATGTGGCTTTTATTTCCTTTGGCTTTCTTCTTAATATTATTATCCTTTTTTTCTTTTGCTGCTTAAGCGTGGTGGGCCATGGTCGATTGGTAGGATTACACTACACATACAGTAATTTGCGGAAAGAGAGCTCCATGGTCGAGTTAGATATTCATCTTCGGGGGAGTTTGCAATTGGGGTACGTGGATGTAGCATTCTTAGCATTAGTATTATTCCCTCTCTTTTCTTTCCACGCTTTTTTCTTTCTTTCTTCCTTTGGTTTACACTATACAGATTTTTACACTGAGTTTACTCTTTTCACTACACTATGCCGGCATTATTTTATACACTACCACCTATACCGCGCGCTATCCTGCTATACTTGCATGTACTACTACTACTACTACTACTACTACCATAGCTATACTATTACTACTTGCTACTTATTACCACCACCACCTATAGCTAGTTCCCGTCCCAGTCTGCTTGCAAACTGTACCGGCTGTACCGACTGGCTCGTGTGTATCAAGTGCTGGGTGCTGGAAGAAAAAGGCAGATGGAGATCAACAAAGAATTGAATGAATGAATGAATCCTCCCAGTACCTGCGCCCGAGTGTCCGAGTGCCTGATTAATTGCTTTTAGTGAGTGTCTGTGGCTGTACTACCGCAGTACCTACATGTAGTGCCTGAGTGTATCTGTTCTGTCTACATAAACGTCAACGTAAAGCGCCTACCCAAACGTTTCCGTGTCACTTACACCACCCCAAGCGCCACAGAGCGGCCAATCAAGTACAAGTATGTACAAGTTAGTTACGAGACAAATTTTTCTAATTAACCTCTCTGAAGGCATTTACGGGTTAATTTATACAAGACGTGGTTGAGATCATAGCTACATGTCTATGGAGAACGTATGTACTAGCTCCGTTTCTTGACGGCCAGCTAGCTACGTAGTTAGTACAGCCACTCTGCAAAAGTGTTCGTGATTTGATTTCAATGTCAGTGCGCAGTGTGGCGCGCCCGTGAAGTAAGTTGATGTTATTAATGTTTGGATTCAAAACAACGAAAAATATATAATATATAGTTTGTGACTATATACAAAAGGAAAGTAGATCATTAGTCTCCTCCTTCACTGATTTTGGGCGCCATTGGTCACTGGGAAAGCCTCCTGTTGAGGAGGGGTTTTGATGGTCCGCCACGGTTACATATGAAGAAATGTCTCACTGCGAAATCGGCTTTTGCAGAGTGGCTGTACGTACCAGATAGTACGTCAATGGTCTATAGGAGATTGCAAACAACCCCAAGCAGACTACCTACTGAATCCATAAATAGCAATAAACACCTTCTTCCAAAACTGGTTATAAAAAACCAACCCCCAAACCGCCATGAATTAAAAAGAAAAAAAAAACTCAAACTGCCCATCTTGCACACTGCACGAGAATCCTTGGGTAAAGGCATTATTATTACATGTAGAAGTAACGGAGGGCCAAGTATGCACGCATGTCAAGAAAAAAAGAGTATCCGAGTGCCTGAGTGTATAATCCGTTCAATCTAAAGGGCTCGGGCTCGGTCATGACTACTAGAGTGCAATCCCGATGTCATGTAGGTACGGATGACCATGTGTTAGGTCTGTCCCAATGATTTGTGGCACGTGATTGGCCCAACTTTGGCAGTGCACAGTATTCTATGTCAGTTAGAACCACAGATCCATTGGCCATGGTTCTTCCTCCAGCTTTATGAGCGGACCCGCGGGGATGTAAAGCTTTTTTTCTGGTACATACAGCCACTCTGCAAAAGTCTTCGTGATTCTGATTTCGCAGTGAGACATTTCTTCATATGTAACCGTGGCGGACCATCAAAACCCCTCAACAGGAGGCTTTCCCAGTGACCAATGGCGCCCAAAATCAATGAAGAAGGAGACTAATGATCTACTTTCTTTTGTATATAGTCACGAACTATATTATATATTTTTTCGTTGTTTTGAATCCAAACATTAATAACATCAACTTCACGGGCGCGCCACACTGCGCACTGACATTAAAACTAAACCACGAACACTTTTGCAGAGTGGCTGTACATACATGTAGATACCCGGGGCAGGCAAAAAAAGTACCTACAGAAAAACGCAACTGCTAGCGCGCGCAGACATTGGCGAACCATAAACCTGCATTTCCTGGTCCTACTCTACATAACTGCCCAGAGTATTAAGCACCCGGGTTTTACATTTTCTTTTGGGGGTTTGAGGGGGGGGAGGGGGGAAGCGCATATGCATTTTGCAGAAATTCATCTTTTTCTTCTCGCGAGTGAGTATGATGTATGTACTCGGGGCAGGCAAGAAGAACCTGAAAATGACTTTTTATGGTAACGACTTGTGATTTGCGGCTGGCAAAAAGCTACACCAAATTGAGCCCCTGCTTGCAGCTTGCATTTTCAGGTTCTTCTTGCCTGCCCCGAGTACTCTACGGTAGGGCAGTGGGTGGCGGGCGGCAATGTACCTACGGTAGGTACGGTACATCTACCCGCAGCGCATGCTGTTTGAGATTGAGCCTTGGAGTGGCTGGCTGGGTAGGTAGAGCAGTTGGGTGGAGTGCCTACCTGGGCTGCATGGGAGTTCTGGATTGGCCGTGGGGTGAGTGGGTGAGTGGGTGAGTGGCTGGTTGGGATGGTATACATAGGCGGAGGGCTGCATGTGAGTTCTAGATTTTGGTGTGGCCTGGTTTGAAGGGACCAGAAAAAAATGCAATGTTCAACAACACGAGTACTTACGCTCTAGGTACTCATACTCTAGGTAACATATCAGAGTTGCCTTATTAACCTATTTTTAGGTAGGGTGTGTGGAAAGGGAGTTTAGTTTTTCCGTTGATGCTGTCGGTGCTTGTTGGCCGGTTCATGGCCGGCATAGCTATCATTGGCCCATGGGCGTGGGAAAATGATAATGGGAAGTGCGTCCAAGCGTCCGAGAGCTGGTTGTGTTTCTTTTTATTTATTTTTTTGAGATCTCCGGATTGTGTCTATCATGCAGAGGATAATATCGGATAAGAGTTCTTTGTTGGTGGGGCATAGTGGGGGGGTGGTGGGGGAGAAGGAGGAGGGGGGAGAGGGAATTTGAATTAAAGAGAACAAGGGGATTGATGCTGTTCGTGGAAATTCTGGTAATTGTTGTTCTCTCCGCTCCTCCTTTGTTGATGGTTGGATGAGGAGTGATGATAATATATCATTTCTGAGGCGGAGGCGGAGAAGTCAGGTTTATGGGCTGTGGTTTTTCCGGATGTGAGGGTTTGCAATTTGGTGTGAGGTTCAAAGGTGTGAGGTTGTGTTGTGGCCAGTTAGTTGGGGTGGAATGGGGGAAGTGCAGCAGAGGTGTTCGCAGGTGAGGAGACTTGGCACTGACGCAGAGAAGCAAGAAGCCTGGGAAGTGAGTGGTATCATAGCTACTGTCACAGAGGGAAGAAAAGAGGAGAGTAAGGTATAGGGAAAGGGGACGCGGCTGCATACATGCATGGAAGGGGAAGAAGGGCTAGAGGGAGGGAGCAGAAGAAGCAGAAGAAGAACACAGCAGCGGCTATGAGTACATACATGTACATACTAAGAAGTTAGCGAGTGCGGAGTGAGTGAGTAAGAGGATATTTGATCATTGATTGCTTGCCTTGATTATTGCGGCCTGCCATCCATCTCCCCTACAGTAGTAGCTTTACAACACCCACTACCTCCTCTACCACACACCCCTCCCCCTCCCCCCTCCCCCTCCTTCCTCTGCTGTTGTTCGTGTTCTGAAACGTTCTATCCCTCTCCCCTTGCCCTATCTCTAACAGCGCTCTCTCTCACTATCCCTATCCCAATCCCAACATACATAACTTATCTACATTTGACGTACATACACTCAGCAGCTCTATCCGCTATCTATCTCCCTGTGCAGATACATAGTAGCAAGATCTTAAGAGGTAGCTAAGCTAGCTTGTAGCTGTAGCGTTCCCACATATCTGTTACTATTACATACTCTATACTTGCACAGAATCTGTTGTACTCAGACTCTGCTAGTGCTAGTTGCTTCCTGCTGTCACTCTAGCTAGGTACATACATCATACACGATATCTGTACTCTACTCAAATCTGCAGCTCTTTTTCTTTTCTTCTCCTCCCCTCCATTCCCCTCTCCTTCCTTCCTTCCTTCCTTCCTCCTCCTCCTCCTACTCGACTCCTGCGTCCCCCAGCTTGAAATTCTATCGCACAAGCTCATCTTCCATCTCCAACCCGGCCAGCCATTAAGAGCCTGCGTACCTCTCACCCTTCCCTTCCTCCCTCACTCTCCCCCGAGAAATATTTGTTCTTTCTCATATAACGGGCACTGGCGCTGCTTCACTCCCGCTAGTAACGGACATTCCAATATCTAATTGTCAATCGATCCGCATCGTCCTATCCTAGCTACTACTACCGCCACTACTATATTACTACTACATCATATCTACCATATATTTCTTTATTTTACTTTTTTTTACTTCTTCGCCACCGAAGCACAGCAGCACAACAGATCTAGCTAGAAAGCCTGTCTGTTTTCTCGCTCACACACTCTCTTTTTCTCCTTTTTTTGTTTGGATTGTGATTGTGATATTTTTCTCCTCCTCTCTCTCTTTTTTTGTTACTTGTTATGACTTGACGAGCCCACGAAAAAAAGAAAGAAAACCTACATCCTTAAGCTTATTTTAATTGATCCGCCAGGACAAGAGTTCACAAAAGAGAAAGGAAAAAAAAAGAATCAAAAACCCACTGGGCCACCACCCCCCTCTATCCCCGACCCACAGCTTCTTTTAAACTTTGAAAATCTCATAAGAAGGAATCCTTTTTTTTTATTTCTTCTACCTTCGTCTTACGATCTCTCTCCCTTAACCTTGCTCCTCAATCGTTTGCTGCTCATTCGATACAACACCCCCGCGCGCGCACACCCACACGCCGCTCGCTGTCATTAACAACCTTTTCTCCCCATTAACAACATTTTCTGCGGATAAAACAACTAACAACTATAAATCCACTTCACCTCACAACCCTCCCACATACCCAACAAACCTTCATTCCGGCTCTCTCTCCCCCGCGCGCTCCACAGAATCCGCTCTAGCGGTTCTATCTCTCTCTACCCCCCCTCTCAATAGCAGAAACCCCCGCCAAAGCGAATCATGCCTGGTGCCTCGCGCCGCAAGAACCCGATCGTCTCCCGCCGCAGAGGCAAAAAGGAGGATGAAGATGAGGAGCTGGGCGTCGAGGAAGACTCCTTTACTGACGACTCGGGAATCAGTGACGATGATGCTGCGACGGAGGGATCGCTGACTGATGATGAGGGCGACGAGGCGGACGAAGGGGGCCCGGTGGTGGTCAACGGCGCCGGGGATCAGCAGCAGCAACAGCAGGCAAATGGGAATGGGAAGTCTGTCCTTGTTGTTGGGAAGGCGCTGAAGGGCACCAAGGTGCATACGGTGAGCGGGGAAACGGAGATGATGTTGAATGGCATGCGGGGCAATGAAAGTGCGGAAATCGTGGACTTTACGGACATGAAGGAGGAGGAGAATGAGGAAGGAGAGGGTGAGGAGGGTGCTACGGAGACGGCGCCACAGGACCAGGAAGGCACGGAGGAGGAGGCGCCCCAGGATGGGAAGACACCGGAGAAGCCCCAGGATAAGAGGCGTGGGGACCACGAGGATTACAAGAAGCGCAGGGACGCCGACCCAACGTTTGTACCCAACAGAGGAGGGTTCTACCTACACGACCATAGGCATGCGGAAGGGAGCAATGGGTTCAGGCCTTTCAGAGGTGGTGCCAGAGGTGGCAGAGGAAGGTATTCTGGGTATGTAGATGAGTTCTCAATTCTTGAATAGCTCAATTACCATGCTTCCAGGGACATGGGCTAACATTTTAGAAGCGACTTTGCTCCTCAGCCAACACCTTTGGAGCAGCAGTGGCAACACGATATGCACGAGGAGGTACACCAGGAAGTACGCCGTCCGCAACCGGCCTACCAGAATAATAACAACAACAATAACAACAACAATCAGTCCTTTGTTGGAAATCGCCAACGCGGAGGTGGAGACACACCGCGGTCCTTTGGACGGACGGTTTATAAAGGAACCGTGCAGATCCAGGTGCATCTTCCAGAGATGAAGGATCCCATAGTCTTTAGTGAGGTTCCTTCAAAGGTTTACACAAGGCTCCCGTACCACCGGCCTCCGCTGCGGAGAGATAAGCCAGTCAGGATTGCTCTTCCAGATGCTCCTGTGCGGTACATCTATCCGAGTCCTACAAGGTCGTTCATATTTATCCCCAGAGCTATGAGGCCTGGTGGCTCTGGATATATCAGAGGCGGGGGAGCTCGGGGTAGGGGCAATTTCTACAGCCAGGGAAGAAGTGTCTACGGAGGTTCCACTGGCTATTCGCCTTCAGTGGGTATGTCGAGAAGATCCTCTTTGCAGCACGAGGTCAGGCCCATAATTCAGGCGGCAGGTCACGTTACGCATCAGCATCAGCAGCATCAGCAGCAGCATCAGCAGCAGCATCAGCAGCAGCAGCACCCACATCCCCAGCAGTTGCAGCAGCAGCAGCAGCACCACCAGCAGCAGCAGCAGCACCACCACCACCAGCAGCAGCAGCAGCACCACCAACAGCAACAGCAACAGCAGCCGTCGCCACAAAGCCAATCCCAGGCCCCAAACGCTGTTGTTGACGCATCCTCATCGAGGCCCTTGGAGGAGACTCCAACAAGACCTGTCGTCAAGCTGCCAGGTGGACCTGGTACGCCTAAAATGCCAGCAGCGCAACAGCAGCAGCAACAGCAGCAGCAGCAAACGCCAGCAGCAGCACCTCAAAACACAGGTCAAGCCCCGGCTCAGGCGCTCACTCCCAAGGTGGTACCCCAGCATCCGCCGCCATCGTACACCCCGTCAGTGAACCCTATTCCATACCGTGAGCATAGGGCTACACCAAAGATCCCTATGCATCAGCCACGCCCTCAAAAGGCTGTTAATGTTGCTGAGATTGATTCGCCGGCAGTTATGCATTACCAGGGATACAATGGCGTCTATCCTGAGAATATCCCCACTCCCAATCTCCCACAGAACATGTACGCCCATTCTAGGCATCCATCCTACCCTTCGCAAACATCGGGAACACCACTCTCACACATCCCGGAAGGCGCCGTCCACGCTAGGTCTTTCCACCCATCCCAATATCCGCCACAGGGAGGCTACTACCCATACCCCCAGCAGCCAATGATACACCCAATGCCCCACCAGCAGCCCATGCACCATGATCCCCGGACTTTTGTCCCCCCACCACCCCCGTATGTTCCTTCTGGTCCCTCGCCCATGCCAAATGGGGCTCCCGGCCATTATGTCATGCACCCTGTCCAACCGCATCAACCCCAGCCGCCTGTGCCATCCGCCACACCTTCTGGTCCCACTACGATTGCGCAGGAGAGTAACGGAATGGTCTTCTACTCGACTGTTCCAAACGTTCCAGCGTGGGACCCGAGCCAGTACTACTATCCTCCGGCGGTCACCCCAGCACCGGATGGCTCCGTGAATGGTGTGCCCACGAACGGGGCAGTGTACTATTATCCTCCGGGTCCTCCTCCTCAGCAGCAAGGCGTCTACTATACTCAGTAGATGGGGTTTTTTCTTTTTTTTCTTCACTTCCTATTACAGTCATTTTGTTTGTAGTCTGCTTGCTTACTTTAGTTTACTATGGTATCATCTTCTCGGAACTTTCCGCCTTTGTTGTATGCATCGTTATTTTTTGATCGCATTTTTTTTTTTTGATGTCTTGTTTTGAGACTTGTATGAGGTTGACTGATTTTCATGCGTTTTGACTTCACGAAAGAAAAAAAAATCACGTTTTATTTGTTTTTGTTTTTTGGCACGAAAGGATTAAAGGGCTTTTTCTTTACTTTTCTCTAACAACTACCTCCGTCTACTACTAACCACTGCATTTTCTCTTTTTTCCCTTGTCAAATGTTTCACGTTCCTGGGTTGGACGGACATCTCGAGGATTCTTTTTTCCTTAAGTGCAGTTGTAACCTTTTTCTTTGATTTTATTTCAATATCAATAGTACTCTTGCTCTCTAGGAACCGCTTTTCCCCCCCACCGATCATTTCCTCTGATCTTTCCCCTTTCCTTTCTGGTTTTCTCTTTCTCTCTTCCGTATTCCTCGGGTATTCTGAATAAAAAAAGGGTGGCGGGGTTGTTGTGTGCATGCATGCGTAATAGAAGCCTGGGTTCCTTTTCTATTTTTTCTTTCTTTATTTTCTACCTGACTGCGATTCTCACCTACCCATCGGGGTTTTTTTCTTTTACGCTTTCAACTTTTTTATGTCTGGTTTGGTTGGGTGGGTTGGGTCAGGTTGGTTTGGGCGGACAGCGGTTGGGATTATTAATTTTATCTTGAGCTGTGTGTGTGGAATCTTCGAGTCGTTTTGAAGTGTGTTTGAAGTGATGTGAAGTGTAGTCAGTTTGTGGGAGGCCTAGTGATCGGCGAGCCCTTGACTTAAGGTCGCTAACTTGCTTACGAGGTCTGCGCGTACTTTCGGATTTTATAACTTCGGGCCTGATTAGGTACACATGTGCGTGCCTACTTTTTTCGGTTGAGCTTGGGCTTGGGCTTGTCTGACTGGGCAGCATACATAACTGGTAGAAAAGTAGGCGGCGGCGGCGGGGCGGTTCTCTATACGTAGAGTTTAAGGAAAGGAGGTTCAAGCCTCGTTTGAGTCAAAGTTTGTTTCCCTTGTGATTGAGTGATTACCATCCAGATGCACCTATTTTTCGATTTCGATTCGCAGCTTTGCCGTTATGCGGGTTACGTATGTATGTCCGTAGTCTGTGGTTGGATGCCTGAGAATATGTGGATGAGGCTCTGTTTTTTTGTGTTTTTTCTTGCGGGTTTTGTGGATGGCGAGTGAATTTAATGAGAGGAGGAGGAGGAGAGACTTGGGGAGAGTGTCCACTCAATACACGCACGAGATTCAAGTATACCTACATCATGTACAGGTGCTAGATGGTTACAATGCCTGCGGGATTCGATAACGATAAGGGAATATTTCCCGGCTCGGCTCTCGCCCGCTGGAGTTTAGGCGCGAATGATCTAGTCGTGTTTCCGAAGAGGTTTAAAGCAGCGGTGGGGTGGAGGGGGGGGGTCAGGGAGGACGGTGAGGTGAGTAGAGGTGGGGATTTGCGTAATGGGGGAGTTTTGAGCGCTCTCGTGCTCCTTTTTCGTCACTGCTCACTCTCTCGGTGCTTTCTCTTACGTTACGGGGATAAGGAAGCAAGTAGGCTCACACGCAAGCTGGGGTTTGGAGGCGAGACTACCACTTTGTAAGGTACACGAGGTAGAGGATTGGGGGTCGTGCTGCTGAGTACCGCCGCTAGAAGAAGATCTGTCATACCTACACTTAATTACCTTGCCTGCCTTAGTACTCACCACACACTGATTCACTCACGTCTTCTACCCCAACCTTCCTCCCTTCCTCTTCCTCTCTCCCTTCCCTTCTTCTTCTTCCTCTTCTCTCTTTCACTCTTCAACTCTTCCCACTGCCAGTGCTTCACCTCACAACAATACAACCCACCCACCCACTCACCCACACCCCGACCTAACCCCCGGGCTACCACCTGCAGCAACTTAGTGTAACGGTACATAACAAAGTGCCTACCATCGTCATGGCTAGCCACAGCACTCTGCCACCCGATACTCTCATCACAGCAAAGGTCACCATTGGAAACCAGACCCGTCGGTTCAAGCTTGCCCTGAGAGACCTCGGTGCGAATGTTCTCCCCCATAAGGTACTATATTTCTTTTCGCTTCCTTCTCTTCTTCCCCCCATCTCCTTTTTTTTTGTGTGTTTTTTGTTTTTTCTAGCCTGCCTACGTTCTCGCTTGTTGTGGTTGGTCCTATGTTGCTACATTCAGGCAGCCAACCCCCGACAACCATCATCGGGCCCACATGACATGACGCTAATGGGATGTATTTCGTATCCGTGTAGCTCCGCGAGTTATTGGTGATTCCGGAAGACCAGACGGTGGTCTTTGAAAGATACTCAGATAGCGCGGGAAGCTATGTCACGCTCGACCCGAAGAACCCGGCTGTCTACAAGCAGCTGTACAGAGCTGCCAAAGCTAAGCTAAAGCTGAGGTTCAAGGCTACAATCATCTACCCAGGTGCCGAGGGGAGTGGTACGTTTTTCCTCCTTCCTTTTCGGGTCATTTTGCTTGATAGCTAACCGGCAAAACAGTTGCTTCTGGAAGTAGCTTATTTGTTACTACCGAGATTCGCCCCTCGCCACCGGCTTACCGCTCAACCACTTCCCTTCTTTCGCCACCTGCTGTCGCCACACCAGAGCCGGCGACCCCGGGTTCTGTGGAGGTATCTCCTGCCCAGCTTGATAAAGCTGTGGCTGACGCTGTTTCGTCATTCTTGAATGGCGAGGAGTATCTTGCAAAGTTGCGCGAGACGGTCCGCGAAGAGGTTGAGAAGCACGAGAAGGAGGCCCCAGTTCCGGCTCCGTTTGCTGCTCCCGAGCCGGCCCCCTCTGTAGCTTCCGCCCCCTCTGTGGTTTCGGAGGTTCTTGATATCAAGTCCCCGGCTTTCACTTACGCCATCTTCTGTGACTCATGTGATGGAAACATCTATGATGTGCACTACCACTGTGGAATATGTGATAAAGGAGACTATGATCTCTGCCAGGCTTGTGTCGGACGTGGAACTCACTGCAAGGACTCTTCTCACTGGTTGATCAAGCGTACCTTGACCGGTGGAACCATCGTGTCCAGCGTCACGGAGTCAATCAAGGCAAAAGTCCCAGA
This sequence comes from Morchella eximia, assembly GCA_024713935.1. Taxonomy (NCBI): domain Eukaryota; kingdom Fungi; phylum Ascomycota; class Pezizomycetes; order Pezizales; family Morchellaceae; genus Morchella; species Morchella eximia. The sequence goes on from JAMGZG010000003.1 coordinate 448,420, forward strand.
ACCTGCTGTCGAAGAGAAGGAAGAGGAGGAGCCTGGGCTTACACGCACTTGCAACTGTTGCATTGTTGGTATGTATATCAACTATATCCCCTGTTTTGATTAATGCTTACAGTTCTACGCAGTTCTTCCTGAAAAGGAGTTTGTCAGCTGTGTTCAGTGCTCTGATTACGACCTTTGCATTAGTTGTCACGTTGCCGGCAAGCATGGACACCATCCTCGCCACGAGTTCGTTCCTGCCACATCCGAGACCAAGCTTAGTGCCTATGAAACCAGTCTTCTGGCCCCTGGAAGGAACTTCTGCCACTTTGCGCGCTGTGATGGCTGCGATGGTGTAAGTTGTTAAAACAAACATTCAGAAAAACCCCTTATGCTAATTTAGATATAGAAAATATACGGCGTTAGACATAAGTGCATGAGCTGCCCCGACTGGGACTACTGCTCCAAGTGCATCGTCACTGCGCCACTCAACCATCATGGACATCGCTTTGTCCCCATTTATGACCCTCTTCCAACTATGGATGTGAACACCAGAAGAAACACAGCCAAGCACTACGGTGTCTATTGCGATGGTCCTCTGTGTGCCGACAAACACCGTCGTAGTTGGATCGATGGCGACAGGTACAAGTGCGCTGTCTGCCCTGATACCGACTTCTGTGCATCGTGTGAGGCCTCGCCCATCAACACCCATAATGCGACCCATCCCCTTATCAAGCTCAAGTCCCCTATTCGCAACGTTCACGTCACAACCCTTGAGCCAGATTCACAAAACTCTAGAGTTATGGGCGATGGTCATTATAATCCACCTGCATCTACCTCCAACGCTGCCACTCAAGTGCAGACTGTTGTAGATGTTAAGCCTACAGAAGAATATGTACCTGCACCAGAAAGCAGCGTTGGAGAGTCTGAACATATCGAGCATGTTGAGGATGAGAAACCACAGGAACCCCTTCAGGCCAACTTCATCTCTGAGGTTGTCCAGGACGGTGCTATAATGGTCGCTGGCTCAAATTTCTCTCAGACTTGGCAGTTGGTAAACAGCGGCCCAACTTGCTGGCCTGCCGGTGTTCAGCCCCAGTTCACTGCTGGAGACTACATGTTTGAGCCCGAGAGCATTAACGCTACCAAGATCGAGCACGACGTCGCTTTTGGTGAGACTGTCAGCTTCACTGTTAGCTTGAAGGCACCTCTCCACGCCAACCGTCGCCACATTTCCTACTGGCGTTTGACTGCTCCTGACGGAACCCGATTTGGAAGCAAATTGTGGTGTGACATCCAGGTTGTTGAGGCTCCAAAGATTGAGGAGCCCAAGGTCGAGGAGCCCAAGATCGAGGAGCCCAAGGAGGTTGAGTCCGAGGCGTTTGAAGATGTGGTTGACAGCTCACAGGCCTCATCACAGATGATTTTCCCTAGACTTCCCGTTGAGAGCCCCGTTGCATCCGTTGAAGATTTGAGTTCTGCAAGTTCTGCCAAGATTGAAGTTGATGCTGTTTCCGTACCTGCTGTTTCCGTTACCTCTGGTGACACCAGGAGCCTGCCAGAAGACTCTGACGATGGCCTTGACATCAACTCCATTGCTGATGATCTCGACAGCTTCTTGACTGATGATGAGTATGACGTGCTTGATGCAAGCGACGAGGAGGCTTTCCAGGAGTGTGAAAGAGTTTTGTAAGGGAATAGGGTTGGTTGCCTAGGAACCAGAAATTGTAATACTGAAAGGATAGGTTAGGCGGGGTATCAGGGTTTTGGGTATCGGTGTTCTCTCTTTTTTATTATCCACTTTCTCTTTTATTGATTCGGTTTTCTCTCTGTCTTTTGCAAGCAGAATTTGCCTCCGACGTCTTTTGTGAGTTTTTGATTCATCTTTTGAATGCGCTGGCATAAGAAACAAACAAGTCAATTTTTTTTCTTTTTAGTACCAGTTCAGTTTATCGATTGATTATGGATTTTTTTATTCCTTTTTTTTTCGCGGCCCATGTAGTGTATTCGCTCGGAGAAAATTGGAAACCCTTTGAATTGCGCAAATGAGAGGTCTGGTACCTGATCAGGATATTCCGATCGTGACCGCGAGGGTCGGGTTTTTTGGCGGTCTGACGTTGTCGTGCGTGTGCAGCGTGTGGTGGGGTTATGTAGGCGAGACTGGCGAGTGAGTAAAATGGTTGTACATACTAACCACACCTACGGTACAGTGCCAAAGAAGCCTTTCGAGGTTCTCGCTGTCAGAAGTCGTTATCGGCTGGCCATACCCACTTTGCCCGCCCAGCATGTTCGTTCGTGGGTACGGACAGTTACTTGCATGAGATTCCCCCCTTATTCGGTCCAGTTCAGCCCAGTCAGTGAGATTTCAGAGTCATCTTTGCCAGTTGCTAGAGTAGAGTACTCGTAGCTTCATGACGTTTCCGAACACGACTGCTATTGCATACCTTTTTGTGTCATGCAATATTGGTCGTGTTCGGAAACGCTATGAAGCTACGAGTAGAGTGTTCGAGTGAGAGTGGGAGTACCTGCTTGTAGACAGTAGAGAGATATCTTGACGTGGTTGTTCACCGGCATCTTCCTTCCTTCCTTCCTTCCTCCTGCTCCTCCTCCCTCGGTCCAGTGCACTTTAGTTGAGCCCCACCACTCTATTCTACACCCAACCAACAACCACGAGCGAGTTTCTGTGCATCGTAAACCACTACTACTAATCTACTCCTTCCTATCTTCCTACCTACCCCGCGCTACACCTGTCAACCGCCTACACTCTACTATCTACCACATAAATAAAGGAAGAAAGGAGTTGTTCACTTCCTCTTGTTGACACCCACTCACTCACTCACTCACTCACTCACTCACTCGCCATCACTATCCTACCTCCTACTCGCGGCTATCAACATCATACCCCTGTTGCCACCCTAAACCTAACAGCCATCCATCATGTTGAAGATCTGGTCTATGGTAAGTTCCTAGATATAGAAGAGCAGTGTACTACACTACAGTACAGCACAGGCAGGAGCTAACACAGAGTGCAGAAGCAGCAGCAGGCGGCGTCTAACGCCGAGGGCGGTCCGAAGAAGAAGAAGGTGACGGCTGCTCAGTTGCGCGCTCAGAAAGGTTTGTTATAGATAGATGCGGGAGAGGAGGGGGGCGATAGTGGGGACGCGAGTGTGGGCTGATTGGGTACCTGGTACAGATATTACGGAGTTAGCGCTACCGTCGACGATGAGGACGAACTTCCCGGACCCGGAGGATATATTGAATTTTACGTTGACTATTGAGCCGGATGAAGGTTTGTGGTGTCATTTCTTTCTCTGTGGATATCGGGCCGAGTAGGAGCTGACAGGTTGTAGGAATGTATAAGGGCGGATCGTTCAACTTTACGTTCGCGATCAACCAGAACTTCCCGCATGAGCCGCCGAAGGTTAAGTGCACACAAAAGATCTACCACCCGAACATCGACCTTGAGGGCAACGTTTGCCTGAACATCTTGCGTGAGGACTGGAAGCCGGTCCTGAATTTGAATGCGGTGATCGTGGGGTTGCAGGTATGTTTTGCTTCTTTTTTCTGGTGTGTTTGGTGTTGGGTGGATGTATGAGGACTGACTTTCGGGGTTGTAGTTCTTGTTCCTCGAGCCAAACCCGTCCGACCCGTTGAACAAGGAGGCCGCGGAGGATCTCCGACTCACGAGAGAAAACTTCAAGAGGAATGTGAAGAGCTCCATGCAGGGTGGGTATATCAAGAACGTTCAGTTCGATAAGGTGTTGAAATAAACCGGAGCGTCCTTCGTCATCATTGGTACGATAGAGGAGTAGGGAAATGGAATGGGCGTCTGTGGGCATGAGTTCTTCTTTTTTTTTTAACTACCATTTTCTCTTGTTTTCCAGTTCTTCCTTTTGTTATTGACTTCCTATGCAGTCATGTTCACTATTTAATTTTGTCTTCCAATTGCTTCAAGATGAAATAGATGGTGTCATATTTCTTTTCTTCCCCTCTCTTACATTGATTTTGCCCTGATTTGCTTTTTTGCGTTTGGCTGTGTTCCTTCCCCTCTTCTTTTTGCAACATCTTATATATCTCTCGTTTCGTTATACTTTCCAGGAGCTCATGGGGGCGGCTCTCTTTTTATGTCTAGATGACTTGAACATGTTTTAAATCAATGGCGGTGGATGTTATTTCGAGGGGCGGGGGCGGTGTTAGTTAGCGATCATTTTTTAAACATATTTTTTCCATTTATTCCATTCTATCGGAGTGTTTTTAGGTGTCCTTGGAGTGATGGAGCTTGGTAGAAGTCGTGTTTATTTTTTCTAGAGGTATGTTGACGAGTGATGGGCTGTGAACCGAGGTTGTGGCTAGCTGGCTTTGAGAGTTGGCTTAGATAAATACCTACATACATACACTCGTGGTTTTGTCAGCAATTACTTAGTCTCTACGTCAATTGTATATTGGGCACTCTCGACCGGTTGAGCTCAATCTCCCTGGATCTAATGGTAAATATTTGAAGTCCTTACCAAAGAGTTGGGGAAGTTCTGATGTGTGGAAATGTTTCTCTACAGGCTCACAGCTGTAGGTTTTTGAGTTCATGAAAGGTCAAGCCTTTGTTGAGAATTTGTGGTCGTGTGCGGTCTGTTGCATCCTGTAGAGTAAAAGCTGACCAGCCTTCGGCACAATTTTGAAATAGGAGTTACACAGGAAAAGGCGTTTACAAAGGCTTATGTGGCCACTTGTGATGGATGTGATGGTGGTTTATTTGGATAATCTGGGTAAGTGTTTTTTGTGTAGGGTTCTCGAGAATATTACCGCACGTTAAGATGTGAATTGAGTCAATTGACGAGTGTTTGGCGTAAATATAAAATTACCTTTAGAGGAGGTGCAATTAATGTACGAAGATACATGTGTCCTCGGTGAATTCAAGAGGCCCGTTGTGTTAATAATTGACCAGCAGTAACATTTATTAGATGTTCCACATACGCCAAGACCCCACCCTGGCCCTATCTTGGCTAGGCCTTTCCCCACGCGGAAAAGAGAGTGAGGAAAAAAAAAAGCACCCCCATACAAATTGAGGAGACTGAAAAAAAAAAAAAGAAGAGTCCCCCGTCCTTTCCGTGCTTTCCTCACCTTCCCCAAACTTGTAAACCCTCTCTCCCCCTCCCCACACCACCCATACAAACCAACAATGGCATCACGAACTTTCACCAGAGCCCTTCGCTCAAACGTTGCCCGTCAGATTGCGGCGCCCGTCCAGAAGAGGGCTATCTCAACTGCCTTTGCTGCCGCGAGAGCTACCGTCGCTGTTGCTCCTCGTATCCCGGCTGCGATCCAGAAGAGGGGTATCAAGACCATTGATTTTGCTGGTGTCAAGGAGGATGTCTACGGTATGTGACTCAATTCACTTAATTTTGAGTATTTATGAAGAAAAATTCATTTGAGGAACAATTGCTGATGGTATTTGTGTAGAGCGTGCCGACTGGCCCAGAGAGAAGCTCTTGGTGAGTCATAATTATAGATACTGAAGGAGAAAAACTTTTTCTCCTTCAGGGTTTCTTTTTTTGTTCTGGGTAAAGGAACAGCGTCTTACGGTTATTCGTTTCACAGGAGTACTTCAAGAACGACACTCTTGCCTTGATCGGATACGGTTCTCAGGGTTTGTTAACCGAATTATGGTCCTTATTTCTTTGTTCTAAAGACTAATGGTTTGTTTAGGACACGGACAGGGTCTTAACTTGAGGGACAACGGGTTGAACGTCATCATTGGTATGTTTCGTCCAATATTACCCACCAAACATTGTCACTAACAGCATCTACCCAGGTGTCCGAAAGAACGGTGCCTCATGGCAGGACGCCATCCAAGATGGCTGGGTCCCTGGCACCAACCTCTTCGAGGTTGATGAGGCTATCTCCAAGGGTACCATCATCATGAATCTCCTCTCCGACGCTGCCCAGTCCGAGACCTGGCCCGCTATCAAGCCCCAGCTCACCAAGGGCAAGACCCTCTACTTCTCCCACGGATTCTCCCCCGTCTTCAAGGACTTGACCAAGGTCGAGTGCCCCACTGACATCGACGTCATCCTCGTCGCTCCTAAGGGATCTGGACGTACTGTCCGCACTCTCTTCAAGAACGGCCGTGGTATCAACTCCTCCATTGCCGTCTGGCAGGATGTTACCGGCAAGGCCAAGGAGAAGGCTATTGCCCTCGGTGTCGCTGTCGGTTCCGGTTACATGTACGAGACCACCTTCGAGAAGGAGGTCTACTCTGTGAGTCATACCCACGTATTACCAGGTATCCATATGGAATTGAGACTAACGGGAGATTAGGACTTGTACGGTGAGCGTGGTTGCTTGATGGGTGGTATCCACGGTATGTTCCTCGCCCAGTACGAGGTTCTCCGTGAGCGCGGCCACTCCCCATCTGAGGCATTCAATGAGACCGTTGAGGAGGCTACCCAGTCTCTCTACCCCTTGATCGGAGGAGTAAGTTCACCAACACGGCTTCTCTCTCTTGAGAATAGAAAATACTGACAAAATTCAACAGCACGGTATGGACTGGATGTACGCTGCCTGCTCCACCACCGCCCGTCGTGGTGCCATCGACTGGACCAACCGCTTCAAGGACACCCTTAAGCCCGTCTTCAACGACCTCTACGACTCCGTCAAGACCGGAAAGGAGACCACCCGCTCCCTCGAGTACAACTCTGACCCCGAGTACCGCAAGAAGTTCGAGGCTGAGTTGGAGGAGATCCGCAACATGGAGATCTGGCGCGCCGGAAAGGCCGTCAGGTCTCTCCGCCCTGAGAACAACTAAATTTCCGTTGTTCTTGGAGGTGGGTTGACTTGGTGACGGTTGGAGGGAAGGGGGATAGAGAACGCTGTTAGTAAAAAGGGTTCGACTATTTTGTATATTTCCGTAGTTTGGGAAAAAGTATTTGCTTTCTTGTTCAATCGTGTGTGCGGCTTGGCGCTTTCTTTTTATTTTGACCTTTGCATGTGAAGAAATGTTGGAACTGTTTGTGGCGGTAGCAAAGCGATGTTGAAATGGACTGCCTAAAGTGTGGTAGGACGCACTTTTCGGCAGGTTAGTGGGGCTGGGCGATCATGAGACATCACTCACGCGCAGATCCACGTTGTTTCAAACAACTCAAAACGAAACATGCCAAGGTCAATATCGTATTAAAATCAAAGTCGGTCTTTAACTATATATAATCAATTGATTGAAAGGGGCTAATAAATTATGTATACTTGGCTTAGGATACAAGTAATCATCTTAAGAAGTCTCGAAACGTTGAGATTTGTCTCTAGTCTAGATCTTGTGCCCATTATTATCTAATTGCCAAGCTCACCTAATTGCAGAATGTTTGAGTATATTTGTGAAATGATGCATACGTTTAATCCAACCCTAGTACTAGCTATATATTATGCCCAGGTGTACGCCTTTTGTGGTTTCAAGTTCAATTCTACTCTTTGTCACCACATTTAGAGCATCTACAGTCCATTGGTACAGGTATGTTTGTCACTCATGATCAATCTTCGCGGTGATCACCAAAGCCCACTGAATCTTGAAAAGCGCAACTAACAAAGTCGGGTTATAATCGTTTTATAAAAATGAAGTCCACCACTATCGACAAAAGAGAGACATCAGTCATTGAGGCCCGGTTACAAGAACTCAATTCAACACAAAGAAGAAGCCTGAAGAAGCAGAAGAAGTAGAGCCAACACGTGCACTTGAACCGTCCCATCTCCGAACACACCAAAATAGCATCCTAAAGACTGAAAGAAAGACAATTCAAACTACACGAAACGAAATCTCCCATAGAAACATCGTCTAACCAGGGCACTGGAAGGTCTTGTGCAAATTCCCGCTCCAAAAGCTGCCGCTTCCACACGTCTTGTCCAGGTTCTCGGCGCTCACACAGTTATCCTTGAACCCCCCGTTCTGGTTGATCCACAAAGGACCTCCGCAACCCTCGAGAGTGAGGCCTGCATCGTTTCCAAGCTAGAAAGAATGCCCACAGGGGTTGGCGGGGAAGGTGTTCAGGAACTTGGTGTCCTGGTTACAAGGGTCAGAAGTGCCGGTGGTCCAGGCGACGTTGTAGCTGACGCCATTGGTGCCGGCAATGGTGCCGATAGAGATAGCGGCGGAGACGGTGGTGCTTAGGAGTGCAGTAGCACTGAGGAGGGCGGTGGTAACGCGCATTTTGGGGATTGGTAGGGAGAAAGAAGAAGGTGGTTATATAAAAATTGAGGAGAGCAGAAATTCTGAGAATTATCAGGCTTGAGGTTTACTGCTGAGTGGAGTACTGTATTGACTTTAGAGAGGAGCTTGCGGGATGACGAGTTCAGATTTGGGGGGAATTCCTGGAGTTTTTATATTCATTCTGAAGACTCGACGGCGCTGGTACTCTTGCTCTATTCAAGCCGCCCAAGCAATCAAATGATGATAACATTTGCCGCAAAAAATTATCCAGTATTTTAATCAAGGTAAAATATTGGAAACAATGTATCCCTGTGTATTTTCTGTCGACTGCTTATAATTGTGCACTTACCAAAGTTTCTAGCTTAGCAAGAGTATATGAACATCGTGATAACTACCCCAAAAAACAAGCCCAATCTCTTAATTACCTAAGTGTCCAGCAAATAATCCGAACCCATGTACTCGTTGTGCGTTGAGCTAACAATTGTGCACTTTACAGATCTATGCTATGTAAGGGAGCCAGTCAACGAAGATAGTAAGAATCTACCGATTGTTAAATACCAACCACAGATATCAGTGCCAATGTTGCTTACAGAAATTTCCAATCTTATCAACAAACCATATGGTTCTTAGATCCATTAACATGCACACGCACGTGAAGGGAGGCAATGTACTCAAGAGAGAACACTGCAATGCGGTTAGTAGTAGCAAATAAGGTCATGGTATCCCTCGGTAACACTACATACCCCAGCCCTATAAACTAGAATAAAGCCATAGGAAGTTTCGATCGAAGTTCGCCTAAAGGCAGTGTCTGGCACAACATAGATTCGACCTATCTAGTACTAACTTCGGTTGGGCGCTAATACCATTTGTCTTCTTGAGGTAGTTAGACACCGTCTCTGAAGGCCTTCCCTTCCAGTGTTCTATCCGTATAATCAACGAGCTATGAGTATAATTTTTGTATATCCCCATGCAAGAAAGGTATTGGCCGTTAAAAGCTAATGACAATAGAGCACGGCTATTGGTTAAGCGGGTGCCAGGCGGCAAAAATGGGCAAATAGTCATGTTTCTGATGGCCAAGGCTGATTAGTATGAAGACTGGGCTTACCCTCGCCTTGTCGAAAGCTTGATTCTGCCACAATGGTAATCCTGGGCTTCTTGGTCTGGTGGTACCTTCCTTTTGTCTTTACTTTTTTTCGTCATGTGAGTGGCTCGGTTTTCTGTCGTGCCGCTCAAAGAGAGAAATGCTGATTATAATGAGTTAGTAAAATTCGCAACATCTGCTGAAACTCATAATCTGTGCCATAATATTCACTGGCAAAAACACAGGTGACAAGGTATGGGTTCGCGTGGTAGTGCATTGGGAGCCTTACCTGACCTGTGATCGAGCGTGTGGGCTAAGAGATCGGACCTGATATTACCTGCAAGTGGTCCTCATAAAGAGCTCAAGTGGCACTTTCTTCACCGATGACTCCATTATGAGCGTAGACTTTCTGTCTTGGCCAGGAAAGTACGATTTCCTCGTCACAGCAGTAGCACTTGGAAGGTTAGGACGAATCCCTGAGCATGTACACCAAGCTGCCCACAGACCAGGAGGGAATGGGATTGAGCATACGTGTATCTGCATATATCCGCTCATAAACAGCGGGAAGCATTGAGTGCTCAGTTTTGGTGAACGGGCTAGAAAATGGACACTGTTTTCATCATAAGATATCACTCGTTAATATCTCATACTGTTAGTAATGAGCACGACCGGGCTAATTTCGAGGTCAAGCTGGGCCACCCGATCAGGACAGCGTCATTTGTCTCCTTCTTTTTATTGCCTCTTCAAGGGCCAAAAGAAATGAAGCGAAGAAATACGAAACGTAAAAGCCTTCCCCCCACCAAAGAACCCTTGGGATCGCTTTCTACTTTTTACGCAGGCCGCACATTTCCCTGTAGTGCGCTGGCATCAAGAGACAGAATCTTCTGTGATGAACGGGCTAAATGGTTTATGTGGTTAGGAGAGAAATTTAAGAAGAGAGATTTAATTTGGTGTTTCAATCAACGCAGTTGCTTATGCCAAGTCTGGCACTGAGTAGGATAGCTAGGGTTAGGCTGGGGTACTGTCAATAATTGGGTGTAAGTGTATGGGGGGTGGTTGCACCGGGCACTGTAATCGTTACTGTTGTAGGTGTGCTTGTATGTAGGGCCCTACCTTTCTCCACAGTAGCCGTGGAATATATTAGTGCCAGGTCCCTCGAGCAAGTAGGAGATATTATATTAGATAATTACATCGGCTCCTATCGTTATACCTCTCTCCTAAGAGCACCTTATCTGCTCATGAACCCAATAGCAGGGCTGAGGTTGAGCCTTTCGAGTAAGTAGATGGGCTGTGACCCGCACTGCCCCTTAGACCTCTTGCAAAAACCTAGATAGGCAGTGTCTTACCTATATCTCACAGAGCTCTATCGCGCTACTCGGGGACCGCGATAGTGCCTCCCCATTTATAATTTCTAGTTATTAACCCTCCGTGCGAACAAAAAGAGATGGGGAATTCAAGGCTTGAGGTAGTTGTCAAGTAAATAATATCGATGCATCAGCTTTTATTAAGAGTTATCAAATAGGACATGGACGACAGATGACAAAGTCTGCTCCTTCAAGCAATAATACGCAATAGATACGCCATGCCCGCATCAAGAGACCACAACCTTACGACACCGTAAAAGAAGCCTTCCATTGAAATAGCACAGCAGAGCGCCCCTCATCCATCCCATCCGAATTCTTCAAACATTTGGGATATAGCTCCCCAACCAGACCTCCCCGTCGTCGAACACCCAACCCGCATCCGCGACCTTTGTCATGTTGAGTTCGTTCCAAACAAAGACCCTAGTTCCAACAACGGGCTCAAAGCGCCTGTCGATCTGCTGGAGGATAAATGTCTGATCGGGGACTACGCCGCCTTTGATGTGACGCCTGAAGAGCTGGGCGAGGGTCATAGTGCTTGGAATGTCATGAGTGGTCCAGAGGACGCCGCTGATGGCTTGCGCTTGGCGGGTACGGGTGAGGCCGCGGTGGCGGATGTTGATGCGGAGAAGCTTGGGTGCAGATTCAAGCTCGCTGTGATGGAAGTTTGGCTCCTGCTTGAGATGCATCTTTGGCTTGGGGCTAGGATTAAGTCTATATGCCAAAGTGGTTAGTTGATCCATAGGATGATGTGAGTTTGTGTTTGATTACCAAAAGTATGGATAGATCAGTGCTTAAGTAGATAAGGTTTCAACTAATGACTGTTGTGAGCTTGATAGTTCTTGGGGATGACGGGCGGGTTGATAGATGTGGTTGTCTAAAGTTCAGCGCCGTTTGATACAGCACGCTATCGACGCTAATACATGTAACACAGGCATTTACGTTAATCTTTGTGACGGCCTAGATGAGTGAGACATAGTGACTCACTCGACATATAGTTAACACACAGCGGTATTGTAGCTCCAGAGTATAATACTTCTTGGTTTTTTTTATATCTTTAGAAACAACCCAGTGTAAATAAAAAGAGAAATAAACGGAGGATAATAAATAAGAAATCCCAAGAATCTAGTAGACCCAATGCTACATCATGACAATTCCAACCCAAAGAGAATACCAACCACGTCCTTATCGCCGTCATATCTAAACAGAGGAATCAAAAAAAGAAAGAGAAAGAACTATTAGAAAAGAAATTCCTTAGTCATCTTCATCAGTAATATCATCCTCTACTTTAGGTTTTTCCTCATTCATTTCCTTCCATGTGCACCAACTCAGGAGTACGAACGCCGCAATAATTAGCATTCCACCTAATAGCGCCGCAGTGCTTATGGGTGTGCCGAATATGAACCAGTCAGTTATTGCAACCAGGAAGATTGTGAGCCTGTCGTCTATTAGTATAACGGGTTAAGATAAGAGAACAGTGGAGCACTAACAGCCCAGCAACGCTAGAAAGAACGGGACTAGTGAGACTCATGAGGATCAGGAAAGATCCGCTGAACACAACGTTGGAGAAGACGGAGATGGCAAGCATAATAGCCGCCTCACCGCTTGGGATCTCGAATTTCTCGATGCCGGTCCAATGCAGGATCGGTATTGGGATCCATAACACACTCTATTTCAAGACATAATTAATATAACCAGACCTAATGGGGGCAGGCTACCCACCAAAGTAATGGCTCCAATCCCGGAGCCTACAGTATTTGCGAAAATAGCGCTTCTACCCGAGGATGTACCTTCGGGCGGACATGCTACCTTCTTATAAAGAACCTCATAGAACCCATAAAGAACGCTTCCGATACCGATAATGATGTTTCCTACGACACGGTTCTTCTCACTAGGTGTCTCGTTTTCGTCGACGCTGCTACCACCATCACCATATGCGACAACGAGTACACCTATAATTGCGATTGCCACACTCCCGATCTTCAACGCTCTTGGCTTCTCATGAAGCATGGGGATACTGAACGCATACGCGAAGAACGCGCTGCAGTTATAAATTGCAGTTAGATCGCTTGGAGTGGTGAGCGAAACGGCAATGTACCAGGTTGACCCCGCAAAAGTAAGAGCGCAGGTTATGAATACGATCCTTTTGAGCATATACCATTTCGGATCGGCCCGGGCTTGGGAGTGGGAAAGGCGCGTAGATGACGCCATGATCATCTGGGCAGTGGTCTTTATGTGGCTAAGGTGCCCGGCGAGGAATACTCTCCATGGTGTATTTGGTTTACGCATTTTGAGGATCAGGAGCTGAGTAGGCCAGAGAACAACCCACGACCCGTGGGTTAAGTATCTGCACCGGGGTTATTATAAAGCTCAGAGGAACCGGTGGAAGGCCCGAGGGTAGCGACATACAACATGGCATATGCCTTCTGCCATCCGAGTTCAAGTTGTATGTACTCAGCCGTTTCAGTTTGTACCTGTAGGCTAAGTAAGCGAGATGAACTTTGGGGCAGCAAAGCTGCATCATTGTATTAAAATACCACAAACGAAATGAGCGATAAAACCAAAAAGATCGCCGCCATCACGTACTTTTTACGATTCTCAGCTCTACCGGCTGTTAGCTTCCTCTCAAGTGCTGGAGGAACACAGGTACTGACCTAGCTGAAGCGATGGTTGGGCTTCTACTCCGCATCTCATGTCGCCTTCTTTCCCGAGCCCTCTCATCTACCTCAACGCCTTCATAGCTGCTTCTCCCCCTCTCGCCTGAAGCTTCCTCGGACAGTAATGGCTCTGCGGATGGGCCCACTGAGGGCTTCGGTCGTATGTCCCAGTCCCACATTTCGTCGTCGCTGTCTTCTTCTGTGTGGGCAATGTTCTGAGGGCGCTGACTCTGGTCGGGACTCATCGAGTTGGGGTTGGCAGTCGTATTTGAATGGGGGCAGAGTGCGGCCGCGGGTATGCAACGGCTAGCGAGCGCTTTTGGTCGTTTGTTCCTTAGTAACCTTGGTACTAAGTGTCCTTGTGATATACGTATGCGGTTGAGTTCCTAGAGTGCTTTACAACATTTACTGTTAGAGGGTGTTACCAAATGTTATATGAGCATAAACGGTTAGGCAGCTGTACATCCAGATCAAGTGATACTGTGTATCTTGGTCACAGGTGAAACTGTACCAGGTAGCAGGCCAGGTAGGTATTCACAACTATTCGTACTGGAAGTCTATTCCAAATCTCCGAAGAATAATCAGAATAGAAGGTATTTCTATAAAGGAAAGGGGGAGTTTAGATTCTGCTTCTGAACAGGGGAGGTAGTGAGTGGAAGTTAGCCATTCGTCATGCTGCATGACACGGAGCCTCTGTTGATCTGTGTGATGGCCCCTGTCACGAGTATTTTTAGGTGGCCCATCTCTTATGTACATAATTATTAATTCTTCGAACTGAAGCTATTATGCGCTTACTCAAATTTAATAATATACTGAAGTTGATAAAAAATTTATTAAATGATGTTCAGCCTATGTGCGGGTTGTCTCTGGGGTGACAAGACGAGACAGGAATGTAAATCGTGTTTTGGGGTTGTCAATACTGCACTAGCTAAATGTAGTAGAGTCATGTCCTTCCTTGTTTTATGGCAATATTCAGATGATTTTGATCGAGGCTGATTCTGAACTGTATGAGTGGTCCTTCATATTCCCTTATGGTCTTTCTAACCACGCGTACGTTCTCGTTCTGTTTCAGTGAAATGCACATATTGTAACTGATTTCTTATTCACAGAGAATATCTGTGGGAAATGACGCTTTTCGGGGATTCAGTTGGCCCATGTTTCTATGAGGATAATTAGTGTAAAGTAGCTTCACTTCACTAGACGTCACGTCTAGATGTATCCACTCACTAGGCGTGTTTAATTCTAGAAAACATCCGGGGAAAGAAATAAAATTGAACGTCGAAGCTTTTAAAGATCCAGTTACGTGATCCCAGTTGAACTACCCGGAACAAAAAGAGAAGAAGGAAAAAAATGGCCACAATAATATTTTAAGAACGTAAAAAGCAAGTTTCACAAAACCATCCCCCAAGCAAAAGTATTCTAGCCGTCATCATCTATGATTCTACAATCTCCGCTGGAGCATCCACGATTTCCTCCGCAACATCGATCAAGTCCTCCCCTGCTGCCGGTGCTTCTGCTTCTACTCTTAAATACTCATCCCACTCCGGAAACAATTCATCGTCCTCTCCTGGGACCGCGATCGCCTCGCTTAGTTTCTCTTTTTTGGCATCCCTAAGGCTGTTCTTCCACTTCACTGCCACGTCTTTGGTCAAGCTTGGCTTGTATGTCTGTGTAAAAAGAGCCGCCTCTGGGATCCTCCCGGTTTTTACAAGGAGGTTAGCGCAATCCTCAATATCGCCCGTTTGCCACAGGCATGCGAATGCAACGTTGTTAGACCCTGCCGCATCCGCAGACTTTGAGAGCTCTCTAAGACCCTCAACATTTCCAGTAGCTGTGTGAAGGAGGAGGAGTGAGCCAAGGTCCTTGGCGGCACGGAAACATTCCTCCGCGAGCACAAGATCCCAGGCAGCAAGAGCTGCGTCACCAACGGTTTTCCAGCGGTGTTCAGCGTCGGCACCCCGAGCAATCTCGAGTGCGATCTCAAGGTTCCCGAGGCCGAGAGCGAGGTCAAAGCGGTGCTCGGGGTCTGTAGCAACCTCCAGAGCAAGCTCTTTGTAGCCTTGTCCTTCAAGAAATCGTGCAATCTTGTTCTTTTGGTCCTGAGGAATCGTTTCCAGGAGCTCTGCAGCAGCATCCATATCACCTCGGAGGACAACGGTTTGGTACTCAACAACATTGAGAGACAGTGAGTATGAGACAACATTGACATCCTTATCAGCAAGGTAGATATGGCCATCGCGGGGGATGTATCCGAGGAGGTACATGGGAGAATCAAAATGAGAGATGGTGTACGTTTGATCGCCGACGAGATAGTTGAGGCGGTTAGTAGAAGTTGTGTAGATGAAGCAATCGCCAACCCATTCACCAGTGCGAACAGATTCATGGATATCAGTGATAACCTCAAAAGCAGCCTCTACACCGTCATCTTCAACAGTTCCATTCTGAACGGCAGCGACGTACTCGTCTCTGTCGAATCGCAAAACGTAGAAAGCATCCTCGCAAGCAAGAGTCACAAGTTCACCACTATCAGACCAGAAAACCTGTTTGGAAGAATGTCAGTTGATAATCCTTAATGTTTCGAGCTTTCCGGGAAGCTCAATTCTATGACTTTGGGAAACATACGTTATGTGGCACCACGTCGATCCTTCTAACCAAAGCGCCAGTTTCCCAATCAAAAAGCCCAACCGTCTCAGCTCCCCGAACGGCAAGTAGAACACCACCGATCAATCCGTCAGCAGCGAACCCAACGTCCAAACCTCCGGGTTTCTCCTTGAAGTTCTTGAACAGTTTAACGCTAGTCGGGCTCTCTCGAATAGCGTAATCATTGCTGTTGTCTCGAGAACCCCAAGCAAAGTCCAATGCCTGCCCGAATGCCTTGTTCCTCCAGGCCAAAGCAGTATAGATGATATACTCCCCATCACCACAAACTGACACGAAACGGCCGTTGGGGGAATGGAGAAGGGATTGTGGATAAATCTCACAAGAGCCAAGATCTTTGTGGGGAAGTGATAATGGTTCACCATCCTTGACAGATACATCTGTAATCAAATGTCAGTTGACTGGCTGATGTAAAATCACGATGCTTTAACAAGTGCGTACCGCCGGGTTTGACAACCGCGGTCAAGACCTCGTTATGCCTTGCCCATACAATCTTTCCACCTGCATCCATACTGACAGCCGGTTCTTCCCTTCCCATCTTGATAACAACACATCCTTCGTCGAATCCGATAGCGAGGGCATTCTTGCCCCTCTGGTAGGAAACACACCATGCTCTCTCAAGCCCGTAACTTAAAGTCTGCTCCAGGCGGTAGGTATTTGCGTGCCAGATCTTAACACTGCCGTCTTCAGAACCGGAAATGATTACTGGGAGCTCTGGGTGGAAACAAGCAAAAGAAACATTCGATGTATGGCCCTCAAGAGTAGCAATTAAAGACTTATTCGTGTAATCCCAAATCTTGATTGTTCGATCATCAGAGGTGGTGAGAATATAGGGCTTGTCGGCAGCTGGGTAGTAATCGACGTGATTGACACCTGTGGTTGATCAGCTATTGGCCCAAAACATTGATCTTAGACGTGATAACCTACCCTTAGTCTCGTGCGCCTCTAGAGTGAAGTTAGCACTTCCTCCACCGCCCAAGCTCCAAATTTTGACCGTTCTGTCTAAACATGCAGAAGCGAATGTATTTGTGTCCTTGGGGTTAATGGCCAAGCTCATGACATAGTGGCTGTGTCCCTCAAATGTCTGTACACACTTCCAGCCCTTGTCCCAGTCCCACAACTTGATGGTCATGTCATCACTTGCAGTGAGCACAAACGGTTGTGTCGGATGTACAACGATCGAACGGATATAATCGGGATGCGCTTCGAAAGCCGCGATCTTTTCTGAGGTGTTGTAGTTGAACACCCGAAGATGGAAGTCATCGGAACCGACCACAAACCAGTTCTTTCGCGCGATAAAGCGACCGGCACGAACAGGTACATCGGTAACCTCAAAGGTCTTTACTAGGGTTTGAGTTTCGTAGGACCAGATGTATACGTGACCTTGAATTGATGGATAGGTCAGTGGTTGACTTCACCCCGCCTTCTGAGACACCGTGGGGCAAGAGGCAGTACCGCTATATAAGGTGCTCAGAATCCATGGTTCAGTGGGGTGAAAATCGATCCCCTTCACTCGGTCCGAGCGGGCAAAGAGTTGTCTCTAAAGGACATAATTGATAGGATTTGATCAGCCTCCACTTCGAGATATTCCCGAGCATCCTGTACCTCTCAGTCACCCCCGAGGAGGTGCCCATCACCCCTCCTCAACTTAAAGAGCCGTACAAAAGAGTATCCGTACCTTAACGTCTAGTCGCATTATGTCCACTTCCCGGTTGAGATTATTCTGTATTCGATTGTTTTATCTTAGGGAGTAGTTCGCGCTTGTCGATTCTGATGATAGGTAGTATCCCCTGAAGCTTTTTGCGAGAGGACAGCTGTTGTGCAGCAATGGCAGGGGTTTAGGGCAACTGATGAGGTTGAATATTGGCTTGGCAACGATTGATTCGAGGTGTATCTACTACCATTAAGAAGGAAACAATAAGGCAAAAAAACAGAGAAAACTCCTAAAATTACTGGGAGATACAGAAATAGATTGTAATGCGAGAAATCGGGGTAATAGTCGAAGATGTTACCTCTATGCTCGATCCCAAGGCATTTTGATACGTCTCCAGTTCTCATCCTACATGTATGTAGATGTACTTCTTATACACTTTAACTCCAGAGAATAGAACCAAGACCTCTTGCCATGACTGCAGCACTATAGTGACGCTAGGTCTATGTACCACAATATTATAAAACAATTGACCTATTTCTGTGAGTAGCTCATAAAATACCAATGTTCATCCAAGACCATTGATCGATCCTTCTATAAAACTCCTCTCTTCCAAATCTAAGCCCTCCAAGCACTTGAGTATTGAAGCTAGTGTTTACAAAAGGGTGAATGCGTTGAGACTCAAGTGCGCTTAGTCAGCATAGGCGATGCCTGCATACAAGATAGACTAACAAACCTCCACGTTCACCTTAAGTCACTCAATCTCCGTACACACGTTTTAGGTCCCCTTCCTCATCTCTCTCCCAGTGGCAACTTCGTTTTAGTTTGCGAAATTCAACATGGAGTCTTCTTTACCCTCGCCAGCTGCCACACCACTGCTACCACCGCCAGGCGGCGCAGATTTAAGCTCCCTCATGGCCTCGTTTTTCAACCCTTCTCTCCCCGTCTTGATCGTGACGGTTATCGTCATTTTCTTGACCCCTTTACTGATCCACACATTGATATTTCGATCACGCGCCGCGACCACCCTACCTACATTTCTCCTTGTTGGCCCAGCCGGTAGTGGGAAAACTTCTCTTATGACAGCTGTAGGTTTTTCCAATGACCGAATGCGCACTCCCGACATATTAACAAAGAGTACAGTTTGAATCCGAAACAGAAAGTGGAAAGCCCCCTCCTAGTACCCGTACCAGCCAGAGCCCTTTGTCGCTTGAATGTTCAATCCCTGCCGCTATCGCGGGAACGTCCAAATACCGCTCAGCCAACGATCCTTCAATGAAATCATACCTTAAGTTTCTCCTTTCCGACACCCCCGGACACGGAAAATTGCGTCACCTTGCATTGTCTCAGATCTCATCTCCTGTCGTCCGTGGCGTCATCTTCGTTCTTGACTCTTCATTGACCGACGTTCGTGGGACCGCCGAATACCTTTACGATGTTCTTTTGGCACTGCAAAAGGCTGCCTCCGCGTCTGGTGCTACGTCTTCGCAACCTAAACGGCTGTTGATTGCCTGCAATAAGAGTGATGTATTTACCGCGCTCCCTGCTGGTAAGATACAAAAGAGCTTGGAGGAAGAGATTACGAAGATGAGAGTCTCAAGGTCCAAGGGTATTCTTGATGTTGAAGACGATGGTGAAGGTAACGAGGAGAAGGAGTGGCTTGGCGAGGGTGGAGAAGGTCCATTCGAATTCAAGGCCATGGAGGAGGTGGGCGTGGAGGTTGAAGTGAAGAGTGGAAGCGTTAAAAAGAAAGACTGGAAAGAGAAATTGAGCGCGTTCATTGGGGGCTGCCTATAGCCTTTTTCGGCTTATGAGTTTCATGATTATTTACTATTGCAAGAAATCGACGTGTAATGAAATAGCTAGCGGTCGAGTTAATGTTTATTCTTGGCGCTTTTTTGTGTTGTATGTAGGAGCACTTCATTTAAACGTTTTACACATGTGCAGTGTCTTGACGAATGAAAGAGCAGAGTGTTTAATATATACTTGATACTACAAGTATTCATTATGCGTATCAATCTTCCCGGCAGCCTTCAAGATGTTATTTGACGTCACTTACAATCAGACCGGGTAACGCCATTGTCTATGACAAGTAATGCATACTAATCTTTGCATAAAATGGGTGTGAATGATCCCTACCCCGCCAATTCACCCCACCAAATAAACATATCAACAGCCTTTTCAAGCTTCTCTGAAACCAATCTTAGACAACCTAAAGATGGCACCAAAAGCAATCATTGCCCCGTCAATTCTTGCCTCCGACTTCGGAAATCTCTCGTCAGAATGCTCCAACGTAATCAAAGAGCACGGCGCAGACTGGCTCCACATCGATATCATGGACGGACATTTCGTGCCCAACATTACAATTGGAGCACCGGTTGTGACGTGTATTAGGGGAAGCGTTGAGAGAAGTGCGGACTGGAGCAAGGGTGTTTTCGACTGCCACATGATGGTTGCTGAGGTCCGTAATAGTAATTTCCAGTGCCTTAACAACTCTAGAAGTGGTAAACTGACAACCCGATAGCCGCAAAAGTGGCTTGAGGACTTCAAGAAAGCTGGCTGTGACCTCTATTGTTTCCACTATGAAGCCGCAGTCACCTCGAAGGACCCCGCGGTGTCGCCGTCACAGCTTATTAAGAACATCCACGCCCTCGGGATGAAGGCTGGTGTTGCTATCAAGCCTGACACCCCCGCAGATGTGGTTTACCCATTGTTGGATGGGGATGTCGAGAAGCCTGATGTTCGTTTTTTTCTTAATCGAATCCTTGGCTGGATGGTGCTGACATTGGATACCAGATGGTGCTGGTGATGACCGTAGAGCCCGGTTTCGGCGGGCAGAAGTTCCAAGCACGCTGCATGCCTAAGGTTGCTGCTCTGCGCGAGAGGTACCCGGAATTGGATATCGAGGTTGATGGTGGGCTTGGTCTGGGCACAATTGATCGGGCTGCGGAGGCAGGCGCAAACGTGATCGTGGCTGGGACTGCGGTGTTTGGAGCTGAGAGCCCAGGGGAGGTTGTTAAGAGGTTGAGGGAGACTGTAGAGAAGAACCTGTCAAGGATAAGGTGATTGGATTTTTTCTTTTTGAGATTAGGCTTTGTGGGAATGGTGTTTTTATCTTTATTTATTTTTTCTTTTTCGCTGTCGGTTTGGGGGTGTGAATGATACCTTCTCTTAGCTTCTGAGTACTGTCACAATCATAGACGACATATACAGCCACTCTGCAAAAGTGTTCGTGATTCCGATTTTGGAGTGAGATATTTCTCCATATATATGTAACCGTGGCGGACCATTAAGAACCCCCCAAGAGAATACTTTCCCAGTGACCAATGGCGCCCAAATTAATGAAGAATAAGATCAATGATCTATCTTCTTTTTATGTATAGTCACGAACTATTATATATTTTTCGTTGTTTTGAATCTCAACTTTAATAACATCATGATCAGTATTACGGATGCGCCACACTGTGCACTGACATTAAAACTATATCACGAACACTTTTGCTGAGTGGCTGTACATCATTGGTGTTAAAATTATATCCGTTCTATTTCTAGTCCACACGATGAATACCTTGAGAAAGCTCGAGCTTTTGGTCCAATTGCCAATGTAGGTCGATTAACTTCGCTGCTTCATGAGGTGAACTCTGTGGAGGTCGATCTAACGAGTTCAAGTGACTATATGAGCTGGACCAGATAATCAATCCGAAGTCGTCATTTTCTGCCCCATTAATATCCATATATGTAAATATATGAAGAGCTAGAGCTACCTAATTGAAAAAAAAAAAAAAAGTGATGACTAATATTGGGAAAGGAAGATGACGAGTGATTTTGGGTGCATGATCAACGAAAATGCAATTAACGTCTGATCATGATTTACCCTTAGACTTAAGTACTTGCTTGAATTCCAGCAGTGATTCTAGATATGAATCAGTATAAATATGGGTTAACGTTAACTCCTATATGTGAGGATGTGACCTAATCGCCAATGGACCCTGGTAGAACCATACTACGACTTCATAGAGTCTGACTCGGGGCTACTTTATAGGATGATATCATTATCATACCTAATCACGAATTAATATATCAACAAATTATCGTGGAGGGCGAAGTTGGTGAAAAAAAATCACCGACCTATAGTTTTTAATATCTACACAAAGTTACATCCCCCAAGAGCAATAACATTAAAGAAGTATGTACATGACTTACATCTAAGATCAATGATCAGAAAAGCGAAATTTAAAGTGTAGATATCAAGATTAAAAGAGTTTTGCTACGAAGTTCGCATTATATTATAATTTGCGTTTGTTTAATTCCACACAACGGCCGCGGTCCATAGTAGGCATAACCCCACTTTTGTAACAGGTTAGAATAAAATAAAGAGATAGTTCAAATTATAAATTGCATTATGTTACGGACGACATAATTAGAACTATCTGGCCTCTAAATAATGTAAACAAATGTTCTTTTTGGTCTCTTTCAACCACCACCCACACTAGAGTGTATTTTTATCGATATTATTAATGAAGTCACTCATTACACTATACTTTAGTGGGTTGAAATAAGATCATGTAGTTTAGGCTTATAGCAAAACATCATTTTTATTTTATCACACCCCCGACTCAATCTTTGCGAGGGTCAGCGATAGTGCATACTTCCCAGCAAAATTTCTCCATTACTCGACCGAGTACTCTACTCCTTAACACCGCACAATCATATCCAGATATTGGAGTAGTATTTTTGACGAACGGACCATGATCACAGTACTTTTTGTTCTTTCTAGCCACTTATTATTATTATTGCCATCACGAGCGGTCACTCGATCGTGGTGGCTGGAGGCTTAGCGTCGTACCTTTTCTGATCGAGCTGTTGGCTTTTGCTATTAATACACACTTTGCGCTATGAGAGCTGGAGCCTATGAGCCACAGTCTTGGTGGTGGCGAAATAGTTACACTGTGAGATCAACTTGTCTCTACACATAATGTCTTAATCCAAAACCAATGTCAATTTCAGTGTTTGTGGCCGAGTATGGTCCTTCTTGACGCTAAACAGCGGGATCAGACTTGACGTCGGAGTTGGTAGAGTGCATATATATATATATTAAGGGTTTGATTTAAGAATATATAGCTAGGGATACATATGTTCTCTTTTGTTGGGCCACCATTTCAATCAAACAGCACGACTGCGGGTCGGCCCGCTTGTGGATCTGTGCAGCAAACCAGATGGTTACATGTATGTATGTACTGACGATCGAAGAAAACACTCCACTTACACAACATAACTCTATAGTGAGGCAGGCTGCCATTTTAAGCTATCAAAAGAACTGTCCATGAAGATTGCGTGTAGAGAGATCTCGAGACCTATACCGGCCCCCTGCGCTAACTTCACCCTTGCGTTACTCTCGTACAGTAGTATATATGCATAGCTAACTACATATAGATAGACATTAAAGGAAATTTCTATACCGGGATGTCAAGCTCTGGTTCTATGGGGTGGAGTTGTCAAATTAATTATCGTCAGTATTATCATTTCCCCGAAAATGCTGCTCACCGAGTGTTGGCGCCAAGATTGTGGCACAATATGCTATGGGATCTCGTTATCGTCAATCAATTGTAATTGTTCCTATATCCAACTTCAGGCCCCCCTTCAATTTAGTTATGTTGGAAGCAACGCCAAATGAAGAGATAACGTGCCGCAGATATATTAATATTTGATTTATTGTTTGTGATATAAAGACACAAACTTATAACTCTGGGGACTAGAGAACACAGTCTATGATTACGTCGTACCCCCAAGGCGCTCAGCACGCCATACTATCCTCCCTATATTACGTCATTAATAGTAGCCGAGGTACGGTAGCGTGGTGCGTACTCTAATTTTCCCTTTTACTAAACTCCGTAGGACCTTCTGACACTTCTACGAGTGCAAAGTCTATCTTCTAGCGCGATACTGATATGGACTTTCCCCCCCCCCCCAAAATTGACCAATCAATCTAATAACTGCGTCATGATTTATCACTCTACGTACGTACGTGGTTGGTGCAACGTCCCCAGAATAATCCCGCTCGTAATTAATCGTTACAATCAATCAAAGACTAGACAACATGTAATCGCTGATTTAAGGCTGCAGAGATCACACTATATTGATGAGAAGACCTGCCTATCTAAATGGTTTGAATAGATCTATGTTCATTTCTCTGTCCGATGAGATGCGCTCACAAAGAACGCACCCTTTGAGAACAAGTGTATTAGTTGAGCAATGAAATGCGCAGCCTAGCGTTCTACTCATGGACAAACTAGTTAAATTGGTTAATAGGCTAATGATGACAATTGCTGCGCTAGTATTCACATTAAGCACTTATTCGATGATCTCACAAACGACAAACTGTTTGAGTCAATATGCAATTATTCAATCATCGTCAGCCATCAATCGTGCTGATCTGACCTGCAGCATTGCACTGCATAAATACCACATGCCACCCGCCTATACCCTCCAACCAGAAACTCCATCCAGAAAATCAACAACGATCTTCCCTACAAAAAAGCAAAATACTCAAAACACGTTCTATTTTCATACCACACCTCCAAAAATGCACTCTATCTTCCTTTTCTCCACTCTTATCCTATCAGCCTTCACCGGCATTTCTGCTCTCCCAACCCCCACCCCCACCCCTCAAGAAGTCGGAGCTTCGATTATCCCCGAGTTCGAGTTCCCTGAGTTTCCCGAGCTCGGACACTCCGAGTTCCCCGAGTTCCCAGAAATCCCTGTCGTCCCTCAGTGCATACGTATGGGGCAGACGTTCCAGGACTGTCTCAACGGCCCGGGTGCCCAAGCGATTCAGAACGATGTAGACATTGCTTATGCCGTCAAGGACTGCCTCTGTGGGTCCAGGTGGTTCTCGGTTGAGATTGTGACTGAGTAAGTTTCTCTTGCACGCATCATGTGGGCTTATGTAATTGATGGCTGACAATTTTCAACGGGTAGGTGCATGGAGGATGAGACTGCCTGGAGCGATATATGTGGTGACGAACTACAGGATCAGGAGGCTGGGCTGGGACTTTCGGTTTCTGCTTAGAGCACCTCATTTTTTTTCCTTTTTATTTTTCCTTTGGAGTTTTGTTTATTTGCACATGATGATGCAAAGGTTTATTTTTGGGCGAGTCTTTTTTCCGTGCATATATGGGGGTTGGTTAATTACGTAGAGATGCGCAGTACATAGGTGCTGCTATTTACAAGTCTACTAGTTTCGACCCTGCCGGTGTCAGTTCAGTAACGGGAATTTAGTTGCATTTTCACAAATCCAGTATAGCGTGCGCAGTAACCATTTCCAAGTAAAAAAGCATCAATTTAGCTGTTCCACACACAGCATCAATAATGTTGCTTGCATGATCATTGACCAGATGAGCGCTCGAAAGTAGAAAGTGCGATTATACGAGATCATATCTAATCACTCGCCTCTTCTACTCCACCATTATTAACCCCCCGTATTAACTACCGCCGAAACCGTAAGTACCGCCTACTAAACACACATCGAACATCACCGACGCCACATCCCGAGATCAGCACCATACAGGTCCTTAATGCCGATTCCATTCGCGATTCCATACCACCGTACTAGGTCATCCTGGACACGCCACTACAATTCCTCAAATAATTTGCAATACGGAGTTATTCTTGGTCCTTCAGTATATTTATTTCTTCGGCGAAAAAAAAAAAAAAAAGAGTTCCTTCCCCAATCGCTCGATCGCGAGCACCCCCCCATGACCCCTTCCTATAATCACAATTGCACAAAAAACCACGAGCAGATTCACAAAGGAAAAAAAAAATAACCATTGTACAAAAAGATAGATAATGAGTGTGAGTGATATATATAGCTAAGTAGATTTGAATAAAACAAGATCCCACCTAAGAAATTAAGACCCACCCTAATAAACCTAGACCGAGAGAGAGAGAGAAAATGAGATAGGAAAGGAATAGGAAAAAAAAACGTGGAGGGGGGTATCACTGATTTTTTTAGTTAACTGACTGTCTATCTCTGTCTCTGTTTGAGTATATAGTTGTATTTTAGGGGGAGGTAGATGAATGGAATGGTAGTGGGCTAACAAGCATGGGTATATATAATGTGAGAAGTGTACTGGACACAGAGGATCGAGGGAGCCATGATAGAAGCGAAGATGTTAATGTGTGTGAAAAGATGGCACAACCAGAGCAGCATGGTAGCTGAAGAGATGAGTGCGCAGAAGAGAAGTAAAAAGATAAAGGAAGCGCAAAAAATAAGGTATGTATAAAAGAGTAGCCCTCCTCTTCATGAAACCATGCGCCCCGCACCATACCTTGCCATCACACACGTATGATGCACCAAACCCCTCGGACAAAAAAAATAATCCCCAAATTTCCAATCCAGCCCTCGCTCCTTAACCAAATGCCCGCCCCACCCCACCCCGCCACCTAAACCCACACAGGGTAATAAGAGTTAACAGACAGTAGTTGTAGAGGCAAATAAAGTAACAAAGAAAAACCCCGTATGGAAAAGACATAAGGAAAAATAAAGGAAAAGGACTGACAAAAGAAATCGCGGTCAAAAAAATAAAAAACCACCCCAGTTTGGCCTGCACATAAGCTACAATAACTGAAGAAATTCACCCCCAACACTGTCTATAATAAGACGTTCTAGTGTTTCCCGAAGTGATATGCAAATGTCCCGTTTTCTCGGTGGCTTTCACATACATCAAAAATAGGTAAATCAAAATACAGAAAATACACAAGAAAAGAAGAAAACACCCCTGAATTTGGCACAAGAAGGAAAAAAAACAAATATTATAACCAAACCATCATTCTATTACACACGCGGTTCGGAAAAACATAAAGTCCGCAAAGCGCCACTGCATACACACAGAAAGACTCTTAATGACGATCATAACCCGCACCACTTTGCCAGTTCGTGCCATTCGAGCCTTGTCTGGTTAACGGTTGGTGCTGAAAATCAAATCCTCCTTGAGACCTGGTGGAGGCTGCTGGTGATCTGCTGCCATCACGACTTGGTGACCTAGGAGTACCCGTTGTGGTCAATAACGGGAGCTGATTTGGTTGAGACATTTGGTTGTTGTTGTACATATTATTCCTTTGGGGGTCGTTTGAAGTCGTGGGGAAAAGAGGAACGGCGGGGCTCACAGGTGATCGTGGGGCATCCCGATGACTGGCTGCCATAGATCCGGCTGTTGATGGAGGCAAAGGAATACCACTGGCATCTAAAGCTTTGGAATTATATGAGTCGGTATCCTCCTCGAGGTCGCGTTTCCTGTATCCGGCTTTGCTGTCACCACGCGCAGTAGCACCCAACGCATCCAACTCTGTTGAGAGCATCATTTGTGAATTGGACTTGATGAACGATGTTCGGTCATCACGCATGGGCTGGTAGCGGACATCGGGGTTTTTCGAGATAAGCGCATAGATGGAAGAAATGAGGACGAGAATAAGCAAGACGAGGGCAAAGGCAGCGTTGAGGATAAAAAAGATAACGCCCATGGCACCAATAACAATTCCCTAAATAACTATTAGCTCGGGTGCCTAACGGGAGATGACGGCGGTACTAACAGGTCCTTTAAAAACGTTTGTGAAGACTAGAAGGAAGATGACGTTAATGAAGTTTATAACGCAAATAGCAATGTTGAAGATGTTGGTCCTCTTGTCCATGAATGGCCTCATAAAAGCGACAAGGATCAAGTATCCAATTTCAATAAGAACCAACGCAACTGCCTGGACAGTTCCGTTTCCTTGACCAAATGCAATAAACATGGCCTTCATCAACGTATACAACAGAACTGGCACAACAAAGTAGTAGGCGGTAGCACGGAACTGAACATAGAGGAAACCCCATCTGTTTAGTGAAGCCGGATCAGAATAAAGAATATAGGCCGGGTTCTTGTGTAATGAGACAGAACGTTGAGCAATGCGAATGACCTTGAACGAAGCCCAAGCAAGAATTGCGGTCATCGAGAAAAAGAAGAAAACGGCAAGAGTGATGGCACCGCCTGAATCCTTCTCGGTCAGCTCCCAAAGGCAGAGAATTGCCATCTGAGGGTAGCCAATAAGAACCTATTAGATTTCGTTAGATGAATTCATGGTCAAGGATCCTAATTCCAAGACATACCAATCGGTACATAATTCCTTTCAAAACTGTGAGCCATCCGTTTCTGAAATCCAAAAATTTGGTTCCCTTAATCCACTTCATCTTTGCAGCACCTTCGCATGCCCCCTTAAAGGCAACAACACCAAGCGCAACCAATACCAAAAACGCAACGAAGAATGCCAACCCAGTCATGAAAAAGTTTGTTGCTTCGATACCTGCTTTGAAGGCGACTCTGTGAATTCCAGACACCTTGATGGTCTGAGTAGAGTCGTTAATTCCGTTGTCATTGTTTGATCTGGGTACAAGGTCGCGCGATTCTAATTTGGCATATGTCTGAAATCCGTACATGGCTGCTCGGCCAACATTGTTCTCAACAGTATCTAAGGAACGCTTCGCAACCTGAACGGAGACCTCAGAGAGGGCACCGAAAAGATTTGAAGGAGTTCCTCCAGTGGCCTGGATATACCAATGGAAAATGTCTTGCATGAATGAAACCTTGATTATACCCATGCTCCAGTCGAAGTTCTGAGTCCAGGCAGCAACAATTGGTGGGAGTGGAACGGCGGTCATTCCGACCATTGCTTGAGCTTGAAAGTATCCAAAAAGAGACAAGGCGTTAGCAGCAACGTGGGCAGCGGTGTTTGAGTGGCCAAGTCCGGATGTAACGGCAGAGGCAATAAGACCCATTCCAGCGATGATAGCTGTAGCCCAACCCACACCATGAGTATCTACAGTCTTTCCGTTACTGAGAGGTGCTTCGACACAAGCAATCATCTCGTTTGTGTCGGTCCTGTTGACCATAATCTTTGCCTTTCCATCAATATCAGGGACCTGGTAAGCGATACCTAAACAAAGAAATGTCAGTAATTTCCCCGCGAAGTAAACAAATACAAAAAAAAAAAAAGTGGAGAAGCGTACCTGGAATCTGGTTCGCAACAGCAGCTTCAATGGTCGTGTGAGATTCAAGATTGATTAAACCCTGTGTCATGGGACACATTCCTGAAAACCCTTCTCCCATTGTGCACGGGTCCATTTCTCTTGACAAGGCCGTGTACCCATACGCAATAACCAACAAAGTAGCTGTAACATTTCCATTAATAGAAGATACACCGTTGATATTGATGTTGAGGATGTAGTCGTCTGGAGAGAAGGTGACATTGAATAAAGACGCCGAAAACTTGGAGTTATCCATACAGGGGTTCAAAGACGTTGACTGAATGAGCCTTTTAGCAGCGACATTTTCAGTACCGAAAGCAGCAAGAGCGAGCAGTATTGAAGGCACGATGCCTGTTCTGGGTAACGAGCGACTCATCATGATGGGCGTTGCAACGAGTGTGTTTGGTACTGAAGTTGATGCTGGAGGGGGGAAGTCCCCTTAGGTGCCTGGCAAGGGTGATACTCTTATTGAAGACAGCTTGACGTGATTATAATAGTTGCTGAGTCGTGATAAGGGGGGGACGTCACTGTAGTTTAGGGTAGGAAATCAAAAGCTGTGCTAACGGGAGGGAGGGGAGCTAAGCGTTGTATTCCTGTAAACGAGTGGTTGCAAACAAAGAAATGCTGCAGTAGGTGATGTTTAGTTGGAACCGGTGAGCTGCGAAGCGAAAGCGGCGAAGTGGATAAAATCAAAAAGCGACCGTGGGGGAAGAAGGATGGTTGTCAATAATCGTGACGGAGACTTCTTCTCACTTCACTTCAAAAGGGGAGTCCAAAAACTAATGAATGAAAAGAAGAGAATGAAATGAAGAAAAGCGAACGAGCAGCCGAGAAAGCAAGCTGTCTCGAGGCTGGCTGTCTGTATATTAATCTGACTGGTCGATTGATGTTTGGGGGGGTCTGGACAGACAGCCAAGTTAGAATTGGTTGGAAAAAAAAAGAGAGGGGGGGGAAAGAGGGTGGAGGGGTTTGTAAAAGTTGGGGAGCAGGTCAGGTACTCTATG
The DNA here is from genome assembly GCA_024713935.1 of Morchella eximia. NCBI lineage: Eukaryota > Fungi > Ascomycota > Pezizomycetes > Pezizales > Morchellaceae > Morchella > Morchella eximia. The sequence goes on from JAMGZG010000003.1 coordinate 478,055, forward strand.
AGTAGCAAAACGCAGGTAGACTAGACAGGTGAATGATGGTGGGAAACCTCACGAGTAAAACGGAAAGGGGGACAGCCGTGATGGGTTGGACGGAACCCCCAGGAAAGGAACGCACCCCGAACCAGAGCGTCGTCGCAAGCAAGTATGTGAGCCAAGCCCAAAATGTGCAACGGGCGGCAAGGAGCTGTGGGTTGTGCACTGCCTCTCACTGTGATGGGTGATACCCAAATTAGGCGGAATGATTGGGACCCGCGACAAATGCTTCCTGCTGAACAGTTTCGACGGGGATCTGATGGTACGCCCGGGCCTGATACAAGAGCGCGAATCTGTTACAGAGTGACAAATGCGGTCTAAAGTATGGAGAAGTTAGATTTAAAACGAGGTGAGAAACCGCCTTGAAGATCCGAATGTGAGAATAGTACTAGTATTAGCACTCGTAGTCGCAACAATGCGCAATGAGACCGATAAACTTTGGGGGAACGAATACTCGGAGGCGACGGATGCGAGAGACCTTATGAAAGCGAATTAGAGGAGTGATACTTCTACTTGGACCAGGTTACAGACCCGAAATCTCTCTTGCGCACAAGCAAGATGACCACGGAGATCTTCACGACGTCAGGTCGCAGAAGTACTTCCTTGGATTTTTTTCACGCTACAGTTCCAAGGAGCATAACATAAGAGAACACCCGCGACAAGACGCTTTTTGTCTTTACATACTCCAGAAAACCGCTGTTTCTCTAGTTTCCCCCTCTCTCATCGTGCTTTCTCCTCACACGCCTAGCGCCTTTCATCTACTTTAACGTTGGGCGCACCGTTAATTAATGACCCGGGTATAGACGCCCATTGGCCACAGCCGTTGCTATTAACCACCACTTGCCCAAAACGATAAACACCTCAGGTGGTGAATGATGGCCCTGCTATTGAGCATTTTTCCTATTTAAGAACATTTGGGTGTGCTCGCTGCACCAGGCGTGTGTACCTGACAAAGGTTCTAATCTCGATCAGTTTCAGACCTTGAACAGAACTGCTCAGTCAGCTGAAGGGTTAGGGTTGTCCCTGGTTTCGTTCAAGGCACGAAACACTTAGTTCTTGAAGTTCCTGGAGTTATTTTCACGATATTCACAGATGGACTCTTACGAGAAGGAGAATAAAGGGAGGAAGTAAATTACGAAGGATTGCAAGTGTTTAGGCAGCATCTGGAGACGATAGCACTTTATTTTTGCGCAGGGAAACAGATCCTGGTGACTTCCTTCCAAATCCGTTCACACCTCGGGAAGGAATGAAGACTCCTCGTATTTGTTCAACTTATTAAAGTTTACTTTTGCCCCTCACGTACGGGTACAAAGGTAAGATAAAAAATACTTTGTAATCAGTATCGTAGATATCTACATGTAGGCAATACTTCGTGCCACTGGCTGAATTGTGCGCAAGGCCTCACTTATCATCTCATACCCTTTAAGATTGGATCATTTGACAAGTGATCCTCCTTTCTCTGGCCTCGCGGATCTAGTGATTTGTTCTGGAATCAGCAGAGAAATAACCAGCACCGCTTATAGCTCCATCTGGCTAACTGCTTTGATCTCAGTATGACCTCAGCCTTTCGTGCTTTTGTCTCAAAAACTGAACGTGGTTGGGTGCTATGACGGTGGTGGATGATACCTCTAGGTAACTGCAATCGTACTCCACAGGATACTTTCACGTATTTGCCCCCCCGTAGGAAAGCAGGATGAGTTCCAGGGTTGAAGAGTACCTACTTCTCAACCAAGAAAACCAGAAGAGAAAAAAGAAAAATGCATCCTACTAAAATAAAGACGACCACGACGCATCAGACGCACCAGATGCATCATGCAAGATGGGGAACACCTGGAAGGGGAGGGGGGACAGCTTCCCCCCAGACTCCAACCGATGTTCCCGAATCCCGAGATAAAAATGGACCCTGCAGGCGCGCCCAGAGCTTTTCGCTCCCCACGGCCCACCTAAGCGGGTAGGGTTAGGGCTTGCGGCAAATTTAGCGAGCCAAGACGCGCGAGCAGAAACCACACAAAAACTTTTTTTCGTTAGATGGAAATGCAACACCAGATAAATATCACCACTTTTCCCCTCATCATCACCCCTCTTCTCTCATCTCATGGATAATCAGGAACGATCAACCAAGAAGAGGAAAGTAGCCGAAAGGGACTCCAAAAAGCCAGAAGCAACTACAGTTGCTAAATCCCCCGTCGGGAAGAAGAACAACACACTAAAAAAGCCTGCGAACGAACCAAAATCACCAAAAGCCAAGTCGGAGAAGTCTGAAAAGACTGACAAGCCATTGGTCGAAACCGAAAAGCAGGACGATGTACAAGAAGTTGCCATTGCTGTCAGCGATGTAACTTTATCAACCCCAAAGGTCTTCTCAGATCTGAACCTCACACCCGAAATCCAGAAGTCAATCTCTGCTATTGGATATGCAGAATTGAAGGGAATCCAATCGAGCGCAATTCCTGCTCTTCTCACCGGTAAAGATGTAAGTTCTCTTGCTCATTTCTAAAACATTGATTCTGACAACCCCATTATAGGTCGTAGTTACATCGGATGCTGGAAGTGGAAAATCTACTGCTGCCCTTGTATCCTCCATCTCACTCCTCCAATCGAAGCGTTTTAGGCCTCGCAATGGAACGGGCGTCATTATCTTGACCCCTACCCGCGAGGTAGCTCATCAATTTCTGGGGGTTGCAACTGAGCTCCTCGAGGATGCCCCCCAGAGCGCGGGCATTGTCACTGATCAAGCCAACTTCCGGGCAGAAGCCGATAAATTGGCGAGGGGTATTAATTTGCTTATTGCTACCCCCTCTCAGCTCTTGGAGCATTTGAAAAAGACGCTTGCCTTCAGCGTAAAGGGCCTGCATACTATCGTCCTCGATGATTGTGAGCGGTTGATGGACACCAAGACACAAGAGTCTGTTAAACAGATCCTCGAGCTTCTTCCCAAAAAGAGGCAGATTGTTCTCCTAACAAGCACTGAATCGAGCGTCGCTGAGGGTCTTCCTCTGAAAAAGCCAGTAACCGTACGAGCTGAGGGCACGACTTCCTCAGAGGTAGTTACTGATGCAAGTCGTGTTCAAGGCTATGTCATGGTACCGACTGACAAACGCTTCATACTACTGTTTTCCTTCGTGAAGAAATTCCAAAAGAAGAAGGTGATCATTGTAACGTCTTCAACCGCAGCTGCAAAGGCTTACGGTGATATCTTGAATGCTATGGACCTTCCTGTTTCCCAAATGCATGGGAAGCAAAATAGCAAGATCAATGCTTCAAATCTCGCTGAGTTCAATGAGGCAGAGCAAGGAACTTTGATTTGCACTGACGCAGTGTATCAAACTCTTGAGGTACGTAGGCACATAGCCCCAACTTTTATTTATTTTTCTCCTTTCCGTCACTTGCAATTGAGCAGTTGCTCTCCATCATGATGAGAATAAATTGGTCCGTGTTAATGAGGCGGATTAAGACCCCGCTAAATGAAAACAAAACCATACGAGCTTTGCTCTCTCTGATCCTTCCCACCGTACCCCTCTTTATATCTTACCTTGCACAACTTGGAAATGTATCTGACAGTAGTCTACTATCCAGGCCCCCAAAGTCGATTGGGTTGTCCAATATGACCCGCCAGAAAACCCAACTCGTTACATCTCCCGCATTGGTACAAACACATTCAAGAGCGTAATCTTCCTTCAGCCTACAGAGGCCGGCTTTATCGACTACCTGAAAGAGGCCGGGGTTACTCCTGAGGAGTTCGATTTCTCAAATAGACAGCTCGCGGCCATCCAGCTGAACCTGCGGAAATTGGTCGCCAAGAACTATGCCATTCATTGCGAAGCAAAGGATGCTTTTAGGTTAGTACACAACGTTTTTCTTTACTATCATTTGACACGGGTGAGGAGAGTGATTTTCATGATGAGAATAAATTGGTCCGTGTTAATGAGGCGGATTAAGACCCCGCTAAATGAAAACAAAACCATACGAGCTTTGCTCTATCTGATCCTTTCACACTTCCGCCCAATCATCCTTCCTATTCCCTATCGATCCCCAATATCAAAGTTTTATTTATGCAAGTGACTAATCACACACACCCCGGCATTGTAGATCATACCTCAAAAACTACACATCCCACATCCTCCCCTCCGTCTTTTCCGTAAAAGCCCTCGACCTGGTCCAAGTCTCCAAAAGCTTCGGCTTTGATGTGCCGCCACGAGTCGAGGTCGGTGAGCCAGAGGCGAAGGAGGAAAAATGGAAAATGACGTATGGGCCGGCAACGTCGGGACTCCAAGGCGTCAAGAGAAGAAGAGGCATCACGGGTTAATATCTCCGTGGTGTAGTTGCATTAGTTATTCATGGCAGACATGTACGATTTGTATAATATCTTTTTGCTTGTTTGGTTTGGTTTTGGAGCGGAAAAAAGTTATTCTTTTACCCACTGATGCTTTTTCTTTTTCACGTTTTGGGCACTACTTATACTACTGTTCCGTGACATCCGTATTCGTCTAGCATGCGTAAGTGGGGCAGGTGCAGTCCACCCTAGAGTAAACGGGCGAGCCATCTGGCCTGCCTGTCTAGAAGTATTATTACTGAAGGAGATGGCTATATGTGCGTGCTCATATACAATCGAGGCTGTGCTCGTTCGCGTGGGTATCGGTATCGTTTTACATATATTTGGGACATGGTTCTCCTGAGAGAAAGCCAACCTTATTTTCCGGAACACTTTCTGAAACCTATAGGAACAGATTGGAAGATTCGAAGTGCAAGGATCTGGTGCAAATAACTAATTGAGGACTGCTCTCGACAATATCACATAACCCGCGCGCGCCCACTGCATTCATATCCAGTTATCTGAACTGCTATCGAATCATATTTTGTCTTCTTCACTTCCAAAATCACTGCATAAAGTACCTATTGCCTTTGCAGGCCTCGAGACGCCAAAATACACTACGATTACATTACAGAGTCGTTATTCGCAATTGAACCAGGGAACGTCATAGCTCAGTCATTGACTCTGGCTTACCATACGTACCTCCAAGCATATGACAATATCGCTGTCTATGTCCAATTCCTTCAATTCCTGGTTGTTGATGCCGACAGGGCGTTGGTGAAGTACAGTTGGTGGTTATGCGGGGAGCATTGGCGTTTCTAGCTATGGGACTACTTGGCAATACAAAAGGGGGGCGCTGTGCATATAGGAGGAGATACATATGATAAAGCCCGATCTTCCGCACAGGCTTGGAATACATGTGTGGTATCTGTGGGTTAAAGTCCGTACCTACTCTCCATGCAGGCAGGTGCTTTATCAGCCAAGAAGAAGATAGAGTAGGTACAGTAGTTGTGCCCAAGAGGCTAGGTATAGTTCCGGTCTTAAAGTAGTCGTTTGACTGGCTGAATAAACGATGGAGCTAGCAGTGGTAGGTGATGAGTGATCAAGAGAAAAAGCCACCAAAACCTTCACTGGTATCGGAAAGTATCAAGACGGCAGGGGAGTATTACCAACCTTCAAGGTCCAACAAAAAACCCAAGATTGGTAGGATACACGTATGTAACGACCCACTTGTCACTTGGCGGCCAAGTAAAAGCAGACCCCCTTAAGTCCAACGGAATAATGCCAATTGTCATGGCAAGATGTTTTGTTTTGCCAAGTCCCAAACCGGACGAACCTGCCAAATATCTAATAGTTGACTGGTTTTTATGAAATTGCGCATCATCTCCAAGACCGAAATCTGAGCGTTTGTAAGGCATCCTGATGAGAAATAATCTGTGCAGAGTATGTATGCCTTGGGGTGCCCATACCCTCCCCCTCCTCCAGGATATTAACTAATCCTCTTGAGCAAATTCCAATGTTGAGACTAGGCCATTTGCAGATTTTCTATTATTCCTATCATTGACCGGTGCTAAGTTACTAGTGTATTCAACCATTCCCTTCATATGCGAAATCTCGGTAGCAAGCTACTTCGCCTCGCCTAAGGATGATATCCGTAATTCGTAATCTCTCTCCCCTATCGTCGATATAATTCCGGAGTGGTCTCCGCCTTATGTAATAACATTAAAGTCCTCACAGACCTTGTATCATATCATACGCTATCACTCGTCGTTATGTAAGCCACCCCGAACTAAAAATAAGGCCGCGACGTAAAACAAACCCATAAGGTGAAAAGGAAAAAAACTTAAGATGTTTAAATAGGCCACTTATCGCGGATCCACATCCCTAGTTTGTTCGGGTGAAACGCTTGGGTGATGTTGATCGTCATCCTGCTAAACTGGGGCTAGCTGTCAATGGAAGCTTGGACGACGCGTCATCCTGAGAACGAGAAGTGAAAAAATGTACGAAGACAACAAAACGACGAGGCTGCGCAATTGACACTGTTATACCGTAATTCAGTAGTCCTGTTTTCATTTGCTTGATCGTGCTCGCTTGTAGCGGTTATTCTAATGAGAATTTCTACGCCAGCGCGTTTATTAGCAGGACCGATATTCGGGTTCCCCTGATTTACGGAGCTAGTTCCGGGAGCAGATCATCGGTGATCACTCATATTCGTCCAGTAATGGTTGCGGTGGAAGTAGCCATCCCCTGTTTGTCGCACACAATTGATGTTGTAATTGTAGATACCACCTCTTTGTGAGCTTCACGGCGGCTACCTAATTAGCCGTATGGTTTCTCGATGACCCTCTCGGAATAGATATATCAAGTGCCGTATTACCCTCCCATGATTAGAATTGGGATGTAGATATCAGCTTACCTGTTCTATCCTTGGGAACGTTACATGCCCCGAGAGAGTGTCGGGAAATACCCGTGGTCTCCTTTTAGTAGTATCCGAAGTCATATATAGGGGGGCTGTTGTACAGGATTGAATATAAACATAAACCTTTTCCCCATTTGAGAGGTCTTTGTATGTATTTCTTGGCACCCCAATATTATGTGGTGATATTTAGGCATTAGACACGCGACGTCGCCCATAGTGCTGCATCTCATACCGTCATAATATTGCTGCTCGTAAAATATCTCTTCCTCCCCGATACAGTATCGAACTCTTTAGACTTAAAGGTTGACCCCTGATTTGTTCGGAGTACGAGTGATCTGTCATGATCGAAATATAATTTAAGACCTCGCTGTCTTAACCTGCTGTAGGAAGTTAGTAGTGAGAAGATAAACAGCGTTCGATATAGCCCTTTGGATTTGACCCATCATCATCTCCTGTTAGTACAGTTGATCACTGAAACTGCAAGAAAGCTGAAAATCCCATGCCACATTGCCTCCGCGGAGACAGGGAAGGGTATATGTTGTGCAAGAGAAATTGCCGGTGGTGTAGCGAGGAGAGATCGATAGGTACGGCTGAGACGCAGTTGGTGCTAGTCCGGTAAGAAGGGCAGTATCGTTGTTGGCAGTCACCTCACGATCCGTTGGTGTTAGCGAGGTGAGGAAATAATTGAGGGTACAATGAAGGCGGGATGAGGGCAATATTAAGAAGAAGGAAAGAAATAAAAAGAGAGAAAGGGATAGCGGAGAAGGACGCGGTCGATGAAGTAGGAGGCCAACAACTGCAGCTAGAGTGGTGAAGTGAGCTACATCTCTATCGCAAAACCCTAACCCAATATCTAACACCTGCACACATCATATCGATATCATTGAATGGAGTCAAACTAATAAAGGGTCAACAAAGAAGCTAAAGTTGTCAATTTTACCCCCAATTAATTAACAAGACAGGAGAGTACGGTAGGTTGGGAAAATAAATTTGGAGAGTTTCCTGAGTGGTAACCCTTCATGGCATTTCTAGTGGTAGTTTTTCTATTTTCACTGAAGAAGATCAGATTTTCCGTACTTACATGTCCTTATGTATGTACGTATCATCGTAGAAAGCAAAATCTAATGTATGTTTAAGAAAGATTAGATATTTCTCCGTAAGTCAGGATACTCATCTGCAGATCAAGTAGGTGAGCTTTATTCCACAACTGGCAAAGGATATCAAGTTTGATACAACAGCGACTATAATTAAAGGTCTTTGGCCTTCGATCACACTTACTTTTTTTTACGGAAAAAGTCTAAAATGACACAGCTTTCGGCAGAAGTGCCCCGCATGATGCAAATACTTCTAGCCCACTACGACCTAAAAACGAATATTATAGATGGCTGAGAACTGTTCTTGGCACAATGTCAAGCTCAAATATCACTTCCAGCGCAGTATCTACCATGGGCGAGTTGTCTAGTGGTTACATGGCTAGACTGCTCGTCGGGTTAGACACCGAGTGTTTGGACAAGGTCTTGAGTTCAAACCAGGGGTGGGGATAGTACGGAACACTTACCTATGGTAAGCCCGTGCAGTATCTTTTGTTCTTTTTTATCTTATTACCGTAGAAAAATATGTTAGGAGACTATGTATTTTGATTTTTGATAGTGATGGGGCTGGGAATCGACAGCAAATCGTGTCGTCTTGCATCATGTGTTGTTTCAGAGCACGTCTACCGAAACCCGTGTCATTTTAGATCTTTTCCGTTTTTATTATTATTTTTTCTATAGGAGGCTATTTCGATTTTTGTTTCTCCAGAGGGAGGGGTGGGCTGGGAACGACCCTTATTACTGGCTTTTCCCGATGTCTTTGTCAGTGCTCCGGCCTGAGGTCGAATAGGCATTCTATCTGGACCATAGCAAACTGTCATTTTGTATCATATATTATTGATGTTATTTTGGACTTTTCCAAACAAAGTCCTGGACCTTTCCACAGTCCAGAAACAACTACTGGGTACCTAAAATACGAGCTGTCTAGATAGATAACCGCTAAGAAACCCACCCACATATTTTCTTGGTTGGAGGTGATATCTGAACACCAATGCTAACTTAGGTAGAGACATTAAAACAATTTAAAGCGGAAATTGAGCTTGTGGTAGTGCGTAGGTGCCGAAGGGAAATTGTCAAAAGAGCGAGTGTCGACCAAGAGTAGGTATGGCCGGCCGTCAAGATCAAAATTCACGGGAGGCCCCAACTCCTACAACTGATACTACAGTTCTGCAAGCCAATATATCAAGCTACCCTTAGAAGCCATTCAAAGAAACCAAGGCCTTGCGATCTAGTCAAAAAACCTCGGCCCAAGCCACACTTCAAAGGTCCGAGTGAGAATTCATGAAGAAACCACAACCAACCCAACTCCCTCCCTCTCTGCCACAGCACACACACATCCCGATCACTTTCTCTCTATCCATGGCCTCTCTACTCACGCACACGTTTACGCATGCACGCACACCGAGGACAGACACTGGATGGATAGACGATTGATGAGATTGTTATCATACAGCACAACCACAACCAACTCACCCATACTAAGACTACATGCAATATCGCATCACACAGAGGCGTAGCTAAAAAGCTAAAAAAATCCAAGATAGAGGAAGAGAGAAGAAGAAGAAGAAGAAAGTATACATCCATCCCGCCGCACACCATACTTTCAAGGGAGCGCCACACATACAGAAAGAGAGAGAAAAAAATAGCCGTATATTCCTTCCAAAAAATATCCATTCGGAAAAACACGTAGGGGGAGAGGAGAGAGGAGACAGAGAGAGAGAGCTCTGCTCAAACTACATGAAACACATTATAACCCTATCCCTCCTCTCTGAATCCCCCCAAAAAAGAAAGAAAGAAAAACGTAAAAGAAGAAGAGAAAAAAAAGAGTTAGTTCTACTTCACTTTCTTAAAAACATAGCCTTAAAATCCGCATTGCTCTTCACCGGCTTCCCGGGCTCCCCGCCATCCCCCATCTCCGTGTCTCCACCGCCACCCTCACTCTTCCCTTCTGGCGCCTTCGGCCTCGCTATCGGCCCCGAGAACCCCAGCCCGCCCCTCCTCTTCTGCCCCCTCGCCGGCGGCACACCACGGATAACACTTGTAGGTGCCGCGAAGAAAGCCGGCTTACTACCACCACTGCCACTATTACCATCCGCCTCCTTCTTCCCCGCCGGCGCAAAGCCCTTCGTCTTCTTCACCTCCGGCTTCTGCTTCATCAGATCCGGCAGATCCCCAATACTGATTCTCCTCCCCGCGAGCTCGCTGCCATCGAGCGCAAGCGTCGCCTTACCAGCGTCGGCCACCGACTTGTATTCCACAATAGCGCCCTGGTGGTCCGGGCGGAGCGTGACCTTTCGGAGGGGCCCGAACTTCTCAAACAGCTCGCGGATCTTGAAGTCGTTGACGGTGTCGGCAACGTTCATGATACCGAGTGTCTTTTTCTTAATGTCGTCGAACGACGGTGGCGGGGAGCCGGGCCCTGAAGCGACGGGGGCGGGTGAGGGTGTGTCCATGTTGTGGTCGCCGTTTGCCTCGCTGGCGGGCGTGCTTCCGCGGGTGGAGGACTCGACTGCGTTGCCGGGTCTATGCTTGCCGGGGTTGGCGGAGGCGATGGTGACATCGAGGGGGCGGCCCTTGAGTAGGAATCCATTTAGAGCTACTGCTTCATCTGCTTGCTCCTATTGATGATGTGAGTACGCGGCTTGGTAAAACAAGTATATGGGGGCGAATTACCCTAGTGCCATAAGACACAAATCCAAAGCCCTTATGCGACCCTTTTCTGGGCCCCTGCGGCATCCGCACCTTCTCGACCTTTCCATATCTCGTAAATAGCTCCTCAAGGTCCTTCTCATTGGCCTTAAAGTCGATGTTCCGAATAAATAGCTCGCGGCCCTCATGCCTACATCAATCACCCAATCAAATCAGCACCAATCACACACCTCGCCAATTGCAAAAGAAAAAAGAAAAAAGACTCAGGGAAGATCATACACTGCACCCGACCGCGACACCTTCTGATTCGGCGCCGATATCTTCGCCACCAATGTCTCCTTCTCGCCCAGCTGCTTCCCATTCAACTCTGTCGCCTTCTGCGCCTGCTCGGACGACACAAATTGGACATAGCAGAAGCGTCGATGGGTATTGTATTTCAGACTCGGGAAGCGTACATCCACAATCTCACCAATCTAAAGAGACCCAATAATCAGCTCAGCCTGCCGGGGTGGTGGGGAAGGAGAAAGAAGGAAAGTGAAGGAAAGAAAAGAAAACTTACACCCTTAAATAAGTCTCTTATATAGGCCTCGTCAGCAGAAGGCGGGAAATTCGTGACATATAACGTCGATCCTGTCCCGATCTGGACCTCAATCGAGCGCCCCTCAACACTCTTCCCGTCCTTTGTCTGCGCTGCAAGAACGTCCTCCTTGGTATCAAACTCGACTGTCGCTGTTGAAGACCGTCCATCCTTCTCGGTAATTATGTTTATACTATTGATCGTACCACACTGTTGACAAAAAGTCAGTACCCTCTTCAAAGAAAAATAAGGGAAACAGGGACGAAAAAATCCATCCCATCCTATCACCAATAACTAACCTCTCTAAAAAACTGCCGCACCTTCACTTCCGGATACCCCGCCGGCAAGTGTTTCACAATGACCGTGGTGTTCTCGCGGTCACGTTTAGCCACAGACGCTGCGGATGGGAGCGCAGGCGCAAGTGGCATGTCCTTGATGAAAACTTCCGGTTTGGGCTTCTTGCTTTGCTGGGCGTCATCAGCCTCGAGAATACTTCTCCGCCGCTTCAATGTCCCCCTGGCTTCTTCCTCGGGTTGTGCCGCATCAGCTTCCTGCTCTTGCTGCTGTTGCAGCTCTTGATACTGCACTTGTTGATAGGCCACTGCTTCCTGTGCTTCCTATTATTGCAGTTACAGTCAGTATTGCTTTCTGTTGTATTGCCAACCTAGTCCGGGAAAGAATATTACCCTAGTCCGTCTCTCTTGGATATCCATAGACAGTTTCCTGTACCGTATAGTAGCCCATTCAACGTCTTGCACGTTTCCGTAGTCCTCCACATGGTTCCTATACGTCTCCAAGATCTTCTCTGGCCAATCAATCGTCTTGACCTTAAGCGCCAGCTTCAACACATCCCCCGCACTCTCCTTCTTCTCCCCATGCGTCAGCTCCCACTGATAGTACCGCAGCCAGAACTCATACGAATTCGCCTGCGGGCCCGCGAGCTCCTTCCATATGCTCCTCGCATCCTGGAGCTTATTCGCCAGCGTGCAAAAGTTGATATGGATACGCTGCAAGCGGTACTCCGGGTCCTCCTTCCCGGTCTCCGTCACCGCCTCCGAGATGCCCATTTCCGCCATATCAAAGTCGTCCTCACTCGCGTCCTGCTCGAATGCGCGGCGCTTCAGGAACCCACACCATGCAATATTGACCTTGAGCACCTCCTCGAGGCCCCCGAGGTCCAGCATCCCGGTCTTTGTCGCCCTGTGCTTCACGTCCGATACAACATCGAACGGCTGCGCGCCCTTCTCCAGCGCAATGATGTACTGCGCCCACAGCGTCCCCGACCACGGACAATGCCTCGTCGCCCGCGTGAGCACCGAGATGGCGCGTGAGCTCGTGTTAACCTTCTCCAGCACAAAGAAGACATACGCCTCCCAGACTCTCGCCTGGTCGCCAAAGCGCAGCAGGCAGCGCTCGTACAGCGTGCACGCCATCTCGTGGTCCAGCTTCTTCTTGGGCTGGCTCGTTTCCCACTTGAGGTAGTCTTCCCAGATGTTCCATTCCCCCGCAATGTTGTCCCGCTCGCGCTTCAGGCGCAGCTCAAAGATCTCGCGCTGCGAGTACTTTTCGAGCGCTGCGGCGTAGATCTTGTTGGTGGAGACCATGATGGACTCGTAGTTTGCGTTGTTGTAGCGGGTCGTGAAGCTGCTGAAGGCGCTGAAGGTGTCGCTGATCGTTGCGTGGGGGACCTGGAGACGGGCTTGGTAGAGGTTTCGGATGTACTCGAGTTTTGCAGAACTATGTAATATCAGCCATTGAAGCATATATCAAATAATAACGAATTGAGTCCTACCTTGGGTCGGCCTCAAGATCCTTCATGAGAAGATCGCGGTATCTATCCCATATCAAATTGCTCTATAAAAACCATCAGCCTAGCCCCCAACATATCAAACAGAAAAGAAAGAAGAAAAACTCACATCCGAGATGACATGCATCGTAGCCTGAGCCCCCAACTTATAAGTCTCCATGACCAACTCCATCGTAAAAAGCTCCCTTATGACCTCCTCCGCTTGGTTCGCAAACCCGGTCCTCCTCCTCTTCCTCGTCTCTGAATACTGCACCTCCAAAAACTGCGTATACGTCCTCCACAGCGCCACGCTCGCACTCTCCTCCTCCACAGCCCTCGCGCACAGCTCCATCACAACCATCACCTCCTCCGCGCTCCTCGCAATCGACGACTCGTCCCCAATCCACTCCAGCCACATGGATTCCTTGAGCGGGAAGCGCTCCAGCATCTCCTGTCGGCCCTTGCGCAGATCCTCCAGGAATGGATACGTGCCCTCACTCCCGGCCTGCTGGTGCGCGAGAAACCCGCGGTGCAGCAGCCCAATGTACTCAACGTGGGACTCGTACTGGTACGGCCTGTCGGTGATGAACTCGAGCAGCGCCGGGATCCGCTGGTAGTCAGCCTCCGACAGCGGCTCTACTGCGGCCGCCGGCGTTGCATTCTCGCCCTCGTCGTCTACCGCCATTAGCCCGTCATCGTCGGGCCCGCTGTCTCGGTCGTCGCCCTCCATCCGGACGTCCGCGGCGGGGGGGTCCTCATCCATTGCGGTGTTGGTGTCGGGGGATGAGATGCGGTGGTGGTGGTGGGGCGGCGCGGAGGAGGGGATGCGGGCGATGAAGCGGGCGACGCCCGTTCTTCTCGCGGGGGAGCCGCGGGAGTTTGTATGGAGCGGCGGCGGCGGCGCCGAGAGGCCTGTTGGCGTTGTTATTGACGATGTCGATAATGATGGGGAGTTTGTGTTTGAAGAAGCGTCGAGGTAGGATGGACGTGAAGGGCGCGGGGATGCCGACGACGAGTTGACGTTTGTAGCGGGGGGGGAGGAGTCCTCGGAGGGGGAGAGGAGAGAGCTGATATCCATCGTTTCACGGCGGGTTTGACTGGCACTGTTACTGTCACTATCACTGTCACTGTCACTGTGACCTCACGGGGGGTGCGTGTGGTGTGTGTGTGTGGAGCGTGATGGTGTGTGATGTGTGTGATGTGTGTGTTTATGCGTGTGTGTGTGGATGGTTATGTAGAATGCCTGGAATTGGAAAAGACCCGATCAAGTGGGTTTGGGTTGGTGGTGATGTAGTGATTGGTAAGGCCGTCAATCAATCAATCAATCAATCAATCAATCAATCAATCAATCTGCCTTGTTCCTCTCTGTATCCTCCTTCTGTGCTTTTACCCTCCTCCTTCTTCTTCTTTATCTCTTTTTTTATTTCTCTAGGAAAGAGAAATGGATGAAGAGATAGTTATAGAGAAACGAAAAGAAAAAAGAAAGAAAAAATTATCCCAGGCAATCAATCAATGAATGAACGTGTGTGGTGGGAAGGAGTGTAGTGGTGGTGGTGATGATGAGAGCGGTAGAACGGTAGAACGGTAGAACAGTAGCAGCAAGCAGCAGTGGGTGTCCCAGAGACGGGAATGAGTATATGTCTGTCTGGCTGTCTGGCTGTCTGTCCGTCTATCTGTCGGTCCGTCTGTCGGTACCTATATCTGATCTGTACCTGTGTGTCTGGCAAGTGTGGATGTCAGTATGTATGTAGGTTGGGCAGAACAGAAAACAGGAACAGGAACAGGCAGGTTACAATATGTCGTGAGGGATTGAAAACAGAAAGAGGTAGAGGAAGAATGAAGGACCGGGCTGGTGGAACGATTGGAGACACAACCATACACCACGGCCAGCCAACCAATCGTTGCGGACACGAACTGACACACACACACACACTCGCACACACTCGCACTCGCACCCAACATTCACACTCTGCACACACACTATCACACGAACGCACAACTCGTACTCACTCACTCACTCGTTCACTGGCTGTCACTCACTCACCCAGCACTCGAGAGAAGGCTCTCGTGTAGTTATTCAAAGAGCACCCTCAGCCTCAATTCAATTGCTATTCTACAGCAGACATAGAGAGGACGAGGAACATGAGGGGCCCCCGAGCCAAGATAGGCAATGGGCGAACCACTCGCTCAATTATCAATCATATCCCCTTCTAGACACACTCTTCCGATTAACGATTACAGATCTTCCAACCCAAGTTCGCACCCCCCAGTACCTAGGCATGTCTCATGGAGGTTTCTCTCTTTCCTCTAGCAGGCAGGCAGGCAATCATATCATATCATATCGCATTTGTTCCCGACCCATGCAAGCCAAGAAGTCGAAGCAGAAGCCCCCATCGCAGAATTAACATGGAGAAACAAAAAAAAAAAAAATTCAAATTCAAATTCCCGTCCTTTCTTTATTTCTCGTTCCCCATAAAAATAAGCCTCAAGACCTGAAATTAAAAGCCGGGCATAGTGTAAGTAGATCACAGACCAGCAGATAGGCAGGTACCGGTACGGTACACATGTAATTGTGCATACACATACGGGAGCTGGCTGGGATGGAAGGAAACGCACGCAGAGCCCCATCATTTTTACATAACGTAGTGCAATTGCCGTCATACATCGTGACCTGCAATTGAATTGCTCGATCCTTCATAGTCATAATTATGAACAACCAACAGTCGAGCTAGTGAAAAAAAAAAAAAAAAAAAAAAAAAAAAAAAACACCTTCTCCTCACAACTAAACCCACAAAGTTAGATATCCACAGAAAGAGGATGTTGTTGCAAACGTCCCACCCCCCTTCTCCCCAATCCAATTGCTCCAATTACGCGTCCCATAGGTACGGGTCTCACCGTCCGGACCTGTCTGTCTGCTCTGTTCTGCTCTGTCGGAATAAGACCTCGTGATGTCTCTCTGTCTGCATTCCTCCATCTCTCTCCACTCTCAATTCTCTCTGTACGTCCCGACGGGGGGAAGGTGGGGGGGGGGGGGGGGGTTGGAACATCTGAATAATCTAAACAATCGCCGCAATACAGTAAACATTTATTTTAAAATTACATTTTGCTCCCTGTCCGCCGCATATTTGGCCCAACAAAAAAAAAAACATCAGCCCCCAGCTAGAGTACAGTACAGTACCGAACCGCAAATTCTGCGCACCGCCGGCAAAAAACAAAAGCACAAGAACAAGATCACCACCGGGATACGCTAGGATTGGGCGGTGGTGGGGAATGGGGGGGATGGGGGCAGATGGAGGAGCAAACACAAAACTAACAGCTCTGCCCGGAGAAATCACCAGAATCGGTTGCGCGGCGTTCGGTACCTGAATGTTGACTCGGTCGGTCGGTCGGGGAAGGTGGAGGGGGAGGCCAGCACGGATTATAATTTTAGAGGGGGGTGCTGATCGGCGGTCACATTCTTTTTTTTATTTATTTATGGACGGGAAGGAGAAGAGAAAAGAAGGGAACCGGGATGGAGATGTGGGAATTGATTGACTGATACTGTTTAAGTTGACTGAAGTCTCACTGACTGACTTGACGGTTCACTGACGGCTAGCTTTGCCCCACTGCCGTTCCCCAACGTCGTCGTTAACTCTATCTCAATAGGTGCCCAATCCACCTGTTCCCTAACATACATGTAGGTTCTTTAGCTAATCTATCACCTTATCTCAATCTCACCCATATCTCCATATCTCTCTCTCTTCTACTCACCACCCCCCATGTCTCACCCAAATTACCCACCCCCAAACTGTACCTCGCCCACCCACCTACCCACCGCACCCCGGAGCCGAATCCCACCGACCAGGTCTCCGGTCCGCAAAAGTGCGACCTCCGATCCACTCCTTCTCACCGCACCTCCTCCCATCGCCGTCCACTCTTCTCCATGTGTATGTACACCCCGGACCGGGAAGCCCCACTCCGCTCTCTCTAATGTCATGTCGCGGGGGCTGACAGGGGGGTGGGGTTATTTGTTTTACGTCCGTGCTTAGGGTGGATGCTTTGGGTGGGTGTTATTGTTAGCTGTTGTTAACAGGTTCTCTGCAATGGGGTTTTCTCCGGGTGTTAGAGTGAGGTGAGTGGAGTGATGTAGCAGCAATGCAGTAGTAGGAGGGGTAGGTAATAGTAGCAGTAGTAGTAGTGTGCAGTAATAGTAGAAAGAGCTCTATGTGGCTACCGTTTGCTACTAACATATAGCCGGTAGTCGCCCGCAGTACTAATCCACCAGCGCTAAGCCGCAACACCGAGTGATATCCCATGAGGATCGATCACCCAGCAGCACCCACCACCACCACCATAACCTCATCACCATATCACAACTCGCAATCATTCACAACCACCAGCCGATACGACACGACACGATACGATACGCGGCTACACCGCACTCCCGGCCCTCGATTCGATCCACAATCTCATCCCCAATGCATCACCATCTGCCCAACCAAACCCCCGGGACCTCCGCAATCAACCGAGGAGGGATCAAACCGAGAACTAAGCCCAAAGCCATGGTGAATGATCATGAACAAAAAATGATCACTCATATGAGCTCAAGCCAGTTTGCACCATGACGAGTCCCAGCTAATTTACACAACGTACGGGAAAGACTAACCGGGCCATCGCGGAATATCCGCGTCCACAGAAAATACCCAAAGCTTACATGAAACAACGCAAAAAACCTCAGCTGGCAGAAAAGGTATCTAACGCACGTACACATGTGTGACAACAATTAAGAAAACCTCTATAATCGGACCGCAACCGGGAGTTCCCGGACGGATGGCTTATATACTAAGCTACATAAGAAACATTGACAAGGGAAAAGTAATTACCCATGACTAGGAGGAATCTATCTAGCTAGCCAGCTCTACACACTTTACTCTATATGGATCGGACTTATGAAAAGGACTCGAAGACAAGGCAAGAAAAGAAAAGAAAGGGAAAAAAATCCGCACCAGCCGCTTCCCAAGAGAAAAGAAAAGCAAGAAAGAGCCAGAAAACCACCCCAACAATTGCAATCCCACCTGACTACCTCACCATCCGATAGCAAAACAAAAAATAAAATAAAAGTAAAAAAACTCCACTATCAGGCACTATCAGGAACTATCAGGCACTACCAACTCCCCCCCCCTCCTCCTCATGAGCTCTCACTCCCCCTCGCGACCAACCCCCTATCCCCCACCCCTAACCTCTCCACATCCACGACCACCTCCACCCCATCCCTCCTCCTAATCCTCACCGCCGCGCCGTCGTCCTCCCCCCCCAGAAACAGCGCCACTGTCCTCCACTCCCCCGTCACGTCTGTCCAGGTCCGCCAGCTCGCCAGATCAGTAGTATCATAGGCGGCGTCGCCAGCGTCGGCTTCGGGGCCGCGGCTGGACGAGTCTGAGACGGCACCGACGTTGCCGACGGACTCGGCGGCGAAGGCGGCGTCGAGAGCTGGGAGGAGCGTCCGCATGTACTGGAGGTTGTGGCAGGGTGTGTTAGTATATGAGGTAGCAGGTATGGTGTAGGTGGGGAATGGGGGGTGAGGGCTTACTCGGCCGTCGTGGGGGGAACGGGTGGGCTTGGATTCGGGTTTGAGCTCGGAGTCGGATTCTGATTCGGGCTCGGAGTCGGAGGGCTTTTCGAGTAGCTCTATTGGCCAGGGGGTTTTCTCGTATGTGGTTGTGTTGATAGTCATCGTGTAGTTGGGGGTTTGTTTGTTGTTTGTTTCTTTGTTGTTTGTAGTTATATATATCGAGCTGCGTATTGTATTGTAGCTTTAGCTAGTAGGTAGGTAGGTGGGTAGGTGGGTAGCTAACACTCGGGAAATAAGCAGTACTTGGGTGTATTGTTTTGTTCAGTAGAGATGTAGGTATGGTATGAAGACCCGGTATTGAAGATATAGAAATGCGAAGCTAGCTAGGCGAGTAAGGAGGGAAGCTCGATCGAGGCAAGTGATTTTTAATTTATGGTCATTCTCCGAAGGTAAAAAGCCAGAGAGCCCGTGGGCACTTAAATACAGACAGATGGATGGATCATGCGCAGTGTCCCTGAAATTTTATATCACTTGCCTCCCACCGAAAATCGTACGTCAGTAACATGTGGAAACAAGGCCGGTTGATACCTGGAACCTTTCACCTGTCTGTACGACGTTCGATAAGGATAAAGGTCATGCACGTCGCAACGGCTCACTGGGTTTTGTTTGGATGGCAACAGCGAATCGCAGGGGATCTGCTTAGGAGTGGCGAACTACATCATGTTACTGGGCCACGATAATGACGTCTCCATGGCTATCGAGAAGAAAAAACCGCACAAAGTTGTGGATACACTTTACATACAGTGGGTAGATAGATCATACCAAATGGCTATCAAACCCCGAATCGAATACACTCTCCTTTACCTTCAGCAGCTGGAGACAACAACGAGATGGGGGGAAAAAAGCCACTCGCCTACTCAGCCGCCGCCTCGCAAAAAAAGACTGACAAATAACGCCTAGAGTAGTTCTATCCTACTTTATTGAGAACGCCAAACACACCGAGCGAGGGAATATTCGCACTCCACATATTCTAATTCACCAATAGATATTGCAATTTCCCGAAACCTCTTGCCTCAACCCAGCCTACTACAGTTAAGGATCAGTGGAAATATCCGCGTCGAATTCTTCAGCCAGAAAGCGTTTAGTGAAGTCGACGATCTGTTTATAGTTTTTCTCGAAACCGGACTGGCCGCCGTAGTAAGGGTCCTCCACCTGTTCGTCCTTGCGGGAGCCGTAGTGCCCGAAGAGCCTCACTATTTAAAATAGTCAGCAACAAGCATTGATGCTTGGCAAAGCAAAAGATTCACAATGTTGGAATCGAACCTTTAGCGGTGCTATCCTTAGGCTTAACGCGATTAATATCACGGAGATTAGAGTTCTAGAGAAGTCAAGTTTAGCTAGCGATCTAGCTAGGTACTGTATATAGCCCAGCAGTTTCAAAAGAAGATTGTGGCTTACGTCCATAGCAAGGATGTAATCAAAATTCTTAAAGTCGCTTGTCTGTAGTTGACGAGCAAGATGGTCCAAACGAATGGAGTTCTTAGCGAGGATCTGAAGAGTTCCTAGGTAGAGCATTTGAATTCATCAATATCAAAGATACACGAAGGCAATATGGTAGGAAGGTCATTACGAGGGTCCGCGTGTTCCCCAGAATGATAAGCTGCAGTCCCACAGCTGTCAATCTTGCGAAATTTTGCGGCGTAACCAGCATTGTTGACAGTCCTACGGAAAGCGCCTTCGGCCATAGGGGAGCCTACATAGAGTTTTAGATTGTGAACTTGCTCGGGCCGATAACGAGGGCTTAAGTCTTACGGCAAATATTTCCAAGACATACGAATAGGACCGAGACAGCATCGGGGTCGGCACTGTCGGCCATATCGACGTCGGCGTACGGAGATGTAGGTCTGGTCGGAGCTGAAGACATGATTGGCCGGTGGGTTACGATGTATGATTTGCTTGTGTAGGTGGAAGGAATATCGGAAGAGCAATAAATATGAGGGGCTTAAGATAGATCGAGCTCAGGGTCTAAGTGGGGTGGCGCGGGGTATTTTACCTTCTAGAAACGTGGGCTTTTACGTGTGGCGCTAGATATGATAACGAGACTTGTCCTGATTTATTGGCAAGTGTCCTATACGAGTCTCTAGAGTATATCTTTATTTGACCGTTATCATCACCGGTAAATTTACCCTCATATTTAATTGAGCTTTTCAACTCCTGCAGTTTTACCACTTGAAGGTCCAGCATCCAGCGTTACCTACATATACGAGTGAGAGCTTGTGCTGCTCTTCCTCGATCCTCTAACCCGAGAGGGTGGATTAACCTACAAACCTCCACTCTTGGCTTAGGTAGCGGACCCTGATTGGCAGGTTGACTATACCCATTTTAATAAACCAAACCAAGAGCGGTTCTTTTACTATTCGACATATAAAGCAGCTCCAAAAGTTGTACCGGGTGTTCACCATTAGTCTCAAGAACTCGGATTGATTGGTTGCAGTTACAGGGGTTTTTGTATGGGTAGGTACGGGTGAGTGGCTGTGGCGAAGTGTGGCAGCCAATGGACAACGAAATATTTGTATGAGGGAAAAAAGTCTCGAGAAGGGTGTAGCATGCCCGCCAGCAGCAATAATTAATAAGGTGTGGCATGCCCGCCAGCAGCAATAATTAATAAGGTGTAGCATGCCCGCCAGCAGCAATAACTGCTGCCAGTCTTCGAGGCATACTTCTGATCAAACTATCTAGTCTATCTACAGGAATAGAATTCCAGGCATTCCTTATCATAATCTGTAGCACTTCTATATCATTTACACGTCCTATAGCCTCCTCCAGTTCAGTTTCTATTTCTCCCCATAAAGCCTCGATGAGATTGAGATTGTAACAGAGCCACTATAAGGCTGTTACAAGCGACTGGAACAGAAGAACAACAATGCCAGAAGGGGCAGGGTAACCCTGGAAGGGAGTTACCCTCCCTAGGCAGTCAAGCCTTTGAGGCGCGATAACTCCGCAATCGATGTCCGGAAAATAGGCGTTAGCACGACAGAAATGATCCTGGCGGTGCTCCGGAGGCAATGGAAGGTCCAATTCCAAAAACACGTTTTGGACCCCAAAAATAACCCCCGAGCCGAATCACGGAACCCTCCTGTTTCACTCGGAAAGATCTTTGGCGAGTGAGAATAAGAACCCAAGCCTACCAAAGAAAGTTTCACGATTTCAATAAACATACTTAAGCCTATTGAAAACATCATTAAGAAGCGACCGCCATACTACCGATCCCGCTAGTTCAGAGGACTCGACCGGCGCCATGGATTACATGCGATTTGATTCGGATGGAAAGTTCCTCCGAGCCATCATCCGCCTCCCAGAGACAGAGATAGAGACAGAGATAGAGAGAGATGCAGCGATGGCCAAGCCTCAGCTCGAACATCTCCTATCCTCTACAGAGAGATAGAGACAGAGAGAGATAGAGAGATGACAGATTACAGTCACAGCCCAAGCTCTCAACATCTCCTATCCCTCTACAGAGATAGAGACAGAGATAGAGAGATTCGAAAGCAGCCTCAGTCCAGTTCTCAAACATCTCCCATCCTCTACAGAGATAGAGACAGAGATAGAGAGAGAGATCCGCAGGTCGACAGCCCTAGTTCTCACGAACATCTCCCACCCTCTACAGAGATAGAGACAGAGATAGAGAGAGATCCGCAGGTCACGGCCACAGCCCTAGTTCTCAACGAACATCTCCTACCCCACAGAGATAGAGACAGAGATAGAGAGAGATTCGGGCAGTCCTAAGCTCAAACATCTCCCACCCTCTACAGAGATAGAGACAGAGATAGAGAGAGACGCAGAAGCCACAGTCCCAAGTTCTCAAATAACATCTCCTATCCTCTACAGTAGATAGAGACAGAAATAGAGAGATGCCAGGTTTCCACATGACCTAAGCCCAATGAACATCGCCACCTTCTACGCTGGACATAGAGGAAGATGGGATCTTTACTAAATGGAACCCCTTAAAGTTATTAAGTTTCTAGACTTAATTGTTTACCATGTAAAACTCTACTTCAAGAACTCTCTACCGAGTTTGTTTATTCTCTATTAGACTTCTATCAAACATTGAAATACGGTCGTGTTTCTATTATAAAGACTTCACATAAAGTATAACTTAAGCTCCTCGCTTAAAGTTAATCCATCTAAAAACTTCTCCCAAACCTATCTGAGAAACAAATTAGTCCTTTTCACCAGGACTGCGATGAGGAGACTTACTCTCCATGATAATTCCATGTTTATTTCAAAGGGTTATAGCTCCCAAGTTAGCTCTGAGGGTTATAGCGCCCAGATTCGCTTCTAAAAATCCGAATCGCCCCATTTATCATAGGGCCCCATTCACCGTCAGGACACCACCCCAGCTGAGGTCAGACGGGCGCGTGACCACGCCGGTAGGAGCAAGGGAGGATAGCTGGCCCTCCGCCATTCCACCAAGACTCAAAATAGGCATCCTGAGCCACTCTCTGCCTTGCCACCATCTCTGCTTCGATCCTCCGCTGCATCCATTCCGCTCCCGACGGATCACGCGAAATCTCAGCCCGATCCATTCCATCTGAGACTGCCTCTCCAGTCTATTTGCCCGAGAGCGTGCCTGAACAATAGACCTATCTCCCGGCTGGGAGTAAGGATAATGTCGGCGGAAATCGTCTCTGGTCAAGCGGGGAATCTGATTGAAGTGGCCATCAAAGGTAGAAGACTCCAGACCACGAGGAACGGCCCGCCTATTGAAGCGTTAGGAAAGGGCAAAGGAGGTAACCAAAGTTAATGGTGATACACCTACCTTTCGGTCCTTTCAGTCCTTTTCGTCGACAAGCCTTTACGCCATATCCTCCTCAGATAAATCCAGACTGAATCGACCAACTTCCGGAGGCCAAGAACGATCATGCAAGATCGATCTAGTTTTCATCTCCGGCGAGATCGATTAAAAGAAGATAGCATGATCCCACAATTGCTTAATTGATGGTGATTAACAGAGATGCGAATAAGACAAGAAGAAGATAACTGTCGGAAAAACAAATATACGACATGATGCAGAAAGAAGACGGACTGCTCGTAGGGAATGATAGAAGAAGGAAATTTATTCTCCTCGACCGCTTTTATAGGCGTAACCCCTATTGTTCGATATAAATACATCAGATGAATCCAACCCGAAATAACCCAAACGCGTCGAACCAACCGAACCTATAAGAACGATACATGGCGAAGAAGTTTCATCATAAGTGACATTTCTTCGCGTCTGCAGCGATCTCGCGAATAGAAAATTTCTACTCAATGAGATAATTTACTACGGCCAATCTGACTACACTCTCAAAAGATAAGTCGAAGAATGCAGAAGTTCGGAAAGAAACCCACGGTAGGCGCCTCCGTTAACCCAATATTCCGCACTCCGCGTCCGAGAAGGATAAGAAGAGAAGAGAAAGAGAAACAAACCATCTAAATAAACTCCTCAATTTCATTTAAACCGGCGATTCGCCTATCTTTCCAAAACGAGACAATCGATATTCTCACCCGAATTCGACGAAATTGAAGGAGCAGAAGAGCCAAAACCCTCGCTAAAAATCGATCTATGAATTCGATTCCACCTCTTCTATACGAAAAGTGAAAGCGAAATGAAAACTTTTTTCAATTGTATACGCGCTGTACGCAGACACGATTTTGTTGCGCCAGATAATACACCATTAAATCAACGACGACTCACACAAGAATGCAGAAAGCTTCCTATTGATAACAGATGGTCGCGAAGTCAATTTCGTTATGTCGCCACCGACGACGCTCGTCAGATACGCGAGATGATTTAACCGATCTCATCTCGCCCTCGCTAAAATTCGCCATTACTACGCCAATTTTAAGATCCCGAGATATTCTAAATTACGATACACATTTCTCTATCAGAAGAGGCCGAAAGACCGGTAGAGAAATGACTATTCTAAGAACATTTAAAATCCGCCTTCCACGATCAAGATCGCTCGAAGACCTGCTAAGATGCGTCGATAAAGCGATAACCACGCCCCTGAGGAGCGAAAGCAATCAAAAGAGGGCCAACTCCGCGAGGCTTGACTTTCGCCAGATACCGCCACGAACTACGCCATGGAGATACTACACGCCGAGAGTAGCGCTTATCAAAGATCCCAAATTGGCCTCTAAGGTTCTGATAACTCAGAATGGTTTCACCAAGACCTATTCGGACGATTGATTCAAAGATCGGCAAGATCCAGAAAGATTTTCCCTTGAAAGAGGCTTCGACTACAACCAACGCTAATAGACTTGAGACCTTACCCCGAGAGACGGAGACCCTCCATATGAAAGATGAACGCCAAGACCGTCTTTGGCCAAAAAGCGATAATGATAAGAATACACGTGCGAGTTGCGATACACGCGGTAAAGGGCTTAAAATATAGAGAACCACCCGAGGAAATCCTTTTCGATCGAAAGATCCAAATTCGGAGGCAAGTTCTGGATTTATTGATGAAGGTTTGCCAACCTCCAGCTGTCGACAAGATGACGTTTCTAAACTAAGGGCAAATCGGAGAGAAATAATCAAAACGCTGAAGAATATCTCAGAAACGTTGCTGCTATCAATGTAACGACTGAAGAGTGCTTTCTCCCGACATGCATTACGCCTGTAATACGCAACATGGGCTAAACAACGCACGACGCAGAAGCAGATGATCGAAGATAATAAGTTTCCGTTGAAAACCGAGAACGAGATAACGTCGACCGACCGACGAATATCATAACTAAGATCGCTGCCGTTCAAACCTCCCCTCACCAACATCTACGTTATCCTCCATATATTCGATATCGTAACCTAGCGACTAACGCTAAGTTTTCCTCCTGACTTTAGCTCGGGCGAGAATACAGCTTACATTCTCACGATTTAAACCGATGGCTAAGATGGGCGAGAAATTTCAGCAGACTATCGGATTATCTGAGCGGTATCGCTCAGAAGTCTCCTGACCCGCACGAACATACTGCAAAGATAGCAGACGGTGCCTACACGAATTTCATCAAACTAGAATCACCCCTCAAGACTTTGAAAGTCTAAACTCTGTGAATCCTCAAAATACGGCTCGAAATTTCAGATCCCAGCGAAATACACGGAACAAAGGATACTATCGGAACAGTAAGATGAGATCCTCTTCGCTGATGAAGGCTGCTTTCATCCGAGCTTTCCTCGCTGAAAAAATAGAGATAGACAGAAATACATTTTGACTATATAACCCACTGCTATACGAAAGATAGACGGCCCCTAACATGCTGAGAGTTACAGTAGAAGCCAGTTGCACAGTGACATGCAAGTGCACGGCAAGTGGTTAGCTACCACCGTCAGAAAGAACTACAGTCACAAGACCAGTGAGAGAGTGATCTATCCACGGAAGAATGACCGACGACAAGGCCTCGCCAATGATAAGACCGCCAGAGGAGGACTCTGAGCCCGGTGATTCTCGATACCCTCTAAGATTGAAGTCCGCCGATAGCATGGAAACGCCTGCGAAGTTTACAAGTAAACAATTTACAAAGAACGATTGAATGACATTCGAAATAAGACTATTCACGCAGGCCTGCAGTGGGCAACCAGGCTGCAGGCCATCAAGGCTCGACTATGGTAGCCTCAACATGTGAATCCTCCGCTAACGCCAGAGAAAAGTAGCGGAAGAGTTTTCTCCGCCATCAGCAAAGACCGCTTGAACTTAAGAAGCGAAGAGAGCAGAGAATCGCTCGAATAGAGTGCTCAGGCTCGCTCCGCCTAACTATCCTCGTTTCTTCGATTTTTTCCAGTACGTGAAATACTACTAGACCCATAACCCCTAATGTAAACTCGGTGACGAAGCATTTGAGAGGAAAGAATGAATGTAGCCCACTATAAGCGTTATGTCGACCAACAGAAGAACAACAATGCTGTATGCAGAATCCCTGGCGGAAGTTACCTCCCTAGCAATCAAGCCTTTGAGCGATAACTCCGCAATCGACGTCTCGAAAATAAAAGGTTAGCACGACAGAATGATCTCAAGGCCCGGAGAATGGAAGGCCCAATTCCAAAAACACGCTGGACCCCAAAATAACCCCCGAGCGCCGAATCACGGAACCCTCCTGTTTCACTCCGGAAAGATCTTTGAGAGTGAGAGAACCCAGTTTACCAAAGTTAAGCACGATTTCAATAAACATACTTAAGCCTATTGAAAACATCATTAGAAGAAGCCGCCATACACCGATCCCGCTACCAGAGGACTCGATCGAGGCCATGGATTGCGCGATTTGATCTTGATAAGTTCCTCCGGCTACTCCGCCTCCCTTAGAGACAGAGATAGAGACAGAGATAGAGAGAGATGCTACAGGCCCTAAGCTCAAATGAACATCTCCCATCCTCTACAGAGATAGAGACAGAGATAGAGAGACGCAGCGATGGCAGCCCCAAGCCTCAAATAACATCTCCTATCCTCTACAGAGATAGAGAGACAGAGATAGAGAGATTCGCAGGTCGATGGCGAGCCCCAGTTCAAATAACATCTCCCATCCTCACAGAGATAGAGACAGAGATAGAGAGAGATCCGCAGGCGACGGGCAGTCCTAAGCTCAAATGAACATCTCCTACCCTCTACAGTAGATAGAGACAGAGATAGAGAGAGATCCGCAGGTCACTTATGCAGTTCCCAAGCTCAGAACATCTCCCACCCTCTACAGCAGATAGAGACAGAGATAGAGAGAGATTCAGGTCCACAGTCCTAAGCTCAAATGAACATCTCCTACCCCCACAGAGATAGAGACAGAGATAGAGAGAGACGCTACAGAAGTTTGCCATGCCAGTTCAACATCTCCTATCCTCTACAGAGATAGAGACAGAAATAGAGAGACACAGGTTATGGACCTAAGCCCAAATAACATCGCCACCTTCTACGTCACTTGGATATAGAGGAAGATGGGATCTTTACTAAATGTGAACCCCTTAAAGTTATTAAGTTTCTAGACTTAATTGTTTACCATAGAAAACTCTACTCTTTCAAGTAACTCTCACCGAGTTTGTTTATTCTCTATTAGACTTCTATCAAACATCGAATACTTGGCGTTTCTATTATAAGACCTCACAGAGATCTGGTGATTGTGGCCAAGGAACCGACTCCACCTCATTGACCTCTCTGCATTGATTTATACACCTTTACGACCGAAAGATTGTCCTCTACCACCTGTGTCCCACCCATACGCTTCACAAGCTCGGCCAGAATGAGATGAGATGTGGATCGAAAGATACGATCCACATAGGTTTGGGATTTGATGGTAATCTCCAGCGGAAATAACACTACTCACTCTTCATACCCCCACAGAACGCCTCCCCATATCACAGTACTCTTCCTCCCGATTCCTGCGCCTCATCAACGCAGTCTGGATGATATTCCTCCTCTGTCCTTAGAACCCATGACGATGTCCAAAGCCAAGTATTAAAATAGACTCATCTGTCCAAACAAAGACGGAACCACCATCATAGGTCAATGTAGTCTAGCTTGACACCACTCAACTCGCTTGATGAGATTTGGAGGCCGTATACCCCACTTCTTACGGGGTAGTCTTTTACGACAATTTCATAGACGCCAAAAGTATTTCGTAGAGAACAGAACGATAAATTTCATTTCATCGATGATGACAGAAAAGGTAGTCTCCTTGTCTTTTATCTCTTGTTATAAACTCCCGTAGTCTCTTTCTTCTGCATTGAAGATAGGTGGTCTTCCTTGTCTCCTTATATCAGGGTGTTCCATTTGCTCGCTCAGAAGATTATTATTACTTGCGATCATGACGGACTCCTACCAAGACTCCTAAAAATACCTTCGACAGACGATAGTCTATCTCCACTTGACGCCTCTATCTCCTTCCAGGTCATCCCTCGATTCCTCAGAGCAATTATTTTCACCCGCTCATCTCTAGTTGTCTCCCTATTCCTGCTTCGATCACCAAAGTGATCTCTTCTAGTTCCTTCTGCTTCACGACTGAAGAACACCTGGGTCGGCTAGAACACCTGGGGCCGTTTAGAATACCCAGATCAAGAATGGAACTTTCAGGTCATGGTAATCTAACACCTACAATCACTCGGCGTTGAAATAACAATGGGCTTCAACCGCGTCACGAGTCAATCGCTAATTGGGCGTCGAACGGCGTCACGGTGAGTCAATCGGCGTCAATTAATCGCCGAACGGGCGTCAAAGCGAGGTCGAACGTCAAAGCGAGGTCGAACGGCCGAGGCCGGCCACAAAGAAATGAACGCCAACGAGGCCGAACGCCACAAAGGAGGTCAAACAGGTGTCGAACGTGAATCGCTTCATTTCGACTCACGACTTTTGTTTCTCCCTACTATCGACGTGGCAGTGGCGCGCTTTCTGTCAGCCAATCAAGACAATCAACCTATCAAAACGGGTTCTTGAGACTAACCCATAACCCCCGGTACACTAATTCAGTGTATTTAACCGCCAGCCCTCAGTAATCGATTGATAGAGATATTTATGAAATGATCCAGGATACGCGCCCGCAGACAGGTGCATAACGAATAGAAATGCATATCTTCGATCTAGCAGGCGCCCTGGGCTGAATTAAGAGCCCAAGGCTCACTTCTGAATGCATAAACTATAAAACACAGCTCTGGATGGTGCTTGGGCTCTTGAATTTCTCATCCATGGCTCACTGCAGAAAAATAAGCTTATCCAGATAACAAGAGGGAGGGCGAGTTAGCCAAACATCGTCCAGCTGATTACGGTATCCAATGCGCGGCTGGCACAGGCGTACGATATATCGATAGGTAGCGGTAAGCTCATCTGCTCAACTTTTGGGAGTGTTTGCTACTTATGTATGCACCTACGGACTGTAGCCTTTGTGTGCAGGCGATCGACGGCTCAAGTCTTTTTCTTAAGGCCTCTCTCTTATGCTTTAATGCCACCAAGAATAACTCAGCCCAAGGCTGGGTAGCACTTCCTATCACACATATGTACCTGTGCTTTGTTATCAACAGAGTACATAGCGTTCCCGGGCTCGAACACGTTGACCCCAAGCTTTCTTATCCTTTGTGTGTGCATTTACGTACAGCCACCACTCCTCTACCTGGGCTGACTGACTGGTTGTCAGGGAGCGGTTTCCTGGTACGTACTGAAGGTGTCTCTAATAACTGTCCCGAAAAAGGTCGTAAAGAGTACATGTATTTTATGTGCCTTTTCTCTGCCACATTTTCCACTCTCCTACCGGCGGCACAATTTCTCAACTTAGGGCTGAGTTGGGTGTGGTCTAACCTTATCCGAATCCAGCTGTATGATATTGATTGTTGTACATGGGGCCACAAAGCGGGTGGTGTAGCTGGTATGTGTGGAACCCCAGAACATGTAAGAGAACGAGAAGATAAATTACATACAGCAGGATATGCCTACTCGCAGAGGCATTCGGTAGAGTACCTAGATAGAGTAGCAGTCAGTACTACTATGGAGTACCTACTCTAGGTACATGTATGTATGTAGCTGTAAGTGCCTACATCGAGAACACTGCCTCGCGCTACGCAAAATCTTCAAAGGAACCCCCATTGTTATCTATTTACGGAAGCATCGAGAGGCTTGTTTTGTGCACCATGGTAGGCCAGGCGCTGCACTTCGACTTCTTCCCCTCACTCAAAACGGTCCCAGTGATCAGCCGCACGTGCGGCTGGAAGTTCTCGCCAAGACGGCAATAGAAATACCAGCTCTTTTCCAACAACCTTCATGGTAATACCTGTCTGCTACTCAACTTCAAATCAAACTGGAGTAGAGTTCGAGCAAGCCTCTCTTAAAGACTTCTCTTGGTTACTACTCGCCTCATCTTTTACGTCTTCTTTTACCTGGCTTCTGACTTCCAGTTCGCCAGTTGCAGTTAGCGCTTCCTTGCTCAAACACGCAGAGTCGATCAGGCAGAAACTGAGGTTTCAGGTAACTTTAATTTAAACCAGGCCCGCGTCTAGAGAAACAACCCGTGCTTGGGGAATACTGGTAGATTTCAACAAGAAGAAGAGGAAGAAGTAGCAGCAGAGATAGAAGGAAGGACAGAAAGGGTGTTGCTTTCAGGCTACTTGAGGTATGTATATGTTTTTTTGTCTCGTATCTCTTCTTCTACTTAGCCCTGGGGGGTGTAAGCCTTGTCGCGCAGGCGTCGTCACCCGTCGTCGTGGACTTTCTGCGATATGTCATTGCCCAGAGAATTCCATAAACTCCGATCAAAGAAGAAGGCGGATTTGAAGAAGAATGGTGATAGAATGAATACATTTGCTAAGATACCATCGTAAACAGTGAAAATTTTCGGCATCGGCACCGTAGCTTTTATATCTTTTATTTTATTTTTTATTGGCCTATAGAGCCTGCCTCATTACACCTTGCATACCTGAAATCGCCAGGATCAGGGGAATAGTTCGAAATACTATCCAGTGAGCAAACAACAGCTCGCATTGCCGTTACTATTGCTCTACCACCCTGCCCAGAAACAGAAATAAAGGGTGTGAAAAGTAAATACCAATCGAAAAGAAATATAGGCTCATTTTACGTGCCCCAAGACATTAGAGTCGCAATCAATTTACCTATCGCGCGTAATTTTAACATAGGGTTGGCAAGACGCAAGCGCAACACCCCTCCACCGCCCCTCGCAGATCCCTTTTTTCGCAGTCGCAGATTTACATAGAAAGCTCGCCGCGCGCCCATTCTCATGGCTAATAACAGTAACGACTTTTACTCGCGTCTTGACTTCCCCCATCCTCCCGCGCACGAGGATTCTTCAGACGACGAAACCGGTCCCCTTGCCCAACCTCCAGTACCACCACATCAGCAACCCTACGATCCTCATTATCAACCTTCTGTACCGATGGATCATAGAACTCCATCACCGGCTCACCCACTTGCTGGATATCAGCAAGGTGGTGAGATGCCGTATAGACCTCAAAGGCAGAACACGGGAGGGTATCCTGCTGCAGGAGCTTCTATGCCAGATTGGCCTGATGATGGGAATAGGCTTATGGCTCAACCTACCGTGAGTTTTGGTGTCTTTTTTGTTTATCATAGCTTTCTGCCGTGATACCTTTTTCTCTTTCTTTTTGCAGCTCTGACTTGGTGCATGGCGGGCCACTACAGTATTCGGTATCAAACCTATCACACTCATACGACCAAGCTCCCCCACTCCCCCCCTCACGAACACATCGTCAATCCGTGGGCGCGGGCGCTGCACCGCCATATTCTCACCCATTCTACCCAGCCGACCACCCAGATAACAATTATTCCCCTGATCCATATCAGCCACATACCCCCGAAGACGGATATCCTTTAACGCACTACAACACCCAACCAGCTCCCTACGCCGACGACGATGACAGACGGCCGATTCTGGACCCGCACTCGCAACTGAATACCCCTCTACAGGGACATAATGACCCATACTTCCCGCAAAGCACTCCGTCGCCTGTTGGATCAACGCCAACCCCCGGACCTGGTTTGCGCAGATGGAAAACTGTAAAGAAAGTAGAGCTCTTTAACGGGAACTTGGTCCTGGATTGCCCGGTACCGAAGAAGCTACTAGCAATGCTGCCCCAGAAGAAAGAGCGTGAGTTCACTCACATGAGATACACAGCGGCGACCTGCGATCCTTCAGACTTCGTTGAGAAGAAATTCACGCTCCGCCAGCAACTCTTCCAGAAGCCGAGGCATACTGAGCTGTTCATTGTAGTAACCATGTATAACGAGGATGAAGTCCTGTTTTCAAGGACCATGGCTGGTGTATTCAAGAACATCGCATACCTATGTTCTCGCACCCGTTCCCCAACCTGGGGTGCAGACGCTTGGAAGAAAGTTGTTGTCTGTGTCGTGAGCGATGGACGTGGTAAAATCAACCCTAGAACTAGAAGCGTTCTAGCTGGTATGGGCTGTTATCAGGAGGGGATCGCAAAGACAAGGGTCAACGAAGATGATGTGACGGCGCATATCTACGAATATACTACTCAGGTTGGTATTGAGCTCGACAACAAGGACATGGTGAGGCTTAGCGCTACCGGCAAGAACGCCGTTCCAGTGCAGATGATCTTCTGCTTGAAGGAACGTAACCAGAAAAAGATCAACTCCCATCGTTGGTTTTTCCAGGCATTCGGACGAGTTTTGGACCCGAATGTATGCGTACTCATTGACGCCGGAACGAAACCGGGTGGGACGAGTATCTACCATTTGTGGAAAGCATTTGACATCAACCCGCAGTGCGCCGGAGCATGTGGGGAGATCAAGGCCATGTTGGGGCCCGGTGGACGATACCTCCTGAACCCCCTTGTAGCGACTCAGAACTTTGAGTACAAAATGTCCAACATTCTTGACAAGCCACTTGAGAGTGTATTCGGGTTTATTTCCGTGCTCCCTGGTGCGTTCTCGGCGTACCGGTATACCGCATTGCAGAACGATCTTAGCGGACAGGGCCCATTGGAGAAGTACTTTAAGGGAGAAAAGATGCATGGTAGTGATGCAGGCATTTTTACGGCGAATATGTACTTGGCTGAAGATCGTATCCTGTGTTTCGAGCTCGTGTCGAAGCGCAATTGCAACTGGGTGTTGCAGTATGTCAAGAGTTCGTCTGCCGAGACGGATGTGCCGGATGAAATGAGCGAGCTGATTCTTCAGAGAAGAAGATGGCTGAACGGAAGTTTCTTCGCGGCGATTTATGCATTGGTGCATACATTCGATATTTGGCGGAGCAGTCACTCCATGATGAGGAAAATGGCTTTCTTGGTCGAGTTCTTTTACCAGACTATTTCTATGCTGTTTTCATGGTTCGCTATCGTATGTTTCCCCATTCAACTTGTCAGTACGTAAGGCTGCGTGCATGGGCACTGACTTTAGGGTAGGGCAATTTCTTCTTGGTATTCAGAATTTTAACAGTTGCTTTGGCCGATCCTGCATTGGGTTTCACGCCAGGGAGATATCTCAGTATTATTTTCGAATGGCTGTACCTGGGAACATTACTTACATGCTTTGTCCTGTCACTCGGAAATACACCAGGTGGTACAAAGAAGCTGTACATGACGATGGTTGTCTTCTGGGCTATTATCATGTTGTACGTTTCCCGCGAGTTCCAATAATATTGGGAAACACTAATAATTGCATTTATAGGTATCTTCTGTTTGCGGCCGTGTTTATCTCAGTCAAGTCTGTGATGTCAGAGCTGGCACAAAATAACGGGAACTTTGCCTTCAGCAGTCTCTTCTCGAACCAGCTTTTTAGAGATTTATTGGTCTCGTTATGTTCGACCTATATCCTCTATTTTGTGGCCTCTTTCATGTTTTTTGAGCCATGGCATATGTTCACAAGTGTATGTCACCACTCCTATAACACTGCATATTCCATTGAAGTATCCTAACATTGTGATTTAGTTCATTCAATATCTCCTACTTTCACCCTCGTATATCAATGTCCTCAACGTCTATGCCTTCTGTAACACACACGATATTTCTTGGGGTACCAAAGGTCCCGACGTTCCCCCACCCATCAAGGGCGGAACTGTCACCACCGTCGACGGCAAGGCCGACATGAATGTGCCCACCGATGACAAGGATCTCGACGAGCAATACGAATCTGAGTTGCGATCTCTTGCCATTAAGCCCGAAAAGGAAATCGAGAAGCCCAGCGAAACGCAGAAACAGAAGGATTACTACGCAGGTTTCAGATCGTGTGTCGTGCTTGTGTGGATGTTTACGAATTTTGCGCTTGCTGCTGGGATCCTGAACTCTGCTGGATTGGACCGTATGACGGATAACGATGCCGCTGTAGAATCACAGAGGAGTAAGGTGTATCTGGCGGTCGTGCTGTGGAGTGTGGCGGGGTTGTCGGCTTTTAGATTCTTGGGGTGCAGTTGGTTCTTGATTTTGAGGCTGGTGAGTTTATGGCCCCCGTACCCTGTAGCTCACTGTGGAGAATTTCCGATTCGCTGACTTTAATAATTAGTTCCGTGGTGTTTAAGGTCGATCCGATTAGTCCTACAGGCAAAGACGCGCGGCATTATTGTTTTTATGTTCCCTCCATTCAAATAATATGGCAGTATTCCCGAGGCTTTCTTTGGCCACACCGGTCGTTGATGGCGGAAACAGAGAGGGCCGATGCTATATTTTTTCTTCTTTTTCTTTTCTGCCCTTTCTTTCTGCCCATTTCTTTGTGTAAAATGACCTCTTTTTTTCTTTTTTTTCATGCAGTATCACCACTAGTACCACTTCTCTATGATTGTGTATATGTTGAATGAGATACCTAACCCGTACAGATGTACTATTTCCTTTTTTTCTTTATGTGCTTAAAAGATACAGTTACGACTCTTTGCTTTTTTTTTTTTTTGCGGTTTATGTTCTGGAGTGGAAAAGGGTTGATAGAAAAATATTATTATTCTTATCCGAGCTGTGTACGTTGAATCTATCCGGGTGGCTGTGCATTTTATCCCATAGATAGTCGGAGGTTGGCGTTGCCGTCGTCGTCGTAAGCTTAAATCGGGTGCTCTACTCTAGCGTGGTGTTGATCATTGGTCTTGGCGGATGTAGATCGAGTTTACATAGTTTCTATTTCTATTTCTAATAGCATCCAAAATACGTAGTAAAGCTGGTAGTGGTTCGGCGGCCGTATAGAAGGCACTGCATGATATATAACGCGTTGGACCGGGAACCATGTCAGACACAGAAACCTGTCGCATGGCAACAGCACTAGGACTCCATATAAAATGCTTTGAACTAAATAATTGAACAACAATCACCACAGGAGGAATGTGAGTTAAAATCATTATGAACATTTATCACCTGATGTGAGAACCATTTAAAATAAATTCTGAGCTAGATACCTTAAAAACTGGTGGAGATATATTATAGCACTGATCTCCCCATACAAATATTTGTATGGGAGTTTCTAATTATGACTGCTTCTTCACAAGCTTTCAAGTAAATTTCTCCCTTAAACTTGAAGGATCATCCTCTTCAATAGGCCATTCTGCCTATGCAGATAGCATATATATCCATATGGTTTTGTGATTTTACCATAGGCGCTGGTTCTTCGGATTTTGCTGGTTGCCAGGCGACCGGCTTCTGCGTCTGACAGGGTTCCCGGTCCAATGCGTTATCTGTGGGGTTGGGTGACAGTATTTAGCTGGCTGGGCTGGCAGGACTACGTACCATCTATCAATCGTGCAGCGAGACATGTGTGCTCAGATATTTGGCGGGGTGTATATATATACATGTAGATAGAAGAGGTAGGAGCGGAGATATCGTTGCCTTCCTGCTGGGGTGATATAAACCGGTAGCCGGCGTGTGTATCTGCGTCCTCGGGGTCTGTAGGAAGGTGAGGGGACCACTACGAGTGAGAGAGGTGTGGTCGTAGACGTACCACGTGGTCTACGCAACTATCCCGGCAGTGCTTGGGGTGCATTGGATGGGGAGCTCGAGGTTGAATCGAAGACCCCCAGCCAATAGTGGTGGATATATAGTGGGGCGATATTATATTCTAGCTAGAAATAACTATATATGTGTGTGCATACATGGTTTAACTTCCCAACAAGTGATTCTGGGAAAAATCAGCCAAATAAGACAGAATTGGATAATTCACCTATCTCCTATAAAAGATGCCGAGGCAGAAAAGGACAAAACTTCATGACGGTCTATGATTGATGATGTTGTCCACTGTTGTGAATTAATATGACCCATAGGGCTAAGGAATCTCTGGCCATGGTATTGCCTCAAAAGCCTTCCTGCAATTCTTGACACCGACCTTTTGCAAGGCATTGGACCAGCTGGGCGTTGGTAGTTGTTCTCTGGATTTTTATTAGAGAAGTATCACAACGTGTTGGTAGGGTGGCTGTATTGCTGTCTAGTCCGGGCTATGAAGTCGCGAGTGATGGCTTATGAACAAGTGCCGGTGCAACGAGCATGTGCACCACCGCAGGCTACATTTACCACTATAGCTATGACCACAGCAACAACCAGAGCCACAACATATGCATTACGACCGCAACAACTTGGAAGCAATCAATACCAACAAAACTGACAACACAGGGACCCCCTCTATAATATGGGCTAGCTCGCCAGAAAGAGGATGGCCCGCTTAAGCAAGGCACAATACGCATCATATTAGCACATACATGTAGCTCGAGAAAGCATGGGCCTTCACGTGGAAGTACATCTCGGACCCGACGGATCAGTGAGCCTTTTTTGCATAGTCTGTTGACCTGACCAGTGCCAATTGCACGCTGTGTACAGTCACTAATACACTTGCAGGCCGAGCGTTATAAATTCGCAGTGTATACGCGCGCCGAAATAAGCCAGTGGTATACGAATGGCAGGAATCACACATCATCACTCTGGTCTTGGCAATTCTCATTTGGTGTCAAAGCTACATATTAAAGTGGAGATAATTGGTTGATAATACGGTAGTAAGTATTGAACAGAGCGATCAGTAAAGTTAAACCACAACTAATTTGATTAAGAATAAGATGTCCCCTACATCATTCACACAACCTTCCTTCACTATATAAATACATGTATATACACAAAAACAACACCGACACGATATAAAGTTTGTAGCACGACTACCAGACCGCGAGGTCCAACTCAACATAAGGAGCAAGTTCCTCGACGAACGCGGAAAACGCAAAAGAGAAGCCATGGATTCCTTTCTCTCAAGGGGACGAAAGGGCTTTTAAGGAAGGAAAGAGTAGACCCGCCACATGATGACTTTGTGCAGGCCCCTCTCCAGACCCCCAGCCAGGTCTCCTGAATGAGCCAGAAGTAGTGGTGGCGAAGACAAAGCTCGGGTCTCCCTTACAGGTTTCGGTTGAACCACCACCCCGGGGGGATAGTTCAAAGGTCCACTGGACCTTGAAGAGGTTCCTGGACCTTCAAGTTCCTGGCCCTTAATAAAACAAGCTCAGGATTCTCGAGTCTACCTGCCTTTACATTAGTACAGTTATATGATAAAGTGCGAGCTCAGGAAAATACATACAAGATGTTGCAGCCCACCGTGCCGTCTTGTATGAAGACTACTTAGTCGGAAGACCAGCTTCTTGAGCGTTAATGCTGCTGCTGGGATTTGCCGATATCATTTGTTTCCCTATATACCTGATTTTTAGTTGCCCAATAGAGACACTCATGTTGAGGACCGGAAATTAGGGATAACTTACTCCTGTATCCCTACCAGCCAGGACAGCACAATCTACTACTGCTCGGGCAGACCACCACAATCTGCCTTGGCCCTGGAAGAACTAGGTTCTTATTGGTGCTTGGGTACACATAAGGGGCGGGGAGGAAGGGTACAATATATTCCCTGTGAGTATAAAATATATTAGTATATGATTCTAAACAAACATCTAACAGAAAAAAGATAATAGCTACTCGCCGTTTTATTCACCATCTTTAGGAAACCAGATCCAGCTTTCCGCAACTGAAAACATGATTCGGCCCCCCACGTTTCCCGTGACATAAACATCGGTAGAAATAACTAAATAATTAGTTAATCGTCCAGGAAGTGAGGGACAGTAAGGACTTACTCTTTCAATGTCAGGCATAAACCCAAAAGGTTTCGAGTCCCGAGAACAAGATAGAGGGGGGTGAACGACACCCTAAAGAAGAGGGGAGGGGAGAAGAAGGGAAGAAGAAGAGAATGCTCTCAGAAATTTTCCGAGGCCGAAGGAATCCACGAGGGAAGGGAGATTCTCCCTGAAGAAGAAGAGGAGAAGAGGAGGAGAATGGAGAGTTAGTAGAGGGCGGGGATGAATAGTGCTGGCTATCCTAATAATCTAGGAAAAGTCGAGTAGCTCAAGATATGTAGTTGGACAAGCTTTACAGAGTATGGATAAATATACGAGAAGAGAAGAAGAGAAGGAAGAGCGGGGTTTATATACTCTTCTATGGAGAGTACGTGCTTCCCTCTTCTTTGCCATACAGAACTTCTTAGAACTGGTAATTGCCGGTCATGTCAGTTTATTTTACTAGAGAAAGCAGTAAATGCCAGATGTCATCTTACGTACCTGCAGAAGTATAAAAGTATAGTGAGCCGGGCCGCACATGCATAAGAGGTTTAAGTAAACTTTCGATTTTAATTAAATTACAGAATCTGAATTTACACGTATTCAGATGTTGCAACTAACAAGTTCATAGATGCTCATGATAAGAATTACTGGTTGCTATATTATTGAATGACTACAAAAATTATAGACAAGTATTGTTGCACTTATATCTATAACCAATACTCGACAGTGATAATGAAAATTATGCGAGATTCGCTGAGGCTATTAAGTCTGCACAAATACATTCAAGTTCCTTGTTTCAATTAAGGTTTGGTTAGTTCTTGTAGATATGTGTTTACAACTTTCACAGGAGCGGGTGCCTTGTCGAGATCTGTACTCTCTGGATTTGCACAGAAATCTAGAGAAATAGTTCGAATGCCGAACTATTTCAGTTGTATCAATTGAGTCTATGAACGCTACCATATCCGATTCTGACACGTAAGACAGCCCTTTGGGTCGGGTATGGTAGCCTTTGGAACCTTATTTCGTCGCGCAGGATCAGTCAGGCTTGAGTTTGACTTATGACGCCGAACACCGAGATGCATGCCGGTCATCACACGCACGCATATGCGCATACTTTTAGGAGCGAAGTCTCTAAAGGAATGAGTCTACAGGAGTGTAGAGTCATGTGAAAGCGTGTTATGAGAAAAGGTATGCGCGGTTCTCTTCTATCATTGTTGACTCGTCCCAGACCCAGCAGCCGTGATATCACTCATGAAAGTTTGCATCATAACATCTCAGCCCTTCGATTGATGCTATATCCACACACCTCGAGTATGTCTACGTTCTTATATATCAGTTGATCCTCTTTTGATATAGCCCCACTTGCTCCTCGATCTCATCGAATTCACAAGATCATTTTGAATATCCCCTCTATTAGAAACCTCTCGATCTTTTTATCCTCCTAGCAATAAGGCCAAACACCAGTTATCAGGACTACCGCTAATATTCTAATACTTTGAGTCCACCCGGGGTGATCTTCGCTCCAGTTATGAGCAGCTTTCATTGAGTAAAATACTTATATTATAGTGAGCGTTATGGATATAAAATAGCTCGATAAGCGTGTTCTGTGCTAGAGTGTGCTAATATTTCTAATTTATATGCTAGATCATATCTCATCGGGTAGGACGAGACCGAAACCTTTGCTCTTTTCACCCCTCCTTGAGCTTCTGCCTTAGGATCCCGCCATGAATTAAGATCCATTGATTCACCAAGCTATTTACTACATATACTCTATTAGTGGTTCCGGAGTCTATCGGTATCACTCTTGTTGAGATTATCGCTGGATGGCTAGTACTCGAATCCCGTTAAAAATGGAACGGTGGTGTATTTTATTTCTACTAAGTATGGGACTATATCAGACAGGAAAAAGGATAGGACGAACCGTAAGTCTCTGTCCATGGGAGCTCTGTTTTTTATTAGAGAACCCTCTAAGTCCGGCGTTTGAGCCATGCCAGCCGGTAGGCGCCTCTTTTCACTATCACGGGAGAAAACATTTCATTGATAAAAACTATATACAAGAATAGAAAACTTTTACTCGAAAAAGATAAGAACTATATACAAAAATATATATATAAATCTATATATATAAATCTATATATATATAAAACTATATAAAAAAAACTATATAAAAAAAACTATATACAAAAAAATTATGTAAATACTAACGAAGAAACCCTAACCCACCAAAGAATGGTCCAACCGTAGCTTCGCGGTTCCCATTTGAAAAAAGATCAAACGGGGAAACTGGTAGTAGGGCCATGTTCCCAGTTCAAAAGAGAACTGAGTGGGCAGAGGTTCACATGAAGGTTGCAGGTCCCGTTTCCCACTCTCCGAGACAGAAGAACTTCCTCTAGCCAGCCGGAGGTACTAACAGAACGGGATTTCTCCTCAGATCTGCCGGAGCCTCCGACTTGTTTCGAGAGAAAGTCTCTCCTGCTCACCAGAGTAAGGAATGGGAGCTTTCGCGCATGATTTGTAAAAGAAGTGGGATTGGGTTTAATATATAGCCGAGAAATAGTGCTAAAGTTAAAAATTAGCCGCTCGAGATAAGGATATTGCAAAGTTCGTTTGTTAGAAGAGATACAAGTACCTTTACCCCTTCGTTCTATGCGCATATCTAATAAGCTTTGTGAGATTATAGTACATCAGATCCTATCAGATCCTCAGAATTTTGCGGTGAATCGCAGAAACTTTTCTTTTTTCCCTTTTTTCCTTTAGCTGCAGCAAATTCTTGTATGAGCCCAACTTAATCAGCACTCAGTTTTCTTATCCAACCTTTGTATAGCTAGGACTTATTCCATTAATTCTGTTACTCCTCTCCACTATATATCCAAAGAACAGCGGGTTAGCGGTTCACAAACCGCGTTGTTCATGGAATATCACTCGTTCTTGGCTCTGGTGATCGTGAACATACTCCTTCCTATATAAAAACGGCTCTAACCGAACTCTCCCAGTCAAAACCTTTTACGATAGACGACTCCCCTAGCCACTCGGACACCCTCTTCTCTCGGACAGTCAATGATGATCGGCGGAGAAGAGATACAGAAGTCACTTAAGACGTTGAGCTTCACTTTTCTGCGTTAACTGTCCGCGTGAGGGGTGTCCGGGTCACTAGGGAAACCGTCTACCTTAAAGCAGTCAGTCTAATATCTGTACTTTCCTTGCTAGAAGTATCCTCACACAAAGATCTTTCCGGGCCCCTTACTGGTAAAGACATTTCTCGGCCGTCCGTAGGTGGAAACCTGATCTCTTTTTTTGTGCTATTTGGTTACTTTCTTCCTTCCCCCCCAATCGACTTCCAACCATAGTTGTACAGCTCTGCGCATGCTCTCAACGAAGATCTCCGTAAGTTTATTTAGAACACCTGGGTGGATACTTCCTCGGGACAGGTGTTTGCGAACACCGACACCGAAGGGTTACTAGTAGGATCCCGACCCATGTTGGCACCTGCCTATCAAATATTACTTCCAGACCTTGACAAACATGGGCGAGTGGTCTATTCGGTAGACTGCTCGTCGGGTTAGACACCGAGTGTTTGTGCTCAGGACGACGGAAGGTCCTGGGTTCGAGCCAGGGGTGGGAGTAGTAGCTGGATTTGATCCCCGGCTGCAGTACTTTTTTCTGATAGAAAACCTAGCCCTCACGCCAAGATGACGTCCTCATCCCCATCTCTCATCTTCCGCCCCCAGCTGGAGGAGCAGGTCTAAGGCTTTCGGGCCGTGCTTGTGCCGTCTCAGCTTGCGAATTATACTGGCACGAAGTACAGCCACGTATCACAAAAGAGATGGTCGATAAAACTCATACTTACTTGAGATCACGAAATCAAGATGAATAGTCACTTCGCTATAGTTGATATATATATCAGCAAAAACCCTGCTTCAAAAACATGCAGGAAGACTGGGCTCTGCGGGCTGTTTTGTCTCGAACCAAACCCTTCGGCTTGGCGCTGAATAAATGAATCAACAAAGCTGTTGGGCGCTTCGCAACTCCAACTTTATTAATTAAATGCACATGACCAAAGTCTGGTTCGAGACAACGGGCTGTTTTTGTATTGGGTTTTCTTGTTATGGACACATTTGAGTACCATGTGTACCTACACCCCGACGATTTATCTTCACGACTTATCACTCGCAGTTCAAAGGTAACTAAAGTTATTGATATCAGCTAACCTCTGTATAAAACCATTCCGGGTATCTATCTAAGTATAGTCTGGAAATATAAACCACCAAAGAAACAGCAATAATGTCATATCCCTCATCACCTATCGACCTCCCTAATGAACACGCATTCGTTCAGTTTTGGGCGCCGCCTTCAAGCGCCCTGGACTGTCTTAGCTTTGGAGTAAGGAGGTGAGGTAGTTCGAGGTGTACACGAAGGTAGAAGCGCGCATACATTACACCGGCCGTAGTCTTGGTTCAACCATTGGTGGCGAGTACGACAAAAACACAGTTCTCGGTGAAAGGTTTTCGCTAACTTCATAATGGAGCCTTGGAGGCACAATTAGGCGTCACAATGGGGACCTTGATTCGCATTCTTATCATTTCTTACTCAATTCTTCCTATAAGAGGTATCAGCTTCTTTCAAAGTTACATGGGCCGAGTTTTTAACCGTAGGACAGTATGAGTTTAAGGTTTTGTGAATGTGTCAAAATCAATTGAGTAGGCACAAGAACCGGCAAGTCAGGTCATATAAAAGAACTGGCTCATGAAATAGCGGGTATATTATGGCGGATATATGAGAGAAACCTCTTATTAGATGTGTCACTGCTGTTATTTACCCCACTGGATGATAACGCCCTAGCCCTACGATCGTTCCATTCCACGATGATCTTTCCCCTTGCTAGTACTATTAATTGGTCTCAGTTTCCTATTACACCTTCCATATAAAGAACTAAATAATGCCAATTGTTAATTCACAGTTTTCGCGGGATTAGTCACAAGAACCTACTGCAGGTAACGCACTCGCACTGCATGTTGATAGGACGAATGCGGGCGTATTGCCGGGTGCTAGATATCTTAATACCTGTAATTAAGGTGAACACGGGGGTGTTACCGGGTGTATCCAGCTAGTCGTAGCCAGTCGACCAAACTCTTCATGTACCAAACACCGCAGTAGGATTTCACCAAACCCAATTCCTCGCTCTCTGTAGTACTTCCAAGGGGCCTAGTAATATCTTTAAAGCTGTACTCCACCGAGAGGAGTAATCAGAACCCTTTAGGTAGGTCCACCATAATTATTGCCGAGCACTGTACAAGCTTGATCCTCTTCGCCCCCGCAACTCACACGATGCCAACTCCACAAAAGCGCTCACTACCCTAACCCCCGAGGGTTTATCCATAAACTGCGGGGTCAATATATTCTTCAAGTTTTCTTTAGCCCTCGAAGTCTCCTGTTTAGAAGCATCGATCGCTCTATGTTCATGACACCCAGGTAATTCCGTTTCAAGTCCGGGTATATATGTATGGATGCGGTACCAACAGTACTAGAGTCGAACTATTATTGACTTCCTAGGACATTAGACAGTCTTGGTAGTACGACAGCAGAACCAAGTGCCACTTGTGTTTGACTTCCAGTGAAGAGTATATGTATGGATAAAGTGATGGAAATCAGGGCATTGATACAAGGGACTCGCTCGCTCGACCAGAGTAAGGCTTTTAACAAAGAAGCCGCAGCCGTAGTTGCGATAGATGTGTATCTCCAAGCACAGCATCATCACACCATGGTGATCTTCCCGAGCTACATGTGCCGGTAGTCATCTTAATCAATTCGAAACCTATTATTTAGCTCATGTCGACCCCATGGCCCAGCCCAATCAGTCACTTCATTAGGTTCACCCCGCTCTAACCCGGAAACCTTGTTTTTCTCTTCTCGTGGGGTTGTTGCAATTCGATCACTGAGTGTTGTCGTTGACAATAATAGAGATGGTTGTGTTGTTGTTTGTTCCCTGGAGGGCTTAATTGTATTATGCGGTCCTCCTGGCCGCTTGGGGTATTAATTGCAAGCTTATTATTATTACTCTACCACAGCCTGACTGTATGTCCCATCCCGTGTATCCGGCAGATCCACTAATTGTGCTCTGGAACTCCCCGCGGAAAGAAAACCGGGGTTTTCCTCAAACTCCTTCTTCGGACCTTCTGTGTTTTAGAGAAGTCAGGTCCCATCCCGATGAGCTAAGTAAGTAGAGTACATAACCTACACGGGTTCATGCCGTAGTTAG
This sequence comes from Morchella eximia, assembly GCA_024713935.1. Classification (NCBI taxonomy): domain Eukaryota; kingdom Fungi; phylum Ascomycota; class Pezizomycetes; order Pezizales; family Morchellaceae; genus Morchella; species Morchella eximia. Next base: position 522,277 of record JAMGZG010000003.1, read on the forward strand.
GTTAGTAGGGCCTTGAATTCGAAACGATTGTGAAAGTCCTTGGTGTAACGTAACTTCACTTCATCACCCCCCGTCACCGTTTCGTGCACAGCAACATGAAAACCTTAATAATTCAACTGAGTGCGCTCCGATTCTAGACTCACTTTCCTCTCTTGAGCCGTTGTGTTGTTGTCAAGCTTTCCTTCTTTGCGGGTCCGGAGGGGGGGGGTTAAGCCGTTATCCGTTACTGAAACGACCACTCGCGGGAACCCTGCAGGTGCAACGTTTGATCATCCTCCTTTTCAGGGATCCACCACCACCTTTGCCATGCTATGCTACTGCTGCGACCCTCCTCCTTCTCCTGCCATTTTTAGTACCTGCATACGATGTATTTGTTGCACACGACCTGTTTGTCGATGTTGTTGAAAGTCCGCATATCGCGCTTATTTTTCTCGGCTGTGCTGTGCCACGCTTTAGAGTAACTATATGTAGGTAGGTCATACAATACATGACCGTCTAGAGTTAGAGGGGGAATTAATATATCTTTGGTGTATTCAATAGTACGTAGTAAGTCCTAACAAAGATTGCGAGTAAGAATGAGGTTATATCGCCCCACTCTCTTGGGCACAAGAGATCACTCACCCTTTGAGCGGTCCGCCGCATCTCAGGAGAGAAGGGGCCAGGTTTACCTACCTACCTGGTCGCCGTCGGCTGTTGAGCCCATTGCCTTGTTGACAGCTAATATCAAGCATCCACCATGTGAATCATAAACAACTCTGTTTACGCGGTATGTAACAAGGCCTCCGGTATATATCATTACTGTTATTTCCGAGCTGCGAGGAACAGAACGAGATTTTTTACTTTATTTTGCTTCTTCACGTACAGACTTAGAGTTGCACTGCACAGTTTCGGCTAGTGTTTAGTATCAGCATTGGCAAATGCGCGAGTGATATCCCATGTTCTCCTCTTGTCGTAGACTTGCTTTTGCTTATCAACGTCGGCATTTATGCAGGGTGGAAATGATCAGAAACCAATAGATTTACAGCCCATCCGATGTGGTCCGATCCAGAGAATGTTTGGTCGACTCATTTCTCATAAATAAGTAATCGGATTATGGTCCTCGTCCATGGTCAGAGACACAAACTTAAAAGCACAAAACAAATCCTCAAATCCTTGAATACACCTGAGAATGATGCAAGTGAGTGTAATATGTATGCAGGAACGCAGCTGATTCTGCAGTGCATTTTCTCCCACAATTGTCCAACCAAGTTCTAGATACTGGCACTGGGAGATGTAGGGGTACAAAATGCACCACAAGTGATTGATTGATATTCCCTCCTAGAAGATCAGTGGCACCAGCTGGCCAGTTGATGTCCAGCCATACCAGGTCAGAGAGTACCTCAGTTAGACAATTTGCATCCGAGGTGCACGGTGGAAAAGAAATATAGGCGCCTATCGATATGACTTTTTTGCCGAGCTTTGACGGTGGGCAAGGCTAGCCGTGCAGGTCAAACTCAGCGCTCAAAGGTCCGAGTTGAACATTTTGAGGTCGAAACAAGTTTTCCATTTTCTAGATATTTTGTGTGATAAGGTCATGCAAGAAAAAAGACCTTAGACACTTAGTATGTCGCCGCCCCCAATCTCAAATCGTGAAGAACCTTGAACTGCGCCCACAATGCACGACCATAAGTAATGAGGCGTGTATGTACCAAAAAAAAATCCTTAATCTAAGAATATCGTATGGATAAGTTGCTCCATTGATCTTATCTTGCCTAAAGGCTAAAAGGCTCGATTTCTACCATCCATATCCCACACCGCTGGCCTGCGCTGCTGATAATCGATTTCGATCATGGCTAGGAACATAGGGTTGCTAAGGCGGTGGTGGGTAGCACACGGCGGAGGTAATGGTCCACAGACCCTCATTAAAGTAAAGGGATCTGCACAGTCGCTACCGTTCTTGTTAACGCATAAATTTGCGCAAAGGTCACGATCGTGCTTTATTACGAGATCACATGATCTTCTACTGCCGCTTTATTTGAGTAGAGATAGTAGCGCAATAGCCCAGAGCCCTATTTAATAAGCAATGAGAGGTAAAAGCCAATCCATCTGCTGCACATCACTCCGTTAGGGCTGACTCTTGCGATCAAGACATCCGGGGAACAACGGGAGATTTAGGCTCATCAAACCCGTGCGAGCTTTATCCATTGAGATGGAGAAAAGAACAGAAACATTTGTCGTTCACTCTTTCGCCCGCTCGCGTATTAGCCCGGGATATATGCCAAGCTGAAGTAGAATAAATGATTACTGGAAGCCTGCAGGGTTATCCTCCGCATAGGCGACGTTTTGTAAAACGTCAATTCACGCGACGGCGTACAAGGTGATGAGTTTTCAAGTATGATATAAAGCTTTCAAGTAATTGATAGTGTGTTTGTGGCTTTTGAATTGTAACATGTGCGCAGGAAGCGTTACAGGATAGTTTGAATCTTGAAGCGTTCCGAGTCTACTAGTACGACGCTTGGACCAAATTTGAATTATATTCAACTTCGGAAGTATCTTGATGCATAGGTGCTCACAAAGCCGAAGTGTGTGTGGGTTTAATCCCGTCCGAATGATCCGAATAACGTCCATTTAGATCGTCATTCCGTGCATTCGAGTGTTTCTAACTCCAAATGGTCTTGAAGGGACTTCAGGGTAGGTAAATTGTGTGTGAGATCCAAAAATATGGCCGATTGGATGATAATCCCAAAAAATAGTGTCTTAAAGCTTGGGCAGATACACGCGTTCCTTGTGAAAACGGCATCGTTCCTATCCCTTTTATGGCACAACGGACATGTAGTGAATTCGAAGGCATGATACGCGTTAAGGATGAAATGATATTCCCCAGAATCTTCTCGATATTCTTTCCGAGATCCGTTGAACTTTGAGATTGACTAGGAGGAGGCTAAACTTGCAAATACACATGCCGTATAGACGGAGATGGTGATGATGCTAAGATTATCTCTACTGGTTGCGATGAGAAGTTCCGGAAATTCATATACTGCTAGGGCTTGACTAACTATATCTAAGCAACTATGAAGCTTGTCCCTGGACAGATTGTTTTTCCGTGGTTGATGGCTGTTTAACACATGTCTACACCAGGGGAGATACCTATGGATTGTTTCGTTGCTGCAGGACCAAGCAGTTTGGTATAGATAACGACTCTACTCTTATTTCCTCTTGGGATTATACAGGGAAATTAATTCCACAACATCGAGAATCCCGTTTCCTAAGGGCCGGGAACGAATGAGGAAGCTTTGTTGATGGAGGAAAGGTTGTTGAAGGGCTGAAAAAAACTCCCGGGGGTGGAATGGAAAGCCACGAGGATCTTGGTTGACCAAAAGGAAGGATGAGCCACCTGTCAGGAAATGCACTTTACCGCATAAAGGCCCAAATTGTCAAATGACAGGCAAAGGATGGTCGCATGGGCGTCAAGCGTGATTATTGGGAGGGATTCATCATCAATCTTGCATAGAGCAAGGGCTGGGGGGACAAGATGCCAAGCAAGGCACAGCTTGTGAAAAAGCAGCGAAGGCTTTGGCGAAGGAAGCCTCAGCCATGGAACCGTGCCGCTCTACGCGAATTGGTGGGTTAGAATCCCTGCAGGCAGAAACGTGCCCCTGTGTTGGGTTGTCAGGGACCTGTGGATGGATGAGTGATGGGATGGGCAGGTAGGCAGGCTCAGTACTGGCAGCTTTACTGGCATCTCTTTCTCCGTCTCATCTCGCAAGCCAGCGTATGGAGAGGAGAGAAGGGACGCTGCCGCTCTGAAGGAAGTGCCACAGTGCATAGGAATACAGAGATGCAGCGATTGTTTGGATAATAGGAACAAGAGGGAGGAGGAGCCACACACACACACCCAACGTAACGATGCACTTAATCTTTAGGGACAACTTCACATCCCTCCCCTAGAACAGAAGGCGAGGGTGCAAGAATACTATATACATGTACATAAGATGACCGCGTATGTAGATTACATCCGAAAGAAGAGAGACTTCCCTTTTTCCCTGGAGTTCCCCAGTTCACCCGTCAATCAGGCACGTCTGCTTGAGTACATATTACCGCTGGATATCTCTCTCGCAGTGCCCCCTCTTGCACCCCCAATCCCTACCCATCACAACTTCTCGTCCACAGAGAAACACCCACTGTCGCTCTTGCTTACGACCAAGTAAAATACATAGTAGCCACATTCCTCCCCTCCCCATCACTCCCAGCTGTCGTCACCATCATCATTCTCTAGGTATCTTGGGTCTTGGGTTTCTCTCGCCAGCTACAAATTCCATCATTTCTCTTGACTTGACGTAGAGAAGGGTTTATTTTCATGGTGGTTGATCTTCACTGCTCGACGTCGCATTGACCTTCTCGGTTGCACCCTTGAAAAAGTTGCGAAACACTGTTGTACCCGGCTTTCCGCTCATTTTCATTGTTTGTTTCCCCAATCTCCTTCTTCCTCTTTTCTCACCACTCCCTTACCACACTCGCTTCCATTGTTTCGCATCTTTCCTTTCTCTCCCCCCTCTACCTCTACCTCCACCTCCACCTCCGCTTTCGTGATTCTCTCTTTCTTTCTTTCTTCACCCACACACTCATTGATCTTTTTTGCCGCCGGTCGGGCTAATTATCTTTCTCAGTTCGTCCCTTAGTAGACCTTGTATCTACATCCACTCCTTTTAAAAAAAAACCACACTTGGGTTTTTTGGACTCCTCACCTTTCTGTCGCGAAACCCAACTTGTCACCAAGTGACATCACCGTAACCTACTCATCACCAAGCATCACTATCATCATCAGAAATGGTTTCTTCAAAGTCGCTTTTCAGGGCTTCCTGCGTACTCCTGGTACTTGCATTGCATTGCGGTTCAACACTAGCCGCTGCATCTCCTGGTAAGTGCTTACACCAATCACCATCAACATTCGACAAAACTAACGCTAACAACATATAGCTCCTGGTACTCTCATCTTCGCTAGACAAAACCCCGGATGTGTTCAGGATTGTGCTGTCCCTACTTGCAATTGTTCTGCGGACGAGGATTGTCAAATGATAGCACAAACATGTGACAGCTGCTCAAAAGTACAGTGCAACGCCAAAACTACGTCATCAACTTCCAAGACCTCGAGCGGCGTTGGAGCTATTGTTGGAGGATTGTTTGGTGGATTGGCAGCTGCGGGATTGATTGGGTTCGTGGTCTATACCCGCTGCATCAAGAAGAAGAAGGCAAGAATGTCGATGGCGGCGTCTGCTGCTGAGAAAGAAAACGACTTTGGGATGTTGAAGAGCGCTAGGGTATATATCACCAAGCTTGGATTTTTTAAGTGGACAGCATACTGATAATAACATAGGCTTCTACTCACACCGTCGCTTCGATTGCTTCCACCGTTCGTACCCGTGCGTCAAACGTTATCCAGATCGCGTATATCCCTGGAGTCACGAATCGTTCCGGCCCTTCAACTCCATCTCACCTCGTCCCGCCTGTTCCACCTCTTCCAGGTATGGCAACTAGTCCAGTTACTTCACAATATCCTCGATCACCTTTGGCTGGCGACTTCCAATTCTCTGCGGACGACATCTTGCGCGGTTCCATGTACACTGTCAATGATAATCGTTCGTCCGTTGCAACAACTATCTATGGTCAAAATGCGGTGGTATCTCAGCCCAATATCATCCGTGCCGGTAAAGCTGCTGTAGTCACAGTCAAGTCGGGGAGCAGCCAGGGTAGTTCGCCGTTGTCGGAATCGATGGTTCCCCCTGTACCCACTCTTGTGAAAATAAAGAGCAAGAAGGGTAGAACAAAACCCAAGGAAATTGAGGAACAGCCAACAGTACTGAACGTTCCGCCAAGTCCTGCTTTCTCTGTCGGAGAGACTTTCTTGAGTCGTATGAACAGTGCCAAGACTGTGGATGTAGCTAAACCTGTAGCTGGCCCTAGTACCGTAAGGGCCATACACGAGAATCACAGCGCAGAATCGTTCGTCTACGACTCAGACGACTCGGATGATGATATTCAGCCAGGCTCAAGACTCAAGCGCTCACAGTCTGCGTGCAGCAGTTGCATCACAGACATGGACACAGGATCACCATTCTCAGACTCAAGGTCGCCCTTTTCGGATGTCAACACGGTGGCAATCGATAATTTACTAGCCCCAGCAAGCTCTCGATTACCGCCTGATAACCACTCACGGGGCTCACCTGCAGATGTGGCGCAGGTACCCGAGAGGACTGTTAGCCCGTTTGACGACTCGAATACGATCGACAAAGCAACCCGGTAAAGGATTGCAAACAAAGATTGTCCTAGTCTGTCGTGAGAAAGAGAGCTACAAGAGCATTGTATTTTTTATGTATCACGGTTTTTCTTTTGTTGTATTATTTTTTTCAGCGTGTATGTGTGTGTTTGTTCTGATGACATGTATCATGTCGTCTTTACCTACATCATCCCCATCATTCGACTCTTACGTCAAGCCTATTCTTCTGGTACATTACTTGGTGTGTGCGGTGTTTTTCTTCTTCTTGTGTTTTACATTATACCCTTCGTGATGTGGAGATCTATCTTCACATTTCTTTTGAACATTTTTCATTAGTTTTTATTTTCTATTTACTTTCATGGGTTGGGCTTTTATTCGGTCTGGTTTGCGCAGGTTCGGTGGGTTGGGCATCATCGGAATGGATAAGGGTGGGGGAAGAAAGCTCATGAGTCATATTTGGAGGGGAGGAAGAAAAGGGGTTGATGAACTTTTTTTTCCACGCAAAAAAAAGGGCGCAATGTTACAAACCCTTTTTTCTTCTTTTTTTACTTTTTTCTAGACCCTTTGGATGGTCTTTGCCCTTCTGCACATGTATCTTCTTCATCTTCCTCATACCTCACTTTTTTGTAACCTTCTTCTTTTCAGGCTAGGCTTTCCACGGTAACGAGGTGGTTTTGTCTCTTTGTGTGGTGAGAGTGTGCAAAATAAGAAAAAACCATCCAGCTGTGGTTTTTTTCTCTCTACAAAATTCTTCTTGTGCTCATGAGTGATACCTTATTTTGTTGGGCGGAGTGAGATTGCAAATTGTTTAATTTGCATATGCATTTCGCAACCGCGGTTTGGAGGTGCATTATGTACCTTTATTTCTTGTTTTTTGTTTTTTTGAGGAGTTTTTGTTAATTGCATGGAGTCTTTGGGATCTGGAGGGAGGGTATTTTGACTTTGCCATTTTTTTTCTTTTTTTCCTTGCTGTACATATGCATGTACGTTTGTCATTTTTTTCTCTTTTTTTCCTTTTTCCTTTTTCCTTTTCTTTTCGTTTGTAGTTAGGGGCGTTTCTCAATCACACAATATCACTCGAGACCATTTTTCCCTTCTCACCCCCTGCCTCTCCGGATTCGGGTCAAAATTCTTTTACCTGGGATCATCCCGACTAGCTAGTTAACCCGTAAAGTAATTTTGGTTATGTATGGGTTAGGGTCCACGTGGGGTGGAGTGGGGCGGTATCTTCCGTCAGGGGTGCTTGGTATTTTACTTTACTTTGATTCTGCCCCACTGCTACCGCTGCTCTATTGATGTGGCTTTTTCTCTGCTCACAGGTAAGAATTTCCTCGGGCTGGTGGTTACTGCAGATATCTCATTTCCTCGTTGAGTTGAGCCGCTTAGATTGAGGGAGCTGCTGCTAGTTAAATTGAGAGTTAAAGGCCAATATCAGTCTATAGAGGAGCCGGGAATTTAGTGTTGACTGGTGGGGGACTTTCGCTCGGTTGTCTGCGGGATTCCGGTAAATTGGGATCACCCAAGATCACTCGGCGGCCGTTAGTTTTCTTGTTAAACGCCTGGGTACCTCTACCACCGGGTACCTCTACCACCCAACCAACTTCCACCAAAGAGTCGTCCGCTCCACTCCGCCACCTACGTGCTTGTGTATCGTCGGCCCCGCGCCCAGGTTATCAACCGCCGGGCCGCCGAGTCGTCGGCTTTGCGCGGCCTATTAGTGTGACGGGTTCGGTTAGTCCCAACAAGCCACGGGTCTAGCCGCAGGTAAAGGCTGAGAGTAGTAGAAGAGAGGTCTTGAACTTTGAAATCATGTGCTGAGATTCTTATACATTTCAAATGGCTCGACACAATATTTTTGGTCTCGACTCGGGGCCTGCTCTAAATATGCCAAGATGGACAGCGCCATAAATACCAGTAAGAAAGTAGTTAGTAGAGCGCTCTAAACCACGACTGGCCCTCGGCATGTGTCAGTTGTCAATTCCCGAGAATATATATGCGAGTCCATTATCAGCGAACTCTGTGATTGGGAGACTAAGAAACGGTTTTTATAAAAATCAAGATTAGGTGGTCTTGGCTCACGGCTACTCACTCGACTTTCCAAGCCTGTCTCGGCACGGGCGGGAGATGAGGCTGGCCCCCTCATTTCACAAGCCGAGACAAGACTGCACCTTGGCCGCGTCTCGAGCGGTGTCGTGGAGCACATTAGACCATCGCCGTTTTTATACGTTACAAACAATGGCCAAGAAATTATAATCCTGAACGACGGTACAGATGTCTCTATCGGTGGAGCTGGGGAGTGCGGGTAATTTCTTGGATGTGTGATAAATATTATTGGCAGGGTGAACAAAGACCTCCTCCTGGTCGGGGCGGCGGGGCGAGGACTGGTGATGCCGGTGGCGGGGAACGAGGTGGTGTCACCAATAGAGGCAGGCAAGATGCGATTGACCTGCCCGCTGTTCCACTCAGCGGACTCTATTTAACTAAGCAGAGTACTGTGCTGAGAAATAGCCAGATCCATTATTCCAGATGCCTAAAGAGCAGGCGAGGGGGACACACCGGTCATAAGGTCCCACCGGAAGATACTGTGCAGCCTGGCATAGGGAGCCAAGGTAAGCCTTTATTGGCCAGCCTAAGTTCCTCATGAGGATCTTCTCGGCGCCAATCATAGCGAATCACTCGCCCTTGGCCGGAACCAGCGAAAATATGTAAAGGTTCTCCCCCTGAGCATAAGGCAGGGGGTTCGAAGCCTGTGCCTAGCCAACTATAGGCAGCTGGTTGTCATTGCACAGGTCCAAACCTTTTGGAGTTGGTGCTTTGCGGGGGTCTAGAGACACTGGTTGCTTACCTCGACAGCTTTCCTATCTATGACCTAGGTGTTAGCAGTCCTGTGTGATCTGCGTGTGTTGTTCTAAGTGTTCTGTTCCGTTCTCCACCGTCGTGGGCGAAAAGGGTTATTTTCGCGCAGTCTTCACTGTCTTCCCTGTGGTGTCCATGAAGAATAGCTCGTCAAAGACTTCTAGTAGTGGCATGTAGATTCGAGTTGTATGCGACGCAGATAGTACTCATGTTAGGGACTGTGCCAGTTAGAGGTCAAAGAACAATTTTACTTTGTCTATTAGACAGAGAGGGCTGAATATAATCTCATCGATCTGAATGTTAAATTTGTTATAAAAGTTTGTCTCGTTGTGGGGTAGCGTGGGGCAGCGTGGGGACATGTACATGTAAGTGGGCTGGGTCTGTTTAATCATAAACTATCACTCGCACTTGGCCATCCACCTTGGCACTCCCATTGAATTCATCGATCCCCCTTCCCATTTAACCACAGCAAGCCACACTGCATTTACTGACAGCCATTACAAGGTATTCGGGATTAATTTGCCTAGTAGAGCATGAAATGCCCTTATACCTTGGGCGACATCCATTTAGATTAATTTCCCCTCAAAGCGCGGAACATAGCTCAGTACAGCTCCCATTTTGTCGGCCTCTGAGCTCTGGCAGAGGGATTGAGAGGGACAGATTGTCTTGAAAGTCTCTGCAAATTATATAGGATCTAGCGCTCCGCGAGTACAGACTGGTTAGCATCCACCAAAACCCGAACCCCTCCAAGGCCCTAAGTAGAACCACCTGCGAACTCGAAGCTGAATGCGCACATACACAACAACACCATCAACCAGGGACCATCAAAGCTGCCACAATAAAGGAACCAAACTTACCCACAATGCTGAAGGATGGCGATTCAGTCTAAAAACGCATGACGGGCCCCGCCATCCTATAGCTGGCGCTGATAGAATACAGGCTCACCGAAATCACCGGCAAGCACAGGCAATATAGCGCTCACGGCTGCCACAAGAATCCCGCCATTGATGTACTATGGCAGACCCTTATCATCTTAATCATTCTAGTAGCAACTTTTGCTGTATATTGCGAGGTACGGATACAGCGAGTGAGACCGGAGGAAATTAAACAGCATCAATCATATATATAACCACCTCAACTACAACCACATCTCCAAAACTATTTCTAAACATTATAAACTAACTTAAGAGCAATAAGTATACCCTGGACCGCAGTATTGCGTCACCTTCATATCAAAATCAATCAATCCCGTCAAATTCGTAGGGATATCCATTCCCATATACACCTTATACCTGTTCTTACTCGTATCCCACCACGCCTTCGCCACTTCGCTCCCCTTGAACGTCAATCTGTACTGTGGGTCGTTTTCGGGGCCTCTAACCAGCCACCAAGGCCCAAGACCATCCGTGCCTTCGTCAAACACGCTGTAGATCAAGCTTCCGTTGGCGGGCTTCGACATGTAGTAGCCCTGATCGGCGGTGTCGAAGCCAGGGTACTCGACGAGTCGTGCGGCGGTGATGGGCTCCCCCATCGCAGAGACGCCCACGAGCTGGAAGCGAAGCTCAGGGTCAACAAGATTGTTGGGGCTTGAAGGAAGGTAGATCTGGTTGTGGTTATGTCAGAGGGATGATCATTATCTAGCAGGAGGGGGGAAGTCAATGTACCTCCTTGGTTTCCATATCGAGGAGAATTGGAGGGGCACCTCTCCAGCGCCCACGACCGCCACCTTGGACGCCAAAAGTGCGAACGTAGCTAGGGGTATCGGCAAACTGGGCGAGGGAGCCAGCAGCGAAGCTGAGTGCCGTAAGAGAAGCTGCGGTGATAGAGAAACGCATTGTGGGTGGAATTGAGCGAGTGGATGATCGAGACAGACGGTGCTGATGTTGAACGCAGCTCTCAAGCAGTCAGGGAGGGGGTCTTTATACAATTGCCTCAGGCAAGGAATTGAGGTCCTTGAGGTATAAAATACTCATGTTTGTTGGTATATCATGCACTCTTGCCGTTCTAACCTTATAGATGGAACCTGGTTGGATGACGGATGTGATCGGACGACCCGGCCTTGCATGTAGGTTAAGTCATCGAAAGCGTGATATTCTGGAGCTTCCAATCGTTTCCCTGGCTGTACCTTTTCCTTCCCCTGATATGCTTGTTCTCCACGGATACAAGAGGTTGGCCCTTGTCTGTCTCTTCTCGGCTTCTCGGATGCCCAGATGTGACTAGGTTTCAAATCGCTATTAATAATCCCTAGCGAGTTGGCATACCCTGAATAGCTTATTTAGGTTGGTTGTTCGAAGAAGTTCAAGACTCGTGAACTGTTTTCCATGTACATAGATTGATACCTGGGCTCAGCATAACGTCCAGAATCACAGCCAAAGAAGAGTGTTCACCAAGATCTATACCTAATCGAGAAGGTGCCAAATAGCTGCACATGGAATCCAGTCGGAAAATACCCCAACATATCCGGGATGAACGTTTCTACATACATGTAGATACTCGTATACCTACTTGTGAAACAGTACCATCCATTAGTTGTAGGGTTTACGATGTCATGGTCACACAAAGAGTTGAGGTTGTTGTTTCCGATTTGTAAACACAGGTGAGAACAGAGGAGCCACAACTACATGTACTTAGTCATGGCGTAGAGTGTAAGGTTAAATACGACCCTATTTTTAAATGCTGACCGATCATTGATTAATATTCAAAACCTTTACGCATCCCTAAACTTAGAACAGTAATGTCTGATTTTAAGCTTGTTCAGAAGACGTTTAAGAACCGAGACATGCGACTACTAGTGGAACCTTTCTTCGAGTCCTATCTGATCCGAGAAATCCGGCGAGATCCAATAAGGTGAGCCCATATATATCTGTTCCTAGGATGGGGTAACACGTAGTGGTCATTGATTAATGTGGGCGGCGTGTTAGACGTGATTGTTTATCTTTAGGCATTCGTCCGACGCTTCCTCACCTTCATAGGCCCTCACTCGCCTGACACGTCCGCCGCTTGTGGGGAGATGTCTTCCGAGACTAACTAGGAGGCCCATGTAGTCCTGTGGTATCAGAATTGTGACGGTTTATGGGCCGTGCTTGGTGCCCGATACGTATATATGGTCTATCATAAATCAAGTCTCCTTTTTTACCCCATTGATAGGGTTTCGCTATTTATTCAGCACACCGATGAAAAGAGACAGAGATTTGTAGGTTGCCGAAACCCAATCGATAGAAGCGGAACTCTAGGTTGGTAAGTTTAATCACGGATAAAACGGGACAAACTGTCAGCGTGGCGTGTCTGGACACGGCCTCACTATCCTCCCCTTAAAAACCACATTCATTCCAGCACCAAAGTTGTCGAAGTATGGCTTCCCGATACAAAATGCAGCGCTATAAACCGTGGAAAACTCGACCCTTTATCTGGACATAATGATCGGTACACGACCATACAGGTATTAGGATGCTGGGGGCTGCTGACCCGTGAACTTCGTGAACCTAATTACTACAATCATTGATCTTCTTCACTCTCAGGCTTGTATCTATCCGCAGTGGTAACACATGTGTACCGGGACACATTGAGGCAAGACAAGCGGGTTTATCGAGATCTATCGGCATCGTTAGGGGTTTGTCTCGGACTATCCCGAAGGTATGCCGTGAGTCCAATTGGACCACCTTATCTAAGACTACCACATCTCGATTTTGGAATTCATAGTAAAGTGCATTATCATTTTAGTAACGGTGATATTGTATTCGTTGTGATTCTCAGTATAGGATCACAAACAGATCTTTGCAGAATGGAATATCTGTTGATGCCATTGTCCGCACAATCATTCAAATGGGTATACCTCTCGCTCTGGAAATAGAGCCCTCGGGTTCAAGTTGTGAACCGGATACACTTGTCTCCTTAAATAATTTTTTTTCAATCTTCCCCGTCTGCTTAGACTAAATTAATCAAATCTATCTAGGGAAGTCGTTATTCCCACTAGGCTTTACATGATGTTTCTTCATGATGATACCTTCCGCCATTATCTTCGAGATGGTATTCCCCAATAGTAAGCTGCATATGAATAAGAAGATCATACAGGTTAGAACAGCATACAAATAGCCTTCGACGGTTTCAAAGAATCTAAATATTATGGTCTTTCCTTCCATCGTCAAGAACTTCTACATGAGCAGTCTTAAAAGTATTTGCTGTAAAAATCAAGAGGATATATATTACCTCTAAATATTCTTTCCTACAATCTCCCGGTATAGCTTCCCCTCACAAATTCTTTTTATAGTACAGAATGCCTCTACAATATATATTACCTGGGATATGGTTCCACTTGCTTAGACTTTTGTCATGGAGGACGAGTGTTACTCAATATTTTTTTTGGCAAAAATACTTCTAATAGTTTAACGGAAAATGTCTGACTGGAAACATTCGGTTTTTCGGTGGGCGTGCTCTGCAATAACACATGACAAGCTTTCCTATGATCCAGTCATTGAATATTATGGAGGGTTAGGGGTCGGTTCTGCTTCATCTTGGCACACCACCAAGCCAGCTCAAGTATCACTTCCAACTCAACATCCACTATAGGCGAGTGGTCTAGTGGTTACTAGGCTGCTCGTCAGGCTAGACACCGAGTGTTTGTGCTCAGGACGACGGAAGGTCCTGGGTTCGAGCCAGGGGTGGGAGTAGTAACTGGATTTGGTCGCCGGTTGCAGTACTTTTTGTTATTTTTTATTTATCTTTTTTTTATCGTTAAATAAATTAGGAAGCTATTCTGATTTTTGATTCCTCTGAGCGAGGAAGGGTGAGTGAGGCCGAGTTTACTTTCCACTTTGCATCATGTGTTACCACAGAGCACGTATATCGAAATATGTGTCATTTAGACCCTTTTCATAGTTTTAAACAGCTCTTATCTATTAGAAGAAACTGCCATATTACTAACACTTTTAAGAGTGACTATATCTTCATAAGTTATCACTCGATACAGAGCAGTACCGCAAGTGCGATATGATGAGGTGCTACTGCGAATGATAAAGAAATGACCTGGCAAACCAAAAAGGGATATTTCTCAAATAAAAGGTATAGTTTATTCATGGCCTCATCCGATTATGGAATATTAAGTGTATACATGTATTTATAGCCAATAATTGTCCCTAGAAGTCCCCGAGGCAAGAGGCAAGAACAAATATAGTCCTCAAGTTAAGGACGCAAGGACGCTCGCCCTCGTGGACCACACTCGGTGGGTAGTTCTAAGTTCTTAGTTGTTTAGGAAAAAGTACTATCTAGCTGTCGTGATGGACAAGCAGGAGAAGGGCTACAGTTAAGCAGACCCCGGACAGAGATTGAATTCGTTCTAAGAGTATTTAATTTTAGAGCCCATCACTAAAAAAAAAAAAAAAAAAAAAAAAAAAAGCGAGTAAATTCGACACGAGTGATATTTAATGATTCATATCCGAAAGCCACGGTATCAAAAAAGAAAAGAAAAAAAGAAGCTAAAAACCGATCAAACCTGTTCTCTGATTCTAGACTCACTTGTCGCATCTCACTATAGTTAAATATACACATCCAGCATCCTGTCCTTAATTCTTCTGCAAGAACCCTTGGAACGCCTTCTGATCGATCGAGACCTGTCCGACGGCTTGCAGCCGCTTCCTACCCTCTTTCTGGTTCTCCAACAACTTCATCCTTCTTGTCCTGTCACCACCATATAGCTTCGCTGTAACATCCTTGCGCACAGCCTTCACTGTCTCTCTCGCCACAATCTGGCGTCCTACCGCTGCTTGAATCACGACCTCGAACAGCTGTCTGTCGACATACTCCTTGAACTTAGTGACCCATTTTCTACCAGTTCTCGCGATCTGCGAGCGGTGCAAGACTTGGGAGATGGCATCGACGGGGACTTTGTTTACGAGGAGCTGTAGCTTGACGATGTCGCTCTTTTGGTAGCCCGCTTCTTCGTAGTCGAGGGATGCGTATCCCTTTGTAAGACCCTTGAGCTTACCGAAGAAATTGTCTACTAGCTGGGCGAGGGGAAGGCGGTATTTGAGAATTACTTGGGTAGCAGTCCAGAAAGTGAGTTCGACTTGTGTTCCACGGTTTGCCTACAGTATTGTATTAGCAAATGAAGTAATAAAAAGGCGGGAGCAGGTAGATCTATACCTCACAAAGCTCAATAACACTTCCCAGATATTCCTCCGGCACCGTAATAGTTGTCAGAACGAGTGGCTCGTAAAGCCCCTCCATCTTATTAAAATCACTATCCGCACTCGGGAACTCGTGCGGATTTCTAATAATCGCCTCCTTTCCATCCTTATATATAATCTTAAATGGCACCGTAGGCGCCGTGATAATAATACTCGCACCATGCTCTTGTCTCAATCTATCCTCAAACACACTACAATGTAGAGTTCCCAAGAAACCCAATCTCCACCCTTGGCCCAAAGCCTCAGAGTGTTCACGGTTCAATGTGACACTCCTGTCGTTGATGACGAGCTGCTGGATACTGTCATCTAGATGGTTGAACTCATCTTGATTTGCCGGGAATGCTCCAACGAACACCATAGGTTTTGGTTCCTCGAAGCCGGGATAAGGCTTCACAGTGTTCTCCAATCCTACGTGCGTGAAGGTATCTCCGATCTTGGCTTCCTTGGAGATCTTCATGCCAGGGTTGAAGTAGACATAACCCACTTGGCCAGCACGCAGGCTTGAGGTGGCGGTTTCTAAGGGGTGCATTATCCCTACTTCACCGACAATATAGGTTTTGCGGGTTGCAAATGAGATGATTCTGTCTCCCGGGCGTAGAGTTCCGTCAAAGACACGGATGAGTAGAATGACACCCTTATAAGTATCATACCAGGAGTCGACAAGGAGCATACGGAGGGGAGCTTCATGGGAGCCTACGGGTCTATTCCGGATCAGTACTGTCCTTTTACTGTATAGACCACAGGGGGGAGGTGATGAATTACGGAGGCACTTTCTCCACCACCGCCGGCAATATGGATTCTACATTCTTGCCTGACTTTGCCGATACTAACACAGCCGTCGTTGGATCAAGCTCAAAACTAGTCCTCATTTGCTCCAGCGCTCGCTCTGGGTCTGCGGACGGGAGGTCAATTTTGTTTATGACGGGTATTAGCTCGAGGCCTTGGGAGAACGCGAGGTAGAAGTTTGCGACGGTTTGTGCTGTAGTGTAATATCAGTATAAATGACTACTAGAAGGTAGAGAGCATGTCTGCTGACCTTGAACACCTTGTGAAGCATCAACAAGGAGTAGTGCTCCACCGCATGAAGCATAGGAGCGTGTTACTTCTTCTCTAAAATCAACGTGTCCGGGGGTATCTACAAGATGTAGAAGGTAGTCATCACCCTAAAGCCAGAAGACGTTAATAACTTCCATAAAGCTGGCCATTGGGGAATCGTAGCAACCTTATAGTTGTATATCATACTACAAGTCTGCGCCTTCACTGTAATCCCGCGCTCTCGTTCTACATCTAACTTATCCAGAATCTGCTTGTTTCCGCCAGGCGCAATCGTCCCGGTAAACTCAAGTAATCGATCACTAACTACGCCACCGCTTTATCAGAAACCCAACAGAAAACGACACAGAGGCAGTAGGGTAGTGCATACGAGTACTCTTCCCATGATCCTACACACCCAACCCCACCAAGTCAGCCAGAGGCTCCCAACTGCTACAGCATGAACCGGAAAACCTACAACATGCGCTACGATACAAAAGTTCCGAAATCTCTCTAATGGGATCGCATCAATCCTCTTCTCGAGCTCCTTCGTCGCCTTCAGGGATCCCAGGCGGCCGGTGGTCGCAAAAGCCCTCCTGCTGCTATTAGGCCATTGTACCGGAATCCGAGTGCGCTCGAAGGGTAGGAGAAGCCTACGGAGTAAGGTGCATTGCCGCATCGGGCGACAGGAAATCTTTTTGTGGGGGAGGTGGGCGGAGGTGAGGCGGGGGGGGGGTGGTTCGGTCGTTGTTGTTGGGGTTGGTTTTCAAAAATTCCCGAATGAGGCTCTGGTTGGTTAGTGGGGTGCAACTTGGGCTTTGATCACGAGTGGTCACTCGACAGTATTTATCTGATGAGGGCAATGATCGGAGATGAATGTGAACGATAGTGAGTGTGTAAGGGTTTTCGGAATATCATAGGACATCTAAGTCCCCGCAGGATAACTACATGTAACCAAGCAAGTTCCTCTAACCCCTGAGCTTTCATCTCATCTATCGACTCAACATTCCCATGATTATTCCACCACCTCTTCCCTCTCCTTTGATCTTTGATTATTCATAAGAGGCCTCCCCAGACCTACGGACTAGTAATATATACCACGGGGAAAGTATCTTCGGGGAGATGATTGATGCATGGGTATAGGACCAAGTTGACAAATAGGCAATGAATTTGGGCATTGATAACTTTAGCGCCATGAATCTAGCTAGGCTAGACACACCAAGACAAACACTGATCGAGAAGGGGGGCATGGACTCGCATAATTTGAAAGGCCACTCTTGCGCTCCGATTTCACCACAGTCTGAGTGCTCCAGAACAGACTCTGGCGAGCGAGATCGTAAACATTTCAGAACTCACCTGGCCTCCCCACACCCCACAATGGCACATCGCCATCCCTCGCTCTAAAAAGAAAAGAAAAGATGATAATCCGAAACAAAACCGCAAAAAAGAACGACTTGATCGCCACTCGGCCGGAAATCATTGTAAGCTTTATTCCGCGCCACAAGGAGGGGAGGGAGGGGGGTCTGAGATCTGAGACAAGAGAGCCCGAGCACCTGGTTTCCCTCTCCCTTCCCTTCCCGTAAATTAGATCCGGAGCCGATCACCAACTAGCTTCTTGGAAATAAACTAGGAGCTAACTACAAACTCTGTTTGTCAAATCTCCGGCGGCGTGAACGTGACCGTCGTGATACTAAAAAAAAAGGGTGGACACAGTTCTCGAAGTTTTCTGTCGAAGTGCTTAAAATTTGAAATTTAAGAACAAGACCCAATTACCGGAGGTAGCTTATTTAGTAAAGCTGGTTTTGCTAGATCCTCTCCGTTCTCTAGTCTGTATGAAAATCACTAGCCACAGTCCATATATGCTGGAGTACGGAGTCTACCGAAATCGAATCCTGCTGCAATATAGATGCTTCTTGGGGGGTAATTCCGGCTTTTCTCAGGTAAGCTAAGCCTGCAGCATAATATGTCTCTGTTTCTTGAATCAGATTCCTTTAGCAGCTGTTAATGCAGTTCTCCTGTACAACATCCCTAAGAAGTTTGGGTGGACAGCGGGTGAATCCGCAGAGCCTCAGGCAGTAAGCGAGGAACGCCAAGGAAAGAGCCGCACTTTAATTTGTCTGTAACTGATCATATATATTCAGCGTCTGAGTGAGATTAAGGGTTCCTTACACTTAAGAAAGCTCCCGGTAGAGTAGTTGGAAAATATAAAAGAGAAGCTCACCTCATCGATCCTCTTACCAAGCCGTGTGGAAATCGAAAGACACAGGTTACAAGAGCTATAGCCATATGGTCTGCAGCTAGGCAATATAAGGTCCCGCGAAAAATCGATCATATATCGGCCAATCCAAACATAAACCCGCTACATTTCCAATGTAGCCATAGTGTAATGAGCTGGGGGTAGTGAGATAGCTGTCCTAATCGATGGATTCATGAGCAGATGTGCGGTGGCAGGATGCGGGAACAAGGAGAGAGAGGAGGGCAATCTACCCAGCACCTTGAAGCCTCAAGGCTTGGATCGTGTATACTTTCCTCTTGTATCATTTGTTCCAATCCTCCAACTAGTAATTCCAGGCAGATCGAAAACACTGAGGAACTTCTACCTCCGGAGCCCCCTGATCTACCAGATCCCTTAGAACAGCAAAAGGAGGTTTTAAGCAAGGCCTAGGTAGGTCATCCAATCCTTTGGTAGCTTTTATTCGTCCTCTTTTTTTCTCATTACCGATGAGGATGACAGCCCTGATATCACCGATGGATACTTATTTCAACCTCGCCCAACGGCATGCCTTATGTAGTCCCGATACCCCGTGTAACAATCTTGCCTTGCTGCACGTCAAAACCAGTGACCAACCAAACAAAGACTATCCCGTGACACGAAACACCGTCGTAGGAGAACCCCAGCTCTAAGCACAACCACAAAGTCGCCGTCGCTACCAAGTCCACACAAAAGCTGTGTTACCTCAACCAATTGTGTAGATCTATAATATCATGCAAGCCTAAGGTTTATTTTTGAGAGCTGCTATCTCCCACCTCCTCTCTCCCGCCCCCATAGCTTGCATCTGCAGGCAAGTGGTTAAGTGGTTTGCTAACAGGGGCGGTAACCAGAGTGCAATTCTCATGACAGAAAGGTTCACCCTGACGATTTGATCGAAAGCGGGGAATCGGTATGGCGGGTTCCTTTCAATATTTTTATTTTGCATTTGCAGATGCGTCCGATGGTCCAGAAAGAGAACGTGGGATAATAACGAGCGTGTCTGATGGTGAATGGTGAATGGTGCATTGCTAGTTGGCAAATCATAAACCCCACATATATCGATCGAAAGAAAAGAAAGAAAAAATTAATGAACTATCCCCTACCCCGCCTATCTGCACCTTAAGCGTTTCGTCAAAGCTTCCACCTGGGCTTTTGCATTTGTATGTCTACCCCTCTCCTTACGATTCCCTCCGCCATCACGATATTTATTTCCCGTGTTTTTCACATGCAAGATCGATTGGGGCGTGGACCGGACAGTTGTACTTGTGATATCGAATCGGAGGTGCGTCATTTATCAACGATGCATCCGTTAAACCCAAAAGAACTCTGGTATGCAGCGGTAAAATCTATGAGTAAAACAACAAAGGGAAACAAATCGAGGGAGCGTAAATCCCCAAGGATATGGTGGGAGATTAAACTGAACAAAAAAAGGCTTACTGAACTAATCCATGAAATTTTTGAGGGTAAAAAAAAAAGTAACCTTTATAAAAGAAAAAGAAAAAAAGAAATAACAAGAAAATATAGGAAAAACATTCCCTAGTCATGAAAATAGGACGGTAACCTCAAGATAGCTGCTAAAGATGACCACCACTCGTATACACAGACAAACAAACATTGGCCGTCTCTTTTAAGCATGCGCTTATGATTCCCCCATATACCAAGTACACTAATGCTAAATCCCGCAAAACACCCAGCCCCATAACGTACCCCCTGAAGACTTTTAACGTCTTGCAAAACAGCAGAGAATAGAAGCTCTTCCAAGGAAGTAGCAACATCCCAAGAAACGAACTAAAGACAAGGCGGCGGTTGCCCAGAGCAAAGCCTGGAAATACTTGGCAGTTCTCTTGGAGGCGACGTTTGCTTGCTAAATCATGAAGTTAGCAACTATAAAATTCGCGAATCAATATCTGAAAAGGGATTAACTTACTGAGAAACCAAACTGATCGAAGGTGTCTGAAGTGATGACAGCAGCGAGACCAGCGTTCATGAAGATCCAGGCAGTTACAAGTCTAGTACGGAAAGATTTGTAGGAATCGTCAAGGGTCTTCTTGTCGTCTTCAACAACAGGAACAAAGGGAGACAAAGCACGCTTTACAGTAACCTCGAATGCCTGATCGATATCTGCTTGCGGCTTGTCGGGCTCTTCAATAACCTTGGCTTTACCATCTTCTGCTACTTTCGTGACCACAGATGGCAACACTTCAGCCTTGTCGGAACCCTTGGTACCCCAGGTAACATCGTGCCAATTGCTGAAAGCGTAGACGTTGAGGATATTGATGTATGAGGAAACTGTGAGAAGGTACTGAGGGAAACTGTGAATCATGTGCCATGGGTCAAGGTACATGATCGATGCAACGAAGTACAGACCGAAGGTGGCAGCAAGAGCGATAATGATAAGACCGGTGTTGGAGTTGAAGAACTTGGTGACAAATTCGCTAACACTGCTCGCCTCGAGTTCCGAGAAACCAGCCTTTCCAGTAAATGCTTTTACGACAAGGTAAAACGACAAGATAATGATGTAGAACTGAATGAGACCAAAGACGACGAATGAGACGATGTAAGTGAATTTCGAACCCTTAGGTCTGTTACCTAAGGCAAGAATGAACTGCAGCAGAAGGAAGGCAAGGTAGGTGTATTTAATGATGGTGTTGAAAATCGGAGTAGCTTCACCGAAAGGCCATGGAGACCGCCCGTTTGTTCTTTCCGAATCACTTGGGTCACCAACAAGGTCCATGATAACAGTTGTTGTAAGCCAGAAATTCGCCAAACCAAACCAAGACATGATGACAGAGAAGATGTTGTAAAGAAGCTGTATGTGGAAGAAGATCATACGGATGATGTTGTGACTACTGGCGTACATTCTCCCGAAATGCATCAGGGAGTAGATACTGGCAGCGAACGAACCGTTAAGCCAACGACGACGTTGTGAGATGAACTCAGGTGCACTTTCTGGTACATCGGTTTCGGCCTTTGATGTCTTGACGTAGGTAAGATGCCACTTTGATCCAGCCTTTGCGACCAACTCGAAACACAAAATACGATCCTCGGCCAAGAACATGTTCTTCTTGAAAATGTTCATTCCCTCGATACCTTTCTTTCCGAGACGGGCTGACAAGGTGTGATCTCCGTGGAAGTACTGCTCCAAAGGACGACCCATAATAGCACGGAATCTGTAAGCAGAGAAAGCACCAGGCTGTTTTGTGTTAGTTTCTGTTCCTTGAGCCAAATTCAGGAAATGAGCAAACCTACCAACACAGAGACATATCCGAAAGCAGCCTCTAGAGGTTTATCCAGAATATTTGAGATCTTGTACTCAAAGTTCTGGGTAGCAACCAATGGATTCAACAAGTTCTTTCCTCCCTTACCCAACATAGCGTGGATCTCACCACAAGCACCACCCAAGTCCTTGTCGTTGTAGAAAGCCTCCCAAAGGGCAAGGATTGACTTCGCACCGGGCTTAGTACCAGCATCCAACAACACACACACCTCGGGGTTCAAAAGACGACCGAAGGCGTTGAACAGCCATCTGTGGGAGTTGATCTTCTTGGAGTTCTTCTGTTTCAGACAGAACATCATCTGCACCGGGGGGAAACAGGTTGGATCATCATCACGAGGGCGGATGAGCTGCTGGGAGGCAGTCACGGAAAGCTGTGTGGTGTATTCGAACTGTTATTTGGTCAGCAGACGTTTCACATGTAACCAATCGGAATACAGGGGAAAGCATACAATGTGGGCGGTAGTCTCCTTTCCGTCGACATCCTTCTTCATTACACCGTCCTGGAAAATACCGACTGTCGCAAGGACGTCAAGAGTATCTTTGTCACAGGGGTCAATACCGTCGAAGACAAGACAGACGACAATCTTCTGCCAAGCCGGTCCACCCTTGTTCCAGAACTCTGACTTCTTGAGGTTCACGATATCACGGATATTTTGCATAACACCGTGAAGAGTACGTGCTGTTAGCACCTTGTCTTCGTTATAGTAGGTGATAGCAATAAGCAGCTCGGTGTGTCTGTTGTACATGGCAGGACGTAGATTGTACCCATTTCTCAGGGTGAAATCATCAGGATCACAAGTTGCAGCGGTATCTAAATTAATTAGCAATGTTTTTTCTTTCTCGTCTTCGGCATCAATTTAACCAAAACTTACATCGCATGTGTGTAAATTCCTCACTGCCACCCTCAACGTCCGGCTGCCTATACTTGGCCTGAACCGCATTTTGAATAGCAGATGGCACTGGGTAGTCAATAGCCAAGACCTGACCTTGCTGAAGCTTAATCTTCCTTGTAGCATAACGTCTCATTCCCGTAGGAGCCTGTCTCTGGCGCCAGGCTTCTGTGGATGAAGTATCGGACCTAGCATATGGACTTGGAGCACGATTGTTGAAGTTAACATTGGGGTCACCACCCTGAGGATATCCGGGACCCTCAGCTCCCGCTCCTGGAGGACCGGCGTAGCTCTCAGATAGTGAATAGCCAGTGTTTGGCCTTTGTGAACCGCCTGGTGTTGTTGAACGACTCATCGGGTCGTCAAAAGGGGCTTGAAAAGGACCCCCAGCTTGTCCGGTGTTAAGGGGAACTCTCTCTTGGTCATCATCCGAATCGTAGTCTCGGGGAGGAGGCATATGATATGTGGATGGAGGGTATTGCTGGAGATTGTGGCCATCATCATGACCACCGGGATTACCACCTTGATAAGACATTTTGTGGATTGTTACCTCTACAAAAGAGATACAAGGAGCAGTTGATGTCTTTTATCTTCTCACTTGTATTCCGTTTAGATGGAATCGATAGCGGGTTGATAAGGGGATGAAGTAGAAAGTTTAGAAGGGTAAGAATCAGAGAAAGGGGTTTGAAGAGAAGTAGTCGAACGGGTATCTTTCAAAGAAAAATGAATGGTAGAATGCAAGCAAAATTCAGCCCTTGTGGACTGGATGTTTGCTACTTGGGACGAGTAAACCACAAGAAAGAGAGATGGAGGTGATGAAACTGAAGTGAGAAGTGGGATGAAGCAAAGAAAAGAAGGGAAGAGGCGGAGAAGGGGACGAGGGCGAGGGCGAGCAGTTGTTAAAAAGAAATGAACGAGGGTCCGTAGGCCCTCTCGTAACGTGAAGGGGTGAAACAGACTGCGACTGCGGGCTGCACTTGCCTCGAGCTAGCTCGCCGCAATACCTTACATACATGCTGTACCTACAACCTACGGACACCACCTTGACCCTTTTCTGATTTTTTTTCTCCCCTCCCACCTCTGAACGATAATATGGGGCCGCCCTGTGTTCTGGTTGGCCTGTCCCCGCCAGCAATTCGAGTGGTAGCTGACGCCCGCTACTCATTTGGGGTTAGAACGCTACTCCCTCTTCTACGCGCGTGCAGTAGCCTTCCAGAACAGCGCTCCCAGCGTTGTGGCTGCAAACAATCCCTGAAAGTCTTATTTCAGGGGGTTTAGTGGGGTGTGCTTGGGCTGCTGCGTTCACCCTCACTCCCTTGTGGCACGGTGGCAGTGAAATAGAGAGGGTGTGTGGTCAACAGTGCACTGGAATTTCTCCTGCATTGAGGTTGTAGGTTGTAGGAAGTGATTATGGTAGGGTCTATTGCGCGCACCCCACGCGAGACAGCTTCTTTTAGCGTAGAGCATCGATACTCTATGAGAGACCACCATTTACGGTGAAAGAAATAAGTCTATTAATAGATCACAACTTACATTTCGCGCCACAGCTCCGGCCATCGACTATGCAGAGCGTTAATGAATCGATTTCCGACTGGTTGCCAAGAAAATCCGCTTTTTGGAGGTTGAATCGCTCGTCTCAGCCGCACCTCTACTTTCTACTGCGGTACTTCGCCAGTAACACAGTAACCCGGAGAATCTCGACCCTCCTAGCCTCATCGGTGGATGTCAGATAGGTATTCCCACTCCGAAATACGTCTGTACCACTACGTCTAAGGCAAAAAAAAAATGCTTAAAAAACCTCTACCGAAAGGCACAAGAAACATCGTCGAAATGAAAGTGAAAAAAGTGGAAGAGAGCCAGGCCCTTGAAGCTTTGCGGCGAGAAGCTTCCTGTGGGGAAGTGGTGATACCCGCTCACACACGGCAACCCCACCTAAGAATGTAACTAAAGTATGAGGTACAACAGTTTATGTAAAGGCACAGCAGCTACATACATGAATTCCTGTAACTCAGCCTTATCCTCACCTGCTCTCAAAAGATAGGGTACATGTATGTATGGTAACGGGTTGATTGCCAGATCACCTCAGCTTCTTGTGCCACCGTTTCCTACCACATCATACATATATCTCCGGCCCATCCTCAGCCCCACCGTGTGGAATTTTTGGATCCATTTCTCTTCAAAAGATGGCTGGCTAGGCCCAGTTCTGCTCTCGTAGAGTAGAGAGGAATGAACCGCCGTGGCTTTCTAGTATGCGCTTCCCGGTTCAACTGGGTGTAGCGAGAGTTATAACAAGGTATTCCTGGAGAGCATACTCAATACTATACCCCATACCCTCCTTCCTCCATGGATCTATCGCACCTTATCCATGGCTCTTACCATTCAACATCATCCGAAATTTATGCCCTACAAAAGCACAAAGAAAACTCCCGTTCCTCCTCCGCCTCAACTCTAACTTTATTTATTTTTTTCGTTCTCTTTTTATCTCTTTTAGGTATTGTAATACAGCTCTTAACCCATCTACGATTATTCGCTGGATAGGCGGAGCTGTACTGTTCCAACTGCATGTGTTTAGACCCCACAGCAGCTCGCGCAGGCAGCTTAGAGTTCACCCCGCAGACGACAGCTGCTCGTCTGACGCTACAGCCCTGGCTGCTGCTTTGCTTTATCCCACCAATTGCATAAAAGCAGGCTTGAGCCAAAATCTCACTAAATTTCCTGATTGCGTTGAGGCTTTGTAGGCGCGATCAGGAAGCAAATTGTTGCCAGTTGCTTTCCTTACCTAATTGCCCTATCTCAGATGTTTGTTTGCTTTTGTTTGTTCAGCTATCGAATCCGACTGCTCTGCGCAGCTCCAGCCGTAGCTTAAACAAACCTCAGCTGAAGATCTCAATCGACACCACCAAGCATAATAACTCGGCTAGTGTTAAGCGAGAAACAGTCAGCCTTATCATCACAACCATCACCATCTCTATTAAAGTATAATGTACCCACTACAGCCTCATAGAAGATTCATGCCTGGTGTTTTGATGCTAAGCTTTCTAAGTAACCAAGTATGTAAGCTGCGGCCACGGCAAAAAAAAACAAGAAACCCTAAAACAAAGTAGCTACTTGCATCAATAAGGCTGAAATCGAAATCGAAACCTACATGTAGTTTCCGACACCATGGTGCAGAAAGAGCAATAAAAAAACGACCCCACTTCTATATCTAACGTTGTTTCGCTCTGCTCTGCGCCATTTTGGTTCGTCGTCTTGAAGAGTCGCACTATGTGCCGTTAGCAACCCGATCCATAATCGCGCGAGCCAGGTTAGTTGCAGTAGCAGCAGCAGCAAGCAAGCAAACAAGCAAGTCCTTACAGACGCACGTTCCTTAAACAGTAGCCCTAACCCATGCGTTGGCA
Source organism: Morchella eximia (assembly GCA_024713935.1). Lineage (NCBI taxonomy): Eukaryota > Fungi > Ascomycota > Pezizomycetes > Pezizales > Morchellaceae > Morchella > Morchella eximia. The sequence goes on from JAMGZG010000003.1 coordinate 548,416, forward strand.
GCACGCGGTGGTAAGCACAGCTTGCCTGCTTACATATGCGCGTGCCAACTGCACCCTAGCCTCTGGTGACTACATCTACGGTCTCTATAGCATATCGAGTGACATTCTATGAACCCTTATCGCAATAATTCAAGAACGAGCGACGTTAAGTTTGAGCCTCACGGATCTAACCACCGAGACATTCCAACCCCCATGAAGTCTTATTTCATTTTAAGCCTCACCTTGACTCAGATCTCGTCCCCCTCCCCACGCACTCATAACTAACGAAAGGCCCACCAGCCCAGCTACGGGAGTAAGCGGGCCGTACCAAGGGACTCAGGTTACATAATTCAATATATGGAATTTCGAGGTTCGCCTCCTTTATTTTACACCCCTTGCGGCCCGAGAGCAGAAAAGTCGACTTCAAGTCTTCAACGCCGATATTAACCCTTACACGGACCCCCCCGGAACCGACTCGGCAACCCCCGTTCAGGAATTAGCCCCGGAAGTCAACCGTTGACAGAGGGTACAGATGTAAATTGATCTCGATGGATTCGGCTATGTCTGTGGGTTCGTTTAATGGCGTAAGTGCGAGTGAGGGAGAGAGGGTGATTCAGGGGAACTTTTTTTTAGGCAGAAAGGAAGTGAGCGAGTGAGTTGGGGGAGAAACAAGAAGGGGGTTGCATCTGGGACCTCGATTCAATGAGATTAATATTGCATGTTTTGTTTGCATGCCTGGGAGGTGCCCTAATCTAAAGTAGGTGCTGATTCTTGGGTTCTTGGCCCCTGGTGGCTGTTAGGTCCTTATCAGATAAGGTGCAGGATCCTTGGGGGCGTTACAGATATATCCCTGTCGGTGATATGCAGCGGTACCTATTCAAGCTTACTAGGCGGTGCTTGATATTGTTAAACATCTGTTTGCTTAGTCTTTAAGATAATGATACTGATTACTTAGTAATTATTATAGAGTCTATCATTGAATACATGTATGTACATGTGGAGGTTATGATTACACGTGATGATAATTACGAGTGATATATCGTGATTGATCCCCGAATTCTTGGTTTTGAAATCCGTTTATAATGGTATATAACTACATATAGACAGAACGAATACTGCGCCCACCAGACATGCCTCAAAGCGGGCTTTTGGCTTTTGAATAAGGATGAAATATGACCAGAAAGCGGGGTAATCGATCGCGGAGTACAGCATATTGATCCTCTATTCTAAGTTATTAATACTATATGCTGTCTCCGCCGAGGCCGCGGGATATGAGTCTTAACAATGCCCGAGCACCCCAAATTATAAAGCCATTTCCGTTACGAATGAAAGATTATAGGCCGGCTGGACAGATGTTTGATCTCTACTATATATACAGAACCCATTACGAAAGGCAGGAATTAAATAGGTCATATTTCAATCCGAAAAGCTAGCTAAGTTTGGGAATCGGATTAAAAGCCCCACCAGTAGCTATAATATATTTACTAGCGCAAATTTTGGGTCTGCCAAGTTCTCAAAATTCTCCCAAAAGGAATACGTTTGACAGTAATTTAATCATAGAATATCACTCGGTATAATAGTAGTCATTAATGTGTCTAGAATATAGAACATATTCAAGAGTCTTTAAAGCCACTATCTCAAGGATAGCACTTAAGAGAACTCTTTAGTTATCACCTCAATAAAACAACGGGAAGTCATATTGACACTCGAACAATGACCATGGGCTGGCAATATCCGGCCTTATCTACATTTAGTCTCTACAGAGCTTTGTAAATATCAACTTTAATTATTGTAGCACTTAGAATAAAAGCTTCTATAGAGCACGAAGAGACAAAGATAGATTAGATACTACTATAGTGTTGATATTGGCTACTCAAGCTCCATTCGAGGGAACCGACTTGCAAGGTGGATCATGGAACATCTAAATTTTCAAGGAATGTCCAGCCGCTCAACTCAAGCCAATTGAAATAGAAAAGCCGTAAGGTATATAACATTCCTTGAGGTGGAGATAACTTGAGATAAGTATATAATTACACATCATTGATACGCCTTCTATGATCATGACTGGCACGTAGCACCCCCGAAGAAGTTGATTTAATAACAAATTAGGTACAACTATAAAAAGGACAAAAAAAGCACTGTAGAGTATTTTTTAGATTGACCCATCTCGACTTGTTGTATCCTCTACAGGCCTCCCACCCCAGGAATGAACCATGGCCTACTAACGGCTATAGAATTTAAACACTAGCTCGGTGTTCCATCCTGAGAGGCTGCCTATCGTTAGACCCCCCCCCCCCCTCCACACATTTTTAATTCTTCGGAAGTGATACTTGGGAGATCTATCACCATTGCCTGTACAGGCCTGCAATTACCCCTTTGCACTCGCCGTCTCCAGGCCTCAAAAATTGGATACAGTCCAAACATTATGGCCGGGTTGCTGACTGTGGAGAACGCATTATGCCCATCGAATTCAGGAGAGATTAAAAGTACGTCTAGGACCCTACAATTGGGCATAGGAGATCTTAGGCCGCTGATTACAATGTATATATGACCTGGTGCCTGATGGTGTAGAAGATTTGAGGTATCCTACTTGAAGTTTCGTGGAAGAAAACCACTGCTGGTGATTAGCTACCATTAGAATAGTTCGGGAGAGATCCATGCCGCAGTTCTAGCTTCAATCGATAAAATTTCATGATGCTTGAATCTCTAGGGTTGACGTGGCCTAGAAGATTAAGTAGAATATCAAATAACAGCTAGATAAATACATCAACCTAGAGATGACTATGAGCGGCGCCTTTCGAGACATAGGGGGATTAGTAGCGCATTGAACGTCATAACGTTATGCAAACGGCAAGGTAAGTGAGTTAGACAGCTTAGCAAATAGATTTCCAGAGGCACGTTGGCCTAAAATCTCCTAGCTAAAACAGGTAGTATGGTAAAAAAAAAACATTATACACTCAGATTACCCCACCCCATCTCATGATTATCTCCATCAAACAAACACCGACAACCAAATCAAGCAAACCCAACACACGAGGTACATACATACGACAACATGACGCATCGCAAATTTAATGAAAACAGTAAAGAAAAGTATATCATTATCTTTAGGAGCAAAACAAAGATTCACCACCTATTTACCCGTCATAAGGTGAAGTGAAAAGGAAGAAAAGGAAGAGAAGGAAGAGAATATTAGAAAAATGTAAGTGTCCCAGCACTTATGGTAAAGGTTTATACGGTGGATTGCAGCATTATAATGCGTCAGAAAACCCGGTTCAGTCAAACCTGACAATCACTATCTTGTCTCCCACCCTCGTCTCTGATGGTAGCTTTTTATCGATGGTCTCTGCCTCCTTTCCATATACCCAGTATCTCTTATCCCCATAATCCATCATGGTCAGAATCTTGTCCCGATGTTCTTCCATCCCTGGGAAGGGTAGGTCCACACTGACGAAGGCCGAGGTATTGTTAACCACGGTCTCGCTTGACTCGGAACTGACGCCGTCGATAGTATCCGTAGCAATGACACCAGTGGCCGCAATACGGTTATTAGCACGGTTGACACGATGCTGGTAGATATAGTCGGTCCATAATTTCCCGAAAATCCTGGATTGCCTCTTGGGAGATGGTGGAGGCGTGGGAGTGGTTGTGGGTATAGGTTTGGCAGTTTTGCGGATAGTAACCTTCCTCCCGACATCCAAGGTAACCTTGTAAGTTGCCTTTATGTGGATTCCCGCGGGTATAAAATCTTTATCGTTCCTACCGGGATCTAATGGGAATTCAACAGCTTCGTGGTGCGGTGTAAACACCGTCATACCGCTATTATTAGCATTATCTGGTTTGGGGTCTCGTACGAGAATTCCTTGTTCCATTGAACCGTATACCGCACACGCGGATTTGTTCTTGTTATCGCTGTCTTTTACCCAAAACAGTGACGGCATAACCCCAATCTCGTTGTTTGCCATCATGCAGTCGAAATCAACTGTACGTGGGATAGTGCTCAACTCCGTCATGAACGCTTCACGCCTCCGGTACCTTGTGTAATATGTGGGGCTCGGATATAGTTCCTCGAAGTCAACCTTACCCTCTGCATTTTTGTAGAGGGAAACGGTATCAAAATCAATCTCGCTTTCTGGGTCAATATCCCATTCTTTCCCCGAACGCCATTCAGTGATTGTTGACGGCTTATGAGGAGAAGCTCGGGCAGTGATGTCCCAGGTTACCATGCTGACTTGTTCGTCTGGCCCCGTGATACCCGGGATATATAAATCCCCCGTCATGCGAATCCTTACAACGTCCTCATCGGGGTCCCTTGCAAAAGATCCTGATGGTCCCATCTTTGGTCCTTTAAGCTCCTTGACTGTGGTCCCTGAATCAAAGTTGATCCAAAATGATGAATTCAGTATGCTGCCGTTCAGCTCGCCGGCGTGACGACCAAGACTGCGCAAAGTAATGCGTTTAATGACAGTGCATGGTGACCATGATTTGGTGGAAGGATCATATTGTGGGACTGCATGTACCTCCACCACAGGTCGTCGTTCAGCACTCGGTGGCAGGAATCCCAGGTAAAAAACTTTCCCGCGAGTATCTGCTGCAATTGAAAAGGTGCTTAGTGGCGGATAAAGCGACTTTTTCTTTATGGTAAAATGGTGTCCATCGTGTTTCCCATCTGGTTTGCTTCCATATCCTTTTAAAGAATCTTTAATCTTTGGTGGGGGATGATCCGCGGTCGGGTAGATATACCCTTCCAACCTCTGTTCTACCAAGTCGAACTCTGCTAACGCATAAAATTCGTTTACAGCAACCATCCAGATGAACGAGTCGCGTTCAAACCAAGATGCTATCAACTTTCCACGATCTTCCTTTTTTGTTGAAAAAACCGCACAAGCTGAGTGGGGATGTTCGAAGAATTGACGGGGCGGGATAGTTGTACGAGGAGGTGGATTTCTATCAAAAGGTCAGTATATCTCAATAGAAAGGCCAATGGTAATGACTTGTAGGATCACGTGGAAACACATACGTCCAATTCCAAATTGAGGAAAATATTGATTGACTCTTCCCGGATGGGCTTTGAATCCCTTCATTTCTCGACGGATGAATGTGAGCTTCACCGACACATAATAGCATCCCTCGATTCGCTGCTATTCGTACACTCTCGCCGTCTTTTAAAAATATGCCCTCGTTGCGTGTGCCCATACACGGGCTGGCTAATTTCTCAAGGTCAATTATAACGTCCATGCTGTCGTCGGTACATTGCAAATCCTTAAGGACCACTATCGCACGAGCTCTTGGGAGCAACAAACGTAAGAACCATGGCCAGTATTTATCCGAAAACAGATAGGAGAATAGAGTAAAGTAATACCGTTGATAGGCTAACAAGCTATTTTCGGTATCCACTAGAAATCCGTTCGATAAACTCGCAGACCCATCTGCGACCTCGTTGATAATCGTTACATTAGACGGGCGACCTTCTTTCCATCTTTGAGATCTCTCATAGGCGCAATCAAAGTCATATCTGGTGCGTTGTGCCTTTTTCGACTCGCTCGATAGCGGGAAAAATAACTTGTGGGCGAAGTGAGAGATATCCTGTGATGCGAAGTATCGGTAAAAATCTCTTGATGTATGGCGTAGGGCCACAAAGTCATGCGACGACAACAGTTCTAATATTAGTCTGTTTATTTCAGGGGGAATCGTTATCAACGAATGTTTTTCTGCCATTTCAATCTTGGCAATAGACTGCGAGGAAACTTTGATAGAAGTATCAGCAAAATTGCGGCCTTATTGACGAGGGAGAGGTACCGAATTAAAGAAAAAGATGGATGAGCAGGATAAGGAGGGAGGCAAAGGGAAGTTAGAAGGTAGATGAGGCGGGGTTCTGCACTAGAAAGTGACCCTCTTACAATGAAAAAGTCAGGAGCTGTATGGACTCACGAGCTCAGGTACAGTTACACACTGCCCTGTTTCTGCAGCTTAGTTGTCTGTGTGCGGCTGAGCTTCTTAATCAAAAGCCAAGCCCGAGCGACCTGTCTGGATGGGTAGACAAGACGCAAACTCTCAAATGCAGATGATCTTCACAAGGATCGAACAGATGCAAGGGACCGTAGCTAATGTCCCTTGAGATTCTGAATCCACAATGTGTGGTGTCACAGTTTTCACTACTAGTGGATCTTAGATCCACTAGATCTACTGTGATGATGATGATTGAAAGCTGTGTAGATTAGGAGATATCACCTAGATAGCCCTGGGAGGTTTGGGGTTATGACATCAAGCCGTGACCTTTATCTCAGGATGTGGGTATACGTTAATATTTATAACAGAGTATTATAGTAAGCCCAAATAACACAATACAATTGTTAATTTGAGTTCTATCCTGCCAAAAAATGATAATTTGCACAAGTATTCTTGACCCGAGTATAAAATTCACTCTAAGGCATTACTATACAGATTTGGGGCTCAGTAGGATAGATCCGATCGAAACCATAGCTTTGAAGGAAGAATTACTAACAGCATTTCTATTCCTGCTAATGGAATATCAAACGGTCAGCACTGCTTCCCCCTGAAATCTCCACAATTGTAATGTGCGGTATTATGCAAGCCCTCGTTCAAGTTCGCACATTTCTGCAAGACCTAAGATATATTTATATTGTAATAGGCCAATGACCTGTCTTACCGGTTGTGAGCTCAGTAGCAAGTCTTGGCACGTCTCTACGAAATAAGCTTTTTGGCCTGTGTCCGTACTCGGGCACGTGGTTTCTTAGACTAAAACTTAACGACTGACACCTGTTCCTATCATGGCCACATTTGATATCACACCATATTCCTCGCGAGTGCTGGACTGGTAATTACATGTATTCGGCATACTTTATCTTAATATGTCCACCATATACACGCAAGTATACGAGGACGAAAGCCTCATGATTCAAACCGTGAGACTCATGGAATTTTTCCCCTATGCAGCATTTCGCACAGATGACTCAAACACTAGGGGTCAATGTCTCATCAGTTGAAACCGCGAGACGTCATTAAGTCATTAATACGAAGAACTGATACAGCCATATAGTAGAATGACTGTAAACGAAACCAAAGGCGTTCATGATCAACGCTCGCGCGTATGTATGTAATCTCGAAGTAAACCCCTTAATATCCTCGGAATTCGGCCACGCTATCTGGTCTCCAGGGTCCTATCACAGTCCCTGAACCATTATCTCAGGGTCCAGCGTCGCTTGTGTCGCCAAGAGGCTGACGTGTTAGAGGTAGATTCCAAGTACGGTGAGATTGAGGCGATGTTTGCGACGAATTCAATACATGTATGCACCTTAATTCACCGATTAGCAGGCTGACATCACAGATGCCAGGTTAGACCGTGATAAATAATTCGAAGGTGTAGATACGCGAGGGTTTGGAGCCACAAATAAAGGAGGCTGACATGCACGTATATTATGGAGGCTGTATGTAAGCAAAAATCATACTAACCCAAGGTTCCTAGGACATGGAGTACTTAATCGCACTGCCACAAGACGTGGTATTCATCAATTTCACAGTCAACGGGTCGGAGACATCAAGGTTTATACATGTATGTTTGTAGGTACATTTTTGCTTGTAGAAAGTCATGTCGATACATGTATCCACTAATCCACTAAGGGCGGTCAACCTTAAAGTTACAATACCAAAATAGGGTATGGATTCACTGCGTTATTCGCGTTAATGCGCCAGTACTATAGCAATGCAGCAAGAATACGGCATTACTACGGTACTCTTTTCGTAATGCCGGTTTAATTCCGTATTCTTCACTGAATCCCGTAGTCATATACATGTAGTACTGATTCGCCCCGTTTTTCGTACTGTAGATGTATATGTCTTTCGATTTACCGAACGGAGACTATTGCGTACAAAAATTATGCAATATATTCCAGTTAAGAGCTATATCCAGTTCTGCAGCTACAATGTCATATGAGTTTCGGGCACCACTTCTTGGTGGTTTTATATGCCGGAACCCGGACACAAGACCCCCCCGAACAGATCTGTACTCTCCAAAAATAACAAATGAGATGGTAGCTTGAGCTAGGTGTAGTGATGGATGTCCTGCCGTATGAAATAGGAAGATCTAGAAGACACCATCAGGATGAAATTCTCGCGCACATAGTCTCCGAGGAAGAGTAGAATTATATGTATGTACTCTAGCTATCATCAAAAACTCGCTTATCAGTTGAGATCGGCCATTCGGGTTCACGCGGATGACGCGGATGACGCATGCAAGGGACCGTGAGGCTACATGCAGGGTTTAAGTACACACATGGAAGCATCACGTTCACGGGACACTTTCTCCGCTTTCACTTTTTTTGCGAACTGTCTTGTATCTTACTTGATATGATTCTCCACAATCCCTCTTCATCCTTTGTATTGTCTGTGCCTTACCTATTTATCTACCTGCTCCCTTGAACCCGCTGTGTGTCTTCTCGTCATGCCTTCTATAATTCAGTCTATGAAATACAACTGGAGAACCCTCTTCAATGACCCTTTTGGAGAGATCGCTGGGTCGTTGGGTGATTTGGGTACTCTTATTCCTGTGATGACAGCTCTTACAGTGTCTGGAAACATCTCTTTAACGTCTACATTGCTGTTCTCTGGGATTTCCAATATCGTCAGCGGTGCCTTTTTTGGAATACCGCTAGTGGTCTGATACCCATCTCCAGAAAGAATTAGCATACGATAATATACTGTTAACTGAGGGTCTAACTGTACCAGGTTCAACCTATGAGCGCCATAGCATCGATCTCGCTCTCTCGTGGGTTGAAGCGCGAAGAGACTATGGCAGCTGGGCTTGGTGTAGCTACCGTTGTTCTTTTGCTTTCTATTACAGGCGGACCCAGCAGGGTGTCTAGAACAATCCCTACGCCTATAATAAAAGGGATTCAAGTTGGTGCAGGGCTTTCGCTTTGCTTAAACGCAGGATCCCTATTGGCAGGACTGGATTATGATTCCAATCAGTGGGACGACAACCTTTTATGGACCGCAGGTGCATTTATACTCCTATATGGAACTTCACGGATGCCTCGGTTCCCCGTAGCCTTAGTTCTCTTCTTTGTGGGTATCGTACTCGCTCTCATTAAGCTCATCTCAGATGAGGGAAAACTGCCCGAATTTGGGATGTGGTGGCCTTTCGTACCACTTATACCACGACCACAAGATTTTACATATGGATTCGGAGCCGCTGGGGTTGGGCAAATTCCGTTGACCATTTTGAACTCTATCATTGCGGTCAAATATCTGAGTGAAGATTTACTGCCGAATCGACCGGCACCTTCAATTACAGGTTTGGGTATTTCGGTCGGTTTAATGAATCTTACCGGGTGTTGGTTTGGGGCCATGCCTGTCTGCCATGGTGAATACCTCCGATGGTGTAATGTTTGCGTTCTATCAACTGACTTGTTGTCAATCAGGGTCTGGTGGCTTAGCAGCTCAGCATAGATTCGGAGCTCGTTCAGGAGCAAGTGTCATAGTCTTTGGCCTATTTAAGATAGGTTTTGGCCTTATGTTCGGGAACTCATTAACGGAACTGCTCCAAAAGTTTCCCAAATGTATTCTGGGAATCATGGTATTTACCAACCTTATTTCTATTTCAAGCAGCGAGATCAACTAAATAATGCCTAGGTATTTGCTGCGGGAATGGAACTTGTCTCGGTCGCTGAGAACCTGAATGTATCTGCCAGAGATTTAATAACTCATGCTCCAAGTGCTTCCATAACACCATCAGCAACAACCGCGCCATCCTCCACAATATCATCCTGGAGAGGATTGACGGAACGAGACAAGAAGGAAAGGTTTTTGATCATGACAGTTACTGCTGCTGCAATGATTGCACTCCAAAACGCATTCGTTGGCTTCGCGGCAGGTTTTCTAGTTTGGGCTTTGATCAGGTTGCAGGATAAAGTTGAGGATTTAAGACCAAGTCGAATCGGGAGCATGATGGATGAAAACACACCACTTTTGAGGAATTGACTAGCCGTTATTTTAACTATTCGCGAGGGATAGTCAGGGACAATATGGATGGGGTAGGTTACTACCACTAGGTCAAGGCCTCTTTTTAAGAGATGTCACTTCCTAACCCTGAAATTCATGTTAGCATTAGTGAGTCTGGCATTGGTAATGATTGTTCCACAGCCAACCATTAATACTTTAATAAATTATATGTTTAAATAATTTGAGAATCTTCCGGATTAGTAGTAGTACTCTACTTCAGATAGGATGAAGCTCGTAAACAGTAGATCCTATGATAATCATATACATGCTCTTGATCTGTGGCGTTTGTCACGTGGGTGGCGGAGGGCGGGGTGTTGCTAGAGCAACGGACGGGGGTTTGTAAACATTCACCTCATTTTCTACCACGTCCTTCCAGACGATGTAGGCTCGAAAAATCACACTTGACTACTTACACCTACCTATATCAGCTCTCAACAGAACCAATCGCCCGATAACAAAACCTCCCCAATCAATAAGTATCGTTTTCTGAAGTAATGTCAGCAGAGAAACCAACCAAGAAGTCTGGCGGCAAGTCGAAGGATAGGGATGCAGATAAGACGCATAAGCTTTCGCTGAAAGGTAGCTATCCTCGCCCCCGTCACTTTTATACTGGGTAAGGTTCTGACTGGTGTTTCTGGCTATAGGTTCAGCAAAGATGGTTGCGGAATTCGTAAGCACCCACTTTTATGCTGCTGTTCAAGAGCTCCAAAGTACTGACAGCGTCATAGTTTGAATCCTCGATTCACTCAATCTTGTACCAGCGCGGCGTATATCCTACGGAGGACTTTACAGTGTACGTTTCCTATTGTTCCTACCAATGATACAGCACTTATTAATAACTGTACAGAGTCAAGAAATACGGATTAAATATGCTTTGTAGGAACCTACCAGCTCCACCCACCACTGCTGGGCCCCACTAACAGACTGAAAGTCTCCTCCGATGATCAGGTCAAAGCGTACATTAAAAAGATGATGAGTCAGCTAAATAAGTGGACCCTCGCCGGGAAGGTCTCGAAGCTAGTGGTCGTTATAACATCAAAAGACACCGGCGAGAACCTTGAGAGGTGGCAGTTTGACGTGCAGCTTATGGGAAAGGCGGCGAAAGCCAAAGGGGGAGCTCCAGAGATTGATCAAGAGAACCCTGAGCCTAGGTATGTCACTGTTTCGCTTAACTATCGTGTTCAATTGAGTGCTGACTACATTGGAAAAGCAACCCCCGACCACCGCCGAAAGAGAAAACGGAGAAGGAAATCCAGGAGGAAATAAGGTCTCTATTCCGCCAAATTACAGCATCGGTTACGTTCCTGCCCATGTTGGATGGAAGGTGCACGTTCAATGTGCTTGTGTATGCAGATGGGGATGCGGAAGTGCCCATGGATTGGGGTGATTCGGACGCGAAGGAGATTGAAGGTGGTGAGAAGGTTACCCTAAGGAGTTGGGGTACGGCGAACCATAGGGTGGACACGCTTGTTAGTTACAAATTGCAGGACTGACTGGAGTATTTCTTTTTGTTTTCTTTATTGGTCCTTGGATTTTATTTTTATTTTTTTACTCCTTTTACTATGGGATTTCGGACGGGGTTCAATGGCGAAATTTATTACGGTAGGAAGGCAGGCATAAAGTAGGATACCCATCGCCGGGATGGACTTGGGATGGAGAGGAATAAGGTGCCATAGCCGTTGCAGGTTTACGATAGTTATTTGCACTTGGAATATATACTCAATTTCAAGAACACTAGAGGGTTAATTACAAAGTGCTTATATGTGTTATCTCTGTACCACTGCATACAATTACAGCAGTTTTCAGAATACTAGGCTGAAAATCTCAAAACATAGCATAGTAAAATTCTCGAAAGATAGCCTATATAGGCTATCTGGACAGTTGGTTACTTTTTCGGGAGAATATCGGGCTCGGACTTCCTAAGTAGGCTATTATTTAAAGAATCACACTATGTGTGTGAAAGTAATTGGGGTTTTGTTCACGCCATAGGTTTATACCTCCATGCGATATTCATGTACCCAGAAACAATAGAAACTATGATTTAAAAAAAAAAAAAAAGTGTGTGAAAGTAATTTGAGCTTAGTATTATGGAACTTGCTGTAATCAATCAATCTCTGTACCACATAACCCACATCGAGTCCTACGAGTGACCACCGATGATCCAAGAAGCACCCACAATTCGTACATATCATCCCTGAAATAGAGCACTCGTATTCTCGGAATTAATATGAACCGGGGGATAAGTGCCTTCCTATAGAAGTCACTCACTCTTATTGCAAATTATTTCTTACCCCGACGATTAGGGCGTGATGCGATTCCAAGAGCTGATTTGTTAAGATCAACACGTGCTACGGGTGTATTTACCCTACCCCCGCACACACGTTGCGGCCTGAGTTCTTCCTAGCTTCGTTTCTAGCTATCGATAACAACTCTAACGGAAATCGAAAATCGAAATCCATATCCCACATCTCCACTATCACATACCGCGCCCGGACCGAAGCGAGAATTGAGCTTAGGCAATTGTCAATTCATTCCAATTTCCTAGCCTGGTTAGCTAGGTAACCTTTTGGAAAAAGGAAAATAGATTGCCTGTTACAAATCTACTCTAATTCATATATATATATTTACTATAGTAGTTTGCCCATCATGTCCGTACCCTTCCTCTCCTCCATACGACACCGAAGGATCGTCGCGATAATGGTTTTGTTTAGTTTTCTTGTATTTGGTCTCTTTTCTCTGATGGAAAGTGCAACTGTTGGTGCTGGTGTGGTTGTGAGTGGAAATACGAAAGAGGCAAAGGAAATGAAGGAAGTCAAGGAGGCAAAGGGGGCCAAGTTCCCGGAGATGAAGGAAGCGAAAGAGGTGAAGGCCGTAGTGAAGGTCAATGTTCCGGGCTTTTTTATGCAGGACCTGGATAGTACGAATGATGCTACTTTTGATTATGTAGGTGTCTTTCTGCTGTTTATTTCCCATTTGACAAGAGACTAACTCAAGTGAAGGTTGCGAGCAATTTCGGGCTACTTGATACCTTCGATGTTCCTTCCATTGATTCACGGGACTTGGAAAAAAGGGACCATGATGATGACGACGATGATAAAGATGAGGACGACGATGATAAGGATGAGGACGACGACGATAAGGATGAGGGCAACGACGACGATAAGGATAAGGATAAGAATGACGAGAATGTCGAGAAAGAGGAATCTACGAAGAAGGCGCCATGGAAAGAGTTTAAGAAAGCTATTAAAAAGCTGAATAAGAAAGCTCCAAAGGGTACAGCCTACAAGGTTTTGTACCTGGCGAGACATGGACAGGGTTATCATGTGAGTTCTTTATCGTTTTCTTGGTCAATTGATTATTTAATATGCTAACAATTGATTGTAGAATGTTGCAGGTGTGTATATGTATAAATCATTATTTGTGAGAAGGTAGCAAACATGCTGACACAAACCTGATATGAAGAATCATTTTACGGTACAGAACAATGGGACGCACGTTTACCCCTCCCTCGGTTGTGTTTTCTGTTCATCTACTGATACTTCCTCCAGTGCTACTGGTCACTCCAGGATGGAAATGAAACTAGTAGATGGGACGATGCAGAGCTCACGAATATTGGGATTGCAGAGGCACAGAAGGCAAGCATTGCGTTCAAAGACCAGATCAAAGCCGGGTTTCCTATTCCCGAGGTTTACTATTCTTCTCCCATGAGGTACATATGGAGAATGCCGTGACGGGTGAATATCGCTGATGAACATGGCATGGTAGTCGTGCAGCTAGTACCCTCGATATCACTTGGAGAGACATAACACTCAACAAAGATAGCACTCCCGCACCCATCTTCAAAGAGGTCTTCCACTTTATTCTTGCTCATGAATTTTCTGGATAACTGATGGCTGTATAGAAATGCCGTGAAACTCTTGGAATCCACACCTGTGACCGCCGTAACACAAAGAGCTATCTTCACACCAAATATCCCAACTTCGTGTTTGAGAACGGATTCGCCGAGACCGATGAACTCTGGGACCCGGTCTATAGGGAGCCCAATAATGTACGAAATATCCGTTTGGGCAAGGCACTAGACGAGATCTTTGCAGAGAGAAGAGAGGAGACGTTTATCAGCATTACTGCGCATGGTGGTGCTATTTCCAGGTGAGCCATTCCGTTCGCGGGCTCCTTATCGGAGATGTTGGAGCTGATGTGAAGGCGTAGTATTCTGGAGGTTATTGGACATAGAAAGTTCGGATTGCAAACTGGAGGTGTTATTCCTGTTGTTGTGAAGGTCGAGTATGATGCTACTCCGACGCCTATCACGAGCGTGAGCCCTTCAGGGACTGCACCGGCTTGTGCCGTGGACGCTACCACAACGTTGAATTAGAGTGGTCTTTGAAGCTGAGAGGGAGGAAAAAATTGTCATTTGGAAGGTTGCATGTGCTATACATGTGTGGGGATAAATACCCGAATGCCGTCATCCGTTTATGTGTTTCGCAAATTTATATGTAGAAATTTCAAAAATTTGATTTATGTATGAGTCTTCCTCTCTCCTACCAACTGAGGCTGGGCTGGGCTGGGCTGGGCTGTGGCACCTTCGGTTGTCCGTGGAAGGCTGTGGAATGCGTTAGCTCCGCCCTCCCCCAGATCCATACAAAAGATTGCCAAGATGCCCTCGCCTCCCACCGCTTGGCTGACTGTACATGACTCCTCGCAGTCTCTTTATCTGGCCCATTCACCCAGCTTAAATTCCTTCTCATTTCATTTCACATCCGTACCTCCCAAGACTCAGTCGCTACTACAAAGTCGAACGAACCTTCGTTTTTAAAACATCTACATACTACTAAACACTCCGAAAGCTATATATCATGTCTGACGATTGGGATTCTGCTACTGTCATCGGCGCTAAGGCCCGTGGAAACGCCACCAGGACCACTGTTGCGAAAACCAACGCTGAAATCAACGCTGCGAGACGAAGCGGTACCGTTGTTGCTACCGAGAAGAAGGTACTTAATTTTTTGTATATATCCCGCTGTAAATAGTGCTAATATAATTGTTACAGTATGCCGGTGGTTCCAACAAGGTTCAGTCTACAGAAGGCCAAAGGCTCACCAAGATCGACCGTGAGAATGAGGTTGCCCCTCCACCAAAGGTCGATTTGAGCGTCGGAAAGGCCATGGCCCAAGCCCGCCAGGGCAAGGAGCCCCCGATGTCGCAAAAGGTACGTGGCTAGTTGCGCGGTTGTATCTCCTTGATAGATAGGGTATTGACGTGTATGGATAGGATCTTGCCACCAAGGTCAACGAGAAGCCTTCAGTTATCAACGACTACGAGTCCGGTCGTGCTGTCCCCAACCAGCTGCTTCTAGGTAAGCTAGAGCGTGCTTTGGGCGTCAAGCTAAGAGGGAAAGATATTGGTTCCCCTATCGGGGGGCCTAAGAAGAAGTGATCTATCTTATCGCTTCTTCTTCTTGATATTTTCTTTCCTTCTATGGTTTTTAGCGGGTCGGGGTAAATGGGTTGTGCTGGGTACGCATAGATTCTATCAGTAGGAAGAATCAGAACGGGATAGGGAAATGCTGGCATGTTCTTGTTTGTCTTCTTTTTTTTGTTGGGGTTTGATGTTTTCAAATGATCGCACCAAATGTTCAGGATAGAAAACGAACAAGCGGGTGCTAGTAATGCCTCAATGGTCGTTCCTCCTGATATTAGTTTCTTTGGTTTCTTCTAGTTCTGTCTTCGTCGTGTGGAGAGTGTTTACACTGGTATAGACCGTTTGTTATATTCAATATCATTTGAGACCTGAAAGCTTTGAGTACTCAGAAGGGAGCTTCAATTAAGATTTTAGAGTGAACATGATTTCCCCAGGATTTCGCCCACCTCTCTAGCTCCATTGTTGGGCTTCTAGAAAGACAAGTGTTTTGATCAGGACCATTCATGCGTGCCCAGCTGTGAAAATCCCGGTTGAATCCCCCCTTACTATGTTCCCCGGGTTTTTGCACCCCGCAAAGGAGGCAAATGATCACTCGGTGCAAGAGCTGTGAATTGAGTGATTTGGCTAGGTACATGTAGGTAGATGACAGTTGACAGCAGCTAACTGGACCAACTCGAGCTTAGAGTGGATCCCGCGTCACGGCTTTGTCGAGTACACATCCGTAGTGTTTGTCCGAAAACCCGGAATTCTTCTGCCTAATGCCAGATCTCTAGGCACAAACTTTGTAGGTAATGAAATTGAGCTTCTCCCAGGTACATACACGCAATTATTCAGCATCACTGTCTTTGCTTTTGTAAAGAAAAAGTAGAGTACCTACGGGAGACTCGAAGTGCCATCCGAAGAGTTTTTCCGAAGAACCCGGCTCTTGATTAAAGGACAAGAGACTTGACTGCAATTGAACAAGTGGGCCCTCTACGGTCATTTGTCCGTGGGGTTTTTTTTCATCTTTGTCAAACTTTTCTGGGTGTGTATCGGTATTGTTAAGTTAGTCCCCGTCAAGGCTAGGGTGGCCTTTTATTGCAGTCGTTTAAATTTTGTCGTTCCCGCGCTTTTTTTTCTCGGTCCTACGAAAGTGTTATCAGATTCTGCTCCCACCTCACAAAAGATCTTTTTTCTTTATCAGATTCAACATCGAAGGAGAAAGGGCATAACGCAGATCCACACGCAACACCCACGCACCCAGAAGCAGGCATCCGCTGATCCGCCGACCCCACGCACCCCATTCGCCAGTGCCCCACGTTCGCATTTGACCCCTCTTTTTTTCCCCGAAAAAAAAGAACTACCGCCAACTTGGCTTCCTCTACATTCTTCGGAGCAGCGGCGGTTCGTTGCGGGAACGGAAGGTTAAAATTGCTCTGTGCTTCGGCTAGACTACCGCAAATAAATTCAAGACTTTTCTCTACAACACGATTCAATATGGTTGCTGAGAAGATTGATGGAACGTTGGTCGCGAAGAGGATCAGGGAGAGAATTAACCAGGAGATTAAGAAGAAGCAGGAAACCTCAAGCAGGTTTAAGCCTAGTTTGACGATTGTTCAAGGTGAGTGATTGGTGGAGAAGGAAGCGTGGGGTTTATTAGAAGAATAGAATGTGAATGGTCACTGACTTTATCTTTGTTTACAGTGGGCGATAGATCCGACTCCAGTAATAAACCCTTGAGATATCGATTTTGATAAATAAAACAAAACCTCTGATAACAGTTTTTTTGAGACTTGCAGGCACCTATGTTCGTATGAAACTGAAGGCCGCTGAAGAGGTTTGTACTTCGTTATTTTCATCGCAAAGTGACCTCTTTCTGACTCATAATCTAGGCCAATATCACCTGTGACCTCGTCAAGCTTGATGCCGAGATTACTGAGGCTCAATTGCTTGAGAAGATCGAGCAGCTCAACAATGACCCTTCAATTCACGGCATCCTCGTTCAGTTGCCTGTTCCTAAGCACATTTCAGAGCCGGCTGTGACTGCTGCCGTTTCCCCAGCAAAGGATGTAGATGGTTTCGGAGCAATCAACATCGGTGAACTTGCTAAGCGTGGTGGTAACCCTCCTTTTGTCCCATGTACCCCCCAGGGTGTCATGGTTCTTCTCAAGGAGTACGGCGTTGACATTTCCGGGAAACACGCGGTTGTTCTTGGGCGTAGTGACATTGTCGGATCCCCTGTTTCGTACCTCTTGAAGAACGCTGATGCTACGGTCACCGTTTGTCACTCGCGCACCAAGAATATTCAGGATTTTGTCAAGCAGGCTGATATCCTTATTGCTGCCATTGGTCAACCTCAATTCGTCAAGGGCGACTGGCTAAAACCGGGCGTCGTTGTTATCGATGTTGGTACCAACTACATCAAGGATGCGACTCGCAAGTCCGGTGAACGTCTCGTCGGAGATGTCGACTATGAGTCTGCAAAAGAAGTTGCATCCAAGATCACCCCTGTCCCTGGCGGTGTTGGGCCAATGACCGTTGCCATGCTTTTGCAGAACGTCATTACTTCCGCGAACCGCTTTTACGCAGAAAATTCTGCCAGGAAGACTACACCATTGCCATTGAAGCTTCTCAGCCCCGTCCCTAGCGATATTGCTGTATCCAGGGCCCAGGTGCCAAAAAACATCAAAATCATTGCACACGAGCTCGGAATCTCCGACCAGGAGCTTGAACTATTCGGCGCTTACAAGGCCAAGGTCAACTTGGATCTTCTTCAGCGATTGGGTCACCGTAGGAATGGAAAGTACATTCTCGTTGCCGGTATCACTCCTACTCCTCTTGGAGAGGGCAAGTCTACTACTACCATGGGGTTGACCCAGGCTCTCGGTGCTCACTTGGGAAGGATTGCTTTCGCCAACGTCAGGCAGCCTAGTCAAGGACCTACGTTCGGTATCAAGGGTGGTGCTGCTGGTGGAGGATACTCTCAGGTCATTCCTATGGACGAGTTCAACATGCACTTGACTGGTGATATTCACGCCATCACCGCTGCAAACAACTTGCTTGGTAAGATAAACATTGACTCTCATTCTTATATCGGATGCTGATAGCTTCCAGCTGCTGCTATTGAGACCAGGATGTTCCACGAGAACACCCAGAAGGACAAGGCTTTATTCAACCGTCTCGTTCCCAAAAAGAACGGCGTTCGCACATTTGCCCCCGTCATGTTCCGTCGTCTTAAGAAGCTTGGAATTGACAAGACCAACCCGGACGACTTGACCCCCGAAGAAATCACCAAGTTCGCAAGGCTCGATATTGACCCGGAAACAATCACATGGCGCAGAGTGTTGGATGTCAACGATCGCCATTTGCGGCAAGTTACCATTGGCCAGGCACCATCGGAGAAGGGACACACTCGTGTTACTGGATTCGATATCTCAGTTGCTTCCGAGTGTATGGCCGTTTTGGCCCTATCGAATGACTTGCCGGACATGCGTGAACGGTAATGATTACAGCTATCTGAAGATTGAGTTTAGTGCTAACTTTTATTTGTGAACAGTCTTGGACGCATGGTTATTGGAACAAGCAGGTCTGGAGACCCGGTCACTTGCGACGATATTGGTGCCGGTGGAGCCTTGACTGCACTCATGAAGGATGCCATCAAGCCTAACCTTATGCAAACTCTTGAGGGAACCCCGGTCTTTGTCCACGCTGGTCCTTTCGCCAACATCTCTATCGGTGCTTCCTCCGTTATTGCCGACAGACTTGCTCTCAAGCTTGCTGGTACTGAAGAGGATGAAGTTCACGAGGATAAGGTTGGTTACGTCGTCACAGAGGCTGGCTTCGACTTCACCATGGGTGGAGAGCGCTTCTTCAACATCAAGTGCAGGTCCAGTGGGCTTACCCCAGATGTTGTTGTTATCGTTGCTACTGTCCGTGCTCTCAAGGTTCACGGTGGAGGACCTGAAGTCACTGCTGGCGCATCCCTTCCTGAGGAATACCGCACTGAGAACGTCGAGTTGCTCCGCAAGGGCTGTGTCAACTTGGCTAAGCACATCGCCAATGCCAAATACTACGGCATTCCCGTCGTCGTTGCCATTAACAAGTTCCACACGGACACTGATGCAGAAATCCAGTGCATTCGTGAGGAGGCTATCAAGGCTGGCGCCGAAGATGCTGTCCCAGCTAACCACTGGGCCGAGGGTGGAAAGGGGGCTGTTGACTTGGCCAAGGCGGTTATTGAATCCTCCTCCAAGCCCAAGAACTTTAGACTCTTGTACAACGCCGAGATGTCCATCGTCGAGAAGATGGAGGCTATTGCTAAAGAGATGTACGGTGGAAACGGTGTCGAGCTTAGCGAGCTTGCAAAGCAGCAGTGCGAGACCTACACCAGACAGGGCTTTGGACACTTGCCCGTTTGCATTGCCAAGGTTCGTTTTCCTTCCCTTCCTTCCCGTAGAACTATTATTAACTAAGCTCGGTAAACATTAGACCCAATACTCGCTTTCTCACGACCCACTCCTGAAGGGTGCGCCCACTGGCTTTACTGTGCCAATTCGCGATGTGCGTTTGTCGCCGGGTGCGGGTTATCTGTATGCGAAGGCAGCGGATATCCAGACTATTCCTGGTCTGCCAACCGCTCCGGGATATCTCAATGTCGATGTTAATGCGGAGACTGGTGAGATTGAGGGATTGTTTTAGGGAGGTTGTTGTGGGGTAGGAGTAAATTTTAGCCGCGGGCCGGGTGGGAACGAGGCTGTTGTTCCGATTTCTTTTTGCGGAGGAACGGGGGTTGCAATTTCAACAATTGGTACAGGCGCATTGGGGTGAAAATTTCAACACAGTACAAAAAATTCACAGGCTTTAGTAAATAAATTCTATACAGCAACAGTAGATGATCACGATGAATATCATATGCATGTTGTTGCAAAGAGGATTGCTATCGACAGAACGAAAGGGTAACCGCAAAACGCTTACTCTGCGGTATGACGTTAGACCCGTTGACCCGAAGGAATAACCCCACCATCCGAGTGAGAAAACTTCATTTGGGGGCAACCCCCACCATTTTGCTCCGTCGCTCGCTGTAAGGGAGGCTCGCGGGGTCCTATCAATACCAATCCTTTTTGGTAAGTCCCGCTCCAGGGAAAGCGGGAAACAACAGAAAGGGAGAGCGATGAAGGTGAAAGAAAAAAAAAAAAAATTTGAAAAAAAAAATTTACTCGCACTGTGTGTGGTGTGACTCTAACATCCATCAAATAATTGCCAATAGCCCACCTGCCCTGCCTTTTACTACCCCCCCACTGAACACATCTGAAGTGCTGAGATCGAGTGAACCTAGCACACGGAACGCTTGTTCGTTGTTCCTGATTTTTGCTTAATTCCCTCTTCCCCTTCCCTTCTACGGTGTACCTCTTTTTTATCTCCGACATATACCGACTTTGTCCCTCGGCAATGAGTTTCGTTCGCCCCTCCTCCTCCCGGTTGTTGTCACTGCGGGGCCCGTCATCATCAACTGCATCCTTTTCGTGCGCTGCTGCTAGACCATTTACATCAGCATCATTGTCGTTGAAGTTGCGGATTTATTCTCCTTCTACTACCCGCACTCCCACCGCAACTACACCTTCTTCGTCAAGCTTCAACTACTCAAACAAAAGATTTTTCTCCGTCAGTATGGCTCGTGAATGTGAGTCTGCTTGCTCTCTCTCTTTTTGATAATTTATCCTTGTCTCTTTGTTGTGTATGGAAGCATGTATGGAAGGATGGCCGAAGGGAGGGAAGTTGGATGCAATGGATCGTGATAAGATGAGGATATTGGCGTGGCATGCGCGGGTGCTAAGTGTGGTGGTGATGTAGTCCAGAAGATCAAGGTCAAGAACCCAATTGTTGGTATGTATCCTATTCGCCCAGGAACGGAGCAAGAGCGGAGGAGTGTAAAAGAGAGAAAGAGAAAGAGAGGGGGGGGGAAGTATATGCAGTTCAAGAGGGAATCTCTGACGTTATGTAGAATTGGACGGAGATGAGATGACTCGGATCATTTGGGATATGATCAAGCAGAAGGTATGTCTGGTCCATCATTTGCTGCAACTGGCCCAACTGCAGCTCACCGCTTATTTCAACATCCCCTCATCAACTCCCTCGGCATGTGAATGCAAAAATAAACAGAATGACTGACTCATATTCGTGTGATACCATAGTTCATCCACCCGTGCGTAAACCAACTTTTTCTATCCTTTATTGTGATGTGCTCAATGCCTCGGCAGAGTTTCGGTTGTTGACGAAAACATAGATACCTTGACATTGACCTCAAATACTACGATCTTGTAAGTATATGCTCTCCTGGGATTGGGGGGGTTTGTTTGTTCATGTGTCACAACGGACTAACGGAGATTGTGATAGGGACTCGAATACCGTGACCAGACCGATGATAAGGTTACCACTGATGCCGCTGAGGCCATCTTGAAGTACCAAGTCGGTGTCAAGTGTGCCACCATCACTCCCGATGAGGCCCGTGTTGAGGAGTTCAAGTTGAAGAAGGTAATGATCACTCAGTTCGCCCTCTCAAGCCCCTAATTGCGGTGGTGTTTTCAATCATTTACTAACATCATGGACGATAGATGTGGCTCAGCCCCAACGGAAGTCAGTAATATCAATCATTTCCATCTGGTGAGACAGTAAGACTAACCCTAACCCCAGCCATCCGTAACATTCTCGGTGGTACCGTCTTCCGTGAGCCCATTGTCATCCCCCGTATCCCCCGTCTCGTCCAGGGATGGAAGGAACCCATCATCATCGGTCGTCACGCCCACGGTGACCAGTACCGTGCCAAGGACCTTGTCGTCCCCGGTCCTGGAACCCTCGAGCTTGTATTTACCCCGGTTGGTGGTGAGCCCGAGCGCATTAAGGTGTTTGACTACAAGTCCGGCGGTGTCGGTCTCGCCATGTACAACACCGACGAGTCCATCGAGGGCTTCGCACACGCCTCGTTCAAGCTCGCCATCCAGAAGAAGCTCCCGCTGTACATGAGCACCAAGAACACCATCCTCAAGAAGTACGACGGAAGGTTCAAGGACATCTTCCAGCAGATCTACGACACCACATACAAGGCCGAGTTCGAGGCCGCAAAGATCTGGTACGAGCACCGTCTCATCGACGACATGGTCGCCCAGATGATCAAGTCCGAGGGCGGCTACATCATCGCCATGAAGAACTACGACGGTGACGTCCAGTCCGACATTGTCGCCCAGGGCTTCGGATCTCTCGGTCTCATGACCTCAGTCCTCATCACCCCCGACGGCAAGACTTTCGAGTCTGAGGCTGCCCACGGAACTGTCACTCGTCACTACAGGGAATACCAGAAGGGCAAGGAGACCTCCACTAACCCCATTGCCTCGATCTTTGCCTGGACCCGTGGTTTGATCCAGAGAGGACAGCTCGATGGAACCCCTGAGGTTGTGGCTTTCGCCGAGGCCGTTGAGAAGGCGGTTGTTGACACTGTTGACATTGATGGTATCATGACCAAGGATTTGGCCCTGGCCTGTGGCCGCAAGGACCGTGCGGCGTGGGTTACCACTAATGTAAGATTCCCTCCCCCCATCACATAGCCGTTTGGGCAGCGCACTGATAGACTTGCAGGAGTACATGGACGCCGTTGAGAAGAGGTTGAAGAACTCTTTGAAGGAGAAGTTGTAAAAAAACGCAATATGATTTAACCACTCTTTTTTTTTAAAAAACTACTTGCATGTATTTTGGGAGCTATATGTATCTTTTTTTCCCTTTTTTTTTTTTTTTCGTTTGAGGAAAGTGTTTTTGTACATGTACAGAGTGCATAGGATATCCGGGATCTTTATAAAAATATATAAAATTAGAAAATTTTCCTCCGATCATGGTATGTCTTGAAGTAAAGTGATGTGGTGAGATGGGATGGGATATGCAGTTTTTGATAAACGGAATTCGTGGTCACAGGTTATCACTCGCACTGAGATTGGCCCCTTGCAGAAAGAACCTAGCGGTCTAGCGCCCGACAAACCTTACCCACTACTAGTCTAGCACGCCCTCCCGCCGAGCCCGCCCGCCGCTAAGTGTCAACAGTGTGCAACGACCCAGGAGTGAAACCACAGCAACATGGCGCAGCGGAAGCGCGCCGGGCTCATAACCCGGAGGTCCCACGATCGAAACGTGGTGTTGCTAGCATTTTGTATTTTTTTTTTTAGCTCTTTGAGGGTGTGGGGGGGAGAGACGGTATGTTTGTTTCATTTGGGGTTGGGGTTGGGGGGTTTAAGTGGGTTCTATAGTAGTCGTGGTGTCATGCTGGAGAGGGGAGATGTGGTGATATTCCGTGATGCGGGTTTTTGTTTTTGTTTTAACGTTTCGAGTTGGGATCGAGGACGTTGTGAAGTGTTGCGTACTGCGTTTGATAAGGAAGTCTCTGATTAAGCCCTATGGAGGTATGTACATAAACGATCGAGAGACCACGAAATATCTCCACAATTAGACTACATTGCACTTTTTATTCCACACCGACTTGACTTGACGCCAACTGTCAAAATTTCACACTAGTCAAAGCCTGGTACGATGTCAATCTATCCAGCCCTCAAAATACATGTACTTGATTCCCCACTAGCTCTCGAATCGAGAGCCAGAGAGCCAGAGAGCAAAGAAGCAAAAATTGATGGCGAGTGACTAATTCACTATCGAACCTACCTACGCACTAGTACTGGCGAGTCTGTTTTACTCAGATACTTTGACAACAGGCCAGTGCCCATTAATCCCACTAAGGCGTGGTGAGCGAATTCTCACTTACACATATATACAAACTTTGATGTTGTAGCACGTCCCTCCCCTTCTTCACGAGGGTTAGGGTTAGTGATATTAGTACAGCAGTATTAATGGACGTCTTATTACTCCTGTGGAGGAGGAGGAGGGAAATGATTGACAATACTTGTTTTTTTTTTGCAGCCCAAGCCTTTCCAATTGCAGATCACATCATCGCCTTTAGAAATTGTTTTTCCGGCGGCGGAGGTTTCCGGCGTTGCTTATCAACCAGCCAGCCATCCCCGCCACTCGCTCTGAGCTGCCCCGCCGTGAATATATCGCAGTTTCTCCCAACCACAACTATAACTACAACTCTGCACTGCACTGCAAGTTATTTACAACTTCACTACAGCTACATCTACAACTTAGACAGGCACTATGGCAGCCGTCGCACTCCCCCTCCAAGCAAACATCATGGGCCCGCCCCCCGCCGACCCGCAACTCGTCGCCCCCGAGCCCGGTAAGCCACCCTCTCTCCCCCCCCCCAATAGCTCCCCTCTAACACCCATAGAACACTGCCCCGGCCCCTCCTCCGATCTCGCCGGCAAAGGCGACGCCTGCGCCGGCTGCCCCAACCAACAAATCTGCGCCACGGCGCCCAAAGGCCCGGACCCAGACCTGCCCCTCATCAACGCACGCATGTCCACCATCGCGCACAAGCTGCTCATCATCTCCGGCAAGGGCGGCGTCGGCAAGTCCACGTTCACGTCCATGCTCGCGCACGCCTTTGCGCAGTCGCCCAGCACGCAGGTGGGCGTGTGCGACATTGACATTTGCGGGCCGAGCATCCCGCGCATGATGGGCGCGCTCGGCGAGAGCATACACTCCAGCAGCTCCGGGTGGAGCCCTGTCTATGTTGCGGACAACCTGGGCGTCATGAGCATACAGTTTATGCTGCCGGGGAAGGATGATGCGATCATCTGGCGGGGCCCAAAGAAGAATGGGCTCATCAAGCAGTTTTTGAAGGATGTGGAGTGGGGCGTGCTGGATTGGCTGCTGGTGGATACGCCGCCGGGGACGAGCGATGAGCATCTGAGTGTGTGTGGGTATCTGAAGGGGACGGGCGTGGATGGCGCGGTGGTGGTGACGACGCCGCAGGAGGTGGCGCTGCTGGATGTGAGGAAGGAGATTGACTTTTGTAGGAAGGCGGGCATCAGGGTGTTGGGTGTTGTGGAGAATATGAGTGGCTTTGTGTGCCCAAACTGCGAGGTGGGTTTTTCTACTCCACTCAACGAGTGCTGGTGGTCGGGGATGCTAACAAAGAGGCGCAGGGCGAGTCGCAGATATTTCATGCCACAACGGGCGGGGCGCGCGCGCTCTGCAAAGAGATGGGTATCCCGTTCCTCGGCGCTGTCCCGCTCGACCCGCGTATTGGCGTGGCGTGCGACTATGGCGAGAGCTTCTTTGACGCCTATCCGGAGAGCCCGGCGTGTGAGGGCTTGATGGGCATTATTGGAAAGCTGAGAGTGGGCATGGGGTTGCCGCCGTTGGAGGGTGAGGGTGCGGAGGAGGAGGAGGAGCAGTAGTTGATCTTTTCTTTTTTTTTTTGTGTGTGTGTGTGTGTTTGATATCCGGTTTTTTTTTTGTCTAAGCTTTGTGGGGTTATGGAGTTTGGGGGTGTGCTAGTTGTAAAAAAAAATCAAAATTATGCAGTTTGTGAGAGGCTAGAATAAAAAAGTATGGTTATATATTGGCTCTAGTAAATATCAATCGTTTCTATGATGGTTATGATGCACGAGATGGACCTATAAAAATAGTGTAAAGTTCACTAGGCAAAGGTCAGTACAGTTGTAGTATCACTCCCATGCCCGGAGGGGACATGCTCCTGCCTTCCGTTTCCCGTGCTGCCAATAATCCTCATCAACGAAATCCAGTCATGAGATATCACTCGCTCGAACAAACTGTCAGAGCCCGGGGGTTTTTTTTTTTTTTTGTTTAATTCATTAATTGTATGCAGACTGTAGTCTATGAATATATCACACTTCCCCAGAACTATCTCCACATCCACCGCCATCTTCAAAATGGAAAAGAAAAGAAGAAAAAACTGAGAGAGAGCCCCGGGGTGGGGGAAGGGGGGGAGGGGGGTTGGTTGTCGGTGATTAATGTACGTAGAAGTGTGGTAACTGTGGTATATGCATAGATCATCACTCGCACCATGTTCCTAATTCAAACCTACCCAGCTAAGCCCGCGAGCAACCTTTGCGCACGCGTACGCACAAAAACGTTGGTATAAAGTACTTTCTCTCTTGCATGCCTCTCTCTTCCTTTCTTCCCTTTCTTCCCCTTTCATCACCACCGCGTCTATGTGTCCAAAGTCGTCCCAAGGAGCAGAGAAAGTTTTTTTCTTCTTTTTTCTTTTCGGTCTTGCTTTCTTCTTCCTTTTTGTCCCCAGTCCCCAGTCCCCTCGACCACCCCCATCTCCACTCCCTCCCGGGGGGGGGGGTTCGTTAAACATATACGCCGCGGCGCAGCTGAGGCTTCCCCTCTTCCTTTTCCCCTGCCGGTAATGAAGCCCGGCACGGCGGGGTGCTTGGGTACTGTGTGTGAAGCACGGATCTGTGCTTTTTGGTGGTTGTGATGAGTTTCTGGACTTGGCGATTACGAGAAAGCACAAATCCGTATTTGGTAGTACAGTGGCTCATGCTCCTCAGACTTTGTGAGATGCGTACCGTCGAGGGACATGTATCCATCCGTTATGTCTCGATCTCTGATGGTGCTTGTAGCACTGTGGGTGAAGTACGGATCTGTGCTTTTTGGTGGTTGTGATGGGTTTCTAGACTTGACAGTTCCGAGAAAAAAACAAGGCCGTGTTTGATAGTACAGTGCTCGAGCTCATGCACACTCGGGCTTTGTAAAGTACGTACCGTCGAGGTAATCCATCCACTATGTCTCTCTTATGTACTTACAGCACTGCGTGTGAAGTACGATTTTTTTTTTTTTTTTTTTTTTTGATTTTTTGATATCCAAAAAAAGCTAAAAAGATAATCCAGAAGAAAAAAAAAAAAAAAAAAAAAAAAAAAATCCATATTTGATGGTGCGGTGCCCAGGCTTTTGATTTATACTGCCGATAATGTGCCAAAGTGTTCGTAAAGGACAGGTCAAGAATAAATCTCAATCCTTTACCGGTTTTTTTTTTTTTTAGAGTTGTCCGATATTACGAGCACCTGTACTTGATCTAAAGTTGGGGCGAGACATGAGACAGAATCTTTCAATTGCCCCCCCCCTTGCAATGCATTCCTGACCAGTACATGTATATATACATGTATATATAAAAGAACCTCACTGAGATCGACTAGCTAGCTACGTCCAGCTACAAAAGCTATGAAAATCAACTGTGCCCCAGATAGATATGTAGCTGCTGGAACGAAAACCCCATCTAGCTATTTTTTTTTTGTTTAATTTATACTTTTACTCGCATGCAACCCGAAGGTTATGGTGGCACCCCCATCTAGCTACAAGTACATGTAGCTACTACTGCATGCAATCAATGAATTAAGCAAAAAAAAAAAAAAGTAGCTACTAGTATCCAATACGGTTGGCAGTTAATCAATTCAACTGGGCCATTTGGATCGGGTTATTATGACTCTGGCCAGTGAAACAAGCATGCTCGATCCATACATACATAGTACCTAGCGGACTATGTAAGTACTACATTCGTCTACTCTAGAACAATTAGCATCACCTTAGACGTGCTCTGCAATAACACATCATGATGCACAGACCTATATGAACAGACACTCCAAAAATAATATGAGTGAGGTAGTAGGTATCCTATGCTACAGTGCCATAGATCAAGCCCATACATATAATTCAGCGATGAAGGGGGGGGGGCCGGCGGGGGTCTGATGCCCATGATAGACAGGAGGGAAAGTGGGCCCAAAACCGCTTTTTTTTTTTAAAAAAAAAAAAAAAAAGTTATAGCCCGCCACGACAAAAGACTTACGCTCGCCAGGCTGCTTTCTTCTCATCCCAGGGGTCCCAATCCAAGGTTGAGGGGGTCGGGAATCGAACTGCTAACCTCCCATCATCAGTACTAGTCGCTGAGTTACCATACTCTTTCCCAGTCCGGTGAGGTTAGACTCAAAGTGTGAGATACGAAAAGTATCTTAACCACTAGGCTGCTCTTACCACAAAGCTCCAAGGCGTGTTTTCGGCTTTTTGAACCCCCTGTCTGGCCCCATCGCTTTGGTGCTTCTGGGCTACCTAGCTTGGCAATGTTTTGGCTGGCTGCAGTGGCAGAAGCGTGGATAAAAAACCACTACCGCAGTCTTTGACAATGCCGTATACTTTGTTTAAAAATACCGAGATGAAGCGGATCATTCTCGCAATGCCGTACTGATGCGGTATCGGATTTACCCCCATTTCTGATACTGTACGTACCAACATATACATATGGCCCGGGGATGGCCAGCCAGCCCGACCGGGGGGGGAGTCTAAGCCAACTGGCTAGACTACCCGCCTATGGTGGCTGCTGCGCTGGGAGGGATGCTTGGTCTTTGGCACTGGTGTGGTAAGATGAAGCAGAAACACTTTCACTCCTAGTCAAAATACAAAATACTAGAAGAAGAAAGGCAGTACACACACCCCCCCCCCCCAAATGCAAATCATAGATTATCACTCGCCATGTCTTGGCATCCTCTAATCGGGCAACAAAGACAGTAAAAAGCAGAATGTTGTGTGTTTTCTAGTGTCTATTGAGGCGTCGTCGCGCCCTTCTAAACCCCTCTATTGTGGGGGAGAGAAATATCATTCATGGAGACCAAACGAAAAAAAAAAAAAGAGGGAACTAGATCAAGAAACCAGAAAGTGTCAAATTGATATTACTACCCCATAAACCATCCATCTACCCCACTCCTTCCCCATCACCTCCCCCCTCCCACTACGCCGTAAAATACAACCAACTAAACCCCACCCAACTCCCCACCACCCCCACCGCCGCATAACTACTCATAAACATCTGCGGCACAAACTCCCACCGCCCCCCCCACAGCAGCGGATGCAACACACTCGTATACACCACCAGCGGCACACTGACCACAATAAACAGCGTCGCCGGCCGATCCAGCAAAAACCGCCGCTGCCCCACACTCACCGGCGCCAGGCGGTCAAACGCCGACAAAAACACCAGCAGCCACAGCACCGTGTAGACCGTCTTTATGGGAAACTCGGGCGCCGTGAAGAGCAGCGGGAAGAGGGCGACGTGGCCGGCGACGGCGAGCGGCCGAAAGGCGCCGAGGTACCGCCGGTCCTTGAGCGCCAGCAGCGAGAAGGGGAGGATGATGAGCAGCACGGCCTTCTCGTGCACGTGCCAGCCAAAGAGGAAGGAGGCGTAGGCGCAGAGCGTGACGGCGCCGAGAAAGGTGTCGTAGGTGGGGCGCAGCCAGAGCTTGAGCAGCGCGAGAAGCTGGAAGAGGAGCGTGAGGAGGAAGGTGGCGCGCGGGGTCACGTTGGGGAGGACGGCGAAGGAGGTGTCGCCGACGAGGCCGCGGGTGACGCTGTTGATGGCGGTTGGGTCGACGGTGAGGCCCAGCCGGGGGGCGACTGTAATATGTTGGCTCAACTCGCCCTGTTACACCCCCGGGGAAGGGAGAAACGTACCGTAGATTAGCACACGGTCAGTGAACGAGTACATGGCCCACACGTTCGGCGCCCAGTACGCATGGCACAAGCCGCGACTAAACGGAAACAGCCTCGTGGCCAGCTGCGGCATCTGGCCCCAATACACAAAGGGGCCGAATGCGGCGCCAAACACGACCAGCAGGCCCAGCCCCAGCTTGACGCAGTTCCAGAAGCGGATGTCCAGCACCGACTTTGGGCCGAGGCAGTATGCGCGCAGCAGAAACACAAAGTATGCCGGGGCCAGGTAGAGGTAGATGTGCTTCAGGCACAGCAGCGCGGCAAAGAGCAGGCCCGAGAGCAGGCGCGTGGAGGGTGACCGCGCGAGCACGAGCGAGAGGAGCAGGATGCCGTAGAGGAAGCCGTTGTACTGGAAGTGGATGTGGTCGATGATGAGGAGGCCGGGGGAGAGCAGGATCGAGAGCGCGGCGGCGTGCGCGGTGCGTTTGGATGCTTCGGGGGCGGTGTTGATGTATCTAGCGAGCAGCGAGAGCACCTCTAGTTAGAAACCTGACCTCCCCGCCAACAAGACATCCCGGGGGGGACTGACTTTTGGAGCGCAAAGACGAGCAGCAGCTCGGTGAAGATGACGGACAGGCGCTGAAAGTAGACGGTCTGCGTGCTGGCATAGTTGAGGTTCTGCACCTCGAGCATGGCCGGGTCAAAGTACTTTGCGACCTGGCTGAGGCACCACTCGAAGGCCGCGAAGAAGGGCGGGTAGTCGAGCGTCCATTCCGAGGTTTTCTAGAGCTCCGAGTCTAGGGTCAGGTCTGGGATTTATTTCCGGCGACGGCAGAACTTTGGGGGGAAGAGCTGGAGGTGTGATATGTTGTTTTACCTCAAAGTACCACTCCTTGACGGGCAGAGAGTGCGTGATGGCCAGCCAGTTGCGGTGGACCTCAAAGTCTGTAGATTTACTGCTCAGCCATCAGCTTCCAGCCCCACTCCTACCACTCAAAGCCAGCCAGGAACAAGAGTACTGACTATGTGGGAATCAGCAGCAGCTTGAGCGCCGTCGAGACAATTGCACACTCGCGCAGTGAGGGGTGGAATTTCTCCATCAGACATTCATTCCCTCGTGGATTGAGTTTTCCGGGGGGGTGTTTGTAGAGAAGGCGAGCGGGATTGCGAGCACAGCACGCGGAATTGAAGGGTTGATTAATTCCAGAGACTGCGGGTGTAACGTGTTGTTTGAGGGATGCTGCGCTTACCCTGCCTTGCCGTCACGTGATGCGGTTCACTGCAGTGCCCTGATGTACCGCTGGCCACGGCACCACCGGTCCCTAGCCAAAAGAAAAGAAAAAAAAAAGTTTCCCACAGCAAAGAAAAAAAAAAAAAAAAAGTTCGAGCACGCACACACACAACAAAAACCCAAACCACAGAGGAAGAAAAAAAAAATCGCATCCTCGCAAACTCTCACCACCACAAAGAACGGGCCTGCTCGACTCAATTCGCTCCAGCACACTCACACAGAGAGAGAGACATTGATACAGCTACTCTATAATAACGGCCGTTCTCTACGTATTGCACATACGCACATATACCACAATACACACAATGGTCCAAAAGAAGCCCAGCACAGGCGGCAGCAAGTCCAACAGCGGCCCCTCAAAGCTCACCACACCCTCCTCCTCCACCACCACCCCGCTGCTGACATCCGCCTTCTCGCCCGCGCACCTGCGCCTGTCGCTCTTTGCCTCGACGATCCTCGGGCTCGACGCCGTACGGCTACGCATCCACGACACTGTGACGGGCCGTCTCCGCTGCGAGCACGCACTCGACAAGGGCGTGTCCGTCAACTCGCTCGCCTGGGGCACCGTCCCCAGCGCCGCCGCCGCAGCGGCAACCGCTGCCGGCGCAAAGAAGAAGCGCAAGAGGGCCGATGGCGGCGGCGAGGATGCGGCGGTGGTGGTGGCGGCGGCGACGAGTAGAGGGGAGGTGCTGCTGTTCTCGCCGAGTGAGGGCGTGGTGGTGGGTGTGCTCGAGGGCGGCCATATTGGTGAGGTGAGGCAGTTTGTGTTTTCGGGGGAGAAGGAGGAGGGGAGGGGGTGGAGTTGTGGGGTTGATGGAAAGTTGGTGGAGTGGGATTTGAGGAGGAGGTTGCAGATGAGGTATGTGCAATTGTTCTCTCTCTCTCTCTCTCTCTCTCTCCCTTTTTATATCGAGTTTGGGAGTCAATTGGGCTCTATGGTGGTGTTTTGGAGGGGCATTCTGGTGGGGTGTCTGGGGATATATTCGATATATTCCTGACATCTCGTACAAGATCTACAACCCCCCCTCAAACCTGCATTTCCAATCATTACCCTCCATCCTCTCACTCAAACTTCTCTAACATGTATATAAAAACCCAGAACAATCAACCTCCCCGACGCCGCCGTCCGCCGCCTCGCCTTCGCCCCGCCCTCGGCCGTGCTCTGCGCCTCGCACACAATCTATGCCATCAACCACCTCAACCCGGGCATGACCGCGCCCGCAAAGTTCACCGCAAACACAACGCCCATCCACTCGCTCGCCACCTCCCCAGACCACACGCACTTCCTCTCCGCCGCCGACTCGGACCGCTTCATCACCGTCTTTGCCCTCACGGGCACCACCACCACCACCAAGAGCCTCGGCGCCCTCGTCGCCGAGGCCGACGTCACCTCCATCGCCCTCTCCCCCAACGCCGACCTCCTCCTCGCCGTCACCACCGACGGCCTCGTCGAAGTCTTCACCGCCCCCTTCGACCCCGCTGGCACCGTCGCCGCCGCAGACGCCGCAGCATCCCCCACCGCCGCCAGGAAGCGCAAGGCACTCACCAAGAAGGGCGCCGCCAAGGTGACGGTGGTCCGCCCCGACAGCAAGGCGCGCGTGGCCATCGCAGATGCGTCCATCCAGGGCGACGACATTGTCGTCGCATGGGTCGAGAGCGGCGTCAACATGGAGTTTGAGAAGCTCCGCTGGGCCAGCGCAGAGTCGGGCGCCCTGGTGCTCACTGGCACCGTCGAGATTGAGCGCTCGAGCACCGTCCGCATCGGCGGTGGTGGCGCGGCCACGGGATCGACGATGAATGGCGTCAAGGATCTGGGCAAGGCCTCGGTCGACCAGAGCAAGTCGGTCGTTGTCGGCGGCACAGATGCGCAGGACATTGGCATGGAAGACGCTCCCAGCGACGCCGACGCCGACGCCGACGACCTCTCATCCGACGACGAGGACGCCGCCAACGCCGCCCCCACCACCACCACCGCCGACGAGCCCTCCTTTGCCGAAAAGTTCCAAGCCCTCGAAGTCAAGACCCTCCAGAGCACCGCGCTCACCACCACCGCCGCCGCCACCACCACCACCACCACCGTCAAGAAGCCCGCCGCCCCCGCCGCCGGCTCCCTCACCACAGTGCTCACGCAGGCGCTCAAAACCCACGACACGCAGCTGCTCGAGTCCTGCCTGCACGTCACCGACTCCCCCTCCATCCTCGCCACCGTCCGGCGCCTCAGCTCCCCGCTCGCCGTGAGCCTGCTCGAGCGCCTCGCCGAGCGCATCGCGCGCCGCCCCGGCCGCGCCGGCTCCCTCGGCGTCTGGGTGCGCTGGACCCTCGTCGCCCACGGCGGATACCTCGTCTCGCTGCCCGACCTCATGAGTACGCTGGCGGGGCTGTACTCGACGCTCAACAGCCGTGCGGGCGCGCTGCCGCGGCTGCTGGCGCTGCAGGGACGCTTGGATATGTTGCGGGCGCAGGTCGAGCTGAGGAAGGTGTTGAGGGGCGATGAGGAGGCGGTGGAGGGGGAGAAGGAGCGGGGGGTGTTGTATGTTGAGGGGCAGGAGGAAGGGGAGGAGGAGTCGGATGAGGAGCCCGAGGAGGTGGGCATGCAGGGGTTGCAGATTGAGGATGCGAGCTTTATTGGGGGGAAGGTGGGGGGTGGGGGGGATATGGAGGAGATGGAGGAGGAGGAGGAGGAGGATGAGGAGGAGGAGGAGGAGGATGAAGATGAAGATGAAGATGAAGATGAGGATGAGGATGAGGAGGATGAGGAGGAGAAGGGCTTCTTTGATATCGAGGCCAGCGAGGCCAGCGGGGACGAGGAGGAGGACGAAGTCGACTACGACGACGTCGACGTCCAGATCCTGGACTCGGAGGAGGAGGAGGAAGAGCTGCAGAGAAAAAGGTCTGCAAACAGCAAGAGCAAGAGCAAGAGCAGGCGGTGAACATCTTCAAAGAGTATAAAAAACAATTTTTTTTTTTAAAAAAAGGATTAACAAAGCGGTGCAGTATTAATGTCATTTAGTTAGAGGAGAAACAAAAAAAAATTTCTTTCCTGTACGTTAAGATGGTGGCCCTTTTTTTCTCTGTTTTCTCTATTCTTTTTTTCTTTTTCCTTTTTTTCCCCGTTATAAAATTCTTGTCTTTTTGATATTGTCTATTTTTTTTACTACCCAAAAAGAAAAAAGTTGTGCACAAAAGTACTTGGTATTATTTTATGTTTCGTGCTATCACTGCTGCTACTGCTGCTACTACATAACCTACGACCCTACTACATAGCTGTATTTACTTTACTACCAATACCGACTTTCGCGTTTACTGCTACATCTATATATCAATGTCCATATCTCTATTCACAGTACTAGTTCGATCCTAGATCGACATCCATACCACTCTCGTATCCCCTCAAACCTCAAAGGTCTCAGTGGAACATCGCACCATGCACGTTCCATCCCATCTGTACAACTACTCCACAGTCAGTAGATTAAATTAGAACATGTACCTGTATCCCACCTCCCACCTGCCACCCCCCACCCCATACCCACAAGGTCCAGACTCTGTACTCTACTCTCAATCTCCCCATATCAAACTGAGGGGCAAAACCAAAAAAGCAGATTACCCACCACGCCCCATGCAAAGCAAAAGTGCAGTATGTACCTACAGTGCAGGTGGGTTTTGTGTCGGGCTGCGGCATGACGCCGCTGCTCCTGCTTGCTCAATCCCACACACACGGGCCTTTTGCTTTTTGGATTGTCCACCCACCACCACCCCCGGCCTATCCATCCATACTTTCCCCTTTGGCGCCCATGCGGTAGAGCACATATCTACTACAATATGTATGCGCCGGCAGGCAAGCAGGAGCAAATAATTTTTTTTTATGTTGCTGGCTGCTGCGAAGGGAAAGAGAGTGATCTACAGACATACATAGGGGGTGAAGGGCGAGCGGAGAGTGGAGAGGGAAAGGAAAAGGGAGTGGGAGGGGGGGGGGAGGGGTGAGTATTTAGAGTAGAGTACTCTACCCTACTGCAGATGCGGAATTCAAATGGGTTTGCGGTTCTTTGTTAGATATCTCTACCCCCGGTTTTCCTGTTCTTGGTACATTAATTGCCCCCAAACGCGCGCGCGCACACCCTCATTCCTCTCGAAGAAGGGCTTCTATTCTCAGTCTTTGTGCGAGAGTGTTTGCTTGTGGTGTGGGTGTTTGTATATCGGAAATCCCTAGAGTAGAGTGTGTGCCGCCGCCGGTGTGTGTGTGGGTGTGGGTGAGGAGGGAGGGATCAGCACAAAAAATCAATTTATTTTTCCCGCTCGTGATCCACTTGCTACTACTTACTGGCATTCTCTCTTCAACCTCATACTACTTTTCCTCCTCGTCCACAAACTCCCCCTCTGAGCCAGGGAAATTTGATACGCCACACATTCGCTCAACCCCCCTCGATCACCTCCTTCCCCCATTCGCCCACTCGCTCGTCATGTCGAACCCTCCAAAGACTGCTGGGAAGAAGAATAAGAGCGCTGGTACGGGAGAGCCAAAGGAGAAGAGTGAAGCGCTGGCGTCGTCGTCGGCGTTAATCATCTGTCGGAATAAGTATGTTTGCCCCCTCTTCCTTCCCCCCTCACCCCCATACCACAGCATATCACCCCGGCGCCGACCTGAGGATTCATCTGGACTGGAATTGAACTCACCACTCTTCCTCTCCCTCCCTCAATTGGGCATATACTGACCTCCGCAGGCACTGGCGCTACATCTCCTCCTTCCACGGCCCCTGGCTCCAACTGCCCCCCGAGGTTCTCACCTCCCTCCTGCACAGCAACCACCACGCCCCACGCCCGCGCCCAATCGACCCCTCCGTCCTCTCGGACCTCGTACAGATCCGGCACCTCGTCGACGATGCCACGACCCTCGCCGTGCGCGCCGCCTCCTCCTCCACCCCCCGCCTCTCCCGCGAACGCAAGCACCGCATGCGCGAGCTCGCCACCCAGAAGCTCTCGCGCGCCTACCACCTCGACGAGATCGCCGCTTCGGTCGCAACAATGCAGAGCGCCAGTTCCCTCGAGGACGTGGCGTCCCTGGTGCTCCAGCGCAACCCCGACGACCCAGACGCAAAGTACGTCCACTTTTTCCACGAGAAGATTCCGTCGCGCATGCTCGCGAAATGCACCAGTCTTGCCCCACTCGACGATGTGATTGCGGAGCGCCCTGGGGAGGGCGCGCCGCTGAGGACAAGGGCTGTCACGAAAGCGTTCAAGGACGACCATGTCAGCGCCGCGGCGGACCTGACGGCCGCGCTCAATGTGTGTAGGCCGGCAAGGCATGGACATGATGTTGTGGTTGCGCGCGGCGGGGCAGCGACGACAGAGGAGCAGCAGCAGACGCCGTCGAGTCTGGAGGCGCAGCTGCTGTTCCATAGGGCGTCGACATATCTGACTATTGCGGCGGGGGCGGTTGAGACGGCGCTGGACAGGCCAAAGGCGGGTATGGCGCCAGTAGATGAGGCGGAGAAGGAGGCGGCGAGGAAGGTCGTCAGGGCGAATGCGAAGAGGGCGCTCAGGGACTTTGTCAGGTTCCTGGGGAACTTTGAGTACACGCCCGGGCTGCCGGCGGAGACTCGAGACGAGTTTGTGAGGAAGGTGAACGAGGAGCTGGGGCGTGGCCGCGGCAGCGAGACTGGCAATACCGAGAAGGACGCCAAAAAGCTCCTCGAGATGTTCTACCGCCAGAACAGTAGCAGCAGCAATGCCTCTGACAGCAGCAGCGGCAGCAGCAGCAGTAGCGCTCTTACTAGAACCAGCGGCGGAGGTGGCGGTGGCAGCGGGACCGGTGCAAACTCCCGCCCCTTCACCTCCCTCCCGCCGCCCCCGGTCTACGCGCTCTCAACGCTCTTCACTTCCCCCCCGTCCTCTCTGCCCCCATACCCGTGCACCGCGCTCACAACCACCAGCGCCCCACCGCCCACGCCCACCTCTGCCGCCCTCACCGCTCTCCTCTCCGACTCCACCGAGTCAATAACCTACCACCCACTGCTCACTGACGCGCTACACAGTCTCCTCCTCTGCCATGTCCTCCTGAGCACGCCGCCTAAGGAGCTGCTCCGGCACGCCCACATGGTTGCCCGGCTAGCGCGCGTCTGCGACGGCTACCCCATCTTCCTTGCTGCACGGTCGCCAGCACGCGCAGACTGGATCGAGGTCCTGCGCAAGACGGGCAACTTTGTGGGTATCGAGGGGAGCTGGGAGGCGCTCTGCTCGCCGGCGCCGTTGGGCGGCGGTGGGGGGCCACAGGCGCCGAAGAGGTGGGCGCAGGAGGAGGGTGGGAAGGAGTATCCGGTGGTGACGGAGCGGGCGGGATGGTTGGCAAGGTGGGTGAAGGATGTGGCGAGAAGGGAAAAGGCGAGGTTGGAGGATGGGACGGAGGTGGTGGTGGTGCCACAGCAGCAGAGGAGGAAGAAGGCGCCGGCGAAGTCTGGGGCGGTGATTGTGGGGGCGGCAGTGAGCGCCGCGTCGTAGACTGGCTTCTG
The DNA here is from genome assembly GCA_024713935.1 of Morchella eximia. Lineage (NCBI taxonomy): Eukaryota > Fungi > Ascomycota > Pezizomycetes > Pezizales > Morchellaceae > Morchella > Morchella eximia. The sequence goes on from JAMGZG010000003.1 coordinate 585,994, forward strand.
GAGGGATGATGAGGGGTCTGGCTCTGGCTGGCTGATGCCATTGAAATTTTAGAATTCAAAGATCGGGATTAGGGATTGGGGATTGGGACTAGCTGCGAGTAATAGGTGCGCAAGTGAGTGAATATGTTGACCGAGTGATAGCGTGTGATCCAAGCAAGATAACCTTGCCAGGCACGGTTTCTGAAAAACAATAGGGGATGTCTCTCGGGATCCTTGAAGAATTCAAGGAATCTCTGTCTTCCTCCAGCCGCATCTCATGAGTGGAGTGATTTGACCGTATAAAGTGGTGCGAGTGATTATCTGTGATCATTGCACGTTGGAAAAGCAGTGGCGATTGGACGCCGCGCCACTGAGCAACTTTATTGGATCTCACATGATCGACAGGTTTTGCTATTGTAGTTAGCCAAACAACCTTCTAATAAGGTATTGAGCATACCTCCTCAAAAGGCCCCTCAATGACGTGAATGCCTTGCCACTATAGTATTTTTTTTATCGGATTTATGTGTCGCACCGTTGGAGAGAAATGCCATCTTTTGTTATTGGGTGGGTGAACTGAGCTCAAGTTATAATATGAAATGAGATAGAAGATGTTCTTCAAGAGCCATATCTAAACATGAGCATCAATTCAAACATTAACCTTCCATGGACTTTTTTTAACATACATAACAAAACTGAACATTGTATCGATCAGGTGAATGACCTTTTCAAGTGCTAGTATCACGGCCGTGGTATTCGTGTTGGACTGTAAGGCAGTGTGTTCCAATGGCTGTAGCGAGACCAAACTATCGCATGACGAGAGAGAGGATGATGTTAATAGGACTACTAGAGCTTCTAGCTTTATACAACATGATTGAGGACAGATCGTCACGCCACCTACATCTTGCCATAAGTCCACAGTTATAGCCATATAGTATACGTAACTAACAGTCACGTATCCTGTACGGCAGTACTTATATCCTACTCGGCCGGTTTGAAGCCACTGGCTAAGGAACTGTGGCAAATGATCAAGATCTTGTCTTGGAGTCCCCAGATCATCGATTGCCTTTTTTGTATGGGAAATACCTCTTTTCTGTGAAGAGAACCCCAGCACTCAATAGCCAAAAGGAGTCCAACCGAACAATGAGAGTTATGACTGAAAATGTTGCATCCTAGATTCCGGCCCCCTTTTTTATTTAGTTGTTGGGGCGGATGAGAGCTTCTGCACACCAAGATGCGGCGAGTGATATCATATGAAGAAGAAGTCTGTATGGCTGGCCGCTGTACACATCAGATAAAACTGGCAGTGGTGATAAAGAGAGAAGAAGAAGGGAAAGAAAGACAAGACAATTCAAAGGATCCTGTTTGTGTTCAGCTAAAATCTTTCGAAGGCATTAACAAAACCTTAATTAGTTGACAAGAAGGTAAGTTGTCATCTTGAGCAACATCACGTGGCCACTGGTGCTGGAGAAAATCTCCTATATATTTTCAGATCTATATCCAACGCACGGTTCCCAACCGAATAGAACAACATCATTCAAGCTCATCGATACTACATCAAGCTAACTCCACTGGATCAGGCTCGCTAGAGTTGTGAAATAACTAACAATCTAATCCGAAGGCTTATGCTCAGCTACACCGAGGGCAGGAAAGTGGGATGTATGTAGGCACATACATACCGCCACCTACACAGAGCTCGTGAGTGCAGCTCTAAGTCTCATTTATTCTTGCCCCATACCAACAGCCTATTGCTCGCCACACACAACTATACCGAAGTAGATACAGGGCCCAGCAATCCATAGCACAGCACTACTTGCCTGGACTATAAACCAAGTACATACAGCGCAGGAAACCGACTATGCGGATGAGTAGGAGGAGGAGTCTACACTAATCAAAACTCAAAGGTCAGCGGCCAGCACCATAAGCCCGATTACACATCTCTTTTCCTCGTCTAGAGCTTCTCGGTACTATACACCTCGAGACGGAATCTCTCATAACAGTGACCATATAGACAAAGAGTTTCTAGTAGTCTTCAAGTCACGGGGGGGTCTGTCGGCCTGTTCACCTTGAACTGTTAATTCTTCGGTTCCCATGCCATCAATAGTGGGATACTGTCTTCTCTATGGCCATCTCGAAGCCGGTGACGTTTCTTTTGATTTTTTTCAAAAACAAACTACCAACCAAAGAACACAGTACAGCTGTGGATGCGCTCGTGGGTTTTAGACAGCAAAAGATATACTATATACTTCAAAGACTCCCCGAACATTTCAAAGAAAGCAAGGCATACATACTATAATATACGGGCACTGTGAGGCCCTTGAATCGGGCGATCCCAATGGAAGACAATTTGTTGAGATGTTTGGGTTTGGATCTCGCAATATCACTCGTTTCATAAGCTATATTGGATCTATTAACCTCCTGGGAATTCCGCGCAACTAACATGTCACGCTCAGGTATTTATAATGAATTTCGACGCCTATGAAATGCAGATGCTGGTTGTATGACTGCTTAACCAGTCACATATATTCAAAAACACAGCGTTGCTTGCACCAAGCCAGAAAGGATAATATAAATCCAACTATCACGGTGCCTACCACTGGAGGCTACATACCTAACAAACCCATTTAAGAGTTACCGGTAAGCTAACCAAGCCCGGATGTTCCTGTTGTTTAGATAATACTATCTAACCGAACCATACTTCATGATTAGTGCCAAACCAGGCTCAATGAAATACCGAGCTAATAAGACATTTCTATAAAGTACGCTATTTCACCTATTATTCCAAGACTACTTACTAAATACTCAAGCCTCCACACCGATACAGGGTCACGGGGTTCATAGAATTATCAGCAAGTGCCTGGCCGCCAAACAACTACTAAACTAAACTAAACTAATAAGAGCTTATTCTACAGCAGTTTATGGCAATAGGGTAGTAACGACTGCAATCATTAATCAAAGATATCTAAACAGCCAAATAGATTGTCGAATTCACCTCTATCAATCTATTTGCCCTACTGGTTAACATTATTCTATGGGTTCAGATTTTGATTTTTTCCAATACTTGATAAAATAGAAAATTTACATAATCTCGCAAATACAAAAAACCAGGTGCATACACAGTACAACTGGGTCGGGACGGAAAGGCTCTCAATAATACGAACAAACCGAACAACATCAATGCGTTTTTGTTCTAAGACATGACAAGTTTAGAAAATACCTCGACAAACGCAACACAAAAGAAAGAAAATCGCCTAAAACCCAGGATAAATTACAAAAAAATTAACAAATAACGCCAATGGGAGACTAATAGGGAGGAATGTGATCGATCATGCGATATCACTCGTTTACCACTTGTGGGCACATTGACACTCATTATGATCTAAACAAGGGTATATAATACATATCTTGGATTCCATTAAATATTTGATATTTCTGAGCTCAATCCCTCACCCCCTACAGTTGATAAGGTCATGGGCATCCTTTCTGCTTGGAGGCCGTTAGAATTATGACTTGGCGCCCTACGACAATATTTTATACACTAATAGTAAGAGTATCGATCGACTTCTAACTTTTTCAGACAGGAATATCTCCTAATTGCTACAGATATAGATAACAAAGATTCCCTAGTGAATTCGCGGGTAGGGTAGATACTCAATCATGGTAGCGACCAGAAGTGATTTATCCCTTGTACTTTAGAATCATATTCACAATTACATGATGTTGTGTTATACTAATATCTCCCTTTTCTAGATTCCCATGAACCAGTTAATGCCTCGGTGCTAAACCCTAACCCTGGCCCACCCAATTTGAAATACGCCCACAACCACTCTGAGTGAAATAGAAATAAGTTGTGCACATACTCAAGGCTTCCCCACTTGGGCAACCTTAATTAAAGATACCATGGATGTCACTAGGCTTAGGCTTACATGTAGTCATGCCGGCATGGCCCGAGCGCCAACCATTTAACTCGGTTCCCACGAGTACTGAGTGACTGAGTGACTGAGGTGACCCGGGTTGAATATTGGTTGGCATTCCAACTATAAATGCACTTGAATCTAAGTCGAAGGGATGTATTCTTTTTTCTTGTTGCGCGCGTCAAGCCACGACATAGCACATACACCCTCAGATCCCTCGACATTTGAACCTCCCATTAATTCTAGAAGACCTCTCTATTCTCAGGGTTACGATTCAATAATTATAAGCAATGAGCTGGGTTGACGATATTCTGAGTTTGAGCATCTCATTGCGGTCCTGGTTATTTGGGCCTGGACATGAGAGTGGGGTGGATCGGTTTGAGGGCTGGGTTTTGGTTTTAAAAACGATGAAGATGCTAGGGAAGGAGACATGGAGACAAATTTCATGATCTCTGAATCCAATTCGTAAGTACTGAGTTTGTGGAGAGGAGTTTACTATTTCTTTTTTTTTTTTTTTTTGGCTGACTTTCCGATACTACAGAGGTTTTCTCTCTTGATATCCGCCCTCAGGCCTAAGTTTGAGGATTAGAGGAACTTCCAGGGCTGGCCGGCTGGGAGCTTGAAACGATTAGGAGTAAGATAGATGTGTAAATATGGGTCCAAGTGTGTTTCAAAAGTATATAGACATAGAGCGATTGAGTATGTGCTTTAACTTTTTGACATGACGGCCGGAGTTCGAGTGAAGGTTGATCAGTGTTCTGGGATACTGCGCATGCATGAATACTAGGGCAATATTGTTCGACGTGTAGCTGTATCAGTATGTACATGTAGTTTACGCCTCTGGTGTAACCGCAATAAACATGCGCCGCGGGAGGTCAAACCAGGTCATTCTAACGGACCTTTCCGTTCACTCTTATATATAAACACTTAAGGCCAGACGGGACCTGTGAGTTACAAGTGATGGCCAGCTATGGGACCCGCTGCCGAGTTTGAAATGTCGCAGATCCAAAGGTCATTACCACTGGAACTCATGTTCAGGTTCTCCCCTCCCCTGAGTGATACCTAACACTAACACCGATGCAAGATGCAATGGAAGCCGTTTGGATACCTGCCTGACAGCCAGCTGCAGGTACATGTACGACTGGGCCCGGGATATAGGATGGAAGGCGATAAGATCACCACCCCGGTAGTTGCACATAATGTGTGTTCTACTAATGGCCAATGACTCATGGAAAAATGTGGATTGGTAGGCTCACAGGTAGGCCAAGCTGATCTACACCATAAAATTGAAATGTCATCGGTTGATTATGACGTTTCTTCCTTTTGACAACTGGTACCGTTTCTCTTTTCTCCTGATGATCATCCACGTGGACCCCATTGCAAGAGTCGGACTCCTTAGAGGTCACTCCATGGATCCAGTACGTGTGAGTACCGGTCTTGCAGCCTGAGAGAACCGGCATGGCCACGTTGTACCCGTGCAATTATTTGACCGGGTAATGAATGTATGGCTGGGTCAGGCCGGGTGGTGTTTGCATAGCAACGAGTCATCATTGCAGGGGACTAAACCTGATTTTTTTTTGAGATATGGATGGGTGCTGATATGATTGACTGACAGGTTCTGAAGGGGAATCATTCTCTGAAATCTACTCACTGAATCGTCGTATCTCAAGGCCTATCGGCCTTTACGGAACGTATATGTCAAGCTTGCTGCTCGCAACAGTGCAAATTGGTTGACATTATCATTGAAGCGATTAGAGTACAGCACAGACGACGCAACCGATATTAATTAGTTTTCTGTATGCATGCACTATTGTTATCGAGGTGCCGTGGATTCGTCCTGCCAGCGGGGCGGACCCGGATATTCCGGGATGGCTTATGGAGCAGCGATCCAAACCATAACCTCTTGTAGCTAAAAGTTACAAGTATATTCTTGCTTATGCACTTGCTTGGCCTGCCATTGGTCACAGCATTTTATATCAACAATAGAGTCTAACTATATAAGCATTATTAGCACGATTCCTTTGAATGAGTGGTCTCTGTTCGAAGATTCGTAAAGTATATATGAAGGTCGAGGATCGATCGATAAAGGTAGCATGAAAGCAGCATGAAGAAATAGCCGGGTTTATTTACCTAAAATACCTTATCAAGCTCTTTTCTTTCTTTTCTTTTCCCTTTTTTTTTTTTTTTATTTTTTTGAATACGGATGTAAAGATGTAGGCGGGTATGCAGCCACCCGACGCAACTTAGTTCAGTTAGAGTAGTCGGCAAATGCTAGAACCCTCGTATTATGAATAGCAATAAACAAAAGGGGCGTGAGAATAAATGATAAGAAAAATAATGTTCGTAATTGTTTGACAGCGGTATCAAAGGGAGGATGAATAGATTAGTTTTTCGAACTACATGTAGCATCGAGTGATATTTAATGATCACTAACAGGAAACGACTAAAAATGGAATGATCTGCGGCTGTCTAAACTTGAGAAATGTTAGTCGTGGTATTAGCATAATCAGATAAGTACAGATAATGTTGGATGGGGTTCCCGATCTTGACAGCCAGCCAGGGCTCCATTATCGGAAGTACCAACGACGACGTTTTTTTTCTGCTAACAGCAATCGGAAGAAATTTGGCGAACAGAACCAGCCGATCACCAAACCTTATGGTTTCGGAAGTTAGATGACCTACATGGGCCGATATCATACGTCTCCATGCGGAATGCAAAGAGATCTCTGGAGAAAAGGATTATTTGGCTCGTTCCGGCCATCTCGTCTCAGTCGAAAGGAAAGCGATTATGGGAATCGCCAATTCCGAATAGAATCCGCTGGGCATGCCTGCATATAGATGCAGTAAGGTTTAGAACACTGTCCACACGGGTTACTGAGAATTTGATATAATCTCGAGTGCTCATGGGGTGATAAGTGGCTCGCTGTTCTAGCGTTCTAGCATACATACATCCATCCTAGGATAGGCTGCATGAGCAGGCATAAGCCTATACAAATGATTCCGTTCCGCTGAATCGTGGCCATATTGAAGTAAACTCACCAGGAAAGGTTGCGATAACTTGAGCGGCTAAACCCGGCTGTTGCAAATAAAGGTGTGGCACATCTTTCCAGGGCTAAGGAACCTATTATCTGGGTTGGGCCGCATGCTGTACAGCGGCGATCTGTAAGGAGATAAATTACGAAGCTATAAGGTTTTGTCAGCTAGAATCTTGTGATGTTTTGTTCAGGGAGATTAAGCGACGCAGTATAATTTACCATATGGTTTCTTAAAGAACGACATCTAAATATCGTGTATTTCTAGTTATTCCTTTTAATTTAAAGCCTCACATCCTTAGACACGCGTACCCAGCTGCAGGCCCGTTCCTGGACTTAATAATCCTTATAGCAGATACTTCCTACATATACTTATTAATTAAGAAATCTGAGATTGACGGAGTAGTTCTTCCCAAATTTCCCCCATGAGAAATATCCCAGACTTCGAAAGAGTGTTTTCAAAGTCCATGTACGTAGATATCCTTGGCTATTGTCGACTATTGCTACTCGTGGTAACCCCTAGCCAAGGAAGTTCAAGGTGGAATATTAGGAGTGGAGATGCTCGCCTTAGACTGAATACAAATTCAAAGTGCCAGTTGATCATCGTGACATGTATGTAACAGTAACAGTGAGCATACGTACACGTTTATCTAAACCCTTCAGTCCCATTTGTACCCCTAGGAGAAGATTTAATCATGTCTTACGTCGATGCTGAACACGTGGTCAGAGCTAGTTTTTCTTTCTATATAACTTGGGCTGCTCCCTCTTCCCTTAAAAACTATCATCTTCATGAAGTTTCTTACAATTATATTGATCGAATTCTGAAAAGGCATTAGCTCTTATTCACCCCTACGCTTCATTGTGAGTTACCCCTCTACAGTCGATAAATTTGTGATGGCAGTTACTCTCTGAGTATGAGGACCCCTTACAGAAAAGCCCTACGCCGAGAGGTATGTTTAGGCCGCGGCAGCCGGTTCATTTGTCGATCAACATGTCGATCTAAAATGGCGATCTCCCAGTACTTATCGGTTTCAGACGTAACCCGCAGAACGTTCGCCGATGACTCTGGTACCTCTGCTCATCAGGTGACTAAGGGACCGAGTGACTTCCTATGATACAGAAGTAGCTCACTCCCCAGGAACACCTTCCCCTAGTTATGATCTCGTTGCAGTGACCTGACTTAAAATATATTAAAAATCAGTAGGTTACAGCGATATCCCCTGAAAACCAATCGTGATGGCTAAGGACCTCCTATCAAGGTTTCATTAACCAGATCTGAAACGTTGCGAAAAGTTAAGATCAAAATTCTAAAATTATGTTCCCAACCATTCAACACGTCACGCTATCACGTGATTTAGGCAAACCAAATCAATGGCAAGCGACATGACAGGAACTGGTATCTAACGTCAACTCATCCGATTCACGAACCTGTGCTGGGGTTAGGCTGGGTTTCGGGGTCGGCACCATCACACCCAAATAATTGGTAGCGATACAACCAATGGTCAATATGCAATATTACCCCCCACTAAAGCGGCATAAATTCACATCAAGAGGTCAGGGACAAAGAAAAAGGAAACACTACACAAGCAGTGCAGCAGTACCTACATACACATGTGCTTGTAGTGCACACATTGCCAACGAAACGAAACGAGGCTTCGAAAGGAGAATTTTCAAAACCAGTGAGTTAATCCTTCACCCAGCTGTCAGCCTTGTGAAAGCAAAGGGAGAGAGAAAAAAAAAAGAGGTGTTACTGAAGAAATATTCACCACGTTTCTTGTCGTCCTTGCCCCCCTTTCTGGCCACGTCAGATAATTGTCACTCTGCATTCAAAAACGAGAGGAACCGCCCTATGGAATATCTAGGAAAAAAAAGAAACCGTATTACCGAGATGGCCCAATATCATTCTTGTACCACTCGGTGGCACTCACTCAAGGGTTACACACCCGAAACAAGGTTGTTTGCCTCAGACAATAACAGTCATACTCAGGACAAGACAATTGCAAGGCAAGCAAGACTACCAATTACCGCATCACAGGGAGCTCAAGAGGAACATAGGGGAAAGGGTGACCATCTCACTCTGTACATTCATTTTGTTCTCGGCCGAAAAAAAAATCTCTTGAGGTATATACATAACTACATACATCTACTTCTTCTGATCCCATTATACTCCAAAAACAAAAGTCGTTTCAACGTTCAAATTCCAGCCTCACCCCAAACCCCACCACCATGCCCGCCCGCCCGCTTTATATATATATATATATTCAAACTTGAGTTTATTTGTATGTACTTACTTTCTTTACGCTTAGCTGTTCATGCAAGCATATGAAAGGTATTAAGGCTCTCTGCGACGGGCAACGAATTTAAAATGAAGTGAAGGGGGTAGGTAGTGTGGTTGCAAAGCATAGACAGTTTGAAGGTAGGAGGCGGCGGAGGGAGGGTATTCTGAGAGCGAAAGAGAGAGAGAGAGAGAGCCCGACGACATGAAAGAAAGAAGGAAAAAAAGCACAGCAAAAAACACAGGACATAAGTATCAGTCTGATTTGAAAAAAAAAGAAAATAAAAAAAGGAACCGTAGTTCAAAGATACATAGAATACAAGGCGGTGTTATATGTAGAAGAAAGCAAATCATCCATCCGTCCAGAAGGATCAACAAAAAAAAAAAGACTTGATCATCAATCAGCAAAGTAGAAAACTCCGTCCCAAGCAAAAGCAAAGCAAAAGCAAAAAAAAAAAGCCATCAAAAAAAACAGAAGTAAAAAAAAAGAACCCCCACAGAACCCACTATTCGTATAAAAAAAAAAGGTAGTTTGCTTTGTAGATACAAAATCTACACCTCTCGCCCCGGCCTCTCACTCACCAACCAACCAACCAACCAACCAACCAGCCAGCCAGCCGCAGAAAAGGAAAAAAAAAAAAAAATCACCCACTACCCGCCTAGCTCCCTCTCTCTCCCCGCGGCAATTTTTTTTGGCATCTATAAAAAAAAATCCGTGTGAACAAAAAAGAAAAAAAAGAAAAAAAGAAGAAACCCCAAAGAGAAACCCACATAAAAGAGAAAAAAAAAGAAAAAAAAAGGTACTAGAATAAGAAGAAGGGACAAAGAAGTGAATATATGAAGAGGGCTTTTTTGTAATGTCAGGGTAAGTAGGTAGGTAGGTAGGCCGGTGGGGTCAAGATAGACATAACAGGGAAACATGGTATAACAGGCCCTAGGACCAAGCAGTATAGATGGATCGATAGCTAGTACAATACACCCTCTATCCAGCACACCAGGAGGAGGAGGATGGATAGAGCGTGCGCATGCACGTATGTACTGTACTGACTGACTATATGCTGAACCAACCCAACCAGGGTTTCCCGGAGCCGGGAATAGGAAGAGAGTAAGTAAGTATCGTAAGAAGAAGAAGAAGAAAAAGAAGAAGAAGAAGGTAAAGTAAGGTAGTGAGCTGAGCCGAAGAAGAAAGAAGTAAGTAAGAAGAAGAAGAAGAAGAGACCGCCCCAAGGTACGAAGTAAAATAACGTACGAAGAAGTAAAAAAACAAAAGAAAAAGGCACTATGATAGAAGAAGCAGAAGAAGACTAAAACACAACAAATCCTACTTTGGAAAACCAAGACAGACACACAAACAAGTAAAAAACACAGCAGTGTAAACAGAACAAAAAAAAGAAAGGTAAACACCCTACAACACCCCCCCCCCCCCTCGCCTTTCCCCATCCAAGTCAGCTCTCGGTGGAGGAGGATGGATGGGGGGCGGCGGGGAATTCATACCCCGCCCCCCAACTCCCAAACTCCATATCCTCTCTTTCTCTCTCCACTGCACTTTCCTGACAAAGGGAACAAAAAAGACAGACAGCGGGCGAGAACTCCTTTTTCTTTCTTTTTAATTATTCGTTATTGTTGATGTTGTTATTCGTTGTTTGGTTTGTTGTTGGCTTCCATTTCGAAATGACTTTTTATGTATATTTATCGCTTTGTTATTTGGATTCGATAACTTGAGGTGGGGGGGAATTGAGGGTGAGTGTGAGGACGGGCGTTTCTCATCTGTACATGAGGCGAGGGCGAGGGCGAAGAAAGTCATCGTCCGTACAGCCCACCGCTGTGTACCGAGATCCCGCCGCCGTGGTGTGCGTGGTGCGACATATTCATGCCACCGCCGGCACCTGGCGAGCTCATATCGGGGTTCTAAAAAATCCAACCAATTCACGTCAGCGCTCTATTCTCCCAAACCAGATATATCCCACAGCTTCAAACACGACCAGTCCCAGCCCAGGCCCCCCGGCCGCCAAAATGAATAATGGACCCTGCAGCATCTCTTTCATTCGCAGCAACCACTCCCTACAGGAGCGAAAAAAAAAGAGAGGCAGCGGCCCAATGCACCAACCCGTCCCCCTCCCCACAGCATCCACCAATGAAATAACAAAAAAAAGTTGCAAAGCGGGATATCAAGCCCCAGGGAGCTCATTACCTTCTTCCGCTTCTTCTTCTTCTTTTCCTCATTCCACCCCTCTCTTCCACCGCCTCCCAAATCCCTCCCTCCGCTTCCTGCTGCTCCTAGTCCATTACCTCCCAAACCGCTGCCGCCGCCACCACCTCTGTCTCCTCCGCCGCCACTTCCATTATTCACCGGGGGGCCGTCCTCATCGTCATCTCCGTACCCTTCATAACTGGCATCGTCATACCTTCTTCGCTTCTTACTGCGTTTAGGCCTGGCGTCATCCCCGCCCGCAGATACAGACGACAGGCCGCCCGGCGTCGAGCCGTTCACATGTGGGGTTCCGACCGCGACCGCAGGAGTCGTCGCGGCAGTCGCATGCGGAGCTTTCCGGCGGAGCTCATCTTCAAGTCCCAGGATCGAGGCGTCAAACTGGTTGGACCGAACAAGAAAAAAGCACACACACGTTAGTCATTGTTGTCCAAAGCCAACCAACCCAACAACACCCACCTCCCCCCTCCCTGTCTACAGGAAAGGAAAGAAAGAAAAACAATTTTGCAAATGTTTTGTTTCTGTTCCCCCCCGAAGGGGAAGGGAGGGGGGGAGGTAGAGGGCAGTACAAGTCAAGGGATACACACCCCAGGTATATCGCCCTTCGTCATATTCAGACCCTTCCGCAGCTTGTTCATGTCCAGCCCCTTGCCGAGCTCTTTCCCGTGCACGTTCTGGTTGTACCACTCCTCCTCCGGCCACATGAGCAGCGTCCCCAGGAGATCCATCTTATTGGCATCTCCGGCGGCATTGCCGGCGGAAGTGGGGTCCGTCTGCGAGGCCTTGGTGACGACAATGTTCTTGCCCGGGAGGTCATTGATGAAGCCCTTGTAGCTCTTCCGCAGCTTGTTCTTCACGCCCGTCGCCGGATTGAACCGGGCCACTGAGTCGGCGATCGGTCGCAGGCCGTAGAGGGCGAGCAGGTTATCTGTAAGGTCTGGGTAGGAAGGTTCATGCGCTGTTGCGTGTTAACCCTCATTTTCTCTTGATTCTGCCTGTTTTTATTGAATTTTTCATTGCATTTTTTTTACCACACCTACCGCGACAAGAGGGAGGGGTGGGGGGGATGAAGGAAGACGGGAAAGAGGGAAGGGGGAAGGGGGAAGGGTTAACCAACGTTTCGGGCAGACTAAATAGTATGTTGACACATCTGGCTGAGAGAGCACCTCATGCTCGCTCGGTATGGGGGGAGATGCATCGGGCATGTATCCCTGCGACATTGAATTCCTGTAGCGGAGAGCGGGAGCGGTGGTGGGTGCGTTCCTGTCGTAAGGGCTGCTTGTCCGCCGCCTTTTGTGGGACTTTTCATCGTCATCCTCCATGTTGGTGTCGCCGTCGGTGTCCTCGTGCGACGTTGTTGGGGGCACCGTGCCCGCAGCCGAGCTTGTCGGTGTGAGGAGCGTGGAATTTGGTGCTGTTGTTGTCGTTGTTGTGGCTGTGGACGACATGGACGACGTGGGTTGTTGTTGGTGATGGTGCTGATGATGCTGCTGCTGCCGCGACATGTTATTTGGGAGGGAGGACGAGAAGGAGGTGGAGGTGGTGGTGGTTGTGGTAGAGGAGGAGGATGAGGATGAAGAGTTGAACGAGGCGTTGTTCAGCAGCGGAGACGAGTGTGGCGGTGAGACGCCCGCGGCTACCGACGAGTGGTACTTTGTGGTTGTTGTGGGCGCGGTTGTGGAAGATGAAGACGAAGTGTTGTTGGTGGAAGAGGAAGTGGTGTTGCTTGAGCCAGCATGGTTGGCGGCGGACATGTAGAAAGGGGGGGACAGAGGAGTGGTAGGCTGCTGGTGGTGCTGATGGTGCTGCTGCTGCTGCTGCTGCTGCTGTTGCTGCTGCTGCTGGTGTTCCAGGGGAGGCGGAGGATGAGGGTGGTGGTGGTTGTGGGAATAGAGGGTTGTCATACGCGACGACGGGGTCGGGGGAGGTGTCTGTGACGACGAAGAACTGATTTTGGCGGTTCTTTTTTTTTTCTCTTTTCGGTTTCCTTGGTTGACTGACGGTGGAAAGGCGTCAATCAATCAGAAAAAGGAAGAGAATGTGATGGTGATCAACAACGGCAGAGAGAGAGGGAAATAGAATAATAGTTAATTCCTCCTCTTCTTCTTTTTCCCCCCTTCAAAAAAACAAATAAATAGAAAAGGTCGTTATTAGAAGAATTCCTTTGAGACCCCGTGAAGAGAGAAATCAACCCTTTGCTTTCCGATGGAAAGAAAAGAAAAAAAAAGTTGGTCGTGAAACGCTGCTGCTGCTGCTGCTGATGTTGCTTAATGCCGATCGTAGAGCGTGTGGATCGTTGCTAGGTGATGATGGTTCGCGTCGATGGATGGGCGATGATGTCGAAACCCTTTTTTTCCTTCTCTTTCCCCCTTCCGACCGTTTCGAAACAAGTGTCCTTTTTCTATCAGAGAGAGAAATAGAAAGAAGGCAAAAGAAAGAGAGAGAAGAAAACCAGGCAGCGCCCTAATTAACGAGAGGAGAGATATAGCGATATATATCGTCCGCCTTCCCAGAAAAAGGTACTTACGGAAATTAATTCACGGCCTAAAAAAAAGAGATCGGCGTTGGAATCGTCTGTCTTGTCTGACCGCTCTAGTAGGTAGGTATGTATGTATGTAGAAGAATCTCGTCTCCACAGGCTCCTATTACGGGGTTGTAGAGATAGAGATGGGTGATTGGGGTGAGTGAGAGAGAGTTTGGGGGGAGGGGGGGAAGTAGTACAATCTTGCGCGGGTAGAGAGGGAGGGGGGGGGGGGTTGGAGGAGGAGCTAGGCAGGTAGAGTAGGTTGCTTTGCTATCCGATGAAGCCCGTTTTCCCTATCCTATTTTCTATTTTCCCTATGACCTAACACCAGCCCTTTTTCTGCTTCTTCTTCTTCTTCTTCCCCAACTACTAACTCTCTTCTTCTTCTTCTTCTTCTTCTCTTCTGCTCAACAACTACTACAGGGGCCGACCTTCCCTCTTTTCTTCTTCTTCCTCCCTTTATCCTTGATATCCTAATTCCTACGCAATTCCTCCCTAATTCCTACTTTGTATTTTTCCTGCCGTAGATAGCTAATTTTTTTTAATTATTATTTCTAGTTGGTTGCGGCTGCGGCTGCGGTTGTGGGGATGGTGGTGGTGGTGGTGGTTGGTAGCTAGCGGTGGTTGTGGGCTTTAGGCGGCGATGGATGTATGGGCTGGCTGGATGTATGGGGGGGGCCGTGGCAAATACTCCGAGACCGATTGATCCTTGACTGGTAATGGGGTATGGGGGGTGGAGGTTAGGGGAGGTGGGGGGGGGGTACTCTGGATTTTTACTGTCTAAGAGAGAGTGAACGACGAGCGTACTGTCGTTTTTTTTTCCGTGGGGATCAATTTTTGGGGGGAAGAGGGGAGGAGGGAGGGGAGAGTAAGTGAGAGAGAAAGGAATGAGAGTGAGTGAGAGAGAGCGTAGAGTATGTAAGTAAAAAAGTAAAGCAGGTAAAAGCTAGGTAGATAGGTGGTAGGTAGCGCAGCAGGTCCGTTCCACGCAGGACTGACTGGGACTTGGATTTTGTGGGTAAGGGTCAGACAGACCAGACACGGCGACGGATGGATGGGGTGGGCGCTCGCTCGCTGGGTGTGGGTGGGATTGGTGGGTGGGTGGATGCTGGGTGTGGTGGTGGTGGTGGTGGTGGGCGTGGAGGCAACAACCCCGGACAGACAGACAGACAGACAGACAGACAGGCAGGCAGGCAGACAGGGTGTGTGAAGGAAAGAGGTGATGGTGGTGTGTGAAGATGCACCGAGTGAGCGAGTGTGCGCGCCTCTCCCTTCCTCATTCTTATCCTTCTTACTTTTCGACTTTAATTCCATTCTATATACTCCTCGCAGGCACAGAGAGAGAGGTATCAAACATACAATTCCTCCAGACGGCCGCCCTGTGCCCACCCCCCGAGCTGGCTGGGCCCAATTGTACTACATACAGACATGTACCTACCTTCTACTGCTCTGCGGTGTGTGGGAGAGTTACGGTACCTATCCCCCCCCCCCCCCCCCGGTCAGCCATAACCGACGCTCCCCGTTTTTCCATTCTATGAATCTGTTCTGTTCCCTCAAGCCTAGATCTCTCTCTCAGCAATAAATAGTATCAATTATGACATCTAGACCTTCCCCCTCCATCCCTCCTTACACGCGCTGTGCGCAACAAACTCCTGCCATGTAACACAGTACCTAGCTTCTCTTTCTTTCTTCCCCCCCGATGAAACAGCCCGCAATGATTAACGACGGGCGCGCGACCCCCCTCCACCCCCAGAAAAATAAAAATAAAAAAATGCGGCGAACCAGATTCCCACACTCCCCCCCGTATGCGGGTCACGCAAGCAAGGGGGAGGGAGGTGGGAGACGGAGGGGGGTGTAGAGAAAGAGTATCATGGTAATTTTTTTTTTCCATTTTTTTTTTCCTGCTGGATGATGGATGGGGTTTCCATGCAGTGGCCGCCAGCAAGCAAGCAGGCAGGCAGGCAGGCAGGCAGGCAGGCAAGTAAGCAGGTCTGGTCTGGTCTGTATGTGATGTGTAAAGTAGGTAGAGGGAGGTCGCAATCTACTGTACATACATCGTACCTACATACCGGGGGAGAGGGGAAGGGGCATAACCTACGGGCTCCACAATTTGTACACGCAGGGTTACGGGGGTGACGCCCTGGACCACCGGTAGAGTACCAACCGTGGCAGAGTTGAGCCAGGGCCAGCGTCGGTCGGCCACACACACCACATCACATCACATCCCCCCAGCGAGCGAGCGCCTAGATAGGAAGTGTAGGGCAGTGGGTGCTGTAGGTAGGGCAGGTACAACGCGACCAAACAGAACAAACCTTTTTTAATTTTCCCCATCACACAAGAGGGCGAGCGTCCCTCCCACCATCCCCCCCGCCCCTCGCTTCGCTCCAGACCAGGTATGTAGCTAGAGTAGAGAGAGACAGAAAAAGGGCTGCCAGATATATGGCTAGACCGTGTTGGTACCAAAGTGACACGTCCGATCTGGCCGTCTGTTGCGGGAGGGATGGCAAAGTCAAAGGGAAGATTCTCAGAAGGGGTGGGGTGGGGTGGGGGATTGGTGTGGTGGGTGTGGTGGTGTGGTGTGGTGGGTGTGGCGGGTGGTGCGAAAGCGAAAGGGGAAAGGGTCGCAAAGGCAGAGAAAGAAAGAAAGGGAAGCTTCAGGGAAAGGGAACCTGCAGACCAAGAAAAGAGGGTTGGATGGATGATGAGTGGGTGGATGGATGGGGGATCGATGGGATGGGTGGATGTGTGGAATCTGGATGGAATAAGGGAAGGACGGGGCGAGCGAGCGAGGGGTGCCTGGAACTAACTGCGAACAACATGATCGATGATGCTTCTTTTTTCACTTCCTCTTTCTTCTGCTGCAGCTGTATCGAGCAGCAGTGATACATCTGCCTCTGCCTGCCTCTGCCTGCCTCTGTCTCTGTCTCTGCCTCTTGCTGCCCAGCTCTGCCCTGCCTGCCTGTGTCTGGATTAGAAGGCTGTGCTCTTCTTCTGCTTCTTCTGCTTCTTCTGCTTCTTCTGCTTCTCGTTCTTCGCCGAGACTCGTCCCAGCAACGACGGCGACGTCAATGATGACATCTCGCCCCACAGCTACAAGCAGTTAGCGCGCGCCCCGACCAATCAGCCACAACAACCCACAGAGACCTTGAAACTCAGTCAATGATCCACAAGCTGTGATTCACACCTACACTTTGCTACGACCACAACGTTTTCTGTGAACTTACATACATACCGTACCGTCCGATACCAATATTACATAAAATAATATTAATCCTAATAGAAACAAATCCTCCCTTATAAAACCAAATACTCTCCATCTAAACCCCCCACCGGTGTGCCCACAATTGCAATGGGCAACGACGACTACGGCGACGCCCCCGAGGCCGATCTCACCGCCGCCCTCGAGGCCGCCGAGCGCACACAAGCCCCCACCACAGTAGCCCCCGCAGCCCCCGCAGCCCCCGCATCCCCACAGCGGCCTACCTCAGCTGTAGGCAAAACCCCCGTACAGCAGCCCGTCCCGCAGAAGCTACGTCCCGCTAGGTCCTCAATCATCGTCAGCACGCGACAGGTATGATACCAAGTATAGCTATAGCTATAGCTACAGCTACATGTAGTTATATGCAGATATAGCATATATCTAATCTTTGGGGGGGGGGAAACAGAAAGGAAACCCAATCCTCACATACATCAAGAACGTCCCCTGGGAATACGGCGACATAATCCCCGACTACCTCGTCGGCGCCAGCACCTGTGCCCTCTTTCTCAGTCTCAAATACCACCGTACTCCCCCCCCTCCCTTCTCTCCCCCTTCCACCCCCCAGCCATACTAACACCCCCCCTAGGTCTCCACCCCGAGTACCTCTACACACGCCTCAAGCCCCTCACCAACACCTACACCCTCCGCCTCCTCCTCGTCCTCGTCGACATCGACACCCACGCTGACCCCCTGCGCGAACTAACACGTACCTGCCTCCTCCACGACCTCACGCTGCTCCTCTCCTGGTCGGCCCCCGAGGCCGGCCGCTACCTCGAGACGTACAAGATGTACGAGCACGCCTCGCCCGCGGCCATCATGGAGCGGGCCTCGGACGACCCGGCGACGCGCGTGGTCGAGGTGCTGACGCAGGTGCGCAGCGTGAATCGGACGGACGCCGTGGCGCTGGTGAGCAATTTTGGGACGGTAAGGGGGGCCGTGAATGCGGGGGCGGAGGAGGTGGTGATGGTGCAGGGGTGGGGGCAGAGGAAAGTGGAAAGGTGGGAGAAGGCCGTGGGCGCCCCGTTTAGGGGGGGTGGTGGGGGGGGGGTGGGGCCGATGAAGTCGAGGGAGGCGAGGGCGGTGGCGGAGAGACGGAGGAGGAGGGTGGGGGCGAGGGTGGGGGCAAAGTTGGGGATTGGGGGGTGGAGGAGGTGGGGGATGAGGGGGTGGGGGAGAAGGAGAAGGAGATGGAGCAGTGGGTGGTGGAGGATGATGAGGAGGCGTTGATGGCCGTGGCGGAGATGGAGACGGAGGAGCGGAGGAGGGCGAAGGAGCTCGAGATGAGGAAAGGGAAAGGGAAGGAAGTAGATAGACCCGTCGAAGCTGCATCTGATGATGATGAAGGTGCTGCGTCAGGCATTATGGATGCACTGACAAAACTACAAGAGCGCGGGACTTAGAGATATGGAGCTTGATTAATTAATTGTAAATATGTAATTGCTGCGCTCTCCCAATTTTTTTTTTCTTGTAAAACCGATCATTGGCCAATATCTTCCCGGGTAAATAGTGGTTTGTGCGGTGCTACTATAACAGAATACGCTATTGAAATAAATTAGCCACCCTCTCCAGTGATCATTACCCCCAACGTTTTAGCCACGGCTGCATCATAGACCCCTAACCCTCACCGCCAGCGGCCCGTGCCCGTGGCACTGGGCTTGGCTCGCCCGGCGGGAATCGATCGGGGTGGCTTGCGGGGGGCTGCACTTACTATACGCCCCGATATATATTACATGTAATTTCCTCGGTCTCCCCACAGCTATGCCACATCTATCCAGATACACCGGGCCCCTGGATTGACAAACCAGAGTAAAAAACGACCTCAGCTATATAGCTCACAACCACCACCCTCTCCGCGGCGCTGCAGCTGATGTAGCTGTATCAACACCACACCATACCCGCACGTTTCATCCCCATATCCACTATCATCTGGCTATAGACTGCGCGTGTATGAGTGTGCATGCAGATTTATCGGGGGTGGCTAGTTCCGGTTCCGGGGACTGAACTTTACGCTGCGCTCTGGTACGCATCGTGTTGGGGGGTAATTCGGCGGACCTCCCTGAGCTGATCGATGGGCAGTTATAGGAGAAAGCAGAAACATGTATTAGCAGAAACATATATCAACACCTACGTGTAGCTAGCTATAGCTCTAGCGTTTCTACGCCGACACCGCAGGCCTAATATCACAACTGAAAAACTTCAATTGATCAGAGCGACAGAAGATCGACCTCACACGTACAAAGCTATCAATGCCCACATATATTATAGCTAGCTAGCTATATAGCTATAGCTACCTACTGTATATACTCCATCCAATCCTCATCCCAGATCCTGCACTCAGTGGACCCGCCGGTTTAACCCTCTACCAGACCCACCCACCAAGAACTCAGTGCACCCGATCTCCAATCACCCGTGCGCGCGCGCAGCAGACGCAACCCAACCCCAGATACCGCCACCGATCCCATCGCGGGGGACCGGATCCGATCAATTAATGGCGAAGAGGCAGATCAGACAGTTCTCTACCTGAGATCGGCTGGCCCGGTTCGGAATCTGCCTGCCTGTCTGGCTGGCTTTTGAATATATCCGACAGACAGCGCGGGGGCGGGGTGGGTGGGGGATTGAGACATTGGGTGGATCGTGGAGGGGTGGATAGAGGGGTGGAGGAGGAGGGAGGTCGAGATAGTTGGAGGTCAGGAAGTGAGGGAACTGGATGGTAGAGTGATGGTTCGTGTTCTGCGCAGCTAGGCCATTGAGGGTTATGGGTCTGCGCATGAAAACTCTATGGCGCCCCCGCCGCGCGCTTTTCAATGCCCTACCCTGAAGTTGCAATTGATACATAGCTACCAGGGAAGGAAGATATTGGGGTGGAGAAATATTATACCTGCTTCGAAAAATCTCACTGCTTGCATGTCATTACTTTTTCCTTAGCTCCATGGAGCAGCAGCATGGTATGAGATGAGTCCCCGTACCATGGCATCTACATACGGCCCGAGAAAGAAGAAAAAACTAAATGCCCGCTGCAGGGCCCCCTGGGTGCTCTCGGTACATAGCTAGAGCCTAGCCCCAGAATCTATTGTCAGGGGTAGGTAGTGTATATACATACATGTATGTACTGTGGTGGCTCAGCTGCAGTTGCAGCGGTATTTATATTGGGGTAGCTGCGCGGTCTGTGGCTCGTGTGTAGATACATGTGATGTAGATAAAGGAGTACTACTACTACTACTACTACTACTACTACTACTGTTCCATAGCTAGACAAGATACGGGTTGTAGGGAATATGGGGATTTAGGTGTTTTTATATTAGGCGCCCATATATCTAGCTAGCTGGCCCCCACGCTTTGCTCCTTCACAGGTGCTCACTCGGCCACCAGAAGGGCCGGGGAAGACAGGAAAGGAAGCTTGACCTGGCTGTTAAGCTTGACATAGTGTTGTATTGCATTGGCTCGAGTATGTTCAGGAGAGATTGATGTGGGATGGACTGCGCCGCGCTGTGGTCACTTTTTGGTGTTATGGAATTCGAATTGGGGGTGGGATGGGACGTACGGATCTGGTGTGGGGAGTTGGTCCATACCGGCGCGCGATTGTGGGCCTGAGCATCTCGGTGCTTGAAGTATATCAGATCAGATCTATATATACATGCATCAACGTATATATCTAACGCCTAGAGTAATTACACGCCTGAATTCATGAAACATGCCAAAATCACACAAAGAATAGGACAAAGGATAAGAAGCTGGAGGCGAATATACACACCAATAAAGAACAAAAGTTAACTAAGCCTGGACTGTATACGAGTCTAGACTATCAAAACCTGGAGGCATCACAGAAAATACTAGCTTGGTCTACATATTGGCTAGCTAGCGATATATTAGCTCATGATCAGCAAAACTTCCAAACGCAACCTTCCACCATTAGGCGGTATCTTTAACAGATCCTACTTCTCGTCGTAGATGTCGGCGTTAGAAATTGGTGGCTACTGGCGGGTGCTGTAAAGATGTCTGTTGGTTCGTCAAGTATCAATGTTTGGGGATACGAGGTTGATTGCAAGCTGTTAAATACATGTATATCCACATATATAGACAGCATTGATGCTGTCCTCTAGTGCTAGATATGTAGTCAGTGTAGGGTGGCTTCAGTACACGCTGTATTATACATCCGTGCCACGTTGATAAAAATATTGAAAGCGTCGTGGCTTTAATTAAGCTGGTGAAGCCAGATATATATAGTGCGATGGAGTATTTAATTAAGGAAATCGCCTCCGAACCTCCTCATAGGATTATCATTTATGATTCATGCTTCGATCCATCGAAATACTTGATCCTACATGAGCCAGCTGTCAAGGCTATTGCAAAGTCATTCCGGCTCCGGAAGCTGAGGATCCCCCTATAAAGGACCGAAAAATGGGAATCTAGCAAGCTACCACGAGTACGTATATATTTTGTCCAGAGCTCTTTAAAAAAGGCATGGAGATGTCAGGTCAGAAATAGGCCAGTAATTCAGAGTGCGATTCACCAACTACAGGTATGAAGATCTAAACCAGCTCCCATCCCGTTCGTTAAAGTCGATGTATCTACTGTCACTGGTCTCATATCGATTCTTTCATGACTCTGGATAGGCATTTGTTACGATTTCTCCCTTCCATAATTGCCAGAACTTGGTGGCCGGCAAAACAGTGAGCCTTCCATGAAAAGGTATTTCAATCACATGCACACCCCACTTCATTAATATATATAGCGCTAACTACGCCATTGAAGATCCCGGGCTATGTTCGCGAATGGGCCAGAACAAAGCTCGATATAGATTACAGCTAGCTATCTAGCTGGCCGTTGTACGGGTACGAATTGCATGGCCAATATATATCAAACAGATCGTTTTCGCCGACGTATTTGGGTAAATATACTTCGTTACTACACTACACCAACACTCAGTTCGTCCAAAGTTGCACGAGCAGAGCAAACAAGAGTACGTCTCACATCCCACCGCATCCCGTGCACCCTCGTACAAGATATCAATTGCGTACCTGCACGCCGACGCAGCGGGGTGCATGAGAGGAAGCTTATAGAGAGCCTCCCTCCCTCCCTTCTTTCCTTCCTTCCTTCCGTACCCCCACTCCCGAAGGAAGCCACAATGCACGTGACCGAACTCATCTATCAATCTCACCCAGCCGGCCACGGCCATGCAAGAAGACATCATTCCGGCCTCATTCCAACTTTTGAATTCCAACCCTCTTCTTGTACCTTTGGGGCAGTGGGTACATGTGCTGGGTATCGCTTCCAGCACTCTACCGCATCCGGTACCGACCCTGGAGAGCTACCTTGTAGCTACATGTAGCTACCATCGTCTGCGGTCATCCAACCCTGCTGCATCCGCATCACATCCACATCCACCACATCCAACCGGCAAAATCAGGGCAACCCTTACACCACACCACCACTCACCTGTGACCTCTAAGTTACTCTGCTACAGCAGGATACAAGTCCCGGGGGAGAAGGAAAAAAAAAGCGGAGGAAAAAAAAATGTTTTCGCCAACTCACATGGTCGCACAACTGCTGCTGCTGCACAAAGAAAACATTTTTTCTCTCTTGCGCGCTGGAGGTAGATACATGATACTACTCGTAAACGAGTACACTTAATTCTACATCATGCAGATGACCTAACCGGAATAGGATCAGTAGTAATTAATCAATGAAGAAAAAAAAAAAGAAAAAAGATCAGTAGTAGAGTAAGAGGGTCGAGTGATGGGTGGTGACTCACATTTTCTAGTAAGTACCTCACCTCGCATGTTTCATATCCACACATAGATCGAGTACTAATCGGTGCCGCTAAGTTTTTTGCTTTTGCTTTTGTTTTCCTGATGCTGAGGAACAGCCCGATAATTTAGGAGGGCTGGAAAACAATCTTTTATATCCCCCAGCCCTCTTACCCGCCCATCTCTCATCGCATATCCAATCATTACCAATACCAATACCACGGATTCAACCGCTGGGCAGTCGCGCCACGATGCGGCGTCCCTCTAAGTTAAATTATTGTGCAGGAGTTTTTTTTTTAAAAAACCGGCTGGCCATAAGCACATGTAGCTATGGAGGAAGAATCCAAACGACAAACTGCAATACCTTTGACAACGACTCCCTCCAGTGACCGGAGGAAAGGAGGAGGGGGGCTCTAATCACCCGTATTCTCCCGAGATGCGGTGTGCGCGGTACGGATGATGTGCCCATGAGATGCTTTTTCTCTACATCACATGTAGGTACTCTAGAGCAGAGCAGTCCGTCAATGGTTAGTCTAGTCTTCTGATATAGCCTACCCCGAGTACTCTAGAAGAGCACATACTCAAATACCGCCTGTATATAGCTACACTAGATAGAGTACGTACTCCTCCCACTTCCCGGAAATGATATACGGGAGGCTCCAGATGGCAGAGACCGGCGGACGCTAGTAGGGTACCTCTGTAGCTCATTGCACGTTTGATCGAAGGCTCAGCACAAAAAGCAAATAAAAACGAGCAAAAAGAATACCGGGGTGAGGAGAGTGCGGTAACGGTGCATGCTTTTTCCCCCTACTCTACACATGGCCGATCCTGAACAAAAGCTACAGATGAGGATCAAGCCGAGATCTCCCCCGCCAACTGCTCTAGCTAGCTTAGTACATAGGAGACCGGCCTTGAATGGAATCGGCTTTGTGGCACAAATTACAAGATATACTGACTCCTTGTCCTCCCATCCATCCATCCCCTCCCGTGACATGCAGGCAAATAAGAAAGAAGAAATAACTTTTTTGGTTCCCGTGAAAGCCCCTTCGATCCCACATGGAGCACCGATCCAATCCCACCTATGTATGTAGTAGAGCAACCCGGGCCACCAAACCCGGCCCGGCCCATGCCATCCAGATTTAATAAAAACTAAATAAAATCAAAATACTCAAAAAGAAAAAGAAAAATAGACAAAAAATAAAAAAAATAAAAAAAAAACTATGAAAAAAACATATCACAAAAAACGCCTCCCCGCCCCGGCCGCCGCCGCCATTCACAATAAACCATACCTCCCAAATTTAAAAACTGTGAAGAAAAAAAGAATCACGAACTGAGCAGATCCATCACACTCATCCCCCTTCCTTTCTTCTCTGGTATTACACCGCCACCACTACCCTGCCTATTACTCCCTGCCGCACTCACACCCGCAGCCTCGCTCCCCCGCCGACTCCCATCCGCCAGCAGCAGCAGCGCATGCGTCGCCTCCGTATCCACCTGATCAGCAAGCGAATACCCCTTCGGGAACAGCCCCGGCGACGCCAGCTGCGGGAACAGATTCGGCGATGTAGCGGCCGACGCAGACAGCGGATACAGGCCCGGCGAGGGCTGCGGGAACAGGTTTGGCGACGGCGCTATCGACGCGCGGCCACCACCGCCAGAGGAGCGGGGATACAGCGTGGGCGAGGGGTGCGCGGACATGATGTGTGGCTGCGGGAGCTGCTGTGGCTGTGGCTGTGAGTGGGAGGGGGTGTAGCTGGTGGATGTCGATGTCGAGTTGGACAGCGAGAACTGCGATGTCGATGTGGGCGAGTACTCGTGCGCGTTTGTGCAGCTCAGATACGGCGATGCGTGTTCCGATGCTGGGTAGTAGCTTGCAGCGGTAGATGCAGCAGTAGCAGCAGTAGCAGTAGCAGCAGTAGCGGTGCTGATTGGCTGCACTTCCGTACTACTACTACTACACGTCCCAGCTACCGGCACCTCCTCCATGTCCGCCATATCCTCATCATTCACCTCGTTCGCCCCGTCCTCTGCGTCGTCCGCATCATCCTCGTCGTCGTCCTCGTCGTTGTCGTCGCTGTAGCCGCCGGGCGGCAGCGTGGGCACTTTGTTCTTGTGCGTTGCGGCGCTGTTGGATGCTTTGAGGTCGGCGACGCATTGTTCGAGGTATTTGAGGTACTCGATGCTTGCCTGTGCATGGGGGGTGAAATGTGTCAGCCGGGTGTGTGCTCGAAACCATGGTTTTCAAGTATTGGGGGTTGTACAAAAAAAAAAAAAAAAACTAGAAACTGAACAAAGGGCCAAACGATTATAAAAACCAAAAAGTAAAAAAAAAAATAAAAAAGTAAAAATAAAAATAAAAAATAAAAAAAGCGGTAATAACTATCATTATCACCGCCGCAACCTCCAAAACAACCACCCCCCATAAAAACGTTCAAAATAAAAAAAGCAACCCACCTGAAGAATCGCAAGCTTATGCATCTCCACCCCATTACACGCCGGAATCATCCCCTTCAGCACTCCAAACTCCTCATTCATCTTAAACCTCCTCCGGCGCTCAATTAGACTATGCGCCGTCTTCCTCGCAATCTTCCTACCCACCGCCGTCGTCGCCTTTCCGCCCTCCTTTCCCCCCTCCTCTCCTCCCCCTACTCCTGCGCCTCCCTTCCCACCATCCTTCGCAGCACCCTTCCTCCCACCCTTCGCCCCCGCCGCCGACGACCCCGACTTTGAATCTCCACCACCACCGCCGCTACCACCGCTGCTGGACGAAGCCGCGGCAGGCTTCATCTGTATAATCTTCCTATTCCGTGTCGGCGGTGGCGGTAGCGTGATTGTGTCCACCTGCTGCTGCTGCTGCTGCTGCTGCTGCGTCTTCTTCTTCTGCCCGTCCAGCGTCGCTCTCCGACGCTTCTTTGGTGGCGGCGAGGACGTCGGCGGTGTAGCTACGGCGGAGGAGACAGCGGTGGTGGTGGTGGTGGTTGTGGGAGAGACATCTTTTGAGCCGAGAGCGGGCGGCGGCAGCGTGAATGCGAGCTCGAGGGAGGAGAGGCTGGGCGGGAGCTTTGGCGGGAGGTCGAGTGATGATTGGGGTGTTGGGGGGAGGATGGGGCGGGGCATGGTGCTTGGAGGTGTGGTGGGTGCCACGGTGGTTGTGGTTGGTGGTTGGTGGTTAGTGGTGGTGATGATTGATATGTCTGTGGTGCGGGCTGGGTTGGTGGCCGTGGCCGTGGTTGGGTGTGGTGGGGAGGTGTGTAAGTAGGTAGTTAAAAGAAAAACACACAGGTATATATGCGTATATATGCTGTGATTGGTTGGCAGTGGTATGTAGAATGAAGGGGGGGGTGAGAGTGAGAGAGTGAGAGAGTGAGAGAGTGAGAGTGAGAGAGTGAGAGAGTGAGAGAGTGAGAGTGAGAGGGAGGAAGGGAAAGAAGGAAGGAAGGAACGGGAAAAGGAAAAGCCACCACCGGGAGAGTGGGAGATACGAGGGGTTTATTAATATCCCCCTAGGTCTTCCCACCTTTTTTTCTCACCTCTTTTACCACCTCCACATGTACGGTACAAGCTTTTTTGGCCTCCGATGCATACATACAGGCACGAGAGGCACGTACCCATCACCACTGGTCCGTCCGAAATAAATATACCGCGCACCAAAAATCGCGGGGAAAATCCGGGCAGGTATGTAGGTAATTCACCAGCAACTCGGGTTACTCGATAGCATTAAAACACACACGCACACACGCACACACACATGCCCACAGCTTTTTTTTTTCTTTTGAGTGGGGGAAGATGCCTTCGCTCGATACGACGACGGAGTCTAAGGGTATGCCAAACTTCCAATTAGGTAGGCCCTTTGTGGGACAATTATGTTATGCACTTTATATGTGTACATTGTCAATCCGAAGGGAAACCCAAAGATGCTCAAGGAGGAACAGAGTATGAATCTGGTTAGACTATTTAGACATTTCAACTATGTAGAGAGTACGTATATCGACGTAGAGCACACATGTTGCAGCTTTATGGCTACCGTTCTTTTTATCTCTGAGCAATTGCGAGAGAAAATTGGCAGCAGCGCCGTTCTACCCTAGCTAGCTGCCCTCTACAGTTTGAAAGGGATGAGGCGAGTGTCGCGTGCCCGTGGGGAAACTGATAGGCTGCGATCGAGTCTCTACCCATGGCTGGGGGGAGGGCGTGCTCAGGATCGAGCTCTGATTGGTCCATTCAACCTGCCAGAGGTCGCGTGTGTTGGGTTGGGATCTGACTGGATGCTTAAATTCGCTCGACCGATGACTGGGGGTGGGTTGGTGGGTAGCAACGACGTTTCATCCGGGTACCCAGCTGGTTACCCGGCTGGACAGACAGAAGCACGTAGTACGGGTGGGGAAGGAAGGAAAACGTGCTGCCTTCTCAAACCCTTGATAGGCACGCGGCGGAGCAATTGGTTTGGTAGCTTGCGAGCGGGAATGGGCGAGATAACAGAGGCGTCATTAGGCCTTGATCCTGGAGATTATTGTTCCAATATGTGTTGAATTCAGGATGCCCGGCCGGCATGGCATTGCACGTGCCCTGTATACAGTCCTCTTGTCAACACCGCACTGCAACGCTGCGCAGGCCAGGAGCTGGAGCTACCATATCCGTATGTAGATGCACCAATTATTTACCCGTATGTAGCTGATAGATAACAAGTACTTATCGTAGAGCTCGTTGTGCAACTGGGAGCGGTGTGTTTTGAGTCCCAAGCTGGGGGCTCAAGTAGGATGCAGAAGTACTCAACACCAAGTAAACAGGCCTAACCCGGAAGGTGATATTCATTCTTTGGTGGTGAGGCCCGCCTTAACTACTCCCGCTGCACAGGCGTATTCTCAATGGGAAATCCGTAAAGGGCTCATATATCGTGCCACTCCCTTACTTCTCACAGTCCTTTCGCAAACGTCCCAGGTCCGGGAGGAAGATACCCCCGTAACTCTCCGGGTCCTCTTTGAAATAAAAGACTGAGGTGCTTTTGGCTTATTAACTCTTTATGGCACTGGCAAGGATCTCGAGATCTATTATCTTAAAACCTAACCCTGCCTGTAGCTGACATAAGCAAGATTACATGTAGGATGGACTGTTGAAACATTCCGTAGGGCAATTAATAGCTTCAAAAGAGTTTTTATCCATCCGCGATTTGGAGTTAATTATTCGTGGAAGTTGGAAGTTTTGGGATTGCGCCAACACTATGGTATGATCAAGCCCTCATGCGGAGCATTGCCTATCCATGTAGTACTAACAGCCACTCGTCTTGGGTTAGATATATAGCCTGCTATGATCCCTAATAGTTAAAGACATAAAGTCGTTGTTGCGACGTAGGCAAATAGCTGAGTTCTCCGGAGTGGTGACATTGTTTGTCAACGATCGTACCATCATGAACTATCCACTTCTGGAAGACACGTCAAAATAACCAAAGTTCTTTTCCCGATGCAGAACTTGTGGAAATTTGATGTTTGGCTGTGCGTGTGCCCCATTACTCGATTCAGACATTGTGGCTTTAAAAACGCACGCTACCAGAGTATCCAGCTGGGTATAAATAAGTAGTACATAGTGCTTGATAATCCCCGAGGAAATTTTCTGTAACACTCATTTCTGATCTCTGAAAAGCCTTCAAAGATGCTCATCGGACTACCGGTCTTGAAGACCATCTACCTGCTCGTCGCGAGCTCCCTCCTTGCCCAGCCGGTACTATCGTCAGGACGTAAAGATGGCGAAGTTCTTCTCTGGATCGACTTTGACGGAACAATCGCGACGAATGAGGCTTTCGAGACATTGGCGCTTGCTGCGTACGATTCCATGACCGCTGAAGAAGCAGCGCAATTCCCGCCCTGGAGGTGATTTTGAAATACCCCCCAAATCCAAGGTATCAACCAAACCGGTCAGCTGACTCGCGCCGGGAATTTTTTTTTTTTTTTTTTTTTTTTTAGCTACTATGGCGATGTCTACTATGCCGAATATCTTGACTTTGCCGACAACTATGGGCCCCGTGACAATATCTCTGCAGAGATTGCCTACCGTTCCTCTCCCGCTCTCCACAAAGTCGAATCCGACTCATTCGAGCGTGTGTCAGAGGCTGGTATCTTTGAATATATGCAATTCCCCATCCTCCAGAAGGCCGCCGCTGCGGTCACCATTCGCGAGGGTTTCTGGAAGATGATTGCATCATCCCTAGAGTGCGGCATCACCCCGCGCATCGCATCCCTCAACTGGAGCGTCCGCTGGATCCGTCATGTTCTGCGCGAAGACCTGAAGAGAATGCGCGCCAATGCTACCGCAGAGGAGCGCAGATGGCTCAAAGCCGACCTCGCCGAGGACATTGCCATCTACTGTTCCGAGATCCTGCCTGACGGCATGGTAAGGGCCAATAAGCTCGACTTCCCAACCAGGCTGCACACCGGTATGGACAAGGTTGAGCTTATGGCACGATTTGAAGCGGACAGAAGAGGGAAGAAGGAGGAGGCCGACAGGGTTTTATTTTTCGGGGACTCGACGAACGATCTTCCCCCGCTGTGGCTTGAGCCTACTACGGTCGGCGTGGTTGCGGGGCTGGATAGTGGGATGAAGAAGACTTTGACAAAATTTGGCATTGAACTTGTGAAGCTGGATCCGGAGGTGAAGGTTCAAGATACGGTTGGAGAAGGTTTCTTGTACCAGACGGATGAGTATTTTGCTGTTGGGTCTTGGTTGACCGGAGAAAGTTGCAGAAAGAGGGAGGGTCATTATTAGATTTGGAGACCAGGTACTAGATTTCGTGTAATAATAAACGCACCTGCATGATTGACATGGAGGGAAAATCCCTATGGCTCAGTTGTAGCTGAGCACTGCGGTAGTGATGGAGACACAGGTGATGCGTTGGGTTAGTTGCCCGAACTCAAGATAAAGGACGGATGGAGGGACGATCCGATCCGATCAAGGTTTACAAGTATATACGAGCATTTATGATCGACCAATATAACAGATCATACTGCACCCTTACTCTAATGAGCTCAGCTTGCAACACGTGCATGCAATACATCAGAAGCCTCAGTCAGCAGAATGATTCGCTAATAAGCTACGAGGTTAATTACTAGAACAGAGCGAAAACCAGACCTCTTTTGAAATCTATACAATCACATGTAGATAGAAGCTTTATCTTTGATCTTGGTTGCCGTGCACTTTCGCATTTCCGCCTTGCGGCGAGCGAGACATGTGATTGACGAGTGACAGTATATGATTTAGCTCTTCCCTCCATTCTACTTCTCTTTAAGCTTTGTGGACTCGGGCTAAAAAGGCGAAACCGCTTAATCTCGCGATCAGCTAAACTGGCGCCGCACCATCAAACACACCAAGACAGCGCAATGGAGTTTATGGGAGTGGTGCGCATATATATATGCAGGGAAGCCAAGTCGATCATATTTACCTAAACATAACACTTGGCTCCTTTCCCTCAGCATTTTTTTAGAAACCAACCGGAGCATAACTACGTTCATAGTCAAACCTCCTTGGGCATGAGGCAGCAATGATTAATACCAGGCGCGCGGGCGGTTGTCAATAAATCTATGGTTAGTAGCTAGAGATTTAACTCATCAGTAATCAGAAAGATAGAGGAAGAATATGGGGATACCAGTTTGGTGGAGACCAAGAATGGTAACTACATGCTGTGCTGCTCCTCTGCCCGTTCCAATTCCACGAGCCAGCAAGCTAGAGCACACGTCAGAAGTTTACTTTAGAGCATCATGGAGCATCACTCGTGCATCAAATACACACACGCGCACCTCCCGCTGCCTTCGCCTTAATAATTATAATACCAGCTGTACCAGACGTAACTCGGCTCCTACGGCGAGTAGCTAGTTACTCGTAGGTGACGGGTATGAGATTAAATCCGGCTCCGTATTTACCGGCCCTTGCTACCACTACATAACAAATCTCACAGCCAGACATCACAGCTCTCGCCCGAATGACCTGGCCTAATCACAGGCCTGGCATATGGTTCATTTACCGATATTCCTCACTCCGAGGCTGATACATTGTGCTGAAGGGGGGTTAGGACATTATTGTAGTTCCCTCAACACCCGATTAACAGCTTGCTCAAGGATCCCATCTCCTTGCGGATAAGCGCGGGTTTTGTACTCTGCTTACTTACTTCGCCTTATCCGTCGAGGAGCCGAGGGTCAATTAGCTAATCCTAGGTTTGAGTGGAGGATCTAGGAGGGAGGTATTCCACAGGACCTCCTGATACTTTTCGAGAAGCCTAGAAATCTACCGTGTTCGGCCCTGAAAGTATGCAATAGTCAGCTGTGCAAAGCTCAATTGATTAATTAACCCCATTATTGCCTAGCTATATGTCTCACAACAAGGTCCTAGGGGTATCGTCCTAGGCCTTACATGCAGAAATCTCAGCCCGGTATCGCCTGCCCTTGAGACTGCCACCACGGAAAACACCAGGAAGGGGGTGAGGGGAAGGAGAGGATTCCTACCCGCCCTCTTTTGTACTGAGCTAAGCTATTTATTGGTTTTGGCTTTACTTGTCTCTCTTGGCATGGTCTCAGTGTGATAGTATTTCGAAGGCTTGGTAAGAGTATAAGACACGTTGTAGCAGCACAATCTCTTCACTGGGTCTTTACTGAATCTTTGTATCGCTACTTGATTGTTTTCTCAACGTCTAAATAGTTCATCATTTTCTCCAAAGCGCATAATGAGCTGTTGTTGACCAGATATCGGTATGGATGACCATATGCTACTGGCAGCTAGACCGTCATCTCATCGATCTACATACATATACATGTAGTTTCTGCGAACGAGACTACAAGAATGATACCAGCAAAGACGCAAAGTCTCCGGGCCCCGTGAATCTCAACCTTAGTCCTCTCACCATGATGCTAGAAAATAGCCTACACTTGACCCGGGGACTTTGCGTCTTTGATAGTATATACATATACATACATGCAGTAATGACACCTACTAACAATTCTTGATATCCTCTGCCCCCCCACCCCCAAAAAAAAAAAAAAAAAAAAATGCAAACACTATTGGACGGTGGGGGAAAGTGAGAGATATATACTTACCTTGCAGAAGCAATTTCCTTGGCTATCGAGTGATGCCTCATGACGCAAAGGCCACTCCGGGTGTTACATCGAAGTCACTATTTATCCTGCTCCAAAGGCATGTATACAGTTTAGAATGTGGGGAATTCGAGGGCCTGAGTTTGATTCCTTCTATATAGCACCCGTGATTGATCTTCTATAGTCCGAGTACAGTGCCCAGGTCCTTATGTAAGTAGGCCTTCGCATCAGCGCTAGCTCCCAAAACCACCTCGCCCTATCCTTCGCATGGGGCATGAGACACCTACTATGTTTTAGTATTCAATGGAGGGCGCAAATTATGGCCAGCGCAGCTATAAGCCCCCAAGCCTCTCAACTATATCTTGTCCACTACACGTATTTCCCTCTCAGAGGGGAAAATAGATAAAAGATATACTCTAGTCTAAGTCTACCTGCGAATATGAACGTTCTAGCAATAAAGAAGGCCTATTTATTTGCTGGGGATCACTTGGTACACATGAGTATCAGTGGATGGTATTCCGGTACCAGTCTGAATTCTTCCCTTGTTTAGAATATGTATTTGAGGTTGTAGGTTTGGAAGCTTGGAGTAAACTTCTATCACCGAAACCACCAGTTTATCTGTAAATTCGTTAATTAGGATTTCAAGAGACGGTCATAAGTGGAGTGGGAGAACGCACGGAAACACTGTTGCCAACCCCACCGCCGATTCCATTGACGGCATGCCACCATCCCTTTGGTATAAATATCCCATCGCCGCTCCCTACCTCGGCCTCGAAACCCCGAGCCT
Organism: Morchella eximia; assembly: GCA_024713935.1. Lineage (NCBI taxonomy): Eukaryota > Fungi > Ascomycota > Pezizomycetes > Pezizales > Morchellaceae > Morchella > Morchella eximia. Next base: position 618,785 of record JAMGZG010000003.1, read on the forward strand.
CAAAATCGGTTAATCCATTCCCCCATACGACTTGATTGATCTTATCATTATGCTCCCCCACCATCATTTCATCTCCCGTTCGAAATGAAATGTTTCCTCCTCGGTGATACACGTCCATCATTTCCCGTCCCACTTCTGGCGGGAATAGACGAATCTTCTTTCTTCCCGCCAATTGGACGAAAAGATTAGGGTTTGGATCTTTATGAAGTGGTGTGTGGGTTCTTCCACTAAAGCCCATCCATATGTTTACATCATAGATATCGCCCTTGCCAGCCTTTTTTACATATTCCGGTGGTGGCACATATTCTCCAAGAGCCGGAAAATTTAGTAGAAGCTGCTCTTGCGCAAGATATATCACTGACCGTTCCGAGCAATTGTCACCGGCGAGATATTGTAGGAATATGTGAAATGGCAGGTATCTCCGATCGAACGCTTGCCTCCCGTCATCCAATATTTCAGTGAACTCTAGAGGTACCAATACATCCCAACGGCCCTTTTCGGCGAGAATATCACGGAAGAACTCTATGTTAACCGATTTTTCGGTCTTTGGAAATAATTTGTGGGGTTTGAACCAGGCTGAGATGGCGGGGATATCGCAGAAGTGGGATGGCGGAAATACGCATGGAAGTTCAGGTTGAAAATAGGATTTTTGAAACCCTGTGAGTGATGGGGGCTTCAAGATTGGAACAGACTGGATCGATTTCGCAGCGTTCTGAAGGAATCGGAGGCTTGGTTTCATCGCAGCAAACTTTAATCGGAAAGTTTTGGTTTATGGTGGTGACGTCGTTAATTTAACGATGTGATCCTACTGCATAACAATCGAAAGACCCTGGGATTTGACCAACCCCTGGCGGCTCAAAACTGCAAGATCCTATCTTAAAAGATGACTCATCAATACTCACCCGTCCCTCTTTCCCTCTAGAGTAGATCTTCCGGTTTATCACTTTCTTTATTAGGTTAATAAATGGCTAGCTAGGTCCATTAATTAAGGGCTTTTAATATGCTTCCTGCACCCAATTGTCAAGGTGTAGGGGTTCAGATACCTTACTAATCTTAAAAAACAAGAAGCTATCAAATGACGTCGCAAACCCACGTTCTTGCGATATTCAGGGTTTACCAGACCACCCCAGGAATCGGAGTGCTACCTATTCGCCGCCAAAATACTTAGTTCGGCTACACACTCAATGAGCGCCTCGGACGATTGTTACAAGTGAAACTGCGTACGAATCCAGGTGCCGTTGGGGTCTTAGGTGCATAATGAATAATGTCTTGGACGCTTTGGGAGTCAACTATGCGCTGTGCAAATCCTTCAAAATGCGCCCAACCTCCCTTTATTCTCGTGACGACTTAAGATACCGTATCTACACTAAAACGCATTCTAGTTCATTAACGCTCCAGAGCTGGTCACTTCACTCAAACTACTTTGAACAATTGTCAGATATCACCAACAAAGCCAATGGCGGCAGTCAGACCTAATACCCCAGAAGGCCCTTCAGTAATTCCACCTCCGCACTTCCCTAATAAACATACTAGCTCCTCCTTAGTCCCAGAAACGCCAGTTTCTTTTGGGACAGCACTGAAATGTGGCCCTCTTATTCGCTATCACGGCGCGGACTACTCAACTGATCCCGCGAGACCTCTATGGCGTGGCAGTGTTTTTGTTGTAACTGAATCACAATGTATCCCAAGCTTTGGCCTAGAGATAGATCTAGGGAATAATGTAGGACAGGAAACCGGGAGGACACCAGCATTGTCTCCTGGGTTGAAGTTATTCGATGAGCGCGGGAGAGCATTCTGGAGGTTTACAATTGAGGTTGTGATGGTGAAGGAGGAACAGAAGGTGGAATATATCGTCAGTTTTGGTAGCAATGAAGTGTTGAAGAGAGCGTTTTGGATCCCAGGAAAGGACGATAGTATGAGAATTATGGTGAGACGCCCTAAATTTTGGCTACAAAACCTTGAGACTAATATGTTTGATGTTGATATAGTTCCATTCTTGTAACGGTAAGCACATTACTAGTCTTAGATTGGAATAACGGGATCTTATTAGATATTTTTTAGGTTTCTCCGTCGGTACTGAAGAGGCTGACTACTCGGGCCCTGCTCTCTGGAATGATGTCCTTCGCGTCCATTCCGAGCACCCATTCCATATCTCAATCGGCGGCGGAGATCAAATATACAATGATGGAATCCGAGTCACCGGCCCGCTCAAAGATTGGGCTAGCCTTGGGAGTGCCTCCAAGAAACGGGCCTATCAATGGAGCGAGCAGCTCGAGGCCGATGTAGACGAATGGTATTTCAATAACTATGTTTCTTGGTACAGCACTACACCCTATTCACACGCAAACTCACAGATACCATCCGTAAATATATGGGATGACCATGATATCATTGATGGATATGGTAGCTACACGGATCGTTTCATGGGCTGCCCTGTGTTTAGGGGTGTCGGAAAAACTGCCAGGAAATATTACATGCTTTTTCAACACCACACACCACCAACGGGGGAAGACAAAGAGGACCCCTGCTGGGTTATCGGGAAAACTCCTGGGAGGTATATCGGGGATACTTCAAGATCTGTGTATGCCCGACTAGGTAAAAGGATTGGGTTCGTTGGGGTCGATGCAAGGAGCGAAAGAACAAGACATATGATCAACGAGCCCGAAACCTACGACCTCCTCTTTGAACGCATGAATCGTGAGGTCGAAGAAGCAGCAGGTGATATTCGCCACATGGTCATCCTGCTTGGTGTACCAATCGCCTACCCGCGGCTTGTTTGGCTTGAGAATATCCTTCAATCTCCGCTCTTCGGATTCATACGTTTCCTCAACAAGCGGTTTGGCGCAGCTGGGGCCATTTTCAACAAGTTTGATGGACAAGTTGATATCCTTGATGACTTGGACGATCATTACTGCGCAAGACCACATAAGAAAGAACGTAACGAATTCTTGCTACGACTACAGCAATTTTCATTGGAGAAACAAGTGAGGATAACGATGTTGAGCGGAGATGTCCATTTGGCAGCAATCGGAAGGTTTTATTCGAGGCCGGAACTAAATATACCAACAGCCAACGACCATAGGTACATGGTGAATGTCATCTCTAGCGCCATTACAAATAAGCCGCCGCCAGAAGCGGTCAGCAACATTTTGGCCAGAAGGAACAAGATCCATCACTTGGATGGCTCCACCGACGAGCAGCTCCTCGATTTCTTTAACAAAGATGTTTACGGGAAGCCTCGCCAGAGAAATATGAACACAATGCCATCCAGAAACTATTCAGTAATCACAGAGTCTCCAATTATCTCATCCGGTACCTCTAACATTGATGCCAATCCCAAAACCAAGGTTGGCGAGAAGCCAAAAAGGAAGAAAACAAACACCATAGGAGCTGGTGAGCATGGAGCTGGTGCGGAACATCCAGCAGCAACCGCAGAGAAGGTTGTAGAGACCATTCCAGGTGCATTGAATGTTGCCATAAGGGTTGAAATAGACCAACATCAACCTGACGGGAAGACCTTCAAATATGGATTTACTAGTAAGCTATCCATCCCTTTAATGCCTATCTAACCATACATACATATCTCTCCGCGGAGTTGTATTTTCTTCGAGACCCTGCTAACAGCTCGCGTGTCTCAAATAAAGTTCCCGCTTTGGAGGCACACGCATAAACATCTTCCTGTTTGGTAGATCGGATAACTCGGATGAGGTGCGGGCAATGCCAGTCACAAGTACATGCATTCAATATCCATTGACTATCAAGTTCCGGGGGGGGGGGGGGGGGTATTGGTTAAAACCACGCATTTAATGTATAATAGAGTAAACGGGCATCTGGGATCATATGTCCAGTAATAATATCAGCGCCGCCAACAGGCGCGCCCGACTAGCAGTCGACTGTGCCAAGCCAGGACTTTAAAGTGGGCAACGGACTGAAGTGGAGTGAATGGACTGCAGTCGACTGTAGTCCTGTAGGAGGATCAGTCCGTCCCAAAAGTAGACGGACTATATAAACTATGGACTGCATACCTACCAGAATTCCCGAAATTAGATTAGTAAAATTGTAGTGATGTGTATAACTTGCGGAGTAGATAAGAACTGCGGGAGCGAAGTGGAGAACCAGTTCTTACAATGAATTCTTAAAACAACAAAATGTCATTTAACGAAAATACAACACGCGTCGGAGAGAGTTCTAACTATTCACCATCTATAGCAGATACAACACCCTCCATGGCAGATACTGCACAATCAATAATTGATCCATGTTTACTTCCAAGTAATCCAAATATACCAGCTGCGTTTTTACCGAAGTTAAAAGAAAGAACTAGCTGGGTTTGGAAACATGGATCTGTTTTTCAGTGTCCCGATAAAAATGGAATTCTCAAACAAAGGTCACTCAGATACCATATCTGAAGGAAGTCAATTGTCAACAAATGCCAAATGCAGAGGCTTAATATATATATATATAACCACACACATGCATTCTTGGTTTCGTTAAACGAGACCTAACGTCTGGAGTATCCCTTGGACGGATGCAAGTGGTCAAATTCGCGACCTGGACCGTGCACCACTTAGTAAGGGAATTGCTTTGCTTTTTACGGTTTATAACAACAACAGAGCCAATCAACAATTAGCAATAGTTACCACAGAAGGTTAGTGATAGCTGAAAGAGGTAGGTCGCGAATTTGACCACTTTCATCCGTCCAAGGGATAGTAACGATCAAAGAGCTCCAGACTACTTACTTTATATCTAAAATATCTACAGGCAGGGATAGGGTACCTAGGCGAAAATAACTTTATGTCGGTTCCATGGTTTCAGAAACCTTCAGATTTAGAGCAAAAATATTCTATGCAGGCACCATCTGATTTAGGGGCTAGGGATAAGATAAAAATATTGGCGAGAAAGGAGTACGTGTGCGGGACATGTACCTACTTCCGCGTTCGATATATCAATGGCTGGGGTTTCTCAATCTGCCTTCGTCCCCTGGCTTGAACACGGTAAATGCGTGTATGCTAAAACCTCCTCACCTATATCCATGATGCACGCATACGGTGCAGCAATGTAGAACACATCAGAGTGTCTACTTTAAGGGTAATGGCGCGTACAACATTGGATCTTGTCAATCGTTATGATTGGTATTCCCCACATCTCTAGCTCTGGGGTCATTATTATCATAAATCTCTAGAAGAAACATGTGAGAACCCAGCTCCGCGTTGTACATGTACCTACACCACCATATTTCACTTTTTGAGAGTAATCGAACGATGGCCTGAGAGCCAAGAGAGTTTTCAATCGCGGGATTATTTAGAAACGTGACTACCTATATGTAGTTTAAGCTCATTTTTTGAAACAGGAGAGCCAAAATATAAAGACTTGGGGGAAAAACCGCTTGACCCCGGCTCTCCCCTGCCCATGGACCATGAGTATCAATGTAGACTAGCCCAGAACACGCAGTATTCGCTAAAGCCAGCCTTAAGAATTACGAACAATTTGACTTGCACTGCATGTACGTGCAATTTGAGAGTGCATTTTTCAATTACAGAGTCAACCATGATCCGCATGAAAACGAGGAGGAGCGAATGGCAATCCCCTCCCACTTCGGCGTCTCCGAATATTTCGGCATCGCCGAAACGATATGTAATACCTGTACATACCTACACAAGATGCTATTGCTACCGGCTAGGGAAACTCAGAATGCTATCATATCTGAATGTATGTATGTAAAGTGGGAAAACGGCTCGCTTTAGCATACCCGAGCAATAAATCCTTTCCCTCTACATAAAGGCGAAGGAAAGGTCGCAAGTCGCGGGGTTTTCCAATCCCAGCAGCAGATCCCCACGCTTGCGGCTCACATCCAAGGCTATAGCTGTTTCATTAAGCACAGTTGGGCTCTGAGACGGCCCAGGGTTGGTTCCACAATGGACCAAGTTTATATGAGGTGCTAGCTGCATCGCTAGTATATAAGAACTAGATACCAGGCCTATGGCCCACTTAACATGCTTATCTATTTTCTTGCCAGTAGAGTCTATCCCCTCCCTCTCTACCTGGCATTTCGATTCAGGGCGTGATTACGACAGAGGTGAGGATGTATCTAGAATCTATTCACTTTGAAATTTCCAAATCTGACTGACGCCTTTCCCAGGAACAAAACAGAAATTAGTTGGCGAATTTATAACAGAAATACATATAAGGACACCCTGATATTGCTCAAGTCAATTCATACAACCATTGCATTGATACAGCCTTGAGAAACTGAAACTTAAATAACCAAACCACGAAGGATTACGATCGACAGCCCAAAACCCGAGACAATACGCCTTACTTCACAAAAACGCCCCTAAGATAGCTGAAAACACGGTCAATAAAAATGGAGGTGTTCATCGTAATCAGTTACCCAGGATCGAGAATCGTCGAGAGTCTCCATTGCTTCAGTTTCAAGGATACTCATTAACTCGCTCTGTTGTTGCTGTTGATTGAGCACTCTATGATCGTGGGAACTTCCATCCGGCTGCTGAATTGGAGAACCTTCCACCAATGGATTAATGGCCTGGGCGGCCATTGGGTGTTGAGGAAAGGTATTTACAGGGTCCCAGGCTCCTATAAACGCCGGAATTCCATGACGTGTTCCAGCACCTGGACCGCTCCCAAAAAGACCGTACATTTGGTGGGGACTGAACATCATATCCTGCAGAGCCTGGGGAACCTCTGTACCCGACGCGCCTCTACTCGGATTATTCTCAAAAAAGTGTGATCCTCCGATGTAATTCGCAGCCCAAGAAGCCGCCGGACTAGGAGTAGTTTCTTCTACAGACTGGACACTTGGAGAACTAGCGTATGGGGATGAATGCCTGTGGAGTGGCGAAGATTCCTTTTGAGGGCTTGGTGAGGTGGCAGTGGAGTGTGATGGTATCGAAGAGTGCGTTGACACTGGGGATTTCCCTTGATCTGTGGTATAACTTTGCAATGCTGCCCGGGCTAGCCTATCAAATAAGTCTGCTGCAGCTTCCGTCCCAGGCCATCGTTCGGCCAGTACGGTCAAAAGTGATAGGCTGATCTCAAAGTTGGATTCTACCTCCTCCTTCGAATGTAGCTCACGAATACCCTCATTATACAATGCCCAGATAAGGGTCAGAGTCGCAGTATATATCTGGTGCAGATAAACCCAGGTAAATTCTATGGTTTTCTCGTCGAACATCTTCTTTTGGAGGTGGATTCCTTTAACTGATGAATCGTAGCATAGTATGGTGGCCTCAAGGGATGGTTGAGGTATCTGCGGAGTTGGGTGGAAAAGGAAGATGCGCATGAGATGATATCTGGATTATTTAAGTCAGCGCGATATAAAAACATCATTTCAGTCCATTCTACCTATGGTCAAACCTGGGATAATTTGTCAGCTGGATTTGGAAAGAAAGTAACAGAGAAAGAAGATCCCCCCACTTTGAACTCACCAGTCATAGCTCATGCCACTTCCTTGATCGTTCTGAGGGCAGGTAGCTCTCCAATTGTCAAGTTTTGCACTCATTTCATGGAACCAAGGGTCTTCATCACTCTTCGGGTTTTCTCTTGGGTTCTGATAAAGAGTTTGTCGGATCTCTGCCTGCAATCTTCTCATTCTAAAGAAATGCATGGATATCAACTTTTTAGGAGATGGGGGCCCGGGCAATATCCCTTCTACAGTTATGCAAGCGTCATCAACAGTCTCATAAAAACCAACATCGACGAACGAGTCTGCTGTAGCAAAGGAGGAAGGTCGGCCTAGAACATGCGAAAGGCCGTATCTAAGCCGACATCAGCAATCCAGCCCTGACATATATTCTAATAAAGAGGACCAGGGAGTTCCCCAAAGCAATCGATTAGTTACATACTCCATAGATGCCAACGACCAAAAGAATCTCCTGCGCATATCCTTAGTTATACAGTCAAGGGGGGTTTCGCTCAACATGATTGTTCGTTCTTGATGGTATCCAAGTTGCATACAAAGTCGTACAGCAATGCCAACTATATGGTACACCTATACACAATAATCAGATACCAGACTCGTGCCATATTTAGTAAATGGTTGACACTTACCGCCATACGGGTAGGTGTGACTAGAGCATACTGTGCCATAACAAGCAAACACTGGAGTGTTCGGTGGTCCATAGATTCTAAAACCTCTTCGAGGTGTTCTAGTCCCGCCAGGAAATAACTATCTGCAATAGTTGCATATTGCCGTGAAAGCCTCTGCATGCTGATAGCCAACACCATTTTCAATTGGAAGTTCTTATAAGGATCTATCGAACCGGAATATACATCGGCCACGTCTTGGATGAATGTCGGCTCATGTAAAACTGGGAGCTGATAAAGAGCTATATCATACCTATCAGTCAGTGCTTCGAAAAATCGGGGCAAGTTTAATAGAAACCTTTCTGACAAAACCGGTCAACAAGCTTATCAGTAATCTCACGGTTTGGAAGCTTTGTTGCTGGAACGGAGCTGTGATAATGATTCTCGGGATCTGGACTGGATCGCAATGCATGTCTAAATGTACGCCGATGTTGTGTCGTCAAATCCTTGAATGTCTGGGATCCTAAGTTTCTTTTTGCTGACTCTAGAACTAATCGAGTCACAGTGAACCCATTCGAAGTTCCAACATATCGTGGTTCTTTGTAATGTTCATAGTCGGCGAAATTCACCATGGCAACCCCCCTTACCAGGTCTTCAATATTGGGTGTCTCAACCTCAAGTGTCAAGGCCTCCCGCATCTTTATTTCCTCCTCCAGAGCCCGAACTTTGGCTTGTAGATGGACGACATAACTTCTAGGTATGGTCTTTTGTTTTGTCGAATCGAAGAATTCACAGTGCGCCCCACTTCGCTCGCAAGGCCCACACTTCGGTAATCCGGCATCACAACGGGTTTTACGCTGTCAATAATTCGTAAGAACTTGTTCCCTAAAACAAATTATGGGTTTCTTACAGTTCTGCATCGTGTGCAAGCTGTTAGAGTATGATACAGTTTTGGTGGTTCAGACGACTCTCCCCGACTGTCATTCTCGATATTTCCATCTCTGTCACTACCTTGCCGAGCTTCAGTGGGACCCCTTCGATACTCTCTCCCGCGCGCCCCTGGAGATTTTCGTGTCCTGTTAGTTTCCTTCGCTTCCATCGGGGACTCATGGATATAGAATTTCGTGATAATGTTCGTTGCGACGGAGGTGGTCTACCTGGGGAGAAAGCTGAGAGTGGCGGAGTTCAACAGCCGATGATTTGTAGCGGCTACTGAGCATACGCCGGGAAAAAGAAACCAACAGCTCCCCTGTTGGACTTGCTCATATATCCTGCAGGAATTCTACATCAGCCTTCTCGTACTTATTCCCCGCGAAGATGGCGTTTGGGTGTGTGACACGACCGGCCGCAACAACGTAAGGGCGCCGGCCTAGCGAGATGAGGGGAACCTCAACCAGATGGAGATGGATGTTCCGGATAATTCAGTGTACAGTGCACTTTGCGAGTACATACCTCGTGAATGCTCAGCCTGCAGTGATGATTGGTATCTCGGGACTGTTTGAATGAGGCCCACACAGTATCAGTCTGCCTGTCTTTTCTCCTGATGACAGTCAATTGTTAGGACATCTTTGAATACCGCAATCTACACGCTGCAGCGTTGAATAGTTCCTCCAATACCAACACTCGGAATCGTGGGTGCAGGGGTTGCAGAAGATGATAGATGATCGTGCTACTGCTATTAAATGATACGTACTTCTCGTTGCCGTGGTCAATGTTGTCCTGAAAGAATAAGGATTGTTGTCAGATGATATTGTGCTCCTTTACTTGGATGGCTTGTGGGCTACATATTGGTAGGTTTGGTGTTATGTACATTAGTACATACATTTCTTGAACGGAGTTTATTCGCCGGAGTTTCTCCCGTGATCTCCGGGTTATTTTAACCGAAGGCTCGTGCCCTCTCTCTATCTAGAGCTTGCAAATGCATGGTCAAGTTCGAGCTTTAGAGTTACCGTCTACAGTAGGTTTGGATATAATATATCCGTATGTCAAGTAGAACTGTTTACTACGCTGCCACGAATTATGTACCGGGTCCATACTTGAATGCTCGCATTGCAGCTGTTATAGGTTTTAAATGCCCACTAAAAGAGATTCTTATCCAAGAATCTCATGAGATGAGGTTACTGGGTAAGATCTTCCTCCCTCGATCTTGCAAGTGGATTCCTATACACTCCTATTTATGGCAAATGCTTTCAACTGTAAGCCATAATTCCAGAGTGGCTAAAAGTTCCTGCTCTCGCAGGAACACGGTCCACGGTATGCATAACATCCCGTACTAGCTAAAAGCGCAGAATGCAAGAGCCAAAGAAGTTAAGAATCCTTGTTTTAGGAGCGTGTATCCTAGAAACAACCTAAACCGACCTGAGTACGCTGCCCGCGTTAGCTACAGCCTACTGATTGATTGACACCCCTACCAGTGATGAGTTTGTTGAGCTTATTCTTAATCTGACACTGACAGCCGTTCTTGAGAAGAGTGCGGGGGACACTCGATCCCTTGAGCAAGCAACACTACTTGGACTTCGAATATATTTAACTCAAATCATCTGCTATTTATCGATGGACTCTTTAAGTTCGCCATTATTGCGAGTCAGCAGGCCTGTAAGCGCGTGCTCACGATGTAGGAGCGCAAAAGTGAAGGTTCAACAAACTTCCATGTCCCAGTCAGCGGAACTCGGAAATCTGCTAACCAAAAAGCTAGTGCGATGGAAAACTACCTGCTTGTACTGCTTGTGAAAAGTCTGGTAAGGTTCACGAATGCACTGGTGGGGGAGACCAATTTGCCAGAGGCAAGGAACGCAGGTAACCGTCATCTCTGGCAATGCATATTCTCGAGACTTAAATATTCTGATAAATCCTTTAGCTATATGGCCTCCCTAGAATCAAGGGTAGAAAAACTCGAAAAGAAGCTTGCAGCTATGGATAGCCGGAGAGGCTCGGTTTCCATGCTGGAATCCCAGTATGAGCCCCAAACAGCAATCGGCCAAACTGAAGGTATTTGAAGTCATTTATATGCTCCTCATTGAATTTGGCTGAATCTCCGCGAAGTTCGGTCAGAGACACCTGCCGTAACATTAAATAAACCTGGGAAGCGAGATGATGAGAATGAGATTGAAGAATTGGTTGCGGATTTGGGGTATATGTACGCAAATTACCCACATCGCACTTGTGACAAATAGCTAACCACTATGCCTGACATCCCTAGGGCTATCAATGCCACAACAAGAGATTTTTATGGATTCACTAAAAGCATGACCTTTGCAAAACTTATGCTAAAAGCTTCTGCTGCATCAAAAGTGATCGAATCAAAGCCCAAGGCTGGATTGCCTGAACGACATGTAGCAACGCAACTGATACAGCATTATTTTGACAAGATATTCACGACACTCCCCTGCCTCAATGAATCCAGTTTCTTTGGGGCAGTAAATTCAGTCTATCGCGATGAAGCAGCTTGCAATCCTTTTGATGTTTATACAGTATATATGGTTCTTGCAATAGGAACAATGTCTTTATCGAAAAGGAGAGATTCGGTAGCAGCACATAATGCTGCCTGTTTTGTCAAGTCTGCCTTAGAACATGCGGATTCTGTCATATCGCCAAGTGGGGTCACGGGAGTTCAAGCAACCCTACTACTAGTTCAATACTCAATGCTAGAGCCGGCACATTTCAATAGCTGGTATTTGATAGGAACTGCGTCGAGGATAATGATTGATATTGGTCTTCACCAAGAACCTCTGAAGAATTTGAGGAAAAAATCTGATGTTGATTTACGAAGAAGGATTTTCTATTGTGTTTATACCTTGGATAGGTGAGTTTATACACTACCCCTAAGTACTGTATTGGTTTGGTTTGAAACTTAAGCTTGTGGTATAGGTCTATAAGCATGGTCCTCCAGCGACCGGTTACCTTTTCAGATGACTCTGTCCTAGTAGAGCTACCCAGGGCAGCTAATCCAGATGTCGCTAAAAGAATATATGTTAGGGGTACACTTACACCGATGATTGCTGCTACAAAACTCTTTGAGTTACGGAAACTTCAATCTGAGTGGTATCAAAACTTGCATCTTTCTGGGAATGTTCCCATTGAAGACCCTAAGCCATACTTTCGACAAAGGACAGAAATGTTGAAGGTTTGGAAAGACACAATGCCTGAGTCGATTAATCAATCCACCAAAGACTGGCTCTACCTTGAATGGTATTACCTCAATGTTTATGTCGCTGCCCCTTGTCCAAAGATCCCACGTCCCTGCGACGAAGCGATGGTTCAAGTCTTCAATAATTGCGTCAATTACGCACGGAGGTTCCGGGACATACTCCAAGATTCCAATGCTCGCTTTGTTTACACGTATCACGATGCCCTTCGCACATACTTCATAGGAAACAACTTTCTCCACGCAGTGTGGCATAGCGAACATGCCCTCATAGATGACTCCAATATAGAGTCCGCCCTTGAAACAGTAAAAGCAATTACGTTCGTTCTAACCTCAATGATTGTTCGATGGCAAGAAGTCGAAACCTTAAGGGATAGATTTCAGGAAGAATCAACTTACATGATATCGAGGCGGTTTCAGCAAAAGCTAGAGAATCTAGTCACTCCTCTGGAATCAGTCATATCAGCACCCCAATTTCCATACGAATGGTCTCTCCCGGTGACAGATAGTTCCCAACCGGAGTATAACCCTTCAGCACATATTGCGACTGCGGATTTTGGCAACGTAGCATTCTATCGATATGGCTGAGAGGAAAACTTTCTGTCGTTGAGTCGATATAATCATTTTTGAGACTCTACTCAACTTAATTGAAAGTTCTCTATGTACTTTATTTATTTGATTGAATTTATCTCTTTTATTTTTCAGTACCAGCGCATATTTATCAAGTTGTGCATTCATTTGTTTCTACCCCCACCTCATCGATACCCAATTATCTCAATAATAAGAAAAAAAGAAAAAGTGATATAACAACCGCCATGATGGCCATCCTAGTCTCGTCACCATCTAACCACTGGTTACATGTGTATCATCACCGATACTTGGCGTCTAATACCGCCAAAACCCGAAAAATTGGCTATCTCCGTCCAGGGATTACCGCTTGGGTGATTGGTTGAATGGCATCGATCTGCTTTAGAAATTTCCCATACAAGTAATTTTGATCTAGCCAATTTTTCGAGTTATAGCGGTATGCGTTTCTAATGAAACATCTGAAGCATGTAGGTACTAAGTAACTAAGCCTATTCCATCTTGCTTGAACCCCATGGAGCTCGAACGCATATTATACGCGTAGGAGCGGTAGCTATAGGTCCTCGTTTTCCTATGCATGCGTATTCTCACCTTTAAGTTTAAGGTTAATACACGACGAATTGATGGTACAATTAGCGTGCGATACCAATTTAGGAAATATTCCTACAAAGGATACAAATTGTGAGTGATATCTCATGTTTCATACTGGCATTAACGTTGCGATGCATATGTCTAAGATACTCGAGGCTGAACTTTCAGGCCCCCCGGTGGGGTAACCGGTCCCTCCACTCAGCGATACAGATACAAAACTTTCAAACATTTACGAACCAGGCAAGGCAAGATAATACTCATCACATTGAAAAGCACCTCAGCAAGACTAGCCTTTTCGTATCTTGCTAATTGTTGGTCATAGCTAGTGACCCACAATGTATAATATACTATTTATATATTCATAGAGAGGTTTATGCTAGACCGACCCCGCCCAAAACCACCCACCACAGTTTATGGATAAGATTGTACCTGTGGAAGGTGGATGTTTCTCGGGAAGTTCCCAAGGGGGTGGTTGATGGAAATCCTATTAGACTCTACTCGAGACATATACCGCCAAAACTCTATCTCCGTCCAGGGATTGCCGCTTGGGTGATTGGTTGAATGGCATCGATCTGCATTAGAAGTTTCCAATACAAGTAATTTTGATCTAGCCAATTTTTCGAGTTATGGCGGTATGCTGGCCTCCTTGGTGAAACAAAATATGTGGCTAGTATTTATTAACAAAATATGTGGCTTTTTAGCACTCGCATGAGGGGGGGCGTACATAAGTATTGAAAACTTAGGGGGCCGGAGAACTACTGGTTTCGGCCTTCAACTCCTGCCTACCGGCTGGTATGCGGAGATACCCGAGCAGAACAATCGTGAGGATTAATCAACGGTCCAGTGATTCCAAAGGCTAGATTTGAGATTGGACTCGAGAAAAGAACTCCTTTTTACTATATGTTTCTTCTCATTTTACATTGTGATATCGATGTTTAAGAAGTTAGCTCAATCGACCCTAGTGCGGCATCACCGATCGACCAGTGTCGGCGCAGCTTCGGAGCATGGAGTGATAAAGCATGACTGCGGGAAAAGGAAAGGAGAAAAAAAAATATTAAGATATCCCCTGCAGAATTTAATCCCCAAGGCTGCTTGACTGACACCATGGTCCCGTGCGCCGGCAATGCCGAAACCACCTTTCGTCCTAGGCTTTCTGCTTCACTGGATAGCAGGTATTGCAACTCCCGCCATACCCACCGCTCAAGACTACCCTCTGATACGTGCGAAAATCAGCCTATATCCGAGATCATGGTGGCGAAACTCAGCGGCTTCTTTGATAATATCAGGCAAGAAAATGAGTGATGGAGCAGTTTAAAGTCTCCAGTGAGAAGAGATGTGATATGGATATAAGAAAATTGCGAGCTCCAGAATCCCTCGACACCACGTGCATGGGGCAGTGAATGACGGTCGTGCGATCGTCAAGCAGCTAGCTGCCCAGCCCAATACATGTAGTGGTTCTAATTCGCAACGAATACTTACTACAGAACCAATGATACAAAATATGATGGGTAAAGTGCTTTATATTTAATTCACATGCCTGACATAAATTCCTTAATCTTGCCTCCTACCAGGCTAAAATGCGCTCTCGTGAAGTGTATCCATCTTTTCTTGAACATGCCCTTGATTTATCAACCGTAAGTCCTTGGTTTCCATACACGTAGTAGGTGCTCACAACCAGGGCCGGTCGGTATAATGATATAGAGAGAGAACCGATAAGGCCCGGACCTCAGTTTATACAACAGAGTAGATCAGGCCTTGGTTGCCATGATGCAGCGGGGGTGGAGCTTCTATTTCAAACATCAACCATGATTCTCTTGACGAACTGACTGCAAGTGATGAATTCAGCAGTTTAATTCAGTAGCTTAATTTATGGTAAGTCTAGAGGTGCATTTCTACATATTGCGTGTTCAAGAGCTCGTATTCTCTCAAAAATAAATCTATAATATTCACACTTAGACATATCATGATCATGATCAGTTGCAGCTAAGTACTGGGGATGATGACCCTTGAAATAATCAACTGAACTGGCTCATTTCAGGCTTTATGCCAAGTAAACTCTTATCCTCATGTTCGCCATATCTATACACAACCTATATAACTGCAAAATTAAATCGTTTTCGTCGCTATGATGAAACCCCCATTGGAACAATTGGTGTTCAGGGCGACCCGGAGACGTATATCCGTACGCGAAAGATTTGTACGCCACGGTACAAATAATGAGAGTTATAGAGCTTTTTAAATCCATCCAAAGTGAGGGCTTAGCTGTCATTTCAATTCTTGGGGAAAGTGGAGATTCAGGTTTTTGTTTGAAAGTCGTTTACTCGAATTCTGATCTTTTACCTTCACTGCCAACCTAATTATTTTCTCATATGATAAATCCCAAATTAAAACGCCTTACAGGCCTCCAAATACGTCTGAGTGCATTCCCGTTCGTTCTAACCTGAGATCCGTGAGTCTCTACCTCGACTTGGTTGATCGAATTTGTATTAAAGACCTCTTTATCCACAATCACTTTTCTTTCCTCATCTCTCGAATTCCTCCATATCCCAATACCAAACACCTAGTCAATCATAATTCCTACACAAAAAAAAGTCCCAAGACTCTTGATTATACCCCTTCTTTCGAATACCTTCCAACACATTATACGGTTAGAAATGTGCAATTACGAAAAGATCATCTATGAGGAGTGCAGCCATATCAAACTCCGCCTTATGTCTTACTGCCACTTTGCTCGAAACGATCCCTTCCACCAATGCTGGGGAGTAGCAGCTATCAAACGCGAAAGAAGGGTTGAAGGAGAGAAATGCTCCGATTGCAAGGCCTAGGGAATAGAACCTGGGCCCGAGGGTTAGAGGTTTATATGAATGGTAGTTTATACTAGCCATGAACTCTGTTGAATTACAATTGTTTTCCTAAACTCTCTCTACACTCAATCCATGAATTGTCTGTTAGCAAGCCTTGAAATGAATGATTGTTTACTAGTCTTATTATTTTCGATACATCTTTTAATTGAGTTTTTATTTATTTCTTTTGCATGTTTGTCCTTGGTATGACGAAGCAGGGGAACAGGGGAAATTACATCGACAACGGCTATGCAGTGCGGCCGGATAAGATCTGACGGGAAGACTCATGGGCTAAGCATCTAGAGGAAAGGGTTTAGCAAATAACAATGGGCAAGGATTTACACAACATTTTCAGATGACCTATTAAATGCTCTTGTTACATACGCTCTTTTTGCTGGTGAAACCTCCTGCATACTCGTACGGCCGGGTCAGGCGCCCGCTGTAATTTTGATAGATCTAATTGGCCACGATCTGAACTCCCTATTTTATACAGGGAGGAATTACTAAGTACTCCACTATGGACAACTACTCGTATTCTCTGACGTTTGTGGACACGACTGATATTGCATGCCATACAAAAATACGCCAAGCTCATGATTTTAGGTGCATGCAATAATGGCCCAGTTCAGAAAAACTAGTAACCAAAACACATGTACACATGCATGACTGCAAGGTTTGAGAACACTAAGGATATGTAGGTACATCGCTGGATTGTAACTTACTTATAATTATGCAACAACAAGATGCGCTGCATCAAGAACGCTGGTCTCCGAATATTGGCTCGTACTAAATTTCATGTAGGTACACGCTTACCAGCAAAAGAACCAGTTGCTCAGGGCAAGGATTATTTGTATGGATTGGCAGCGATCCCTCATACAAATTATCCTTGTTTACACCACTTGCATTTTCTGGTTCTTTTGCTGGTAAGCGTGTATTTATGGGGGGCGAACTCTCACTCAAAGCCGTGGCCTGGTCCGTGCACAAACTTAGTCGGGTAATTCTTTTGCTTTTTACTCTACGGTGATGATATGTAGATACATGTAGCTACAGAGCCAATTAAAAGTTAGTTTTAACTACCAAGTATGGTTGGTACTAGGCGAGTTTAAGTCTATCCAAGGGACAATGACTTCTCCACTACCCCAGGTTTTATTGATGTGAGTTGCCACAATAGGCAATCGGTACCCACAGTCCTCCGAAACGCAGCGTTTCCAGACTACTAAGGAGTTCAGTAAAGGGTCATGAAAGGTCGCTCCGTTGCAACGCTTGTTTTCACGACCTTCTACTGAACGCCTAAGTACTCATACAGATTTCACATGGAAAGTGACCCATGCTGCTAACCAATCCTTCCTGCTGTTTTGTCACAAACTCATAGTTCAGGATCCAAAACCTAGCTTACGATGAAGGCAGCGAATGTCTCCTCTTCAAAGACCTTACAAAAGGTCAAAATTGGAACTCTTATGCCACAGTTGACGGGAGATTCCAGATGTCGCCTGACCCACGTGGACACAGTTAATGCAACGAATATCTTGCATAGTCCCCTTTGTGCTAAGAATCCGCACAATTGAACTGGTACATAGCATTTCACCGAACTCAAAGATATTGGACATATCACCAAAATTTCTTTCAAAGTTATATGCTTCCTATCGTTGGTATTGCAATGAAATCGAGAACACGTTGATATTCTCACATACATAACTCAAGTAAGGTGTTTTGGCTTATGATCTAAAGGTTAGAAGCGCCAGTAACCTTTCCAACAATGTTGTAGCGCTTGCTGAAGAAAGTAAACCTAGCGATACAAAAAGTTCGTGTTGAGATGTATGTCAGTGTATGCACAAGGCATAAACAAGGGCTCGAAGCAAGATTCTCATACCAGTCATTCAAAACACCCTTTTCCTTTTCAGAGAGATCTGACCATTCAGGAAGAGCATCCTCCTCCTTGACAGACGATTTGGCCAGCGCACGAGATGCGTCTTTACCAGCGAAAACTAGTGAAAAGTGATAGATAATTAGCTCGGGTACAACGAGAGGCCTCTCGGGGATTACAAACCGTGATAGGCGCCTCCCGGGGCGTAGCTACTGTTTCCCGTTACATCAAAAACGGTCCCCTTTCGAAATTTCCTCCAATTAGCTATTGTATCTCTTAGGAGGTAATAAAATATGATATGCAAACCTTAATGGCAACGTATGTGGGATGATCCGGATTAGCACCTATCAGAGCATTAGAAACTTGAATAGTAGACGAAAGGCAGCATATAGTATTCTCTATAGATGACTCCATAGATCAAGTTTGGTTGTTATAGAGCTCTTTTGTTCTTGGGTACCTACCACTACATTTTGCCAGGTGCTCGACAGAGATAGGGTCCTCTTTGGGTGGTGCAAGGGCGACTGGCTGCTTAGGCGCGAAGTTTTTTGGTTCTGGAGCCGACATTTTCAAGTCTTTGGTGCCTGGATCGGTTCTTCTTTATTTAATTTAGAGGGTCTTTAAGCTTGTTGAAAGATATGTCAAGGGGTTGAGGTGATGTTACGTCGGTATGGACAGATGGCGGGGGTTCTGCCAAGAAAAGCCCCCCATCACCTACTCTAATCTAAATACTACATGTAGTGATATTGATCCCTTAAAGGTCGAACTTAAACCTAACCCTGTCTTATGTAACCAGTTTTTAGGCAGCCCTGATAACCACCTCCATAAAAAGTGAAGAGTCTCATATTTTTTACTCAAAATTGTTTCTCTTATAAGTGGAGCTCCATGGCCATGTTACCAACTTTATGAATTCAGCGACATTTATCATCATCACCACCACGTATCTTCCAGTACTCTTACCTCTGGTGGGTATGTAGGAATCACTCTATTCGCTCGATGTTTTCACCCTCTGGTTTTATTGAAATCCATGGAAAGGCCGAACAACTAAAAAAAAATTTCCTGCAACTGAAAGGGCCTAATCTGTTTCTTGGTATTAGATATTCGACAACTCACCACATGTATGTGTAGGATGGACTACACATACAGCTAGGAAATAATTTCCTCTTCAGTTGACCGGTGTGTATGTACTGCCAGTACACGTACACCCTATCACAGGACATATGAAGGCGTACATAAGAAACAACACTGCATGTACTAGAAACCTTTATGCCGAGCAGTTTCTTGACCCTAGGTTTATTTACTTAAGCATGTTCACACGTATACGTAAGGGGGGGGGGGGGGTTAAATACAGTTCTTAAATATAGACCGGCACCCTACTCGGCGTTTCATTTCGAGATAGGCACACCATATAGCATCCACGTTGTGCTAGCTTGACGATTCTCCCTAAACCCAATATGCAATGCATACATGTATGTACAAGTACATATGCGCCAGGTGCCCTGGAATCCGACGGCTAGGTATCATTGCCTCCTTTTAAATCGTTAAATATGATAGATTGCAATTATATAGAATTAACTAGCTCTTGAGATCTTTGTTACTCGAGTACCGGCCTGAGTACCATAAGACCGTACCCGACTCGATTGCTGAAGATTCAATTAACGATATATCTACTTCAGATTTAAGAAAAGCGGGCGCATACTGCTACTTGTACTTATTTACAAAAACATATGAGCGTAAAGTACAAGTATGTATGTAGATGAATATGTACTCAACAATGCATAATCTAGTTATAACATATTCATAATTCCCCCGAAGAATTATATATCGCTTAAACAACTCAATTATGGATCAACCTAATGATCGTTGATGCATTGAGTAATAGGACTACCGAGTGATTTATCATGACTCAGTTTTTTTCATGAGCAGCATATTTAGAATTCGGTGAACATATTCCAGTTTTTGATTTGGTAAAGTCACAAAGAAAAGTCCCAGAGATACTTTAATATAGCTGTGGTACTATAGCCCTAGTAATGCTCGCCCCAAGGTGGTTTTATCACGTTCCCCGATCTTCAAAATTAAAGCGCTATTAATTTGGTATTGTTCGCTAGACACAGCCTCGCGGAAATGGCCACTCCTTTTTCTAATCACAGTTGCAGGCACTTATAACTTTGCCAACGAATTCCGAATTGCAATAACCCAAATTCCAGCGGATAACTCCGGCGTAATCGGCCGATTCAAAACCATGATCATCGGCGCACATGAAAGCACTTGATGTTTACCATTATTATGTGGGTGCACATTGGGATAAATGGCATTTTCCTGTCTCTCCACGTTGATTTGCCCTGAACGTATGGTGTAATACCAATAAAAAAGCGGATTTGAACCTCAAAGTAGATATAGTTACATGTAGTCTACTATGATATTTTGAAAAGCTGGGGTAGGTGATGTGTTTGCGGCCCGCACACGTGTACGGCTAGATCGCATACACATACATAGTTCATTCTGTAATATTTGAGATATATCACATCAACAGGTACCGAGCTACGTATACATCTATTACTTATCTGAAAGTACATGTACTTATGATGGACTTTCTAACCCGCCCAGCCTAATATAAGAATACGTGTGGGCCATGATTTAGACCTCACTAATAAATGTGCTGGCGTATGTGTATGCAGTATCTGACCTAGATATTCTAGGTCAATAGACAATATTATTACCTGTACATGTCTTAATCATGCCAAACGGCGATACGAAAATTTACTTTGTTGGTGCACAATATATGCTATATATAATGCTATGTTTGTGTTGCCAATTGATACAGAATTAACGCATACATAATATAAGAAAAGCCTTGAGAATTTGGGTAGTTCGTATTGATTTAAACACCCGTACATAACCCATATCCCCACCCGGTTGGAAGTGTAGAAATCGTTAAAGAAAAATTTGCCCACCTTGCAAGTCGGCTGTTGTGAGAACCAATGCACATTAACAACACATATTGCAATATTAGCAACATCATACTTTTCCAAGTCGTGACCTGTCCTCTTCGATCTCCCTATTTGCCAAAACCTCTAGTTCCTCGCCGCCTTCTTTAACCCTGACTTTGGCAATTTCATTGCTTCTTATCTCGCCACGAATTAACTTAACCGCGAGTGGGTTTAGAAGCTTCTTGCTAATAAGCCTGTTCAAAGGCCTAGCTCCATATCTGTAGTCGTAACCATTCTTACTTAACCACTCTTTTGCCTCCGGATCTACATCTAGTGTGATTCGTCGGTCCATCAATCTTTCCTGTAGCTCTTTAAGACGTATATCAACGATATCCCTTATAGCTTCCCTAGAGAGTCTCTGAAATATAATGAACTCGTCTATTCTGTTTAGAAACTCGGGGGGGTAGGTTTGCTGAACTATCTCCATGACCTTCGCCTTTGTCTCGGGGGTAATAGGGCCTTCGGGTGTGGCATCATCGATTAAAATGTCCTGACCAAGATTGGACGTTAATACTATTATCGTAGAACGGAAGTCGACTTTGCGGCCTTGGGCATCGGTCAAGAAACCTTCATCAAGAACTTGAAGAAGCAATGATGAAATGTCCCTGTGAGCCTTTTGAAATAATTAGAACACTGTATATATATTCTAGTGAAAATTGCGATTAGAGAAGACTACCTTTTCAAACTCGTCGAACAGCAGGACTGCATATGGCTTTCTTCTCACAGCTTCCGTCAACTGCCCAGCGTCCTCATACCCGACATATCCTGCTGGGCTCCCAATAAGTCTACTAACTGTGTGCTTCTCTTGAAACTCGCTCATGTCAAATCTTATGACAGCGCTCTCTGTGGAAAACAAAAACTCGGCCATTCTCTTGCACAATTCTGTTTTACCAACACCTGTAGGGCCCAGGAACATAAAGCTAGCAGTAGGGCGGTTATCGCTCGCCAAACCGGCACGCTGGAGCCTCACAGCATCTGCCACAGCCTTGAGGGCTTCATCTTGGCCTTTGACTGTCATTCTCAGGATATCTTCCATATTAATTAATTTCTCGACATCCCCAGACATCAATTTAGTTGTAGGAATTCCGGTGATTTTAGACACAACGCGGGATATATCTTCTGCATCAACTGAGTCATGAAGAAGAGATGGTTTTGAGGATGAATCGCCATCCTTTGGGAGTTTTGCTTCCAGGCGCGGGATCGTTGAATATTGCAGCTCGCTAGCTTTCCCGAAATTACCTTCCCTCCTATACTTTTCAAGCTCTAACCTTGCCTTTTCGAGTTCCGCTTTGGTGTTCTTGATCTCTGCAAGTTCTGCCTTTTCTTTCTCCCATACTTTGTTAAGTTCATTGACCTTTGCCTGTTTTTCCTTCAAGGTTTGCTCGAGTCTCTCTTTTCGCTCTTTAGAGACAACATCTTCTTCTTTCCGGAGTGACTCTAGTTCGATCTGGATCGTCAGAATCTCACGATCAAGTTCTTGTATTTCATCAGGACGAGATTCCTGTTGAAGTCTGAGCGCGGATGCAGCCTCGTCAACTAGGTCTATGGCCTTGTCGGGGAGGAAACGGTCCGTAATATATCTATTTGACAAAGTCGCCGCAGCTACTAACGCACTGTCGGTGATCCTAACACCATGATGAACCTCGTATCGATCTTTGATCCTATGATTTTTATGCAAAATTAGCGAAAACATCATATTAACCTCAAAGAGCCAATAACTCACCCTCGAAGAATAGTTATTGTATCTTGAACTGTTGGCTCTTCGACAATTATGGGCTGAAACCTCCTTGCCAGTGCCGCATCCTTCTCAATTTGACGATATTCATTCAATGTTGTTGCGCCACAACATTGAAGCTCACCACGACTGAGTTGGGGTTTGAGAAGGTTCGAAGCATCAACTGATCCCTCCGCTTTTCCGAGACCCAAAAGTGTATGAAGCTCGTCAATGAAAAGTATGGTTTTTCCCTGGGACTCAGAGACTTCCTTTAGTACACCCTATATATAAAATACAGTTAGCCACATTACATGGACAATGAATACAATTGAATTATTGATTACCTTCAATCTCTCCTCAAAATCTCCTCTGAACTTCGCCCCGGCAATTAACCGACCGAGGTCCAAGCTGATGACTTTTTTCTCTTTCATACTCTCAGGAACATCCCCACGAACTATCCTCTGTGCAAGCCCCTCAAGAATTGCAGTTTTCCCCGTACCAGCAGGGCCTATAAGAACAGGATTGTTCTTAGTCCGCCGGGAAAGAACTTGGATTGTCCGCTTAATCTCAGCATCACGGCCAATGATTGGATCTAATTTTCCATCTCTTGCGCGAGCTGTCAAATCGGTTCCAAACTGCTCCAGAGCTGATTTTTCGTCTAATATTGGGCGTTAGAACGAATATATTTGCAAAAGTGCTCAAAATTATAATGCGGCGGTGATATATCTACTTACCTCCACCACCAACGTTCATCCGATGTGTCCCACCGGGTGGATGCACTGGGCCCCGGCCAGTTGCATATCCTCTGGTGTAAACTATAGGTAATAAGTTTACTTGCGGGATTGAGAGTATCTTTGATAAAGGAAGTCGTAATTGAGATTTTGAGCTATTTCGAATTACTAGTTTGAGTGGTGGAATTCGAAGCAATGGACGAAAAACGACACCTGCAATACGTGACTGTGGAAGCATTTTGATCGAGAATTTCTGTTAAAGAAAAGATTTGATTCAATCGCATCAGGAGAGTGAGGCTAGCTCTGTATAAATATGCTATAAAATAATGCTCATGATATATCACCCTAATTCGATCGCGAAGCTTCTACTACATTCTAGCTTATGTATACATGTATATATTATTGAAATGTAATATCGTCATTGCTACCTGTTACCCGGCTATGGACCTGGCCACGTGATATAGCTAGTGTATGATTTAATTTAGCAGGTACGTTCTCATGATCAACTTCTCTTCTTATTAATGAGCTTCGATTATGGGAGACCAAAAGATACAGGTTCTCGAATCGTTAATATCGTATCTATAGACACTCATACAATCCCAATATATGAAGAGTGCTTGCGTGATAGGTCACACTTTATCACTCGAGGACATGTAGGTACTCTACTCTATTAGTTCTATTATTAATCATACATTGAAAGTTAGCTAGAGCTAGTTAGAGATCTGCGATGCGCCACAATGTTACACGGGTTCTCAGGGTTCAACCACCTCCGGTGAACATCATTCGCTTTTTCAAGCTTGGAAATATCTGCAGATGTGACATCCTTGAAAGTCACAGAAACATTCAAAGGGGTTGAAGACGTGAGTCTGTGGCGCAGAGTTGGCTTATTATCTCGGCATCTAACGGTTTAATGGTATCTCGCTGGTACATACAAGTACATAAGATATAGGGTATGGATGTTAGAGATAGGTATTGTCAATCGTGCTCTTCCCAAGAGTAAGTATTGCAGAGCCTATGTGTTGTCCACGCTAATTGTGCAGTTAGGCAAAGTATAAAAATAAACTCCAATTACCAAATTCCATCGAAGCTATCATAGCAGCGTATGATCACCATCGATCGAAGGTGGATTCACAGCCTTACGAGGAGGT
Organism: Morchella eximia; assembly: GCA_024713935.1. Classification (NCBI taxonomy): domain Eukaryota; kingdom Fungi; phylum Ascomycota; class Pezizomycetes; order Pezizales; family Morchellaceae; genus Morchella; species Morchella eximia. Next base: position 643,435 of record JAMGZG010000003.1, read on the forward strand.
GTTTCACCGACTTTTTATCACCCCAATAGCAATAGATACCGGTGCTGGGATTAAAGAGGGGGACTAAACTGCTTTGGTTGAACCTTGATTGAACTCCAGATAATACACATACATACTATAGTAACTGGTAAATACTCCACAACCTACTGCTTACCCCGGTAGCACTTTCCCGGACGGATGGCCTTCCGAGCGTCAGCTGTATGTACATACAAGCACAGCCCTGTCGGAAAAGGGCGTAGCAGCCGAAGATGTATCATGTTATATTGTCAACACGTCGCCAAGATGATCATGAGCGAGGAACCCTGTGAAGGGAGCGATAGTTTTTAATCTGTGCACATCTACCTAAGTTTTAGTAAGAAAAGAGAGGTTTAAAACTGGGTGAGGGCGACTTTACTGGTATACAGCCTGAATGTATGAAGGCTGCCTCTAAGTCTACTCAATATATTTGCTCTTCTCAGTCTTCAATCGATCTGCCTGTGGACTAGGTCGGTTATGAAACCGCTGTGAGAATACATGAACCTACATATCTATGTATGTACATGTATCTTCTTTGGATCAACAGACAGGTGTATAAAAATAGGGAGCCACTAATCCCAGAACCCTCATTACCAAGCCTTTATTGAGGAGTCTGTCAGACAACACGAAGGGGCTGGGAAAATAAGATATTACGAGCACAATCCAACTTCTAGAAGTCAGTAGTGATTTCTTGTATCATCCGACAATGGAACGGGAACCGAAGAAACATTCTGCCTGCGATGAGTGCCGTACGTATCCCTTTAATGTCTTTGAAGTGGAATCCAAGAGCTAATAAATGACCCTGCAGGCGCGCGAAAGCTCAAATGTTCTGGGAATCACTCTGGCTGCGAGCGATGCCACAAAGATAAAGTAGCATGCGTGTACTCAATCCAGAAGCCTATGGGGAGGCCTCGGAAAAGGCGCAGAGGTGGCGATACGGCAGATGATGAGCAGGCTCAGTATTCTTCACAGATACCTGCTGCGGAGCTTTCAATAGTAGAACCGTCTTCCAACCGTCATCACAACCACAATCACATCGTGGGTCCCGAGCAAGGTAACCCCCCATGCACACTCTTTGTGGACCAGTTTGAATGGTTAAATTAGTGAGTGTTTATCCTTAAATCCTCTACTGTGTGTACTTGGGTAGAATTAACTGGTGGTTTACTCGCTTTGTGTATAGTGAAACCTTCGAGCCGAGCGCAGCCCCTAATAGTTTGTTTGACCTGGAAGCTCAACCCGCAGGAGCGATTCTCGGGATGTCCGAGGGCCCCGTATCACCTCCTAACCGTAACTCTGCTCTCCGTCTTCGTTCAGGCGAGCCCTCGCCTTTCCATCTAAGGGACAGACCAGCGGAGCCCTTTGTCTTGAGCGACGGATTGGCGTCCTATTTCCCCGGAATAGAGGAAAGACCACTTCAAACATCATGTTCTTGCTTGACTACTTTTTTTTCCATAATTTCGATGCTTCGAATTCCACCACCTACACATTCTGTCTCACTCCCATACGTCCTCCAGACATCAGATGCAGCTCTTCAAGCCACTCAGACTTCGTTCAACTGCGAATCCTGTCACTCAAGCGTTCAGGCCACCTATATCTCACAAATGTTGCTGGGAATTCAGCTGCCACTGCTTTGTCAGTTCTACCATAGGGTATTGGCGTCTATAGAGGCTACCACCGATCCGCAATATGTAGTTATGGGCGATGGACAAGCAATGCAACTTGATCCTGAACAGTGGAAGATTATGGCTAGAACTGCCATAAGGAAGGAGTCTATGAAAGTGCTGGAAATTGTGAAACAATTGGAGATAATTACGGGGCAGTTCCATGGCGTACCGGCGTCGAGGGTTGGAAATCTCACGGATAGGTGGGGCAACGAACCGCTTTGTATAAGGATTTTAAAAACCATCAAGGCGGTCGCCGAGTATATCGCACTCCGATAGGGTATAGGAGAAGCGGGATAATGACTATAGTATGGAGGCGTTAGATTAGCTCATGGGTTTACGAGTTATTTGGGTCTGACGATAATTTGAATTAGTGTTAGGGTAGATATGACATCTCGTTCGTCGACTTTATTTTTGAATTATGAAAATTTTGATACCTTGGGCTTTTTCGCATTCATTTTTTTTTTTAAAGAGTTTTCAGATCGAGTGACAAAGCATGAAGTTGTGAGAAGGCCATGATGCGAGGAGGCATAGAAAGTTCAAGGTACGGGGTCACATCTATCTTTTATATATGTGGGTGGACTTTGTCTTCCGCGTTGGGGTTGGACCGTCTCCAGGAGCAGTTTCCAAGAATTCCAAAATGCTCCGAAAATGTTCCGATTATGTGACCGAAAAACCTACATATAGCTTACCCGCGTCGGAATATATTATTTACAACCAATAATTTTCTTCGTTTTTCCTAATACTAAATTTACCTACCTACCCAAGAAAATCGATGTAGGGTCTTAGTGCTTTTAGGGGAAGAATCTTATGTATGTAGGGCCTATTGTCCCGTTGCGTGCTGTAACAGTCTAAAATATTAAAAATATGAATAGGAAGCAATTGTGCTTGATGCCAATAGCTACTATTAACTACTCTGATTTTACAAATGACTTGATATGCAACGCAAAACCTCACTAAAATACACTGCAACCCTACGCAGCTCTCCTATCAGAGTTCCTTAAACTATCCAAACCAATTTCGTATCGTACTAAACGCTATCATGATATCCCTACTGTCCTTAAGATTTACCGATGCTTCGAAAGCAACATGCAGAATGAACTACTCAGATTCCTCCAACAGCAGCTTAAAGCTAAAAGGCTCGAAAGCAATACCGTCTCCAATGAAAAATTTGCTCTACCAAGTATGTTAGTAACCACATTGAACAAATGCCAATGAGAGGAACGTACCATAGCCTCAACCCAATGCAATCGCAAACTATGCAACATGGCACTAGTCCCTTCCATAATTACTAACACTACAATTGTGCAAATAAACCAGAACCCGAATAAAATGACGATTGCAATGATACCGATGGTACCGGTGAACCCAAAGGCAATGGCTAGGGTCATTGACCAAAGAACGATGGAGAGCTGTGCATGAGCAAGAGAAAGTGCCCACAAACGGAGATAGGAGGCGGTATGGGAGATACAGTTCAGGCAGAATTCTGGATTCGCGATCAGTTTAAGACCTCAAGTAGAGTGTTGAGAGGACTTACCAATGGTGTGAATAACCTGATGGATGACCACCTCACTAAATTCAAACTCCTCTTCTTCCTTCATTTCCTCTGCGATGAGTACATGACCAGACCCATCGCTGTCCACACTATCCCTTCCTCTTGTGACATTATCATCCTCATCATCATCATCTAGGGCGCTAACCCTTGAGACTTGACCTAATCCTTGATATCCAGCTGCGCGATGCTTATTATGCTCCCACCTTAAATATAAGGGTTTGAGCATCAACATCCATGGAACACAGACGAGTGCTATTAATAACAACATAACCTGCACTCCGGACTGTCCGGGATAAAGCTGTTCTGGAACATTTCCAGGGGAAAGGAACATATAAATAAGCATGTTCAACAAACTAGGTGGCTGTTGCTCTCGAGCAGGCCAGTCAACAGTCCACTTGTAAATGATGCACATAACCAGGTACCCAAAGATTGACTGAAAGAAGATCATCCCTGGGATAAAATTGCCCCAGGTATCGATTCTTGATTTAAAGTACCGGTGATTATATTGTGACAGGCAAAGAGAGTAAGTCATCTTAAACACGAATAACACTTATTAGTAAAAACTAAACCTAAGGAATGACGTTGAACTCACGTGAGCCCAACCCAATATAATACTGAGTTTCATTTTAAGACTGTTCGTAAATAACAAACTGTTTTCTGCTCCGTGCCACTGCCAGTCGAGACCAAAAGGATACGCATAGCCCAGTTTCTTTACTGCCTCGATGTTGTCACCCTCCGTGAAGTGAGAGGGGTATTCCCAAGCACTCTCAAATAATGTGATGGGTTTAGAGAAGATGTCGTTATAGATAAGACCTGTGTAAATTGAGAAGATACCCATGAGCAGCATGATGTATCGTCCGAAGAAAGCCATGTCGAAAAGCTCAAAAATTTTCTTTCCCTGAAGAGATTTCTCATACCATACCATAGCAAGGGCAGCGAGCGTCAAGATGATTCCGTGACCAATGTCACCGAACATGACGGCGAACAGGAATGGAAAGGTTACTATAGTCGCCAAACCTGGATTGACTTCGCGGTATTTTGCAACACCATAAGCATCAACGATAGTCTGGAATGCCAGAGTAAACTTATTGGTCTTGTGGAAGGTTGGTGGGGTCTTTGTTGTCTTAAGTTCGTTTAGGATGCTGGGCACTTGTAATCCAGCACGGACTGTAACCTCCCGCAAACGCTCTTGGATCTTGGGCAAAACATTTGTTGGTAACCAACCCTCAGCGATCAAACATTTCCGTGCAGAATCGTAATTGAATAGATTCATTGTTTGATAAATAGCTTTTTCCTTCTTGATGATCACCATCCAGCTTGCCAAATTTTGTGCGATTGTCCTCAATTCAGCATTCAGAGTATTCTTGGTGTTTTGCAAGACTGATTGAAGATCGTCTATACGCCTATTGACCTCATGGAGCTGGTCGCGACGAAGGTTCGTATCTTCGTCAACTGCGTAAAGGTCGGCTCCAAGGGATTCGGAAATCTTGCGGATCTTTGATAGAATTTCCTTGCCATGAGCAAAGATTACAAAAACATTCTTGTCAACATTCTCGTTGGTTGTTGGGTCTGTGATTGGCTCATCGATCTCGGATTGATTCATGTAGAGATTTCCTCTTAATGTCCTCCAGAGAATCCTTTCGAATGCCGAAATTCTATCGCGGCGAATAACACCAGCGACAAATCCAATATTCATTGTCTGGAAACTCATCTCTCCCTGATTTCCGTATTGAGCTGGAGTTGACTGCTCAACATCCTCAAGAAGAGGAGCAGAAGGCTCGTCGGTCGAACCTCGACGAATCTCATCCGCCTGGCCATGAGCGCGGTCAAAAAAGCCACCAGCCTCTCGCAAGACCCATCTATACTCTATGAGTTCAACCCATCTCTTCTGAAGCGTTTCGTAAGATCCGTTTAGTTGGTTGACCCGGGCTTCCAAGGCTTCTGCACGCTCAGCAAGAAGATCGATTTCTGAAGAGCTTGGGGCAGCAGTGAGGGTTGCATTATCCTGGACAGGGCGAACTGGAACAGAGTTCTTTTCCATCTGAGAAGCGAAATAACCTGCGACTATTAATACCTTACCGCGATTCCGAGCAGAGTGTTCAGGGAGCGCATACGAAGTTGACGTTCAACATTGTCCAATCGCCTAATCTCTTTGGTAAAGGTCCGCTGGAAGGCAGAGGTTTCAGCGTTAAGCTATAAAATCGAAAAAGATCAGCACATATTCTCTTTCTGTTAAATTTGGATACACGGCTTTTGTTGTTTTCCCGACCACCTCCTCCTCCTTATTCACCAAAGCTATTGATAGTGGGGACTTACGTCGCGGAACTGAAGCAAGCCAACTTCTCCTAATTCACTGACGGTTTCCCTCCCTATTTCTGTCGCTACATACAATTGTACGAGCGACATTTCCGACGAGCGGAACAAAGTGTCCTGGCCCATCTTGGCGATTTGCGTCAAGACGCGTTCCGGGGAGCGAGGTAAGCAAGTAAGAAAAGGACCTATATAATGCCGAAAACAACCTGTTGAAGTATTCTGTGTACCTAAGTAGGCGTGATGGTGAGAGAGTAAGAGATGATGGAGGCGGGAAGAGAAGGATAAGTACAGTATGTGGCTTGTATGGGGGGCGTTTAGCCCTTGATTACTTGATTGGTCACTTGTCGTCACACTGCATGTTCCCAGGGCTGCGCCTGGTGGTACCACAAGTACTCAAGCATAGCTTCAAGACTCTTTACACGGAGCAACATTCAACCTTTATTTCGTCCACACCCCAATCATCTACCCATCATCACAACCATCCTCCAAGAAAGCGTCAAAAACAACCAAAACTTCTTCAATATATATAAAGTCCGCTATGGCAGACGTCGCCGTTCAAAAACGCCCCGCATCTTCACCGTTCGCCGACCCCTCCTATGCTTCCACCCTCGATAATAGTTTGGTCACAGATAACAATGACTATGCGAAGCTTAAAAGGCTTCAACGACACCTTGAGTAAGCCTACTCACTCCTGAATGATGGAGACTGGATGATGGACAGATCGTCCATCTATGATTTCTTGATGGATTGGTGGAGTTATAGATAACTGATAGCTGCGGCAAAATAGATATATAAGCCTACAGGAAGAATACATCAAAGACGAGCAAAGGTATTTCGGGTACCCTCCTAACTCATTTCTCAAAATTCTGATTACAACGATAGGAGCCTGAAAAGGGAGCTCGTGCGGGCGCAGGAAGAGATCAAACGCATCCAAAGCGTTCCTTTGGTGATTGGGCAATTCATGGAGGCTATCGATCAAAAGTATATTGTTAACTTATCTCATGAAATCCCTTGGCACTGGTAACTTATTATTTTTAGTACCGGCATCGTTCAAAGCTCCACGGGTTCAAATTACGTCGTCCGAATCCTGTCTACCCTTGACCGTGAACTACTGAAACCTTCATCATCAGTAGCGCTTCACAGACATTCAAATGCCCTTGTCGACATTCTTCCTCCAGAAGCAGATTCCTCCATTGCTATGCTCCAAGCACATGAGAAGCCTGATGTAACATACGCCGATGTTGGTGGTTTAGATATGCAAAAGCAAGAGATCCGCGAGGCCGTAGAGCTTCCCTTAACCCATTTTGATCTCTACAAGCAGATTGGTTTGCTACTATAATCTATTATGGACCTAACATACACTAACTTTGTGCAGGTATTGATCCGCCACGCGGAGTTCTACTTTATGGACCTCCTGGGACTGGTAAAACTATGTTGGTAAAGGCTGTAGCAAATAGTACTACTGCTTCCTTTATCCGCGTTGTGGGTTCCGAGTTTGTTCAGAAATATCTTGGAGAGGGGCCTCGAATGGTTCGTGACGTTTTCCGCATGGCTAGAGAGAACTCCCCCGCCATAATTTTCATAGATGAAATTGATGCCATCGCAACGAAACGTTTTGATGCCCAAACAGGTGCAGATCGTGAAGTACAACGAATTCTGTTGGAACTGTTGAATCAAATGGATGGATTTGATCAAACCTCAAACGTTAAAGTAAGTCTACTTCCATGGGACTAATAACTCTGTCCTACATTTTCTAATAGAACAAAGGTTATCATGGCCACAAACCGCGCGGATACTCTTGATCCAGCGCTTCTTCGCCCTGGTCGCCTTGATCGTAAAATTGAGTTTCCTTCTCTCCGCGACCGTCGTGAGCGTCGTCTCATCTTTTCTACGATCGCATCCAAAATGTCACTTTCTCCTGAAGTTGATCTAGACTCGCTCATCATCCGTAACGACCCTCTCTCGGGCGCTATTATTGCTGCAATCATGCAAGAGGCGGGTTTGAGAGCTGTAAGAAAGAATAGGTACAATATCATCCAGGCCGATCTGGAGGATGCCTACAGCAGTCAAGTTAAGGGTGGAAATGAGGCGGATAAGTTTGAGTTTTATCGTTAAAGTTTCTTTCCTTGTCCTGCTGGATACTTTGTATAATATTAGGAAATTCATGGGATTTTTGTTGAAGCCGTAGCTAATTACTCCCTGTATTATTCCAACTCTGGATTTTGCCTGTTTGAGTTGAGCGGTTGCAAGCTTATACCTTTTATTTGGTAGGAAAAGAACGACTCAGTACTGTTCCTAGATATAATTCACAGTGTATTTACCTACATGTATAAGTAACATTGAAGCTACATACATGTAGCATTTGTAGGTGCATGTACGGTACATGCATACCAACATTTTTATGATTGGCACCAATGTGGCAGTTACCCGGCCTGGTTGTGAGAGGAAACCTGTGGTTTATGTTAAAATTCCCCCATCCATTCAGGCACAGTGACCCGAACAACTTCGTCGCCATGTTACATCTCTTTTCAAAACGTACAATTGCAATAATTTCTACTTCAAAAAGGACAATATGCACTAAAATTAATACCTATGCAACTGTACTACCTTCAGCTTCTTTGAGCTCAAGGCTATTAGTTCAGCGCCCACGAGTTTATCCTCAGTTCTTTCAACCAAGTGCATTTAGACATTATGCTACCAAATCAAGAAAACATGCTAAACCTGTCCCTAAATCGGCAAATTCGGGAAAATCAAATCTCGTAGTCCAAAACATAAAGGAAAATTTACCAGGAGTGGACAATCAACCTCGACTGCTTGATCGTCTGAGAGCCGCGGGTGCCGTCTCTGATCTCCAAGCCCCCCCGAGTTTGTCCCATGTACCTACTCAAGATACATTTGTTTCCCCAGCAGAGTGCCAGGCTGACCGTAGGTATCGAATAGTTTCAACGCCTTTTCGCTCCCTTTATTTTCACATCAGCCATCTGTGGTGGTTCTTATTACTTTGCCCAAAGTTGGGTACCAGCACCGGTGGAATCCCGTCTTTTCCCGACACTCCCGCAGTCGTTTACAACTGTTGCAGCGATTATTGCAGCCAATTGCGCGATATTCCTGGCATGGAAGGTTCCTCTCCCAGTCTCATGGCGACTACTCAACAGATATTTTATCTCTGTAGCGGGATTGCCGTATAGCTTCAGCATGATTGGAAGTGTCTTTTCGCATCAGACCATAGCTCATTTGGGGCTTAACATGATTGTAATAAACACCCGGATGCCCCGACTAATAGGAGCTGTACTGACGCTTAGTCCAAATATATTTGACAGGCTTTATATATGGGCGGAACTTCCCGTATGTTACCTGTCTATTGAAAAATTAATCGGGAATAAATCTGATGGCTTTTATAGTATGTGATCAGATAGGTCGGGGAAACTTTCTGGCACTTTACTTTTCAGCAGGAGCTGTAGCCTCATTTACCTCTCTTGCATACCATGTTCTTGGGGCTAGATTCCACATCACTTCACTTGGAGCTTCAGGCGCAATCAGTGGTATCCTCGGCACATATGCTTATTTCAACCCAGAGTGCGTACATACTTCAACTTGTCTGCATGGCTTACCCAACCTTGACCTACTTCCTGACATCATCTCCCTTTAGACGCGTTCCCTCAGAGTTTATTCCGTTGAAAGTCTCTCAGCTCGTAAGTGGCTTCGCTTTGGTTGGGCTCGTCGGGATCATTAGAGGATGGAAAACAGTCGATCATATGGCGCATTTGTCAGGTTTACTCTGGGGGTTGGCTTTTGGCTATTGGAAAAATCAGGAGTTCAAAAAGAAGAGAGAACTTGCCTGCAAAAATTCCGGCTAGCTTCCATGGTAATCAACTAGAGGTATTTTTTTCCTTTATCTCTTCTTTAAATAGTGATATCGGTAAGGCGGGCATTGTATGATAGGTCCCAGGAACTTCCCCCCATTTTACTTTAAGATGTTTCTATAGAGTATCGGGTAAGGTTTATAGAAATACGTATTTCGGGCTGTATGTATGTTGAGTCATATTGGTGGAAGTTATCGGAGTTATTTATTTCTTGGGAAGCTGTACCTGCAGCATGGTCGTCTGAGCACTCTTTATAGTTATGCCAAGAATGATTCAAAGGGTTTAATACGATAGAGCCTCATTGTTGCCCCACGCCAACCCCGCGTAAAGACATTATTCACCTTATTCACCACAGAGAGTGTACATACAAACCTTAAAATGAGCGCAACGTCCCACCCGATAACTCCGGTAACTGTCATCATCTGTACCAGCTGCTTTCCGCCCCCTTATTGACGACGTTTTTTCCAAGCAGGAGTTCTTCCTCCAGGCGATCCGTGAGCTCGAGCTTGAACAACTACACGCAGAAGCGGCACGCCTCGAGCTCTCATTATACCATCTCAGGCGCTCTCAGGTTCAACTGGAAGAATTCTTGGATGATCCCGTATGCAAGGCTGCGATTGAGGATAATAAGGTCGTCATCAAAGACCAGAGCGACAGAATCGACATGATTAGGCTGGAGGTCGAAAGGAGGGGTTTCTCAATGGAGCATGGAGCTAGAACTGGAGGAACACTGGTCAATGGCAGCGCAAGTACTGAGCGGGAAGAAAGCAGTTTAGGCCCAGAGGTAGAGATGGGTGGTACTGGTGAGCAGGCACCACATTCTTCAGCTATTGGAGCGGCAGTGGAAGGGAGCTCCTCCACTGCCCATGCCATAACTGAAGGGAGTGCAGATGCCGAAATGGAAGAAGGGGTTTATCTGTGATAGGAGGTCTACTGCCGCTTTGTTTTCTTAAGGCTCATGAGAACGCCTGATCTTTCGTCTCTCATTTGAGCTGGTGTTGGGTGCTTGGTTGAAAGCAAGTCTAGGCGTTCGGGGTCTCTAAATAAATTAGGCTTCTATTGTTATGTCATTGGCTCATGATATTTTCTTTTCTCGTGATAATTCAAGCGTTGCTTAAGCTGATTGGCCTCGTCATCCCTTATGATAACGAGCAACTGTCAAACGGAAGGGTTCGCAAATATTATGTTGTTCCGAACAATAATATAAAGGATGAGGCAACCTGGTGGATCACCGCGAATATTAAAAGAACACATAGATATGTAGCTAGCCTACTTTTGGGGAGCTCTGTTCGAGAAATTGAGGGACGAAATACTTGTGAATACATCTACATGTAGTCAGTGGTTCATACATGTATATAGAAGAAAACCATCCTGAGAACCTTTCCATGAGATAAGAAATATATAAATCAGCAAAGAAATAAAGGAACATTCAACAGCATTCTGTGCGGAAAGCACGGATGTCCTCTGTAGGGAAATCTGAATGGGTTTACAGTTGGCTCTCTTTTACAATATTGGCTGCGATCTATCATGATCATGATCGATCACTCTCAGCTACAGCCTTTCTAACCACATACATGTACCTAGACCCGTTACTAATATCCCGAAGTCACCCAAGTGTAACGTATTTGACTAACCGGTAATGTGTCAGACCTAGAAACGAGCGGTAAACTTTAACGCGAAAAGACTCGACAATAATCACAACCAAATTCGTTCATAAGCAAACTTGTTCGAGTCTGACACGGTAGCAGGTTATATAAAGACGTTATATGTCCCCTCCCCTGGTGGTATGTACCGCCGGCACAACCCTACATGTAACACATCACATGAGATGACATGTGAAAGCCCACTAGGTACATGAAGCAATTCTCCCGCAAACCTCATACAAAGAAAGCAGAAACCAAACAAATACATCGATGAGATTAGTGGGAATATTCTATCTCTCTTCTCACGTCAAATGTATAACTTAGCTAGGCTACTATTCGATAGCATGCCTGTATGTATCACTACTGCAACCTCAAAAACCCCTGTAGCTAACAGCATCGTGATAGTCCAGCTTGATTCTCTTATTAACATCAATATACGCTTTGTTTATCGAGGTCTTTATATTTTGGAGAAATGTCTACACTCTATCGGCAGCTTCTACGTTATTTCCATGATCTCGGTTCATGAGAGCTAACATATGAGATCTGTGGGGATATAGAAGCTACGTGCTTGGTACAGGAAGAAGAAGCCAAAGGAACGTTTACTTGAGCAACTTTCTCGAGCGAAGACCTACGAGCAGTGGCAAGATACTGCAACTAAGCTTGACGCGGAGCTGGGGAATGATTTGTGGTTTGTACTCTGTTCCCTGCGTTCGTGGATAGAGTCGACCCGCTGACACGCTCCCTAGGCGGCACGACCCCACCAGTACAGATTACGACTATCAGTTCATCCGCGACTGCCTCGGACGCCTAAAAGAAGCAAGGAAGGACGGTGATATCGTAAGGCTCGTGAACCTTGTACGTTCTGGTAAGCTATCGATTATACCCATTCCTTAAGATGGTCTGTTTACCATGTACTGTAGGTCTGCTGCGGAATCTGGGGAATATATCGCACATAAACCTTTTCAATCGCTCCTATGCTGGTAGTAAATACTTGATCGGTGAATATGTCTCGGAAGTTGTCAGTTGCTTGAATTACATTGCCAACTTAGAACCAACCCCACAACTCACGTCACAAGCAAAACTGGATCTTTTCCACGATACAAGGCAGTCATTTGGGCGCTCAACACTTGTTCTGCAGGGAGGTGCAATGTTTGGACTGTACCATCTTGGTATCGTCAAGGGTCTTCATCTCCGTGGCCTGTTGCCTAGAATAATAACAGGAACTGGCGTGGGAGCGCTGATTGCCGCGCTGGTTGGGATACACCCAGAGGAGGAGTTGATAAGGTTCCTTACTGTTGATGGAATAGATCTCAGTGCCTTTGATACAAAAAAGAAGGAAGGCAGTTTGAAGAGGAAGCTGATGAGATTCTGGAAGCACGGGTACTTTTTAGACGTGAAAGTGCTGGAGGAGTGTGTAAGAGCCAATGTCGGCGATCTGACCTTTGATGAGGCCTATCAGAAGACTAAGCGGATCTTGAACATCACTGTCTCGACTGCTAAGAGAAACGGAGTTCCAAAGTTGCTCAATTATCTTACTGCGCCGAACGTGTTGATCTGGTCTGCTGCTTGCGCCTCTAACGCAACCTCAACCCTCTACGATAGCGTTGAGCTGATGTGTAAAGACGAGAATGGCGCGATAGTTCCCTGGGTCGATCAAGAGATCACCTGGCAGCGCTGGACACAGGCTTCAAATGCAGACCGCGACTCCCCACAGACTCGAATCGCCGAGCTCTTCAATGTCAACCACTTTATTGTTTCTCAAGCTCGCCCGTACCTTGCCCCATTCCTAATGTCAGATCTCCACCGCCACGGCCGCCACGGTATCACCTTGAAGATAGTGCACTTACTGGGTCTAGAGATCCGGCACAGATTGGGCCAGCTCGACCTTCTTGGTTTTTTGCCATTCGGGCTACGAACATTCCTCATTGACGAGACCATCCCAGGCGCCAGCGTCACAGTGGTCCCGCACCTCAGGTTGGCTGATTTTGAGCAATTGCTACAAAATCCAGATAAGAAAACAGTCAAGTATTGGATTGAGAAGGGTGAGCGAAGCATTTGGCCTGCAGGAGAGCTTCTCAAGGCTAGATGTGAAATTGAGTTTACCCTAGATAGACTCTTTTTGAATGTGAGAGATAGCCTCCAGGTTTCCCGAGGGGGGATCGAGTGCTTGGACAAAGGCACTGGAGCGTCTAGGATGGAAGTTAGGCAGCGGGCGATCAATGAAGGCAATGCAATCACTGGCCACAATAGGAGGTTGTCGAGCTGAGTTTCCTGGAACCAGACCCAGTAGCGTGTGGTGCAAGACAGGAGCCAAGTCATTACTGCTCCTGTGGTTTTTGTGTTTCATAGCGTAATTGTTTTTTGGTGCAGACTTTGGTAAATTGCATAGGGGATTGAATTTGGTAATGGGTACGCTGTTGTGTGATGTAAACGTATTTTTATCTACCCACAGCGTCTCAATCCCGAGTCATTTACCGCATAGATACATGTACCTACATCAGTAAATAAACCGCCGCCAGCGCGGGACGGCACTAAAACCGGATCATTTTTAATATAACGGTGTGTGTGTTGTAGCGGGTGTTTGCTTGTAAGGATATCAATGATCACTTTGCATCTAAAACAGGGATCCGACAAGTCACGCCCGCGCCCGAGCCCTCGCACGCATTCGGAATCGGGAACCCTGGTGGGTAGATGCATCCATGCCAAGCAGTTACAGTATCGGTGATACATGTAGTATCGATATTTATATAAATCTGAAGGAACCACCGCCCATTTCCGGCGAAACTACACTCTTCACTACTCGGAGCTCCCAGCACCGTCCATGAATTGGGCGAGAGCTATGAATTCTTCTACAAACTCTTTCTCTCTCTCAGAGCAATGAATGGTGGGGGTATTACGCAATATTTTTTTTTATTTATTCTCATTTCTATCTCGAGTTTCATGCATACGATCTAAACAAGTTAAATACTTTTTCAACGTCATGTGTGTATCACTCGATCGGCCAGCTTGGTTAAACAGAAAAAGAGCAATGCATTGCTTGCTGCCTTTACGCCGTCGCCGGCTTCCCAATCTGAATAATCTCCCCCGTCGCCTCGTCGCTCCTCAGCGTCGGCCACGACGTCCCATCCGCTGCGGTACAGAAAAGCGCTCAAGTAAGCAACCATAATCCCTACCACACCACACCGCACCGGACCGCACCGCACCCGCCGGGCAGGGCGGCCGGCCGGCCGACGAAAGAAAGAAAAAAAAGAAAAAGAGGAAGAAACAAGCCGCAACATACCTTTCTTAAGCTTCAGCTCTACCTTCGTACCCATAACCTGGTACTCGCACGCGTCGGGGTCGATCGGGCCATAGAGCGGGAAGCTGGCTTTATAGCGCTTGTTATCGGGCATGGGCAGGTCGACGTTCAGCTGCTGCGGGAGGAACTCGATGTGTGCGCGCTCCTTGTCAACCTTCTTGGCGAAGATGGACACAATCACGTGCGTGTAGGTCTGGTAGAAGTCGTTGCGGCAGGTGACGAGCTCCTCCTCGTCGGCGGGCTTGGGTGCGCCGACGAACAGGTGCCGGTTGGTGGCGCAGCCGGGGAGTTTGAGGAATTGGTCGAATTCGAGCACGCGCCGCTTACAGCAGGAGTAGCCCTTGGAACCTATGTGGTGATCCGGTCAGTCAGTCGGAGTGCTTACTTCACCGCCCGCCGCCGCCGCCGCCGCGCCCCCCGGCCGCAACATACCTTCGTGGAAAATTGGCACCCCCGGATGGAAGACACATTTCCCGTCCTCATCGTCCCTGCTCCCGCCGTCATAGACCGCATCGCACCCGTTGCGCTTACACTTTGCGCCTACGGGCACCACGGCGCCGGGCTCATCTTGCTCCAGCGGCTTCTCCTTCTTCTCCTGTGGGGGTGTGGGCGTGGCCACGGGGCGAGGCGCGGGCTTGTGCTCCGAGCCATAGATCTCTGTGCCATCCGGGTTGGTCTCGGGCGGCGGCGCGACCTCGGTGTGCCTCTGGCCGGACGCGCCGGGGCCGGACGTCTGTGCGGGGGCGAGGGTGGGCGCGGTGGTCGAGTGCTTGCCGGTGCTGCAGGGGGGGATTTGGAGGAATTCGTCGAATGTGAGGACCTGTGGCGGGGGTTAGTGGGTGTACGGGGCGGGGATGCGGGCAGGCGGGGTGAGGTACTCGGGGTTTGCAGCATTGCCAGCCTAAGGGTGGGGGAGAGAGATTGTCAGCAGTGCTATATATATGTAAAGTAGGTAGAGAGAGTGTGTGTGGTGTCAGCGGGGAGAGAGAGAGAGTGTGTGTGTGTGTGTGTGTGGTGTGGGTATATACATACCTTTCTGGCCCTCGTGGAATATCGGGGCCCCGGGGTGGTAGTAGCAGTCCTCCTCGGGGTCGATGAACGTCTTCTCGCAGCCCTTGTGGTTACACTTCTGGGCCATTGCAGTGCTTTCTTTTGCTGATTCTATTTTTGTGATAAGTGATTATGATGATGAGGCCGATGTGAGAGATGATGATGATGATGAAGATGATGGAGCGATAACACTCTTCCAGGCGGGGATCCAAAGCAGTTGTACCTCTGCAAGGCCTCTTAAGCCGCGTTCTCTCTCCTTCGTCTGGCCTCCCTCGCCCTTCCTCGCCTCCTCTCCCGCGCCCCGCCAAAGAGAAGCTTCTAGACCTCTAGCGCGGAGGCTGAGGCAGGGTAACCTCTCGCTCCCCACCACCTATGGTTGGGGACACCTAGAGACAGAAGGGTGTGACATTGGTCCCCAAATGAAGATCACCTTCCTAATCTAGTAATTACTTGGCACAAAATCATTCTGAAATTGTATTTATGCCAAGATATTGGCCAGGCACCAGTGATGTATTCCCAATCGGGTAATTATGTACTAAGGTACTTCCTAATCAGGTAATTATTGTGTGGAAGTGCGACATTCGGTCAGCCTCTCACCAAAAACCCAACTTTTAGAAATTCAATAGCTCAGCAACCACAACAGATAAAATTAGTTGGGCTCTGTTACAGCGTTCTTTATCTCTTTCTCTATCACCCTACAGAGCTATTTTAATTTTAATACGTTGTTGTGGCTGGCCATTAAGCCTCGAAGTTCGGCAACTTTGACACTCTGGCTCAAGGTGTCCCCAACCATACCCCCCCGGGGCCCTGCGCGAACGATCATTGCTGCACGAACGATCATTGGCAGGATGCGGCTATGGCGTGCATTGGTTGGAAAGAGCGCCGGACAGGGGGTACGAATTCCGAAAGATAATCCGATAACGGACTCTACCGGTCGGGCTGTGTGATCTGCGGCGGCGCGAGCTGATGGCGCAACGGAGCGAGCTCAAGGAAAAGGTGTGTGGACGATCATTGACAGGGGGTGGTCGTGGGAAACTACATGTAGGGTTTTCAACTAATCGCCAGGCCAGGACATACCCCGGTGTAGAAATAAGAACCAGAACATGCAAGTGAAGAGACAGGGATTATTTGTATGGAGTGGCACCGCTCTGCCATACAAATAACCTCATTGCGTGTCCTGGCTCTAACCCTCGTACCCGAGTGAGTATGTGTCAAACCCAACACAGTAGAAAAGTGTATTTTACTAGCGTAGCAGATTTGGAAATTACCTTTTTTTATCTTTCTGGGATTGCACTTGTACTGGATTACGTAGTGACATCGGTTTTGAAAATGCCTTTGCGTAAGATTTGTTCCTCGTGGTCGATTCTCGTAAAATCGTTCACCTGCAAATACGCGTAGGATATCTATATACAAATCACACCGGTGCAAAGATATATATATATATACACAAAAAGGAATGTTGCGCTCCCTCTCTCTTAAATTCCATAATGCGACGCAATGTAGTAAGAATACCGCCAACCAGGCCAAAAAAGAAAAACGAGAGAAAATGCGAAGTAAAAATAACGCCCTTTTTAGTTCGCCATGCATGCACCCACCACCCCCATCCGATGAGAACGAATGAAACTAAGAAAAATATAGAAACAAGAAGAAGAAGAATCAATAAAATAAAGAGCGAGGGTAATAAAGAAGAAGAAAACCACTACAGCTCAGAATTGATATTTGCAACAAAACGGTCAAAAAAGTATTTACAACCAGTAAAAAAGAAAAGAAAAAGAAAAAAAGAAGAGGAAAGATATGGTACGTGGGCGGTAGTGGTGAAATTAATGATTAATTGAAAGAACGAGTGTGTAGAAGTGAAGGAGGTAGGTATAGGTAATCGCTTCTAGGTCATAAAGCCGGTTGCAGGTGGTGGTGGTGGTGGCTTGAAGCTTAGGCATAGATCCCTATAGATAATCATTAATCCTTATCTCCCACAAATCAATGGCCATGAGTCAGGTTACTTACAGTACTCAGTCGCATATTCCACGCTAAATTCCTTCGCCATCCCTTGACACGTCGCCGGTGGCTTACCACCCGCTGTCAAGATGCGGTATGCCAGTTTGTAATCCACAGACATATCCGGGATCGCCTTGATCCTGAGCCAGTCCACAGCGCCGTATCCAATTCCCATCTCCCCCTTCGATGCCGTTTTGACTGCTGGCACACCCTCGTCTCTCTGGCCCGCCAGCAAATACTTGTCACTCCTCTGCACTCGAAAGTCGAATACGGGAACGGTGTTGTTGGGCGCAAAGTAGTGGTGTCCGACCAGGATCGGCTGGCGGGTCATCCTCGTGACAATGGAAAGTGACTCTTCAATCGCATCTTTGGGGAGATTGACAATGATGTCCGGGAGGGTGTGGAGGAGCGTCGGGTTGCAGGCAGCCAGGCAAGAGGCATCGTAGAGGGTTGCCACGGCGCCATTGGCCGCTGGGATCGTAGTGCTGAGTGAGTCTGCGCAAGTATAATTCTGGACGCCGCGCCCGAGGACTACGCGTGCAAGACTCGTACCGGCATCTGGAGGAGAAAGGTTTTTCGTGCCTTTAGTAATTCATATGTTAGTAAGGATTACTCGGGGTTGATATTTATATATAGTTTCTAGAAGTTTGGCGCCAAACTGCGGGGCATGCATTTGAGTGGTTGAATGGGCCAATGAGAAACTAACCATTTGTCTCGGGCATGACCGCACCTGAGAGATCGCAGCCGGTGATCTTTTGGTTCTTGTAAGCGGACAGAAGACTTGCGAGCTCGGTCAGTTGAGGACTGGCACTGAGTGGGAAGGCGTTCGCGGTGGCGCTGGTGAAGCCAATGACCACAGCGGCGAAATGAAGGAAAAGCATCGTAAAGATATTCAAATGAAAGAAATGGAAAAATACAAAAAATAAAATAAAAGAGAAAATACAAAATATATACGGATTAAAGTTGTTGCGACCAAAAAGACAACAAGATACAGAAAAGGCAGAGATGTGCAGTCCAAGTAGTTAAACTGAACGTGAACTGAGACAGGTCAACACCAGATAGTAGAAAGTCCAGAAGAAGTATTGACTGAGGTTAGGGTAGATAAAAAAGAAGAGTGGTAGGAAGAAGAAGAGAAGTAGAAGTAGAAGCAGGAGATCGAATTCGGCACTGCTGCAGATACGGGTGCAAGTCGGAGGGAGAGAAGAATTGAGTTCGGCGGCAAGAGGATCTCCTAGTATATCCTACTGAATTGACGGATTCAATGGGATGGTGAAACTGATCACCCAAAAGTGGGAGACATTCAGGGAGATATATATGTACTCTCGAGCGAGCATGCGGCGCATAACCAAACTAGACGGTTGTTGTAGGGTCTCAGACATTTGGTAGCCACAGCAGATGGGTATTGGGTAGCCCTCATTACAGGACATGGGCGTAACATGGATTTCTCGAACAGGCATGCTTAGGACAGGCAAGGTTAAGACTGTGTATTAGAGCATGCAGTTAACCTTCAAGAACCCAACTTTGAGAGGGGGTATGTCGGTGGGTGGGTGAGTGTGTTGAGAGGGGTGGTGTAAGGTCCGTAGTAGAGTACCTAAAAGAAGTCTTAGATCAATATCCTAGGAATGGAGGGAGCAGGATTGGGGTGGGGGGGGGGGGGAACCAACAATTCGTTTTACCCACGAGGACGGGTTGCACACTGGACAGTGCGTATCCTATCCCTCTCCTCTCTACCACCCATGATCCATAATAATCCATACCCACATCAAGCTACTCGCTCGCTTGATCGGTCTGGCTCAACTGTACCTGCATGGCTTGTGTGTCTTGTAGACGAGATTCTGCAGCCAATCCCTGAGAGTCCAAGACGCATACCCCTGCTGCTGCACGCTCATTACTCGTCACTCTCTCTCAAAACTCACAATGTGATTCGACTTGTCTCATCTCCACAAAGCTTGGTGCTCGGCTGGTCCTAAACTTGCCCCCTCATTCGCTACACACCAGCTCCCTTTCCGCCTTTTCCGTTCCCTCTTTCTCTAGTCTGCGGCAAAAATATACCACTAATCTCGCCTTCTAAGCGCCTATTCCACTTAATTGCCCCCAATTAGATCCCTATCCGGGTGGTGACCCCTCCAAACCTATTATTAGAAAGGTTGGAAGTTGCAAATAAAGCCCCTTCTGGGAGGAATCGGTACATATCCGAGAGGTTAGAGTTGGATTAGGCCCGAACCTTTACCGCCTGCGTCTGGCCGATATTAAACAAACACCAATATATTTACCACAGTTATTCATCGATCTCGATATATAGTTACCCCTCATGAATGTTTATTCTCGTGCTCTGAGATCAAATATATTGGCATGTTGTACGTACTCCACCCCCCTCCCGGCCCCTTGTATTTTTGCTTAACGGTACTCCTTATCAGAAACAGACCTTAATCTCCACTCCGTGAAAACGCCCACGAGTGATCATACATGATTCTGGCCAACTGGTGTCTCCAGTTTGCCAGACAGTACCTATCAACCTCAATTGTTCATGTCTTGTAGTACTGGATGTTGTTCCCGCACTGCCCCTACTCGCATGTCGTAATTACTCTGATCGGTCATGCTCACCGGCCGGGGCTCGAAGTTAGGCAGCTGCATTCAGACTTACCGCGCAGTGCATTTGTTTTTTGGACAGGCGCAGTTCTGGTTCAGTTTTCCCACTTTATTATATCCACCGCTCTGCATATATCTTGGCTCATTGATGCTTAGGTCCCTTTCATCCATTCATTGCTCTCACCAGCCAATCTCACGGTGACGCCTTTGTCTTCTTCGAGACCTAGATCGTCTATTCCAGCGATGGGTGTGCCTCTTTTCAGCGCCATGTTGAATCTTTTGATTCGACAGCCATTGAGTATGGTCAAAGCACTTTCCACGCTATAGTATGTCGTCACTCAAAGTAGATGGAGAAATCCTGGATAAGACCGTTCGGAAATATACCGTAGTGACGTGGTTCAACAGATTCAATGCCATGTGCGCTGTATGGCATATGAACCGTCCCGGGATATAAACCCAAGAAAAACCGATAGGCTTTTTTAGCCTCCATGATCCATCAGCTACTCAGTGGCAAAGATGGAAGAAAAGAAAAAAGGATTATCGGTGAATCTAGGATCTAGGTAGATACCTGTAAAAGCCCAGAAAATATTACAAATTCTCGGTAATGCCTGCCATAACTCCATGAGATACACAGCAGGGATCCATGAGGGTATACGGAGATCGAAAGATCGGACATGTGTAGATATGCATGCCGTAGCAGAATCACACGGCGCTGTTTAAGATCTGTCTAGTCCCTCAGTTTTCTTCTTTTCTTTCTCCGTTGGTTTACTGCCTCGTGGTCAAAGGAAACCTTTTTTCTTCGCCTTCTCCCTAGTGACTATTTCTCCTTGCATCTTCTTGGCCTCGAACAGGTCACTATCAAAGACACAGTCATCACTTTTGCGAATGACCATTCCTGCCGATTCTCGCCACGGGTTCAAATCCTGTTCACCACCTGTAATTGGATAATTGAACGGCGATTTCAGTGCAGTGAGCGAAACTTGATAGTATGCATCTGTGCCGCAGGAAGAATCCTTTGGAAGTGGGATACTTGCTGTTTTACTGGCCACAATTAGGCGCTGTGAGAGACTTCAACGATAAGAGCGTCAGTGGTGAGCCGAGTTATATGTAATCTTATGGATAGATAGGCGCGCCGTGCATGTGGCTCAGAAATAACATATATATTATTTCTTCGAATCTGGTAGGTCGACGGTGGCGGATGATGGTAGACGTAGCAGTACATGTATCTGTATCAACATTATGAAAGTCCGCTCTATTTGGAATCTGACATATATGTAGGTATAAGACTAACAGTCGATATGTCCGCTAAAAATCATCGATGTCTGCCAATATCCAAAGATTATAAAGATAGACCTTACTATAAAAGCACGCTTATGGCCATAGAAAGTTATTGTAATATCGCTAAGCTCTGGATCTGACTCTATCTTTATATACCCTCAAATCATCTGATTCCCTCGGGAGTGTCTTGCTTCTAAGCTAAGGGATTTCTAGGTAGGATTTGAGTTATGGGGAATCATTTTCATTACAAATTCCCAAGAGGTTTTCTAAGCGTAGTTAAACCATTTCTTATCACCCAAAACGAGTTTGATATTCACCCTAATCTATATACCGTTTTATGAGACGGCGCTGCTAAGTACATGTACATAGATTGCCACTTCCTTACCCGCCGGAAACGAGCACCCGGGAATAACTTCATCACTAAGCTGAAAGGTTAGGATTGGGGTTTGTCATTGCCAATATCGATCCCGATCTCACCCATATTCCTATTCCCATCTCTCGAAAGAAAAAAAGAGGAAAAAAAACACATTTTCTCGGTATAATCCAAAAGCTTCCCGAGCCCTGTCTGAACCTATATTTATTATAAACCCAATTAAAATGTCCACAAGGCTAGGGGCGACACAGTCCGAGTTTCGCGACACACCATTTACACAAACTTAGTCCATATCTCTCTGCGCTGCGAGCTTACAATAGTTGGGTCTAAATTGTGCATCATGCTACTGCCTGTCCATTCGGTCGATATAATATGTAAGCTGATGACTACTATTGAGCAGCTTGGGAAAGCGAGGCTCTGTAATTGTCTGTTCCCGGGTAAATCTCCAAGCTGTCATTGACATCAGTGGACCCATACCCGGAGATTATCCAGCCGGTGATTTATGGAGCGGTAAGTAATTTTACCAACGGTTGTAAATTATTTCACCACCGCTGGTGAAAATAATACCACATTTATACCTTAAAATGGGTAAAATCACAGACCTTTTGGCCAAAAGGGGCTATATAATGCCAATATATGAGTCCTATTGCCCACCGGTGGGGAATTTCACCACTGGTGGTAGGTATTTCACCACTGGTGGGAAACTTTCATAACTGTTGGCATTAATGATTGAACATTTACTAATGTAGTATAGTGCAGCATAAAGACTGAAATTTAGTGTTTATACTGGCACAGAAACTGAAATTATACCACCGGTGGTAAATAGTTTATCGACCGATGGTAAAATTACTTTTGACACATTTACCGTCCCATAGTGATTTGTATTATACCTTCACAGTTCACTCGCATCAGGATTGTTGGATAAAGGGATTATAAATTAGAATGGAGATAAGTACTAGTAGAAAATGCTGACCACCTCGGGGAATTTGAAAGTGAAAGGTTAATCACGAGTGATATTGTATGATTTAGCTTCTGGTTTTGGCGATTTACCAGGGCAGTTTCTGTGTCAGTATTTTTGTCACAATATCCTTTCCGATCCCGCGGAATATAGTACTTTTTTGTCCATGTACAGACGTACCTACATGTAGTTCTGTTCTGCGTTTCACCAAGCCGAATACATGTGTTCAGTACTAGATATCTGGTGCAACATTATTAAACAAGCTTTTATAGGGTAACTACACGTAGGCTGGGAATGAGCCTAGACTAGAAAGCTTCCCATCCCCTTTCGGTTATTCTTTGTAGTTATATGCATATGTACTCTAGGTACATTTATTCAGAAAACAAAAGCGTCTAATGTATCAGTTCTACCTCACATGTGTTTTGCACCCAGGTCATGATAATGATGTTTGAGTTTATCCCTTGACTGTTATCCCTTTCGCTGAAACATTTTGTTGTGGATTTTGTAGACTGGAAGGTAATATAGAACGTGTAGTTACATGTACCCTTTCCGTTTTTGCTAAACTTTCGCTTTTGAAACAAGTCCTGAAGGAGCTTGGGTGAACCACCAGCTGGTAATAAATGCCGTTGAACAGTTAACGTGAAATAGGACTAACGCTCAATGAAGTGTCTAGAAAGTTAGATGGATTGAATCCTCACCCTCACGTACGTCTTAAAAGGAGTATCCCTCGGTGTGATTTAAATTTGAAAGATTTTGAGGCCGGGGATGATCTCGCTACGTGGATTTTCAGGTCTTGCGATTGCACCTCGCGACGAGTATCAATAGTGTTGTGCTCCTTGATATCGGTTACACGCCGTCTACAAAGACGTGAGAGTGGCCAGTTCACACCACAGCCAGATAAGGCACGCAACGTTAACGGCGATTTGAGATGTCCAGCAGGGGTGGCCATCTTCCATAATTATAATGTGACGGCGTAAGATAGTTGGGAAGAAAAAGTATGTACATACTCAATACCAAGGCTCGTACCTTCAGCCTCAGAGTTCCGCGAGGTGGTCTCTTCGTTGCGAGCTTCCAGTCTTTGAAAAGTAAAGGTGTCAAATTCGTTCTTGGCAATCCAATGAAGAGGAGAAAGAGGTGGCCTATTCCTCTTATGGCCCTAGTACGACATTATTTGACAAGCCAGACCAGGAAAACACAAGTGCACACAAGCTGGATAGAGAGATTCGGTGCTCTTGAGTTGCGGACAGCTCTCACTTTCTACCCCTTCATTCACTTCCCATCTCAACTCAGTAGTGTTCTTCATTCTCCTGTCTTCTTCTTTCGTTCTCCTCATATTCCTGAGCAATTAATCAATTGGGCGTTTCATTCCCGGTGATCGTTCTTTGCTAGCTCGTGTGGGAATCTCTTTCGCTTTATTAGTCCCTCTCGCTATCTAGTATCGTCGCCCAGTTAGCATTCATCTAGCTTTACCTCAATCGTTTCCCACACCAGAATCAGTCTTTCTGGTCTTTCTGGCCATTATTGGTCCACTCGGCGCTGACCGACCTTCATCCGGCTATTTTACTAGTTCTGTCGCCACACCACCTCTAGACACCACCTCTCCTCTCAATCAACCTTACAAACCATCTATCCTTTGAAAGCAATCAACAATTTTATCATCTTGTTGCTTAGATATCTGAGCAACACCCTCGATCCTCGATATTGTTCACTTAGCTTTCCCAATAGCTTCTGCACTTCTTAGCAAAGCTTCAAGGGAGGCCTGGATATATCAGTCTGATTGCTCAAATGAGTTCGGTCGTTCTTTCCTGGAGCATTTTTCTGGCCCTAGTGGGCGGCATCTATTGGGTTTACTTTTCGCCCAAATCTGCTACCGTCAGATCTAGCTCCAAGGCAGTCACAGAAGATAAGGGGGCAGGTAGCATATTTCTCGGCGCCAGCGGCACAGAGAGTGCTGTAGCGGGCGAGAAAAAGAAGAAGAAGAAGGCCGCTCTCAGTAACACAGCTGCCAAGGAGCCTGTGTCGACTGGCAACATTGCCAAGGCCGCAGAGTCTACGGATGATGATGATGTTGCCCAAGAGGTAGACCAGGCAGAGCTTCTTCGCAGACTCCAGTCTTTGAAGGAGGGTGGCAATGTTGGGGGCAAGAAATCCTCCTCCACTAGCTCCTCTACCCGTCTTGCTCCCAAGAAGGCTTTGGCAGCTCCGGCTTCGCCCTTCGCCACGGCTTCGCAGACATCCTCAGCAGGAGCAGACGCTGATATCGACGAAGAGGAAGCCACTCGTCTTCCGGAATCCGAATATCCCTCCGTCTCCAAGCAGTCACATTCTTCCGATCCTAGTGACATGCTTGAGCCTTCTACCGGCGGACCGGGTGTATTGAAAATCACTTCATCCACCCAACTTCCGAGGTCGCAGAAACAAAAGACGACAAGCGCAGCCGACCAGGCTGGTGTACATGCGAGCAAAAATGCCAAAAAGAAGGAGAAGCAAAAGGCCGCGAAGGAGGCAGAGAAGGCAGAACAAAAAGCCAGATTTGAATTGCACCGTGCGACTATGAGGGCCGCAGAATCTGCCAAGCAGAAGAACAAGCCTCAAGCTGCTACTCCACCTCCACCTTCCGCATGGACGAGCGTAAATAGTCAAACCGCACCTGTTGCCCACGCAGCACCAAAAACAGATGGCCTTCTCGATACACTTTCTACGCAGTCAACTCTAAATAAGCCTGATACGACCGACGATTCACCCATCGACAGCGAGGATGAGAAGAAACAGATGAGGAGTACTCACCTTGACAACTCTTACTGGGAGGAAATCCCAGAGCATCTCATTGGGGGTTGGAACGAAGTTCAAAAGAAAAGTCGCAAGCAGAAGAAGGCTGCGACTGATGCGCAAACTGGGGATGAGTCTACGGACGCTAAGAGCGGGAGAGAGAACTTCCAAAGCAAGTCCTCAGTCAAGGCCCCAGTTAAGGTACCTGCCAAGATTGTGAGGCAAACTGTCCAGAAGAAGGACACTTCAACAAGTGGGAATGGATTTCAACTCTTGGACAGCGGGAGCACAACAAGTGATACCAAGAATTCGAGTTCCGATTGGGCAGAAATCGACGACTCCGACAACTGGGCAGTTCATCCCGAAGAATAGGTGTGGCCTTTTTAAACGTTCCTAATGCTGTTCGGATTTCCTTTTTTTTTTCGGTCAAAAATTTGGGTTGGGGGATTTCCGCCATTTGCATTTCTTACAATCGCGCTGGAAGTTATTTGTTACTCCCTCTTTTCATCATCAATGGGTCTGGGTAGTCAACCTTTGGATGGGTTGCTCTTGTTATTTAAAAGCAGAACACCGCAATTTATGTTGATTGTTTGCCTGTAACTGGTTCTGCTTCCTCTTATCAATATTTCGTTCATGACTTCTGTTGAAAATCCAGTTCAACATCTTTGTCGTTTGCTTTCTTTTTGGATTTAATGCTTTATCAAGGAGAGACTACATACATATTTATGTAGAGTTCAGTCTTGCATATCCGGTTGTGCAAGTTTAAGCCGAAATTTCCAACTCTTGCCATTTCTGCATCGATTATCGCCGATGTGACCCAGTATATCAAACTATATTTTCTGATCGCGCCGCCGACATTGAAGGGAAACATTACGATTGAAGTAAATGGCATCACGAAGTAAAGAGGACGTAGCTGCGCACATCAGATTTTTTTTCAGAACGTAATGTGTTGCCACAACAGGTACATATGCGGTTCAAAGATGCCCATCTTTGAGGAAATGGGATACTAGCGAGATATGTTAATTGGCTGCTGGGTTTTTCAAGGAAAAACTGCAGGGACAACTGCAGGAACTCAATTAGATAACAAAAGATGAGTATCGTATCGCTAACAGTGATTGGGAGAATACTAGTATGTACCCTAACCCTATCGCCCTGGAAATATCAAATATCTAGGCCCTAACTCTATTGCCGGCTGCACTCATGTGGTGAATCTGCCAGTAGAGGGCGAATGTAACTACATATACATATACATTGTAGAGTAGGTGCAATAATAAGTTGTTGGTAAGAACCGGAGAGGCTTACTTACAGGTACCTACATGTATCTACCCCCGTGCCTCCTAGCTGCCTTTTCCCTATCCCCTTCCTTGACAGTACCTGGAGGCTGAACCACCCTAAGCTCTTAAAATAGCTCTGGCGAGTGCTAGCGTTGTGGTTAGGGGATTGACCGGCGGGCATCACAAATGCACTTCCCCCCTCCATTCTGGGCTAAGTTTGGAGCTTTACAGTAGGTACTGTATGTACATGTAGGTACACATTGGATTTTCGATTGAGAAACAATTAGGGTTGTGGCGCCTTGTTGTTACGTGAGGCGTCATCGGTCAAAGAATCCTCAAAAGAACTTTGAACGTGTGCACCTATGATATGATGTAGGTACATGTACCCAGCGACGAATATCTAATAAAATAAAATCTGAGAGATATTATCCCCGTGAATGCGATTTCATGTATCTATCAGTTTATTTACGTAGTAAGCCATCCAATCCAAAGCGGCGGTGTTGAAGTTAACTGACCGGTGGTTCTGCTACAAAGGGATGGGATGGGTTGGTCGTCCGTACAGTTCTGACCACCTTGCCTCTCCGTCACTGAGCCCTAGCGGTCATCTCTCTTTCGTAGCATTCGCTCGCCTACTCCCATCCTCACCACCCCGCCCCCTTCCCTTCTTTCTTACCTTCTCCTTCTCTTGATAAAGCCACCCACCTCCCCGCTTCCTGCACAACCTATACTACTATCACCATCAGATTTTCGCTTGCTCGAGCTGCTCTCGGGAATCGTTCTTTCAAGCTTTAGTGTCGATCTCAGTTTTTCCACTAAGCTCTAACGTACCTGTCCGGCTGGAACCTAACTTTTATCATCGCCCCTTCTTGAATTTTCTCCCTTCTAGTGGAGAAATAACAGAGAGAATAATAAACCTCATAAAAGCCACTACTCTCAGGAATCACTAATACTACCACTCCCCTACCATTCTGTGTAGCGCCAAAGAACATCAAAAACAATGGCACAAATTCGAGGAACTGTGGGCTATCACTTGGGTCCGGATAACAGGCCATTTGGGGGACCCTCACACTCGGCAGCTACATCTGACCCTTCACCCCTTGATGCAATTCGTGAACAGACGAGCAAAATTGAAGACTTTCTGGATACCATTGCGGAACCTGTTAAACCGTGAGTTTTTCTCAATGACCGCCGAGGATGTGCTCAAATAAGTATGAGGAGTACTAACGAAAGTACTATAGATATCTACCGGCAATTGGGCGATTTCTCATTGTCGTAACTTTCCTTGAGGATGCAGTTAGGATTATTACACAATGGAACGACCAGCTCCAGTATCTCCGTGACTATAGACATAGTTCGTGTACCTTGCTTTTGCGTCTCTGTGTTCTCAAAAGGACACATGTTATCAGGATCTTATTTATGGAATTACATCTAACACGTCATCTCTCATAGTACCTTGGGGCCTTACGCACACATTTCTTTTTCTCAATGTAATCGCAATGTTGGCTTGCTCTACCCTAGTTATTGCCCGGCGTCACTCAGAATATGCCGTCGGCGGTCTTCTCGCCGTTGTTGTAACCCAAGCATTGGGATACGGTCTTATTTTTGACCTGAACTTCTTCCTTCGCAATCTTTCCGTCATGGGCGGTCTCCTCATGGTTCTTTCCGACTCATGGAACCGTAAACGGTTCGCATTTGCAGGTCTCCCCCAACTCGATGAAAAAGATCGCAAGATGTATTTTCAGCTTGCTGGAAGAGTTCTTCTTATCTTTTTGTTTATTGGGTTCGTATTCTCTGGTGAGTGGAGTATCACTAGGGTGGTTGTTAGTATGCTTGGATTTGTTGCTTGCGTCATGGTTGTGGTTGGGTTCAAGGCAAAGCTCAGTGCTGTCTTATTGGTTGTAATTCTGAGCATTTTCAACCTGTTGATCAACAACTTCTGGACTGTGAGTATATCCTTTGTTTTGGATTTCATCTAGAGTTGGGTCGGTAAAGTGTGTATTTACTAAACGCGAACGCAGCTTCACCCCCACCACCCGCACAGGGATTTCGCCAAATACGATTTTTTCCAGATCTTGTCCATCGTGTAAGTATCTCCTGATTTACCCTCAAGGGTTCCTCTGTGTAAGCTTGAAGCTGACAAATTAAAGTGGCGGTCTTGTTCTTCTTGTCAACATGGGGCCTGGACAATTTAGTGTCGACGAAAAGAAGAAGGTTTACTAGTTCTTCGCAGGCGAAAGGTTATAAATCTTCTTGTTGGGCAGGATTGTCACAGGAAGATGTACTGGGTTGTAAAAGAAAATGTAGGGAAATCATGCAATGAACGATGATATGATTATTGGGACACTCTGGTAGGGGCTGGGGAAGGTTTGTAAAGTCAATTCGTGCAAATCATAAGTAGGACCAAGGCTGTTATTACGAGTCGAACGATAGGGTAGTAAAGTATTTCCTATACGAGTGCATAACAGTGTGCCAAGTATTGTTTCCTTTCTTTTTTTAGCCCTTTTTTTTTTTTTTTCGTCAAGTGGCACTTGTGTTCATAATTGTATGTGTGGTATTTTTACCAATACATGGGGATGGGTGTGGTTATAAATAGAAGAATACAATGAGAAGAATACAACGTGTCTTTCGTTTCAATCCAAATATTCAGTTGCACCTTCCCATGGCGGGACTCGGCATGCCGGATCCCTTGCTGTGCCGGACCAATTCTTTTGGGATTCTGTTTTCCTACTGCGGGGTCAATTTGCTATCTTGGGTTGAGTTCCACACGAGATTTGGTGGATCTTAATATATTGAATCTACGCGTCATAGAATATCACTCGGTACATTTCAGCAGTTTGGAGGAGAGATATCGACACGTAAAGAACATTGCCTATCGAATATTTACTTTAACAATTAACAGAGAACCAAACTTCAGCACGGGACATTATTTAAAATATGAGTATCCAATGGTATGACAATTAGTTTCGTTCTAGAAGAGACACGTTAAAAGTGATACGTTCTGCGCTAATAATATTTATTGCCTGTACGAGTAGGGTACGTCAATTCCATAGTATGTATTGTGCGGTGATACAAAGATATCTACAACGCTATATAATATGGTCTGTGGTTGGCTACGATACATGTACTTACCTTGGAATTTACGTATCTATTGCACGATTCAACCAACACTATGTTAAGTGAAACCGAAAAGATAAATCGTTTATTGCCCTAAAATGAAGGATTGGTTAATTAAGCCTGAGTTTTGGCGACCATCGTCACATCGCGGCGCTCCTGATTCGAGTGTTTTGAAGTTACCTGAAAACTGATGATTTACTGTGCTAAGATAAATATAGAGATAGTAACAAATGAGTAGGCTCAATTTATGGAATATATTCTTTGATAATTAGAGGTAGCGTCGGGCGATTTTTCAGACCCTGTTACTGCTTCGTCGGTCTCATCTAATGCTTCAGGTGTGTCTTCCGAAACGTACTGGGATGGTGATGCAATATTTGCATCTAGGGGGGGCTCTTCATTATTCTCGAGATCATCGTTCATCTCCCTCTCCATCGTTTCACCATTGGTAGTGTTTTTCTCGGAGTCCAGTTTAGCGTACCTACACAAATTAATCAGTAAACCTGTAGAACGGTTGGATATATGGCGTCATCATGAATACTTTCTCTTGGCCTTTTTCGTCTTACTGGCCTTCTTCTTCTGAGCCTTTTCGACTAGCTTTGCGTGTCTACTTTCGGCTCCATTGAATCGCTCATCAAGTTTCATTGCCAGAATATTTCTGGCAATTTTGCGATTTTGTTCCCTGGACCTCGTGGCCTGAGATTTAACAACAAGGCCTGTTGGTAGATGTTTGAGCTGAACAGCCGAAGCTGTTTTGTTCTACAAGGCCATGAATGGAGAATTAGTTTGTTCGATTGCGTGGGTATCCTAATAGCTTACGACTAAGTGTGCTCGCGTTAGTATATTTGAATATGGGTAGAGTGTGAAAAACACTTACTCTTTTGACCTCCAGGGCCGCTGGGACAATGTGGTTATGTCAGAATTCTTCCATATTACAAATGTTTCTATAATCCATTATTGCCGATTACCTTCCCTTGAGAAATACTTCAACAATTTCATCCTCAATGACCGATGGTCTGGGAGGCATCGGTTTGCCTTTTCCGAGGGACGGAGCGTAAGAGAAGCGTTGCTTGCATTGTACATGTAGGCGTAATATCCCGAAATGAATGCGGTGTTGTATTCGCTGGGTTATCATGATAGCTGACTTGATTTGGTAAATTCAAGAATCCCCAATCTTTGAAGCTGGCAGGTTTGAGGTTCAACGGGGCTTGGCAGTCACGGGTCTTTGGGGAGTATTAAGCCTTGGGGCTTTGTACCCATGCAGGTACTACAGATGAGTGCAGTAGACACGAGAACCAAATTTTGAAATTAACATCGCTGTGCTCACATTGAAATCTAGGATAATATAAGTATAAAGAATCTCAGAAATGAAATATTTTGTCTATGCTGCCGTGCTTGTGGTGCAAGACGGCGTTGAAGTTTCTTTCCTATAGAAGGTTTGGCTGCGATGTGTATCTGCGAGTATAGCTGTAGAGTGCTGGATGCGTTCCTGGAAATTTGAAGACCAATACTCTTGAAGGTTCAGACGCCATCATTCGAGATTGGGCTAATCGATAGCTCAGAAGTTCAGAGGTTTAAGCTATATTATATAAGCACAGTCGAGGAACAATGGAAACCCTAGTTGCTTGAGACACCACTTTAGATCTGTGTCATATCACTCCTTACTCCGGCCGAGGGATGAAAAAACCCTGGTATATACATGTAAATGTATGAATATATTCAGGTATTCAAATTCATCACGATTTGGTCATTTGAACTACATGTATTTCAATGGTGCCGGTCGACCAGACGAAAGAGAAAAACGATGTTAGAAATGTATGAAACCCATTCCTAGTACCTATCAATAAATCACTTATATGGAGGTACATCTGGATCTATGTGAGTAAACTGTAGTTTCATTGGTGGCTATTAGGTTCGCGTTCCTCACCCAACAACTCATTCAAAAATGTAGATATGAGGGACTGGAACAAGCAATCGGTAGTCCTTGTCATCGCCTCTGAATTGTCTGTCTTGAAATTAACATACTTTCTTGTTTTCGATAGGCCGGATATATTTGGCACGAGAGATAACTTTGGTGAGGGAATGGGGTACATGTAGGTTTATCGTAGAGCCAAACATCCCTCTTGGCAATTTTAACTAAACGAATCATTCATCATCACTCGCTCGATTATCAATGAAACTGTCTATTTATAAGGTACTTAACTGTTCACCGATCCGATGCTAGATAGGGTAAAATAATAATCGGGGAATATCTATAAGAAAACAAACCCAACACCGGATAAAGATTCAAGTTAGGAAGCTTTAAAGGTTTTGTTTGATAAGAACGAAAAATCAAATCACACAGCCCGAGATTACAAGAAAATTGTGGGGCAACGCGATGGTAAATTTCCTGGAACAAGAAAATAATCCTTTATCACAAAGAAAAAGAAAGAGGAGAGAAGAAAGGCCATTGTGAACGTAGAACATGAATAGATAACGCTAGGCTAAAAGACGTCGCATGATCCTAATAGATTTCGTCTTGGTAACGTTGGCCAAGGGAGGTCAAAAAAGGACTCCATGGTATTCATTTTGGCGTAATAGTGATCAGTCATAAAACATTCCATTATGCTCATTGCTGCTCCCTAGATCGGTCGTTATCCTTGAAGAGGCCCTGCTCTTCGAATGTATCAATAAGAGGCCGTAGAGGCTCGATGTCGCGACGTTCCAGCAGATCGAAGGCCTATATATGTAAGAGCCAGTTTAACTTGGATTTATTTGATGAGAGCACATACCCTGGCAAAGTGAATAAAGTGAGCGAAAAAGCTATTGAAATGGGCCTCCAGACTCATATGTACTATCTTGGCAAAATGCGTATGGTAGATATGTGCGAATACTCTGAACATTTGCTTATAGATCGCCTTACAAGTGGTGTAAAAATTTGGCGGGAACCCCCCTTCCTTGCCAATCCACGCCTGCCCATTGGCGCCCGGAGTACCGGCAGGCGAGTTAGCAGAAGACCCTCCAGGAAGGATAGCGGATGGGGTGTTGATTGTGGCCGTAGTAGTGGGGTTGGATTTCGAAGGAAATATAGTCTCATCATTGATGCGGTTTGAGATCCATTGCAGCACGTACTCGATGTAAGTGGGAGCAGGGAGCCGAAGAGGCTTTTTATTGGAATCAAGCCACGAATAATCCAGTCTGTACTCAAGTAATTTTAGGTTAGCATGGTTTCATTACACAAGCTAGTATTTCGAGAGTGTAAAGGGTGGGATTTGAGCGGATATCGATACATACCCAATGCCTGCAGACATAGACGGGCAAGCTTGAACAGTGCAAAATTCCTGGACGACTCCAAAGAATTTGTTCAACATATCAAAAAATTCAAAAACTATTAGATATCCAAATTAGCGTTGACCATAAAGTTCGTTTAGTACTAGTGATGCTCGTCTGCTAAAATCAGAATCAAAAAGGAACCTACTATTCAACGCCAACCATTCCCCCTGGTCAACATATCTCGGCAACACAACAATAGTTGAGAAGCTTCCTTTAACAAGCTGACTGGTAACAAATGGCTTGCACAAGTACAACGGTTTCTGTGTTACTCTTTGGGCTGATGGGGAGCCTGGCATAAGTCCCGCCGGGGAGGCGTTACCAAAGCTCCCACCGCCGGCTCCACCACCGGCTCCAGCGCCTGCAGCAGCACCAGCACCAGCAGATTCTTGATTAAGAGGGCCAGGCTTAGGCTTACGGGGACGGAAACCGCGACTAAAAAAATCGGTGACAGAGGCCAGCATGTCAGAAATAACTCTTCAAGAGGTTTGAGGTTGGATAAGAGTGAAACACGAACAGAAGTAGAGAAATTATGATGCCGGTGGAAGAAAAAGAGAGGAAGGAGATTGGGGAAACAATTAAGAGAGGGAAAGAATAGCATACCCTAAAGAACCGAAAAATTGCGACATCTAGAAGGATTGCGGTAAATAATAGCAGCTTCCTTAGCCTTGAAGCTTATGGAGACGGGATTGAAGAAGCCGCTTCTGGAGTGTGGTCGATCGGAATAGTTAGAGCAAGTAAGTAGCAGGTAAGAAACAAAGAGGAGAAGAAGGAAAAAAAGCGAACTTCGGTAAAAAGGTGCAAATGGGATATCTATCGTTCGAGTAAGGGAAGAGAGCTGTTGGCGGTCACGAATAGTGGTTCACCAAGGAAAGGGGCCATAGAAGTGTGGCTTTGGGTATGCAACATGTACCTAGAGCGCCACTATATGTGGCGCGGAGATAGCAAGGGTACATACATGTAGATACATATGTAAGTACATTACAATCTACTTATAAGGGTACAAAAGTGGCACGAAGTCGTATCCTTATAGGACGTATACCCTTAGAGTATAGGAGGAGTAAATTTGTACCTACAAAGCCCATTGGGGACCCTAAACACCTACCCTTACAAGGCGAATACCCTTATAACCCGAACCCTTATCAGGAGATTGTACTGTACCTAGGTGCATGTACTAGAGTAATAAACCTACATGTATGTTTGGCTTGAAAAATTTTGAAAATGCACCTTGTCCCAGAATTACATGCATGTAGGTACTTATATCGCTAGAATTAAAATAAGAAAAACCTGGTTAAAATGACTCGTGATTGGTTAAACTTGCGTGAAAACATTATGTCAGCGTATTTTAATTCTGGCGAAGTGAGTACATGTAGTAATTTGTTCTTTGAAATGCCGCGCCTCACGTGACTGTTAATACAATTCACCTTCCAATATTTCATTTGTATACCAAGTACTTGTTTTATGTACTTATATCCAACCAAATAAATGTATAAATATAGACAAGGTTTTATTATAAATGAACATAGCACATGTATATTGCGAAACCTATCCGGAAATCACTTAGCTTGTGGCCAATATCGTGCATGTATATACCTACGTAAAGCTGTGAAATAAACCCTTATAATTTCTTCCACGAAGTCCCTAATTTCCATCCAACATTGAACTGATATTTAAGTATGGGACCACGATCGAGAATCCAGAAATACATGTCTCCAGATACTGAGCATACATATAAGCCACATCTATTCCATACCTTCCATTAGTGCTGGGTTATCTAAGTACATCCCCTTTCGATTAACCACTGCTCGAAGAAGCTCCCACTCGTCGCCCTCT
Source organism: Morchella eximia (assembly GCA_024713935.1). Classification (NCBI taxonomy): domain Eukaryota; kingdom Fungi; phylum Ascomycota; class Pezizomycetes; order Pezizales; family Morchellaceae; genus Morchella; species Morchella eximia. The sequence goes on from JAMGZG010000003.1 coordinate 678,322, forward strand.
TCGAATCCCCATTTATTAGGCTCTGAAAAGCCCCATGCCTGGGCAACCTTATCTAGCGCCTCTCTTTCCTCCTCTCTTAACCACCTGTATCTCAAAGGTGTCCCTACTATCCATGTAACTCTTACCATCTGATCGTTTGAAGTCATCAAAGCAACCATCCCAATGCTTCCGGTAAAACCAACGTATGCCAATAAGCCAGAAAACGCATATTTTAAAGCGAGCGAGTGATCAACTTCATCCTGGTACCCAGCCATGGTATCTGCGAGGGCGTATATAGCAAGAGGAGCTAGACAGCCTGCTACAGCTGCTGGGGCAGCTCTCCGGACCAATTTGGCTTTCATGAAAGCCGGAGCACCATACGAGGTGTCAATGATATCAAGGCAGATCGACATATCTCTCGACTCAATAGCTACGTCAAGTGCGGCAGATGCGATATGACTTGGGATTGCGTATTTGATCTGGTTGGGATTGGGCTGCCGGGGTTTGGATGAGCCTGGAGGAGTGTATGGTTTGTTGGCATAAAGAGAAAACACAGCTGGTATAGGTGACGGATCGCGGATTAGAGCCTGGAGCGAGACGTAGGATGCAAGAATTGAAGGGGTGATAAAGACATCTGGGTGAGATATAATCTTGTAGGCCAGATCCGTGAGTGATTGAAGACTTTTTAGGGAACTTGATTTCGAAGAAATGATAGCACCCGACCCCGTTGTGTTTGCCGTTGTTCCAACAGTCTGCTGCTTAGATGCACCCCGCGAGGATGGAGAATGGTTCACCGGTTGCGCCGGTTGACACTCGTCAAGTGACAGTAAAACGGATGTAGGGGTACTAGCAGCAGAGCTTTGCGCTGAATCTTGTAGTCGAGAACCGGCATAACTTTTGCATGCCTGCAGTGCCAAAAGGACGTCCGATTCGGTCGGTGAAGATTTTGCACTGTGAAGTGCTTTCTGGATTCTCTCCTCCAAAGACGCAAGGGAACGAAGACTGTCTCCAGTAAGTATCTGGCTAGAGCGAAAAGAACGTGATGCGGTTTGGACAAGGTGTTGAACTCGGGTGTGCGGTGAAAGCAAGGACCATAGGCGGATGGAACGATTGAGTGACCGAGTTCCAACTGCTCGTGAATAAGAACTGCAGATCAATGAGGAGCCCCTCATACTTTTTCTTGCTAATGTTGCTGGGTCAATTGTTAATTTCGATTATCTAGGTGTACCGTATATATCCTAGATGGGTAGTGGAAAGTGAACTTTCAAACCATCACAACCCTAACCCTTCGATAGTGTTATTCTAGAATCTAGGTACAACATATGTAGGTACTATCTTAGTGGGAAAAATAGTGAGGTATACGTATAAAAAATGTGCAATTGCCTGCTTAATTAGTCGACCGTGGTATTGTTCAGGAGTACGCTCGAAGGTCGAAGTACCTAGGTACCTGTAATTTTGTACTAAATTTAGAGTAGTCGGCGCCATTGATAGCTGTAATTACCCCACCAAGTTTGACGCGCAGTGTCTCACATATCGGTTGATGTCTCACTCCATACCTTAACACTGGAACTGTAGAATGCCCACATCTCGCGGTGTAAAAAGTCGATATTATCAGACAAGCGATGAGTTATCAGCAGCTTCAACATATAGGAATTATTGGTGCAGGGGCGTCAGGACTCTCTTCAGCAAAAGCTCTCATTGCGGAAAAATGCTTCCAATCTATTGAGATACTCGAGCAACGGATGGAGACGGCAGGAGTTTGGAACTACACTAGAGAGACTGCTAATGTATCGGTTCCTTCTACTGATCCTAGTATTGTCGAGGAGGCGGTAATCAGTGCGGGAAAGCCTGTATTTATCTCGGCAGTGTACGACGAGTTGGGTATGCGCTCTCAATTCCATCTCTCGACTAGAGAGGCGATGTAGGCTGAGCATATGTCTGGCCATAATATCGCCTCTATCTGCAGAAACCAATATTCCCAAGCAGTTGATGGGTTTTGATACGCACCCATTTCCCGCCAACTTGCCTCTATTTCCTCCTCATACCGCTGTGAAGGAATATATCCAAGAATATGGCAAGGACGTCCAGCACCTTATCACTTTCAACACTAAAGTAGTTGATTGTCGAAAGAAAGGAACGAAATGGGAAGTTTCGGTAAACGATACACAGACTGGCCAATCACAAAGAAAGCGTTATTATGACGCTATAATCGTAACCGTAGGACATTATAACATTCCTTATATACCATCTGTGCCCGGCCTAGATGAATGGACAAAGACATATCCAGGTTCAATTTCGCATTCAAAGAATTTCAGGGAGGCCAACTCTTATATTGGGAAGGTAGTATACCCTTTGACTAGTTGCTACTATAATTCAGTATGACTAGTTCAAAGATTTACTGAATGAAATAGAAAGTAGTTATAGTAGGAAACTCTGCAAGCGGTTTCGACATAGCTGCTCAGATAAGTCGATTGAGCCAGTCTCCCATCCTTCAATCATGCCGGGGGGAGTCAGGTCTCTATACGGATAACACTCAGGATACGATTTGCAAGGTACCAGAGATCCAGTCTTTCTCAATTCCCGAAAGAACTGTAAAATTCTGCGACGGGAGAATAGAAAAAAATGTGGACCATGTATTATATTGCACGTAAGATAGTGATCTTTCGCTTTATAATACATGATACTGATCTATACTCAACTTTCAAGGGGATATCTTCATTCACTTCCTTTCCTCTCATCACTAAACGAGGCAAAGGACCCACTAATAGTGAATGGATCCCGTGTTCATAATCTATACCAGCATATTTTTTACATCCCAGACCCAACACTTAGTATTATCGGGCTCCCAGTAAAGGTGATCCCCTTTCCACTATCTCAGGCAGCAGCAGCATTAGTTGCCAGAGTTTGGGCCAGTCGAATTATCCTGCCTTCCAGGGCTGAAATGAAACACTGGGAGCTGCGGGAGATTGCTGAAAAAGGAGATGGAAAACATTTTCATTATATGGACTTTCCCAGAGATGCGGATTACCTCGATCTTTTGGGATACATGTGTCAACAAGCCAAAGGCGAAGGAAATACCGAGATTGGATTTAAGGTGCCAAAGTGGGGAGAAAGGGAAAGATGGGTTAGAGCTAGAACTCGCCGAATCAAGAACGCCTATCTGGAGAGGAAAAAGCAGGGTGTAGTTGTGCGCAGGTTGGAGGAATTAGGATTCGACTTTGAGAAAGGGATGGATGGGTATGAAAGGCCTGGGTCTCACCGAGTGGGAAAACTTTAGATTAAGTAGACACACTTGAAATGCATGTCTAAAAGTTATCGGTCAAGATCAATCAATCGATCGATCGATCAATCAATTAATCAAAGTCACTGAAAATGACAGAAAGGAACTAGCGCGGATGAAGTCGGAAATAGATTAAGGACTGATTCAGGAAAACCTTAATCCTTTTCATCGGTGACTTCTGATCATGAGTTTGACGTATAAGAGGATCGTAAACACATTCTATGAAGTAAAATCATTACGCAAGAATAAGTTTTCTTAATCCCTCACTTGTGCAAGTTCCATTTTGAACGCGTGCACCCGATTATTATTATCATATATGTTCGGTAAACACTGACAAAAGGCGATGATCATAGATGGCAAAAAAACGTTTTACTGTATTTAGAAACACGCAGTTGGTTGTCTTAGGGGCGAAGGTAGTGAGAAGGTGCTTATAATTATTTTGTCATGTTAGCCATTAATTCTTTTAACTAGACCAGGATATTGGTGGTCAAACATTGGTCTACCATCGTCACATCTGATCTGTTGATGACAGGGAATAGTACATACTCTATGTAATTGAAATAATACAGGTACATTCGTTGTCTTCACGGATGCTGCATCCTTAAGACATCGAGTGATATATGATGAAGTATGTACACGTTAACGTTTATTTCGGGTGCTCACAGTTAAACTACATATAGAGCAATCCCCCTATGTCTTTATTTATATTTGGATTGCTATATTTCACTTTCATAGGCCAGCTTGTAAAGTTCCCTACAGTCAATGGCGCGGTACACGCTCCCTACAAGTTCCTGCCGCAATTCACTGCTTTCAAAACGGAATCAAACCAAAGTGCCCGAGTTGTTCTAGCTCTGGAGTGATTGAAGTGATTTGGTTTGGGAAACTCATGCTTCCTAGTGGAGCAGTTGGTTATACTTTTGATCATTTAAATGCCGAGATCCACCAGCTTTGGGTTGACGATATTTTAGAGAAATTTATTCTTTCCAAATGAAACAGAAATGCCGAACTCTGACAAGTTTATAATTATCAACTGTGGGGATTCTAGCTTCTGATTTGTGGTAAATCATAACTATAGCGAAACTTATTATAACTACACCCTATCAAAATTCCATACCTATAACAATTCCAGCCCATTACCACCACCAATTGTGTTCAATCAGTGAAACCCGTCCTTGTTAGAACTTCATTCCATTGAATGGACGAGAATTTTGTAGGGTTATCCTACCTTGAACGGTGATATCAAAGCCCAGTAAGACCAACATTATCAGGTGTCAACGAAACTAGAAATTACTAATTTGAAATGATTAGTTATTTATATTACTTACAAAATCATAGGATAATAGTTATAAAGTAGTCATGATATCTAAATGTAACGGGGGTCTATGGGCAAAGGGACTATAGTGCCAAGGAATACAACCGAGGCGAAGACGTAGCAATAGATATTCGAGGCTATGGACTATGGATGTAACGGCAACCGTCTGGTTTGATTATTCGGGTTGTCAAGGTACGAAGAGGAAGGATTGCGCAGTGTGGTTGGGATTTGCAATGGGGTTTCTATTAGTTTCTTTCGGTTTCTATTACGCGGGACATTAGTCATCAACGGACTAGGAGTTGGATATATAAGGAGGCGTTGCCTCGTGCCTTTTCATGTTTTCCTTTCTCTCCTTTTCTCTTCACGCAACCTCCTGTACTTACTCTACGAATATCACGTTTGCTCTACTCTACGTCATAGGGTTCAACTGGTCTGTCATACCAGGTAGAGCCGCCCATAGTCCATAGCTCATAGCCTCGAATATCTACTGCCACGTCTTCGCCTCGGTTGTATTCTTGGCATCATAGTCCTCGTTTATAGACCCTCTAATTAGGTTGGCCCACCTATTGCCAACCAATACAACACCATAGTTTACCACGTTTAACACGCCCTATTGACACAACAAATAAGCAATACCTCCAGTTTTTTCCAAGCGCACCCACAGGTCAATGATGCGGTCGGGTAGAAGCGCACGCCTTATCCAACAACGAAATGCTTCTCAATCAATACGCAACGGATATGCAAGTGATGGAAGAGGAGGGAGAAGAAGAGAAATGTTTCAAGAAGATCTTGCTGCTGCCAGAGCTCAACAGGTTGCTGCTGAAATTGTCGCCTCGATTTAACCACCCATTGGAGAGAGATGAGCCCCAGTCGCCCTCAGCACCACCGGTTGCAGCCACTACCCATCGGTCGGAGAAGCTCCTGCACTCGGGTATTTCGAGCGAGATCGCGATCGAAAGATTGCATCTATTTAAACAACAAACGAGGATTGCTTTGGGTAACGCCGATCGCTATCCAACACTACAGTCCAAGCTTATCCTACGCTGCTTAGCAGACTGGAAGGCGAGCTGCCAACCAGCTTTCTACAATACGGAAGGAAATTGCTTTGCCTCCACGTTACGGTTTTACGGTTTTGACACTGCTTTTGGGGACCCGACAGAATGCGCAGATCATGCGAGGAGGAATCTGAGAAACATCCACAACTAAATCGGACGCCACGATTATTTTGCTGAGTTTCAACGGTATGCTGCTGAGTCGGGAATGGATGAGGTCTCTCGGATTGAGGCCTTGATGGAGGGGATTAATGCGGAGCTTGATGAATCCATGATCCACCATGAGACTCCGGCGACGGTAGCATCAGCAAAAAATGGGTTTCGCCAGGACGAATCCGCGCGCCCAGATGTCCAAATTCGTCTTCCGCGCTCAAAACCTCGTCTATTGCTCACAAAACCTCGTCCCGCTGCCACCAAAATGTGACACGTCGTTTTTACGCCTAGTAAGATACAATATGACACGCCGTTTGACGCCTAGTAAGCATTCAAAATGTGATATGTCGTTTTTAACGCCTAAGTAGGCGCCCCAAATACGACCTTCGCTTCTAACGCCTAAGAAAGGCCCCAACATACGACACTCGCTTGATGCCCCACCGCGAATCTGCTTAAGTCCCATTAGCCCCGAGCTAAGAACGACGCCAGGTTTGACATCCTCGAGTGATCCCCACTCACCCACCTCACCTCCCACCTCACCTCCCACCTCACCTCCCACCTCGACACCCACCTCACCTCCCACCTCACCTCCCACCTCACCTCCCACCTCACCTCCCACCTCACCTCCCACCTCACCTCCCACCTCACCTCCCACCTCACCTCCCACCTCACCTCCCACCTCACCTCCCACCTCACCTCCCACCTCACCTCCCACCTCACCTCCCACCTCACCTCCCACCTGACACCTACCTCCCACCTGCGACGCCACCTCCCACCTGCAGCGACGCCACCTCCTACTACAATGATACCTACCTCCCACTCAGAAGCGACGCCACCTCCCTACTCCAGAAGCGACGCTTACCTCCTACCTGCAGCGATGCTTACTTCCTACCTGCAGCGATGCCTGGATACGTATTCACCTACCTGTATTTTGACGCCTGTACTGACACCGCTACAGACTGCTAAATAGCAGCAAATTGACGCCCAAATTGACGCCCAAAACGACACCAAAACATCGACTAATTGCACCAAGTCGACACGTCAATTAAGCTCCTAATAGGTAGGAAGGTAGGCAGCGAGGTGCGGGGGTAGGTAGGGAGGCAGCGCGGAGGTAGGTAGGCAGGTAGGCAGCGAGGTGCAGGGGTAGGCAGGGAGGCAGCGAGGTGCGGGGGTAGGCAGGAGGAGAAGCGGTAAAGAGGAGGCAGCGAGGGGGTAGGAAGGTAGGCAAGAGGGCGGGAAAGTTATGAGGCAGCGAGATGCGGGGTAGGCAGGGAGGCAACATGAGGTAGAGAGGGCTAGCAGTTATGTACATAGAATTAGGAAGACAGATAGACGAATATATGACGGCGCAAGGAAACCATGCCCCTACTAATGTACCTTTTGCCGAAATGATCTCATACTGCCAGCAATAAGCTAGCGAAACCCGTTAACCGGGCCAAAGATACCAGCGTGAGACGAGATAAAGACGGCGTTAGGCGCTAAAAGACGAATTTATGCTCTTAACTGTCACGACGACGCCCTCAAGAGGCGCTGCAGACGCCCGGCCGGTCTACAGTAAGCAAAAGTCTTAGCATCTGGGGCATCTGATCTCGCGCCAGGTGCCCCAAGACGACACGCCATTATTTTTGCTGACGTGCATACGCCGCCTAGCCGAATCCGCTTGACATTCGTAGAAGGCGTCCGGATGACCAAAGATACCGTCGGCAACCATTGGGACACGCTTCATTATGACTCAACTCGCTATGACACCTCGAGGACGCTTATAGACACCGGTAGTGCTGCGACCGCATAAGTCAATCTGCATGAAGTGGCGACGGCTCCTGCCTTTGGGTCAATAACATGACGGTTATTGCAGGCCTGTAGATTCCCATGGCATTCCAAACCTCTGCCGCAGCCAAGGTGGGATTCTCATGGACTCGCCTCCCCCCTTATTGATCCCGGCTAAAGCCCTGGCTCCACGGGTGTGGGCTCTGTTCACTTTGTGGGATCGGTCGCTAATGAGATAACTGAGGGCTGCTTTGATCTTATCGGAGGCCTCCGAGCCATCTCTCATGTACCTTGGCTTTAAGGCTTTGAGAACTTTGTGATTTATAAGCCAATCCCTCAATTGCTCGAATAAATCAAGTCCAGAGGTTGTCTTGTTGACCCAGCCAATCCTTGTCATCTCGTCACTGAGCGCAGTACGGAGAGCCCTGTAGACATCATCTCTTCTGGTAAGTTGCAGAATCTCCCTCATCTGGTCAATACTGGTAATCTTGTAGGCCGCTGGGGCTCTTCCCCTACGTGGTGGCATGCTTGGTGAATCGGCTGAAGCCTTTTGAGCCTTTTGAGGGGTCGCAGGAGCCTTTGAACGAGCCTTTGCTGATTGGGGGGCGTCGGATTCGTGGATAGTTGCGCTGCCGGTGTCGCTGAATCGGCCAAGCCTTTTGAGCCTTTTGAGGGTCAGAGCCTTTGACGATTGGGGGGTTCGTCGTGGATAGTTGTGCCGCTGCCGCCGGATTACCAAGATATTCAAGGGGTGGACCCGAGCTGGGGTTTGGAGATTTTGCTTGTTCTCTTCTGGCAAGGCGGAGCTGGCTACCTCGAGGCTGAATGCGCGTGGTCGAAAGCCTGTTAGGCCTTCAGGTCCAGGAGATGCTTCCGGGAGAGGTTCTGTATCGGCTCTACTACTCTGCTTATGCATTTCTGGTACAACTGTTTGGCAATGTAGCGAGGATGTCATGGCGGTCCTGGATTTGCTGTATGTTTGTTTCAGATGTCGCTAGTAGAGCGATCGGTCAAAAGTCTTGAGATCGCTTCAGAATTCTGGGAGTCCTCTTCAACTGGAGGTGGTTCTTCGCCTCGAGATTGTTAAATGCTAATACCAAGCGGTCCGTGTATGCCTGTGTGCTTTGAGAGGCTTGGGGAGCTACCGGAAAGGCCTGGTCTTCGACTGCAGGTGCCTGTGTGCTTTGAGAGGCTTGGGGAGCTTCCGGAAAGGCCTGGTCTTCGACTGCAGGTGCTTCTTCGACCGGAGTGGATGCTTCGACTGGAGGGTTGACGAAGGCCAGAGGGGGTGCTATTGGGGTTGCGGTGGATTCGTTAACGCGCCGGACGTTATGCTCGCGAGTCTTCCGGAGGAATACCAAGCTCCGGCAATAATTCTTCCAAAGGTCGAGGCTGTGATAGATGTGTGAATGGTATGTATTTTGAGTTAGAAAGGTCAACGTACCATTTTATATATCCGTGGGTTGTATTCAAGTGAACGTTAGTTGAAATCCTGACCCTAGCTTAACTTGGGGGCCTGGGGGAGTATCAAGAGTGCGAATGGCCTACTAGAAAGCACCGCGAGCATGTAGGGGGGTGCCTATATATTCTCCTAGATGAGGATCCTATACTACGTCATATATCGAGTTGGTATTGTTGGAATTTACGGTGAACTTTGTTTCTTTCATTTACTTCGTTGATATTTGTTTATCTCCATACATTTCATTACGGGTTATTTGATAAGAAATACAGGGTTTATACTGTTAACTATTTTCTTTCGGGTTTCTATTACGTTTCTACTTTACATATGGGTGTCATCTCGGGTATTACTTTCCTATGTTGGAACATTGAGTCATATACTTATGTACGTGATCGGCTGCTTATGCTACCGACACTCTTCTATCTGTTTCCATACTTCTTGGCGGTTTCTCGGGGTCAAATGGCTTTCCCACCTGTTTAGTTTCCTTTTCTCTCTCGGTCGGAAGGGACACGGTTCTTGTATAAATATCGGGCTGTTTTTCCTCTTTCTTCTGATTTTGTCAATCAAGCGTTACATATAATATAGACATTAGAACCAAGCTTTATTTGCTCCCGTTTCTCGTCTAATTCTTTGAATCTTCTCCTCCTCGAAATCAGGGTGACGACTTAATAGTTTAACCGCTATTGTGTCCTTCCGCACAACCCCCGCGTTGTCACTTTCCTTCAGGTATTGTTTGCTGAAGTTGGGTCATGCTATATCACTCGGGTTGGTGGTTCGGGCCTTTTCGAAGGCCTAACCAACACATTTATGAGCTCAATAAGCCTAACCATCATGCACTAGGTCAGTTTTTGGTTTAGCGTGTGGAGAGCTATTTGTGTAACGAGGGTCTATGGACGTGGGACTATGATGCCAAGGAATACCACCGAGGCAAGAACGTGGACTCGGAAAGGTTCGTTGACTATGGACTATGAACTATGGGACGGCTCTACCTGGTATGACAGGCCAGTTGAACCCTATGACGTAGCGTAGAGCAAAGATAGTATTCGTGGAGTAAATACAGGAGGTTGCGTGAAGAGAAAAGGAAAGAAAGGAAAACATGAAAAGGCACGAGGCAACGCCTCCTTATATATCCAACTCCTAGTCCGTTGATGACTAATGTCCCGTGTAACAGAAACCGAAAGAACATAACAGAAACCCCATTAAAAATCCCAACCACACTACGCAATCCTTCCTCTTCGTACCTTGACAACCCGAATAATCAAACCAGACGGTTGCCGTTACAGACTACTCCCCCTCTAAGGCCTACCTCCTGGTAGGCTTAGGCTTGCGATAACGCCAGGAATCGCTTAACAATATCGCATTTAATGCTCGAGGTCCGATAGTGGTTGCCAAGAGGCCTCATCATATCCTGTATATCGTACCAAATACTCAAATCTTCCCTTCTGTTTCCTGGAATCCAAAATATCCTCGACTTCCCATTCTTCCTCTCCTTCGATCTCCACCGGAGGTGGTGGTGCTTGCTGCTGTCCAGGTAATGGGTTACCTGCTTCGGGCGACAGTAGTGAAACGTAGAATACTGGGTGGATTTTCATAGAACGGGGAAGTTCTAACTCATAAGCATAGGGATTGACGATTCGCGTGATGCTGTATGGTCCAATTCGTTTCCAATCGAATTTCTTGGAGGGTCGCTTTGTCAGAATATGACGGGTCGATAGGAAAACTTTATCTCCTATATTGTAACGAGGGGCGGGGGTTCGATTCGTATTAGCTGATTCCTCTTGTATCTTCTGCGCTCGAAACATTTCGCTCTTGAGATATTCCACGATATCCTTCATTTCCCTTGCAATACTATTGGCCTGATCTTGCGCTGTCGTCCTACCATGTTCCAAAGGGCCAAAAGACATTCTTGGATTTCGTCCTACGTTGGCATAAAACGGAGAGGTTCTCGTTGTTTCCGAAGGATGATTGTTTGTCGCGAATTCAAATTGGCAGAACTATTGAACCCAATCGTCCTGTTGATAGGAAACATAGCTCCGAAGATATTGTTCCATCACGGCATTGATTCTTTCCGTCTGTCCATCGGTTTGAGGATGAAATGCAGTAGAGAACCGCGGGGAAATTTCCAAACGTTTGCAAAGTGACTTCCAAAATTCCGCGACAAACTGTGTTCCTCGATCGGATACAACAGTATCGGGTAGTCCATGCAACTTCCAAACATTATCGATATATAGCTTCGCTACATCCTTCGAATCCACCTCTTTAGTTGTTGGTATCTACAACAACTAGAATCGTGATTATATCCACTACTTAAGGTCCGAACAAAATCCATCGAGACATCCATCCATGGTCCATTAGGTATTGGCATGGGCATCTGACGTGACATTACGCATACGGGCAAGACAATATTGCAATTCCTTACATATCGATCGACATACTTTCGCATTTGTGGCCAATAATACTCCCGACTTAGGAGTTCCAATGTCTTTGCTCTGCCCGGATGTCCTGCGGATGGTTTATCATGGTGTTCTTGTAAGAGCCTTAGCCGAAGGTACTTGTCGTCTGGTACGTAGAGCACATCCCGATAGAGTAGTCGACCATTGTTGTCTTCCGTGCATTCAGCAAGCGAGATTTTGTTCGAGTGGCGTACATCATTTCGAAGCATAGCGAGGATCTCGTTTGGGAAACTATCAACTTGGTAAGCTTTTGAAAACAACTCCTCAACAGTGAACGCTCCTTCAGCGGGTTCATTTGACAAAGAACCCGCAAACAAACTTAGCTTTGAATCTAAATTTTTCCGCTTCAAGACCACTTGGCTCTGATGCGTCAACCGTTCATCCCCCTCTTTAGTGTTAGAATTTACGGTGAACTTTGTTTCTTTCATTTACTTCGTTGATATTTGTTTATCTCCATACATTTCATTACGGGTTACTTGATAAGGAATACGGGGTTTATACTGTTAACCATTTTCTTTTGGGTTTCTATTACGTTTCTACTTTACATATGGGTGTCATCTCGGGTATTACTTTCCTATGTTAGAACATTGAGTCATATACTTATGTACGTGATCGGCTGCTTACGCTACCGACACTCTTCTATCTGTTTCCATACTTCTTGGCAGTTTCTCGGGGTCAAATGGCTTTCCCACCTGTTTAGTTTCCTTTTCTCTCTCGGTCGGAAGGGACACGGTTCTTGTATAAATATCGGGCTGTTTTTCCTCTTTCTTCTGTAACGGCAACCGTCTGGTTTGATTATTTGGGTTGTCAAGGTACGAAGAGGAAAGATTGCGCAGTGTGGTTGGGATTTGTAATGGGGTTTCTGCTGTGTTCTTTCGGTTTCTGTTACGTGGGACATTAGTCATCAACGGACTAGGAGTTGGATATATAAGGAGGCGTTGCCTCGTGCCTTTTCATGTTTTCCTTTCTTTCCTTTTCTCTTCACGCAACCTCCTGTACCTACTCTACGAATACTATTTGTTCTACGCTACGTCATAGGGTTCAGACTGGTATGTCATACCAGGAAGAGCCGCCCCATAGTCCATAGTCCATAGTCAACGAACACTTCTACGCTCACGCTTTCGCCGTTGTATTCCTTTAAGACTATAGTCCTTTCGCCCATAGACCCCCGTTACACTAGGTTGCGTCCACCTATTGCCAACCAATACAACACCATAGTCCACCATGTCGGAACACGCCCCTATTGATTATCAGCAACTCAGCAATACCCTCCAAACCTTTTTTCAAGCACACCCACAAGTCGATAATGCGGTCGGAGTAGAAGCCTATGCCCTTCTCCAACAATGTCAACATGGTCTTGCTCAATATGCCACGGATTTACAGGAGATGACGGAGGAGGCTGAGAGAGCAAGAGAAATGTTTCAGCAAGAACTTGCGGCTGCCAGAGCTCAACAGGCCGCTGCTGAAATTGTTGCCCCTGATGAAGCGCCCATCGGAGATGAGCCTCCAGTCGCGCCCCCAGTACCACCGGTTGCAGCCACTACCCATCGGTCGGAGAAGCTCCTGCACTCGGTGTATTCCGAGGAGATCGCGATCGGGAAAGATTGCATCTATTTAAACAACAAATGAGGATTAAATTATTGGGTAATGCCGATCGCTACCCAACACTACAGTCCAAGCTATCCTATGCGTTCAGCAGACTGGAAGGCGTAGCTGCCAACCAGTTTCTACAATATGTCACAGAAGAAGGCATCGCTTTGCCTTCTATGTTGCGATTTTATGAGATTCTAGATACTGCTTTTGGGGACCCAGATCGGATGCGCACGGCGAGGAGGAACCTTCGGAATATCCGCCAACGAAACCGGACGTTCGCCGATTATTTTGCGGAATTTCAACGGTATGCTGCTGAGTCGGGGATGGATGAGGTCTCTCGGATTGAAGCTCGATGGAAGGCATCAACGCGAGCTCGACGAATCAACGATACACCCTCCTGCGACGGTAGATGCATGTGCTGATTAATTTGCAACGGTTGGATAATCGCCGTCGAGCGGCAGAAGCAAAACGAGGAAATAAAAAACCTTGGACCGCTACTGCTACTCCGGCCCCCCGTTCTCCACCAGCAAATTCTGTTCCTACTCCTCGTGCTGCCGCCCCGGCTGCCCAGGCACCTGCTACTGAACCTCATCCCTCGTTCCGCCCGGGAGGTGATGTGCCCATGGATCTTTCTGGAGGACGTCGTCGCCCCACCCCTGCCGAAAGGAATGCCCGCTTAGCTGAGGGCCGATGTTTCTATTGCGGAGGTGTGGGACACATGGTTAGGGATTGCCCCCAAGCGAGGGCAACTGGGAATCAACCAAGGAGACCAATGATGAGGGGAGCAGCATTAAGGGTGGAGGAAAATGATGGAAGTGATAACGAGTCGGCAAAAGATTTGTCCCTGCGCTAAGTGGCTTAGCCCAGGGACCGTTTAAGGATTTTTCTAGAATGCATATTTCTGGGTTTTCGGTGTCGGAGGAGGAAATGGATGGGAATCAGCTTGTAGTAACTTGTTCTATTTCACAGAATAAAGACTCTTTCATACCCACCTACGCTCTTATTGATACCGGAGCATCAGGATATGCTTTTATTGACGAATCTTTTGCACGCCACAACAAACTCACTATGACCCCCCTCAAAATACCCCGCCACGTAGATGTTATCGATGGAAGACCGAAAGATCACCCATATTGTCGATGTTTCGCTAGACATTCATGGCCATCGAGACTGCACCATGTTTTGTAACGGTTGTGACACTGTCCGGACGCGTGATGGGGATACCTTGATGCGACGCCACGATGCCACGATTCAATTAAAAAGAAAATCTATTAATTTTTGACTCTCGGAACTGTTGTCAACACTGTTCACTCAGTGGAACTGCAGTTACTGTTTATGGCATTTCGGTTCCCTTACCGGAACACCATACAGTCATCGTCTCGGCAAGCGAAAAATCCACCATCGACACCGAACGGCTAATACCGAAGGAATTTCATCAATACATCCATATGTTTGAAGAATACGATGCTGCAATTCTTCCACCACATCGACCCTCCCATGATATGAAGATAGTGTTGGAAGAAGGCAAACAACCACCATGGGGACCGATATATGCTTTATCCCAAATCGAATTGAAGGCGCTCTGGGATTATCTTCAGGAAAACTTGCCAAAGGAATCATTCGCCATAGTGAATCACCAGCGCCCATATTGTTTGTCAAGAAGGCTGATTAACTCTTCGATTATGTCGACTATCGCCTCAATGCAATCACGATTAAAAATCGTTATCCGCTTATCGTTATTGAAGGAAACCCCGCCGTTTATCAAGGGCAAAATACTATACCAAGTTGGATTTACGATGGGGATATAACCAAATCAGGATAGCAGAGGGAGATGAATGGAAAACGGCATTCCGGACTCGATATGGGCATTTCGAATATACAGTAATGCCATTCGGATTAGCCAATGCTCCTGCGACCTTTCAACATTGGATCAATGACATTTTACGCCCTTATCTCGATCAATTCGTAACGGCCTATTTAGATGATATTCTCATCTATTCCGAAACCCTAACCGAGCACAAAGATCACATTCAAAAGGTTCTAAAGGTACTTGATGAGAACCATGTCCACCTTAAACCTGAAAAATGTGAATTTATGGTTCAAGAAACGAAATACCTTGGGTTGATCCTCACTCCGGATGGAAATAGAATGGATCCGAAGAAGGTCATCGATGTTCTAGAGTGGTCTACACCAACAAATCTCCGTGATGTTCAAGTGTTTTTAGGATTTGCGAATTTCTATCGACGGTTTATTTTGGGATATTCAAAAATTGTTGCTCCACTTACGGCATTGACGAAGAAAAATGTTAAGTTCGAATGGACGAATGAAAGAGAGGAAGCGTTTCAAACGTTGAAAAAGATGTTTACGACGGCTCCCATACTAGTTCATTTTGATCCGGATCGGAAGATTGTGGTAGAAACTGATGCTTCCGACTATGTCTCAGCAGGAATTCTATCGCAACGTGATGATGAAGGAGTCCTACATCCGGTTGCATTCTTTTCTAAGAAACATTCCCCTGCGGAATGCAACTATGAAATTTATGATAAGGAACTCCTAGCGATTGTACGATGCTTTGAGGAATGGCGACATCATTTGGAAGGAGCAATTCCCGATCGAAGTTTTCAGCGACCATCGGAACCTCGAATATTTCATGACAACAAAATTGTTAAATCGTCGACAAGCCCGTTGGTCCGAATTCCTTTCACGTTTCGATTTCGTTATACAATTTCGACCAGGAAAACAAGGAGTGAAACCAGATGCATTGACTAGGAGGTCAGGTGACCTACCTAAAGAGGGGGATGAACGGTTGACGCATCAGAGCCAAGTGGTCTTGAAGCGAAAAAATTTAGATTCAAAGCTAAGTTTGTTTGCGGGTTCTTTGTCAAATGAACCCGCTGAAGGAGCGTCCACTGTTGAGGAGTCGTTTTCAAAAGCTTACCAAGTTGATAGTTTCCCAAATGAGATCCTCGCTATGCTTCGGAATGATGTACGCCACTCGAACAAAATCTCGCTTGCTGAATGCACGGAAGACAACAATGGTCGGCTACTCTATCGGGGCGTGCTCTATGTACCAGACGACAATGACCTTCGGCTAAGGCTCTTACAAGAACACCACGATAAACCATCCGCAGGACATCCGGGCAGAGCAAAGACATTGGAACTCATAAGCGAGATTATTGGCCACAACGCGAAAGTATGTCGATCGATATGTACGGAATTGCAATACTTGTGCCCGTAGCAAGGCACCACGTAATGCACCTTACGGAGTACTTCGACCTATGCCAATTCCCGATGGACCATGGACGGATGTATCAATGGATTTTGTTACGGACCTTCCGGAAAGCGATGGATACAATGCAATCTTGGTGGTAGTGGATAGGCTAACAAAAATGAGACATTTCATACCAACAACCAAGGAGGCAGACTCGAGGGAAGTGGCGAGACTATATGTTCACAATGTTTGGAAACTTCATGGCCTTCCAAATACTATTGTATCCGATCGAGGAACACAGTTCGTCATGGAATTTTGGAAGTCACTTGCAAACGCTAAATATCTCCACGATTTTCCACCGCGTTCCACCCACAAACTGATGGACAAACCGAAAGAATTAACGCCGTAATGGAACAGTATCTTCGAAGCTATGTCTCCTATCAACAAGATGAT
This sequence comes from Morchella eximia, assembly GCA_024713935.1. Lineage (NCBI taxonomy): Eukaryota > Fungi > Ascomycota > Pezizomycetes > Pezizales > Morchellaceae > Morchella > Morchella eximia. The sequence goes on from JAMGZG010000003.1 coordinate 695,034, forward strand.
TGGGTTCGAATGTTACCAATGGCGGAGTTTGCAACAACAAATAACCATGCTCAAACGACAAAAGGTCTCTCCCTTTTATGCCAACTCGGGACGAAATCCAAGGATGACTTTTGGTCTTCGAACATGGTAAGACAACAGCGGAAGATCAAGCCAATGGTGTTGCGAAGGAGATGAAAGACATAGTGGACTTTTTGAAGGATGAAATGTTCCGAGCGCAAAGGATACAAGAAGAATCGGCCAATAGGAATCGGACTCCCGCCCCTCGCTACAGTATAGGAGATAAGGTTTTCCTATCAACACGCCATGTCCTTACCAAACGACCCTCGAAGAAACTCGATTGGAAACGTATTGGACCTTACGGCGTTAAGCGAGTTGTCAATCCCTATGCTTATGAGTTAGAGCTTCCCCATTCCATGAAAGTCCATCCAGTATTCCATGTTTCGCTATTGTCACCCGAAGCAGGTAATCCGTTACCTCGACAGCAACAGTCACCACCACCTCCAGTTGAGATCGAAGGCGAGGAAGAATGGGAAGTCGAAGATATTTTGGATTCCAGGAAACAGAGGGGAAGATTTGAGTATTTGGTACGATATACAGGATATGATGAGGCCTCTTGGCAACCACTATCGGACCTCGAGCATTCGCCTGATATTGTTAAACGATTCCACGAGCGTTATCCACAGAAGCCTAAGCCTACCAGGGGGTAGGCCTTAGAGGGGGGATAGTCTGTAACGGCAACCGTCTGGTTTGATTATTTGGGTTGTCAAGGTACGAAGAGGAAAGATTGCGCAGTGTGGTTGGGATTTGTAATGGGGTTTCTGCTGTGTTCTTTCGGTTTCTGTTACGTGGGACATTAGTCATCAACGGACTAGGAGTTGGATATATAAGGAGGCGTTGCCTCGTGCCATTTCATGTTTTCCTTTCTTTCCTTTTCTCTTCACGCAACCTCCTGTACCTACTCTACGAATACTATTTGTTCTACGCTACGTCATAGGGTTCAGACTGGTATGTCATACCAGGAAGAGCCGCCCCATAGTCCATAGTCCATAGTCAACGAACACTTCTACGTCTACGTTCTCGCCTCGGTTGTATTCCTTGGCACTATAGTCCTTTCGCCCATAGACCCCCGTTACAGGAAATCCTTTACGATCGAGTATCCAAATTCGGAGGCAAGTTCTGGATTTATTGAGGAAGGTTCTCGGGGTCAACCTCCAGCTGTCGACAGTATGATGTTCTTAAACTAAGGGGCAAATCGGAGAGAGTCAATCAAACGCTTGAGCAATATCTCAGAAACGGTTGCTGCTATCAACAGAACGACTGAGCAGGGTTTCTCCCGATTACAGAATATGCCTGTAATACGGCAACATGGGCCAAACAATGCACGCACGGCGGCAGAAGTGGTATGATCAGAAGTATATGGAAGTTTCCGAAGTGAAAACTGAGAATGAGATAATGTCGGATCGATGCAATATCATAACTAAGCGACCGTCAAGCCGAAACGTCCTCCTCAATGGAACATTCATGTTATCCTCCATATATCTTTGTGGGGGCGATATCGAACCTAAGGACTCAACGCTACCAAGTTTTCCTCCTGCACTTTAGCTCAAGGAGAATACAGTTTCGGCGATTTAGCCGGAACGATGGCAGTAGGGCGTGAGAAATTTCGCAGACTATCAGATTATCTGGGAGTGGTATCGTTCAGAAGTCTCCTGGGACCCGCACGAACATACTGCAAGATGGCAAACGAGGACTTCAAGGAATCTCATCAAAAATCACCCCCGAAGACTTCGGGACGTACCGGTGAAAACTCTAAGAATCCTCAAAACACGGCCTGAGTAGCCCTGTATCCCAGGAAATACACGGGAACAAAAGTCAGCTCTCCTGTACCAGGTTTTTATCGGTCCCACAGAGGTCCAATACCCCCTGATGACAATGCAGGATACTATAGGGAACAGAAGATGAGATCCTCTGTGTTTGATGAAGGTGTTTTAATCTGAGTTTTCTTGCTTGAGAAAATAGAGATAAATACAGAGTGTTACGGGACTATATAATCGGCTGCTATATGAGTATAGACGGGGCCCCTAACATGCTGAGAGTCACAGTAGAAGCCAGTTGGACAGCGACGGGCAAGTGCCGGCAGAGTGGATTAGCTACCAGCTGTCAGAGAACTACCGTCACGACCAGGAGAGAATCTATCCATGGGAGCAATGACTGACGAGCCTATGCCTCGCCAGTGGACAGAAGACCGGCCAGAGGAGGACTCTGAGTGCCCGGTGATTCTCTATACCCTCTGAGCATTGAAGTCCGTCGATAGCGACAGGGAAATGCCCGGGAAGTCTACAGTAAAACAACAGCTCTACAGCAACGATTGAGCTGACATCTGAGCGAAGACTCATTCATGCAGGCCCTCGGTTGTGTGGCAACCAGGCTGCAGGTGTCATCAAGGCTCTGACTAAGGGTGGTAGCCTCAGCGCTGGAATCCTCCGCTAACGCTTAGAGAGAAGCGGGGTAGCGGAAGAGTTTCCTCCGCCATTGTTAGACCGCCGAACTTAGTAAGGAAGTAGGAGCAGAGAATCGAAGCCTGGAGTATAGGTGCTCAGGCTCGCTCCCACCAACTATCCTGTTCTCTCGATTTTTTGCATGCAAAATACTACCAGACCCATAACTCCTAATGGAACTCGGCATTTAGTTACTGGAGAGGGGGGTAATGTAACAGAGCCACTATAAAGCTGTTACAAGCGACTGGAACAGAAGGACAACAATGCCAGAAGGGGCAGGGCAACCCTGGAAGGGAGTTACCCTCCCTAGGCAGTCCAGCCTTTGAGGCGCGATAACTCCGCAACCGATGTCCGGAAAATATGCGTTAGCACGACAGAAATGATCCTGGCGGTGCTCCGGAGGCAATGGAAGGTCCAATTCCAAAAACACGTTTTGGACCCCAAAAATAACCCCCGGAGCGTCGAACCGCCGGAAGCCTCCTGTTTCGCTCCGGAGCATCTTTGAGGGGGGCGGAGAGTGCAACCTAAGCTAACAAAGCAAAAGCTTCGATTTGAATAAATAGACCTAAGTCTATTGAAAACATTATTAGAATAAGCGACCGCCATACAGTCGGCCGATCCCGCTAGTTCGTAGGACCCCGACTGAGGCTTGGCGGATTGCGCGATTTGACTCGGATGGAAGTTCCTCCGAGGTGGGGGTTTGCTACTCCGCTCTCCCTCTACAGAGATAGAGAGAGATGCGCAGAAGCGATGGCGAGACCAAAGCTCAGCGAACATCTCCTATCCTCTACAGAGATAGAGACAGAGATAGAGAGAGAGATGCGCAGAAGCGATGGCGAGAAAAGCTCAGCGAACATCTCCTATCCTCTACAGAGATAGAGACAGAGATAGAGAGAGAGATGCGCAGAAGCGATGGCGAGACCAAAGCTCAGCGAACATCTCCTATCCTCTACAGAGATAGAGACAGAGATAGAGAGAGAGATGCGCAGAAGCGATGGCGAGACCAAAGCTCAGCGAACATCTCCTATCCTCTACAGAGATAGAGACAGAGATAGAGAGAGATGCGCAGAAGCGATGGCGAGACCAAAGCTCAGCGAACATCTCCTATCCTCTACAGAGATAGAGACAGAGATAGAGAGAGAGGTGCGCAGAAGCGATGGCGAGACCAAAGCTCATGAACATCTCCTATCCTCTACAGAGATAGAGACAGAGATAGAGAGAGATGCGCAGAAGCGATGGCGAGACCAAAGCTCAGCGAACGTCTCCTATCCTCTACAGAGATAGAGACAGAGATAGATAGAGATGCGCAGAAGCGATGGCGAGACCAAAGCTCAGCGAACATCTCCTATCCTCTACAGAGATAGAGACAGAGATAGAAAGGGATGCGCAGAAGCTATGGCGAGACCTAAGCTTAGCGAACATCTTCTATCCTCTACGCTGATAGAGAGAGAGGTGCGCAGAAGCTATGGCGAGACCTAAGCTTAGCGAACATTACCTACCTTCTATGCAGCGGGATATAGAGGAACATTGGGTCTTTACTAGCGAAGGAATCCCTTAAAGTTATTAAGTTCTTAGACTTAATTGTTTACCAAAGAAAACTCTATTCTTCGAAGTAACTCTCTACTGAGTTTGTTTATTCTCTATTACACTTCTATCAAACATTGAGTCGCGGTCGTGTTCTATCAGAGCACCCCCGTTACAAGGAGTGCCTTTTCCTTGGTCTTCTGAAGGTAGCGGAGTACTCGTTTAGCGGCGGACATATGTGCAGTGGAAGGATTGGAGTTAAACTGAGAGAGGTGAGTTATTGTATACGGGAGGTCAGGTCTTGTCGCAGTAACCAGATACATGAGAGATCCGATGATTTGTTGATAAGCAGTTGCATCAGCCTTGTCGTCTTCGTCACTAGTCGCAATCAATCGGTGGTTAGGATCGATGGGAGTGGAGACGGGCTTGCAATCTTGCATCGAAAATCGGTTCAGAGTCTTGTTGATGAATGCTGTCTGCGAGAGAGTGATACCGGCGTTGGTGTAGTCAATTTGGATGCCTAGGAGGTAGTTGAGAAGTCCCATATCGTTAACCTTGAATTCGGTCTTCAAGAGGGAAACTGTCCGTTCACTTAAGTCGCTAGGAGGTCCAAAGAGAGTGATGTCGTCCACGTAAATAGCTATGATTAGATTACCTGAGTTGTGAACAAGAACACAGGGATCAAAAGCAGTGATAGCAAAACCATAGGGGATAAGGTATTCAACCAGCCGAAAGTACCATTCCCTTGGTGATTGCTTCAAACCGTATATACAGCGTTTCAGCCGCGCAACCTTACCTTCTAACCGGCTGCCTTCCGGTAGTTGCATGTACACCTCTTCTTTCAAGATACCATATAGGAAAGCGGTTTTGACATCGAGTTGTCTGACACGCCATCCTTTGCAAGCAGCAATGGCAAGAAGCAAACGGAGAGAGTCGAAACGTACAACTGGTGAAAAGATCTCATCGTAGTCCATCCCTTGAACTTGAGAGTGTTGGAATTTACAGTGAACTTTGTTTCTTTCATTCACTTCGTTGATATTTGTTTATCTCCATACATTTCATTAGGGGTTACTTGATAAGGAATACAGGGTTTATACCGGTTACTATTTTCTTTTGGGTTTCTATTACGTTTCTACTTTACATATGGGTGTCATCTCGGGTATTACTTTCCTATGTTGGATCATTGAGTCATATACTTATGTATGTGATCGGGCGCCCATGCAACCGACACTCTTCTATCTGTTTCCATACTTCTTGGCAGTTTCTCGGGGTCAAATGGCTTTCCCACCTGTTTAGTTTCCTTTTCTTTCTCGGTCGGAAGGGACACGGTTCTTGTATAAATATCGGGCTGTTTTTCTCTTTCTTCTGACTTTGTCAATAGCGATACACATAATATAGACATTAGAACCTAGCTTTTCTGCTTCCGTTTCTCGTCTAAATTCTTTGAATATTCTTCCTCTCGAAATCAGGGTGACGACTTAATAGTTTAACCACTATTGTGTCCTTCCGCACAACCCCCGCGTTGTCCCTTTCCTTCAGGTTATGAGCCCGGTGTTCTTTTAGACACCATCATCCTGATCTATCGATATCGAAATTCAAGAATCCTCTTCGGTTTACTTTCGTCCGTCCTCTATCTTCCTCTACTACCTCCCTCATTCAACTCTTCAATCATGGCCCCAAAGGAAAAAGAGACCGCCAAAAGCTCTTCTCTCTCCTTCTCCACCCGCGTCAAAGACGACAAACCCATCACTATCAAGCTCGATAACATCCGTGTCTTAACCGGACAATCGAACTACAATATATGGGCGGCTTCCATGAAGCTCGTATGGAAGGGCATGAAAGTTTATGAAATAGTTGTTGATGGAGCGGAACCCTCTGACGACGCCGACGACGCCGAAAAATCCGCATATGAATCGCTATGCCATCAAGCAGCAGCTGTCTACATCCAGGTGGTATCTCAAGACACTTTGGAGAAAATTGTCGAGCTTGACCACCCCCATAGGATGTGGGAGTCTCTGCGCATGAATTCTACCGAGACATCGCTGCGACTCGCTTTCCCAGATCATGTCCTTGGTCTCCTTCCTCCTCCTACGATCCAGAAAACCCAATCTCTACATTTATCGCATCCTTCGAGCAGGAATGGCTACGCCTTAATCAGCTGGCTAAATCCTCGTCCGACACCTATCGCCAACTCTTCTCTAAATTCCTGGATGAAGATAAGGCGAAGCGCGATTTCCTCCTAGGTTTCCTCGTCCGACATCAGAAGAACGTTGTAGATAACCTGTCTACAAAAGATGATTTCACTTTTGCCGAAGTCAAACAACGTCTCTTAGATTTGGACCACGAGCAACCTTCCTCCTCTGTTTCCTCCTCACCTCAAACGGCACTCCTCACAACACAAAGAAGAACTGCCAGGTCCCCCCGTCAGCCCTCCTCCTCCTACTCTCAATCTGCCTCTCGTCAACAGAAGCAGAAAGAATGTACCTGGTGCGTCAAGCACAACCCAGGAAAACATCTAGGGCACACGTGGAACCAATGCTTCAAGCTCAAGAAGCACCAAGAGGAACAGAAGTCTTCGGGCAAAGGAAAGGAAACAGACACCGCAATGGTCACGACAGACTCGGACAAAGGAAAGGTAAAGAACACTTCATTCTACTTTGACACAGGAGCAACCTCTCACATGTGTCCCTCCCTAGGGCGTTTCGAACACCTCGAGAAATGTTCCGGATTTGTGAGATCCTCGTCAAAGGACTCCATGTCTGTTAAGGGAAAGGGAACTGTGGTGATGGACTGTGTACTTAGGGATGGATCTGTTTCTTCTTTTCGTGTTTCTGATGTTCTTTATGTTCCTGATCTTTGAAGGAAAGGGACAACGCGAGGGTTGTGCGGAAGGACACAATAGCGGTTAAACTATTAAGTCGTCACCCTGATTTCGAGAAGGAGAGAATTCAAAGAATTTAGACGAGAAGTGGGAGCAAAGAGAGCTTGGTTCTAATGTCTATATTATATGTATCGCTTGATTGACAAAAGTCAGAAGAAAGAGAAAAACAGCCCGATATTTATACAAGAACCGTGTCCCTTCCGACCGAGAGAGAAAAGGAAACTAAACAGGTGGGAAAGCCATTTGACCCCGAGAAACTGCCAAGAAGTATGGAAACAGATAGAAGAGTGTCGGCAGCGTAAGCCGCCGATCACGTACATAAGTATATGACTCAATGTTCCAACATAGGAAAGTAATATCCGAGATGACACCCATATGTAAAGTAGAAACGTAATAGAAACCAAAAGAAAATAGTAACAGTATAAACCCTGTATTCCTTATCAAGTAACCCGTAATGAAATGTATGGAGATAAACAAATATCAACGAAGTAAATGAAAGAAACAAAGTTCACCGTAAATTCCAACACCCCTTCTCACTTTGTACCAAATATAGAGGTGCACAAGTGGTCGTGAGTTTGTTTCACAAGTCCTTTGGTGCAAATGTCTGCCAGGTTTTCCGCGGTAGGGACGTACATAAGATTGATCGAACCGTTCTGAACGCATTCACGAGAGAAATGGTAAGCGATATCGATATGTTTCGTCTTGTCGTTAAGCTTCGGATTGTTGGCGACGTCGATGGCGGAGTTACTGTCACAGAAGACAGCTTGTGGAATATCGTCCTTGAGGAGTTCCTTGAGGCCTCGAGTTAACCAAAGATGGTGTTTGGTGGTCATAGCCAGTGCCATGTACTCGGCTTCGCAAGTAGAGGTAGCAACTGAGCGTTGTTTTCGAGAGCGCCAGGAAATGGTAGAATCACCGAGACGGAAGAGATATCCAGAAAAGCTTCGTCGTGTGTCATAACAGTTTCCGTAGGATGCGTCGCTGTAAGCCGATAGTTTGAGGTCAGAACCAAATGGAAATAAGAGTGCCTTTTCCTTGGTCTTCTGGAGGTAGCGGAGTACTCGTTTAGCGGCGGACATATGTGCAGTGGAAGGATTGGAGTTAAACTGAGAGAGGTGAGTTATTGTATACGCTAGGTCAGGTCTTGTCGCAGTAACCAGATACATGAGAGATCCGATGATTTGTTGATAAGCAGTTGCATCGGCCTTGTCGTCTTCGTCACTAGTCGCAATCAATCGGTGGTTAGGATCGATGGGAGTGGAGACGGGCTTGCAATCTTGCATCGAGAATCGGTTCAGAATCTTATTGATGAATGCTGTCTAAAGAGTGATACCGGCGTTGGTGTAGTCGATTTGGATGCCTAGGAGATAGTTGAGAAGTCCCATATCGTTAACCTTGAATTCGGTCTTCAAGAGGAAACTGTCCGTTCGCTTAAGTCGCTAGGAGGTCCAAAGAGAGTGATGTCGTCCACGTAAATAGCTATGATTAGATTACCTGAGTTGTGGACAAGAACACAGGGATCAAAGGCAGTGATAGCAAAACCATAGGGGATAAGGTATTCAACCAGCCGAAAGTACCATTCCCTTGGTGATTGCTTCAAACCGTATATACAGCGTTTCAAACGCCAAGAACCTTACCTTCTAACCGCTGCCTTCCGGTAGTTGCATGTACACCTCTTCTTTCAAGATACCATATAGGAAAGCGGTTTTGACATCGAGTTGTCTGACGCGCCATCCTTTGCAAGCAAAGAATGGCAAGAAGCAAACGGAGAGAGTAAACGCATAACTGGTGAAAAGATCTCATCGTAGTCCATCCCTTGAACTTGAGAAAGCCTTTGCATTTAGTCTTGCCTCAGTAACGTTCTACTTCTCCTTTAGCATTGCCTTTTAACCTTAAACACCCAACGACAATCCACAACTTTTCGGTTGGGTCTGTCAACAACTTCCCAAACTTCATTCTCATTAAGTGACTTTAGTTCCTCGTTCATTGCCTTTTTCCATTCAGACCAGTCCGGTGAGGATTTGGCTTCACGGTATGACTTAGGCTCCGATACTTCTAGGATACTAATGAGAGTTTCTTCTCGTTCCGATTCTTGAGGAGGGGCTTCCGGCATTAGCTGGTCGCTTTGGGTGGAGGACGAAGAGGTGAGGTGACCGTTCGCTGGCGTCAGTCATTTGTTGGTCGCTAGATGCGAGAGGTGGTGGTGAGGTAGCCCTTGTTAGAGGAGCTTTCCACCATTCGCCAGGAGGGTTGATAGCTGTGCCTGTTCGTAGTCTTGTCCTTGGAGGACTGGGTCGGAAAGAGTCGTGAAATGAGATGATAGTTTCGTTTCGGGGATAGTTTTGTTGAGGAGGGGGTGAAGGTGATGATGAGGAGGAAGATCCGTTTGATTGTACGGAATCTTGGTGTTGTTGCTGTTGCATTGAGGAGAAACCGGAGAAGAGTTCCTGGTTTATTTCCGAATTGGTACTTGACTGAGTGGAGGATGTATTAGAAGGTGGTGAGGATAGAGTATTGCTCTTGCGTCCTTCGTCTAACTGATTGTTGAAAAGTGCAGTAACGATAGGATGACCCTTTTGATACCAATCAGCTGCGGTCTCGGGGTTCCTATTAATCCAAGCTAGCCACATGTCCGATGTTGGGAAACCTTCTTTGTTAAAAAGCATAAGAAAGGCTTGTGGAGGGCTGAGATGTTTGAGGATCGTTAGACTGAACTGAGGACGAAGATGATGAAAGGGGTTCAGGTATTTCAGATACCCCTTCTGTCGCAAGAGGAGGGAAAAAGACATCGAGGAGACGACTGTCGCTTTTCTGAGGGATGAATACTCTATAGTGGCGGTCGGTTGCTGTATATCCTGTGAAAATACCTTCATAGCCCTGGGAGATAGCTTGCTTCCTGCGGACGTTTGTCCTCCGGGATATGCACATAGCATTCTCACCAAAAGGCTGAAGGTGGTGGATCGATGGTTTCATCGAGGAAGGCCTCATAAGGAGTTTGATCCTTGACTGACTTATGAGGTTGGCGGTTCTTGAGGTAGACGAAGGTGGAGACTGCTTCTGCCCATAGTCGCTTGTCGTTAAGAGGAAGCAACATGGTCCTAACTGTTTCACCCATTGTTCGGTTAAGTCTTTCAGCAACACCATTGGATTCCGGAGAGTAGGGAGGGGTTAACTCGTGAACGATTCCCTTGGAAGCAAAGAAGTTTTGTAGCTTTCCATTAACGTACTCTCCCCCATTATCAGTCCTAAAACGCTTGACAGGCAAACCATATTGGAGTTCCATCTCAGTCACGAAGTCTTCGATAGCCTTAGCTGCATCGGATTTCTTCTTGAGAAAACGAACCCATGAGATTCTGGTCTTGTCGTCGACGAAGGAGATGTAATAGAGTGAGTTTGCGTAAGAAGGAACGGGAAAAGGTCCACACAAGTCAGAGTGAATGAGTTCCAACTTGGTTTCCGCTCGAGTGTTGGTGGATAGTGGTGTATGGTGTGTAGACTTAAATGAGTGAACAGGTTGAACAGTGAAAGGAATCAGGGGCAGGAGGGATGATAGTGGCGTCGGCATAAAGGTTCTTAGCTTTCTGAATGGAAGATGGAGCCAGATGTCCTAGAGCTGAGTGCCAAAAGTCATATGTGAGAAAAGCAGAATCGGTAACCTCTGGAATCTTAAATAAAGAACCGTCAAATGATGCTTCGAAAATCGTTTTATTCCCTTTAACAATAGAAATGAAATCCCCCTCTCCCACCATAGTATACCCTGAAGGAAAGGGACAACGCGAGGGTTGTGCGGAAGGACACAATAGCGGTTAAACTATTAAGTCGTCACCCTGATTTCGAGAAGGAGAGAATTCAAAGAATTTAGACGAGAAGTGGGAGCAAAGAGAGCTTGGTTCTAATGTCTATATTATATGTATCGCTTGATTGACAAAAGTCAGAAGAAAGAGAAAAACAGCCCGATATTTATACAAGAACCGTGTCCCTTCCGACCGAGAAAGAAAAGGAAACTAAACAGGTGGGAAAGCCATTTGACCCCGAGAAACTGCCAAGAAGTATGGAAACAGATAGAAGAGTGTCGGTAGCATAAGCAGCCGATCACGTACATAAGTATATGACTCAATGTTCCAACATAGGAAAGTAATACCCGAGATGACACCCATATGTAAAGTAGAAACGTAATAGAAACCCAAAGGAAATAGTAACAGTATAAACCCTGTATTCCTTATCAAGTGACCCGTAATGAAATGTATGGAGATAAACAAATATCAACGAAGTAAATGAAAGAAACAAAGTTCACCGTAAATTCCAACACCCCTTCTCACTTTGTACCTTAAATATAGGCTATTAAGTATCGTGAGTTTGTTTCACAAGTCCGCGGCAAATCGCTCGCCAGGTTTTCCTCGCTGTGAGGGACGCATATGATTGATCGAACTGCTCTGAACGTGATTCACGAGAGAAATGGGTAAGCCGGCATCGATGTTCTGGCCTTATCGCTTCCTGACAGCGATGACGGCCGACCATTTTTTTTTTTTTTTTTTTTTTTTTTTCATTTTTTTTTTTTTTTTTTTTTTTTTTTTTTTTTTTTTTTTTTTTTTTTTTTTTTTTTTTTTTTTTTTTTTTTTTTTTTTTGAACCAAATGGAAATAAGAGTGCCTTTTCCTTGGTCTTCTGGAGGTAGCGGAGTACTCGTTAGCGGGCGGACATACGTGCAGTGGAAGGATTGGAGTTAAACCGAGAGAGGTGAGTTATTGTATACGCTTAGGTCAGGTCTAGTTGCAGTAACCAGATACATGAGAGATCCGATGATTTGTTGATAAGCAGTTGCATCGGCCTTATCGTCTTCATCACTAGTCGCAATCAATCGGTGGTTAGGATCGATGGGAGTGGAGACGGGCTTGCAGTCTTGCATCGAGAATCGGTTCAGAATCTTATTGATGAATGCTGTCTGCGAAAGAGTGATACCGGCGTTGGTGTAGTCGATTTGGATGCCTAGGAGATAGTTGAGAAGTCCCATATCGTTAACCTTGAATTCGGTCTTCAAGAGGGAAACTGTCCGTTCGCTTAAGTCAGGAGGTCCAAAGAGAGTGATGTCGTCCCACGTAAATAGCTATGATTAGATTACCTGAGTTGTGGACAAGAACACAGGATCAAAGGCAGTGATAGCAAAACCATAGGATAAGGTATTCAACCACGAAAAGTACCATTCCTTGGTGATTGCTTCAAACCAGTATATACAGCTGCTTTCAAACGCGCAACCTTACCTTCTAACCGCTGCCTTCCGGTAGTTGCATGTACACCTCTTCTTTCAAGATACCATATAGGAAAGCGGTTTTGACATCGAAGTTGTTCGACACGCCATCCTTTGCAAAGCAGCAATGGCAAGAAGCAAACGGAGAGAGTCAAACGCATAACTGGTGAAAAGATCTCATCGTAGTCCATCCCTTGAACTTGAGAAAAGCCTTTGGCGGCATTTAGTCTTGCCTTGTAACGTTCTACTTCTCCTTTAGCATTGCCTTTAACCTTAAACACCCAACGACAATCCACAACTTTTCGGTTGGGTCTGTCAACAACTTCCCAAACTTCATTCTCATTAAGTGACTTTAGTTCCTCGTTCATTGCCTTTTTCCATTCAGACCAGTCCGGTGAGGATTTGGCTTCACGGTATGACTTAGGCTCCGATACTTCTAGGATACTAATGAGAGTTTCTTCTCGTTCCGATTCTTGAGGAGGGGCTTCCGGCATTAGCTGGTCGCTTTGGGTGGAGGACGAAGAGGTAGCAGGTGACCGTTCGCTGGCGTCAGTCATTTGTTGGTCGCTAGATGCGAGAGGTGGTGGTGAGGTAGCCCTTGTTAGAGGAGCTTTCCACCATTCGCCAGGAGGGTTGATAGCTGTGCCTGTTCGTAGTCTTGTCCTTGGAGGACGGAAAGAGTCGTGAAATGAGATGATAGTTTCGTTTCGGGATAGTTTTGTTGAGGAGGGGTGAAGGTGATGATGAGGAGGAAGATCCATTTGATTGTACGGAATCTTGTTGTGGTTGCATTGAGGAGAAACCGGAGAAGAGTTCCTGGTTTATTTCCGAATTGGTACTTGACTGAGTGGAGGATGTATTAGAAGGTGGTGAGGATAGAGTATTGCTCTTGCGTCCTTCGTCTAACTGATTGTTGAAAAGTGCAGTAACGATAGGATGACCCTTTTGATACCAATCAGCTGCGGTCTCGGGGTTCCTATTAATCCAAGCTATCCACATGTCCGATGTTGGGAAACCTTCTTTGTTAAAAGCATAAGAAAGGCTTGTGGAGGGCTGAGATGTTTGAGGATCGTTAGACTGAACTGAGGACGAAGATGATGAAAGGGGTTCAGGTATTTCAGATACCCCTTCTGTCGCAAGAGGAGGGAAAAAGACATCGTAGGAGACGACTGTTCGTTTTTCTGAGGGGATGAATACTCTATAGTGGCGGTCGGTTGCTGTATATCCTGTGAAAATACCTTTCATAGCCCTGGGAGATAGCTTGCTTCCTGCGGGACGTTTGTCCTCCGGGATATGCACATAGCATTCTCGACCAAAAGGCTGAAGGTGGTGGATCGATGGTTTCTTACCGAGGAAGGCCTCATAAGGAGTTTGATCCTTGACTGACTTATGAGGTTGGCGGTTCTTGAGGTAGACGAAGGTGGAGACTGCTTCTGCCCATAGTCGCTTGTCGTTAAGAGGAAGCAACATGGTCCTAACTGTTTCACCCATTGTTCGGTTAAGTCTTTCAGCAACACCATTGGATTCCGGAGAGTAGGGAGGGGTTAACTCGTGAACGATTCCCTTGGAAGCAAAGAAGTTTTGTAGCTTTCCATTAACGTACTCTCCCCCATTATCAGTCCTAAAACGCTTGACAGGCAAACCATATTGGAGTTCCATCTCAGTCACGAAGTCTTCGATAGCCTTAGCTGCATCGGATTTCTTCTTGAGAAAACGAACCCATGAGATTCTGGTCTTGGCCGACGGCGAGATGAAGAGTGAGTTTATGGTAAGAACGGAAAAGGTCCACACAAGTCGAATGAATGAGTTCCAACTTGGTTTCCGCCGAAAAGGATAGACATGTAATACAAGCAGAGATTTAGCCGAAATGAACAGGTTGAACAGTGAAAGCGAATCAGGGCAGGAGGATGATAAGGCATCGGCATAAAGGTTCTTAGCTTTCTGAATGGAAGATGGAGCCAGATGTCCTAGAGCTGAGTGCCAAAAGTCATATGTGAGAAAAGCAGAATCGGTAACCTCTGGAATCTTAAATAAAGAACCGTCAAATGATGCTTCGAAAATCGTTTTATTCCCTTTAACAATAGAAATGAAATCCCCCTCTCCCACCATAGTATACCCTTTTTCTCTAATTTTCCTCCAGGAAAGTAAAGGTCGCTCAAGATCAGGAACATAAAGAACATCAGAAACACGAAAAGAAGAAACAGATCCATCCCTAAGTACACAGTCCATCACCACAGTTCCCTTTCCCTTAACAGACATGGAGTCCTTAGACGAGGATCTCACAAATCCGGCACATTTCTCGAGGTGTTCGAAACGGCCTAGGGAGGGACACATGTGAGAGGTTGCTCCTGTGTCAAAATAGAATGAAGTGTTCTTTACCTTTCCTTTGTCCGAGTCTGTCGTGACCATTGCGGTGTCTGTTTCCTTTCCTTTGCCCGAAGACTTCTGTTCCTCTTGGTGCTTCTTGAGCTTGAAGCATTGGTTCCACGTATGCCCTAGATGTTTTCCTGGGTTGTGTTTAACGCACCAGGTACATTCTTTCTGCTTCTGTTGACGAGATGCAGATTGAGAGGAGGAGGAGGAGGGCTGACGAGGAGACCTGGCAGTTCTCCTTTGTGTTGTAAGGAGTGCCGTTTGAGGAGGGGAGGAAACAGAGGAGGAAGGTTGCTCGTGATCCAAATCTAAGAGACGTTGTTTGACTTCAGCAAAGGTGAAATCATCCTTTGTAGACAGGTTATCTACAACGTTCTTTTGATGTCGGACGAGAAAACCTAGGAGGAAATCGCGCTTCGCCTTATCTTCATCCAGGAATTTAGAGAAGAGTTGGCGATAGGTGTCGGACGAGGATTTAGCCAGCTGATTAAGGCGTAGCCATTCCTGTTCGAAGGATGCGATGAATGTAGAGATGGGTTTTTCTGGATCGAGGTGGAGGGAAGGAGACCAAAGACATGATCGGGAAACGAAAGTAAAGCAGTATCTAGAATTCGCCACGCAGAGACTCCCACATCCTATGGGGTGGTCAAGCTCGACAATTTTCTCCAAAATGTCTTTAGATACCACCTGGATGTAGACAGCTGCTGCTTGATGGCATAGCGATTCAGCGATTGTTCGGCATCGTCGGCGTCGTCAGAGGGTTCCGTTCCATCAACAACTATTTCATAGACTTTCATACCTTCCATACCAGCTTCATGGAAGCTGCCCATATATTGTAGTTCGATTGTCGGTTAAGATACCGGATGTTATCGAGCTTGATAGTAATGGGTTTGTCGTCTTTGACGCGGGTGGAAAAGGAGAGAGAGGAGCTTTTGGCTGCTTCTTTTGCCTTTGGGCCCATGATTGAAGAGTTGTATGAGGGAGATAGTAGAGGAAGATAGAGGACGGACGAAAGTAAGCCGAAGAGGATTCTTGAATTTCTGAAATCGATAGATCAGGATGATGGTGTCTAAAAGAACACCGGGCTCATAACCTGAAGGAAAGGGACAACGCGGGGGTTGTGCGGAAGGACACAATAGCGGTTAAACTATTAAGTCGTCACCCTGATTTCGAGGAGGAGAGAATTCAAAGAATTTAGACGAGAAGTGGGAGCAAAGAGAGCTTGGTTCTAATGTCTATATTATATGTATCGCTTGATTGACAAAAGTCAGAAGAAAGAGAAAAACAGCCCGATATTTATACAAGAACCGTGTCCCTTCCGACCGAGAAAGAAAAGGAAACTAAACAGGTGGGAAAGCCATTTGACCCCGAAACTGCCAAGAAGTATGGAAACAGATAGAAGAGTGTCGGTAGCATAAGCAGCCGATCACGTACATAAGTATATGACTCAATGTTCCAACATAGGAAAGTAATACCCGAGATGACACCCATATGTAAAGTAGAAACGTAATAGAAACCAAAAAGAAAATAGTAACAGTATAAACCCTGTATTCCTTATCAAGTAACCCGTAATGAAATGTATGGAGATAAACAAATATCAACGAAGTAAATGAAAGAAACAAAGTTCACCGTAAATTCCAACATACCCTTTTTCTCTAATTTTCCTCCAGGAAAGTAAAGGTCGCTCAAGATCAGGAACATAAAGAACATCAGAAACACGAAAAGAAGAAACAGATCCATCCCTAAGTACACAGTCCATCACCACAGTTCCCTTTCCCTTAACAGACATGGAGTCCTTAGGCGAGGATCTCACAAATCCGGCACATTTCTCGAGGTGTTCGAAACGGCCTAGGGAGGGACACATGTGAGAGGTTGCTCCTGTGTCAAAATAGAATGAAGTGTTCTTTACCTTTCCTTTGTCCGAGTCTGTTGTGACCATTGCGGTGTCTGTTTCCTTTCCTTTGCCCGAAGACTTCTGTTCCTCTTGGTGCTTCTTGAGCTTGAAGCATTGGTTCCATGTATGCCCTAGATGTTTTCCTGGGTTGTGTTTAACGCACCAGGTACATTCTTTCTGCTTCTGTTGACGAGATGCAGATTGAGAGGAGGAGGAGGAGGGCTGACGAGGAGACCTGGCAGTTCTCCTTTGTGTTGTAAGGAGTGCCGTTTGAGGAGGGGAGGAAACAGAGGAGGAAGGTTGCTCGTGATCCAAATCTAAGAGACGTTGTTTGACTTCAGCAAAGGTGAAATCATCCTTTGTAGACAGGTTATCTACAACGTTCTTTTGATGTCGGACGAGGAAACCTAGGAGGAAATCGCGCTTCGCCTTATCTTCATCCAGGAATTTAGAGAAGAGTTGGCGATAGGTGTCGGACGAGGATTTAGCCAGCTGATTAAGGCGTAGCCATTCCTGTTCGAAGGATGCGATGAATGTAGAGATGGGTTTTTCTGGATCGTAGGTGGAGGGAAGGGAGACCAAAGACATGATCTGGGAAACGAGTGCGAAAGCAGTATCTCGGTAGAATTCGCCACGCAGAGACTCCCACATCCTATGGGGGTGGTCAAGCTCGACAATTTTCTCCAAAATGTCTTGAGATACCACCTGGATGTAGACAGCTGCTGCTTGATGGCATAGCGATTCATATGCGGATTGTTCGGCATCGTCGGCGTCGTCAGAGGGTTCCGCTCCATCAACAACTATTTCATAGACTTTCATACCCTTCCATACCAGCTTCATGGAAGCTGCCCATATATTGTAGTTCGATTGTCCGGTTAAGACACGGATGTTATCGAGCTTGATAGTAATGGGTTTGTCGTCTTTGACGCGGGTGGAAAAGGAGAGAGAGGAGCTTTTGGCTGCTTCTTTTGCCTTTGGGCCCATGATTGAAGAGTTGTATGAGGGAGGTAGTAGAGGAAGATAGAGGACGGACGAAAGTAAGCCGAAGAGGATTCTTGAATTTCTGAAATCGATAGATCAGGATGATGGTGTCTAAAAGAACACCGGGCTCATAACCTGAAGGAAAGGGACAACGCGGGGGTTGTGCGGAAGGACACAATAGCGGTTAAACTATTAAGTCGTCACCCTGATTTCGAGAAGGAGAGAATTCAAAGAATTTAGACGAGAAGTGGGAGCAAAGAGAGCTTGGTTCTAATGTCTATATTATATGTATCGCTTGATTGACAAAAGTCAGAAGAAAGAGAAAAACAGCCCGATATTTATACAAGAACCGTGTCCCTTCCGACCAGAAAGAAAAGGAAACTAAACAGGTGGGAAAGCCATTTGACCCCGAGAAACTGCCAAGAAGTATGGAAACAGATAGAAGAGTGTCGGTAGCGTAAGCAGCCGATCACGTACATAAGTATATGACTCAATGTTCCAACATAGGAAAGTAATACCCGAGATGACACCCATATGTAAAGTAGAAACGTAATAGAAACCAAAAAGAAAATAGTAACAGTATAAACCCTGTATTCCTTATCAAGTAACCCGTAATGAAATGTATGGAGATAAACAAATATCAACGAAGTAAATGAAAGAAACAAAGTTCACCGTAAATTCCAACAATCTTGAGCGGCCCCTACTTTCCTGGAGAAAAATTAGAGAAAAAGGGTATACTATGGTGGGAGAGGGGGATTTCATTTCTATTGTTAAAGGGAATAAAACGATTTTCGAAGCATCATTTGACGGTTCTTTATTTAAGATTCCTGAGGTTACCGATTCTGCTTTTCTCACCTATGACTTTTGGCACTCAGCTCTAGGACATCTGGCTCCATCTTCCATTCAGAAAGCTAAGAACCTTTATGCCGACGCCACTATCATTCCTCCTGCCCCTGATTCCTTTCACTGTTCAACCTGTTCACTCGCTAAGTCTACACACCATACACCACTATCTACCAATACTCGAGCGGAAACCAAGTTGGAACTTATTCACTCTGACTTGTGTGGACCCTTTCCCGTTCCCTCTTACGCAAACTCACTCTACTACATCTCCTTCGTCGACGACAAGACCAGAATATCATGGGTTCGTTTTCTCAAGAAGAAATCCGATGCAGCTAAGGCTATCGAAGATTTCGTGACTGAGATGGAACTCCAATATGGTTTGCCTGTCAAGCGTTTTAGGACTGATAATGGAGGAGAGTACGTTAATGGAAAGCTACAAGATTTCTTTGCTTCCAAGGGAATCGTTCACGAGTTAACCCCTCCCTACTCTCCGGAGTCCAATGGTGTTGCTGAAAGACTTAACCGAACAATGGGTGAAACAGTTAGGACCATGTTGCTTCCTCTAACCGATAAGCGACTATGGGCAGAAGCAGTCTCCACCTTCGTCTACCTCAAGAACCGCCAACCTCATAAGTCAGTCAAGGATCAAACTCCTTATGAGGCCTTCCTCGGTAAGAAACCATCGATCCACCACCTTCAGCCTTTTGGTCGAGAATGCTATGCATATCCCGGAGGACAAACGCCCCGCAGGAAGCAAGCTATCTCCCAGGGCTATGAAAGGTATTTTTACAGGATATACAGCAACCGATCGCCACTATAGAGTATTCATCCCCTCAGAAAAACGAACAGTCGTCTCTTACGATGTCTTTTTCCCTCCTCTTGCGACAGAAGGGGTACTCCCAATCTCAGAACCCCTATCTTCATCCTCGTCCTCAGTTCAGCCTAACGATCCTCAAACATCTCAGCCCTCCACAAGCCTTTCTTATGCATTCAACAAAGAAGGTTTCCCAACATCGGACATGTGGATAGCCTGGATTAATAGGAACCCCGAGACCGCAGCTGACTGGTATCAAAAGGGTCATCCTATCGTTACTGCACTTTTCAACAATCAGTTAGACGAAGGACGCAAGAACAATACTCTATCCTCACCACCTTCTAATACATCCTCAACTCAGTCAAGTACCAATTCGGAAATAAACCAGGAACTTTTCTCCGGTTTCTCCTCAATGCAACAGCAGCAACAACATCAAGATTCCGTACAATCAAACGGATCTTCCTCCTCATCATCACCTTCACCCCCTCCTCAACAAAACTATCCCAGAAACGAAACCATCATCTCATTTCACGACTCTTTCCGACCTAGTTCTCCAAGGACAAGACTACGAACAGGCACAGCTATCAACCCTCCTGGCGAATGGTGGAAAGCTCCTCTAACAAGGGCTCCCTCACCACCACCTCTCGCTTCTAGCGACCAACAAATGACAGACGCCAGCGAACGGTCACCCGCTACCTCTTCGTCCTCCACCCGAAGCGACCAGCTAATGCCGGAAGCACCTCCTCAAGAATCGGAACGAGAAGAGACTCTCATCAGTATCCTAGAAGTATCGGAGCCTAAATCATATCGCGAAGCCAAATCCTCACCGGACTGGTCTGAGTGGAAAAAGGCAATGAACGAGGAACTGAAGTCACTGAATGAAAATGAAGTTTGGGAAGTTGTTGACAGACCCAACCGAAAAGTTGTGGATTGTCGATGGGTGTTTAAGGTTAAAGGCAATGCT
Organism: Morchella eximia; assembly: GCA_024713935.1. Taxonomy (NCBI): domain Eukaryota; kingdom Fungi; phylum Ascomycota; class Pezizomycetes; order Pezizales; family Morchellaceae; genus Morchella; species Morchella eximia. The sequence continues at coordinate 715,050 of JAMGZG010000003.1, forward strand.
AAAGGAGAAGTAGAACGTTACAAGGCAAGACTCGTCGCCAAAGGCTTTTCTCAAGTTCAAGGGATGGACTACGATGAGATCTTTTCACCAGTTGTACGTTTCGACTCTCTCCGTTTGCTCCTTGCCATTGCTGCTTGCAAAGGATGGCGTGTCAGACAACTCGATGTCAAAACCGCATTCCTATATGGTATCTTGAAAGAAGAGGTGTACATGCAACTACCGGAAGGCAGCCGGTTAGAAGGTAAGGTTGCGCGTTTGAAACGCTGTATATACGGTTTGAAGCAATCACCAAGGGAATGGTACTTTCGGCTGGTTGAATACCTTATCCCCTATGGTTTTGCTATCACTGCTTTTGATCCCAGTGTTCTTGTCCACAACTCAGGTAATCTAATCTTAGCTATTTACGTGGACGACATCACTCTCTTTGGACCTACTAGCGACCTAAGCGAACGGACAGTTTCCCTCTTGAAAACCGAGTTCAAGGTTAACGATATGGGACTTCTCAACTACCTCCTAGGCATCCAAATTGACTACACAAACGCTGGCATCACCCTTTCGCAGACAGCATTCATCAACAAGATTCTGAACCGATTCTCGATGCAAGATTGCAAGCCCGTCTCCACTCCCATCGATCCTAACCACCGATTGATTGCGACTAGTGACGAAGACGACAAGGCTGATGCAACTGCTTATCAACAAATCATCGGATCTCTCATGTATCTGGTTACTGTGACAAGACCTGACCTAGCGTATACAATAACTCACCTCTCTCAGTTCAACTCCAATCCTTCCATTGCACATATGTCCGCCGCTAAACAAGTACTCCGCTACCTTCAGAAGACCAAGGAAAAGGCACTCCTATTCCCATTTGGTTCTGACCTCAAACTATCGGCTTACAGCGACGCATCCTACGGAAACTGTTACGACACACGACGAAGCTTCTCTGGATATCTCTTCCGTCTCGGTGATTCCACCATTTCCTGGCGCTCTCGAAAACAACGCTCAGTTGCTACCTCTACTTGCGAAGCCGAGTACATGGCACTGGCTATGACCACCAAACACCATCTTTGGTTAACTCGAGGCCTCAAGGAACTCCTCAAGGACGATATTCCACAAGCTGTCTTCAGACAGTAACTCCGCCATCGACGCCGCCAACAATCCAAGCTTAACGACAAGACGAAGCACATCGATATCGCTTACCACTTCTCTCGTGAATGCGTTCAGAATGGTTCGATTAATCTCATGTACGTCCCTACCGCGGAAAATCTGGCAGACATTTGCACCAAAGGACTTGTGAAACAAACTCACGACCACTTGTGCACCTCTATATTCGGTACAAAGTGAGAAGGGGTGTTGGAATTTACGGTGAACTTTGTTTCTTTCATTTACTACGTTGATATTTGTTTATCTCCATACATTTCATTACGGGTTATTTGATAAGGAATACAGGGTTTATACAGTTAACTATTTTCTTTTGGGTTTCTATTACGTTTCTACTTTACATATGGGTGTCATCTCGGGTATTACTTTCCTATGTTGGAACATTGAGTCATACACTTATGTACGTGATCGGGCGCTTACGCAACCGACACTCTTCTATCTGTTTCCATACTTCTTGGCAGTTTCTCGGGGTCAAATGGCTTTCCCACCTGTTTAGTTTCCTTTTCTTTCTCGGTCGGAAGGGACACGGTTCTTGTATAAATATCGGGCTGTTTTTCTCTTTCTTCTGACTTTGTCAATAGCGATACACATAATATAGACATTAGAACCTAGCTTTTCTGCTTACGTTTCTCGTCTAAATTCTTTGAATATTCTTCCTCTCGAAATCAGGGTGACGACTTAATAGTTTAACCGCTATTGTGTCCTTCCGCACAACCCCCGCGTTGTCCCTTTCCTTCAGAGAGAAGCCTTTGGCGACGAGTCTTGCCTTGTAACGTTCTACTTCTCCTTTAGCATTGCCCTTCACCTTAAACACCCATCGACAATCCACAACTTTTCGGTTGGGTCTGTCAACAACTTTCCAAACTTCATTTTCATTCAGTGACTTCAGTTCCTCGTTCATTGCCTTTTTCCACTCAGACTAGTCCGGTGAGGATTTGGCTTCGCGATATGATTTAGGCTCCGATACTTCTAGGATACTGATGAGAGTCTCTTCTCGTTCCGATTCTTGAGGAGGAGCTTCCGGCATTAGCTGGTCGCTTTGGGTAGAGGACGAGGAGGTAGCAGGTGACCATTCACTGGCGTCAGTCATTTGTTGGTCGCTAGATGCGAGAGGTGGTGGTGAGGGAGCCCTTGTTAGAGGAGCTTTCCACCATTCGCCAGGAGGGTTGATAGCTGTGCCTGTTCGTAGTCTTGTCCTTGGAGGACTAGGTCGGAAAGAGTCGTGAAATGAGATGATAGTTTCGTTTCTGGGATAGTTTTGTTGAGGAGGGGGTGAAGGTGATGATGAGGAGGAAGATCCGTTTGATTGTACGGAATCTTGATGTTGTTGCTGCTGTTGCATTGAGGAGAAACCGGAGAAGAGTTCCTGGTTTATTTCCGAATTGGTACTTGACTGAGTGGAGGATGTATTAGAAGGTGGTGATGATAGAGTATTGTTCTTGCGTCCTTCGTCTAACTGATTGTTGAAAAGTGCAGTAACGATAGGATGACCCTTTTGATACCAGTCAGCTGCGGTCTCAGGGTTCCTGTTAATCCAAGCTATCCACATGTCCGAAGATGGGAAACCTTCTTTGTTGAAAGCATAAGAAAGGCTTGTGGAGGGCTGAGATGTTTGAGAATCGTTAAACTGAACTGAGGACGAGGGAGCAGATAGGGGTTCTGAGATTGGAAGGACCCCTTCTGTCGCAAGAGGAGGGAAAAAGACATCGTATGAGACGACTGTTCGTATTTCTGAGGGGATGAATACTCTATAGTGGCGGTCGGTTGCTGTATATCCTGTGAAAATACCTTTCATAGCCCTGGGAGATAGCTTGCTTCCTGCGGGACGTTTGTCCTCCGGGATATGCACATAGCATTCTCGACCAAAAGGCTGAAGGTGGTGGATCGATGGTTTCTTACCGAGGAAGGCCTCATAAGGAGTTTGATCCTTGACTGACTTGTGAGGTTGGCGGTTCTTGAGGTAGACGAAGGTGGAGACTGCTTCTGCCCATAGTCGCTTGTCGTTAAGAGGAAGCAACATGGTCCTAACTGTTTCACCCATTGTTCGGTTAAGTCTTTCAGCAACACCATTGGACTCCGGAGAGTAAGGAGGGGTTAACTCGTGAACAATTCCCTTGGAAGCAAAGAAATCTTGTAGCTTTCCATTGACGATTTCCTCCATTATCAGTCCTAAAACGCTTGACAGGCAAACCATACTGGAGTTCCATCTCAGTCACGAAGTCTTCGATAGCCTTAGCTGCATCGGACTTCTTCTTGAGAAAGCGAACCCATGAGATTCTGGTCTTGTCGTCGACGAAGGAGATGTAATAGAGGGTGTTACCGTAAGATGGAACGGGAAAAGGTCCACACAAGTCAGAATGAATGAGTTCCAACTTGGTTTCCGCTCGAGTGTTGCTGGATAGTGGTGTATGGTGTGTAGACTTAGCGAGTGAACAGGTTGAACAGTGAAAGGAATCAGGGGCAGGAGGAATGATAGTGGCGTCGGCATAAAGGTTCTTAGCTTTCTGAATAGAAGATGGAGCCAGATGCCCTAAAGCTGAATGCCAAAAGTCATATGTGAGAAAAGCAGAATCGGTAACCTCTGGAATCTTAAATAAAGAACCGTCAAACGACGTCAAAATCGTTTTATTCCCTTTAACAATAGAAATGAAATCCCTCTCCCACCATAGTATACCCTTTTTCTAATTTTTCTCCAGGAAAGTAGAGGTCGCCAAGATCAGGAACATAAAGAACATCAGAAACAAAAAAGAAGAAACAGATCCGTCCCTAAGTACACAGTCTATCACCACAGTTCCTTTCCCTAACAGACATGGAGTCCTTGACGAGGATCTCACAAATCCGAACATTTCTCAAGGTGTTCAAACGCCTAGGAGGGACACATGTGAGAGGTTGCTCCTGTGTCAAAATAGAATGAAGTGTTCTTTACCTTTCCTTTGTCCGAGTCTGTCGTGACCATTGCGGTGTCTGTTTCCTTTCCTTTGCCCGAAGACTTCTGTTCCTCTTGGTGCTTCTTGAGCTTGAAGCATTGGTTCCACGTATGCCCTAGATGTTTTCCTGGGTTGTGCTTGACACACCAGGTACATTCTTTCTGCTTCTGTTGACGAGGAGCAGATTGAGAGGAGGAGGAGGAGGGCTGACGGGGAGACCTGGCAGTTCTTCTTTGTGTTGTGAGGAGTGCCGTTTGAGGGGAGGAGGAAACAGAAGAGGAAGGTTGCTCGTGATCCAAATCTAAGAGACGTTGTTTGACTTCGGCAAAAGTGAAATCATCTTTTGTAGACAGGTTATGTACAACGTTCTTCTGATGTCGGACGAGGAAACCTAGGAGGAAATCGCGCTTCGCTTTGTCTTCATCCAGGAATTTGGAGAAGAGCATGACGGTCGGACGGATTTGGCCACCTGATTACGCAGAACCATTCCTGCTCAAGGATGCGCGAAACGAGAGATGGGTTTTCTGGATCAGAGGAGGGAAGGGAGACCAAAGACATGATCTCTAAACGAGCAAAAGCAGGTCTGGTAGAATTCGCCACGCAGAGACTTCACATCCCACGCTGGTCAAGCTCGATAATTTTCTCCAAAACGCCTTGAGATACCACCTGGATGTAGACAGTTGCTGCTTGACGGCATAGCGATTCATACGCCGATTGTTCTGTTGTCGGCGTCAGAGTATTCGGCCCATCAACAACTATTTCATAAACTTTCATGCCTTTCCATACCAGCTTCATGGAAGCTGCCCATATATTGTAGTTCGATTATCCAGTTAAGATACGGATGTTATCGAGCTTAATAGTGATGGGTTTGTCGTCTTTGACGCGGGTGGAGAAGGAGAGAGAGGAGCTTTTGGCTGCTTCTTTTTCCTTTGGAGCCATGATTGAAGAGTTGAATGAGGGAGGTAGAGGAGGAAGGTAGAGGACGGACGAAAATAAGCCGAAGAGGATTCTTGAATTTCTGAGATCGATAGATCAGGATGATGGTGTCTAAAAGAACACCGGGCTCATAACCTGAAGGAAAGGAACAACGCGGGGGTTGTGCGGAAGTGTAACAGAGCCACTATAAGGCTGTTACAAGCGACTGGAACAGAAGAACAACAATGCCAGAAGGGGCAGGGTAACCCTGGAAGGGAGTTACCCTCCCTAGGCAGTCAAGCCTTTGAGGCGCGATAACTCCGCAATCGATGTCCGAATATATGCGTTAGCACGACAGAAATGATCCTGGCGGTGCCCGGAGGCAATGGAAGGTCCAATTCCAAAAACACGATTTGGACCCCAAAACTAACCCCCGAGCTGCCGAACCGCCGAACCCTCCTATTTCACTCCGAGCATCTTTGAGGAGTGAGAGTGCAACCCAAGCTACCAAAGTAAAAGCTACGATTTCAATAAACATACTTAAGTCTATTGAAAACATCATTAGAAGAAGCGACCGCCATACAGTCGGCCGATCCCGCTAGTTCGTAGGACCCCGACTGAGGCTTGGCGGATTGCGCGATTTGACTCGGATGGAAGTTCCTCCGAAGTGGGGTTGCTACTCCGCTCTCCCTTAGAGACAGAGATAGAGACAGAGATAGAGAGAGATGCGCAGAAGCTATGGCGAGTCCTAAGCTCAGCGAACATCTCCTATCCTCTACAGAGATAGAGACAGAGATAGAGAGAGATGCGCAGAAGCTATGGCGAGTCCTAAGCTCAGCGAACATCTCCTATCCTCTACAGAGATAGAGACAGAGATAGAGAGAGATGCGCAGAAGCTATGGCGAGTCCTAAGCTCAGGGAACATCTCCTATCCTCTACAGAGATAGAGACAGAAATAGAGAGAGATGCGCAGAAGCTATGGCGAGTCCTAAGCTCAGCGAACATCTCCTATCCTCTACAGAGATAGAGACAGAGATAGAGAGAGATGCGCAGAAGCTATGGCGAGTCCTAAGCTCAGCGAACATCTCCTATCCTCTACAGAGATAGAGACAGAAATAGAGAGAGATGCGCAGAAGCTATGGCGAGTCCTAAGCTCAGCGAACATCTCCTATCCTCTACAGAGATAGAGACAGAGATAGAGACAGAGATAGAGAGAGATGCGCAGAAGCTATGGCGAGTCCTAAGCTCAGCGAACATCTCCTATCCTCTACAGAGATAGAGACAGAGATAGAGAGAGATGCGCAGAAGCTATGGCGAGTCCTAAGCTCAGCAAACATCTCCTATCCTCTACAGAGATAGAGACAGAAATAGAGAGAGATGCGCAGAAGCTATGGCGAGACCTAAGCTTAGCGAACATCGCCTACCTTCTATGCTGCTGGATATAGAGGAAGATGGGATCTTTACTAGCGAAGGAACCCCTTAAAGTTATTAAGTTTCTAGACTTAATTGTTTACCATAGGAAACTCTACTCTTTGAAGTAACTCGCTACCGAGTTTGTTTATTCTCTATTAGACTTCTATCAAACATTGAGTCACGGTCGTGTTCTATTATAGCACCCCCGTTACAGTATAACTTTAAGCTCCTCGCTTAAAGAATCCATCTAGAAACTTCTCCCAAACCTATCTGAGAAACAAATTAGTGTCCCTTTTCAGCTAGGACCAGGATGAGTGGAGACTTACTCTCCATGATAATTCCATGTTCATTTCAAAGGGTTATAGCTCCCAAGTTAGCTCTGAGGGTTATAGCGCCCAGATTCGCTTCTAAAAATCCGAATCGCCCATTTATCATAGGGCCCCATTCACCGTCAGGACACCAGCCCCAGCTGAGGTCGAATCGGGCGTGGACCACGCCGGTAGGGAGCAAGGGAGGATAGCTGGCCCTCCGCTCATTCCACCAAGACTCAAAATAGGCATCCACTCTCTGCCTTGCCACCATCTCCTCTGCTTCGATCCTCCGCTGCATCCATTCCGCTCCCGGCGGATCACGCCAAATCTCAGCCCGCATCCATTCCATCTGAGACTGCCTCTCCAGTCTATTTGCCCGAGAGCGTGCCTGAACAATAGACCTATCTCCCGGCTGGGAGTAAGGATAATGTCGGCGGAAATCGTCTCTGGTCAAGCGGGGAATCTGATTGAAGTGGCCATCAAAAGGTAGAAGACTCCAGACCACGAGGAACGGCCCGCCTATTGAAGCGTTAGGAAAGGGAAAGGAGGTAACCAAAGTTAATGAGGATACACCTACCTTTCGGTCCTTTCAGTCCTTTTCGGTCGACAAGCTTTACGTGTTATCCTCCTGGTATAAACGGTACCTTGACCGACCAACTTCCGGAGGTCAGCAACGACTTGTGGGGTTATCGATCTAGTTTTCATCTCCCGAGGAGATCGATTAAAAGAAGATAGGCATGATCCCACAATTAAGGAATTGATGGTGATGAACAGAGACAGGAATAAGATGAAGAAGAAGATAACTGTCGGAAAAACAAATATACGACAGGATGGGTAAAGAAGATCGGACTCGCTCAGAGAAGGAATGTATAGGAAGAAGGAGTCCTATTCTCTCGACAGCAACCCCGCTTTTATAGGCGTAACCCTATTATGGTTCCGGATATAAGCGTTGCTACCCGTATGGGGAATCCAACCCGGAGTTCGAACCCAAACGCGTTAAGTCAACCGAACTGGTTATAAGAATATGAGGAAGAAGCCATCATAAGGATTACCTTCTTCAAGGTCTGCAGTGATCTCTGCGGGGAATAGGAAAATTTCTCGACCAGCGGAGATAAATTTACGGCTGGGTCAACGGACTACACTCCTTAGGGCATAAGCTCGAGTAGCCGTGTAAGCTGGAGCAAACCCATGAGAAGGCTCCCGTTAACCGGGAATATTCCAGACTCCAGGTCCGGAGAAGGAAGGAGAAGAAGAGGAAGAGAAAGAGGAAACAAACCATCTAGTGAAACTCCTCAATTCTTACGAAACTGAGGCATTTGCCCTATCTTTCCAAAATGAGACAATCGATATTCTCTACCCCGAATGGACGAGTTGAAGGAGCGGCTAGGAAGAGCCAAAACCCTTGCCAAAATCGATCTAAGGAATGGATTCCACCTCTTCTATATGAAAAGGGGAGGCGAGTGGAAGACTTTTTTTTTTCAATTAGACACAGGCTGTATGCGCATACACGATTTTGCTTGCCAGATGATACACCATTAAATCAATGACGGGACTCATACAAGAAGCTTGGTAAAGTTCCTACTTTGATAGCAGATGGTCGCGAAGTTCGACCCCTGTTGCGGTCGCCAATTCGACGACGCCTGAAGCGATAATGCGGAGATGAACAGCCTCGATCTCACTCGCTTCCTTGCCAAAATGGCCATTACGGTTTACGCTAATTTTGGCATCCCGAGATATTCGGAAATTATGGGATACACATTTCTCTAATAGAAAGAGTCCGAAAGACCGAGAGAAAGGGACTATTCGGCAACATTTAAAATCCGTCTTCCACGCATCAGAAGCCGAGTACCTGGGTTAAGATGTGCCCGATAAAGGCATAACCATGTCCTCGGAGGAGGTGAAAGCAATCAAAAGAGGGTCAACTCCGTGAGGTTTGACTTCAAGGTTGTATACCGCCATGGGAAACTATGCCAAGGGAGATATCTTATCACGGCGTTGGGACTACGCCCTGGAGAGGGGGGTAAGGCTTATCAGCATCCCAAATTGGCCTGGTTAAGCCTGGATAACTCGTAATGGTTTCAGTCCAAGACCTATTCGGATGATTGATTCAGCATTGAAGATCCAGAGGTTCCCTTGAAAGAGGCTCTTGACTACAACCAACGGGTGCCAATAGACTTGAGACCTTACCCCGAGAGACGGAGACCCCTCCATAAGGAAAGATGAATGCCTTTGGGCACTGTTCCTTTGGTCAAAAAAGTGGATAATGATGTGGAAGAATACATGTGGAGTTGCGATACATGTCAGGCGGTAAAAGGGCTAAAATATAGAGAACCACCCGAGGAAATCCTTTCTGATCGAGTATCCAAATTCGGAGGCAAGTTCTGGATTTATTGAGGAAGGTTCTCGGGGTCAACCTCCAGCTGTCGACAGTATGATGTTCTTAAACTAAGGGGCAAATCGGAGAGAGTCAATCAAAACGCTTGAGCAATATCTCAGAAACGGTTGCTATCAACAGAACGACTGAGCAGGGTTTTCTCCGATTACAGAATATGCCTGTAATACGCAACATGGGCCAAACAATGACGCACGGCGGAAGAAGTGGTATGATCAGAAGTATATGGAAGTTTCCGAAGTGAAAACTGAGAATGAGATAATGTCGGACCGACGCAATATCATAACTAAGCGACCGTCAAGCCGAAACCTCCCCCTCAATGGAACATTCATGTTATCCTCCATATATCTTTGTGGGGGCGATATCGGGAACCTAAGGACTCAACGCGCCGAAGTTTTCCTCCTGCACTTTAGCTCGAAGGAGAATACAGTTACATTCTCAAGGATTTAGCCGAAATCCGATGGCAGTAGGCTGGGCGTGAGAAATTTCGTGTACTATCGGATTATCTGGGAGCGGTATCGTTCAGAAGTCTCCTGGGACCCGCACGAACATACTGCAAGATAGCAGACGAGGCCTACACGGAATTTCATCAAACTAGAATCACCCCCGAAGACTTCAGAAAGTGCCGGTGAAACTCTAGGAATCCTCAAAATACGGCCTGAGTAGCCTTGTATCCCAGGAAATACACGGGAACAAAGGATACTATCGGAACAGAAGATGAGATCCTCTTTGCTTGATGAAGGCGTTTCAATCTGAGTTTCCTTGCTTGAGAAAATAGAGATAGATACAGAGTGTTACGACTATATAACCGGCTGCTATATGAGTATAGACGGGCCCCTAACATGCTGAGAGTTACAGTAGAAGCCAGTTGCACAGTGACATGCAAGTGCCGGCAGTGGTTAGCTACCAGCTGTCAGAGTAACTACAGTCTGCGACTAGGGAGAGGATCTATCCATGGGAGCAATGACTGACGAGCCTGTGCCTCGCCAGTGGATAGAAGACCGCCAGAGGAGGACTCTGAGTGCCCGGTGATTTTCTATACCCTCTAAGATTGAAGTCCGCCGATAGCGACAGGAAACGCCCAGGAAGTCTACAGTAAACAACAGCTCTACAGCAACGATTGAGCTGACATCTGAGCGAAGACTCATTCATGCAGGCCCTCGGTTGTGTGGCAACCAGGCTGCAGGTGTCATCAAGCCTCTGACTAAGGGTGGTCGCCTCAGCGCTGGAATCCTCCGCTAACGCTTAGAGAAAAGCGGGGTAGCGGAAGAGTTTTTCCTCCGCCATTGTTAGGCACCGTCGGAACTTAGTAAGGAAGTAGGAGCAGAGAATCGAAGCCTTTGGAGTACTAGTGCTCAGGCTCGTTCCCGCCCAACTATCCTGTTCTCTCGATTTTTTCTTGCATGTGAAATACTACTAGACCCATAACCCTAATGTAAACTCGAGACGAGTTACTGGAGAGGGGAGTAATGTAACAGAGCCACTATAAGGCTGTTACAAGCGACTGGAACAGAAGAACAACAATGCCAGAAGGGGCAGGGTAACCCTGGAAGGGAGTTACCCTCCCTAGGCAGTCAAGCCTTTGAGGCGCGATAACTCCGCAATCGATGTCCGGAAAATATGCGTTAGCACGACAGAAATGATCCTGGCGGTGCTCCGGAGGCAATGGAAGGTCCAATTCCAAAAACACGTTTTGGACCCCAAAAATAACCCCCGGAGCGTCGAACCGCCGGAACCCTCCTGTTTCACTCCGGAGCATCTTTGAGGGGAGTGAGAGTGCAACCTGCTACCAAAGCAAAAGCTACGATTTCAATAAACATACTTAAGTCTATTGAAAACATCATTAGAAGAAGCGACCGCCATACAGTCGGCCGATCCCGCTAGTTCGTAGGACCCCGACTGAGGCTTGGCGGATTGCGCGATTTGACTCGGATGGAAGTTCCTCCGAAGTGGGGTTGCTACTCCGCTCTCCCTTAGAGACAGAGATAGAGACAGAGATAGAGAGAGATGCGCAGAAGCTATGGCGAGTCCTAAGCTCAGCGAACATCTCCTATCCTCTACAGAGATAGAGACAGAGATAGAGAGAGATGCGCAGAAGCGATGGCGAGTCCTAAGCTCAGCGAACATCTCCTATCCTCTACAGAGATAGAGACAGAGATAGAGAGAGATGCGCAGAAGCTATGGCGAGTCCTAAGCTCAGCGAACATCTCCTATCCTCTACAGAGATAGAGACAGAAATAGAGAGAGATGCGCAGAAGCTATGGCGAGTCCTAAGCTCAGCGAACATCTCCTATCCTCTACAGAGATAGAGACAGAGATAGAGAGAGATGCGCAGAGAAGCTACATGAGTCCTAAGCTCAGCGAACATCTCCTATCCTCTACAGAGATAGAGACAGAAATAGAGAGAGATGCAAGCCACATGGCGAGTCCTAAGCTCAGCGAACATCTCCTATCCTCTACAGAGATAGAGACAGAGATAGAGACAGAGATAGAGAGAGAGATGCCAAGAGAAGCTATGGCGAGTCCTAAGCTCAGCGAACATCTCCTATCCTCTACAGAGATAGAGACAGAGATAGAGAGAGATGCGCAGAAGCTATGGCGAGTCCTAAGCTCAGCGAACATCTCCTATCCTCTACAGAGATAGAGACAGAAATAGAGAGAGATGCGCAGAAGCTATGGCGAGACCTAAGCTTAGCGAACATCGCCTACCTTCTATGCTGCTGGATATAGAGGAAGATGGGATCTTTACTAGCGAAGGAACCCCTTAAAGTTATTAAGTTTCTAGACTTAATTGTTTACCATAGGAAACTCTACTCTTTGAAGTAACTCGCTACCGAGTTTGTTTATTCTCTATTAGACTTCTATCAAACATTGAGTCACGGTCGTGTTCTATTATAGCACCCCCGTTACAGGAAGGACACAATAGCGGTTAAACTATTAAGTCGTCACCCTGATTTCGAGAGGAAGAATATTCAAAGAATTTTTAGACGAGAAACGGGAGCAGAGAAAGCTTGGTTCTAATGTCTATATTATATGTATCGCTTGATTGATAAAGTCAGAAGAAAGAGAAAAACAGCCCGATATTTATACAAGAACCGTGTCCCTTCCGACCGAGAGAGAAAAGAAAACTAAACAGGTGGGAAAGCCATTTGACCCCGAGAAACTGCCAAGAAGTATGGAAACAGATAGAAGAGTGTCGGTAGCGTAAGCAGCCGATCACGTACATAAGTGTATGAGTCAATGTTCCAACATAGGAAAGTAATACCCGAGATGACACCCATATGTAAAGTAGAAACGTAATAGAAAACCCAAAGGAAAATAGTTAACAGTATAAACCCCGTATTCCTTATCAAATAACCCGTAATGAAATGTATGGAGATAAACAAATATCAACGAAGTAAATGAAAGAAACAAAGTTCACCGTAAATTCCAACAGCGAATGGTGGAAAGCTCCTCTAACAAGGGCTCCCTCACCACCACTTCTCGCATCCAGCGACCAACAAATGACTGACGCCAGCGAACGGTCACCTGCTACCTCTTCGTCCTCCACCCAAAGCGACCAGCTAATGCCGGAAGCTCCTCCTCAAGAATCGGAACGAGAAGAGACCCTTATCAGTATGCTAGAAGTATCGGAGCCTAAATCATATCGCGAAGCCAAATCCTCACCGGACTGGTCTGAATGGAAAAAGGCAATGAACGAGGAACTGAAGTCACTTAATGAGAATGAAGTTTGGGAAGTTGTTGACAGACCCAACCGAAAGGTTGTGGATTGTGGATGGGTGTTTAAGGTTAAAAGCAATGCTAAAGGAGAAGTAGAACGTTACAAGGCAAGACTCGTCGCCAAAGGCTTTTCTCAAGTTCAAGGGATGGACAACGATGAGATCTTTTCACCAGTTGTACGTTTCGACTCTCTCCGTTTGCTCCTTGCCATTGCTGCTTGCAAAGGATGGCGTGTCAGACAACTCGATGTCAAAACCGCTTTCTTATATGGTATCTTGAAAAAAGAGGTGTACATGCAACAACCGGAAGGCAGCCGGTTAGAAGGTAAGGTTGCGCGTTTGAAACGCAGTATATACGGTTTGAAGCAATCACCAAGGGAATGGTACTTTCGGGTGGTTGAATACCTTATCCCCTATGGTTTTGCTATCACTGCTTTTGATCCCTGTGTTCTTGTCCACGACTCAGGTAATCTAATCATAGCTATTTACGTGGACGACATCACTCTCTTTGGACCTCCTAGCGAGTTAGAAGAACGGACAGTTTCCCTCTTGAAAACCGAGTTCAAGGTTAACGATATGGGACTTCTCAACTATCTCCTCGGCATCCAAATTGACTATACAAACGCCGGTATCACTCTTTCGCAGACAGCATTCATCAACAAGATTCTGAACCGATTCTCGATGCAAGATTGCAAGCCCGTCTCCACTCCCATCGATCCTAACCACCGATTGATTGCGACTAGTGACGAAGACGACAAGGCCGATGCAACTGCTTATCAACAAATCATCGGATCTCTCATGTATCTGGTTACTGCGACAAGACCTGACCTAGCGTATACAATAACTCACCTCTCTCAGTTTAACTCCAATCCTTCCATTGCACATATGTCTGCCGCCAAACGAGTACTCCGCTACCTTCAGAAGACCAAGGAAAAGGCACTCTTATTTCCATTTGGTTCTGACCTCAAACTATCGGCTTACGACGATCCCACGGAAACTGTTACGACACACGAAGCTTTTCTGATATCTCTTCCGCTTTATGATTCCACCATTTCCTGGCGCCTCGAAAACAACGCCAGTTGCTACCTCTACTATGGGTCGAGTACATGTCACTGGCTATTACCACCAAACATCATCTTTGTTAACTCGAGGCCTCAAGGAACTCCTTACGACGATATTCCACAAGCTGTCTTCTGACAGTAACTCCGCCATCGACGCCGCCAATAATCCGTTTAACGACAAGATTTAAACACATCGATATCGCTACCACTTCTCTCGTGAATGCGCTTCAGAATGGTTCGACATCTCACGACGCCCCTACAAGGAAAATCTGGCAGACATTTGCACCAAAGGACTTGTGAAACCAACTCACGACCACTTGTGCACCTCTATATTCGGTACAAAGTGAGAAGGGGTGTTGGAATTTACGGTGAACTTTGTTTCTTTTATTTACTACGTTGATATTTGTTTATCTCCATACATTTCATTACGGGTTATTTGATAAGGAATACAGGGTTTATACAGTTAACTATTTTCTTTTGGGTTTCTATTACGTTTCTACTTTACATATGGGTGTCATCTCGGGTATTACTTTCCTATGTTGGAACATTGAGTCATACACTTATGTACGTGATCGGGCGCTTATGCAACCGACACTATTCTATCTGTTTCCATACTTCTTGGCAGTTTCTCGGGGTCAAATGGCTTTCCCACCTGTTTAGTTTTCCTTTTCTCTCTCGGTCGGAAGGGACACGGTTCTTGTATAAATATCGGGCTGTTTTTCTCTTTCTTCTAACTTTGTCAATCAAGCGATACATATAATATAGACATTAGAACCTAGCTTTTCTGCTCCTGTTTCTCGTCTAAATTCTTCGAATATTCTTCCTCTCGAAATCAGGGTGACGACTTAATAGTTTAACCGCTATTGTGTCCTTCCGCACAACCCCCGCGTTGTCCCTTTCCTTCAGGCGGGAAAAATTTCAACGCATTGAGGGTCTTTTTAGTTCCAGATATGGTTCCCGCAAGGATATGAAATTGATAACATGAATGTTCCATCGAGGAGGAGGTTTCAGCCTATAGGACACAATACTAGGTTTTTTGACCACCTCAAATGAACCCCGTTTGTTGTGGTCCAACTTACTTGAGAGTCACTTGGTTATAATAATGTATCGGTCCAGCATCACCTTATCCCCAATTTTCAATTCCGGGAATTTCATATACATCTGGTCATACCACTTCTGCTGCTGGGCCTATGCCTTATTAGGCCCTTGTTTTGCCATGTTATAGGCATATTCTGCAATCGGGAGAAACCCTGCCCAGTCGATCTGCTGATAGGAGCAACAGTTTCTGAGATTTTGCTGTCTATATAATCGCGATATTTCCCGGAGGAACATGTATACAAGTTCCTCGATGGTTGCTTTGGTGATAAAGTCCATAGAGATGGAACTACGAGACTTGGAGAGCGCTCATGATTTAGGATGTACCATCTTTCCTTGTAGAGGAGATCTCCATCTCTTGGGGTCAGGTGTCAAGTCTATTGGCTTCCCGTTGATGTAGTAAACAGCCTTCTTTGAGGGGAGGTACTCTGGATCTGAGGCGATGCTGAATTGATCATTACAATCGGGTCTTGGACTGAACCCATTACGAGTTATCCAGGCTGAGCTAGGCGAATTTCGAGATCCTGATGAGCCTTACCCCCCTCTCCAAGGGCGTGGTCCTAACGCCGTGATAAGATATCTTTGTTGGGCACATGGTGACCCAGGTACTTAACTTCTGACGCGTGGAGGACGGATTTTTTAATGCTGACAATTAATCCCTTTTTCCTCAGTCTTTCGATCACACTATCTACTAGGACCACATGTATAGCCATGGTTTCCGAGTATCTCAGGATGTCAAAAAATTGACATGAACTCTAATGGCCGTTTTGGCAAGGAGTAAGTGAGATCGAGGTTGTTCATCTCCACGTATACGCTTCTGAGCATTGTCGGGTAGCGACCGCAACAAGAGTCGAACTCGCGACCATACGCTATCAAAGTAGGAACTTTACCAACTGCGCCATAAGTTCCGTCATTAATTTCATGGTGTATTACACCACCCAAACGGCAACATTGTGTACTCATACAGCCTGTTTCTAGTTCGAAAAGCTGTCTTCCACTCTCCTCCCCTTCTCCCATAGGAGAGGTGGAACCCATTCCTTAGATCAATTTTGGCAAGGATTTTGGGTTTTTCTAGCCGATCTTCAACTCGTACATTCGGGGGAGAGAATATCGATTGTCTCATTTTGGAAAGATGGGGCGAATGCCTCAGTTCGTAAGAATTAATGAGTCTCCCCTGCTCGGTTCGTTTACTCTTTCCCTTCCTCTTGCTCTCCTTTTTTCCCGAACCTGGAGTTTGGAAGATTTCCGGTTAACGGGAGCCTTCTTATGTGTTTGCTCCAGCTTACGCAGCTACTCGAGCTTATGCCCTAAGGAGCGAAGTCCGTCGACCCAGTCGTAAATTTATCTCCATTGGTCGAGAAATTTTCCTATTCCCCACAGGGATCACACTGCAGACCTTAAAAAAGGTAATCCGTTATAGTGGCTTCTTCCTTATATGGCGTTCTTAACCAGTTTGGTTGACTCGCTTAGCGTAATGGTTCAAACCCCGGATCGGATTCCCATACGGATAGCAACGCTTATACCTGGAATCGTAATAGGGGTTCGCCTATAAAAGCGGGGTCGCTGTCGAGGAGAGTAGGGCTCCCTTCTCCCCATACATTCTTTCCTCGAACGAGTCCAAACTTCTTTACCCATCCCTAATCATATATTTTTCTCCTACAGTTATGCTCTTCTTCATCTTATTCCTGTTTCTGTTCATCACCATCAATTCCTTAATTGTGGGATCATGCCTATCTTCCTTTAATCGATCTCGTTGGAAGATGGGAACTAGATCTATAACCCCACTAGTTATTGCTGACCTCCGGAAGTTGGTCGGTCAAGGTGCCGTTTATACCAGGAGGGTAACACGTAAAGCTTGCCGACGGGAAAGGACCAAAAGGACCGAAAGGTAGGTGTATCCTCATTAACTTTGGTTACCTCCTTTCCCCTTTCTAACGCTTCAGTAGGCGGGCCGTTCCTCGTGGCCTGGAGTCTTCTACCTTTGATGGCCACTTCAATCAGATTCCCCGCTTAACCAGAGATGATTTCCGCCGTCCTTATCCTTACTCCCAGCCGGGAGATGGGTCTATCGTTCAGGCACGCTCTCGGGCAAATAGACTGGAGAGGCAGGCTCAGATGGAATGGATGCGGGCTGAGATTTCGCGTGATCCATCGGGAACGGAATGGATGCAGCGGAGGATCGAAGCAGAGGAGATGGTGGCCAGGCAGAGATTGGCTCAGGATGCCTACTTTGAGTCCTGGTGGAATCAGAGGAAGGCCAGCTATCCTCCCCTTACTCCCTACCGACGTGGTCCACGCCCCGACCACGACTTCAGTTGGGGCTGGTGTCCCGATGGTGAATGGGGCCCTATGATAAATGGGTCGATTAGGATTTTCTAGAAGCGAACCTGGGCGCTATAACCCTCAGAGCTAACTTGGGAGCTATAACCCTTTGGAATGAATGCGGAATTATCATGGAGAGTAAGTCTCCACTCGTTCCGATCCTAGCTGGAAAGAGACACTAATTTGTTTCTCAGATAGGCTTGGAGAGGTTTTTCAGATGGGTTCCTTAAGCGAGGAGCTTAAAGTTATACTGTAACGGGGGTGCTATAATAGAACACGACCGTGACTCAATGTTTGATGGAAGTGTAAATAGAGAATAAACAAACTCGGTAGAGAGTTACTTCGAAGAATAGAGTTCTCTTTGGTAAACAATTAAGTCTAGGAACTTAATAACTTTAAGGGATTCCTTCGCTAGTAAAGACCCAATGTTCCTCTATATCCAGCAGCATAGAAGGTAGGTGATGTTCGCTAAGCTTAGGTCTCGCCATAGCTTCTGCGCACCTCTCTCTCTATCAGCGTAGAGGATAGGAGATGTTCGCTGAGCTTAGGTCTCGCCATAGCTTCTGCGCATCTCTCTCTCTATCAGCGTAGAGGATAGGAGATGTTCGCTGAGCTTAGGTCTCGCCATAGCTTCTGCGCATCTCTCTCTCTATCAGCGTAGAGGATAGTAGATGTTCGCTGAGCTTAGGTCTCGCCATAGCTTCTGCGCATCTCTCTCTATCTCTGTCTCTATCTCTGTAGAGGATAGGAGATGTTCGCTGAGCTTAGGTCTCGCCATAGCTTCTGCGCATCTCTCTCTCTATCAGCGTAGAGGATAGGAGATGTTCGCTGAGCTTAGGTCTCGCCATAGCTTCTGCGCATCTCACTCCCTATCTCTGTCTCTATCTCCGTCTCCGAGGAAGAGCGGAGTAGCAACCCCACTTCGGAGGAACTTCCATCCGAGTCAAATCGCGCAATCCGCCAAGCCTCAGTCGGGGTCCTACGAACTAGCGGGATCGGCCGACTGTATGGTGGTCGCTTATTCTAATAATGGTTTCAATAGACTTAGTTTGTTTATTCTCTATTTACACTTCTATCTGAAGGAAAGGGACAACGCGGGGGTTGTGCGGAAGGACACAATAGCGGTTAAACTATTAAGTCGTCACCCTGATTTCGAGGAGGAGAGAATTCAAAGAATTTAGACGAGAAACGGGAGCAGAGAAAGCTAGGTTCTAATGTCTATATTATATGTATCGCTTGATTGACAAAGTCAGAAGAAAGAGAAAAACAGCCCGATATTTATACAAGAACCGTGTCCCTTCCGACCGAGAAAGAAAAGGAAACTAAACAGGTGGGAAAGCCATTTGACCCCAGAACTGCCAAGAAGTATGGAAACAGATAGAAGAGTGTCGGTAGCATAAGCAGCCGATCACGTACATAAGTATATGACTCAATGTTCCAACATAGGAAAGTAATACCCGAGATGACACCCATATGTAAAGTAGAAACGTAATAGAAACCCAAAAGAAAATAGTAACAGTATAAACCCTGTATTCCTTATCAAATAACCCGTAATGAAATGTATGGAGATTAAACAAATATCAACGGCTAGATGAAAGAAACAAAGTTCATCAGAAATTCCAACACCCCTTCTCACTTTGTAATCAATATAGAGGTGCACAAGTGGTCGTGAGTTGGTTTCACAAGTCCTTTGGTGCAAATGTCTGCCAGATTTTCCGCGGTAGGGACGTACATGAGATTAATCGAACCATTCTGAACGCATTCACGAGAGAAGTGGTAAGCGATGTCAATGTGTTTCGTCTTGTCGTTAAGCTTCGGATTGTTGGCGACGTCGATGGCGGAGTTACTGTCACAGAAGACAGCTTGTGGAATATCGTCCTTGAAGAGTTCCTTGAGGCCTCGAGTTAACCAAAGATGATGTTTGGTGGTCATAGCCAGTGCCATGTACTCGGCTTCGCAAGTAGAGGTAGCAACTGAGCGTTGTTTTCGAGAGCGCCAGGAGATGGTAGAATCACCAAGACGGAAGAGATATCCAGAGAAGCTTCGTCGTGTATCGTAACAGTTTCCGTAGGATGCGTCGCTGTATGCCGATAGTTTAAGGTCAGAACCAAATGGAAATAGGAGTGCCTTTTCCTTGGTCTTCTGAAGGTAGCGGAGTACTCGTTTAGCGGCGGACATATGTGCAGTGGAAGGATTGGAGTTAAACTGAGAGAGGTGAGTTATTGTATACGCTAGGTCAGGTCTTGTCGCAGTAACCAGATACATGAGAGATCCGATGATTTGTTGATAAGCAGCCAGCATCGCCTTTGTCGCCTTCGCTACTAGTCGCAATCAATCGGTGGTTAGGATCGATGGGAGGAGACGGGCTTGCAATCTTGCATCGAAAATCGGTTCAGAGTCTTGTTGATGAATGCTGTCTGCGAGAGAGTGATACCGGCGTTGGTGTAGTCAATTTGGATGCCTAGGAGGTAGTTGAGAAGTCCCATATCGTTAACCTTGAATTCGGTCTTCAAGAGGGAAACTGTCCGTTCGCTTAAGTCGCTAGGAGGTCCAAAGAGAGTGATGTCGTCCACATAAATAGCTATGATTAGATTACCTGAGTCGTGAACAAGAACACAGGGATCGAAAGCAGTGATAGCAAAACCATAGGGGATAAGGTATTCAACCAGCCGAAAGTACCATTCCCTTGGTGATTGCTTCAAACCGTATATACAGCGTTTCAGCCAAGAACCTTACCTTCTAACCGCTGCCTTCCGGTAGTTGCATATACACCTCTTCTTTCAAGATAGCATATAGGAAAGCGGCTTTGCCACCGAGTTGTCTGACACGCCATCCTTTGCAAGCAGCAATGGCAAGTAGCAAACGGAGAGAGTAAACGCATAACTGGTGAAAAGATCTCATCGTAGTCCATCCTTGAACTTGAGGAGCCTTTAGCCTTGCCTTGTAACGCTTCTACTTCCCTTTAGCATTGCCTTTTAACCTTAAACACCCATCGACAATCCACAACTTTTCGGTTGTCTGTCAACAACTTCCCAAACTTCATTTTCATTCAGTGACTTCAGTTCCTCGCTCGTTGCCTTTTTTCCACTCAGACCAGTCCGGTGAGGATTTGGCTTCGCGATATGATTTAGGCTCCGATACTTCTAGGATACTGATGAGAGTCTCTTCTCGTTCCGATTCTTGAGGAGGAGCTTCCGGCATTAGCTGGTCGCTTTGGGTGGAGGACGAAGAGGTAGCAGGTGACCGTTCACTGGCGTCAGTCATTTGTTGATCGCTAGATGCGAGAAGTTGTGGTGAGGGAGCCCTTGTTAGAGGAGCTTTCCACCATTCGCCAGGAGGGTTGATAGCTGTGCCTGTTCGTAGTCTTGTCCTTGGAGGACTAGGTCGGAAAGAGTCGTGAAATGAGATGATAGTTTCGTTTCTGGGATAGTTTTGTTGAGGAGGGGGTGAAGGTGATGATGAGGAGGAAGATCCGTTTGATTGTACGGAATCTTGGTGTTGTTGCTGCTGTTGCATTGAGGAGAAACCGGAGAAGAGTTCCTGGTTTATTTCCGAATTGGTACTTGACTGAGTGGAGGATGTATTAGAAGGTGGTGAGGATAGAGTATTGTTCTTAAGGCCCTTCGTCTAACTGATTGTTGAAAAGTGCAGTAACGATAGGATGACCCTTTTGATACCAGTCAGCTGCGGTCTCGGGGTTCCTATTAATCCAGGCTATCCACATGTCCGATGTTGGGAAACCTTCTTTGTTAAAAGTATAAGAAAGGCTTGTGGAGGGCTGAGATGTTTGAGGATCGTTAGACTGAACTGAGGGCGAAGATGATGAGAGGGGTTCAGGTATTTCAGATACCCCTTCTATCGCAAGAGGAGGGAAAAAGACATCGTAGGAGACGACTGTTCGTTTTTCTGAGGGGATGAATACTCTATAGTGGCGGTCGGTTGCTGTATATCCTGTGAAAATACCTTTCATAGCCCTGGGAGATAGCTTGCTTCCTGCGGGACGTTTGTCCTCCGGGATATGCACATAGCATTCTCGACCAAAAGGCTGAAGGTGGTGGATCGATGGTTTCATCGAGAAGGCCTCATAAGGAGTTTGATCCTTGACTGACTTATGAGGTTGGTGGTTCTTGAGATAGACAAAGGTGGAGACTGCTTCTGCCCATAGTCGCTTATCGTTAAGAGGAAGCAACATGGTCCTAACTGTTTCACCCATTGTTCGGTTAAGTCTTTCAGCAACACCATTGGACTCCGGAGAGTAGGGAGGGGTTAACTCGTGAACGATTCCCTTGGAAGCGAAGAAATCTTGTAGCTTTCCATTGACGTACTCTCCTCCATTATCAGTCCTAAAACGCTTAACAGGCAAGCCATATTGGAGTTCCATCTCAGTCACGAAATCTTCGATAGCCTTACTGCATCGGATTTCTTCGGTAAAACGAACCCATGAAATTCTGGTCTTGTCGTCGACGAAGGAGATGTAGTAGAGTGAGTTTGCGTAAGAGGGAACGGGAAAAGGTCCACACAAGTCAGAATGAATGAGTTCCAACTTGGTTTCTGCTCGAGTGTTGGTAGATAGTGGTGTATGGTGTGTAGACTTAGCGAGTGAACAGGTTGAACAGTGAAAGGAATCAGGGGCAGGAGGAATGATAGTGGCATCGGCATAAAGGTTCTTAGCTTTCTGAATGGAAGATGGAGCCAGATGTCCTAGAGCTGAATGCCAAAAGTCATATGTGAGAAAAGCAGAATCGGTAACCTCAGGAATCTTAAATAAAGAACCGTCAAATGATGCTTCGAAAATCGTTTTATTCCCTTTAACAATAGAAATGAAATCCCCCTCTCCCACCATAGTATACCCTTTTTCTCTAATCTTTCTCCAGGAAAGTAGAGGTCGCTCAAGATCAGGAACATAAAGAACATCAGAAACACGAAAAGAAGAAACAGATCCATCCCTAAGTACACAGTCCATCACCACAGTTCCTTTTCCCTTAACAGACATGGAGTCCTTTGACGAGGATTCACAAATCCGCACATTTCTCGAGGTGTTCAAACGGCCTAGGGAGGGACACATGTGAGAGGTTGCTCCTGTGTCAAAAATAGAATGAAGTGTTCTTTACCTTCCTTTGTCCGAGTCTGTTGTGACCATAGCGGTATCTCTTTCTTTTCCTTTGTCCGAAGACTTCTGTTCCTCTTGGTGCTTCTTGAGCTTGAAGCATTGGTTCCACGTGTGCCCTAGATGTTTTCCTGGATTGTGCTTGACGCACCAGGTACATTCTTTCTGCTTCTGTTGACGAGAGGCAGATTGAGAGGAGGAGGAGGGCTGACGAGGAGACCTGGCAGTTCTTCCTTGTGTTGTGAGGAGTGCCGTTTGAGGAGGGGAGGAAACAGAGGAGGAGGGTTGCTCGTGATCCAAATCTAAGAGACGTTGTTTGACTTCGGCAAAAGTGAAATCATCTTTTGTAGACAGGTTATCTACAACGTTCTTTTGATGTCGGACGAGGAAACCTAGGAGGAAATCGCGCTTCGCCTTATCTTCATCCAGGAATTTAGAGAAGAGTTGGCGATAGGTGTCGGACGAGGATTTAGCCAGCTGATTAAGGCGTAGCCATTCCTGTTCGAAGGATGCAATGAAAGTAGAAATGAGTTTTTCTGGATCATAGCAGGAGGGAAGGGAGACCAAAGATATGATCTGGGAAACGAGTGCGAAAGCAGTATCTCGGTAGAATTCGCCATGCAGGAACTCCCACATTCTATGAGGGTGGTCAAGCTCGACAATTTTCTCCAAAATGTCTTGAGATACCACCTGGATATAGACAGCTGCTGCTTGATGGCATAGCGATTCATATGCGGATTGTTCGCATCGTCGGCGTCGTCAGAGGGTTCCGCTCCATCAACAACTATTTCATAGACTTTCATGCCCTTCCAAACAAGCTTCATGGAAGCTGCCCATATATTGTAGTTCGATTGTCCGGTTAGGACACGGATGTTATCGAGCTTGATAGTAATGGGTTTGTCGTCTTTGACGCGGGTGGAGAAGGAGAGAGAGGAGCTTTTGGCTGCTTCTTTTGCCTTTGGGCCCATGATTGAAGAGTTGTATGAGGGAGATAGTAGAGGAAGATAGAGGACGGACGAAAGTAAGCCGAAGAGGATTCTTGAATTTCTGAAATCGATAGATCAGGATGATGGTGTCTAAAAGAACACCGGGCTCATAACCTGAAGGAAAGGGACAACGCGGGGGTTGTGCGGAAGGACACAATAGCGGTTAAACTATTAAGTCGTCACCCTGATTTCGAGAGGAAGAATATTCAAAGAATTTTTAGACGAGAAACGGGAGCAGAGAAAGCTTGGTTCTAATGTCTATATTATATGTATCGCTTGATTGATAAAGTCAGAAGAAAGAGAAAAACAGCCCGATATTTATATTCCCTTCCGACCGAGAGAGAAAAGAAAACTAAACAGGTGGGAAAGCCATTTGACCCCGAGAAACTGCCAAGAAGTATGGAAACAGATAGAAGAGTGTCGGTAGCGTAAGCAGCCGATCACGTACATAAGTGTATGAGTCAATGTTCCAACATAGGAAAGTAATACCCGAGATGACACCCATATGTAAAGTAGAAACGTAATAGAAACCCAAAAGAAAATAGTAACAGTATAAACCCTGTATTCCTTATCAAATAACCCGTAATGAAATGTATGGAGATTAAACAAATATCAACGAAGTAGATGAAAGAAACAAAGTTCACCGTAAATTCCAACACTATCAAACATTGAGTCATGGTCGTGTTCTATTATAGCACCCCCGTTACAACGACGCCTTAGTGCAAATATCCAAATCACCTACCTGCCTTCATCTCCAAACGCCTTCTCAAGGGGCGGCGATTGCGAGTATTCCGCAGGGTACGACGTGTGATAGTAGAAGCTAGCGAGTTAGTCAAGCGAGGTCAAGCGAGGTGCAGCGGTCTTCGTGAAGAAGAGAAGTAACGGCGTGTGTATTGGTAACCAGCGTAGATATAGAAGTGGTTCTACCTGGTATGGTATGCCAGGTACGAACAAGTGTATAATGAATAGATACAGAAGACGTTGCGTAAGGAAAGAAGAAGAGAAAGGAAAACAGGAACGAAGCGAGGGAGGGCCCTCTAGTATACCCAAGGAAATCCTACAATGACTAATCCAAAGTGACTCACGCCGCGCAACCGAACAGAAACCCATAGAACGCGATAGAAACCTCCTGACTAATCCAACTCCGCGTAACCTAACGACTCCATCAACCGATCCATGAAAGTAGCCCCCCCCTTCAAGCGCGAGCTCCTGCGAGCCTGAGTCTTAACCTTCGTTTCGAGCGGCCCCGGTTTCCCAGGGTATTGTGCGTGGAAGACGTCGACTGCGGCGGTGTCGTTATGGTAGGCGGCGGGTTCCCAGGTAGGGTCGGTGTATCCTGTCCACTTGACGAAGTATTGCAGGCCATTGTTCCTTGTTGTTCGCGAGTCCAGAATCTCTTCGACCTCGTATTCCTCCTCTTGTTCGACGATGATAGGTGGAGGGGGCGGTTGTACTTGACCTGGTACGGGGTCCTGTGCGGCTGGGTCCAATAGCGATACATGGAAGACAGGGTGTATCTTCATGCTCCGGGGTAGGTCGACTCGATAGGCATATGGGGAGATAACTGCCTTGATGGGGAACGGTCCAAGCTTCTTCCAGTCGAGCTTCCTCGAGTTGCGGGTGGTACGGATGTTTTTGGCTGATACAAAGACCATGTCGCCGATATTGTATTGGGGCGCGGGGGTTCGCTTTGCGTTGGTGGCTTGCTCTTGCTGGTCTTGTGCCGTTCGGATGTTGGTGCGTAGGTATTCATGGAGCTCCATCATCCTTCCGGCGAAGTCTTTGGCATCGAGGCTGGGTGGCGTCTTGTCGGAAGGTTTGAGTGTCACTGTGAACCGGGGGTGGAAGCCGAAGTTTGCGAAGAAGGGTGTGGCCTTTGTGGAGGTGGAGACCTGGTTGTTAGCAGAGAACTCGGCCATAGGGAGCCATTTGACCCAATCGTCCTGTTGATAGGACATGTATCCTCGTAGATATTGCTCCATTACAGCGTTGAGCCTTTCGGTTTGGCCGTCGGTTTCCGGGTGGAAGGCGGTGGACATTCTTGCTTCGATACCGAGATGTTTACACAATTCTTTCCAGAACTTGGCAGTGAACTGTGTGCCACGGTCCGAGGTGATATGTGTAGGGAGACCATGGAGTTTCCAGACGTTTCGCAGGTATAGTTGAGCGACATCTTCAGCGTTAACGGTTGTATTGCAGGGTAGAAGGTGTCGCATCTTTGTTAGTCGGTCCACGACACATGATTGCATCATAACCCTCACTCTCCGGTAGTCCAGTAACGAAATCCATTGATACTTCCTGCCAGGGTTGTTCAGGTATTGGTAGGGGCCGGAGTACACCGAGTTTTCCGTGGGTGCTTGGTTTACTTCGCCGACAGGTGTGGCAGTTCCGTACGTAGCGTCCAATATAGTTCCGCATGCGGGGCCAGTAGTAGTCTCTGCTTATGAGTTCGAAGGTTTTTTCAAGGCCCAGGGTGGCCGGGCGGAGGAGCATCGCAGTACAGTTTCAGGATTTTGAGTTTCAAGGTCGAGTCAGGACGACGAGATTTCCCGATAGAGCAGTCGCCTTCGCCTCCGCGTGCATTCGCTAGTGAGATCTCCTTCGATTGTTTTTGCCTTTGTTGCGCATCTCTAGTATCTTTTGCGGGAATGGGTCAGCTTTGTATCCTTCGTCAAATAGTCTGTCCAGTGAGGCATTCTTTTCAGCGGGTTCATTTGATAAAGAACCCGCCAACAAACTTAGCTTAGTTTCCAAATTCTCCCTTTTCAGGACAGTCTGGCTCTGGTGTAAGTGTCTTTCATCCCCCTCTCCAGGGAGATCTCCTGATCTCCTTGTCAATGCGTCCGGCTTCCCACCTTGCTTCCCTGGCCTGTACTTGATGACGAAGTTGAATCTTGAGAGGTATTCTGCCCAGCGTGCTTGTCTCCGGTTGAGTTGTTTGGTGCCTGCGAAGTATTCCAGGTTCTATGGTCTGATATGACGGCGATCGGGTGTGCGGTTCTTCCAGTTCCGGCGCCATTCCTCGGCTCAGATATTGCCAGTAGCTTTGTCAGAATCTCGTAATTACATTCGGCGGGGGAGTGCTTCTTGGAGAAGTAAGCGACGGGTCGGAGGGTGTTGTGATCATCATATTGGGACAGTATGCCGGCGGAAACATAATCTGAAGCGTCGGTTTCCACAATAATTTTTTTCGCGCCAAAGCGGGCGAGGATGGGGCGGTAGTGAAAGCTTCCTTGAGGGTATTGAACGCGGTTTGAGCTTCGCCGTCATGCCCATGCTCTATCCTTCTTCGCCAGTGCACTCAGCGGTGCAGCAAGCTTGGAGAACCCGAATATGAACCGGCAGTAGAAGTTGGCAAATCCGAGGAATGCTTGTACGCTTTGACCGCTTTGGGGACTGTCCAATTCCCTGCACTGTGTCCACTTTCTTGGGGTCCATCCGGATGCCGCTGGGTTCACGATAAGGCCGAGGTAGGTGGTGCTTTGTGTGGAACTCGTGATTCGCTTCAGCAGTATACCGTTTGCTTTTAGTGCTTCGAGGACTTTTTCGACGTGGGTTTGATGCTCCTCGAGGGTGTCGCTGTAAATTAGGATATCGTCAAGGTAGGCTGTGCAGAAGAGGTCGAGGTACTCGCGGACGCAATCGTTGATAAAGTGTTGGAAGGTGGCGGCGCTACAGGAGGCCGAAGGGCATGACCGTACTGGCCAGACGCGGAAAGCTGTCTTCCATTCCTCGCCTTCGGCCATCCGGATCTGGTTGTACCCCTGGCGGAGGTCCAGTTTGGTGTACCATTTAGCCTTGGAGAGTCGATCGAGCGTTTCCCGAATGAGTGGTAAGGGGTACCGGTTCTTGATCGTTAGCTCATTCAGGCCGCGGTAGTCGACGCAAAGACGCAGGGTTCCATCAGCCTTTTTGACAAACAGGACGGGGGCACCGGCAGGGGAGGAGCTAGCTCGTATGAAGCCTTTCTTCAAGTTATCCTGTATATACTTCCTCAGCGCGATCAGTTCATCACGGGACATGCCATAGAGTGGTCCAAAGGGTGGTTCTTTGCCTTCCTTGAGCGGTATCTTGTGGTCGTATGGCCGGCGAGGGGGCATCCCATTAGCGAGGTCTTCGTCAAACATGCAGTAGAACCTTTGATATCGTTTTGGTATCTTGGTCCTCCAGTCGTCCTTCGGGGTTTTGTGGATAGCTTGATCGATTTCCTCCATGGTTACGCTAAAGATCTGGAGTTTGTCCCTTCGGACGAAGCGGCAGAGGGCGGCGGAGCTGACAAGGTGGAAGCGGCGTGGTGGGGTAATCCCTTTGATGGGGGCGGCTTTCTCGGAGGCGTTGCACTTGCTCTTGCAGTAGTCAGAGTCAAATTGTATGCTGTTATCCTTAAACCGTAGAGTAGCGTCGTGTAGTTGAAGCCAGGGGATCCCTAGTACGAGGGGGTAGGAACCGAGTCTGGTGACGAAGAAGGGGACCGTTTCGTGGTGGGTGTTGATAGACATTGGTAAGCAACATAGGTGCGTAATTTGACCAGAGGATATGGGTCGGCCGTCTATGACTTCGAGGGTGCGAGGTGCCTTGAGGGGGAATAAGGGGAAATTGTGATGGCGCGCGAATGTTTCATCAATGAATGCGAACCCGGAGCAACCAGTATCGATCAAGGCGTGGGTTTGAATGGGGTTTTTGTTACTTGCAATTGTACAAGAAGCAACAAAATGATCACCATCCAATTTATCCTCCACAGACGATAACGAGGGGCCGGAGATAGTGAACGCAGACAAGGGAGGAATGGTGGGTGGTGGCTTCTGCCCCTTTGGTTTGCCAGTTTTTACCAAAGGGGCTTGGCTTTTAAAGCCGATTCGCGGATTAGGGGCAGCAGCGGCGTGGACGGACAGCGGGTGTGGCGGCGAGGTGCGAACCACGGCGGAGATCTCAGTTAGCTCTGAGTAGGCCTTGGTGAAGCGTCTGGGTTTGGGCGGTGCCGAGGGTCGGGAGCGGGCATTTTGTAGTTCGCCGACTTGATCCCAAGCCATCAGGGCCTCGACCTGTGCGTCTTCGAGCTCTTCCCTGAGGGCCTTGAGGGAGGTTTGTAATGAAGGAAAGGGACAACGCGAGGGTTGTGCGGAAGGACACAATAGCGGTTAAACTATTAAGTCGTCACCCTGATTTCGAGAAGGAGAGAATTCAAAGAATTTAGACGAGAAGTGGGAGCAAAGAGAGCTTGGTTCTAATGTCTATATTATATGTATCGCTTGATTGACAAAAGTCAGAAGAAAGAAAAAACAGCCGATATTTATACAAGAACCGTGTCATTCCGCCGAAAGAAAAAGGAAACTAAAGCAATTGGGAAAGCCATTTTGAGAAACTGCCAAGTATGGAAACAGATAGAAGAGTGTCGGTAGCATAAGCAGCCGATCGCGTCGTAAATATATGACTCAATGTTATGGGAAAGTAATACCGAGATGACACCCATATGTAAAGTAGAAAGCGTAATAGAAACCAAAAAGAAAATAGTAACAGTATAAAACCCTGTATTATCAAGTAACCCGTAATGAAATGTATGGAGATAAACAAATATCAGCAGTAAATAGAAAGAAACAAAGTTCACCGTAAATTCCAACACCCCTTCTCACTTTGTACCAAATATAGAGGTGCACAAGTGGTCGTGAGTTTGTTTACAAGTCGCTTTGGTGCAAATGTCTCTGCCAGGTTTTTCCTTGGTAAGGGACGTCACGTAAGATTGATCGAACCGTTCTGAACGCATTCACGAGAGAAATGGTAGCGATATCGATATGTTTTGTCTTGTCGTTAAACGGATTGTTGGCGGCGTCGATGGCGGAGTTCTGTTATGCAGAAGACAACATGGAATATCGTCGTGAGGAGTTCCTTGAGGCCTCGAGTTAACCAAAGATGGTGTTTGGTGGTGCATAGCCAGTCTTATATCTTCGAACATAGTAGAGTAACAATGGCGTTGTTTTCGAGCGCGTAAGGAAATGGTAGAATCGGCAAGGCGGAAGAGATATCCAGAAAAAGCTTAAATTGTGTCATAACAGTTTCCGTGAGATGCGTCGCTAAGCCGATAGTTTGAGGTCAGAACCAAATGGAAATAAAGTCTTTTCCTTGGTCTTCTGGAGGTAGCGAATCTTCGTTTAGCGGCGGACATATGTGCGATGGAAGGATTGGAGTTAAAGCGAGAGGTGAGTTATTGTATCATCGCTAGGTCGAGGTCTTTGTCGCATATGAATACATGAGAGATCCGATGATTTGTTGATAAGCAGTTGCATCGGCCTTATCGTCTTCATCACTAGTCAATCAATCGGTGGTTAGGATCGATGGGGAGTGGAGGCAGGGCTTGCAGTCTTATCGAGAATCGGTTCAGAATCTTATTGATGAATGCTGTCTGCGAAGAGTGATACGGCGTTGGTGTAGTCGATTTGGATGCCTAGGAGATAGTTGAGAAGTCCCATATGTCGTTAACCTTGAATTCGGTCTTCAAGAGGAAACTGTCCGTTAAGCAAGTCATTAGGAGGTCCAAAAGAGTGATGTCGTCACGTAAATAGCTATGATTAGATTACCTGAGTTGTGGACAAGAACACAGGGATCAAAAGGCAGTGATAGCAAAACCATAGGGATAAGGTATTCAATAAGCCGAAAGTACCGTTCCCTTGGTGATTGCTTCAAACCGTATATCTGACGTTTCAAAGCGCATAACCTTACCTTCTAACGGCTGCCTTCCGGTAGTTGCATGTACACCTCTTCTTTCAAGATACCATATAGGAAGCGGTTTTGACGTCGAGTTGTCTGACACGTGCGTGCAAGCAACAGCAATGGCAAGAAACAAGCGGAGAGAGTCGAAAGCGTACAACTGGTGAAAAGATCTCATCGTAGTCCATCCTTGAACTTGAGAAAAGCCTTTGGCGACGAGTCTTGCCTTGTAACGTTCTACTTCTCCTTTAGCATTGCCTTTAACCTTAAACACCCAACGACAATCCACAACTTTTCGGTTGGGTCTGTCAACAACTTCCCAAACTTCATTCTCATTAAGTGACTTTAGTTCCTCGTTCATTGCCTTTTTCCACTAAGACCAGTCCGCTGAGGATTTGGCTTCGCGGTATGACTTAGGCTCCGATACTTCTAGGATACTAATGAGAGTTTCTTCTCGTTCCGATTCTTGAGGAGGGCTTCCGGCGTGGTAGTCGCTTTGGGTGGAGGGACGAAGAGGTAGCAGGTGACCGTTCGCTGGCGTCAGTCATTTGTTGGTCGCTAGATCAGAGGTGGTGGTGAGGTAGCCCTTGTTAGAGGAGCTTTCCACCATTCGCCAGGAGGGTTGATAAACTGTGCCTGTTCGTAGTCTTGTCTTGGAGGACTGGGTCGGAAGAGTCGTGAAATGAGATGATAGTTTCGTTTCGAGGATAGTTTTGTTGAGGAGGGTGAAGGTGATGATGAGGAGGAAGATCCGTTTGATTATGCGGAATCTTGGTGTTGTTGCTGTTGCATTGAGGAGAAACCGGAGAAGAGTTCCTGGTTTATTTCCGAATTGGTACTTGACTGAGTGGAGGATGTATTAGAAGGTGGTGAGGATAGAGTATTGCTCTTGCGTCCTTCGTCTAACTGATTGTTGAAAAGTGCAGTAACGATAGGATGACCCTTTTGATACCAATCAGCTGCGGTCTCGGGGTTCCTATTAATCCAAGCTATCGCATGTCGATGTTGGAAACCTTCTTTGTTAAAAGCATAAGAAAGGCTTGTGGAGGCTGAGATGTTTGAGGATCGTTAGACTGAACTGAGGGCGAAGATGATGAAAGGGGTTCAGGTATTTCAGATACACTTCTGTCATGAAGGAGGAAAAAAGGCGTCGTAGGAGGCAGTATTGGTTTTTCTGAGGGATGAATACTCTATAGTGGCGGTCGGTTGCTGTATATCCTGTGAAAATACCTTTCATAGCCCTGGGAGATAGCTTGCTTCCCTGCGGGGCGTTTGTCCTCCGGGATATCATGCATTCTCGACCAAAAGGCTGAAGGTGGTGGATCGATGGTTTCTTACCGAGGAAGGCCTCATAAGGAGTTTGATCGTGACTGACTTATGAGGTTGGCGGTTCTTGAGGTAGGCGAAGGTGGAGACTGCTTCTGCCCATAGTCGCTTGTCGTTAAGGAAGCANCATGGTCCTAACTGTTTCACCCATTGTTCGGTTAAGTCTTTCAGCAACACCATTGGATTCCGGAGAGTAGGGAGGGGTTAACTCGTGAACGATTCCCTTGGAAGCAAAGAAGTTTTGTAGCTTTCCATTAACGTACTCTCCCCCATTATCAGTCCTAAAACGCTTGACAGGCAAACCATATTGGAGTTCCATCTCAGTCACGAAGTCTTCGATAGCCTTCGCTGCATCGGATTTCTTCTTGAGAAAACGAACCCATGAGATTCTGGTCTTGTCGTCGACGAAGGAGATGTAATAGAGTGAGTTTGCGTAAGAAGGAACGGGAAAAGGTCCACACAAGTCAGAGTGAATGAGTTCCAACTTGGTTTCCGCTCGAGTGTTGGTGGATAGTGGTGTATGGTGTGTAGACTTAGCGAGTGAACAGGTTGAACAGTGAAAGGAATCAGGGGCAGGAGGGATGATAGTGGCGTCGGCATAAAGGTTCTTAGCTTTCTGAATGGAAGATGGAGCCAGATGTCCTAGAGCTGAGTGCCAAAAGTCATATGTGAGAAAAGCAGAATCGGTAACCTCTGGAATCTTAAATAAAGAACCGTCAAATGATGCTTGAAAATCGTTTTATTCCTTTAACAATAGAAATGAAATCCCTTCTCCCACCATAGTAGTATCTCCTTTTTCTCTAATTTTCCTCCAGGAAAGTAAAAGGTCGCTCAAGATCAGGAGCATAAAACATCAGAAAGCGAAAAGAAGAAACAGATCCATCCTAAGTACACAGTCCATCACCACAGTTCCTTTCCTTAACAGACATGGAGTCCTTAGGCGAGGATCTCACAAATCCCACATTTCTCGAGGTGTTCGAACGGTTTGGGAGGGACACATGTGAGAGGTTGCCCCTGTGTCAAAATAGAATGAAGTGTTCTTTACCTTTCCTTTGTCCGAGTCTGTT
Organism: Morchella eximia; assembly: GCA_024713935.1. Classification (NCBI taxonomy): domain Eukaryota; kingdom Fungi; phylum Ascomycota; class Pezizomycetes; order Pezizales; family Morchellaceae; genus Morchella; species Morchella eximia. Next base: position 747,554 of record JAMGZG010000003.1, read on the forward strand.
GTGACCATTCGGTGTCTGTTTCCTTTCCTTTGCCCGAAGACTTCTGTTCCTCTTGGTGCTTCTTGAGCTTGAAGCATTGGTTCCATGTATCTGCTAGATGTTTTCCTGGGTTGTGTTTAACGACCAGGTACATTCTTTCTGCTTCTGTTGACGAGATGCAGATTGAGAGGAGAGGAGGAGGAGGGCTGACGAGACCTGGCAGTTCTTCTTTGTGTTGTAGGAGTGCCGTTTGAGGAGGGAGAAACAGAAGAGGAAGGTTGCTCGTGATCCAAATCTAAGAGACGGTGTTTGACTTCAGCAAAGGTGAAATCATCCTTTGTAGACAGGTTATCTACAACGCGTTCTTTTGATGTCGGACGAGGAAACCTGGAGGAATCGCGCCTTTATCTTCATCCAGGAATTTAGAAGAGTTGGCGATAGGTGTCGGACGAGGATTTAAGCCAGCTGATTAAAGGCGTAGCCATTCCTGTTCGAAGGATCACGATGAATGTAGAGATGGGTTTTTCTGGATCGTAGGTGGAGGGAAGGAGACCAAAGACATGATCTGGGAAGCGAGTCGCAGCAGTATCTCGGTAGAATTCGCGCAGAGACTCCCACATCCTATGTGGGTGGTCAAGCTCGACAATTTTCTCCAAAATGTCTTGAGATACCACCTGGATGTAGACAGCTGCTTGATGGCATAGCGATTCATATCGCGGATTATTCGGCATCGTCGGCGTCGTCAGAGGTTCGCTCCATCAACAACTATTTCATAGACTTTCATACCTTCCATACCAGCTTCATGGAAGCTGCCCATATATGTAGTTCGATTGTCGGTTAAGACAGGATGTTATCGAGCTTGATAATGGGTTTGTCGTCTTTGTGTGGAAAAAGGAGAGAGAGCTTTTGGCTGCTTCTTTTGCCTTTGGGCCCATGATTGAAGAGTTGTATGAGGAGATAGTAGAGGAAGATAGAGGCCGGACGAAAGTAAGCGAAGAGGATTCTTGAATTTCTGAAATCGATAGATCGGGATGATGGTGTCTAAAGAACACCGGGCTCATAACCTGAAGGAAAGGGACAACGCGAGGGTTGTGCGGAAGACATAATAAGCGGTTAAACTATTAAGTCGTCCTGATTTCGAGAAGGAGAGAATTCAAAGAATTTAGGCGAAGTGGGGAGCAAAGAGGCTTGGTTCTAATGTCATATTATATGTATCGCGATTGACAAAAGTCAGAAGAAAGGAAAAAACAGCCCGATATTTATACAAGAACCGTGTCCCTTCCGACCGAGAAAGAAAAGGAAACTAAACAGGTGGGAAAGCCATTTGACCCCGAGAAACTGCCAAGAAGTATGGAAACAGATAGAAGAGTGTCGGTAGCATAAGCAGCCGATCACGTACATAAGTATATGACTCAATGTTCCAACATAGGAAAGTAATACCCGAGGTGACAACCCGTATGTAAAGTAGAAACGTAATAGAAACCAAAAGAAAATAGTAACAGTATAAACCCTGTATTCCTTATCAAGTAACCCGTAATGAAATGTATGGAGATAAACAAATATCAACGAAGTAAATGAAAGAAACAAAGTTCACCGTAAATTCCAACATGTAATTCCTCCACTTGGTCTTGGGCGTCGAGCGCGTCGAGTTGGGCGTCCTCAAGTGCTTGTTGGAGGACCTCGACCTCAGCGGGGACGGTGGGTTCGGGCGTGGATTGGGGGACGGTGGTGAGGAGGGATAGGCAGGCGGTGAGGAGGTCGTGAGCCTCAGTGAGTTCGTGCCCACAGTCTCCGTCTTCCGGGAGTGGGCCATAGATTTCCAGAAATGTCTGGAGGCGGGCGACGAGGGCGGAGGTGGTGGCGCCGTAGCGCGTGCATCGGTCTACGATCGTCTCGTCTTGAGTTGGGCCTGAGAAGGCGGCGGCGATGTGACCGAGTTCATACCCGGTGGTCGTTGTGGCGAAGCAACACTCGTGATTGAGGTCGTACTTGCCGGAGTGGCGGGCGAGATCGATATCTGCGCCGTAGGGTCGGGGCCCCAGGAGGTTGGCTACCTCTACTCTGGAGGAGCGTTTAAACAGGACGAGATAGCAATAATCTCGTTTGCGGTGGAGCGCGCGGATGGTGCGCCAGGAGCGGGTGGTAAAGTAGGGTTTGGCCGGCGTTGGTACCGGGTACGGTCCTTGTGGGAGGAGGGACAGCGAGGCGGCGATTGTTGGCCACTCAGGTTGGGGAACATATTCCCAGGTGTCTTTGGACGCCATTACGGCGTGGTTGTGTGGGTTCGACCTTAAGACGGTAGACAATGGCGTACGGTGCGGATGATGACGCAACGTAATCTCAAGGGGCGGCGATTGCGAGTATTCCGCAGGGTACGACGTGTGATAGTAGAAGCTAGCGAGTTAGTCAAGCGAGGTCAAGCGAGGTGCAGCGGTCTTCGTGAAGAAGAGAAGTAACGGCGTGTGTATTGGTAACCAGCGTAGATATAGAAGTGGTTCTACCTGGTATGGTATGCCAGGTACGAACAAGTGTATAGTGAATAAATACAGAAGACGTTGCGTAAGGAAAGAAGAAGAGAAAGGAAAACAGGAACGAAGCGAGGGAGGGCCCTCTAGTATACCCAAGGAAATCCTACAATGACTAATCCAAAGTGACTCACGCCGCGCAACCGAACAGAAACCCATAGAACGTGATAGAAACCTCCTGACTAATCCAACTCAACGTAACCTAACGACTCCATCAACCGATCCATGAAACGCCTCAACAAAAGAATGATAGAAAGGATCTCCAATGGCGACCCCCTAAATGTCAAATATGAACCTCAGAAATCAGACCTCGTTTTCTTCAGACCAACAACATCGTCACTACGCCAACCGAACAACACCGTCACCATTGGAGATAGAATAATCCAACCCAAGGACCGTTTAAAATATGTAGGAGTCTGGCTTGACTCGACCCTCTCATTCCGCCCAAACATAGAAAGCACCTTTTCCAACGGACTGCGATCACTCCACCGAATCCGAATACTCGCTCAACTCCCTGTAGCAAAATTTAAAAGAATCCACCACCTAATCACACAAGCATTCCTCTCGGGCCTCCTCTGGAGCTCAGAAGCCTGGTGGACAGGAGCAGACAATATCGTCCGCACCCTCTCACCAATATACAATGGAGCTGCACGCATAATTACTGGCCTCCCACGATGGATAAAACTAGAACGACTACTAAAAGAAGTTGCCCTCCCACCCTTGGAACACCTACTCACCTATAGATCTCGGAAGTACGGCACCCGGATTCTATGCCAGGAAGCCGACCACCCCAACAATGAGAAACTCATCAGCCTACTACCACCAAAAGAATCCAACATACAAGCAACCGGCCTACATCGAATCGCTTCTCTCATGCTCCCCTTCCAGGAACCAGGGGGAAAGAAGGAAAAAGGGACACAAACTGACCTTCTCAGAAAACGAATGTTAGAAGAATGGAACCCCAAACTACCACCACCCAAGAAATCTGAAACCTCACAGCAAACTCGCCAAACTCACAATCTCCAAAGCAAGGCAACTCTTCAGAACACGATACCAGTCAACACGCCTGCACAAACACGCCTTCCACACCGACCACGAACCCTGCCAATGAGGAGCAGAACAGTCCTCCAAATACAACATCATGGACTGCCCCAGATAGTCACAACTCAGACCACCCCTCATCGAGAAAATCCCCGGACCTCAGACTTGGGAAAACTGGATGTTCACCAACTTTAGAGAAGATATGATCTTCGAATTCGCTAAAGAAACACAACTCTTGAAATGGTACAAGAAATATAAGGACGGAGAGGAGACAGATGCCTGAGAGGCCGGGTTTCTTTTCTTTCGTTTCGTTCAAAGTTTTCTCTTCTTTCCTTCGCGTACTGATATCTCCTTATTTTTTCCCCAAAAACGTTTTTTCTCCTTTGTCGCTTTCCTTTGTCGCTTTCCTTTGTTCCTTTTCCTTTGTACGAGGAGGTGTGGTTTAGGCGTGCGATAAGTCCTGTACTTCAAAGCAATATAAAATCTATCTAGATAAGCTATCTGCATTTTACTCCACGAATATTATTCTTGTTCTACGCTACGTTATAGGATTCAACTGGTTTGTCATACCGAGTAGAGCCACCCCATTGTCCATAGTCTTGAACACCCTCTACTACGTCTTCGCTTCGGTTGTATTCCTTGGCACTATAATCCCTCGTCCATAGACCCACGTTACAGTGGCGAAGGCTGCAGATTTGCTGATATGTACTTAGACTTAGATTTCTGATAGGGCCGTCTGAGTGGGGTCGTCAGCAGTGTGTATTTATACAGAATGGACTTAGATTTTTGACCAAAGATTCAATTTTGAAAGGTCATGAGAACGAGGAAATTTGGCAATAGGACGTGCGTAGGATGGTGTAGTTAAAAGATGAATTGTCTGCGTCGAGCGACGCATGTCTTAATTGAAGCTGTCAAACAACCATGTTCTGTAATCAAAGAACGATGGGTGAAAACGAGTGGGGCATAAGACAGGGTCGTTTGACCAAAAGACGAGATTCTGCTGGCAAAAGACGGGTTTGGACATCTGGGCGCACGGATTCGTCCTGGCCAAACACGTTTTTTGCTGATGAGAAGGAGGGGGCCGCTGTGAAAAGAAAACTAGAAAGATGGAAAAAAGAGCAGTAAGCACCTCGTATCACACCCATTTCCTCATTTTTTGTCCTCTGATTTCCCTTCCAGATAGGTTCTAAAGCAACTAGTAATTATTGTTATCGTATTTCTGTAAATTTGTACTACTACTGTTGGAGGCGGGTGATGGACTGTGATGGAGGGAATGAATTACCTAGGAGGATGGGTGATGGACCGTGATGGAGGGAATGGAGGATGGACAGCCAACAAGTTAGTAAAAGATAGGCTGTTCGCATCATGGGTAATCACACTTACTGACCTCTGATAGTACACCTATCAGGTCTTTGACAAACTGATACTTGTTGTGCTCGTATTTCTGTGAATTCGAAGGGGAATGTGAGACAGACTGAGTAATCTGAGACATCCGACTTCACGGTTGCAACCGACTTCCCCGTGATTTACGTTACCTAATTGCGAAATTGCTAATAATTATTCCTCAATTACATGTACAGTCGAGTCTCGATAGTAGCATACCCGATAATAGCATATTTCGATTGTAGCATATATTTGGGCAATCCCAAACGAGTCGGTACAGGCAAATTTGTTCTCGATAGAAGCATATTTTCGCATATTCTCGATAGTGGCATACGAAAATCTGTTCCCGACCATATGCTACTATCGAGACTCGACTGTACTAGGGTGTAGCGAAAAGTGATCAGAATCTGATAAGACAAATACACGTATTCACCGCGACATTCATTTATCAGATTCTGATCACTTACCCTCAACACCCGGTACATTTGTCAAAGCACCCAAACCTTGGCATCAATTGATACAGTTGCCCGGCTGTCCGGCTCAGTTGGCGTTGCTGCGAAGGGATCCCTCGGTACTAAACAGCCCTAATCAACAAGTCCATTTACTCGCGCGACCGGTTTGAAGCCGCTCAAAGAACTGAGACGAGTGATCTGGCAACGACTAAGAGCTCAATTATCTTTTTTGTCTGAGCGGCTTCAATCCGGCCGCGCTAGAACATACAATGTGTTAGTATCTGTCTCAGTCTGCAACACAGACTATCACTCGATATCCTATTGACGTAATCATAACTTTACAACTTGACCGCCTTTTGAGAAGACGAAGCCTGTCTACCCGGTAGGTTTATCTGTATTTAAATTGATTAAACTCGGGTTCTCGGAACTGTCCCCACTCCTCAAGTCGGATTACCCCGCTGGATACATCGGCACACAGCGAAGACAAGAGAAGTAATATTGAGAAGTGTATTTCTTCACAACGTGGTGTAAAGTATTGGCTCCCGATTTCTTCACATCCCTCGTTTTCCTCTTCAATTCTCTAGCAGCTCTATATTTATACCATAGGTCAAATCAATAAAGTGTTGATTGTTGGCGCAGGCATAGCCGGTCTTCCTATTGCAATCGCCCTTCGGAAACGCGGTGTAGTGGTTGAGGTCAGTCTACTATTTATCCGTGGTTAATTCTATGAGCTAATCTTTTAATATCATAGATTTTTGAAAGAACGCCTGAGCTCAGTAAGGTCGGCGCAGTGATCTCTGTAGCGCCCAATTCTGCCCGGGTCCTGCTATCCTTCGCTTTTGATCCAAAACGCGCTCGTGCCACTGACGCCGGGCCCCAATATGAATATAATAAGGACGGTGTTGTTGTTGATTCACTCGATCTTCGGGATATTGTCTGTGATGTTGGTGCACCTTGGTGGTTTCTTCATCGTGCAAATTTGCAGTTTGAGCTACTTCGAATCGCAACCAATGATCGGGATGAAGGCTAGGGTCCTCCAGCAATGCTAAGACTCGGTTTTAATATTATACGTGTGGATTGTGACAGTGGGGTCATCGTCTCGGATAAAGGTGAACACTTCCAAGGTGACTTTATTATTGGGGCAGACGGAGTGAAATCGGTCATCAGGCAGGAAGTAACGGGAAGAAAGGAAGAGCCCAGTGTTTACAGTGGCCACAGTGCATTTCGTTCCCTGTATAATATAGAAGAGCTTAAAGCCGATCCGGAGCTCAGAGTATTTGTGAACGAAATCAAAATGGAAGATTGGGTTGGGAGAGATGGGCGACGCTGTGTATACCCCCTTGAGATTAGAGAAGTAAGGCCTCACTAACAGTGGTAGTAGCTACTCTATCCCTGTAGAGATAATACTCTTCTCAACCTTTTTGCACCTGTGTGCTGGGAAGCCAGTCAGTCGGTTGAGAGCTGGCGCGCAAACGGAAAAGCTTCTGACCTTGCGGAAAAGTTCAAAGAATTTCCGAACCCTCTTCAGAAACTTCTCTTGTAAGTCATCGTTGGTACCATGGTTTTCTCACCCAAATTGGGTTTTAAAATCCCAAATAGAAAAGATCCCAGTCCTGGATTATGGCAGATTAGGGATCGCAATCCTGTGCACGGCTGGCACAAAGGCAAAGCTCTTTTAATTGGCGATGCAGCACATCCCATGCTTCCGCGTATAGTTCACCTATATACGCCCCAGATTTTATCTCTTATTAATATTTATGTAGACCAAGGCCAAGGTGGCGCTCAAGCTATTGAGGATGCGGCCTCGTTACCTATTTTCCTCCTTGACACCCCTCCAGATATGAGTTTAACAGCCCGTCTAAAGCGTTTTGAAGAATTTCGCTATCCCCGAGTCACTGCCATACAAGAGCGCTCTCGGCAACAAAATCAAGGGCCTAAACAGAGGAAGGGTAAACTTCCAAGTATTGAAATGTGGTCACAGATTGACAAGCAGGTGTCATACGATGTTGTCGGAGAAGCGAAGAATGCAGTGCTTGAGCTGTCTGGGAGTAAATAGGGCACATGGACTATTATACATACACGTTACTGGATAGATAGTGAAGCCTGGAAGTGTTGAGCACTTCATAAAATATCACTCGACACAGTCAATTACAATGCTGCGTTTGTGGACACATTTGCAAGTGCCAATCAGGATCCGATATTTTCATGATCTACGTATATTTTTTTTTCTCGGGTGCCTAAAAGATTTTGTTTAAACTCGCCTTCAAGGGTCTGGTCTTCACAAATCCTCGATTTTTTTTTTCAAAGATTAGTTCACTAAAATTTGCACCCCTAAGTTAACATCCGTGTTTTTATGATTAATCTTTTATTAATGTCATTGAGATTTTGAGCACATAATTAAATCAAACCATTGATTCTAGATTGATTTTTATAACCGAATCTTCGTGTCCACTCAACCAGAGACATTTCTCATCTATAAGAGAGCTCGGTCCTCTCGATATTTATTCACCTTGTTTCCCTTCCGTAACCCTTGGCACGAAGAACCACAATCCAAGCTGTGCAGCTAATAAAGCTACAATTATTGGCTGTAAGATCTGAACTCCTTTGCTTTGTGCAAGTGCTCCTACAGCGAACGGTACGCTGCACCCTATGAATCAACATCTGCGCATTCCATCATATCCCAATTTTTTTTAAAAGAAATGAACTTACATTGCTGAGCCAGAGACTGCAAATGCCGTAGAGAATCCAACAGCAATCACCTGAATAATATTATTAGTTTGAATCAAAAATATATTTCAGGATAAGGACCAACATGAAGCTCTGGTGGAAGTGTCTTTGTGACGACAACAATCGCCTGAGAAATAATTAGTCACGGTTGCATGTAATCCACGAGAGATTGATATATAAGAGGCGCCTTACTGCCGGTATTGGCATTCCAATGAAAAACCCGATCATAGCCACCATCACGGCAGATACAACGAATTGTGGAATTAACCAGAAACAAAGCTGTAAGCCAATAGCTAGTACTATATATATCGTAACCATAAGGAACTCTCCAAAATGGCCAGTGACCCACCCAAGCGCAAATCGACCTAACGTTAAACTAGGAGTAGCACAATTAGAGTAATTAGTAAAAAAACTACATATTAAGCACAATTTTAAACGCCTACCCAATCCAAAACCCCGAAGCAACCAGTCCTGACCTAAATTCTTCACCGCCACGCACACGTATCATGAATGTTACGATCCATCCCCCAATTGAGAGCTCACATCCCAAATATAACAGCATAAAAGCTGATAGTAGTATGGTCACCTTTCCGATTAGTCAAGAACTTAATCGCCCCAAGGAATAATATTAAACACCTTGCTCTTAATAACTCCCAAAGTCCGTCCTCCGGCCATTCCGGATGAACCAGCGTGCTGTTGACAGTACACTGTGCCCGTTTCTTCCCAGAACGCTGTTACGAGTATTGCAGTTGTCATAGCACCGAGGCCAGTCTACCCAATCAGTAAGTACGTTTAGATCATCCAACTGTCCAATTGCCCAATAATAAGAGAATATCTTACGAGTATGTCTAATACATGTTAACATACATCAGATCATTTTTCAGAAACAACTGTTGACCAACAATAATACTTGTACCAGGGGATCCCACTCGCCACTAACTTCGAAGCCTAGATTTTACCAAAGTTAACAATCTATAGAAATATATCTCTAAACCAGTATAACATACGATAATTGGGCTGATTGTTGCGCCTATTCCAAAAAAGCCGTGAAGGAACCCCAATAATGAACTCGAGTTAGTTAATCCACTGACATATGAATTCCATGACCCGTTCATCAGCCCGCTCCCGAAGCCAGTAATGATGTACAATAGAAATATCACTGGAAATGGCGGGTGAAACGAAACAATTGCGTATGCGATGGTATAAGATCCACATGACAAAAGCCCCACGCCGCGCCTGCCGATCTTTGAATGAAGACGGTTTGTCAAGAAGGCGGCAAGAACACATCCAATGGCTGGAGCCAAGAATATCAGGGACACAGTTGTGTAGTTGAGCCCATAATAAATTTCAATCTGGGTTATATCCATATATCAGAAAGCTTATCGTTTAGTAGGACTTCCTATATATGTGGTCTTACAGAAGGAAGAAGTGCCTGAAAAAATATGTGAGTTAAGCCCATAGTCTTTAAAGGATTGAATACTCGAGAGCAACGAATATGCATGTAATGTCGTTTATCTGTGGGCTTTAAAGCTTAGGAATGTTAAGTACTTACCCCCACAGTGCTATCATTCATCCCATATATGAGAAATCCCAAATATGTTGAGAACAGGCGAAATATATTTTGTCGTGGTTCTCTCCATGTTTCACGCTTTGGTGTTCCCTCCACCTGGCTCTCGATGGCTGTTTCAATATCGCGTTGTTCTTGCTGCATTTTTTCGCACATTTTGGCCTCTATTGATGATCTGGCTATAGTAAACTATCTAGACTGATCCCAGCTTATATACTCCCATATGTCTACGTGTTTTCTTAAGAGAGAAGGAGGTCTGTCTAGACTCTAGACTCATAAGGAACATGTCCATTCCTCGATAAAGACCTTCGCTTACGGATACCGCTTGGATCTACTAATTTGGAGAATGTGGATAGAGAATCTCAGCGGCGCAGAAAGTAAGTTTACTTTGCCAACTAAATTTTGCTTGTGCATGCGTACGTGCCACTCATGGGTCCGTGGTATTTGTCTAAGTCGATCAAACAACTGACTATTGCCAAATCTTTAACGGTACATGTGTTACATAGATAAGATAAGTGCATGTAGATTCAAGTTACATAAGTCTCGTCCCCACTGTGGCGCGATTCCTGTAGTCTACAGAACGAGGGACGAGTTGAAAAAAGTCTGGGCACGAGACTACATGTACATGTACATTCACATGTACTTACATATAACTAAAGGGCAAAGGACTTCCGTACCATGAAGTTTACTACTACATGCTAAAGACTTGGGTGCCATCAAAGGGTCCTTAACATGAGTTTGTGATAAAAGACTCGCGCCATTAATATGTCTTACTCCTCCTGCTTGAGCTGCAGCAACCACTGCTGCCGCCTGCCTACTACCTAGCTCTATATTCCTTTCGTGTTCTGTTTCTTAGGTCTTCCTCTCGGAATTCTGGTTGTTGGTGGCCGGCAGTCATCTCCAATGGATAAACTCAAGATATCAACAGGCTGAAAATTGTCCATATAGGTTTGTTTCCATGTTTTAACTGGGAGGCTTTTGGTTGGCAACACTCAATGGTATCGGAGTCCAGGTTTCTGGCCTTTTCCGGATCACTTTCCATCAAAAACCGTGCTACGGAAGTCCTTTGCCCATAACCAAAATGTGCATATGTTCTTCTTGAACGTACCCGATAAAATACATGTTCTACATGTACTTAAGCTTACTACATTTCTGTCTACATACATACATAGGAAGAGCGAGCATCACCTTATCGGAATGTTGATACCCGATGCAATTTAGCCAATCTTCAATGGATTTACCGTTGTGACTACATGTAGGGAAAGAAGAAAAAGGAGGAAAGACGAGAGCCATTTTTACATGAATACATGTACATATGTATGACCTACATGTATGTACCTACATGTATGTACCTACATGTATGTACACTACCTGTACTTATATATTATATGTATCAAATAATACATCAACATGGACTTATTCCCGCTTTGGGGTCCGTCATATGAATTGTAGGTACAGCGCCGGACAGCTATAACCAGCCGCTCCAAGCAACCACCTCAACCCCTTCACCCCATCGACTTTCAACAACGCAACACTTGTCCATAGATAACATTCGTTTGTAAAATAGGTCTAATCATGGTTGTAAGCGTTCCTACAAAAAGGGGATTTAAAATAAATAAGAACTCGTTGCACTACAACCTCTTGAAGACCTTGAAGATTTGGTGCAATCTGCCAGAAAAAAACATAGGTGTGAAATAATGACTTTCCGCCAAGATCAGGCCTAATTAGACAACTTATTACCAGATTGGGATGATTAATTGAGAGTTGTTGCTCGATTAGGACTAGTGGCTAGGTTTGAAAAGAACATGAGGGTTAATTTTGACTGTCCGGCGCTGTACAGTCACTTACGGGGTGAAGGCGGATCCTGTCTGACGGCGGTCAGGGATTTGAGGCCAATAGCAGAGCTAAGTTTGGGACGCCAAGGGTAAATTACTGCAAACACAACCACCAGACAGGATCCGCCGTCACTAGGTGAGCGACTGTAGGTACAAGAATCGCAAATAGGATCATCGGTAGCACTGGGCCGCCGGCCCCAGCCCGAGAACGTCCACGTGCATACTCTTTATGCAGGTACACATCCCCACTAATTATAATCTTACCAAGCATCCAAGACAACGGTAAAGCACCTTCGAGAGATCGATGGCTCAAAAAGCATCATAAGCGTCTTTGTGATTCTGAGAACAAGGGTGAGACAATATTTCCGAGTTGTCAGTGTGAATAACGTTCCCCCAAGAGCAGTTAATAGTTCTCAATCGTCATCAGAATGAATATGGGTCTATACCAGGTCGAGTAGTGATTTACAAACATTTGTTATTTTGATGATTGGACGCCAGAGCCACCCAGGAAAACGGGATTACAAAAGATACTGCACTGCTACAAACGACAAGTTGACCAACAATAAAAGTACAAGAACTAAGCTTTCCAAAAAAATAGTAACATGTTTGATTTGGAAAAGATAGGCGACTCCAATTTTCATACGACCTTCTTAAGTCGGGCAGCTCAAATCGTACTTGGGCTTATAATTCTCATCCCACACACCCCAATGGTGCTCAACATCGTTGCCCTTTTCGACAGGTTTGAAAACCTCATCAAAGGCTTCAAAAACAAAAATGTTAATTCCCCAAGTAAGCATCGCACAGACGCTTTCTTTCCAAAATGTGGCAGCATTTTCAGTGCTAGGGACAGCATTTTCATAATCCTTTCCACCAGTCGGCCAATTTGTCTCACCAACCCAGAAGTCCCAGTCAAGGTCCGAACCCTTGACTTCTTGTACATAGCTTAGAGCCTCTGCCTATTATTAGCATGTTATAATTCGCCCTTTTTAGAATGGAACTCGTACGCATTATGTCATCAAAGAAAGAATGTGTGGCATTGTCCATCTTTTGCCCTTGCCAGTAACTGAAAGCATTGGCCAGGATGATATTGCTGGCCTCGATAGCAGGCTTTGCGTCACTAGTGACGAGCATATTCCATGAATCCGCAAATCCTACGGGGATGCTGTCGGCTCCGAGCTCCTTGAGTACATCCTTGATCTCTTTTATCTTCGTTGCGAGCTTTGCACCAGTGAGTTCTTTTCGGTATAAAGACTCCGACCCAACGGTGATAGCATAGATATTTTCGAATCCAAACTTTGGAATGAACCTATTGTAAACGATGATCAAAAAGTGTAATATAAAGTTTTATATATTGGATAGTTCCTACTCTTTGAGGGTTTCCTTCTCAATCTCAAATTTCGCGTCGTCAGTGGGCCTACGTACATAATTAGCTTAATCATCCCCTCCGACCACATCAACGCCATCAAACCATGAGCTTACCAAACACCAAGGACAATCTTGAAGTTCTTTGCGATGACAGCGGGCATGATATTCTCCATTGTTCCGTGATCGCTCACTGAATAGGTCCGGATTATCGTGCTCTGCGTCTTTATTACATCAAGATCGTTTTCGAAATCCGTTGTCGTTTTATCTGCCCCATCCTAAATGAGACAGAAGGTCAACAAAAACATGTCCCAAAAGACGGTGATGTGATAAGGTCAAAAAGGCTTACTGGATTTGTTCGAGCACCGAGTGAAAACCCCATCTGGCCCGCCGCAGATGCAAGTGTTGGGAGTGCAAGAAGCGCAATCTTTGCAAGAGAGATGATAGAAGGCATATTGAACTGCTCAACAGAATGCGCAATAAATCAAGCAGTTCCAAGAATGATGGTGTAATAAATGGGAGAGCGGTTTGAGTTTGCGATGAGTGGTAGACTTTGCAAATGAAGACGAGGCGGAGGGAGCAAGGCCGAAGAAATAAGGATTTTAAGGATTAGAGTAGACTACTAGGACTGGGCTGTGTGTCAAGGCCCCTCTACATGTCTGGGAAGGGGATAGGGGGGAAATAAGCAATAAGCTCTCCCTTGTCTCCTGTAACTAACCCTCTTGGCATTAAGCGCTGGCTTCACCCCACAGGCCAGTGACCAGTCCTGGGGATTATTTGTGCTGCGCTACCTATGACTGAACATGGATCTTTTTCAGCCGTTCTGCTCCTCTGGCTCACCAATTACATACCACCATGCCGCCACAACATAATCTACTCTGAGCACCTGTACTCTACTCTAGACTTTAAGTGTTATTCCCTATTCAGGTCTGTATTTAGTAGCAGTGCGGCTGAGTACGAGATTCCCAAAAAAAAGTGAATCTTGGCTCCTCTATGTACTCTCATAGGTAATCAAGTTGATATTCGTAGGACTTTGTTGTAAAATAGTTTGAAGATAGAGTGTGGATGGAAAATTCGCGGGAATTTTTTCGAAAAGGTACGTTTGAACGATGGAAAGTATGTAGAGCGTGTAGGTAAAAAAGAAAAGCAAATGTACAACCAACGGATCGCATGAAACACCATGCGACAAAAGAAAAGCTGTGAAAGAAATCCGCTTAACACATGCAGTTTCAGCAGACCATATCCCAAGAATCCAAACCATAAATATCAACCGTGAATACCATAACTCTTTAACACCAGACAATAAACCGAAAATCCCTCTTACCCCCACCGAAACCACTTGTACTATATCATACATGGCCCTCAAATAACATGCTGTCCAGCTGCTTGGGCTGCATGCCTATTTGGTCGATTCTCCTGGCCGTCCAATCTTGGAGATGGTTTGGGAGATGGCTCGCTTCTTTTCGCCAAAACTCCTAAGCTTCCTACCACTAATATGAATTAGATCTAGCTCCAAGATTTTTTCAACCAATTGAATGGGATCTTACATTCCATGGCATCCTCAAAGGCATCGTCGTCCATAGCATCCATAGACGCAAATGCTTCGTCAACTGCCTTTTGTGCGACACGTCGAGCATTTTCATAGTCCCTTGTGCAGTCGTAAAGGAAAGCACTGTATTCCAATTTCACTGACAGTCTAAGAGGATGTGACCCTGGTAATAGGTCCCTTGCGTTTTTCTCAGCTTTAAGGAAAGCGTCGATAGTTGGTTTGATGTATGCATATTGAGAATTCATGTTGAGAGAGGCGATACCATTAGGACCCAATGAGCCATTCGTACGAGATGCCGTTCCGTTACCGGTTGTTGCCTTCAATGTAGAACTAGGAGACATGGCAGATCTTGTTTCATATGTGTAGTCGAACAAGACAAAGATATGGAGGTATGAGGCATTGAGCTTTGCGATAAGAACCCGAAGTTCGTTCATCAGGGGGTAATTTGCTATTTCAGGCTGGATTTCATTGTGGAGAATCCCAAGACCCTCACGAGCCATCCAGATGATATGCCTATAGAGATCGAGAGATTTGGTTGTGCGGGTTGGGTCTAACTTGCGTTGCTTTCGTGCGCGGAGTAGTTTTCGGGATAGGAGAGTCGAAAGCCCTAGTAGTTTGTAGAGTCCCGCGGATATAGGGTTTTTGTCTTCTGCAGTAGACTTTGCGTATTTTCCCAAGTACTTTTGGTCCACATCGTGGCCGACCATCGCTGCTGTCGCGTTTTAAAGATGAGGATATGTGATTTAGGGTTGATATACACAACCTAATTGACCTCGCACCGAGTAAGCGCAAGCTTTGAGACTCAAACTCCGAATGCAAGCGTACTGACAATCAATCAAATAACAACTGCTTTGAGTTAAGGTATTGAGTGCCTTATGGAGCGAGTGGCAGGCCATTGTGAGAGCCTCAACACAATTGAAGGGGAATTGGGTGGGAGAAATTCTCGGAAGACATGACGGGGGAAGGGATATGTTTATGTGGCAAGGCAATAGGTGGATAACTTACTGATGGTGATATGCTATTGCGGACTGATCCGAAACGTCAAGATCGTTGTAGTTGACAAGATTTATTCAACACTATCACACTACTTGACAAGAGGATGTCTCTCTCTCTTTCTTCTCATGCCCGTGCGGCCATTTGAGTCTAAACGGTGTTCCACGTGTAGAGATTAGATGTCTGGGGGATCCTCGCGTTCGATTAGATGCGATGCAGCAGTGCGTCGTATGATGTATGTATGTAGCCCAGCCTAATGTCGGACCGAGGCGCGAAAGCAAGTTGCAATATCTAGGAGGGGACTACCTAGGCAACTATCGCAACTAACGACCTATGCGCGATACCAGACAAATAGGTGCCTATCCAAGGAAGACTGAAGAAGAAAGAAAGCACTCGCAGGGCGAGTGGGAGAATAACCTGCCCTTTTTTTACTTCCCCGTGCATGACACCATTGATATAGTAGGCGGCGATCAGAAGCGGGCCACATAACTAGGAAACCGTAGTTTTAGGAGTTGTGCTGTTCTGTTTGCGCTTCCTCGCTCACACTCTTAATATTACTACGTTCCCCAGCTGTCATGGGCCTGCAGGTTGACCTTTTTGCATGCGTTGTCAAGATGCGGCTCTTCGATATGGTGGTTAGCCAGGCTCTCCCAAACCGGGCTGCAGCCAGGGTCATTGTCACAATCTTGGCTGACGCCTCAGTGAGGCTAGGCTGTGATTCGCATGTATAGAGTAAAGTACATGTACCTATACATACATGTATTTAGCTACATAAGACAGACTTTGATACCTGTTCTGGTACAGGCTCAGCTGGATTTACTCTAGAGTAGTTCCATCATTAGGAAGGGCAATTCTACTGCAAAAGGGGGTAGAATACATGTAATTTATCTTGTGATTGAGCACATCCTTGAGTATGTGTGGAATATCCAGAGTAGAACACATGTACCGGGTGTTGATGGTAAGTGATCAGAATCTGATAAGTGAATGTTGCAGTGAATACATGTATTTTCGAGCTGGGTGTAACCTCATTGATCATACAAAGATGCATTATATCCAATTACTCGAAGTATGGAGCTGGTATGTACATCGAGCAAGAGCTGTTATTATCCTGGCCAAGGCACCAAAACTAATAAATCCATGGAGTACATACATCAACCATCAGGGTGCATACATGTAGGCCATCTTGCATTCGAGTTCAGCGGCTTGTGAGATGGTTTATATGCCGGTGTTACATAGAGTACCTACATATACACTCTAACTAAAAGTAGGTACACTAAAGCGCAGCGAGTGATATCTGATGAACAACGCTGACCTCTGCATAACTTGCAATATCACTTTACACTCCAAGGACGCTATGGGACACCACTTATCCGAGGATAAGATAAAGATGTGCACATGTGTACGGAGTCATTGCTACATTTATTTGTTTCATCTGGTCATGATGATCTTAGGATAATTGAGTTTTAGCGAGATACATAATCTAAAGTACATTGAGATAACTGTTCGACCACAGCAGCTTTGTCTCTTTTTCTTTGGAATATGTACATACATAAAGCCTTTGAATTGTCAACAAGAAACCCAAATGCATGTAATATGCAATATAGAGCCTTCTAGCAATTTAGCAATTGTCCGTCGAATTCCAGATAACCAACCTTTTCCAGACCGAACTCCATTCATGAAATTTCGTTTAAAAAAAAAGGGTAAAAACCCAGAAGATAACCACCAGATACCCAAACACCAAATAAAACGCCAAAGAAGTAAGAGATAAATGAAGGGAAGTGAAAGTCGAGAAGAGAACAAAAAAGGAATATGCTGAAAAGCGTTCAGTGTAGTTTACTTTCAGTAAGAAGGACAAATCTTTGACAAATAATGTATCATGAATCATGAGTAGCAGTATTGAAGTCGGGAATCCCCAACGCTTTATACTCTCCTGCTCTATCTCAATTTTCTCTCCTCAACTATAGATATCCTCAAACCCATTAAGACTTTGCGGTTTTGCAAGAGGCGCCTTCAGCACTGGTGGTGGCCTTCGAACTATTTCAACAAATGTCGTCGCAGACGGCGGGGGAGTCTGGCCCAGAAACTCTTGGTCGTAGGTCAATGTGTAAGACTTAGTGGTCCCAGAACTGGGGTCTAGGTATCGGCATTCATATTCAGCGCGAGAATGTGCACTGAAAGTCGGAGAAGACATTCCGGACCGCGTCTTTGACCCAAGCTCCCGAGACAAGGTGCGATGCATGGCCTCCGAGTTTTCATCTTGATCCTCATGATGCCTTTTCCAAATACTTTTCTCTACGTCTTCCACCAAAGTAACCTCGGATTTTTCCTTTGAGCTACTTAGTGACGTTGAGCGGTTTTCTAAGTTTGCCAACCGTTTCCCCCAAAGTACCGTATCGGTCCCATCTCGCTGACTACTTTTCCCCAAGTGTGTAGCTCTATTAATGGCCCTCATGACGCGCGCTGGAGGCGGTGGAAGTGTCATCCATGCTGTAGCACTCTTCGACTCTGGTAGCGCTGAAACAACGGGCGGGTGTCGATCATTGATGGGCGGATGAATCTTCGGTAACTCTGAAACCGTCACAGTCGTGATTCTTTGAGGCTTCCGTTTTTCGGCTTGAGGAATGAGGTTTTCGAGGGGCTCGGGTTCGGCTCCGGGTTTTAACGGCAGTGAAGATCGGCTTGTGGCTTTAGCAGAAGATGGAGTACTGGCCCGAGAATTTTTACTATTGACACGGGATGATCCTCTGGAAGCTTGCCGGCAGTGATTGTTGTTCTTGATGAATGACGGTATTGGGCCGGATTCAATCTCCTCACGCCAAAGTACTTGCGCTTCATGTCGTATTTCACGACTCGGTTTTGTAGGTTGTGCATCGCGGAAGCATGAGCATGAGAAGACGTAAAACGCCAGGACCGATATCAGACGGCCACAATTTGTGTCTGACATTGCGGATTGAGGGGGTGTTAGGGACTTGTTGAGAAGTCGGAGTGGGGGAGGAAGACAACAACAACGGAATATCTCAGGATGTTATGGGTATGGCTGAAGAATTAGGTAAAAGCTGGTGAATAGCACATGAGCAATAAATCGCTCGAATAGTTTCCGTTGAATTGAAGGGAGGGAGGGTGGGAGGAGGAAATAATGGAGGCCGGCTACGATTTGGCCGCTCCAGGATTACCCACTCTAGACCTTTTGTGTCTGTTTCTGGTGTTGTTATTGTCCGGGTTCGAAAGTATCAGCCCTCACGGAATGCATGGACACACGATCTGGCAGAAATGACGAATATCTTACACGCATGTAGATAACTGGGTGGAATGGGGAATGATGATCTTTATCTTTTTTTTTTGTCTCTCCGCTTTGTCTGTGCTTGTCTCTAACTTAGTCTTGTCGGACTAGTGTTCTTCCCGCATGTCACTATCGTTTCTCGATGTCTGACCCTACTCTACGTACTCGCGCGTTAATTAAGTAGTCGGATATCGTTGCAACCAAATACAAATGCTTACTAAAAAATTCCGACCTTTTTATTAACGACTGAGTACTCGCGTGCTCATTAAATGGTCGGAAGCCGTTGCAACCAAATCCTTACCAAAAATTCCGACTTTTTAATGAACGCACGAGTATATCCTAAAACAAATTACTCGCGCGAAACATATTCTCAGAGCAGGTAAAGATGAGAACATGCCCCCACGCAGCAAACTCTGGGCGGGACAGCCGCCAAGCCAGGAAAATGAGGGAATCAGTGATAAAAATTCACAAGGAACGTGTATGTATCTGCAACCGCCAGTGAGCCACTCACCTCACTGAGTTCTATGTTGTTAAAACCTAAGAGGAAAATGTGCGCAAGGATATGAGTGCTTGACACTTGTCTCTTTGCCTCCTCCTCCTTCTCTTCATCCTCAAAATATAGAGTGAATGTGTATGTGCATCCACACACGCGGTGTGCGTCTCATACCCGTAGCAAGTAAACGGGGCTGACATCCTTTCGTCTTATTAACCCGTTCACACAAGCCCATGTTGAGGTTACTCAATTGGACCGCTGCAATCCCTAGACCGCCGCTGGGCATACTGCCATTCCGACTGGCTCTAACGGTTCTCCCCAATCAGATCCGTAGGATCGTTGCTTCCCCGACGATTCATTTTGCGGGCCGAAGTGTAGGCACATACATGTACTCTACTAGCACTGCCGACGAGCGAGATTTCGCTCATCTTCGTGGCACCGATGTGCAGGGATCCTCCTGGCTTAAGGTTTGAATAGCGCAGGTGCAAGGATCGCTAGGTAGCTAATCCCCCTGATTGGCTTCTGCAAGCTCGGAGCGTGTGGGGTAGTGGCCTATCACCAAATCGAGGAAAGCACCAAAAGCAGGGACGGGGTGAAAAGGAAGTCTTTTTCTTGGTTCTACGAGGCTTTCGGGACGGAAGCTTTACCCACACACCCGGCTTCTCATCGCACAACGCCCTCCGTATGTAACATCCTAAAAGCAAGTTTCTGCCCACCATACCTTCTGCATAGGTACCTCAACTTTCTCTATATGTATCTACTTTCTTACCAGCAAAAGAACCAGAAAATGCAAGTGACGGGAACAGGGATTATTTATAGAGTATGAGAGAATGGCGCCACTCCATACAAACTACATATATCCTTGCCCTGAGCAACTACGTTTTGCTGGTAAGCAAGTACATAACCTGCCTGCTACATGAGGACCTGGGCACGCTCGGCGGGCGGGTACAGACATGGAGCTTACAGATGGAAAGTCAAATCATCTTCTCACCTCCCTATCTATCGCCCTACCTATGTATATAAGGTCATGAACGCGTCATCATCGAACGACAAATTCCTGCTTCTTATAGCTAGGAACGATCAAATCTACAAGAATAATCGACATAATCGCCGGTCAACGATAATACGGTGGTATAGACATCGGATAAATACATGTGTATTCCAATGGCTCGGAACATCTCGATTAACGAAAATCCGCCCCTCCGATCCCTTTGCTCCGCCGAAATCTACTATTCACATTCCAATCCCGATCCGGAGATAGGGATTACAAAGACCAGATATATCCAACTATGACAGGCGATTTGATATTATGAGGGTCGCACGGCAGGATTAATCACAGATCCGACGATTCGTCTGATCCATTAAACCATGCTTCTACGTTGTTACCCGCCTTACCCCGCTGTCTCCGGTTTCCCGGGAGAATTGGGGAATCTTCGTCCTCCTCCTCAAGAATCGTTGGGATTGAGGGTGGAAATAACATGCGCGCCATGGGTGTATGAGATTGCTGTTTCACTGGGATTGGGCTTTGGTAACCTTGGGAGGGGGCTCTTTTCTTTGAGCGACCGAGATTGGACGGCGCAATCGACTCAGTCTCGTCGTGTAGGCCGAGAGCGCCGGAGAAGATGTGCGACGTAAATCCGAGTAGAACACCGGCTATCATACCTGAAGTCCGAATCCGTCAGTTAGATGGTGCACGGCAGTGGAATAATTATAAACCGAGTTACCAATGATGGCTGCTGTTCCGCAAAATATGTAAATGGCCTGCCAGCAAATCACATGTTAGCAAATCTATCGTACACGAGAATACATCCGGGAGTTAACCTCAAGTCGGGCGAGTAAGGCAAAAGGCAAATAGAAGAAGAACAATAAAAAGTATGAAACATGTCGAAAGATAACAGTGGCAGGAAGGAGTAGAGTCGATAGAATCCTTAAAATAAGGATTATAGGAGACAAGAGGATGCTCGATAAAACGGATAAGACGGTCATCACGTGAGTCGAAAGAGACAATAGAGATCTCTGGCGAGTATCCCTGTCCTGTCCTGGCCGTTAGAGACACGAGGCGAGTGATGGTGAGTGATTTGATGCTAGTATTGACGATTCGTGAGTGCAGTAGTAGTGTGATAGGTTGTTGTGTTAGTTAAGTGGGGTTGACTCGACGGTTATCTCGACTTGTTACTATTTAGCGACCTTACCCGCTTGGGCCGATGGTATTACTTACACATTGCACATGATTGACAAAACAACAACATATCACACCATGACACTGCTAACTGGTAACTCCGAGAGCAACACTCTACACACAAAATCCATAACAATTGCTTGGAACTGGGCATAATTACTACTAAACGTATCCTTTTAATTTGTACAACACGGGTTAGCTACGGTAGGCTATGTTGAAATGTATTATGAAGTACAGTCGCAACTCGATATGCCGGATTGCCAAGATTCGAAGGATTTCGTACGGGATAGCAAAAAATCCGGGATAGCAAATTGATTTTTGGAGTAAGAAAATTAAAATCCCAGAGGATTTCGTACGGGACAGCAAGGGATCCGGCGTATTGAGATCCGGCATATCGAGTTGCGACTGTAAAGTGCTATTAATACAGCATTCATATGCTACCACCCCTTTCTGGAACAACAATTTCGTTCTAAGGACCCTCTACTCTACATATAGCTGAGGCACGGATGCTGCCAAGACATCAATGCTATGTGCTCAGACTAAGAATTCAATAGCTAACCCCTGGAAGCTCCAGATAGCTCTCTGCTAAGGGAGCTCCTTTTTCTCCTGGATATATTTCTTTGTAGAATTACCACAAACACCTACACGTATATATATATATATATATATATTCGCCTTCTTAGCATATTCACACCTCTACTCGAAAAACTATATTCAACCTCCAGATCTACATATATCCATCATGAGAGGCTTCTTTAGTAAAAAAGCCCCAGTTCAAACTGCTGAAGAGCAACAAGCAGCTTTTTTTGGCGAACGCAAAACCTCTCCAGCTCCTCCTCCAGCGAGAGTACCTTCTCCCCAAACGAGTGCTCCCAGCGGAGCTGGGTCTAGTGCTTCTACGGTCAATGGAGGATATGGTGGTTCTGGGATGAATAAAAACGAAGATCCACGGGGACAGCTCTTCGGCGGTGCTGGACAAAGACAACAGCAACAGCAACAGCAAAAATACCATGCTCCTCCAACTCAAGGCGGTTATGGAAGGAAAGACGACTATTCTGGGCAGCATGGAGGATACGGCCACCAGGGTGTGCAGGGTCAGCAGGGTGGTTATGATCAACAAAGTAATCCAGACCGTAATCTAACCGAAGCAGAGGAGGAGGAGGAGGACGTTGAAGCTGTCAAGCAACAAATTCGTTTCACCAAGCAAGAATCGGTGGCCAGCAGTCGCAATGCTCTTCGTGTAGCTGCACAAGCCGAAGAAACCGGACGTAACACTCTTGCAAGGCTCGGAGCTCAAGGTGAACGCCTATACAATACCGAAAAGAATCTCGACCTTGCTTCTAGTCATAGCCGTGTGGCCGACCAGAAGGCTAGGGAGCTCAAGGTTGCCAATGGAAGCATGTTCGCTATCCACATGAAGAATCCACTTCGATCAGCTTCCCGTGCTAAACAAGAAGAGGCACGGATACTTGCCCGCCATCAAGAAGAGCGCGAGGAGAGGGAACGAACCAGAGAGTTTGGGTTCGAGAGCAAAAATGGCGTTGGCAAAGCACTGAATGGGAACGGCGGATACAGTAAACCAAGCAGTAAAATGAGCTTGGCGGAAAGGAGCAAGTACCAGTTTGAAGCAGACGAAAGTGATGACGAGAAAGAAAGAGAGATAGAGAACAACTTGGACGCACTGGGAGCCGTTACCGGTAGGTTGAGAAATCTGGCTATGGCCACAGGCCAAGAGGTCGATCGACAGAATGCGCAAATTGATGTCATCATGAGGAAGGTAATTACATGGTCCCTTCCCGTCTTCCCCTGACAGCTGGCTGATTTAAGCAGAGCGACAAAGTCGATGATCAAATTGCGATCACTCACGGCAGGATTCGTAAGATCCATTAGGACAAACCAGCTTTTCTTACACTCTGCCCTTGGTTTCTCCATCTCAAGTTATTCCATGTACGCTGACTGGTAATGGAAGAAAATCGCCTGTTTCTTTCTTCTCTTTCCTACTTTCTCCCGTTGTCGTTGGTTATTCTATACATCACATGATATCACTCGGTTAAAATCATAGACCTAATATAAGTTATTACTTTTATTTCATTCATTCGAGCAGACGAAAAATAAAAAAAAAGTACAAGTTTTTCTCCAGTTCACCGGGTGCCTGAAACAACATTTGGAGGAGACGTAAGACATGTTAGTTGTCATCGTCATCCTCCTCGCTGCCAGTGTCATCCCCAAATACACTTGTATCTTCGGCGTGGTTAGCCAAGCTACTATGCTTGGCTAAATCGGCCTTTTTCTGAATCTCAACAGCCCGAAGGCGCAACTTCTCCGAGTTTTGGCGGAGTCTGCTAATCTTCTCGTGACAAGCCGCAATCTTGTCGTTTTCCACAGACCCGCCCCTTTCTGCTAAGGCCAGCTCCTCCTCTAGTTTTTCTATAAAGTTATCCAATAAATCAGCTCCTTTATTAGCTTCCGTAACAGAATGCTCCAGGCCTGTTTCCCTATCTATGTTGTCGGCTCCGCCGTCGGAACTTACTCCAAAATCGTGGGGAGGGGCCTGCATCCGAGGAGGTGTCTGAGAGGATACCTGGGAGGGTGCTTGGGAAGATACATTAGGGGTGGCATTGGTGGGGGATTGGGAAACAGGCTCGCCCTCCTCGCCTTGCAGGGAAAGTCCTCTGAGCTGCTCAAGTCCGAACTTCTCAATAAGTCGTTGCCTTGAGCGATAGTAGAACTTGAACCATGCGAAGGGAGCATCGTCCGGATCCAAGCTTTTTACGCAATATCGTTTTGACGTGGAGGTAGGCATTTTGACACCTAACCTCGAAACGTGACTGAGGGGCCGGCTTTTCAGCGTTTTCGTGGCATCTGCAAGAGAGCGAAACTCTTCAGGCGTTACTGCGCCAGCCCATTCGGGTGACTTCTCGGATCGAAAGATCTTGCAGTCAATAGTACCATACTGTTCCGCCTCGGCAGATGTCGGTGTTCTTTTCACTTTGCAACGAGGTTTGATTGCTTTAACTGGCTTGATAAGAGTGAAAAAAATCTCCCTTCTCCACGCAACCTCTACTCCATCGGCGTTTGTGTCGCGACCATATTGAGATTTTATAG
The DNA here is from genome assembly GCA_024713935.1 of Morchella eximia. Classification (NCBI taxonomy): domain Eukaryota; kingdom Fungi; phylum Ascomycota; class Pezizomycetes; order Pezizales; family Morchellaceae; genus Morchella; species Morchella eximia. The sequence goes on from JAMGZG010000003.1 coordinate 772,024, forward strand.
TCGAATCAATAGGACCAACAGTAGAATTATCTGTGTTCTTTCGTGGAAGAGGAAACTGAGCATCGACCCTTTGACCATCCACATAAAATTCCACGCTTGCGGCCTTGCAAGGAATCGGTTTATGGATTGTATAGTGTAACCAGAACTGCTGTCCCGATTGTGCCGGGATATAGCAGCCCTTACCACCTCTAAATTCACTACAACCAAATTCTGGGAGTGGACCATCGTGTGTCTCTATGGTGGCCGTGATCCCGTTAATAGAAGGCATCTCGTCGTATCTCGTCGTATCAAGCAGGAACCAGCCTGTAGAATTTCGATCGTCTAGATCTCTTAAAAATGGTTAGTACGGTACAAAACTAAACAACATTTATAAACCTATTGGCTTCAAATTGGACTTACGCTGAGAAAGAGTTGGTGTCGGTCCCCGCTAATGATTTATATGCCCACGAGGAAAACAACAGGGTAGTAAGATATCTGCGCTGTGAAGAACGAAGGATAATGGATGTGATCAGGAAGAAACCTGAATCATTTAAGGCAACTAAATAAGTTAGGGACACGTCTTTTTGTGTAAAAAGTCACAGAAGTATAGCATACGTGTTCAAGAACAGATGGCCATTTTAATTTATGAATTTTATAAATACATATATCTTTATAAAATCTAGGGATGTGTGGATGTACCGCCTTCCTCTGGCCAGAACTATCGTAATAAAGCGAAGCGTTCTTTTAGGAGAAGAGCGAAAGAGTTTAATCAAAGGAGCCGGGAACGGAACGAAATTCATAGAATAGAATAACGCTCAGCAAGCCGCACAATGGCGGAGCTCCCATGGTTATTTTCATAACCTCTACTGATGATGGTGGAGGAAAGAAGAGCATGAGGGAAGATGCCTTTTTATATAAAATTTGTCCAGGGCTTGGCAGGGGCTACTCTATCGTAAGGACTAGTAAAAAATACATGGAATCTCCCTTCACTTCCTTGCAGGTGTCTTTTGCACTGTCACACTGCTTTTGCACCGAAGAATCGGCGATTTGAGTGTATCTGTGAAAATGAGGTTGTTCCCTGGTCGAGACCGCAGCGACCCGCCCAAGTTGACCCCTCCAAAAAAAAAAATCCCCCACCATCTTTTTACCCCTCCTCTTCCATAAAGCGTCGTCAATACCCCACCTCATCTATAAGCCTCCATTTCTTCCAAAGAATACATATCCACTACCCGATTTACTTTTTTTATATCCAATACCTTCATAATCATCCTTCAAAATGGGCTTCACTGATCTCGCTGCCGATGCTGGTTTGACTGGTATGTTTTCCTTCTAGGCTGTAGAGCTATGCTATTAAACACGAGTACTGACCAATTTTAATCATGCAGTTCTTAACTCTTGGTTGGAGTCTAGGAGTTACATCACTGGGTATATTCTCCTCTTCTTGATAATTCTGCTCTACCGTAAAGTTGGTTGCTGTTACCAATTGGGCTGCCTCCATTAGGCCCTTGATTTATTACTTGTAATTCATTTGCACCAAGTGATCAAGATCCCGCTGGCCGGATGGTCTTAATTGCATTTACATATTATCTTTTATGCTTATATTCACTCCCTCTACCTTTTAATAACTCAGCAAAAACTCCTTTACACTTCGTACTAATCGTATTTTCTCATTAAATAGAACCTCTCCTTCCCAGGCTGATGTTGTCGTCTTCAACGGCGTCTCCAAATCCCCTGATGCCGGAAAGTACCCCCATGCTGCCCGTTGGTACAAGCACATTGCTTCCTTCGCGGATGAGTTCACTACCCTTCCTGGTGACGCTTCGGCCCCAGCCTCTACATATGGCCCTGAGGTCGCCGCTGCCGCCGTGAACCCTGCCGCCGCCCCGGCTACTGAGGCCGAGGATGACGACGAGGTTGACTTGTTCGGTTCGGACGAGGAGGAGGAGGACCCAGAAAAGGAGGCCCTCACCCAGAAGAGATTGGCCGAGTACGCCGCCAAGAAGGTAAGCATTATGTTATGATAAAGGATATAGCAGAAGTATAACTAACATGTTGATAGGCCGGAAAAGTCAAGCCAGGTGAGGAATCTTTGTAACACTGATACCTCCGAATAGGATCTAAACTTTTCTTTAGCTGCCAAGTCTGTTGTTACTATGGATGTCAAGCCTTGGGATGATGAGACTGATATGGTTTGTTTTTCTGCTCTAATTTCGATCCATTTATACTAACTGGCACAGAAACAACTGGAGGAAAACGTCAGGGCCATTGCGAAGGGTAATTCTTTGCTTTTTCTCTTTCAATAATTTCTATGGCTAACCTTTGGTTTTATAGACGGTCTTGTCTGGGGAGCCTCTACTTTGGTTGCTGTTGGTTTCGGTATCAAGAAGCTTCAGATCAACCTGGTCATTGAGGATGACAAGATTGGTCTTGACGACCTGCAGCAACAGATTGAGGAGGACGAGGATCACGTCCAGAGCACTGACGTAAGTTTCCGAACCCCCACCCCTCTCTCTCTCTTTCCTGGCCATGTTACTAACGCGTTGTGGAAAATTTAGATCGCCGCTATGCAGAAGTTGTAGAGTGGGTGCAGGTTAAAGAATGAAAAAAAAAAGTAACACGTCTATGACTTCCTAGAGTTGCTCTAGCAGGATTGAATGGCCTCTTTATTTCTTTGAAGGCCTAAATAGATCAAAATTTACGAATCTTCGCGCTGGGTTTACTTCGTTAAACATCAAACAGGCACTCAAAGATGTTCTATTATAGCGTGATTTACCGCAACTTTGTGATTAAATCCTTGATAGGTATTTCCACAATCATTTGGAGCCGTCATTAGCCCTAGTATCACCCCATGGCGGTAAATGATACCTTCTCCTTGACATTACAGTATCGTAATATAGGGAAACCCAGCGGTTTCCTCTGCCAGTCTATTCATTACTCTTCGCCCACTTTGAAAACTCTGCCCGCTTGGTCTATTGAACATTAGCACCAGCCTTATTCCTACAGACAATAATCATGGAGGCCAAACCCGAATGTCCAAGAAACCCAATCGCTCTTCCAGGTACCCATATGGCCCGCTTCCTCTTTCCCGCTCCAACTGTCCACTCCAGACCGACCACGATATCGGCTTGAGTTCCTGGCTATTATTCAGGACTATGCCGACGCAAAGCAGGAAGACTGAGACTAAAGTTTCGATGGTCACATCCAGAGGAAGGCTATTTTTCGCGCCTATCGATATGAGAGAATGTTCATATGCCGAATAACATCTGAATAGCAAACAAATTAGCTACTGGCTAGCATACGACTACTGCCCACTGCTACTAGGTACTATAGCTAGAATGGAGAGGTGGAGGGAGGGCACGTACGAATGGATGAGGAGAAGGGTTGAGATGCTGACTATCGAGGCCGATTTCGCCGAGGTAAACATGTTGGAATATCTAATGTGAGTCTGCTGGGTGAGGTCGTCAAGTGCTTTTGGAATTTGGTGAAATCGAGGCGGCTCTGTGGGAAAACGTGTTGTCAATTTCATCAACGCGAGACTCCCGAAGCCTTGGCTGTGGTGCCTTGGCGCCAAGAACTATTGGCTAGAGTAGTAATCACCGAGTACATGTATCTACTCGCCTTGCCAACACTTACCTAGTGTTTTCACTCAGTTTAAGAGCATTTTCCTACCAAGTTTTGCTTGATAAACAGCAATTTAATTCTGGCATTGTGAGTACTGATATCATGATCTAGAGATACGCCGGCAGGTAGATAAGATTTGCTTATGCATACTCTAAGGAAGATCACTGAAGTCACTCCGAAGATCGTTTGGAAGAGCTATACTCACAGAAAATCACTCGTAATCTCGACCCATTAATTAATTGTATGCAGCCTTAAATAACAATATCGCATTAAGACCCCAGAACGTCTCATCAACCTCCTTCGCCTCTCGCTAACATAAGAAATAGAGCCAAGAATAAAAACAAAAACGAAAATACAATAGAAGGTAGTAGCTTGCGAAAATGTTCCATATGAATATTTCCTGTCTTGCCACCTGTGTTTGTCCTTGTAAGGTTTAGGGAAGATTATGCGCTATCCCTCGATATATTCACTCATGCCTCAACTATACTATCTCATCGGAGTCGCTAGAATCAAAGTTCAGGTGATCGAAATATTTAGCTAGAAGATCCTATATTTAGCCACATAACCCCAATACCTTTGGGAAGAGAGATCGTAAATGTCTACTGTAGTTATAGGCGTATTCTTTAGTTCCATATCACCAACATTAATAATCCACTCACTACGAGACGGTGAATGTGTTTGGGTCTAAATCACTGAGTATGCAAGGTCGAGCCTCTACTTAAGGTATGTAGCTTCGGCCCTCTCTTGCCTCTACACCCGCCACACTCCCCGCTCCACTCAAGGGAATTAATGCAAACTATTTTACCCCACCTATAGTGAAGAGCTGAGATAGGAGGAAGGCTCAACTCTCATCTCCCATGCATTTTTCCAGCTTCAGAATACGAACTCCTCGCCGTAACAATGAAGCGATCTGATGCGTCTACAGTAAATTTCCATATGCGGAGGTCTTCAGCGACCAATCCTCAGGTTCCCAGAACCAATCAGTCATTCAAACTGCGGGCTTCACATGACTCGAGTAGCTCAAGCCCAGAACCCCAGGAAAACGGTTGTAGGCACCAACTAGACCCGGAGGGCGACCACCTCCGCCAATCTTTATCTGGGTCGTAAGTCACGGCGAGTGGCATCCTTGGTGGGTGACGGTGCTACAGGATGTATCTCTGCCAAAGAGCGGTCAACACTCGCATGGGCGTTATACCAGGCCCGGTAGAACGAGGGGGCCCTGGCATAGCAGGGAAGTCCGGCTTGAACGTGACCACGGGCGTAGACGAGACATCACCTGTCACCTACTTTGAACACTGGCTTATGACTAGGCCGCGATTGCTGGGGACATAGAGGAATTTAACAGCTTCCGAAAATACAACTGATGTCTGCGCGGCATATAATAATAAGCAATAGTCATTTATAAATGAGAGATCTCATATTCTTCTTTAAACAGCCTACCTACAAATATACTTTCAATGGAAGCCAGACATCGACTTACTGTACCAGCCAATGGTTACTTCCATTGGTGCATAGAAATTTTAAAGTCATTACGAATTGAGTTTCGTGTAGTCTGGGCATCAGAATAGGGGGTTTTCAAAATGTTAGACCCATCCTCATTTTCCACACAAGGGTGCTATCTCGTGGTATTTTTTGTACGTACCCCTTAAGGAAGCTTGACTTTAGAGTCTGTATGAAAGTAGAAGTAGTTCGAAACCGCTCGTATCAACGTCAAAATTATCAGAAGCTTCTGTCTACGTTTGCGCTAGCTTTATTAGCTGATACACGCACGTATAAAGTGCATGTATCCAAACACCCGCCACCAGTTGATGGTATTTTCGTGTCGAGGTGTTAACGTTGGTAGATCAAAAAAAAAACAGACACTCTAGGTTCCTTACTCGGGCTCTCACCCCCCACAGCGATGTCTACCTTCATATTAGTCCCCGACGAAAGAATACCGCATATATCTGTAATCATCAATATTCCTGGTTTCCCCCAATGAGGAAGTCCAATTAGCTATCTATTTTGATATGTACGTATTTACGTGGTATAGCCATGATTTTCTTCTGATGTGGTACTAATTTCTGAGAATTGGAGAAGTATATTTCTTGCATGTCAAGAATTGCTCTATTATTAACTAAAAATCAAACTATTATGCTTCTAGCATGAGCTGTTGATTTTATTGTGTTGAGTTGCCAAAAACGCGCCAAGACCACATATTTGTATGGGATGTAGCCAAATCTCCAAGTTGCTCTACTTCTAGCTCATGTACTTTCTTCCACATCTGACCTGAGAGAGTGCCCTTTTAGATATATTTATTTTGATACCCAAAGTTTTACTCCATAAACTTTGTTGATTCCTGATCGCAATTGAGTTGTGGGTGTTCATTCTATTTAGGCCAATCTTGCTGTATTTTGGTGTGGTTTGGTTGCCTTCCCATGACTTATGACCAAGAACTATACCTGAGGTTCTCGTGATTCTATGGTATCATGAAATATCACTCGCACGCCAAGAAGATGCCACTGCTCCCGCGCCTCACACAGTTAATGACATCAACCAATTAATTGCTCACGCGCGCATGGGGTGTTCGGATCACCAGTGGCTAGCGGTAGAGCTCTTGGCGCCTAGGATGAAGAGGTAGAGATACTACCACCCGGCTATCTTTGACACTGAGACTGTTACAAGGTTTCCTAGACGTTATAGCGACGGGAGAGCGAGAACCAATCTCGCTAATGTACACGCCGGGACTGGACGGGGACCCAGCGATAGTGTTAACAATACTCACACTGCCGGTATGCTCCTACTTGTGCATTTTTTTCCAGTGGGGCTCTCACCGCTATGTTAGGCGTCGACGGAAGGCGTCGGATCTCGATAAAGCTTACAAAGTATCTCAAGGCCAGGCAATACGATGGCCCTAAAGGCCCCGGCTCTATGAGCATCCGGGCTTGAAGGCAGGTGCCCGGGAGATTTTTCTCAAGGTGATTCTGCTTTATGACTTGCAAGCCAACGCGGCGAAACAACCAAGGCTTTTGATCGTCAACCAGCTTCATAGTACATCACTCGACGCACGGTACTGGTGTAATAAATATGATTCCCTCAGCCTATCTCTGCCTCAACCATTGATGGGGGTGATTTTAGGGGTTTTCTTCGGAAAACTGGTTGGAACGAAAATTACAAAATATAAGACTGAGTATGGGGTCATTATAAGTGTAAAGAAACACGAGCGATGATTAGGGCGAGTGATAGCACGTAAGTAATCAAAACTATTCAGAATCCCAAATAATTATAATAAGCTGGTGAACCTAAACTCCGATTTTAATACCTTGGACTAGTTGTCCGACAAGAACTTCTACTCGTTTCTAGGTAACCTTGGATAATTCATGGTCTGCGGGCAACTATATCGCCATTTGCGGCCCACAAAATTCGCCAAGTATAGATACAACTTTGCACAGTACTTTTAATTGATCCCCCCAGAAGCAAAAAAAGAAGACAAAAAAAACCCAATACGCACGCAAACAGAAAATTCTCATTGCGTAGGAAAACCCTCTCACTGTAATAGTTCAAGAAAAATTTCGAATTTGTTTCATTATTTTTCTATGCCACGAATCAACGCCCCTTCACCAATTTAAGCAGCGATCCTCCTCTGCTGGCCAAGAGCGCGACCCCTCTGCCTGGAGTTCAGGTGGAGGACAGCGTTGTCCTCAGCCTTCGCAACGGCCTCCTCGGCCTCAGAGACGATCACCTCGATGTGGCAGGGGTTTGACATGTAAGGGTTGATCTAACACATGCTGTGAGTAACGTATCCCCACGGGATATTGGAAATTCTCAACGTACACGTCCGTGGGCACGGTAAGTCCTTCTCCTCTGCTTGGGGGCCTGGTTGACCTGGATGTGGGAGATCTGGAGGTTGGAGGTGTCGAGACCCTTGGTGTCGGCGTTGGCCTCAGCGTTGCGGAGGAGGCCGAGAAGAAACTCGGCAGACTTCTCAGGCCAGCGGGCGCGGGAAACACCGAACTGCTTGCCTATTAAGAAATACCTGTTAGATATACCATCCCAGGAACAAACAATTGATGGTGTGCAATCGGAGCAGCAATACGTCGGGCCGCAGTCGGTACCGAGACGAAAGCCGCCCCCCTAGGTATGTGCCCTCATTCGTCCTCCTAATATTCCAAGCTTCTTCCGATATCCCTTGAGCTTCCCAATGCTCTACTCCACAAATTCCAGACAATCCCCCCGCAAACCAAACCTCCGAAGAAAAAGACCTAAACCCACCTTGAGCGCAACGTCCGGTACTTCCAGCGTACCTCCTCATGGGAACAGCCTCCTTGTGCTGCTTGACGTTCTCCAAGAAAGCAATGGCGCGAGAGAGCTTCATGCGGGTAATGGCCTGAGCAGTCTCACGGGTGTTCTTGAAAGAAACACGGAGGAAGGATCCACGGGACTTCGCGGACTTGGCCTCGTTGTTGGGGGTGGCAGCGTAGCGGACCTGATATTATCAAAGATGCTTGCACGTCAGCTTCATCTTTCATAATTGATCATTCTCCATTCCCTTCTAGCTTGATTTTCTGCAAATCCCCACCAGACCAATTCCGATCGTGAAATTGGCAAAAAAACGTAGAAAACTGACCATCGTGTTTGAAAATTTCCTTAGGCCGGGGGAGAGGATTCGTGGTTGTCGTGATCGGTTGTCTTTGGATTCTTCGTTGGTCGTCCGTCAGTATCTGGATCTAGGGCCAGGGAAATTTTTGGTGGGGATTGCCTGACTGGTGTGTGCTTTGTGGTTGGGACTGTCTTTTGATCTTGGCGATCTAGGTGGTTGCTGCCCTACACAAAGGTGGCGGCTAGCTAAGCCACATAGAGCTCCAGATCTGGTAAGCGATTTACATCACATTCTATCATTCGGATCACCTGACGTCCCATCTTAGAATTGAGTGTGTTCACTATCAGCTCGCAATAATATTGTTAACGAAGAAATAAGTGCGAGAAAAACCGAGACATACCTTACTGGGACTCCAAACACAATCACACCTACATGTATATATGCATAGTTGCTGAACAACACTGACTAAGCTGCGCGTACGACTACATGTACCTACCTGTACATATGTCATATCAAAGTTTCAAATCTCCATTGTATTATCAGGGTAATATGATCGAAGAGAACGTTCAAGGCGAGGGTTCCAAGGTGCCCTTGAGATGCTTTTTTCTCGCTGATCCTTGCCTTTGTCTGGCCTCGGGGTATCAGAAGTTTGGCCTCGAGGTGTCTCGCGCCCCCGCAAGATCAATTCCTGAAGCTGATCATATTTATATCTATATAATATGATTGACTGGTAATTAATTCAAAGAAACGTGAGATAATCTGGCAGATATGGACTTATCCGTATATTATTTGCCTATTATTCCCTTCGAGATACGTCTAAGCAAAGACACACAATGGCTTTAATAGACCTTATTCTTGAAGCCCACTTAGCTTATATATATACATCGAGGCTATGTCCCCGAGTAATGATGAGCACGAGACTTGAGGTCTTGAAACTAGGTCTCGAGCTTTCCCAACGAGACAAAATAATACTAATGAAAATAGCCTTATAATTATCCCGAGAGTATTGTGGGTCGGTCTCGAGGCTTCTCGCGAGACTATTTTTGACCTTTTTGAGAAGGCTTTGGAAACATTATACCTTTCGAGGGATCGAGGTAGTTCTTCCACGAGATAATAATTAGCACAAACGGGTGGAGAAATACCATTACCTTTCCTATATTTCGCTCTTTTCACAAAGTTTCAGGCTTGCAAGACCTCTCCAGACTTTGCCAAAAGCCTCGAGACAAGACGGAATCTACTACCCCTAAATACAAGACGAGACAAGACTACCCTAAATGTGGTCTCGTCTTGTCTCGTGCCCTTTACTATCCCCGAGACAAGGGCACAAGGGCACTCGTCCACATGAACCATAATACATCAGAGCAATATTATCTTAATCCAAAGAATCCAATGACGGTGGGTGATAACCTCTATTACACAAAGCTATCTACAGATTGCGCTCGGCCAAAACAATCCATTCATCAAGTGGCTTACCAGTCGGGACCTATTGTTTATTCGTAAAATTAACGCTGCTTTCCTCGACATGGGGCACAAAAACACCTTAATCAAGGAATGCATGCACTTACTAAAAGAAGCTTTCCTCCCTTCCAGCCATTCATATCGGGCTCTGAGTTAGAACCAGAAACCCCCGAAAGTCCAATGCCAGCGCTAAGAACATCGTTTTCTATAGCTTTCGACACATCTTCCGGAACTGGCCAAAGATTGGAGTAGACAAGTGAAACATGGGGCGTAAATTTCTCTCTCGCCCATTTCTCCGCATCCTCCTTCGATTGTCCACCAAATGCGAATTTCTCGCGACAATGAGTTGCGAGCGCCACAATAGAATCATTCTTTTCTATATGAAGGGTTCCACGAGTAAAGAAGGTTTCTCTATGTGTGGTTTACATCAGCAATCGATAAACAGAATCTCAGTGCAAGTTTAGGGACAAACCCGATCACCATGGAAGTAAAGACCACGTTAGGGGGCTCCTTGATATCAATACTATCAAGGACCTCTTGGGGGTCCAGATTAGGAGGAATCTCAGAAGTTATGGTAGCATGTGGGCGGAAGTCTGGAACTTTCTCATCCCCAAAATAGGCAGGAACAGTATTGGAGATAAGCTTAATCAATACAGCCTCAATTTGAGTTCCCGCTGGAGGACATAGCCAAATAGAGGCTATGGAATTCTGGCATCAGTACGTTTTTGTGTCTGGTTATCACGGAACCGTCTCTAAACTTACAGCCTAACTCAAGAGTGTATCAGTGGAGATACGCAGTCTTTAGAGTGGGGCAACGACTTACCGCCCATTGTTGTGTTTACGCTGAGGAACCAATATCTCAATGCAATTTGTTAAAGAGGATATCTGACTTCAAAGTGCGGGGGGTTGCGGGGGTAATTCTACAGAGCTCGGATAGGCGCACCTGTGTGACGTTGCAACGGGATTTGCCGCAGTTAAAGAATTAAAGGTAACTGTATGTAGGTACATGTATGAATGCATTGCATTCGATACCGGTACTGTAGCTACATATATTTTGGCTTAATTAAAACCAGGCGATGTTTTGTTTGTTAAACTGCAATCTAGGACATTGACGGATTTGATTATTCAAAAGGAGTAAAAATGTAAATGAAGCTAGAGGATTAGTATATACATGTAGTGAGAAGGTATGGCGAGTTACAACCTCTTGGCTCATATACATATGTACATGTAGTCTTCTTCCTTTTCCACATGAGATTATAATTACTGATTTACTATACTCTATCTATCTGTACTGGAGAAAAGGTGAAAATGTTCACCTATAAAGACAGGAAGTGATCAGAGGGGATGAACAAGAGTTGAACCCGTTACGGTAGGATATAAGCCAAACCCTACATAATGGCACATGGTAACCCTCCGAATAACTCGAGATCTGACGGTATTAGCTCCACTTGTTGGCTGTACAATGGGGATAATGTTCAAAGCCCACTAAAGGATAAAAGGTTTCACCCAAGCTCCACGCGTTTACAAACATCCTTCCGTTTTCCTTATCTCATAGTAGAAGGCTAACCATTGTATCTACATGTGCCTCGTATACCTGAGTGTGCTGTGCGAAATACTTCCCACAAGCTGGAATAAATTCATGAAACTTTGTACAAATGTACCTAGTGTACTGGCAACAAATTTGAGCTATACAATGGCAACTAAAATACTGCGAAGAGGCCTCTATACCAACAGAATTATAATGATTTAAAACCATTAGAACAGTCTGTTCTCCTCCTTGGCTTTCTTCTGCGCCGCTCCTGCTCCCTTGTTCTGAGGACCAGCGCCAACCTTGTTCGGCCCTGGAATCTTCCAGAACAAACTAGGCGATTCTCCCTCGGTGACAGTATGTGAGAGGTAACCTCGGTGGTCCGGATCTCTGTAGTACTCGATATCTTTACGGGCTGTAGGGTTGGCCAGTCGGCGTGGGGTCTTGAAAAGGTGTGGGTAGACAATAGACTTGATGCCGTCCTTGGTGAAGTAGCGGGTAACAACCTTACCACCAGCCGCTTCAATGGCTTTGATAGCTTCTTTAGAGGCACGGGATACAGTGATATCAATAGGTGTCTTCAACTCTTCTTTTCCCTAATCAAAGCGTCAGGTCTCACACATTGCAATGAAACCTAGTTGGATATATACTCTTGCGAGGATCTTTACACCGTCCTTGATTCCGTGGAGACAGCGGGAGTCCACTAACTCTTTCAAAGTAATTGGTTTCGTGGGATCAATCCGGCCCTGGTCGATCCAGCTCTGTAGCCTATCGAGATTCAATGGCGACATAGTTTCGGAGTACCTAAAGTCAATTTTATTAGCAATTTTTTTTTTTTTTACTAATCATTGCGCTGAGCGCAGGAATACTTACTTATTGTCCCATCCTCTTGGTCCATGCACAATTGCTATTGGCGTTTGACCACCCTCAAATCCTGCCGGGACCTTCCCGTGCTGTTTCTGACCTTTATGACCCCTTCCGGACGTCTTACCCTTCCCTGAGGAAGGACCACGACCTCTCCTAATGCGCTTATTGTACGAAGACGCAACATTTCGCAAATCCGAAACAATCGACGCTGAACGACTCTGCTGGTGTCGTTCTGGGCCCAAAAACAGCCTAGGCAGAAGGAATTTAAGTGACGGAGATGGCCGGGCGATGGCCGTTCTCACGGTGCGAGTGAAATTCGTGAGCAGAGACATCTTGTTCTGGTAAACAATTCTCGGGCAACACCTCTCTCGTGATAATTGACTGGATGTTGAAAAACCATCAAAGGCATTGTTATCGCTAGGTAACTACATGTAGCCTGCACGCACCCAGGGGCTTACGTAAACAGCAAGCTAGTGGTCATCTTGCCCAAAACTGTAGTTTTGTAGGTTTCAGAAAGTAAAGCCCCGCCCTCAAGCCCAACCACTGCAATTTCAACCTACCTGGGTACTCTATCTGCCCTTATCTAACACTCTTCCTCTCTACCAGAATCTCAACTGACCAGTCATCCCCATACAACAAACCTTCATACCAAAAAATACTCCAGAAATCATGACTACTGCATCATCAGACCTTCCCACCATGGTTGAGGTTCTCGACGAACAGCGCCCCCTCAACGAAATCCCTGTTTCTCCTCCCAACGGCGAGAGCGATGATGATGCAGATGAAGCCGGCGCCTCTGACGCCAACAGCAAGGAACAGTTGACAGTATTCCATTCCCCCGAAAACTTCAATGTCAAGCATCCTTTGATGAATAAATGGACTCTCTGGTTCACCAAGCCACCGAGCCCAAAGGTTCGTTGCTCATCTATGCTTTTTTCCGAAAAAAATAAAATAAAAAAGATCGACACCTACTAATGCTAGCGCCAAATTTAGGGTGAGAACAATTGGAACGATCTTCTGAAGGAGGTGGTCACTTTTGACTCCGTGGAGGAATTTTGGGGTATCTACGTATGTTTCTCTCTCATATTCGAATTTCATTATCTTGTTATTAGCTTGCCACTTACATGCCCTCTTTAGAACAACATTGCCAAAACATCTGAGCTTGCCCTAAAATCCGACTACCACCTATTTAAAGCCGGTGTCCGTCCAGAGTGGGAAGACCCCCAAAACAAGAACGGTGGCAAATGGTCCTACCAGTTCAAGGAGAAGCGTGCCGTCCCCATTGATGAGCTCTGGCTGCACGTAATGCTTGCCGCCATCGGTGAGACCCTCGAAGCCGAAGACGACAAGGAGATTATGGGTGTCGTTGTCAACGTTCGCAAGGCCTTCTTCAGGATCGGTGTGTGGACAAAGTCTTCCGGTGGCGGAAAGACGGCCCCCTCCAGGGAGTCTCTTATGGAGATTGGAAGGAAGTTTAAGGAGGTATTGAGGTTGAATACGAACGAGCACTGCGAGTTCTCGGGCCATACCGAGAGTGCACACTCTGGGAGCACTAGGGCAAAAGCAAAATTCGTCGTTTAAACTACAATCAAGTACAGTCATATATCCAATTCTTTGTCTATAGGAGGCAAGTGACGCTCTGATCGGGCCACAGCAGCAAAAAAAAAAGAAAGGGAAAGAAGAAGCAAGGGCGCAACCTGATGGGTTTTCTGAAAAGCAATTTAACGAAGAAATGAATTCTAAACCCTCCATCTAGGGATGTGTGGAGTGAGGGTTTTCTTTTAAAAAGGTGTTTTTTTTTCCTAGGTATTTCAAGAAGCTTCAGATTTTTTTCACGATCGGTATTTTTACGATTTTTGCCAAGTTAACCTTTCGCCTTTTTTGTGCTTGTATCTTATGTCTTTTTCCTATGGGCGAGCACGGTGTTCTTTTTCTTTCTGTCCTCGTTTTCCTCGCTTCCTGTTTTTAACTTGAAGACCAGCTAGTTCTGCGCATATTATAGATTTGTTTTTCGCAAGCTTGGGATATCACGGGGGTGAGTAGGCAGGAGGCCTTAATTTGCCAAGCCCATAGTTCTCGATGCATGTCAGACGCACCCTGCTTCACATATGCATGCCAAGAGGTCAATGGTCGGTGCGAAACTTGTAACAACTCCGTTGAGTATTCGGATTACTGTCACACATCACCATTGCCGCTCAAGGTCCACACACAAACTGGGGTGGGTTTCAGTTCGAATCCAGCTCACACTTGGCTAGCTCATAGTTTATCATTAAGAAAACTCCTATCACACGTGCCCCCTCCCCCGCGCCCCTGGTTTCCTTCCCCGTCACTGACATAGGAAGAATATAACTCAAAATGAAATAGAAGGAAAATCGAGCTTTCAATGTCGTCTCACTCGATGAGACGGTGATGCAAGCATATCAGATGCATGTGAAATGGGGGATCGCAAAAGTGCAAATAATAGCTCAAATTGGGGCGCGGGAAAGCCCCAGTTGAAGAGGAAGAAGAAAAACGAAAGGAAAGAAAATAAACTAATTTTTTTGACCATAAAAATACATATCAGGGGATTGGGTAAGGGGATAATCTTTCAACATTATTTAGAATCGCCATGATTATTAGTGCTAAGGTGCAGCATAAACGAGAGGCAAGAGGGCAAGGAGAAGTAAGAGTGGAGGTTCCGACTCTAAGATAACGACAAAACCGCAGGCCTGCACATCCAAAAATGTCAGTAAGTATATCCCGAGTGATCACGTATGAAGCAACATACCCAGCAAGCACAACCTCATCCGTCACTGTGGTCCCACTACTCGTCAACACAACGTACACTTCCCCACCCAATCCCTGCGGAACTACACAACTCCCCGATGCAAGCGGCGCAAACTGGGTCCCCGCCTCACCGGACGTAAACGCACAGAACGTACTCCCATCCGCAAACGCTGTCGGGTCCGACAATGTCAATGTGGACCCTGCAGTAACTGTCGCAGCGTTTACAATATTCAGCGATGGGAACGCTTGAAGGCCGAGTGAAGATCCTGCAGGGCACTCTGTGATAAATCCTGCGGCCAGCGTGAAGATCTGCCGCGCGCTGACTGCGGCATCAAAGGCTTGCGGGACCGGCGACTGCTTGAGGGCCGTCCGGATGAAGGTTTGATGGCGGGATTCAACAGTAACGATTGAAGCTGCGGCGGAGAGAATCTTGCCGTCTGTAATGAGGGGAGCGGCACCGAGGTAGCTAAATGATGTGTGAGAGCTGGTATTTCTTTTAATATATGGACATAGGAACAGGAATTATCTTACGCGCTGATACCGACTGCCTCAAGAACCTTCGCAGCCGCAACCATAGACGCAGCATCTGTGAGCCCAAAGTTATAGGTGCAAGGCTGCACCGGTGTAGCCCCCGCACCTGCAATGGCGGCCATGAGAGCAGTTACATGAGTTGCCTCGGTGACTCCAATCTGCGTCAGTCCGTCGACATCTTCTTGTGTCAGGCCCAATGCAAGGAAGTCAGCGGCAGTGAATTTGGCGAATCCTTCTTTATAAAATGCAGATTCGAGGTGCTCGAGGGTCAACGCACTGCTAGTGGTTAGCTTTTTATTCAGTAGTATAGGCTACTACTATAGACTTACAATTGGAGAATATCTAGATCCGTCAGTGCCGGTGCTTCCTGCCTCTTAACAATTGGATGGGCGCCAGTTATGCTACTGAAGGCAGCAAACGCAACAACAACAGAAGTAACGATTTTCCGGAAGATAGTCATTTCTAGTTTGTGTTTGAAAAAATGCTCGCGGAGCCTTTGGTGAAAATGGGGGTATTAAATATTATTACTGTGTGCACAATCACAGATGGATCCCGTAAGAAAAGAAGAAGGAAGGGATTTCCGCCGGGGAATCTATCCAAGAAATGATTGTACTGAAATAAAATAAGATCAAGAGTAAAAGAGTGAAAAGAGAAGGGAGAATGAATAGGGCTGGACTAGTTGAGGAAAGAAGGTAAAAAATAATTTCAAAGTGGGGACTCGGGAGATATATATAAATCTCTTGTACTGCTATTTACAACAATTTGGTATTACAGGGCTGTGATCTAGGGGCTGCTATGCTAAGCATTGAGGGCTCGAGACTCAGGAGCGTCGGACGAAATCCCACAAAGCGCAAACGCAGGGTGGTAACGAGAAAATACGCAGTAACGCTAGAAACATCACTTCCATCCCCAGCCACAAGCTTCAGGAAGCATCTAGGGGTCGTTATTCGGCTGGAAGGACGATGGACCAGGAGGAGGATGTCGAGAGAGGTCATGGGTCCTGCCATCGATATTGTTGAAAGTGGTGGTCAAAGCCAGTGAGAATGAGATCACACTTTCCGCAGAGTCCAACAAAACGTCTGAATAGTGTTTGACAGCTCCGTGAGAACGCAGCAATGGCTGTGACTGCCACGGGGTAGACGTCATTCTTGAAACTGGTTAAGCCTCGCATCTGATGCAGGGCCTAGTCCTGACAGGGATCCCGCCGTTCGCTTCCTGAGCTTATTGGTTGCCTTATTTGGCCAAGATAGGCGCGCGGACCCTGGTTGCCCCAGCGTTAACTTACCAAGGGTTTGGCCGCATTTGGCTCGAAATAGTAGACGACGTGCAACGGGGTTTGTCTTCGTTTCTTACTTGCACTTCCAACTCTAGTACTCCCTAGCGATTTTAGACGAAATCACAACCAAACACGAGATAAACTAGAGACATATCTTAGATTCACCCGTTGATGCTTTCTTACCTGGCCAATTGCGAGGTCGGCCAGCAGATGATTCGAGATATGAGAAATCAGCCAAGTGGTTAAACCTTGAATCTTGAAGTGGTGATCTATTTTCAGGAAGAACGCAAGTAGAGAGGGGAAGGCTGAGTTAGATTTATAACTCTGATCAAGAAAAAGCCGCTTTCCTTTGCAACTAGCGCTTTCCTGATGGCTAAAATATCTAACTTCATGCCAGCTGTTCACACACAGATCCAATCGTTCACTATGACTCGCCTTTCAAAACCACTACACTCCAACAACGAACGGCCTTCCCGGTAGATGTTTGTAGCTCGAACGCCCTAACAACCTTAACTTCATCGTCGGGAGCAGAAATTTTATAACCATAAAGTCTCGTGCCCAGATTGTTCGTATTGATATCTGCATAGCCAACGGCCACCCACCCACTCAACTACAGCCGCTGGTAAATCGAAACAAGCTTATCTCTCCGTCCACAGCACGTGCCCCCCCCGAGCTTCAAATAGATGAATTCCAAATACCCCTCCCTCAGCCAACGGCGCAATACCCGCCCTGCCGGGCCCTAAATTCTCCGATGAGATGCGATGCAATATCTGTCTGCCACGCAAAGGATCCACAACCGCATGCTACAGCACCCTGTCCACGCTACATCTAACTCCACGGCCCAGGTAAACCTCAATCTACTACTTAAACTGCCCCCAACCCCCTCACCCGCCCCGCAACGCACGTACCAGGACCACACTCACAAAGAGTGGTTACCAGGGTATTCGACGCAAACCTGTCACACACGCAAGAGAGTCAGGGGGATCCATAGACCTCCAATTTCTATTCTTCTTCCCCACCAACTAGCTATTTGTGACAAGAACTACCACTGGAAAGATTATTGAGTTACTCCGAACCCACCTACCTCATTCCCCTTGGAAGAACTCACTTTGACGATATCAAGTAGTTGTACGGTCTGAGGCCTATAATGGTCCTCTGCCTTAGTTATAGTAGAACTTGAATCTAGCTCTGGGTTTCAATACGGAAGAATTCATTGCCTTTCAACACAGAATAGTCGGTATAGAGCACTCCCACGGAAGCGTACTTACTGTCACAAGTAGTAAGAGCTATCTATCAATAATCAGACACAATGCATATGAATATTGACCAAGCATGCGATGTCAGTATTACTTGATCCAGAATGTGATGTGTTTTTCAAACTTGAACGGTATAACAAAAATATTACACCAGTCTGTCGGGACTCAATCACAACCGGCCAGTCGGTGGTTCGATTTGTTAGCTAAAGGTTTTATCAGTTTATAATTCTAGGACAGTGCTCTCCGCGCACGAATTCTTTAATGAGTTTGGCGTGCGCAGAAACATACCCAGATTTACAAACACTGTAAAAGGGAAGTAAGGAATGAATGCAATAGGACTTTCTTCTTTCTTAACATACACTATACAAGCTCCTGAGGATGTTGGATCCCTAAATAGCTCAAATGCACAACCCCTTACCATTCAACCTGAAAACCAGACTAAATAAAATAAAAAACAGCACCCCCGCCCCAACCAAGAATCCTTTGTTGAACTAATTCCTTCATACTTCATATCTCATCCACATCGCAACATTACAGAAAAGCTGAGAAATATAGAAACAAAAAGTGTCACCAAGACCTCCTCTCCGAAGACAAGCCAGGTGAGAATACGGAATTAGCTGGCCAGCCTCCATCAAGAAAACATGGCAAATCAATCACCCAAGTTAATATGTTATGAAGAAAATAAAACACCAATTCATTCAAATAGCACTATTCAATACCACCCACATCCATTCGTACAGCTACCCAAATATGTTTAAGGACAACCATAAATAATATCCAAGCACATCTCTTATTCGCGTTGTTGCCATAAATGTGAGGGTCCTTACAGGGCATAAGGGTTTAGTGACCGGATAGTCAAGCAACTATACAAAGAGCCTATTATTAGCAATCGAATTTTCATTGATAGAGATTGGGGGAGTGGGGCATACGGAGGACTCTTGCTCAGCTCGGTCTTAAGGAAGACTGGAACCCTCGTCAGTTCCCTAACCTCCTGGATATAATCACTCTTTTCCTCGCGCAAGGTGAACATATGTAAGTATTTTTCCTTGTTAGAAACCTCCGTGCTGTCTGTCTTCTCGCCAATTGTAGTAACAGACATCTTAGGGTCCGAGCGAGTTCGGTGAGGAGTTTGTGCGCTGGAAGGTTTCGTCGGTGATCCAGGCATGCTCTGGGTTGGTCGAGTATTTGACTGTGGCGGTGCCAAAGATGATTGCTCAGGAACAGGTGCTTGCTCTTCTTCCTCCTCTTCCTCATCTTCTTCTTCTTCCTCGTCATCATCGAATAATGCATCCTGATCATTGATGGACAGAGAAGAGATTTCCATCATTTTGCGTTGTTTCTCTTCCGCCTCGTGAGCAGCCTTCTGTGCCGCAGCCTCGGCCTTCGCAGCAGCTGCAGCATTTGCCGCACGGAGGGCAGCACCGCCCTTCGGACGTTCATCCTCGGGAATGTATACATTTGATTGGACTCCTTTCTCCCAGTACAGCTCCAAAACTCGGTTGGTCTTGTCAAATTCAGCCTTCTTCAAGGGAAGCTGGTCACAATGCACACGTTTCTCAAAACCGTATTCGGGGATTAGAACATCGAACGCGGATTCGTAAACATTGATAACAATGGCCTCACAAATTAACTCACCACCCTGCTCCTGTCGGCGTTTGTCGACGGCACGGCAAAGCTCGATGTGAATACTTTGCTCCTGCGCGTTCTTCGCCGAATCTTTCTTGACATTACACTGCTCGGCAGTCTTGGCCAAGGACTCAATATCCTCGGTGAATTCGATAGCACCATCAGATAGAACAGCCTCCAACTGGCGCTGCACGATTATGTCGGTGTAACGGCGGATGGGGCTGGTGAAATGGGTGTATAAGGGAAGATTGTAAAGATAGTGGCCGTGTATTTCAGCTGGTAATTTACCACCAACGAAGTACTTGGCGCGTTGCATTCCCTTGATAAGGAGGGTTTCCATGCCCTGTGCTCGGGTTAGTATTGCGTGGTCATCATATGTCAGTTATGTAAACATACCATTCGCACAACAGGATCTTCAAGGCGGAACAAGCTCGTTTGAAGAGCTGCACTACTAGAGATATCAATAGTATGACCAAGACGGTTCATCCGTTCACCAAAGTTGTCTAGGCGACGCTGGTTAGGGCGGGCATGGCGGCGCAGCAGAGCCTTTTCGGGAAGGGCAGCAGCAATCTTTTGAGCAACAACCGCATTGGTCTTGACAAACAATTCCTCAAGGACCTCGTACGCAGGGCGGGAGTGGAAGATATTGTCTTCAATAGGAATATTCTCGTCATCAAGTAAAGAAACCAAGCGCATAGCAGGGATCTCGTCATTGTCAGCGTTGTATCTTTCCTTGCGGAGTTTACGTGTAATATCCTGGCAAAAGTCAGCTTAATTCATGTAAAAATGGATCGTTCAACACTTACGTGCAAGATGCCAATTTCCTCCTTGTAGTCTGCGGCGGTAGTTTCACCCCCGGCGTTCGAAATTATAGCATCAATATCACCGAACATAAAATTGGCATCATTCTTTATAATGGCCTTTCCCACCCATGTCTCCTCCTCAATGACCTTCCCATCCTTGGCATTGACTTGGAAAACAACACTGTATGTAAACCTATCCTGACCAGGCTTGAGGGAGATGAGTTCATCGGCTAATTTGGCAGGGAGCAATGGAACCGATCGGTTGATCAGCTCCACTCCAGTACCTCTCTTCTTTGCTTCCCTATCTACCAAAGAGTTGGGCTTGACGAAAAATGACACATCTGTGATATGAACACCAATTTCCCAAACTGTCTCAGAAACCTTTTTGGTGTGGAAAGCATGGCCGATAGCATCGGTATCCTTGGCATTAATACTGAAAGTCTTGAGGTCCCTGAAATCTTTACGCGCAGAAACGACTTCTTCAGCCTCTGATTCAACGGTCCAGTTGTCGAATCCCACGTTGCGAATTACCGCGTCCGAGAAATCGTCTGGCCCAAAGTTGTTATCACGGAGGAGAGCATCGGTTTCAACCTTCATATCTCCCATTTCCCCGAGTTGCTCAAAAAGAGTACCGAAGGGATGGAGAGAGGTAATTGGCCAACGCTTAATACAAGCAACAAAAATACGGTTTGCATAGGCCTGGTGGTTCTCAACAAAGTCACGCGGCGCCTGTTCCGTAGGAATGGCAATCAGAGGAACCCTCTTATCTGTGGGCTTAAACCAAACAATCTTAGGCTTATCCTGCACTCTTTCGGGCTGAGACGGTCTTCCAGAGTGGCCTTCACGGGCTGCGCGCTCGGCTTCCTGCTTCTCCTTGGTAGCTTGACTACTAGGACGTAACAGACCAAGAGTACTAAACGAAAGTCAGGTTAGATACGAATGGAACCATATTTATAACTGGTCATAACATACCCAGAAAACATCTGCCCGGCGACTCGCTCAATAACAGCGACGATGTGCCCAGCAAATAACGGCTTCTGCTCATCACTAACCTCCTCCTCTTCGACCAAAAGCAAGCTCTGCCCCTCCACCTCCACATCATCGTTCTTCTTCTGGGTAGGTCGTTGACGAAGACTTCCTCTCCTCTTGATACCTCCTGTTTGCTCTTGAGCACCGTCTGTACTAGCACCGGTGTCGGCGGAAGTACTAGTAGGTGCATTTGAAGGGCCCCCTCTAGTGTCGCTAATGTCTTTGCGCTTTTTCTTTTCCTCTTTCTCACGCTTCTGACCCCAAACTTCATCGACATCGAGAAGCTCGACGGCAACCAAATCACCTTCCAAGGCCCTGTTTCGGTCCTTACTTCCACAAATGAAGATGTCGGCGTCCAAGAGTCCATCCTGAGTAGAAACATACGCGTCACTTCGGTTCTTCTTGTTGACCCTCAAGATACCAGACACCAATTGAGCATCTGCCAAGAGCGCCGGCAAGTTAGCTTGCGGAAGATAGGGAGTGAACAAAGTCTTCCTCTGTTGTTGTTGCTGCTGATTAGACATATTCGGCCCTCCAACCTGGCCCATCTGTCCGAGTGTCATGCTTTGGGCGTTCAATGCTGCCTGTTGCATCTGAAGCTGGTTGAGTGTCTGTTGCTGCAACAATCCCGGGTTGAGTATCGGCTGTCCCATAAACATATTTTGCCCAGGTCCAGGAAGCATCAGTCCCTGTTGGTTAGGGAAAGAGAAAGCCCCAATCGAAGCCCTCGCCCGGTGCCCTGGTTGAAATCCCATACCTTGAAGGTTCTGAAGGTCAACTGAAGCATTTGGCTGATGACCCTGCTGTGGATTCTGATTCTGGTTCTGGTTGCGCCAGTTACCCTCATAATTTCTTGAGCCCTGGCGGTTATGACCTTGGAACCCAGAATTACTGCCACGACGCTCCACATTACCGCCTTGTTGATTTCCACCTTGTCCTGAAGAGGCTGCTCCTGCACCGGCATCATTCGTAGCCATAGGTGGGGGGAATTGAAAACCTCCGATGCGATTACCACCTACAGGGTTGTTGTTCCTGCCGTTCATGACCGCAAGACTCTGGCTTCTTCCGTGCCCACCTCTTCCACCAGGTCTAGGAGGCGCAAGTGAAGTAGGTTTGTTGATTGCCGGAGTTGTCGCTGTAGCAGGTACTGAGCTGTTAGCAGTTGCAGGGCTAGAGCTTTCTCCAGCAGGCGCCGGAGTGGATGTTGGGCTAGCACCGCTGGTCGCTGCTGCTCCAGGAGCAGGGAACTGAAAATTGGCCTGTCCCCTCTGTGCTTGTGCTAATTGAGCAGCTTGAATCGCTTCTGGAAGAGCAAGTGAGTGTCTACGTTGATGGCCACTGCTGGCAGCACCGCCTTGTCCGGCTGGTCCACCGGCTGGTCGGCGCTGAGGTGCAGCACCACCGCTTCCTGTTGAGTTAGAGTGCCCTAGGGAGAATTCACCAAAAGCTCCGGCAGCACCCGATGAAGGGGCTGGGGGAGGTCCGCCAGCAGCAGCACCCATACCTGGCATAGCAGATTGGTTGCGCCTATGGGCAGAAGGCTGAGTAGGAGCACCCTGTGGCGCAGAACCTTGCTGGTGCTGAGGGAACTGGAAGCTTCCCTGCTGTTGTTGAGGTGAAATATTGGGGATTTGATGTGGGACGCCGAAATTCTGTTGCTGTATATGAGCCTGTCCAGGAAGCAGCCCCATGTTTGCGTACTGTTGATGTGCTGTGAGCATCTGTTGTTGCTGTGCTTGTAGCATCTCGATCTGTTGCTGAAGAGCCAATTGCTCCACTGCGCTCCTCTGTAAGCATGCTTCATGATAGGCAGGGTCTATTCCACCTCCTCCGAATCCTTGGGGACGGAACGGGTTTTGGGCAGCTTTTTTGGCCTCTGCCTGATGATGAAGAGAAATAGACATACTCATGAGCGGGGTCAGCTCCGAAGGCGACCTCCTATGTGCAATATGCAGCCTGCGACCTCCCGGCCCAGTAGGCTGCAGATTGTTGTTCTGTTGTTGTTGCTCCATTTTCTCGTTACTAATGGGGGGTGTAAAATGTTCTCAAGTTAGCCAAACATTCTTTTCAAAATACAATCTGAACAGACAAAAGCTCAGTTGGCAGTAGACTTTATTTGGATTACTAATTCAGGATGGGATGGGATGGGCTTTCTATGTAATAGTGCAGTAGATTAATAGTGAATCGACGGGGAATTACCTTAATAAAAAGAGACCGTTCAGTTGATTTAAACTATGGCGGAATATTTGACCAGGGAAAAACCGGAGATCAATGCCGATTATACCTGAGAAATCTAGACGAGAAACCAAATTTCAAGAACCTCCTTATCAGAAAACAATTACAATGTAATACGTGAGGCAAGGCAACAAAACTAATGTAGCATACCAAATGTCGAATAGCTTTGTTTCAATATTTTTTTTCAATTCGTTGCAAGTATGTTTTCAAATGCAGTCGTAAGAAGTAGAAATTCAAGCAGTTGGTAGTAGTTAGAAGTGAAAGAGGTTGGATTGATTGATTTGAAACGTTATCCAAAAAAAAAAAAAAAACGCAGTAGCAAGTTGAAAAGTAAAGAAGAAAATTGGATTGGATCCTTTTTTTTTCTTATCTTTTCCTCTTTTTCCCTTGTATCTGGAGATGGTCGATTAATGGAATCAACGAAATACGAATCTCAAGGAGGGACTGTGATGAGTTGTAATGTATGTTGACTGCTAGCTCTGGTTGCCAGCTTTTGTGAGATCACCGTGGAGCAAGTGACTGCAAGCGATGTCTATTTTGAAGTTGCGTCGGAGCGCGCAGTTATTGGAGTAATAGGCGATGGTGGTTAAGGGAGAGGCGGGTGATGTAGTAGTAGTAGTAGTAGTAGAAGAAGGGAGAGTCGATGGATGATGGGAAAGAAAGGAAGGGTCACAACGAGAGGTAGGAATGGAAGAGAGTAAGAGATCGTTATTAGGGAGGGTGAGAGTTTTTTTTTTCCCTTTGGTGGGATAGACGGGGGGGATGTCTGTGGGTTTTATTTGATACCACAATATTGTGCGCAATGTCGATTGGTTGGAGGGGCAGGGTTTGGCTCTCCGGGCTAAGGAGAGGGGTGGGCTAATCAGATACGCTTGTTAGAAGGAGAGACTTGACTAGGACAGAGACATGTATGTGTCCAAATGGACGAACAGATAATCGGAGGGTGGGAGGAGGGACGGGACAAGGGATGACTGGGGGCGGCGAGGGTTGACCGATTGACTGGTTTACTGAAGGAAGGTAGGATAAGGCAAAAGCTGAGCAATGGCAAGGGTGTACGAGGAGGGGAGTTGGCAGGCACGGACTCCCGTTGGGTATTGAACGTTTTAGGGTGTGGAGCATCACTGACAACGTGAGGGAATGGGCTGCGTGTTCAGAATTGGCAAAGCGGGAATGAACAAGCACGCTAGAAGAACTAAGGGCGCCATGTATCAATCTGGTCTCTCGCATACCTTTGACAATAGAGTATAATGTGTGTAGTACAGTAGGGCACGCCGTACTAGAGAGTGACAAAGATGTGCCTTCTGAATAAGAGATAGTTAAGAAGGTAGGTGAAGGAAAAAAGGAAGGGAGGATGGAATTGAGAGATGAGGAGGGGTGATGAGGAGGAGAGCATTAGAAGGTCAAGGCCATGTTATGACGAGAGCTCGATGATCGATGGAGTTTGAGCAGTTTGGCGGCGAGGGGTTCCTGTGCGTACCGGGATTACCGAACCATCCATCATCGGATGGCGAAATGCAAACAAGCGAACGAATTTGGCTAACTGGACTCGGGAGACGGAAAGACCTCTTGCGACGCTTGGCATGTGGTGGGGAAAGAACCTAGCTAGAGCTTTAGTTTTTAGTTCAACATGCTCTAGAGTACCTAGAGTGCTCTCTACTTTACTTTACAGACAGCTGTGTGCACATCACACATGCCTCTCTCCTCTCAGGTCTGACCCGACACATCGAGTTGGTTCTGGATATCAAACCCTGGTGACAACGGTTGTCGCGGTCAGTCTGTACCTGTCTCTCAAGAGGATGTTGTCATTCCGTGCATGCCCTTTCCCCAGCCTCCATACCTCACAACGCTTAAGCTTGAGAAGACTTGTTCTAATCGGATCTTTCCGTTCCCCACACTGTCGACGACATCGCGGACTGCCCAATCCTATCTCAAAACACTTAAAACACACGTGTGTTGGTCTATTGGCAAAATATTTCCATAAAGTCGAGTATAAAGACCACAGGCAGATGAGATTAGAAGAGTGCCATTACATAAGATTGTTTACCGGGCTAAGCCTGCCATCTAAAGACAGTTGCGGAGTGCATACTGCTGTTCCAAGTCACAACCATGCAGTATCACCTGACGGCGCGGCGCGTCGAGTGAGATCTACCGTCGGGCGGTTGATGTTTACCCATGTAACAGCTTCCACGTACCGCGAATACGGTACAGCCGCCGGCCAACCCTTTGTGACCAGGGACATGTTTGTTTCCGTGGATTTGTCCAGAACAAGTACCTGTCCCAGATAGAATAATCGAGGGTCAAGCCGTGATCCCAGAACAATGGACATGTGCTTCTACTGCGTGAATGAGCTCTTTGTCAATCTCGAGGTCTAACACAACTAACTCAGCTACCACGACAGAATACCATATCAACCCGATGATTAAAAACATCTCAGTATATGTGCTACTTTCGCCGGTCGTTTCGGCGAGGCCTTTTCGCTGAAACTACATGTAGGCACATACATGTAGATAACAGCCGAACATATGGCTGCCACGAGGAAGAAGTGCTGCCATACATACACACAAAGACTACCGAGGGGAGATCCAAAGAGGCATGGTATGTAACAAGACACATAGGAGAACACAGGATTAATTGTCGCTATATTCGGTATAATCGGCAAACTATACAAACTCATCCAAAGAGAAAAATGTTGTTTAGGGGTCGCGTTACAAATAAACATGGTAACACAGTCCTTAGTTTCTACTCGTCTTAGCCAGATTAGGTAGCAGGAATTGATGCTTGAAGGCTGTGTATATGTCCCAATGTTTTATAATAGCTAACAGCAGATTCACATAGGATCCAGCTCTTGAAGTATACCAGCGAGCCCAATACGACCTAATATACCGAGTGATCTATTATGAAGGGATCAGCGAAACCGATATCGATCTGGATAATGAGACATTTAGATGCATGTACTGAAGTGCATCTACTTAGTCTCTTACCAATCCCTTATGAGCAGCTTGCTGCTCGCCATAGGGTCTAGTGTGGCAAATGCCGCCGAGGAAATAGTAAGCATATTTGACCCCCCGAGCACCTTTCTCCACTAGAATTAGCTTACGAGCCATCAGTTTCAAAAGATTATTATGAGCCTTCATACATACATGTATCTAATAGTAGCATTTCATACTTCGTTGGTCCAGCATAATTCCGCCAGCCCTGAATTCCTAATACAAGTTGAATGTGCCAAGATCGAGCCCGGAGAGGCACCTCGGAGGTTTGAGGTTGGTACCATTTTTATGAATCTCTGAAGTATTGACTGAGCAAGGTCCGAGGAAGGCCCAAAGAGACCACATGACATGAGAAAACCCGTTGCCCTATTATTTCGCTTCGTTATGATATCGCTATTTTATAGTGTTTTCCCGGGGGTTTATAACTGATAGGGTCAGGGTTTTCGTTATTACTAGACGAAGCACAAACCAGGAATCGAGCCCACCGGTACATGTACGCCGCTCTACTTTTGTTTTACATATATTTACATATATAGAGTACTCTATTACACTCTCTACATTCGAATCTAAACTACATGTAGATACATACATGTATGTATGTAGGTGCATGTAGGTACGTAGGGCATGCATACAAATGTGGAGATGACTGGATGTCGTCACCACGTTTGCCCTGTGAGAGACATTAAAATAAGGTTATATTTAAGTCTAGTACCTGCACACACCTAATATAGTTCCTATTACCCAAGCACTTACACCAAAAGAATCAGTATCGAAAGTTTAGGTTCATTTCTAGGATTTTAATGTAAAATATTTACATATGGGAAACTTGACTTTTATAGGCAAAATATCAACCTGAAATCCCGAGAATCATAAGGTACAATATATCTTTCTGGAAGTTGTTGCGGTCAGTAATTATGAAAACAGCTATAGCCGCATGTAATTCGGGTTAGCTGAGATGTATGTACAGTAACGACATAAGCTATGATTAGTGACTCGTTCCTAACTGCGGGCAAGGGACAAGGGTCCATTTAGCCTTTGTCTCATTTGATAGCCTGGGAGTATGTTAGTAATAATGACTTCATATGCCTACATATATATATTTGAGCGGAGAGTCAATTAATTTATAACCTCATCCCTTAGTAATGCCTTATAAAGTCTCAACCTCAACTCTACATAATCATGGCAGGACATTGACTTTGTTCGTTTTGCATTACTAGCGTAGGGTGA
Organism: Morchella eximia; assembly: GCA_024713935.1. Taxonomy (NCBI): domain Eukaryota; kingdom Fungi; phylum Ascomycota; class Pezizomycetes; order Pezizales; family Morchellaceae; genus Morchella; species Morchella eximia. Next base: position 799,792 of record JAMGZG010000003.1, read on the forward strand.
ATTCTTTTGTATATCATAAGTACTGGCAATGAGCGGCCTCTGGACGCCCACTTATGTTGATTAATTGAGTCTAAAAAGATATGAATCTGAATGAAGAACATGGCCGTGATTTATGAGCTTCCGAGTGCAATGTAATCAGCTTCGGGCCCCCTATACGCATACTTTATTTTAAGTAGAACCTTGATCTATAATATCCTTTGAGCGTATGTGTACAGTATATGTAGCTGTTTGTGATCAATGATTACAGTACCTAGTAGATTCTCGGCGTTGCGAACGGGTTGAGCGAGTGATTGATCATGAACAGTACAGAGCCTGCAGGGATTATCTCACACCTCCGATGCATGCAACAAGTCCAATTCCGGTCTTACTTGATACATCCTGTAGGTACATACATACAAGCAGATCTTTCTGTCTATCCGCCGACATGTGGCAACTTCGTATCTCTGGAGGCTCTCGTCGCTCTCGTAGCATAAAACACAACTGTTGAGTGATCCATACATACGTTAGCCGAGGTCCCAACAACAAAACTGGACACGGTATCTATGCGCCAAGAAAATGGAAAAAAAGAGCCAGCTCGGGACTCTTTCCAGTCTCGATTCTTCACATAAGACTGTCCCAGATCTAGTTCTGTGAATTCAACTCCTTATCCCACATCGTCGGCCCATCCTATCAACTATTATCAATTGCAATGATTTCCCTTAAGATTGAACCTAGGGGTGTGTCTTTTTCTTTCCCGATTGATTGCTAGAGAGCGAGAGAGAGAGAGGGGCTTCTGCTGACACTCCCGGATATCCACTAGGTCGTCCCATTAGGAACCTCCCATCATCGATTGAGATTGATCTGGCAACCTGCACTACGGAATCGCTCTACACGCGTCTTTCTGCAGCAACTGGCCTTTCCCGTGACCGTCTGAGACTCACAAAGGGTAGTGATGGTAGCGTTATTCCCGTAAAGAAGGATTCCGGTAAAGATGTTATGGTGGAGGAGCTCGGACTCCTGAAAGACAGCAAGATCTTCGCCAAAGATTTAGGTAGGTCTTCTCATACCCTACCCCCTGCTCGCGTGACGTAGAGTACTAATCTTTGCCCAAAGGTCCTCAGATAGGCTGGCGCACTGTCTTTCAGATCGAATACATCGGGCCTATTATCATGCACCCTTTGGCATTGCTTTACCTCCGCCCTTACCTATACTCCAACTCACCCCTTAACCCCCTCTCCCACATCCCATACTTCCCCACAGCAGATGCTATACCACCAGCAACAACAGTCCAGAATGTACTGTGCATACTTACAACCCTGCACTTTGTCAAACGCGAGCTTGAAACCACATTTGTCCACCGCTTCTCGGCAAACACCATGCCGTTTAACTATGTATTCCGCAATTCCGCGCACTACTGGCTCCTGAGCGGTCTCTTGATGGCGCTGTTCCTTTACACGCCTGCACCCACCACTGCTGGCTCTTGGTGGCCAAGTTCCTTCCGCGCTGAGAACAACCCCGCGGTTCTTTACGGTGGCATTGCACTGTGGATGTTTGGGCAGATTTCAAATTTTGCAACCCACATGACATTGCGCTCACTCCGCCCTAAAGGATCCAGCAAAAGAGCTATCCCGACGGGCTATGGGTTCGACACGGTCACGTGCCCGAACTATAGCTTTGAGGTTTTGGGCTGGTTGTCGGTATGGATTATTTCGGGAGGAAACTGGTCAGTGGGTCTCTTTATCGCCGTGGGTGGGGTTACTATGGCCAGATGGGCGATGAAGAAGGAGAGGAGATACAGGAAAGAGTTTGGGAGTGCATACAAGAAGAAGAATGTTATGATTCCATGGATTTTGTAAAGCTATTTAGATATCATGAGGGCCAGTAGGATAGTTATTAGAAATGTATGGTATACAAGAGGTGCCTGATTATGGATAGTAATGCGTAACTTTATAAATTAGTCGACTAAAAAAAACATAACGCCAATTGCCTCTACGAAACCAATATTAACTACAGCTACTCTTCCATAGCTTCATCCAAGACCCTCCTCCTCTCCAATGCCATTTCCAATTCACCAACCCCCCACAGCCCTCCCTCCCTCCTCCACACCTTCACCTGCTTCTCCACAAACTCCGTCACGCCCTTCATCCCCACCACCAAAAACCCCAGCTCCTCCCTCTCAACATCAAACACCTCCCACCACCCCCCCGGCAACTTCACGCCCTCCTCCCTCGCCGCCAAATACACGGCCGCAACCGCCAGCGAGTTTGGCTGATGCGTCAGATACAGCAAACCCGGGCTCACCAGCGCATCAGTCAAATACCCAAACGCCCTCCTTACCACGGCGCCGTCCAGCGCGTCCAGCGCCTGCAGGTAGTTTATGGCCAGCGCATACGGCAGGCTGACGGCCGTCTGGAAGCCCGTCGCTCTTAGGATCTGTGTTTCTGCGGCGAGCAGCGCGGTGCGCGCGGCGTAGTAGGTGGACTCGGAGACGTAGTACTGTTCGGGGGTTATTGCTGCCGCGGCGGCGGCGGCTTTGGATGGTGGAGGGGAGATGGGGGAGGGGGAGGGGCACGAGAGGAGGTAGGTGGTGACGTTGATGATGTCGCGTGGCTTGGTGGGGTGCTCGGTGAGCTTTGTGGAGAGGTAGAGGGCGCCGTGGACGGTGGGGAGGAGGGGGTAGGCGCGCAGGCTGGAGAGGAGGTAGAAGCGCTGGAAGAGGATTGAGGCTGTGGCGATTGTCTTTTGTGGTCTATGGAGGGCGGGTTAGTATAAGCTGTCGGCAGGTTTTGTGTGTGTGTGTGTGTTGGGGGAGGAAGAGGGAGAGGAGGGAGGGGAACTGACAGTTGCAGAAGGATTCCGGCGGACTGGAGGAGCGTGCAGCCGGCCCATCGGAGGGTGGTTTCGAGGTCGGCGGGGACACCGTCGGCGCGGCTTGGGGAGGAGGCGAGCTGCTCGGCAGTGGCGAGGGGGTTGCAGAGGAGGGAGACCATGGTATATGAGGTTTTGCGAATGGTGGTGGTGGGATTTGAGTAGAGTAGTTGTGAGCTCGCGGTTTGGAGACGTGGTGAGGCTCTGCGGTATCCTTGTTGTTGGAGTGGATATGCATATACACGAGATATCACTCGCTTGGACCAGGGGTGGGTGGGTTTGTGAATTACATGCAATTGTGGGTGGGTGCTGGTTGTGTGGAAATGTTGTGAAATTAGGTATTAGGATGCTTATCTGCTGACGATCTAGAGTTCTGAAGAAGTTTAATTGATCTTACGTCTGAGATGCATATTCTTATCGAGTCCTAGAAACATACATACATAGTGCCTGAAACCAGAGAGAGGGATTCATATGAAATATTTAAACGATGGTATTTGTGCACATGTACTTAGCTGGCATAGTCCGTTCGCGAACAATAGCATCTGAGAAATAATTAATACATGTAGTTGTCGAGATACTAATCGGCTCTGGAAACATCTATATCTAGACGATAGGAAAGTCAAACTTTCACAAACAGCTAGAGATGTGAGAGTGGTAATATAAAAGCGAAATTTGTGTGCAGAAACCAATGAAACGAATTAATCCGGAACTTAAAATGCTCTTGATGAACGAGTGAGATCCTATGACTCTGAAACGCTCCCTCGCCCGCCATCACCCGCCCAAATGGATATAGCGTGTGGGGTGAGTAGACCGCGTTTCATAACCGATTTTCTCCAAGCTCCATGTAGGAACTTCGACGTGGCTATAAGAGGCATACTTGGTCTTTCCCCGAGAACACAGGGTTTCTCTTTCCTCCGAGAACGCAGCGCTCCCCGAGGCGACAACAATTCTGGGTGTCGAGTGGCTACCACATGGACTTGACCTGCCGGCTACTGGGACAGGCCTTTGAAATGTCGAGCGTCTCACCTTGGTTTCTTTCAGGACTGGAGTATGGCCGAAGTCTTGTGGATCATGGCAGGGTCACCGCGGGAGAGAGGGTCGTCCCCCGAGTAGTCATAGCTCTAAACCCACAGCTCTAAACCCACAGCTCTTAGCAATAATGCCAGGCTGTATACCTACTGGCGCCGTAGAATATAGGGATTATTAAACCCGTCCCAAGCAGCCAACAACTTGTACTACAATTACAGCTATTTACATGGCATAGTGCATCTATAAATTTACGAGTATTCGTCCTGGCTACCCAGGACCTCGTAGATGATACACCTACCGCTTTTCTCCCCCGCAGAGCCCTCCCTCGGTAGTCTGAGTATCGTATACCCGTTCTCGCCGCCATTCAGCGAACCATGGGCATTCGCGCCCCAGCTGATCGGGGAGTTTTCAAAGCCATGCACCGTGATGGCCGCCCAGCCATCCTTCCCGTCCATCGAAGCGCTACACAATCCCCCCCGCTCATTAGCACACCCGCACACACCGCACTCGGAAGATTCACAACTTACTTCACAGCCCTCCACAACCGGCCAATCCACGTAGCAGGCACCATCCCCCGCCACGTCAATCTCATCACACTCCCCGCCACCCCGTCCTCAACCTCATACGTCGACAGCAGTGGATCCACAGTGTCCCCCACCCTCACCCGATCCGCCGCCGCCGCCGTCCCCAGCTGTACCATCGCAAGCCACTCATACACGCCCAGCGCCCATTCGCGCCACATCTCCCTATGGAACTCCGCTTTGTCTGACTTCCCCCCACCGGCGATTCGAGAGCCTTCCGGCGCCACCAAACCGGGCACCAGCACATCCGTCTTGGCCACAACAGCCGGCATCTGCATCTCGCGGGGCAGCGCCGACAGCGCCGATAACACGGGGCACGACACGGTTTCTGGCATCTTGGCCTGATTGAGGTCGCAGAACAGCCATGTCACGGGGTCCTTGAGCACGTTTGCGAAGCTCCAGACGAGGCGGTCAAAGTTCTTTTTACCGGGGGACATGCTTGGGTCTCGGAGGTTGTGTTCGACGACTATTTTTCCTAATCTTCAGTTTTTGAGGGAGGGGAGGAGCGGGGGATGGAGGAGGGAATAGAAGAGAAGCATACGGTATCGGCGAGGCCGCTTGCTACCAGCCGTGTTTCCAAAGCGCGCAGGTTTTCCGACCAGCCCCGCGGTCTCATACGTCTCATGTCTCAGCGAGAGCCTTAGGATTCCGGAGGTGAGTGTATAGATGTTATCCGCATCGACCCTTCCCTGGGATAGCATAATCACGTCTCCTACATTTATTCACACGCCGTCGTTAACCCTCACCCACCACCACCACCAATTGCGGGGTGTGCCGGACGAAACGAACCCGACTTGATATACTTATTCAGAAACCCCGTCTCCAGCAGCGCCGACAGAGGCGCCCGGAAGCGCCAGCACCGCAGCGGCTGCGCGAGCGCGGGGCCGAGGCCGGCGGAGATGAGGGTGTAGAGGTCGGTGGGGAGGACGAGGTCGACGCGGTGGTTGTAGGTGTGTGTCTGGATGGTCTTGTCGGGGGACTTGTTGAGCGTGATGTGGAGGCGGGATGACGGCGCCATTGTTCTTGTGTGCCTGTGTGGGGTGGTGTTGATGGGGTGTTGGTGGGGGTGGAAGGAGGTTGCTTGGAATGTTGGAATGTGAGGATGGAGGATGGATCCCTGATGGGTTGGTTGTGTTGGAAATGCTTGGCCTGTGAGCGAGTGATGGGGTGTGACGCTGGTGGTGTTTGGAGATTGGTGGTCGTGGGAAGGGTTTGAATTTTGTGATGTCTCTGGGTGTAGCACAGTAGCGTTATGGCTTGCCAACGGAACATTCAAGTTCTATCGGTATGGGAGGACAAAGGTGTGCTTCTTGATACATGTATTATATGACCCTCCTATCGTATTTCCGTCATACTTGTACAAGAGTACAAAGTACGAGCTCGTCAAAAAAACCAAAACCTTGGATTCCAGTCACAAAGCGACCATGATTCATCACTTCAGTAAAATACAAAGAAACAGATACTTAGTACACACACGTAGTCCATAATTCCCTACAGTACGTCCCCCAGGATCTATAAAGCACTTCACAGGAAGACATCCGCCCAATCCAGTCCCCAAAAACACATAGCCCAGTCACCTGACTCGCCTCCCTCCAGCACACAGCCAAATACCACTTCCGGCCACCAACACACATGGGCGAGTGGTCTAACGGTTAACCCTCGCCAAAGAACACCGCGAGGTTTAGCCCTGCTTTCGATTACAGAAGGCCAGGGTTCGACCCAGGGGTGGGAGTAGTGCGATTTCGTCCCGGAAAGGCACAGTACTTTTTGTAATTTTTGCGTAAGAGGTGTGAGGGGGTAAAAGAAGAAGAAAAAAACACCCTTATATTTAATTTAATCTTACCCCCCGTATGGTAAATATGTCTACGCAGAAGACGCTCAACGGCAATGGCTGCTATGTGCTCCCCGCTCACATGGATTGATCACGTCAAAATCTGCCAGGGTAACTTCTGGTATATTATAAACTCATCTTACTGCTGCTACAAAGTATATCTAATATATACTGCCCTTAGTTCTGCGAACCTACTCGCCCTCTGATTGGCCAAGAGCAGAACCTAACCCTGACAACGGGCTCACCCAAAATGCCACCCCCCAAATGCCACGGAATGTCAAATTCAACTGCGGCTTTATACTGGGGGGTATTGCGCACGATTATAAAAATAAAAAAAGACCCCAAGCGGTACGTTTTGGATGGTTATATTATCTCTTCTTTCATACACAAAAAAAGAACAAAAAGTACTGTGCCTTTCCGGGACGAAATCGCACTACTCCCACCCCTAGGTCCAACCCTAGCCTTCTATAATCGAAAGCAAGGCTAAACCTCGCGGCGTTTTTTTGGCGAGGGTTAACCGTTAGACCACTCGCCCATGTGTGTTGGTGGCCGGAAGTGGTATTTGGCTGCAAGTGCAATGATAATTCCCTTAACCTCGTAGGCAAGTACGACAAGACACCATAAGACCATGTAGCTTAAGTCTTGTATCAAGCCCATATGTATCTAGAAAACATACGCCGGCATATCATGAAAATTGAGAGACCATTCACGATACCCAGTACAAAACCCATAGCTTAAGCCGAAAATATCGAACATAACACTATAGACCTAAAGCTCGAGGTCATAGCATACATGTACTTGTGCTTACATACTACCGCAATAGTAGTAGTAACTTGCAAGCATAGGCGTCCGGACGTCTGCGTAGAATGCCGGAAAGGGCCCTCGCTATTTGGCGAGGGGGCATAATCATGGAGAGAAAAAAGGATGTCTATTCAATGACTATAGCTAGATACGGACACAGTACAATAATTTCACTGAGACGCTTCAAGAGGGGGGGGGGGGGGGGGGCACATGGGCTCAGTTTGTTTAGTTATGTAACAAACACCAGCTTTATAGTTGTCATGCCCATGCCTGCCTCTATTCAGATTCCGTATTGAAATACACCACCGCACACACACAAGAAAAAGAAAAAATATAAACAAGAAATTTTGTAGTACGTTCACCCATATACACACTGAGGTAACATATCATACATCAAAAGAAGAAGAGGAGGAAAGAAATATGGCCACCCCAAATACACCAAATGTAATGGCAAAGAACTACCATGCAACCGCAAAGGAAAAAAAGAGAGAAACAGAACTAGGAACGGTTTTTTTTAATGCTCTATCCCATGAGACAAAGAAGGAAAAAGAAAGAAGAAATAAATGGGGTTGATTGGAGGCCTCCCAAAAAAAACGTCCTTTAAATAAAAATGCAGAAGGAAAAAAAGGAAAAAAGAAAGAAAAAACGCCCGAAAACACCCACGCTTACGAGAAGAAATATTTACTCCTCTTGAGATCCTCGACCTTGAATTCGCCCTTAAATTGATAAAATAAATTAGAATTCTATCTAGCTTCAATGATGGGGACTATTTTTGAGGGGCTTACCTTTGGCGGCAGGTCTGGGAACTTCAAAGGCATCCAGATACGAGTTACATTAGGCTTTTGTTTCGAGGCGCTCCTTTTCTTTGGGGTTCCGAAGGCTACAATATCTTCCTCAAGTTCTTCGTCACCCGCCAAGTTGGGATTCATAGTTTCATCAACAGCCGTTTCACTGTCGGCCAACACAGGGTTGAGTGTATGAAGCTCAAGATCATGGTCTTCCCCTTCTGGGTGCTCCGGTTCGACCTCATCAGGCGTCTCCTCTCCAAGGCTTCCGAGCCCGCCCATTCTCTCTACTAGAACACTTGGTGTGATCATTTCCTCTCCCATCTTCCTCTCCTCTTCGTTCTCACTTTCGAGGAGAACGGCTCTCTTTCTCTCCCAGTGGAGATCCTCTAGCATAGTAAGGGCCATCGGTCCCCTGTTGGAGACTTTCTTCTTAAGAACGTCTCTGCTGTAGCTGTCCCGGAGCTCCTTGACAGCAGCCGAGATAGGATGTGCAGCGTCGAGTGAGGCGAGATACATGTGACCTTTGTAACGAACCTGAAATTCGGCCTTGAGATTGTTCATGACCTCACTCGAGTGTAGATCAATAAAAGCTTCTCGCAAGATTCGATTTAACGTGTCAACATCTGACGGATGAGTCCAGAAGGAGTCGTGAACACTCGCGAACGTAAGGTTTTCGTCGTAGCATCTCTTTGCGCTCAAGAGCATATGGGTCGCGTCAAGAGAGTGAATGAAGTTCGGTGGGAACGCCATCATCTGTTTCCTTGAGTTGATCTCGTCAATGACGGAGGGATCGGTGATGTAAACGTTCTGAAGGTTGGTAATGACAAGCTGTACTTTGTCATGTCTATATGGCTGCACGACTGGAAGTCTCAGGGGAGTTGTCCAGACCACACTTGTCATGAAGTGTATATCCTTCTTCTTTCGAGCTTGGGGTAGCTCTACATCGCCATCATCCTTCTTCGACCTCCTTCTTGGTTTCTTCGGCGCGGGGATATCCTCACTCGACATACTCTGGTCTATTTGGCGAGGGGAAACTGACAATGAAATACGTTTTGCGGAAGACCCTAACCATTCCTGGATTCGACTTGCCCCGTAAAACATGGTGGAAATAGATTCAAAAACCTTAGTCGTGAGATAAAGAGCCATATGAGGCAATGAAAACTTTGAGTTTGGTTGTTTGTACTCAGCCAGCGAGGGTAAATCTTTGAGCTGACTCAAAATCTGTTCCTTTGCTCCAATGAATGTAACACCGTAGACGTTTGTCATGACTGTCTGCTTGACAACCTTTCTGGAAATCTTGTCATGTAGAATTTGGGCCATTTCGTCGCCCCTTTCAGCATCACGCTTGACGGCTTCTGTAACTAGCTGAGACACACCAGTGTAGACATCGGAAGGCTTTTCCGCGGGTATGAGATTCACTTGAGCTGCGCCCATCATGTCTCCTCCCAACGCGGCATAATGTTGTAGACCATTGCAGGTACCATCTTGGGCGACGGGAATATGGCAAATGTATTGAGTGGGATCCTCACATTCATAAATCTCTTTCAAGGAGAAGCACGTCGCGAGAGTCTGCCAAGGATCTTCGGCCTTGAGCCACCATCTTTTCCCCTATTACTCGTTAGTCTCATAAATCAGCTGTTTGTGAAAAATCAGAATTTCTTACCCCCAGAGGATCGGTGGCGGAGTCTATGATATCTTCCCTGTGCTCATCGGCATAAGCTGCTCGATCTTCGAAACTAGCTTTGTCGAAACCACAAAGATTCGCAAGATGAATCTTCAACCACTTGAATCCGTTTTCACCCAATGGTTTCCCATTATCAAACTGCAGGAGCCCTCGAGAAAGGTCGTCTCCAATGTGGTTCAAATTTGGCGGGATTGGGTAAGCACGGCCTCGGAAATCAACGTTATGAGGAAAGTAGAATTTGTCATGCAAGAACTGTTTCAAGTCAGCGGTTGTCCCGACAGATTAAGAAAAGAAATGGGGAAAACTCACAGCTCTCGCGATCTCAACTTTGAAGTTCACACTACATCTCTTTGAATGGTTGTTCATCGCCTCGATTTGCATCGCTCGTACAGATTGTAGCCACTCGTATCTGACCTGTGGATTTAGGTTTGGCTCCGGTTCGGGTGGCAATACCAGCTCTTTGGCTGCTGGTGGAATGTCACCAAACTCCTCCTCAGAATTCCAAACTTTAATAACTACATCGAAAACCTTCTTATTGATCCTCCATGCTGTCTTTCCTAGAACATCAAGGGACGCAAAGAGCTCTTTCAAATCGCCCCTCTCTGATGCAGTTTTAACATAATCTGTTTGCTCGCGAGCACCCTTTGTACGGACGGCTTTAGATTGAGTGTAATAATAACCTCCTCTTTCCCAAGTTATCCACTCCCGTGGAGGGACAACCATGGGAAGATTTCGGCCCAAAAACCCTTGCCTAAGATCTTCAGTGCCCAGACGTTTTAGAAGAGTTGAATCAAGGGTAATAAGGCCAAGCTTCTTTCCTTTGATATATTTGTATGTGTGATAAAATGCTGGAATAGGAAGTTCGACACTCTCGCCATCTTGATTTATTTTCCTAACGGGGGCTTTTGCGCAGTGAAGCAGCATGGTTAACAGGACCGCACCTAGCTATAGATATAGTTAGCACGAGTCTACCGGGCCACTTTTACTTCTGAAGAGGCTTTTCAATGAATACCTTTGCTTTAATCTTGACTGGCCATTCTGGTAGTAACTGACCACCAGACTGCATATCTTGAGGAACTGCTTCCCTAGCCTCTCTGACTAATTTGGCCCACAATATCTTATCGTTCTGGAAAATCTCCCCAATGTTCTCTTTGTTTCTCACATTGGCGAAGATCTCCTTATTTTCTTTCCTTTGTATCTCCTGCGCCAGATACTCAGCTTCCAACATGTTCCCCACATGCATAACAGCTTTGCTCGTCTTCAACGCCCCAGCAGAGCTGTTATGCACCTTTAGCAATTCTACCATCACGATGGCTGCGACCTTGTTTGAAGGAATCATCCGTAGGAAAGGCCCGTATAAACACCGATCATGGGCGCCCATGGCCCGTGGTTCTTGCTCAGCAATTCGGACCTTGTTCAACTCCTCAATAATAAGCGGGACAAAAGATTGGTGCCATTCCCAAAGTAGCGAGTTGAGCGATGGGTTGACAGCTAGCACCCCACGGGCACGCATGCTCTCGTGATCCTTTTTCCAACGATCTTGGGCGGACTCCCATGCATCTTCTTCCAGAAGACGCTGGCGCTCAACTTGTAACGGAAGATTCTCCTCGCCGGAGATTGAAAACGATTCAGGCATGTATTTAGGATCGACTAGAGACCGAATAGACTGCTGGATAGCTGCAAGACCGTGACCGCGGGAGGGAACAGATTTAATCTCTGGCAACTCTCTTTGGGGAACAGTCTCGAATAGGTGGCGGTGACTTTCATGGAGTTCCGAGACACGGAGGAAAGCAATCTGCAAGCCAGTTAGACAAGACAAAACAAGTTGGGGAGGATGCTTCAAGGTGGCACCTTTGCAATCTTGACGACTTCTTCATCAGTCAGTACTGGGTCAACCAGTACGTCTCCAATTGAATTACCCGTGGCCTTCCATTGTTGCACATACGTATTGATGTAAGTCTGTCCGGCCTCGGGCTCATACTTTAAACTCGCCTTGAGAATCAAGGCAAACGTATGCGTATCTCCCGCTATTTCATATTCCACCTTCATTTTCTCGTACCACATGAAGAATACCTTCAGATCCTCGGATTTGTTGGATCTTTCAAGAAGAGCTTTGAGGAAAAGATTGTGAGCATTTAGAAGTATCGGTGCATCTTTTGCCATAAGTGAACTCATGTGCATGAGCATTTTGCTTGCCCTTGTAATGATTCCGCTTTCCAGACATACTGAGAAAATTGCGAGACATTCACTCTTGTCTTTGCCTCTTACCTGAGTATCTGCGTCTGCCGGATCATCGGGGGTGTCAAGAATGATTACTTTGTTAGTATCGAGAGGCTGGAGTTCGTGGGATAAACGATTATTAGATTTAGAACGGCTGGGCGCATAGGCTTCAGCATGTGGAGCGGCGAATGGAGGTGTAGCAGTGGAATAACCGCGAATGCTCTGGGATTGACCCTGGACAATGGCCCTCGAATTTGATGATGGCCGACGACTTTGGAGGTCGCCTCCCAATGGCGAGGGAGGGAGGCGGGAAGAGAGTAATGAGCCTGGTCCAGATAATGGTAGTGAATTGCGGTGTCGAATAACGTCACGGGGGACTCTTTTGGTGGCTGCCCACACGAGCATTGTTTTCTGTATCAAATGAGAAGGGCAACTAAATCGCCACTATTTGATATTAGGAGGGCGAGGTGGGAGGAAGAGGGAGAGATGGGAGGATTTATATAAGAGAGTGATTTGTAATATATTCAGAGAGAAATGGGCAAAGCGAAAACATCAATTGCGCATTTGGGGGATCTCGCTGTGCAAGAATCGGTCGCTCATGGTTGAACGGGAAATTTTTTTTTCTTTGGGGTCTTTTTTTTTTCTGTGCTAACTACTAATCTCCACGTGATATGATGAGGTTGCCAAGACAAGATCCTGGTGAATCAGAGCCTCTCAGAAGGGATGAGGGGCACCAGCCGGGGAAAGCAGGGTAATCGGTTCTAAGACTGGACCCTAAATGCAAGGTTGCGCACGTGCACATGATGGGCATAACATGCACATCATATACCTATATTCTCAGTTTTATCTGATGGACCCTTTTATAAGATTACCTTACAGGCCAGGGCGTGCGTGGATGCAACCAAGCCTCCTAATACTAATAGACATCTAGCTACACGTGTGTACTACATTTAACTATGAGCGTACACATCATGATCACGTATCGCCTCAGAAAACGGGCCCGCGAGATGAATCATGAGGTTTACCGTATAATGTGTTGTTGTAAGTGAGGTGGGAGCTCCCTGAACTGACCATGAGTAGATCTAGAGCCACAAAATATAGATATCGATGGAAACATATAACGCAGCAACGTTGCAATGACGTGACGGAGGACATATGTATACATATATCTTACACTTTAAATCGACTACATCTGCCATGTTCAATATTTTGCATCCTGCATACACTGATATCGACCTATTTTGATGCGACCTTCCATCCAGAGCTGCCCCACCAAAGCATGCATAAAACGTTGCCTAATCATTCGGTTTTCTTCCTGCGTACCACCCTGGATACTACTCTTGGTAATGCCGAGATTTATAAAATATGTGTCGTATTTATCGGTATGTGTAAGTCTCTCGAACTCGCTCTTCGAGCTCTGAGCGAGGTATTGGCCGTATTCTGTAGGTGATGCAAATACGTCTGGTAGTTAAAGTTAGAAAATAGTTTCCTAATGATATACGGGGTATAGCGTACACATGTTTTCCATGCCTGAGCTGAGTTGAACGTCTTCCATTGAATCGTGGACTCGGGGAATCATGACTGCCTGGCCATTATTGCATGATTCTCTTGAGTAAGCTTCCATTATAGTGTATGTGAAGAGAAAATGTAGAAGCGTTTTTTATGCGGCTAAGAGATTTTTAGGAGTATGTGAACGCGAGAAGAAGAATAAGAAGAAGAAGTGTTGTCTGCCGGAGAAGACACCTTGCGTGCTCGTCCCATCCTTAAAAGCAAGAAGTGCTTGACTGGACAGGATTGCCTAGGCCGAGGGGTTGGGTCTAGACCTGGGCCTAGGCATGAGGCCAGCCAGTGAAGGATACATGTTTCAATGATCCACTGATTCACGGAAAGGGGTGATCAGCGGCAGCGGCTAAGACCTGGCGCTTAGAGATTAAGTCAGTATACGTATTAGGGCCAGAGCCCGTATATCTGAAGATATATGTATGTATTGGGGTCCCTAGTATAGCGAGTACATGTAAGTTATCAGCGGGAGCCTTGATACATGCGCGCGTGAAGGTTAATAATTTTGACGGTAGTGCTTGCGATTATATCTGCTAATAAAAGATATATCACGTGCAATTTAATAACTATGGATGATACAAGGCCGCTCGGAGTTCGCATTACTACATCATGCAATAACCCCCACGCGCATGTAATAATCGAGGTTGATGATGCATGTAAGTATGTACCTACATGTAGAGTGCATGTATGTTGGCTGCCAAGATCGAGTGATTTTTCGTGAGCGAATGTTGTCGCAATAGCTGAGATCATGTAGTAACCTCATTCGCAAGAAAGAACAAGCACTACAAACGTCCACTGGGGCAAAGTTATTTGTTATTTGTAAAGCTTCCTAGTTAGTCGGGTACCCATACGCGCTAAGATCAAAGCGAAACCCCCGACAGCCAGAGGGTTGGTGAGTCGGTTACTGGAGTACGTGCGTTTTTTCTTGTGAAAACTATAGGATCGAGCCTAATCTTTAGATAAATGGTGATGATGGGAGCGCTGTGCCGTGTTTGTATGGAGTTATTTGAATCTATTGATTTCCAAATGAGTATCAAGTTTCTCTGCCCCAGCTTCATGTACTAGATCTAGAGGAAAACAATATTTCCCAACACATATTTAGAGGCCAATATATAAAAGTACTAGTAAAAGACAAGTCACATTGATGATTACCTACATGTAATTTCTAAATGCCGAATACTTACTTACAACCAATATGAGAGCCGTCAAATCAAGAACGCGTTGTTGGATTATTAGATTTCCTTGGTTGCACATTGGACCGGTTAAATGAAGAGACATCACTAGCAATTGGCAGGTTTATTTCCTAACAATTATTACGTCGAATCGCGTGCATACAGTATTACCACGATAGGATCAATCACCATCCCTCACTCGCTCTCGAAAAAAGGGGCGCCCTTATCAGAGAATACCCTAAGCCCTATCGTTTCGGTCCGTTCCGGAATCGAGTCCCTGTTCCGCAGACTAACTACGGACAAAGCTCACGTGCGCCTCGCACCGATTCCACACTGGACGACACTAACATATCAGGAATTACGTAGGTGGTCGTCGCTACTAACAACTACAGTATTCAACATCACGATAAACAAACAATGGACAAGGGATCAAAACAACCGCTGGTGTATCCTTTTTGGCTCGGAGGTAGTTCCAGCTGCATGGCTGCAATTCTTACACATCCTTTGTATGTACACATATACGAGTGTTCCCCTATATATACATGTAATGAAGTGGGAAAACATTGGGCGCTAACACATATTACTATCGATATAGGGATCTAGTAAAGGTAGTTTTCTAAAAACTTCAATCGCAAACCGTTGCACTAGAGCTGATGCATATATTTATCCGCGGCACAGGTCAGATTGCAGACAGCTGCAAAGGCGCCTGGTATAAAACCAACTATGTTTGGAACATTTATGAATGTTGCGCGACATGAAGGTATATATGAAACCTCTTTGAATGAGTAGAATATTGCATATAATTCTAACCTTCTGTAGGATTTCTGTCGCTGTATAGTGGGGTTAGTATATAAGTCTTGGAACGGCTCAGCCCTCGGCATATATTATATCTGTCCTATAGCTAACGTTACGTGTTGTAAACAGCTCTCAGCAAGTCTACTGCGACAAGGTTAGATGCCATTCCTACTCCGCAACATAGCGCACGTTATATACTCACCTTGATGTCCCTACAGCAACATACTCAACAACCCGCTTTGGCGTCTATGAAAAGCTCAAGACCCATTTCACGTCCAATGGCGAGAAGCTTTCGTTCCCCAAGCTTATCCTGATAGCCTCAATCTCTGGCTGGTAAATCCGGACCCCACCACTTTCTCCCCGTCTTTACGTCATAATAACACACCGCAGGGTCGGTGGAGCCGCTGGTAACCCGGCCGATGTGATAAATGTTCGCATGCAATCAGATCTGGCCTCACCTCCGCACCTCAGGCGGAATTACAAACATGCAATCGACGGCCTTGTCAGCATGGGCCGCAACGAGGGGCCGAGCTCGCTGTTTAGGGGAGTATGGCCGAACACTGTCCGGGCTGCGCTGATGACGGCCGCACAGCTGGCGACGTATGACCAGTTCAAGTCATACCTGCTTCTGCTGCCAATATTCAACGATGGGATGGCGACCCATTTCACGGCGAGCTTGTTGAGCGGGTTGGTGGCCACCACGATATGCTCGCCGGTTGATGTAATCAAGACGAGGGTTATGGCAGGAACGAGGACAGATGGCGTGTGGACTTTGGTGAGAGAGATTACCAAGGCGGAAGGCTTGAAGTGGATTTTTAGGGGCTGGGTGCCGAGCTTTATGAGGCTTGGGCCGCAGACAATTTTGACGTTTATTGCTCTGGAGCAGCATAAGAAGGTCTGGAGATGGATGCATGAGGAGAAGCAGTCATCAAGTGTGACGCTCTGATGGGTGAGTGATGAACGAGCGGTTTTATTTGGCTTTAGAGGCAACTATATTTTCTTTGCTTCTGTATTCCTAGATACCCGTACAGGTTGTGAGTGTATAGACGGCATATTAGAATGGGTGATATCTAGATGGCACTTTCCTTTGTTTGTTTTTCCCCTTGGAGTTTTTTTTCTTTTCTTTTTTTTTTTTTTAGATGCATTTTGGTATTATATATACCAATAGATTATGAATTATGAAAAATTATCAAACCAGCTGCAGGGGCTGTTGCACTTTTTTGGGTATCTTTAAGTTTAGATGGCAGAAGGGAAGTTTTCAGGGTCCACTGAGAGGCGGCGTCCTTGAGCTAATTTGGACTTCAAATAGACTCCGTTTTATTCCATACTAAAATCTTGAATGTAAAGACAGGCAAGAGATTGGAGTTGGATGTTACAATGGGGACTACATGTAGTTGCAATGGACAGAAGCTGCAGGAAGGCTCAATGACGTCCCTTGCTTTGGGAGGATCTAACATACATGTACATGTACATAGGTACAAGGCTGGGCTGCAGGCCGGACAATTGTATGTTCCCACATCTACCATTCCGCTGCCTACAGGACGGGACACTGACGTATTACAACAGTTCAGAGCCCCCGTCTGATGCGAGTACGTGTCGTTTCAATGCCACAATCAGCCCACTTGTAGCACATGGGACCGTTGGACATAAAACAGCACTCGAAACTACCGTATTCTTCTCATCTCCTCTACCTTGCCCCCCCACCAACCACCATCACTCTCGTTATCTTCAAACCATCATCAAACAATACCTGAGTACCTGTCACCTTTCTAATCCAACACCCACTTCACAATGCCTCTCAAACACCGTCTCTTCAAGCGCTCCAAACCCACCAGCAACCTCCCCGCCACCTTCTTCGAGACCCTCCCCCCCGAGATCATCCTCGAGCTCATCCTGTCTCTCCCCAGCTTCGGCGACCTCAACGCCCTCATCAGCGCCTCCCCGCACACCCTCCGCATCTTCAACGCCTACACCACCACCATCCTCAACCGCCTCTCCCGCAACATCATCGGGCCCGAGGCCTGGCACGACAACGTGGTCGTCCTCATCTGCCAGCGCCACCACTGCCCCGTCGCCGAGCCCAACCGCCTCATCAAGGACCTCACGAGCCAGTTCGCCTTCACGCGCGGCGACATCCCGCACATGGCGTCCAACGAGCGCGTGTACCGTGCCTGCTCGCGGCAGCTCAAGGCCGCCACCGAGTCCGCCCCTTCGTTCCTCGATAAGCCCTTCGCCTTCCGCAACAGGCCCGACGGCGCAGCGCCGCTGCAGATCTCGCTGCGCAACACGCCGGGGTGCCCGCGCGGCGGGGTGCTGCCGCGGAGGATGTTCTACCGCGTGTGGGTGTACTGCGTGGCGACCAAATTTGAGAATGTGGGCTTCCCCGTCGAGTATTTGTCGTGTGCGCAGAGGATTGAGCTGCGGCTGGTGCAGTATCTGATGAAGCCGAAGGAGGTCAAGAGGATCATCAACTATGAGCTCATGGAGGGGTTTAAGGGGAGGAGGCCGCCGAGGTTGAAGGGGTTGGTGGAGGCGGTGAAGCCGCGTGCGGAGAGGGCGTGGGAGAGGGTGTTGGGGCTGCCGAGGGAGGCGGTGGAGGAGTGGGAGGAGTTTAAGGCGCTGGGGAAGAGGAGGTTGTGGACTATTATTGAGAACCTTTAGGGAGGGAGGAGGTTTGAGGGAAGCTAGCTAGCTGGGGGGTTGGAAAGAGCTAGATGGGGGGAAGAAGAAAAAGAAGGCTATATTCGGGAAGAATGCGCAGGCATTCAATAACGTAGATATCTGACAGATATCTTACGGGAAAACATGGGAAGAATCATAAGGTTGCAAGAGAAAACGGAGAAAACAAAGTTCAAAAAAAAAAGAATAAACCATATCGCTATCATAGAAATAAACAATAATAAGCTGCTGTCTAACGCTCAACACCGAATAACTTTAAAACTCGTGACTTTGGCAACCCGAGTGATAACCCATGTCTTGGTCTAGCTACCTTAGCAACTGCGTAAGTACTAGTGAGTGCATTCTCATCTGGGTATAACACCCCATTACCTCTTTTTCCCCCTCTTTTTCAATATCAGTGCTGTATTGATTCGATGTAGCAAGAATGTCGCAATGTAGCTTTCTTGTACCTAGAATCAATGAAACACTGTCATGTAAAGAAAGAAAAGAAAAAAAGAAGTAGTGGGGTGTTGTGGGTAGTTGGGTTACTGATAAGCCGTATAGGTACATGTACCCAGATGAGAATCACTCACTAGAGTGCGTAGGTAGTTGTCTAGACCGACACCCCCATCCCATTACTTCCACCCCCTCCCCCTCTCACTCTCTCGAACATTATAACCCCCCATATCATACCCTACCATACCAACACAATCCCAACCCCACGCCCCAAAAAATCAAAAGCAAAAGAAAAGAGATAAAAAAAAGGGCTTCAAAACCGCTAGAATTAACCCAACCAAGTCCGCTTAAAAACAAACAGCCCCGCCCAACTAACTACTCTCCAGTCACCCAACTAGTACTCTCACTTCCAACCCCCCCCCCCCTCCCCAATCTACGTAGGACTTATTTCGGCGTGCCGGCACCCGACTGCTGCAGCGACGCCTCCATCGCGTCCAGGCGCTTCGACATGGCCTCGATCTTCTCAAAGATCTCGCTCGAGACGCTGGCAAACTTTGTGCTGAGGCTGTCGAGCAGCTCGTCGACTACTGCGGTGAGCTCGCCGGGGGCGTCTTCGCTTAGCTGTTGGTAGTTAGTATTTGTATTTGTGTATTTGGGTGTATGTACCAGTAGGTGAGTGGGCAGGTGTGTGTGTGGGGGGAACAGGGCCAGAGGGACGGAGAGGGGCCTTACGGCGGAGGTGTCGCCCAGGGTGGTGTTGGCCGTGTCGGGCTTTGGGGGGTCGTTTGTCATTTTGGGTGTATGGGATAGAGTGTGTTTGTATGGGCTGTGTGTGGTGGGGGATTTATTGTTGTTGTTGTTGTTGTGGGCACCTGGATGGAGGAAGGTTTGGTTGACTGGACGGGTCGAGACTCGAGGGTCGACTGTCGACTGTTGACTGCGGATCTCTCGGGTGGCCAGAGCCTTGAGACAGGGTTCAGTCCCAGCATCAGTTGGCTGACCCCGCTGTGTCTTTGGGAGAGCCGCAGAGGGAGGGGAGAGCTGTCGCTTTCTGTGCTGCTGATACGTAGACTGCCATCAGCTCACTGTTGTTTCTGAAACTGTTCTATCTACCCACTCCCACTCCAACTGCTACTGCTACTGCTACTGCTATTGCTACTGCTATTGATTAAACCCGTGCCCCATTAATTAATAGCAAAACCTCAAGATGGTAACGCCCCCAATCTCCACACCCCCAATCTCCACACCCCCATAGCTAACCCCCCACCAGGCCTCCGAAGCCCGCCTCTACACCTTCTCCCCCGAAACCCGCGAGGCCCTCCGAAAATTCCGTCTCCAAACCTCCCGCCACAAGGACCCACAAGCCATCATCTGTCTGCTCCCCCTCCCTCCCCTACTCCCATACTCCCATACTCCCATACTCCCCTACTCCCCTACTCCCCTACTCCCATACTCCCATACTCCCATACCCCCCCCATCCCCACCCACCCACTAACCCCACCAACACCCCACCAGACAAAATCGACCGCAAAAGCCTCGAGATCCTGCCCGACGACGGCGACGAGGTGTACACCACTCTCGAGGCCCTCGCCGAGGAGCTACCCGACAACACGCCGCGCTTCGTGCTGCTCTCGTACCCACTGGACCTCAAGAGCGGGCGCAAGGCCGCACCCTACGTGCTGCTGTACTACATGCCGCCGACGGCAAACCAGGAGCTGCGCATGCTGTATGCGGGCGCCAAGGAGCTGATGCGCAACACGGCGGAGGTAGGAAAGGTGCTAGAGGTGGCGGGGGAGGAGGATGTGCTGGGTGTGGAGGAGGTGTTGAAGAGCTGAGGGGGAGGAAAAGTGTTTTATTGTAGGATTCCTCAAGTAAACTAAGGAGTGGGAATCAATTGGGGTGCTTTTATGCCCCGGGTTATTATTTGCTTTCCGGATTATTGATTGTTGGTGATGGCGGAGTGACTGGAGTGTCATTGTGAAATGATGTATTTACATGCTGTGAAGCCCACTTTGCGGACTAACCCCACGAGACAGAGAGAGGATACAAAAAGATACAGAGAAAGATACAGAGACAGAGACCGATTCAGAGACAGAGACCGATTCAGAGACACCAAAAAGCTATGCCTCCTCCAGCGCACTCAGCACCGTCTCCCGCAGCTCCGCCACGCCAACCTCCAACTTCTTCCGCCCGCTCCTGACCTGCACCTCGACCTTCCCGTCCTTCCACCTGCGGCCCAGCACCACACACACCGGATACCCAACCAACTCTGCGTCCTTCATCTTCCACACAAAATCCTTCTCCCGATCATCCAGCAGCACATCCAAGCCCGCGCCCGCAAGCTCATCATACACGCCCTCCGCATCCCCCACCGCCGCCGCATCCTTCCCCACAACCACAACCTCAAACGGCGCCGCCACCCGCGGCCAGCACAGCCCCGCATCGTCGCGATACCCCTCCGCCACCGCCGAGATCATCCTCGACACGCCAATGCCATGGCAGCCCATCTCCATCGGCGCCTGCCTGCCCTCCCCATCCGTGACCACAGCCTTCAACGGCTCGCTATACCTCGTCCCCAGATGAAACGTGTGCCCGAGCTCCACCGCACTCGTGCCCACCAGCACCCCCGTCTCGCACGCCGGACACCCCTCGCCCTCCTTCATCTTGAGCAGGTTCAGCGGCTCCCCCGTCGCCGTCTGCCGCGTCACCGCCGTCGTCGGAATGCGCTTGTCGGCCACAAACTCGCGGAACAGCGGCTGGTCGCTGTGGTTGCTGAAGCTGGCCTCGGTCACGCTGTGCGGCAGCCGCGTGTCAAACAGGTTCACAATCTGCGAGTAGCTCCCCGCCGCGGCGCCGTCGCTGTACTCGTGGAAGCAGACACGCCACATCTCGAGGGCCTCGGCAGACCCGACGCCCGCGTCGAGCGCGGGCATGAGCGTGCGCACGACGGCGGTGTTGACCTCGTTGGACGTGCCGGCGGGGGTGCTGCGCGGGTAGAAGACGTTGATGAGCGTGGTGCGGTCGGTGCTGACGCCGTGGAAGACGGCAATGTTGCCGGGCTCCTCGAGCGCCGGGTGCGGCGTGGGCGTGCGCGTGCGTGCGGCCTCGGCGTTGGCGCTGTAGGTGCACTCGTTGCAGGTGAAGACGGTATCTTCGCCCGACAGCGACGGGTAGTGGTACTCGTGCGAGAGGGTGCCGCCGATGGTGCCGCTGTCGGCTTCGGCGACAATGTAGCGCAGCTTGAGCTCGTCAAAGAGATTGCGGTAGGCGCCTTGCACGGCGGCGTACGTCTCGAGCGAGGCCTCGGGCGTGAGGTCGAAGGTGTAGAGGTCCTTCATTGTGAACTCGCGCCCGCGCAGGAGCCCCGCGCGCGGGCGGCGCTCGTCACGGAATTTGCGTGTGGTTTGGTAGAGACGCAGGGGTAGCTGTTTGTGGGAGCTAACGAGGGAGCTGACGAGGGTGGTGATTTCTTCTTCGTGCGTGGGGGAGAGGAGGAGGCGGGCGTTTTTGCGGTCTTTTATGCGGAAGAGCTGGGGGGGGGGAGGGGGTTAGATGGCTAGAAGAGCAGAGGAGGAGGGGAAGGAGGAGGATAGGGAATAGAAAAGGAGGAATACCTCTGCTCCGCCCTTCTCAAGGCGCCCTGTCTTTGCCCACAGCTTCTCGCTCGAGATGGTCGACAGCGCAAGCTTCGAGGCACCTCACTGGGCGTCAGCCAGCCCTGCACTCTACAGACAGACCAAGAAGAGGATGAGAGAGGGCTCACCGATGCTTCGCATGTGCTTGTCAATCAGCTTCTCCAGCTTCTCGTGCACGCGCTGGCCGAGGGGTAGATAGTGGAAGACTCCCGCGTGGGCCTGGCACACACACACAAATCAGCCCTGATCCTCATCCCCCACTCCCATTCTGCCCCGTAGAAAAAAAAACTAGGATAGCTAGAAAATACAAACCTGCCGTAAATAGCCAGTCCGCACAAGAAGCGAATGCGTATCCTCTGGAGCACACTATCCCGTCAATGACTGCCCCCCCCCCCCCCACTCCCCCACTCTCTTGCTGTAGGATAGGATAGGATCGTAGAGTGGAACAAAATAAAGAAAAAGAAAAACCAACCTTTCACGCCAAACGCAGACCCCGCGATGCCGCCGGAGGGCGCAAAGAACGTGGTGAGGCGGTTTCGGTGGTCTGTCTGTTGCACATCACACCATCGCACACATGTTAGAGTTAGACTCCCGAGCAACACCCCCACTAACCACCCCACTAAACTGCGTACAGAGAAAGAGAGAGGGGGAGAGAGGGTACATACGGCAAACAATCTCACGAGCGCCGGTGACGCCCGCGACGGCAGCGGCGTGAGGGTTCGTAGGTGTAGTAACATTGTGGTGATGTAGGGTGGCTTTTGTGCGTGATGTCGGAACCCGTGGTTGTGGTTGTGGTGGGGAGAGAGAGGGATGGACAGGGATGCTTAATTGATCACAGTCGCTACGCTAGGGAAAATTTCGGATTTTCTGTTTTCTGCACCTGCCAATTGTCGTCACCCAACTACACCTACGACTACAAATATAATTAATACAGACAGACAATGGGCAAGAAGTCGAAACAAAAGCCTGCCGATACCGCCGCCGCCGCCGCGCCGGCAGCAGCAGCAGACAATGGCACTGGCAATGGCGCTGGGGGGGCAGAGGTGGAAGTACCGCTGCTGTCAGAGGACGCACTGAATAAGCTCACGCAGACGATCCAGAGCGGGTTTGAGAAGGCGAAGCAGCAGGAGGGGAAAGCTAAAGGCGTGCGCCCGGAGAAGAAGGATAAGAAGGATAAGAAGGACGACAAGAAGCAGGACAAGAAGCAGGATGACAAGGCCGGTGTCAATGAGAAGAAGAAGGACAAAAAAGACAAGAAGGATAAAGTGGGCACCGTCGAGAAGAAAGATACCAAACAAGACAAGAAAGACGCAAAGAACACCGCCGACAAGAAGGACAAGAAAGACACCGCCGACAAGAAGGACAAAAAGAACAAAAAGGACAAAAAAGACAAGACCAAAGACCTCATCGTCGGCAAGCCCTCCTCCACCCCCAAGCCCGCAGACCGCGGCCAAAAGCGCTCCCTCAACGGCGAGGTCAAGCCCCCAGCCCAAGTGCTCCCCACCAAGCCCGGCCAGAAGCACGGCATCGACAAGGCCGCGCTACTCAAAGAGATTGTCGAGCTCGGCGGGACACAGGAGGACCTTGATCTCGTCAAGGACATTGAGTCTGACTCTGAGGTCGACGAGGTTGAGTTTGCAGAGTCCAAGAAGGCGGAGAAGGGGCTGACGGAGGAGCTGGCGGGATTCATGAAGGAGATTGGGTTGGAAGGGAAATTTGCCGTTGCTGATGCCGAGTCAGAGGAGGAAGACGAAGACGAAGACGAAGACGAAGACGATGAAGATGAAGATGATGAAGAGAAAGAGGAGGACGAAGAGGAAGAGGATGAAGAAATGGAAGAAGCCTCAGCCCCCGAGCCCCCCGCCCCCGCGAAAGCCGCTCCCCCCGTCACAACCTTCGCCGCGCCCACCGACCCCGCCTCCAAGAACAGCAAGCTCCTCTTCACACCGCGCCCCGACTGGCACGCCTCCCCGCTCCCCGCGCTCGACCCCCCCGCGCATCCTCCCTCCCCCTCCCAAATCGAGGCCCTCCACCGCCACGGCAAGCACCTCCTCACCACCGAAAACACAACCTACTCCACCACGCACCTCACAAAGTCCTCGGACCGCCAGTTCCTCTCCACAATCATGACCTCCGGAACACTCACCGACAAGATCTCCGCGCTGACCCTCATCTGCCAGGAGTCGCCGCTGCACACCACAAAGACGCTCGAGACGCTGCTCGGGCTCGCGCGCAAAAAATCGCGCTCCCAGGCCGTCTCCGCCATGGGCGCCATCAAGGATCTCTTTGCCTCGGGCGTCGTCCTCCCGCCGGGGAGGAAGCTCCGCTTCTTTAATAAGCAGCCGGGACTGGGCAGCCCGCAGGCGTCCGATCTACATATGCTCGTGTGGGCGTATGAGGACTGGCTCAAGACGTTCTACTTCGAGATCCTCAAGACGCTCGAGGCGCTATGTAGTGACCAGCTGGAGTTTGCGCGCACCCACGCCGTCGGCTATGTCTGGGAGCTCCTGAAGGAGAAGCCGGAGCAGGAAGCAAACCTTCTCCGTCTGCTCGTCAACAAACTCGTAAGAACCCCTCCCTTCCCCCTCTTGAATAACTGCATCATGGAATCTCACTCGACGGAACCACACAGGGCGACACGGACAAAAAGGTGTCCTCGAAAGTCTCGTACCTGCTACTGAAGCTGCAGAGCACGCACCCGGCCATGAAGAGCATCATCATCAACAGCATCGAGTCCGAGGTCGTGTTCCGCCCCGGAAACAGCGTGCACGCAAAGTACTACGCCATCATCACGCTCAACCAGACGATCCTGTCGACGCGCGAGGTGGACGTGGCAAACCGCCTGCTCAACCTGTATTTCGCCGTCTTCACGGGCATCCTCAAGAAGGACAACAACACCCCCGCCGCCACCGGCGTGAATGCAACAGGGCTTGGATCACATACCAAGTTTGCCGACGACGACGACGAGGAGGGTAAGAAGAAGAAGGGCGGGAAGGGGGCGCCGCCGCCATCAAAGAGGGGGGGCAAGTTAAATAGGAAGGCGAAACTTCGCAGGGAGGCCGAGGAGAAGAAGGAGCAGTTTGCGGAGGAGCTGAATGCGAAGCTCATCTCGGCGGTGCTGACGGGTGTCAACCGTGCGTTCCCGTTCTCGCAGGTGGAGGATGAGGTGTTTCAGAAGCATATGGATACGCTGTTCCGCATCACGCATTCGGGCAATTTTAATACGAGCATTCAGGCGCTGATGCTGATCTTTCAGGTGGCGAATAGTAAGCAGGTATGATATTGCCCTCCTTTCTCTCTCTCTGTGTGTGATGTGAAGGAGAGATACTGATATAGTGGACAGGCTGTATCAGACCGTTTCTACAGAACGCTCTACGAGTCGCTGCTGGACCAGCGTCTGGTCACCTCCTCGAAGCAGGCCATGTACCTGAACCTGCTCTTCAAGGCGCTCAAAGCCGACACACAGATCAAGCGCGTGCGCGCCTTCGTCAAGCGTCTGATCCAGATCTCGACCTTCCACCAGCCGCCGTTCATCTGCGGTGTCCTGTTCCTGCTCAGTGAGCTCGAGACGGCGATCCCGTCGCTGCACCAGCTCATGGACACGCCGCAGGAGACGCTCGAGGACGAGGAGGAGGTGTTCCGGGACGTGCCCGAGGAGGACGAAGAGAAGCCTACCATCGAGGAGAAGAGCGAAGAGAGGCGTGTGGAATACGATGGGCGGAAGAGAGGCCCCTCGCACGCCAATGCGGACCGCAGCTGTCTTTGGGAGATTGTACGCCCCCCACCCCACCTTCCTTTCCTATCAATGATCGTACTGAGACTAACATAACCCGCCCGCATAGCTTCCCTTCCTCAACTACTACCACCCCTCCGTCGCCCTCTTCGCCAACAGCCTCCTCTCCAAGCGCAAGATGCCCAGCAAGCCCGACCTCGGCATGCACACGCTCACGCACTTCCTGGACCGCTTCGTCTACCGCGCCGCCAAGTCCAGCGCCGCCACGGGCGCCGCCCCCGCCCGCGGCGCATCAATCATGCAGCCGCTCGACGGCGGCGATACGCGTGGGATGGTACTCTCCACGCGTGCAGCCGGCAAGGCGCAGGTGCCCGTCAACTCTGACGCTTTCTGGCGCCGCCGTGTCGAGGACGTGCCCGTGGATGAGGTCTTCTTCCACAAGTACTTCAACCAGGCTGCGCCCAAGAAGACGGTGGCCGCGGAGAAGAAGAAGACGAAGGATGCTGCTGCTGCCGATAGCGAGGAGGAGGAGGAGGCGAATGAGGAGGAGATCTGGAAGGCGATGGTTGGGAGCCGGCCGGAGCTCGGGGGCGCGGAGATGGATAGTGGGGATGAGGGCGCTGACTTTGACGACGATGAGGATATGGATCTTGATGATATCGAGGACGAGGACGAAGATGAAGAGGAAGGGGGTGTTGTGGTGGATGAAGACGACGGCAGCGATGTGCCAGACTTTGGCGGCGACGACGAGGACGACGTGTGGAGCGACGACGACGACGTCCCCGACGCACTCGACAAGGCGTTTGAGGCCGAGCTGCAGTCCAAGACGAAGGCAGAGGTAGAGGCGGAGGGCGAGAAGGAGCAGCCTGGAAACGACCGCAGGAAGAAGCGCAGAAAGCTCAAGAACCTGCCAACGTTCGCCAGTGCGGAGGACTATGCCCATATGCTGTCGGATTAGTTTTTAGTTTGTCTTTGTAGTTGTAGTTTTCGCGACAAGAAAAAAAAAAAAGGTATCATTGGCTTGGGCTTGGGCTTGGACGTGCGTGGGTGGGGCTTGCGGGAGGGAAAAGAAAGAAAAAAAGTTTGTAGTTAGTAGATTGGCTGTTGCTTTAATGTATATAGATGTGTATTAACAATGTGGGTCTGCTATATGATATGGGCCTGATCGAGTGATTTGCAGCCAGAGCGAGTCACAGTGCCTGAAGAAATATATTCACGGGCCCAGAGTTGGAGCCCTATGCTCGCCCAATACAGCCGAGTCTCCCTATAATGTTACGTCTAGACCGCGAGATGGTAACCTTATAGAGGAGGTACCCTTATAGGTTTTTGTGGGTCAGGGTTTATGTCCTGGCTTGGGTCAATTTTTTGGGATTTTCGAACGTTCTGGGGGTAAAAAGGTCTAGAATATAACCAATAGGCTTCCCTTCGTACGGCAAATAAAAAAAAAAGAGTTCTTTCGGCTCAGCACAGAAAAAGAGCAAAAGCTAAACCAGGGATAATTGTAGCCCCACCCCCGGGTTGAAACGCTGAACCTTCTGTAATCGAAGGCAACGCCAACCTCACGGTGTTAATCCGGGGCGAGTTAACCGTTAGGCCACTCACCCATGCGTATTTCTTATCCCTAGTAATCTTTGTACGGAAGTTTAGAGCAAAGCTGATTTTGCTCTCAGCAGCAAATAATGTTCACCAAGATAACCCCTTACCCTAATTTCTCTATAAGGGCAACACACCAAAATTTACCCTCAAGCCGTAAGGGTATTCTTATAGGGAGAATACAGCCATTTACCCTTAAGGTACCATATAAAATAGACGGGACCCTAGACACCGCTCCTTATAGCGCGATTATTCTTATAAAGGGTAACCTTATAGGGAGACTCGACTGTACTGCTATTAAGTCATTTGCAATCACTCGTAAAAATCAGGCCCGAACAGTTCCGGTGAAGCACTGACTGTTGCTTTGCTAAACGAATGATCAGTCAATTTGCTAGCGGCGATGTAATCGGTTGCTGCCAGGTGTCAATGATCGCAACGCAACTTCACAATGAACGGAAAAAACTTGCGGCAACGAATACATATGTAGCTCATAAATCTTCTGCCATTTGGTATCTTCTTTATGTATATCACTAGCAAAGTACACACATTTCAAACCAACCATCAACGAAACAACAAAGTTAAAAAAAAAAATAGCTACCAGAAACTAAATCCCATTTCCCATCTTTCTTTATGTGATGTATTGCGTGTAAATCCGTAAATCAATCAATCTGTCCGAACCATTCAACCGTAGAGGCCCAGAGTTATATAGGAAAAGAGAAAGAGAAGGGGAGAGGGAGGGTGGGGTATTGGGGTTAAAATATTACGATCCTCCTCTTCCATCCTTCGTTACTTGTGTCCTTAATCCTCCATCGAGCCGCCGATCATGTTTAGGACATAGGCCACCTCACTCCTACGGTAGGCCAAGGCGAGCCCCCACGCTGTCCTCTCCTGGTCGTTGACAATGTTGACATCCGCACCCGCCACCAATAGCTCATTAACAACCTGCAGATTCCCCAACTTCGCCGCAATGTGCAACGGAGTAGCTCCCCAACGATTTCTCGCATTGACGTCCGCTCCCAACGCCACAATAACAGGAACCAGAGAAGCCCAGTTCTCAAAGTTCACAATGTGGTGGAGCGGGGTCATCAACCACTTATTCCTAACCGTGACCGACGCCCCCCTTTCCAGCAGCAGCATAACTATCGACTTGCAAGAAACGGTATCCTTCTGGTGTCTCAAGACTGCCTGGAGTGCCGTGTGATTCTCCACATCACGCTGGTCGACTGGGAACCCCTTGGAGAGCAGGAAATAGGTCATGTTGAACCCGTATCTGCAGGCTGCGATATGTAGCGGGCCAGTGCCCTCGCGGTAGTCGGTCCTGAAGAGGGTGCTAGCGCCCTTGGTGAGCAGTAGCGAGGTCAGCAGTTTATCCTCCGTCTTGATGGCCCAGTGGAGTGCAGTGTATGCCTTCTTGTTCCACATGAGGACCAAGTTTTTGCCCTCGGAAAGCACAAAGTCGAAGAGCTCCTTGTAGCAGTCGTCGGGCGTTTCGTGGATGATTTCATATCTCCACATGCCAGTCCCGTGGACAGTAGTGACCTCACGTGTGTATTCCATTACGGTGATTCCCCTACCCTTTTCGAGCAGGATCTTGACGAGGTCATAGTTCCCGTGGGCAGCGGCGTAGAAGAGGGCCTTTGTGGAGAGTTTCTTGTCCTTGCAGGCAAGCAGGCTCAGGCTGCGACCCAGGATCTGGCTGAAACGAATACAGCATAGGAGAAACTTCTGTAGTTCCCTGGGCCGCAGGAACCCGCCAATCATCATGATTATCTCGCTTGGGAGATGGGCAAGTGAGATGAGCTTGTCCTGTGGTGGCCCGGCATCGTTACTTGAAGAAACAGCTTCGGATACCTCTGCCTTTGATGAAAGGTTGGGGATCGAGCTCCCACTTTCGAGTTCCTCTGTAATTGGATTTTCATTTACAGGATGGTTCTCGACTTGCGGAAAGGGAGGATACGAATCGGACGCGAGCTTGTTTAGGAAGCTTTGTGAAAGAAACATATTGGCCTATGTGTTGTGATCTTTGGAGATGAAGTCTTTCGAAGATGATGGATCTCGTTGATAGTGGTATAGAGGTATAGTGGAGGAGGAGCAAGTGGGTCTATTGGCTGTTGGTTCTGGGAGTGTAGGGGGAAAGAGCAAGACCAAGCGAGGGCCAGGTCCAGAAGAGTCAGATATGGCGCACCAAATCTTAAAAAGGTTGAAACATGAAAAATCACGCAGGTCTCGAGATCATAAAGAATCACTCAACTTTTCCATCCGTGCTCCAGGACTTCCATTTAAATTTGTGGAAATTAAAAAGACGTTATTTTGATCTGGATCTTTTGAGCTCATTTGTGGCCACGTAGTTTGTTCGATCGTCGAGATGTGCTGAGTTGGATTTGCTGTAGCAGCAGTCAACGAGGTTGGAGGTGAGAAAGCACAAGCATGCGCCAAGATAGACAGGTCATCACCTATCACTCGAAGCTTTAACATGTGGTTATTGGACCACACTCTTACCCGGCTGTAGCTTTTCGCAACTTCCTCTGCGAGCCCAATTATATTACCAGCCACCAAAATCTAGCAAATACGATACAACTCGAGCCACAATGGGTTTTTGGAGCAGCAATAATAATAATAAGGAGCCCGAGGAGGAAACCAAGCTTCCTCCTCCACTACCACCCCCCCAGCCTCCCACAAAAAAACCCACTCGCGACGAACAGGCTGACGCCGAGCTCGCCGAGTTTATAGCGGCTTTTGACAAGGAGCAGAGCAGCGGAAGCTCTAAAGACCCTAGGAAACGGGATGGACGGGACCGAGGAGAGGTTGAGGAGGAGGATGCCTCGCTGGGGTCTTCGTTTCCGGGCGAAATGAACTGCATCACGGCGTTCGACGAAATGTATTACTGCTATTCTGTGGGAGGGCAATTCTTGAACGGTTGGTTTTTTTCTTTATTTCTTACGACTGCTGTGGGGAGGGGAGCTAAATTGTGTTGGTAGTATATCGATATGGTGAGTTGAGGGATTGCTCGCAAAAGAGCCAGGACTGGAGGTTTTGCATGAGGGCAAAGATGTATGGGCCTGTGACGAGAAAGGTCTGCAAAATACCTCTCCTCTAGTCCGTCTAATTTTTTGGTTGAGCTTTTCTAAAGAAGGACAAAATACAGGCGATGATAATGGCCCGTAACAAGGAAAGAGCAGCCAAATACAAAACGGGCGCTAGCAGTGAGGATGTCTGGAAAGTCAGGAAGACGCCGCTGGAGAACGCATTCCAGGATGTGCCGCCGACAATAGAAGAGCTCGAGAAAATGACGACTACCCAGATATCATAGGTGCGCAATCTTGGTGAAGGGAGGTTTTGTAATGGTGTGCGTACGATATCCTGTATTATACAATCGCCCCTCCTCTGTTTAGATCCGGGGGGGGGGGACATTAGAGTGACTCTTAAGCATACATGGAAGCCGTGATCATGTGCTTAGTACTCGGGAAGGGCGTTTCGGACACTTGGTCCATTCTATGTGCTCTCTTCCGTGCATATGAGCTTTTGTGACTCACGTGCACGGGCCCAGTCATGATAGCTCACTCGAACTCCATTTATTAGTTCTCTACTGTACGGATATGTAGTCCCGCACCTGCAAGCCTCACTCGAAGTGCATCAAAATATAGGATTTATTCCTTTCAGTCATTATTCTTGTAATTATAGGTTACATGTGTAGTTATTCTAATCCAAGTACAGAAGACGCCTAGTTGTATGTATATCACGATTACATATCACACTAAAAATACCTATGAAATAATCTGAGGTTTCGATACGTTAGATTGTGTACTCATATACATGCATGTTGGAGTTAAAGGCTAAAGCCTTGGGCTACATGTACTTACTCTGATCCCAGCCATTGTTAGTCGTGAACATGACACATTGGTTGTTAATATGTGAGATTTCTTTTAAATTGATAATATGTAATTATGATCCCTATAACTATATCGAAGTTGCTCTTGAGCGTAAGTAGGATCGTTTTATATTAGAAATGGAAGGAAATATTTGCACTGCACAAAGTATCACTCGCGTCTGGGTCGCGTTCTGTCTCGCTGTCCGGCATTTGTTAGATACCGCCGTTCTTTCTGCCACCGTGTTTTAAACAAATAAAGTTTTAAACTACTAATATTTCTCGCGCTTCATCTAGAAAATGACTAACAATTACAAAGCTATATTGGGTGATGTCTTTGAGATGTATACCCACTTCTTACACCCATTGATCTGAGAACGGAATACGAATACTTTCCCTAGTATTTATAAATATATCTAGCTACTCGCGCATTAACTAGGTCCTGCGCATTTTTGTAAGGTCGTTGCTACTCCAGAATTCAGATTCTTGGGACGAGTAAATTATGCTAATCATGCGATTTCCGAAAAGCCTGCACAGTTCGAGGAAGGTCCAGAAATATTGATTATTCTAAGAGAGAAAGAGAAAAAAAGAAATCCATTTACATCAATTTTTTACAACCCTACTCCTCATCATCGTCATCGTCATCGTCCTCATCCTGCTTCTCTTTTTTCCTCTGCTCCGCTCTTACCTTCTTCTCCTCCTTTCTCCTGGCCTTCTTATCGGCCTTCTTATCTACCTTAGGCTTCCTAGTCGCAGAAACCTCCGGGATTACCGTATTTCTCTCCCCCTCCCTATCCTCCAGCGCGTATATCTGATCCTCGCCATTCTCCTCGCCCTCTACATACTCCTCGCCGACGCCCTCGACGGGCACCTCCTCGTCCGCAATCGGTGCAGCCATGTCCGTCATACCCTCCTCGAGAATCATGTCCTCCTTGACTGGCCGTGGGACATAGATTCCGAGCAGCGCCTGCTCGATGCGCTTCAAGTTCGTGAGGACAATCTCGTTCTGGCCCGCGCCCCCGTCGTTTGCGGCGAGCGTAAAGGTGGAGAGGAAGGCGTGGGCCTGGGATGACGAGAGAGGTGTCGACGAGAGGACTTTGGTAGGCGGTGCGTGGTGTGGTGCCATTATGCGATTTGTGTGGTGTAGTTGTCTAGAAAGTTGGTTATTACTGCACTATCTGTTCGCTGGTCATGAATGGGCAGCTTACGAGAGATTGTTTATATGTTTATTAGTATTATTATACGGAGGAGATGGTAGTAGTAGTGAGGGAGTGTTAGGTCAATTGTCGTTTGTGCAGCCTACAGGCGATTATATCGTGTAGGGTATGATAGCTAAAGTAACATTGAGTCTAGATCAGGGACCCTTGGAAGTTTTTTTTTGCGACGGTGAGGCTCAATATAGTGTTATCTGCAATAGGAATAGTGCATCCGCCTACAGCAGCCTTATGCTTGTCATTCACATCATATATCAGATCAATAAGTGGATATAGAACGCAACACCTCCTCATAGGTCCATGAATTCCTCGATTTGAAAATTTTGAGCTTTTATAAAATCATTTAACCAAATCACTAAATCTTTTCTGCGCCTCTCCATCCCCAACAATCCATAGGCTAACTGCAACGTAACACAAGCGTTCATACACACCCCAGCCATATCGTAAAGAAATAGAAAGCTGCCTGCCAAAAGAAAAAGACAAGCCTTTAAGAACAAAGTCAGAAATCCAGTAAATCATGTTATCGTGGCCAGTCAAAAAAACCTTTTATCTAAAAAGGGCTTTTAAAACTTCCCAAAGCCAGGATGAAATACGATGATAAATGAGCCAGATGAAATTGAAGTGAAGTATAGAGATAGAGAGAGAGAGAGAGAGAAAACACCAGAAAAACCTACCCGCTACCTTTTTCAAATGAAGCAGAAATGAAAGCATGAACCCCCTTGGTATGGTGAAATTACAATGAAAAGAAAATAAAGGTTTCCCAAGAATATAGATAAGAAAATCCAACAATCCTAAAACAATTCATGTAGCTAAATGAACAAGAGTATTGCCCCAACTGAACTTGAAAGAAAAAAACATTCCATCATGACTCGGATGAAGGCGACAGTGGTAAATGAATAAAAACATAAAGAGTCCAAAAGAAATCGGTATCATTACGACATAAGATTATCATCGATAATTGCCACCATAAGTTTCATATTCTTGGGTGTTGCCAAAGGTATCTAGATGGGGCGAAATCAATATTGATTGCTTTCAAGATTGGGGAGCTGGGGCTCACCTGCGGTACCTTGGGAGGATTGATGCCTGTGTCTTCTGGCGTTCTCTTTGTTGCTGTTACTCGACAATGGTCGAGGTCCTTGCAACCTAGATGCTGTTGATGGAGAACGCGCTGAAAATGGTGATCCGAGCTAAATTAAGACATTAGCATATACTCCCAAGGGGTAAATGTCAAAACGGTAACTTACTCCTCCTTCTTGCTCGGGTGATAGCAAATCACGAGACTTCTTCCTTGAGGCAGATGAGGAAGCGCCTGCCTCTCTCTCGCGTTCTTTTCTCTCCTTTCTTTCCTTACGCCTCTGCTTTTCTTCCTCAGTCTTCTCCTTCTTGGGTTTCCTAATCCTTTCGCCATTTTCATCCCTGTGTCTTGATTTTCTCTTTTCTGATGATGGGTATTCGCTATCCTCGACTGTAGCAGCGGGAGTGACTGGCTCCTTTGGTGGCCGTGGTGGACCACCATTCATGGGAGTTTTTATTAGTAGCCCCTGCTGTTGTAGATGTTGATTGTAAGCATCCTGTGCTAAAGGAGACATCAGCTTTCCATCGGAAAACCCTCCAGGACCTAGAGGTGGGAATGTTCCCAAACTTGATACCGACGCATTAGCATTCGGAGAATTGGGGACGATTCCTGAAGCCATAAGCTGCTGAGCTTGCGCCTCAAGTTGGTGATTGTAGGGCATCCGGGGTTGTGGAGCATGCACTTCCAAGGATCTGCGGTTGGAGTGGTTTATTGGAGCATCTGTGCCCCTTGAAGAAGGGGGAACGGGTGACATGGCTTTCTCCGTTTGCTGCCCTTCCGAGTATGGTGAAAGAGGCTCGGCCTGGGTGCTCTTAACAGGGGGCTCCCAAAAGTTGATATCTGATCGGGAACCGTCTGAAGCCTCACCGGCTGCGTGGTTCTTTCCTTTTTTCAGAAACCCTCTGACGGCGGTGGAAGTCGTAGTTTCTGACCATCGTGAGATTTTAGGAAAAATGGAGGAAGTACCAGATTCACGCTTACTTTTTTCCGCCGACTTTGTTGGGGTATTATCGTTACTGAAAACAGCCGGAGGCGCCCTTGTCTCGGGAGGCGTATTAAGAGGTAACGAGCCACCTCTAACCTCGCGGGGGGCTTCTTGCGGGGCCTCACGTGGCGGGGTTCGAAGCACAGCGTCTTCTTCAATAGGCGTAATTCGATTTGACTGCCGCGGTCGCTCATCTTGGTAAACCCTGTTGCTGGCGCTGGGTTGGCTAGGAACGCCGCTGTAATAGCCTGAATTTGCACCTGAAGAATTCGCGGGCCCACCAGTCTCAGTTCCTGCAGTTTCTGTATTACCGGGGCTCTTGAAAGCATCAAATGTACCCAAACTTTGACTCTGTCCCAAACTTTGCTGATAAAACTCTTGGCCACCCTTCAAACCCTCGACCTCAGTCAATAAGGTGCAAAGCCTGTTCCCTTAATGTTAGTGCCTTTGCAAAAGGAAATATATCTCAAGATGACCCACATCTCTTCTATTCTTTGAAGATCGTTAGAGCTCTTCATACTCAGTCCCTTGAGCGCTCTTCTGAAAACATTGCGTTTCTTCGCCGGGCCCTCATCGTCCTCTTCCTCAGGTCTATATCTAGGGACACGAGGAGCCGAAGGTGGCAATGGTCGGGGACCCTGTATAACCTTCTGCACGCTTCTCTCGGTATTTATTCCTACTTCGTCAACAATAGTCCTCTGCTGACTCTCAAGTTGCTTCTTCATATCCTCGAATGAGTTTCTCATTTCCGCAGCACTCCGTACCAACGTAACTAGAATCTCGGTGTCTCGAGCGTTGCGTTGAGCGTCACGGACAGTAAGCTGGAAATTGTCAGTATGCAAACCTGCAAGGTGGGTAGAGAGCCCATACATGATCCATCAGGGCAACAATATCTTTTGACTGAATCCTATCAACCCCTCTTCCAGTTGCGCTGTCATATAATGGTGATAACATGCCATGGGAATTGCCACTACCCATTCTTCTGTGTCCACCATAATAATCATCATCTTCCAGACCAATACCACGGATAGCTCCCATGCCCATGGATGGACTCCCCATTTGCTGAATAGGCGTCATAGGACCTGGTGATTGCATACCAGGGTTAGCAGCAGAAATATAACCTTCATCTTTTGTCTGAATCGCTGGTGACAGTGACCGGAGAGATGGCGGCATTCCGTTGGATTCTTCATCATTATATTGATGATCATTGGCAGGGTTGAATTTCCAATCATCTGGTCCATGACCAATGGGTCCCTGGATTATAGAGGGATTGGTATTAATCTCTTCGTCGTCCTCTCCCAGATTCATATGAGTCTCTGGCACATTATCACCAGCCCTGGGTAGGGCACTTGGACCCAATGCAGGGGCAGAGCCTGTTCTATAAGACACGTCGGACATACCATGGTTGGATGGGGCATCGAGTACAGACGCTTGGTGAGAATGTGGGACAACCGGTGTGGATCTCATTGAGGGATTGCCCCCCAACATGAAAACTCGCTGGCCGTCTTTCTCCATGTCTGCGGGGTCGAAGTTATGCTGGGTTTCTGTATTCAAGTGTCTTGCTTCAATGGATGTACCCTGAATTCTAGCATCCATGAGCGCATTCTCCTGCGCTTCCTCCCGTACTTTTGCGAAGTATGCGTCTACTGCACCATTCCTCTTGGTAACATCTCCGTTCCAGTACTCGTTTTCGTGAATGTTTGACATATCCGCGTTCTCTTTTCCTTTGCCTTTGTACTGACCCCTTCGCTGCTTTGCCAACTTGGTGCTCTGTGTTGAACTAAGAGAGGCAATCGATAGCGCTCGCTCGCCTTCTCCGATGCTACGTCCGGAAGAAACTGAGCTCACACCATCGTTATCATAACCGTTGCTAATAATATTGAGATGTGAACGCTTGTTAGCTAATGATTTACCATCAGTGCCATCGCGCTCCGATAGGTTGCTTCTCGATGCTCGGTGCGGTAAATTCAGCTCACTAAACACCGGAAACTCTGAATCTGGTGGCGGAGGTGTATGCCCAGTAGTCATCCCGTTCTCTTTTGGATATGGGAGGCCTGATCTTGCCGAGAGAATAGATGCCCTGGTCTCCGCGTATGTCTCGGGAGTATCTAGCCTATTTGGCCCATCGGGCATCTCAAGTCTCTCACCGTTAGGAATCGCGCCCACAAGCGATACTCCCTCTCCGGCCTCGGACAGGATCGGGGATTGAGGAGGGCCAAGTCCAAGACCTGGCGCTTTAGGATACGACATTTCGGACTTCTCAGGTGTAGCGTCAGCGAACCCGTTGTCAATCGCATCATTTAATTCCGCCATGACTTGTGAAACTACCTCTCGGTTGTTCTCTGAAACTTGAGAATCAGCACCGCCAGCAATTACCATACCCTGGCCATTTCCTTTTTCCATGTCTGGAGTTAGAACTACCATCGGCTGTGCAACGTTAGGCATGCTTAAACTCTTGTCGAGCCTCTTACTACCCTGGCGTTCAAGCAGGGCCGATGCAACCGTTTGGTCGAACTTTGAAAGCTTCGTTTGATTATTATTGGTTTTGATTTCATTGAGTTGTGGGAGGATGAGTCGTTTTATGGCATCTTCTACAAGATCAAGAAGCGCCGGGTTATTGATTGAAGCGGTTCTTTGCAGTTGGGACTCCTCCATTTGAGACGCTTTACGGCGCTGCCGGTTTTTCTCAGCTGTGATGTCATCAACATCTCGATCACGACTCCGGCTACGGCTTCTAGCACGAGGCGCCGTTAGGTAGTCACCAGCCATGGTGCTCCCACCCCGGCTTTGCGATCCTTTTCGTGATTTAGCATTACGTCCTTTGCCCAACTTTTCAAATCCTTCCATCACACTCTGCTCGATTGATTGCTTCTCGTGTTGGCTTAGAGCTATTGATTCCCGATTCGATATGCGTTCCCGACTAAGGCTTCTGCTCCTTCTGCGGCCCAATTTCGGTGCTTTAAGCCCAGCTTCTTCCCGGATATCGTACTCCCTACTCACACTTCTACTCCTTGCTCCTTTCTGCGACTTAATTGAATCCTTCTCAAAGTAGCCTTCGGGCTGTTTGCTCCTTGACGCAGACCTATTCCGTCGAGCGGCACGACGATTGTAAGATTCACTTTTGTCCCTAGGAGAGCTGTTGACAGATTCAGGGCTAGCTGCTTCTCGGGTGATGCTAACGTATGGTTGATCGGCTGAATTATACGATGTGATCGATGAATGGTCTCCAGAAGTTGACCGGTTATCACCCATAACTAATCTGCTGTCCTCTCCGACGTGCGGCGACAGCGATATTCTTTGGGTATGTGATGGTCTTCGAGGACTGGTGCCAGCGTCCGAGATATGTAGACCATTCCCATCAGAAGAAGATTTAACTTGGTGGCGCCTTTGAGCCGATGGGGTTACTTTGACCCGAACGCTCGGACGACGGTTAGGGGATCCGCCATTCGGCTTGCCATTTTCGAAATACTCTATCAGCAGCGAAGTGTTGGTTCCGCTCAAAGTGGTGCTTGCATCAGCATCCTTTTTTCTTCTTCGGTTCGTTTGAATAGTAATTGGACGACCGTCTTCGGGAATAGAGACGCTGGTTTGATCTGTCCTGCGTGACAGGTCGGTTGCAGTGTAGCTCCCCTGAGAGCTGAGTACGGACTGCTCCTGTGCATTATTCCCTCCCATTTTTGTTGAGTTTACCAACTATGACCGCGTGCGGTCTAGGCGCCAAAAAAAGAAGAGACAAATTAGAAACAGTCTAATAGGGATTTCGTGGAGAATTGAATTATCGGGTACCTTTTTGTTGATGCCCACGTTGCTGAAACTGTCGCTGTGAATCAACCAGCCGCAAGGCAGGCAGATACACCAATAATGCCAACGGAGGAAGAAGAAAATAACTTGGTTACAGGGTAGAGCTCTGTCTGAGGAGCAAGAATAGCGGGAGAGATGGTAGAGGCGAAAACTATTCCAATGAATGTATTATTTAGTTGTGATGTTGATTGCTGACAGTGGAGAGGGAGGTAGTGATGATGATGATGATGATGATGATGGAGGGGGTTGGGGGATTGGGGGTTGGGTGTGGGAGGATAAGGAAGGAAGAGTAGCGGATGAGACGCTGGAATGAGCAACGGGAGGGCCTGGCAGGTGATGGTACTCCAGTTGGTTGGAGGCGGGCAACCGAGGCGAGCGGCGGGGAGTAAATGGGGGTGGGAGCTGTTTTTCTTCCTACTCCTCTTCCGCGACGCTTTCGATCCGAGTGGTTGTATTCTAGTTGTGGACGGTGATTGTTATTATTGTTCACGGGAGGTTTTGCTGCCTGCTACTGCTTGGTTGGGTAGTCTGGCTGCTTTAGCTGATTAAAGAGCTACTAGCCTGGTATGTCACTCTGTTTGTGTTTGTCTCTCTATCTCTGTCCAAATGCGCAAGAGGATGCGAGAAGAAAACTCGAATGGCGACACAGCTGAGAATAGCAGTGCAGCAGTTGCAGTGCAGTAAGCTCCTGTCTCTCGATGATGGATAAACTGATCACACAGCCTGAGCAGACGAACCAGAATTCGAAAAATACATCCAACCAACAACAGCCTACTTTTCGCTTCTTCTCAGAGGTAGAGCGATAAATGGCGGCTGGGTGGGTGTAAACAAATCTCAGTGACACAAATAATATGGTGGCGGCGGTGCTTTGCCTGTGCAAGCAAGCGCAATTCCTGGGTCGACTTTTCCTAGGTGGTTTCCTAGCCCCCCCGTTTGTTATGTGTGCCTGCCCTTTTTACCTTTTGTCCGCGGCTGAGACCGACTGCGGTAAGTACCTCACGATTGGAGCTTCCTTGCATGCTCTACTCTTGTTCTGAAATCCATGGCTCTGTCAGGAGCTGATCTTGGTCTCAACGGGGTATCACGCACTTCCGAACGAGGGAATATTAATTACAAGCCACACTTCTGACACTTGAGCGGTCTAGGTTTGGAAAGAGATCTATCTCATCGATACGACGCGCATGCGTTTTCATGAGCCCCCTCAATATTCTACTTTAGAGCAGTACCTACTTGTACCTCTTCACGATGATCTCTGTGCGAGTACAGTCGTTCACAGGGTTTTGGCGAACAAGGGGGTTAAGGCCAATAAGAATCAGTATTTCTTAGCAGTTTGACTGGTAGCTAGCTACATACAAAAAATATTGAATTCGCCAAACCCCCGTGTTCAGCAAAACCCTGTGAAGGACTGTAGAATGTGTAGAGCACTGTAGATACACGATGATACTACATGTATGTATGCAGGAAATTCCTTAGGCGTAGGTATGTACTCAAGCAACCGCTCCCGCGCGCGCTGCATGTAATTTTTTCGGAGACCACCAAAAAAGTCTATGTAGGTACGGTACATGCTCTAGGGGGTTTCCCTTAGCAGAAAAAAGAAAGAAAGGAATGCAGAGAAAACTCTAGGTGGAGGGATGAGTTGTCTCCGTCTGCATCAGAGTTTTATCTCTCTGATCATGATGCCGAGTGCTCAGTGGGTAGCACGTACGCCGAGTCTTTTTATCCCTGACCGTTTCTATGGCAATGAGGGTTCACGCGAGATCCAAATATTGAAACACAACCAGGTACTCTTTTATCAACACACCATGCGGCAGCGCCTAGATATTGAGATATGACATACATCCAATAGTCCTGGACCCCATTACTTCCAATACATAGTCTGGTTGGTTTTTTTCTTGTCATTTCTAGCCAACAGCGATGCCCCTTAATAATTGATTTTCAACCCACCACCATCGTCCGCTCCCTAATAAATTTGCCGGCAAAAAGAAAGCTGAAATCCCGAAAAATATACTGTATGAAATTGATATCTGACCGGCCTTTTAGAATCAATTAACAAGTATAGTACTCTACCTACAGATGTTGAGAAGTATACATGTATGTAGCTACGTGGAAAAGATGCATACATGTAACTACATGTATTGTCGGGTCCCAAAAATAACCGATCATTGGCACATCGTGAGGCGTGAGGCTCGGGTTGCAACCAAAAAGATCACAACTCTTGCAGCAGAGGGTTGGTACACCAAATATTAATTAGTTACTGCACTACCTATTTAATTATTCTCATTTGAAGTTCTACTTGACGAACTCATTGACAATTATTGACAATCGTTGTCATTGAGGTCCTGGGTCGCCCGTTGCTATGAGAGTGCGCAAGTGATCGGTTATTTTTGGGACCCGACAATACCTACATGTACTTACATGTACTCTAGAGTAAAGCTACAGGTATGATTTGGGCAAAGAACCGTAGGATGGTACTCTACTTTACCTACATTAGAGATGTGCCTACCGGGGTTCTTTCCTCTCCCCCTCTTCCACATCCAGACATCACATCCGCTTCGAGGCAGAAAATACGATACATCTTTGGATGTAGTTCCCTAGAGGCTAGATCAAGCTCTATGAATGGGGGGTGGTCAACGCACGAATAAAGTCGAACGCGGCTCATTCCACGCCTTTCCCTTTCCTTACATGCGGCTCTATCAAGCATTTCAACCCAAGAACTTTCTTCGCTACATCCCCGCGAAACCGGGAACGGCACCTACCGAAATTCCGATGTCAAACCGAAGCATGTTTCACCATCTGACGCTATCTGAGCTTTGAGGACTTCGCTAAGGTCCTGGGTATCCATCGTCGACATCGTCATCACCTTTGTTCTTTGCTTGTGTGCTCTATGTACTCCACTAAGCATTAGTCCCTGGATAGGAGATATATATATATGCCTTTGCGTCTTCCTTCGATATTTTCGGCATG
Organism: Morchella eximia; assembly: GCA_024713935.1. Taxonomy (NCBI): domain Eukaryota; kingdom Fungi; phylum Ascomycota; class Pezizomycetes; order Pezizales; family Morchellaceae; genus Morchella; species Morchella eximia. The sequence continues at coordinate 841,079 of JAMGZG010000003.1, forward strand.
CTGCTTCTCTCCCTGCAGATAACGCACATGTAACAATCACCACTGTCGCATTCCGAAGATCGGACGGGTTATCTGATACTGATGGCGCTGTAATGTTCCTATGTGCAATGATTCAAAACAAAAATTCACTTACGTTTAATTACACGTATTCATTAGGCTCAACTTCGGACCCTACGGCATTGCTTCGCATATCATCTCAAAGATCCGCTTCCGCGGATCCCAAAGACTGGATGATTCGCCGCGTTGTGAATGTCACAGTCGTACTAGTCAGTCGGTCAAATCTTGAATACAGGGTTTGGTGAAGAAATATTTTACGAACCTGCATTTTTTTATTGGTCAAATGAAAAGAAAACCGATACCCTATTTCTCAGGCTATCTTTTCCCTCTGCCTTATCAGCTCATGGGAGATTCCTGCCGGGAAAAACGGGCGTATTCTCTTCCGAGGTGGACCACCACAAATATGCATTTACACCAATTTTCTTGGTAAGGGAATTTATGTGATGCAGCTGGATTAGCAGACGAATGGGAATCATGTTAGGCTAGGTGCGTGGCGTCATGCTGCAGCAGCAGTCGAGTGATATCGCGTGATCTGGGGTGCAGCTGTTTACGGTGGGGGTGGCGATAAAGAAAGAGAAAAAGTGCTAGTGGCTTATTATAGTACTATGCTCTTCATAAAAAGTCACTCGAAAAACGAAGCATCCGACAATGGATTTTTTTTTTTTTTTTTTTTTTTTTTTTTTTTTCCCAATTCATTATATCACACAAAACCCCACCTCTCAGAGTCTCAAAGAAAAAAACCTGGTATCGCCTGCTTTCCTTATCAGCATCAAGCGGGCCTCAAAAATTCATTAGCACAACTTTATTTTCACGATCATATATGCTATTCACACAATATCATTTATGTATATATCCTCCTATATTCTGGACATTACACATATCCTATAGTAACCAACGGTCGCCAAAATGAACCCTCTAGTCAAAATTACACCTCAAGCGATCCAGCAAGGATGTCACATGCAGATATTACATGAATATCTCTTTTCCCCACCCCAGCTAATAATTAACCACGCGTACGCATATATAAGCAAGGTTGCAGGCAATAAAACCCTAGTTAGTTGGGTCCTGATAATAGACTATCTCTAAACTTGGGGGGATATACAAGTATAGATAAGAATATCAATTTTTGCATCAAACTCCTCATCTATTTTGGAAAGGAGAAGCATGCTATGTTCTCTAAGCATTCCGATCCCCGAGTGATAATTTATGACTGCAAATCTAATTATAATTTGGTACGATCTGGAAGTGGCTGCAAGGTGAACACCGGAGCCAATGAGAGGGCCTCCAGCCACTTTGCTGTATTCCTGCCGTAATTCACTTCTGAGGGGGTATAAATGTATATAATATTGTTCCACCTTGCTCAGACGGGTGGCACTACAAAACGACTAAGCCATGGTCGATTGATTGATTAAGTCATCGAGCAAGGGTGATATTACAGTGCGAGAAAGGCCTCATATTCTACTAAATGTAGTTCATAACTCTCTCGCCTTATTCAGTAGTCTTTAGCAAACGTAATATCTGCGGTTTTGATTGCTCCAACTATAGCTAGTGTATGTACCGCCCGGGTTATAATTAAAGATACATGCAATTACTTTATAATAAGCTAATGGTTAATTTGATATAAATAGTGCTGAGATATGTGTATCCTAATACTGCGTGGTATGGTAATGTTTCAAAGCTATGTGTGATTGAGGGTTGGTTGATATCTCATTTACGGTGTGTTCCTTTATAATTCAGGAGTGACCATGCCAAAGATATACATACGATCATTATAAATTAACCGTAGCTACAACGGCATCATATGAGGTTTGAAAATGGAGTAGACTAGATATTGGCGGAACTCCGAACGTAATCTAACAAATTAATGAATATAATATAGAGTCTCTTGGATACTAATTCTGGCTGTACTGAGGCCTTAACTACATGTACATTGTACATGTAGTGGTGGGCCAAATATACAAACTCATAAAAAAGTATATTTGTGTGTTTCTAAGGAAATACATGTATGTCAATGGAATACTTAAAACCCGGCTTGTACAAGAGCGTTCTCTTCTTCTTCTTAATTTGAAACTAAGCATAATTAGCTCTATGTAGATAACTTGAGGTGACCCATGAAGTGCGATATATAGTACTACTATATCTTTAAAACCGAGCAACCTCAATGTCAATTTATTTTGATATATATAACCTAGTCGATGGCTAAAAAAAACCACAAGCCCTCCTCAATCCTTAAGTCTTACTATGCACGCAAAGTCCGATCCCAGCCAAAACAAGTGCCATTCCAATCCACGTCTCTGCTCATATCATAACAGTCAGGATACAGGCAACCACAAAAAAAAAGGAAAGAGGGAGAAGTATGATTACAAGGTCAACAAACCTTTGCTAATGACCTTTCGCTCGGCAAACCACTCCCCCAAGACGGTAAATAAGAACGCAAGCGAATTCACGATGGGAACAGTAAGAGATAGTTCTACACTACAGTTAGTGAACAAGTAATCGATGCACGCTGCCAAAAAAGAGGGGGAACAGGAAATTATATACCAGCTTTCCCGATCAACAGGAAAAACCATACAGAGCCAGTGAGATTTATAACTGTATACGGAGTTATGCATTAAAAAACAACACACGCTCAGGGAGGGATGGATAATTTATAAGCTATAACGTACGTAGAGGGATTGCATAACTCGGCCTCTTCAACATATCGAAAGCCGCAAATACAGCCCTATAGTGCCCACGTATGCGTCTGTCAGCACCCGGAACAGAAACCAACAGACTAATAAGAAACCCCAGGACGGGATCAGAAGGGGTTAAATTACTAACTTCAAGATAAATTTCTTGACCATCCCGGTATTTGGATCCTCCAGAACATCCCTTTTAGGCGGACTATAGTTTACTGCTGCCTTGCGTATAAATCTTTACCGCGCGACTATAATCAGCTCATTATGTCTAGTCATCGTAATTACAATTGGATACAACTCACGGGTTGGTAAATCCCCTATGTCCATATTGTTAGCTTTAACCGTCCTGACCAGCGTATTTTGATAAAAATAGGGAAGGTGAGAGTACGTACCAGGCCATTCCGACCAAGATGAAGCCAACAACCCATCGTATAACTCCAGGATCTTCTGGTGTGTCTGCCATGGGCGTCTTATCGTTAAAGAGAGCTGAGCTGAGCTTAGGAGTTTATCGCACGTTGCTATGTGATGTTACTTATGGAACCCCTAACCCTATAAATGAGCCTCCTCGACCCTTGCCAACGATTGATGAGTGATCATGATTACTACAATCAATACATGTAGCTAATATGGTGGCGGACACGACAACAGGGTCGGTAAAAGCAGAAGAACGCCAAATCTATCTCTTCACCACAAATCAATGATTTTTGAATTCAACCACTGTACTTCTGTAGAGAATCAGTAGGAGAATCAAAGTACAGTCTGAAAATTAAGGTTGTGTTGTTAAGAAAAAAGGATTTTAATTTTGTTAGGCAGGACAAAAGTTTGTTACCATACAAATTTGTTAAGGCCGAATTGAAATCCTCACGAGTCAGCACTCGATCTGTCCTTATTAGGATTAACCACTTCCCTAAAAGGGGCTGATCAGCGCCTGGAACTTTGTTACTTCTGCCAAGACCGACCCCGTTGTCGTGTCGGCCACCATACCTTTAGATTGGCCAAAATGCTATGATATCTCCATACATATGTCTCCCTACCGGAATTGAAACATGTAGCGATTGTAGTACTGCGTATTTCTTAACAGCACTGGAGTGCATACATGTAGCTTATACAACATGAGTACCAATATCAAACCAAACAATCATTGTTGAGTACTACTAGTAATATAATTACATAACTACATGTACATGTACTGATCTTAGTATACTCGTGGCAACCCCGAGAGCGCGGTACATCATAATAAATAATTAACTTATAACGACGGTTAGTGAATTCCCAGAAACTATCGTACTTATCAAAACACCTCCCCAAAAAATATAAATAAAATACAAGTAAATACTTATGGAAAAGGATTTATTTATCAGCTCTCTTCTTTAAAAGTGCAATCATTGCTCTCAGCCTCCCCTCCGCATCTTCAAGCGCAAACCGCGCTTCTTTCTCTTTCTCCTTGTTTATCCTTCGATCGCCTGTAGCCTTTTTCCTTCTCTCCTCGATTCCCTTTTCAACTGCCAGCTCAAGTTCTGCGCTCCAGACCAATTCTGCCTCTGTTACGAGTAATCGTATCATGCTCTCAAGTAGCATCGCAACTTTAGCATTATCGCTGACAGAGGTTGTATTGGCGGGCCAGGGAAGATATCGATTCATGAGCTTTTCAATAGTCAAATCATCTGTTTCATCCCTCTTCGGCATAGGTGCCTTCGATGAGATGATAGTATCGAGAATGAGCTGATTCAATGCTGCCCGATAATTGGGTTGTGTAGAAATGAAGGTTGTCGTAAAAAGCATAAAGCTCGACGGCGGGAAACGCAATATGATATCTTTATACTCGCGATAGAGATCATCAATGTCGATGTAACAGCGGCGATAAGATACAGATGAGAGTAGTGATAGAAATCGTTGTCGTAAAACGAGGGCTTCCATTCCACCCCATTCACATGCCACACCAGTATCATCATCCTCTATATCGGGGGGGTCATCGGCCATTTCAATATCCTCCGATGGAGATTTAGATGTTGTTGAAGGGGTAATTTCGGGTTCGTTTTGATCATCGTCGATAAAGGAACTATTAAGACTTCCCATATTGTTCTTCTTCGGACGCTTTGTAGAAAGCTCATCCTTATAAATCGGATTGCACCGATCTAAGTTTGACCCAGTTCCGTTGGCAAGAATTGCGCGGATTACTTTTTTATAACCCGCACTCCCTTTGGTATCTGGGAGCATTTTGACAACTAGTGCGTTCTTCAACGCATCAGAGTTGCTTGTTTGTGCACACGTTGCCTGTCTATCCTCCCAGTCCGCTTCCAATACATCCAGCAAGATCTCTAATTGCAGTTTCCACCACTTCCACCGTGTAGGATGTAGGACCGAACATGTGAATCCCCACCCAACGATTGCCCACACATCCTCTGCCACTGCGAATAGTGATTCGCCTTCAGCAAGTTCACCGGCAAGATGATCATCAGTAGTGATATTGGCGGCCGGTGAGCTATCTCTATCCCTTTCCTTTTTGGTCCTTCGTCCACGGACTCTGGTATCTTCAAACACCCATGCAGCCGCAAAGTCGGAATTGAGAGGTCCGATTAGCTTCAGCACCCGACGGAGCAGAAGAAAGGCATCGATAGGTGCTGTGGGAGTAGGTTCATTCTTGGGCAGCTGGCTGGTGAGGTATGGATGGGAAATGAGGGTTGTTATGAGACGAATGTGAGTGTGAGGAGGAATAAGAGCTGCGGGGGGCGAGGGAGTGGATACGCCGGGGCTTATGACACCCCCGAGACATTCAATCGCCTGGGCATCTGGGATTTGTCAGTCATAGTAGATGAAGGTGATGGAAGAGAAGGCAAACATAAGGATTCTTCGAGGGCGCCACGAATGCGTTCATTAAGATTATAGGGGACAGGCTTCGTTGCCCGGTATTTAGGAGGATGTTCATCCATTGTGATCGGAGCGGTTATGTGATAAAATTAATTAGTGGGATGGATAGGAGACGCGACCTGGAACTCGCTGATAGTCGTACTTATCTAATCTGCCTATCTGATTGATCATTGCTGCCTAAATACATGTGCCTACTACTAGAACATGTAACCACAAGGCCCCACCAAAGGAGGAGCAACCAAATCACATAGGTCATTATCCATAGCTATCAGCCCTCCCTCTACCACCACTGCCCACCACCACACTACCCACCCTCCAACAAGGTACACATCGCTGTATCCCCATAACCACACAATATAATCCCCTCTACCTTCCTCATCCTATCAGGCAATTATTTGAGAAGCAACTAGTCACGATGGCCGACGTTGACATGAAGGATGCTGCTGCTGCTGCCACCGCAAAGGAGGGAAAAGCTGTCTCCAAGAGTGGACCCTCCGGTGATTCTGGGAAGCCCCGATTCGAGGTTAAGAAAGTAGGTCCCCATCAATGATTTCTAAAGTGATCTACAACGTCAAGAGATGCTGATGAACGAAACAGTGGAATGCCGTTGCCCTATGGTCATGGGATATCGTCGTTGAGAACTGTGCCATCTGTCGCAACCATATTATGGACCTTTGTATGCCGCTTATCTACCAACGCATCTTAGAACTATTCACTAACTCGGCCTAGGCATCGAATGTCAAGCTAATCAAGCCAGCGCTGTCAGCGAGGAGTGCACCGTTGCTTGGGGCATCTGCAATGTATGTCGCACTTTGTGTTATACCCAGAGTACATATAGGTTCCAGGGCTAATCCATTTCCAACAGCATGCTTTCCATTTCCACTGCATATCTCGTTGGTTGAAGACACGTCAGGTCTGCCCACTTGACAACCGAGACTGGGAGTTCCAGAAGTACGGAAAATAAACAACTACTTTTCGTCAATTAAAGGAACCAACCCCTCCTCTTTCTACAGAAACTATAGCATGGAAAGTTCCGGGGCAGGAGAACAAATGGGGGAAATACCACTGTGCAGTCTATTACTTTCACCCAACAGAGCCCAAAGAATTACTCGGGGGTTACAGTCGGGTTTAGTCTGTTACCACTGAAACTGAGATTTCGTGCAATGGGCGTGTTTCTTTGTAATGTATCTGTTTTACCAATGGGCGTTCTGCATCACCTTTTACCTCTTTTTATATTTATCGGCGAGAATTCAAGTTTTATCATGGCATGAACATAGTGGTGTTCTGTTTTGGTGAAAGTGATTATGCGAACCAAGACTTGCACTGATTTCAGCTTTGCAAAGATCCATATTTTATAAAGACGTGCTTCTATTTGTCTCAACTCTCCTTGTACCTCGACCCCTTCCTGCCTTGCTTGTCTACGTAACTGCCCAAAACCCTCAAGCCTACGCAGTACTTCTTCAGTTCCTCCAATGCTTGCTTGGCATTATCGGTCTCGGCATGTCCTTCAAACTCAACAAAAAAGATATAATTCCACTTGACTACTCGTGTGGGCCTACTCACGATGGAGGTGAGATTAAGATTGAAATCCTTGAAAACCCTCAAGGAATCGCAAAGTGCACCTGGCAACTTATGGTCGATCGTGAATGATAACAGGGATTTATCTTTCTTTTTCCCACCCCCCTCCTCCACCGTCCATTCACCTGTGCTCACACCAGATCGCTTAGTGGCCGACAACACAAAGAAGCGTGTAGTATTATCGTGGGAATCCTCGATATTCTCGGCAAGTATCTTGAGTCCCTTCACATCACTAGCAATCTTACTGGCTATCGCACCTGCGTCCTCAAAGCCCGCGGCGATCTGAGCGGCTTTTGAGGTGGAAGAAACGTCCACTCTCTCTACACCTTTCAGGTTTGCGTTCAGCCAAGTCTCACATTGGCCGAATGCCTGAGGATGCGAGTAAATCTTCGTTATTGACTTGAGGTCCTTGGCAGGGGAGAGAAGGCAGTGGTGTACATCTAGATAAGCCTCTCCACATACGTGCGTAGAACGGTATTGCGAGGAGCGGTCGCAGAAGAGATCGAGTGTAAAGACTACAGAGCCATTGGTGGAGTTCTCGAAGGGAACCACTCCATAGGTGACCGTGCGGTCCTCGACGGCGACGAATATGTCTACGAGTAGTTAGAGCTGTATGGTGGTTTAGTTGGTATAGTTGGGTACCTTCGATTGTGGTCTTGGGCTCAAAGACGTGGGTATTTGGGTCAAAGCATTCAATCGCTGCCTACGAGTTTTATTAGGGTTTGTGATAAATAAGGATGGTTGGTTAGGCATACCTGATGAGAGTAGGATGTTCGTGGGCCTAGATATGCCACTGAAGGCAACGGGTCAGTTCCTGATGCCATCTTGACCGCTCGCTGCTTGTATTTGGAAGATGTTGAAGAGCTCAAGTACCGTCTCCGGATAGAGTAACTGATTTATTACAAAAGTGGAGTAGAGTGGACTAGGCAGTTGTTGGCTTTCACTGACGGAATACATAAGTCTGAGCCTTGCAACAACCTGTGGGAAGTGTATTTTGGGTTTTGATTGTGCTTTTAATACATATTATATCCATTCGTGACCCTACGGACTTTGGATACACGTGCCTCTAAGAGGGCAATGGCTCTATGTGTTGTTGCTCTTTGAAGATATTATTGTTCTCTGTGTTCTCTGCGGAGTTTGTGTGCGGGGGAGGGGTTCCACAGAGCCTCCTTCACTGACTCATTCACGGAAAGAGTTCCTGTTCTTAGCTCCCTAAGAGGATCGACCGTTTACCTCACATAAATCCCGTTAGCACCGTCACTATTGAAAAATAAAAACCCCTGTCCTGCATACATCTTTGTAGAGAAAATTCCCGCCGTTCCCCGCTACAGGAGGTTGGCCTGCGAATAGAAGGGGGAAAAAATTAAAGGCTCTTCGTCAACCACACTTGATTACTTACCCAACGAGTCCAAGTTACCTAAATTTACATTATTCTTGGACCGGGCAGCCATAGTCTCCTTTCCTCCTCGCTTCCCTCCATTCCCCTCTCTTTCTCCTCCATCTCTCCCACCACATCACAATATCTTGATCTCTGCTGGTTAGTTAAGACCACATTGCATATTTGGTTTTCCTTCCACTTCCTTACCTTCTTTCCTTTCCTTTTTGCTTTCTTTTTTTGTGAAACAGTCTTTTGACAGCATTTTGGGAGCAGATTTGTTGAGAATACAAAGCAGCAAAGATGTCGCAAGTACAGCCAAATGAGGTGGAAAAAAACATCGAGATATGGAAGGTGAGATTTCTCTCTCACAGGCTGCTGAGTTTGGTGAATTTTTGGAGGCGTGTGGAGGCTGACAAGCTTTTTTTCCCTCTACGTGTAAATAGGTCAAGAAGCTCATTAAGCGTCTCACTGAGGCGCGGGGCAACGGGACTAGTATGATCTCGCTGATTATCCCACCTAAAGACCAAATCTCGCGAGCAGCAAAGATGTTGGCCGAAGAATTCGTTAGTGCTCTCCTCTATCGTACTGGAGTCGTCGTATGACGCATGAAATATATTGACAATATGGAAGGGTACTGCCTCAAACATCAAATCGCGCGTCAACCGTCTCTCTGTTCTATCTGCGATTACCTCTACTCAGCAACGTCTTAAGCTCTATCCTCGTGTTCCACCCAATGGTCTCGTTGTCTATTGTGGTGAAATCATTACCAGCGAAGGCAAGGAGCGTAAGATTAACATTGATTTCGAGCCTTTCAAGCCTATCAACACTTCACTCTACTTGTGTGATAACAAATTCCACACCGAGGCACTTTCTGAGCTCCTTGAATCGGACAACAAGTTTGGGTTCATCATTATGGATGGTAATGGTGCACTTTTTGGCACTCTCAGCGGCAATACCAGAGAGGTTGTTCATAAATTTTCAGTTGACCTTCCCAAGAAGCACGGTCGTGGTGGTCAATCCGCATTGCGTTTCGCCCGTCTTCGAGAAGAAAAGCGCCACAACTATGTTCGCAAGGTTGCCGAATTGGCAGTACAGAATTTCATTACTGCGGACAAGGTCAACGTTTCCGGGCTTATCTTGGCTGGTTCAGCCGACTTTAAGACTGAGCTGGCTCAGAGTGACATGTTCGATCAGCGTCTTCAGGTCAAGATTATCAAAGTTGTCGACGTGTCCTATGGCGGTGAGCATGGGTTCAATCAAGCTATCGAGCTGTCTGCCGAGACTCTCGGTAACGTAAAATTCGTCCAGGAAAAGAAATTGATCGGCAATTACTTTCAGGAGATTTCGCAGGACACCGGAAAAGTCTGTTATGGTATCGAAGATACCTTGAAAGCCATGGAACTCGGTGCTGCTGAGAGTATGCCCCCCTTCGACTATATGACTTTTATTCTGCATTCTAATACGGTGTAGCTCTGGTTGTTTTTGAGAATCTTGATGTAACTCGCTGGACCCTTAAGTCCTCAACCGGGGAGGAAATTATCCTCAACACCACCAAACAGCAGGAGGCGGACCGGGATAAGTTCATGGACAAAGAATCGGGTCAAGAAATGGAGGTCATTGAGTCCATCCCCTTCCTCGAGTGGTTGGCCGAAAAATACAAGGATTTTGGTGCAACTCTCGAGTTCGTATCAGACCGCTCTGGAGAGGGCAATCAATTTGTCAAAGGCTTCGGTGGGATTGGTGCATTCCTTAGATACAAAGTCAACTTTGAGCAGCTCGCCGAGGCTGATGATGAGGATGAATACTATGATGATTGATGGTGGGGACACCTCGCGGTTTATAGCGAGGACGTCATTCCAGACATAGGTTCTGAGGGCGTCCTTAGGATGGCGGCAGCGCTTGCGCGGTGTTCGTCACTCCTAGTGGGGAGAAGGTTTAGTTGTGGTGGAGCCGAAAAATGGTGTTAGTTGTTGGAATGGTATGTTACTTGAAATCCGTCGATCTTGCAATGGTACGAGGCGATTAACAAAAAAATGCAGATTAGTTGAACCCGAAGGCATGGAGAAAAGACAGTCGCTACCACAAATCATTGAGGCTGGCACTGGGAATGCGGGTGGGTGGATAGGCGTTCAATCATGTTTTCTTTGGCTTTTGGATTTGGGAGATGGCTGGCTGGGCTTGGGGAAAAAACGTTTTATCTAGGAAATCAATTTCGTTGCATTGAAAATCTCACCAATATTCTATATCTTTACTAGAATGTTCTGCACTGTGAATTTTATTATTAGAGGTTGGTTGGTTCATGTGATATCACTCGTAGAACTTTTTCGATAGATTCAAACGGGTGGTTTGGTTACTTTATGCAGCTAACTCGATTAGAGTAGAAAAAAGCTGGCGTACTTCTAAATGTAGATTGATAGTTTGCCAGGTGGGATGGAAGACCTGGATATATATGTATCTCCATGGCATACTTGCTGTGAGGATAATCTTTCACCACAGCTTTTCATATAGACTCTATCTCTATCAGAAGTTTGAGAATGTGCAGATCTTTGGCAAAGATAGTTTTTCAAGTCTAAGACTTCTAAATGGAAATTAGGCATTGTACTCATTGTAGGTATCATTTACGCTAAATATACTCCATTTGAGAACTAGCTGCCCAAATCGACCTATTCCCTCTCGATAACTGCAGGGGCCTTGATCTCTTTGCCCTTGAGAAACTCCAGCCCCTCACCAGCCTATTCAACCAGATTAGCATAAGTATCCATTAACAAAGTCATTCGGAAAGGGCTTACATATGACACCAAAGGAGAAACCTCAACGCCAGTGTCCTCTTCATTTGTCTCGCTTATCACAATCGCCCCGGCAGCTTCCAACCATTTCTTTCCTTGCCTGAGAACGTCACTCTTACTGGTGTCTGGGTCATCCTCTCCAGTTCCCCTAGCGTTCTTAAGGGGCGAAAATTCATCCTCACGCTTCACTTCAAGACAGGCAAAACGAGACAGTGGAATTCTTGGAAAGATATCAAATACGAACTGTTCAAGTTTGATGCCGTTTGGCTTTTCAGGCTTAAACTGCTCTCCAGTTGTAGTGTCACAATAAGGAATCTTCTTCCTTGCGATATGATGGGGCAGGCTATGTACCCACTCAGGAATAGTCTCCAAAAAGCGGGTTGAGTAGTAATGGTTGACAATATTCGCAGCGCGGAATTTAAGAATGCTCTTGTTCTTCTCGTCGAGAGCTTCTGCAGTCTCGGAATCGATCTCGGAATATTCAACAACATCGGGCTTTCCGTTTTTCAGGATTATGAGACCCACAGACTCGGTAGCGTTTCGTTTACGGACCACCTTAGTTGCAAGGTCGACATCTTTTGATGCGGAGAATCCAATGAATACTGGATCGCACACCTTGACGAGACTGTTGTCGACACAGTATGCGTGGACATGCTCAATAGACCTTGCACGAAGGTCGGTAAGAACGGATGAAGTGATAAGGGCCTGGTAGATCCCACCATTGCCATCAGGAGCGACAGCAACCTTTGATTTTGATTCAAGGATGATTTTACCCTCATTCGAAATGCAGGGTAGGACACCCTGCTCAAAGAAGACGACATTCTCTTTCTCAAGCCCAAAGAAATCGTTTTCTTGGAAGAATTTCTCTGTAGGGCCACGAGTGGGCCCTGATGTCATGATGTACCAAGGCACAACAGCCTTGTCATTGCCGACTTTCTTTGCGCCAAGGGTTTGTACACGAAGAATACGCTCGGCCTGAAGCTGGAAAAGGGATTTTTTTGAGGGTAGGCCGACATCGAAGCAACCCTTAGGGGCACTGGAGCCGAGACGGGTTCCCTGGCCACCTACATCAACGCGTCAATGATACTTAACATAAAATAAAGTATTTATATAAGAAGCTTACCAGCCATGAGGACTACGGCCACCTTGTTGTTACCAATCAGCTCGAGACCATGTTCATTCCATGACTCGATATCAGATAGGGCGCTATCGAGGATGGAAGCTGTCGCGGATTCAGGAAGGGGCTCGACAACCGGAGTCTCAGCTGGTGGAGGGGGAGAGAGTGCTTCTTTGGTAATGATCTATCAATGTTATGACCGATTAGCATCCTGGTTATGGTGCTCAAAAAGCTATTCAATAGTTTCTTTTTTTTTTTTTTTTTAAATAGATAGTACAACTAACTCAAACATAATTATAGCTGATAGATGAACGATAACTTACAGAAATCCTCTTGGGGTCCATCTTTGACAACTGCTGGAAAAGGGCAGCCTTCTCAGTGACAGTCAAGTCATCGAAAAATGCAAAAACGTGCTCTTGGCCGACTTCCGCAAACTTTTGCTTCAATTCATTGACAGCCTCCGGAGAAGGAGCTCTAATATCAGAATCTCCGCCGAGGGAGAGCTTGTTGAGGGCACTTTCAAGACCGGACTTAATTGCGGCTGCCATAATGATAGATAATGATGTATATGTGCGTATATCAGCTGGATTGGCTTAAGGAATGGATGGTGTTTCGTGTGTAGTATCACTTGATGAGGCAGTAGCAGGGGAGTGGTAACAGAGATGGATGGGAAAGGAGTAATAAGAACGAGGACAAAGCAAGATGTATTTATTTAAAAACGGGGAGATAAGCTAAGCTACAAGCAAGAAAAACCAAAGGTTTTACATACAACTAAACCCCGCAGAGCTTCGTGGCTCTTGGAGAAAGTACATGTATGTATGTATGGGAGGGGGCGGGGCCCTGCGGTGTGCATATCTGTTTTTGGAAGCTTGTAGTCAGTCAATTGTGTGAGGAGCCAGTGCGGGACGGGGAACCCCACCACGGGTTGGTCAGAGACCCACGCATAGGATATCCTTGCAGGGGAAAGAGACTTTTTTTTGTGTGCCGAATGTGATAGAGTTGCAAGCCCAATCCTCAAGTAGAGTATCGGTGCATAGATACTCTGGTACATACACGTACATATAGTTACTCTATAATTGCTCTAGAATATCAACATACATAGATGTGTACCTGTGCTTTTCAATTGAGGCTTCCGGTGGCAAAGCTGAGGTCAGAAAGGTTGTAAACCATTCCATTGATCTATCTACTAGTAGGTGCTACACGCATGTAGAGTCGACTGAGTTGCTTACGGCATAGATCAGCCCTAGACACTAGGATTTGGACCCTGGTAATGCACAGCTTCTATGGAATTACCCGGCCTCGGTGCCACACAGTGAGTGGCGCTTGACGTTTAAGCACACTCAGATTGGGAATCTGGGGAAGCTACATGTATATGTCCGAAATTTCATTGATTCTCTGTCGTAGCCGGACTCTTGAAAATATAAGCTTTTCAGCTATTTCCCTCTTACTGTCCTTCTTACACTTCGGCAATAATTAGGTAAGTAGACACGTGTGCTGAAGGGAAGGGGAGACTGAGCTCCTGGAAGTTGTTTACTTCATTTTTCCATGTACATATCGTAACTCTGTTACCAGCCATCAACATCTCGCAATAGCCATCTTCCATTTGAACTATCTTGCCCAAACAAATAGACCTTAAACATGTTCGGCATGAATGGCTCTGGGGGAATGCCCTCGCGGGGAGGGCCGCCTGTGGATCCCTTGGACTCTGGTAGGTAGCTCCCCACAACCCTTCCAGCCATTGTCACCACACTCTATTTCTGACAGTTATCGTAGGCGACTACGATCCAATTCACCACCTCAATACGCTCTTCCCCCACCCTGCGACGCTCCAGAGCGTTCCAGCAACTTCACAGGCACTCCACAACCACCTTGAATCCCTCGATACAGAGATTTCACAGCTTGTCATAACACAATCTACCACCAATGCAGACTCACTTTCACAGATCGCTGCCGCAAAGGCGGAGCTCGCAGAGCTACTAGAGAATATAGATACGGTTCGGGAGAGAGCTGTCAGGACAGAGGATGCGATTGCGGCAATGACAGCAGATATTAAGAAGTTGGATTCCACGAAGAAAAATCTAACATTATCTATGACGGTGTTGAAAAGACTGCAGATGTTGAGTACGTTTTCTAAAGTGGGTGGGGTTTGTCATAAATACTTTATTGACTTAGGCTTTAGCTACTGCTTATGAACAGCTCAAAACTCAATCCAAAAATCGTCAATACCGCGAATGCGCATCCCTTATGTCCGCAGTTCTCGAACTTATGGCCCACTTTAAGTCGTTTCGCTCTATAGACCAAATCGCTACACTCTCACGCAACGTCGCAGATCTCAAGGCAGAGCTATTAGAGCAGGTCTGCGAGGATTTCGAGATGGTGTTTGTGAAGCAGGAAGTCGCAATTAGGAAAGGAATGTTGGCGGAGGCCTGTAACGTCATGGATGCACTTGGGGATGGCGCTCGAGGGCGTTTGGTAACATGGTACTGTAACACGCAATTAAGAGAGTACCGCCAGGTGTTTAGAGGCAATGATGAGGCTGGCTCATTAGATAATATTGCCAGGAGATATGCATGGTTGAAGCGAATTCTGAAGGTTTATGATGAAGAGCATCTCGGAATATTCCCACCAAGTTGGAAGGTTAATGAGGTTTTGGCAAAGACATTTTGTGAGGGAACAAAGGACGATTACAAGGGAATTTTAACGAGAGCAATGAGGAGGGAAGGCGGAAAGTCTTTAGACGTAAACTTATTGCTTAAGTGTTTGCAAGAGACACTAGAGTTTGAGAACTTTCTTGAAGGAAGGTTTAGCAATGATGTGAGTGTGATCTCATCCAACATTGAGAACAGAATCACTGATATTTGACAGAGAGCCTCCATAGATACTATGAGTTCTCGAGACGAAAGGCCATTGATATTTGGTAAAGCAATATCAGAGGCCTTTGAGCCCTACCTCTCTCTTTGGGTGGATGCACAAGACAAGTATACTCGCCCAACCCGTAACCTTAGGCTCTAGCTAATCCCAACTAGGCAACTATCCAATATGATACCTTCATATCGTGCTGCTCCTCTTCGTCCACCCGACGAAGACGTCACTGTGCTTCCATCATCTATTGAGCTTTTCCATTTCTATCGCATAACCCTCGCTCAATGCGCTAAACTCTCCACGGGTTCCAAACTTCTTGACCTCTCGAAAACCTTCGCAAAATATCTTGATGAATACGCCGAGGTTGTTCTCCTTCACTATTTCTCGCCCGATAAAGCAATGTCCCTAGCAGCAGAGGATGTAGTTGTTGTATTGAACACCGCCGACTATTGCCATGTTACTACCTCACAGCTACAAGACAAAGTGAAATCTCGCGTCGATCCAGATGTTGCAGATAAAGTCGACTTTGAACGCCAGTCAGATGCGTTCCTTGGTGTTGTGAGTGCGGCAATCCGGCTTCTCGTTCGTAAGGTCGAGATTGCAGCGGAACCTGCATGGCGCGAGATGCGAAATGCACCCTGGAGTCGTCTGGACGCAGCCGGCGATCAGAGTGGCTATGTCGGTGTCCTTATTACGGCTGTCAAATCTACTGTCGGTGAGATTTTAGGTTTGGTTGGGAAAGAAGCGTATCAGCGTGCTTTCTGCGATAAAGTCGTCGAGGCCATGGCATCTGCATTCTTGGCAAGTTTGGTGGGGTGTAGGCCCATCGGAGGGGTAGGCGCTGAACAAATGCTCCTTGACGCCTATGTTCTCAAAAAAGGATTTGAGGAGCTCCTCACGCTCCGCGCAGAAGCCGGAACAACACCCCCAGTTAGTTACGTGAAATTCGTAAATAGGACGCTCACCAAGATCGATACACTTCTTAAGACTCTTCAGGTACAGAGCAGCCCAGCTGAGGGCCTCGTACAAGCATATCTCATCCATATATCCGACCGCTCAGATACCAACTTCCGCAAGGTACTTGACCTCAAAGGGATTCGCAGACCTGATCAATCTAGCTTTGTTGAGTTGTTTCGTGCACACATGGTGACACACGACAATCTCGTCGAATCAAATCCTTTCCTGACAGCCCTTGTCGTGCCATCTGGAAATATTGGCTCCGCCCCAGGCGGGGGTAGTAACAACATTGGTGGTCTTGGGATCGCTGGTGTCGGTAGTAGTGGACTCCCAGGCGCTGGTGTGCTCGTGCCGCCGAGGTTTGACCCAAGCGGGTTGGGGAGCGCAATTATGAATGCAGCAAGAGATGGCGTCGACAGGTTACAAACACAGACTCCCGGCGAAACCGATGGAGAAGAGGGCTTGGAGGGGAATTTAAGGACACTAGGGAGATTGTTTAGGAGGGATGGAAGTGGAATAGGTATTAGAGGACGATTTGGAAGGGAAGGAGGATAGTGTGATGAATTTTAGGGACAATCATTGTATAGTACTCAATAGTTAGTGTGGTAAATTTTGTGGTCTTAATATAAAAACTGAAAACCATTTGATAATGACTATACATTGCACACACACTGACATTTGTATCTTATCACAGAGATACCTAATTACATAAGTTAAAGTCTGTTCGAAGAAGACTATGTAACGGTATGTACTTGTATATTCATTTCTAGATATAACAAAGACTTAATACTTCTTCTAGACAGTATACATGGATATTATTAATAAATTATCACTAGATGTATTGCAAGAAGCCTTTACAACTTAGAATCTACTTGTACATGCAATATCATCAGCTTCCGAACACTTCTACGGGATTTTAGAACTATATGTATGTACCAAAACCTATAGTATGGCTGCGATATATGACCAGGACAGATTGATGAGTAAAATTGGCTTCATCTTTCTCAAGTTCTATCGTGATTAAGTTCGCCTCTTATGAATGTGGTTACCTAGTTTTACTTCACAGTTCCTCACTCGGGTTAATTTTCCGATTAATGTACTGCAATAATTACTAGCGCTACATACATGTAGTTTCATAACCGAGATTATATCATAGATTACATGTACATTATAGACACATTTAAATACTAGCATAAATAAACGGAGGCACCTAAATAACTTGAATATATTATATTCGAGCCTATCGCCATAGGCTTTGATTTATATTTTTAAAATCTACTGGGGCTATCGTCCTAATATATTCTGGAAACCCCCTTGATCGCTATTGTGCAACGTGACATTCTGGTTGTCGACACCTTTCTTCCAGAGCCTCACAGCTCTAAACAACATTTACAACAATATCTCCACCAATTTCAACCATGAGAGAACGCATTACCTTCATAGTTTCCCACCCTTCCCATACTCACCCTGACAACTTCGAGCTCAAGAAAAATAGTCTAACCATAAAGGCTCTTCCCCAAAGCGCTCGAGAGGACCGCCTTACCTTCGACGTCCGTTCTCTGCCAAAGCCGATACAACAGCTCCTCAAGGATATTAAAGAAGCTCACTTACGATGGTCCTCAGGAAGATTTTATCAAGCAGTCGCGCCGTATAGCTCTAGGGTCCCGGCAGGACTACATATATTGACTAAGCCTGGGTGGATTGATGCCACCACACTTTTTTCAGGAGAGAAGTCGAAGGAGTAAGTTATCCCTCATAGTGTTGCTGTTAAGATATTGATAAATCGAGTATAAAGTTCAACCTTCGATGACTCTTTTCTTTCCGCTGCTTTCGATCTTCACCACTTCCCCAAAGAGAGGCTTGCGGCTGGTATTTTCGGAATGGGTCAATGGCCCAAAACCTTCTACTCGCCTGTTGAGTCTATTGCACCTTTTCGTGAATTTTTGCAGAAGCTGTTGATGTGGCATCATGGGATATTGAACAAAGACAGTATCCACTGGATGGAGCGATTGGAGAAGCTTGATGATGCAGATTATATAGATCTGAAATACGATGCTATTTCGCAGAAATTCGAAGCGAGTATCTTCTGGGGCCCAGGAGAAAAAGTGTGGAGTGAGACGCTTGAAGGAAGCGGCGATGTAGAGGTTGGAGTTATGGGTGTTGAGAAAGGCATTGAAGAAGACGAGTTGAAGTTGGCGGGATTTATTTATGAAATTGGAGAGAGTAAAGATTTCGGTGCGTTGCCTTGGGCTTATAGCTCTGTTCTAACTCTTTTTCCCTTTCTACCGTGGCTGATAGGTTATCTCTTAGAACCAACATTATTCTCATTCCCTTCCCGCCATCATACACACCCTTCTACCTTCACCCTCACCATCCCGCAGCCCACTGGCCTTCATCCTCGTATCCATATTTCTCTCCCAGGCTCCCTACAACCACCTCAAGAAGAGTGCACTCTCAATGCCCATTTTAACATCCCTTCTGCACTCTTCGTCGATATCTACCAGCTCGGTCCCTCCAACACAAATCTCCTCGATACTCTTAATATCAAGCGGGTTCGTGATGTGAGTGGTAACACAGACCTCGAAAAACCAGACTACAGCTCTCAGCAATGGGGAAGTCGTGTCTTGATCGAGATTGATACCGAAAGTAAAGGCACAGGCCCACTAAAGGTGGAGCTGCCACTTCATCTTAGATATCTTAACCCACGCGAGAATTCTTCATCAGCGGAAGTAGTTTTTGCATGGCCAACAGTTTTCTGGGCATGCAAGAGTGACAACTGGGTCA
The DNA here is from genome assembly GCA_024713935.1 of Morchella eximia. NCBI lineage: Eukaryota > Fungi > Ascomycota > Pezizomycetes > Pezizales > Morchellaceae > Morchella > Morchella eximia. Next base: position 860,144 of record JAMGZG010000003.1, read on the forward strand.
AGATGGGGAATAACCCATTCGATCGCACGAACCTGGGATGGGAGGATTTATTCCCCGAGCAGGTGATGTACTATCATCTCTCACCTACTCCTGCTCCAGTGGGTGCAGATAGTGGTATGGTAGGTATAAAGGGTGGTGAAGGGAAGGAAGGTACTTGGGGAAGAATTCAAGTCCCGGTATTGGATAAGGGGTGGGGTAACAGTGAGACTATAAAGACCTGGACAGCAGTGATTGTTGTCCTCGGGTTTTTGTGGGTCTTTATCAGGATTGCTGTTGCAAAGATTGGGAAGGGAATGGATGAAATTGGGTTTGGGACAGGAGGAAGAGAAGATGCAGTCGAGAAGAAGAAGAAATAGACATAGGTATGACGGTGGTCTGGGGCTTGAGTAATGACACTTATGAGTACGTATGCATGTAGGTTATATAAATCTTAAAACACGGAATATAATAGTTTCAACTCTGTTAGGTGCTCATTTGCGAGAATGCGTAAAGGGTGTATGATTCTCATGATATAACGAGAAGCGCGTTATCAGTATAGATCGTCTCATCATACTACGCAATCGGTCTGTTAGTCTCAGATGTTAGTACAATTGGGGCGCATAAGCAAAAGTTCTGCTCGATATACTTGTATGTATGCTGGTTACCAGGCGGGCAAGAGGCCGATAGCTCTCTCACGCAACTAAACCCCTTCATCGGAACCGAGAGTGCTGACCCAGAAGGGCAAATATATATTATGTGGCAATCATCAACTATGAATAACGACGAGCGGATAAATCATCAACCAATCAATCAATCGATCAATGAATATATATATATATAACGACGAGTGGGTTGCATTGCACATATCGAGTGATAGTTCATGATGATAAAATAGTTAATATCACTCGAGGAACATACGTCTCGAGGTTAAGAATAATTCTACTTATAGCAAGACACATCTGTGTACAGAGTGGGGTCACTATAAAACAAATCCAAAATAGGTGGAAGAATCCAAAGTACACAAAACCAACTTTAAAAAAAACCCCCGTTAATCATATGACAGAAGAAACATTTTTAAAAGGAAATTGATTTTTTTTTTGTTTAATTCAATTATAAGGGATAAGAAAATCGTGAGGAGGAAGAGATGGTTCTGGACAGTTCAGAAGAAGAATCTTGTATTTTAACTGAGCTTGGTAGGAAGATAATATTGGAATGGGAATACCTAATGCCCATCTACGCCAGTACATCACTAAAGGTCCGATATATTCACAAATGTAGGAGATACAAACTGCTACATTTCAAATATAGATCTGGAAGGAGGCTACCATATGGTAAAGTATATATATATGTTATTAATTGGTTTTGTTCAGAATATAGCTACAGGTTTTTTTCTCTGGTTTAAAGTTCAGCACCGGCACCAAGTTCGACGGGACTAAGCGCACACTAGAAAGCTTAAAATTCACCCGGTTATAGGCGCCAAGCTTTGTTTCCATCCCTGAGGTTTTGGCAAGCTCAGCAATGTACCAGCTCACGTTGTTATTTACCAAGAGCTTGGTGATACCGAAGTGTCCACTTCCGGCAGCAGCTTTCAGGGTCATGAGGCTACTAGGTATTCTCTTCTGTAGCAGCATTTATGTTAGCCTTACCATCAACATTACCTAACACAAGCTTTACGGTATCTACATGCCCGCCTCAAGTCTTAGCAGCCATTTACAGGGTAGCATTTGCATCTAGCAAAAGATTGATGATGTCAGTGTACCGCTCTTCTACCACCGCCGCCTAACGCAGCGATTCAGACTCCAAGCTTTAGCACCCGAGAGCTAGAGCGAACAAAAATAAGTCACCTATTACACCAAATCAAGGTACCTGCATACTCGGGGTACGAGACCACATTATCTGAATATTACCTGGAGCGCAGCGCGTTGTTATACTGCTTTCGTTAATGGTCAAACAATGTAAACTTCTGAATGGTCGCCCCCGACGTTGTGAGAAGCTATATATAGCTAAATACCTAGGCACACAGAATACGAGCCAATGTCTCACGGTGTATTTCTGGATTTTTTCTTTCTTTTCAGGGCGCGGTGCACTCTATACTCTATATGGGCTCCTTAGAAGTTGGGGGCTTCGTAACTAAAATGGCAATTGGAGGAAATAGATGAACTGATTTTATGCCCTGCCCCACGTGTTGTTTGTAGCCAATCTGCATAGGATATCACTCGGTGCCTTATTCTGTCTCCAGATGTTATTTCACAATAACTATCAAATTGCAGTTTATGATGATAATCTTGATTTTCGGCTATGGTTGTGAAAGCACAACCCTTAGGAGCTAAATTAGACATCTCCTTAAATAGTAAGAGAGCATTAATATCATAAAATGTTGAATCAGAACCGATAAACTGTTTTTGATCATACCCAGTTGATAACACTGGAAGTGAAAGAAGAATAGCGTCAGGATGAGCAGGACCACAGTACGTCACTCAATGTCTCTGATCATAGAGGAACACTCAAGACCACCAAATTGCCTCTATAAGATTCATAAGAGGGGCCATGACCCCTCCATGCTAGTAATGCATATAATTCCTTACGATGTCTTATGTACGCGCATCGAACTCATGCTACCACACCAGCCAATAGAAAAACAGAAGAAAAAACGCCACCCCAATATGGAAAAGAAGTAAGTACAAGTAACGGTCCGTATGTTAAGCGATTGTAACTTAGGAAACCTAACCAGAGAACGAATACGAAGATATAGCTCTACCTTGAAGAGAAAAGCCCTTCGAAACGAATGAATCTCTTCTCTATCACTTGACGCACCTTTTAATATCTACCGATACTATCGGAAAACTGTTCTAGAATTTAGCGACCAGAATGGATTCCCATATGCGCTAGAAAAACTAAAACTCTTCCACAAATAAACTAAACCACAGAATTATTAGCTTCCCTTCAAATAAAAAAGACCAGGTTTAGATCCAAAGTCTCCCCCTTGTGCCCACCACGGCCACCGTTTCAGCATCATACCTCAAGCTCTCGAAGATAACCGGATTTTCCACCCAATGATTTAAGAAGCCACCCTGTAGCACACGTCTCAAGAACTGTAGTCTATGTAACTTCCACCATCGATCTACCCTCAATACACCTTTGCTATGTACTCGCACTGTCATGCGAGATCCACGGACACGGTCGTTCTTGTCGAGTGCCTCGCTATAACGTGGTCCCTTCAGTGGATTCTCAACGGAATGGAGAATGTCTGCAAAGGCAGAGTGTTGTGTTTTTTTGTTTCTTTTTGAAAGGTGTTTCTTGGATCCTGAAGATAATCTTTGCAGACTCTCGAGGAGGCTGTCATGACGCGGGTATGGGACATATCGCTGGATAAATTTCTTATGTTCGTTGGGATCGTCAAGTTCATCCTCTTCGGCCAAAGTGTAACTCTTCTCATATAACAACGCAATATTCTCGCCGGCGGCAATCTGTACCGATATTTCACTTGAATCAAGTTGGTCCACTAAAGCATCAATAGATGAGCTGGTAATTGCCTCGGCGTCTTCGAGTTGGGTACATAAACTCCCCCATTCCTCGAGCGCCGCAGTTACGACGCCTTCGTCGTCCCCAGCGCCAACACTGTGGCCATCAGACTCGATTATCTCAAGGATGAAATTCATTATTTCTTCGGTCTCCGAGAGAGCGGCCCCACCGTAGAAGGTTGTTGCGCCAAGAGTATGAATCAAGAGAGATTTGAGAGGAAGGGAGGCGTTGTCGGTTATTTGTCTGCATAAAGTGGTTTGAAGTTTGTGAAAAAGATCTTCAGTTGGGTCGGTGATTATTGTAATCGCAAGAGCTAAGAATGTTTATTAGCGGATTCTTTTAGATGTTTTGGTAGTTTATATTGATTGAAACCGACCCTTTGCAGCCAATATCCCCTCCTTCTCTGTTCGCCCGTTCTTGATACTCCTCATCATGGAGTCGATAAGATCGGTCTTCTTAGAGTAAATCTCCTCCTTCGCATACCTTGCCGACAGAATCCGGATATAAGCAGCGAACGCCTCCTCTCTGCCTGCAAAGCTACTCTTTTTTCTCTCTGTAATCTCCATCATTCGGTCACCTAGCTCCTCCTGCCAGCCCTTTGAGGTTTCATCGTCGTCATCGAGGGTGGCAAGTTCATCGACAGATCCGAGACTGGGAACGAATTTCTTCGAGTTAGGATAATTCTTTTTGGATTTTTTTCTTTTGCGATTGTAAGTAATCTGCACTGAAGTTGAGACATATCATACCTGAAATTTGTTTCGTCACTTAGGTCGCCGCCTTCATCATCGGTGCCAGCTCTAGAGGCGGCCCGAGAGCCCGCGCGAGAGGTTGTGCGTGAATTTGCACGAGAAGAGGCGGCCGACGAAGCGCGGGACTGAGCTTTTCGAGATACCGTTTTACCACTACCGAGGGCCTTTCGACGGAGATCAGACATGTTTATTGAGGTAGCTTTATTTTCTTGTTCAGTTCTCCAGCTGGTATCCTTTAAACGAGTTTGGTACCAAATTCAAGTGAGTGATGTGAGGGGGAGTGAAATGTCGTCACAAGTGGGGTTATAGATAGCTATGTAGACGAAGCTTCGGTGTTGACTGGAAAAGTACTTTTACAGCAAGAAGGGGGGAAATAGAAGAAAGGTTTCTGTGTGTAGTGGGTTTATGAAGGAGGAGAGAGGGGTGGAGAAAAAGCAAGTGACTGGAGATAATCAGGTGTTTTGAGTCATGAAGGGGTGGGAAATCTAGGGCGATCAAAGAGGTACGAATGATGTAAACTGGGCTTGATTCTGGTCAGAGGAACATATAACATGTGTGTACGTAAAGTGCATCACATATTGGCTGTCCAGGGCACTGCCAGACTGAAAGCCAGTCCCAGCGGGGAAACAGCCTTTAGCAGTTAGGGCTACCATATCTTGCTCTAAGCATGTGAAATCCAGAAAACAAGACAGGGAAAGCTGGGGCTATTTACCGTACCTACATGCTTACTGTGGTTCTTCAATCTCAAGGCAAGGTCTTGACTCTTTACTCCGGCGCGCGTGTTTCTTCGCCTCTCCAGGTTGCCTGCGTCATCTCTCCATCTGAGCTTATGCAGCATTCCAACCCTAATCCCAGCACTGAGATTAGGCGTAAATCCCCAAGCTGTGACTGGTTGTACTGGGAATACTGCCTGTGGTACCGAAAGTCTACGGATCACGTGAATCTAAACCTCGTATCTAGTTAGCGTTGTATGATAGCTACCCGCCCTGCAGTGGCGCTCACTCGCTTAGCCACCCAACCCAGCAGCCGGTGATGCCCGATTACGAGGTGTACGATAAAGATTCACGGGACATCACTCGGAAGGTAATATCATGATGCTTATCATCTTATCTGGAGTTGGCATGTAGGTACATGTATAAACAGCCTGCCACTTCCGAATCATATTCTTCTGAGGGGATCAAGCCCCCACAGATCCCCTTTTACCCGCGCCAAAAACTGCAACAATGCATTTAAATATCTACAAGTTAGCTCTCGACTCCGTCATGCTCCGAGGCCTAAGTACCACTCGAGCCTCACTGTACATATAACCGTCGAACACCACCAGAACTTAATCTCATCAACCCTTTTTTTTTGACTTTGATCTGTTTTTGAAATGGCTACTTCCATCACCGTTGCTCGCGATATCAAGGCCACTGTATCTCGTAGTCCTCCAATTTCAGTGTCTACATCTCCCGCCACGACCTTCAGATCTCTCTCCTTTCACTCTTCGAATAGCTCATTCCCCAACCTGTCACACAATAGCTACTTCCCATATCATCAGCCTGTTGAGAAGCAGCTGAAACCATTCGCTACAGAGGACATCAAAATCCTCCTCCTCGAAAACATAAATGAGTCTGCTCGTACAGTCCTCGAGAAAGAAGGCTATCAAGTTGAATTCTACAATCATGCTCTCACGGAAGATGAGTTGATTGATAAGCTTAAGTTTGTCCCACTCTTTTGGTGTTGAAGCAACAACAAACGGTCTCAAATCGGGATATAAACACGCTAATACTTATCCAGAGATATTCACGTACTTGGAATCCGTTCTCATACTGCCCTTCCTCCATCTATACTTAAACGTGCCAACTTCCCAAATCTTTTGGCAATTGGCACGTTTTGTATCGGCACCCCAACCGCCTCACTCCTTCCGCTTGCACGCCTTGGAATACCTGTTTTCAACTCCCCATTCTCATCCTCCAGATCGGTTGCTGAGCTCACAATCGCCAACATTATCATTCTCGCGCGTCAGCTCCTCGACAGAAATGCTGAACTCCATAACGGGCAATGGAATAAAGTATCAGCCCATTGCTGGGAAGTACGTGGGAAGACCCTCGGTATTGTGGGATATGGCCACATTGGTAGTCAGCTGAGCGTGCTGGCAGAGGCAATGGGTATGGTGGTGATCTTTTATGACACTATTCCAGTGATGGCTCTAGGGAAAGCAAAACAGGTTGCAACACTTGATGAGCTGCTTATTAAAGCCGATTTTCTTACGTTACATGTTCCCGAGGTTCCAGAGACCAATGGGTTGATAGGCGCAGCACAGTTGGCCAAGATGAAGAGTGGCTCTTACATTCTCAACGCTTCTCACGGAAGTATTCTTGACATCCCGTCTCTGGTATCCGCTCTCCGTAGCAAACATCTCGGTGGTGCGGCATTAGATGTATTTCCCGCTGAACCGGGAGTAAATGGGAATACCTTCGAGGGGTATGAAGAGCTTGCTGGGTTGCCGAACGTCGTTCTCACACCTCATATAGGAGGAGCTACAGAGGAAGCTCAGCGGTTTATTGGGAATGAGGTAGCGGAGGCCTTAGTAAGGTTTGTCAATAGTGGAAGCACTGTTGGTGCTGTCAATCTGCCAGAGGTTGCACTGAGGGGGGTGAAAGTTGGGGAAGAGGGTAGTGTGAGAGTAAGTATCATCCCTCATAAGGATGGCATTATAATCATACTAATACTTGAATAGGTTATCTTCATTCACTGGAACCGTCCCGGTGTACTCAGACAGGTCAATGGAATATTGAAGGACCATAACGTGGATAAACAAATGAGTGATAGTAGGGGCGAAGTGGCATATCTGATGGCGGACATCAGCTGTGTGAAAGAGGAAGAGATCAAGTGTCTTTACGACAATCTGGAGAGTCTGACTTGTAAGCTGTCTTGCCCGTTCCCTTCTGGAGCTCCTGTACTGACTTGAAACCAGCCAAAATTATGACACGCCTGCTTTACTGAATTGGTTTGAAGAATGGAGTTCTGGGATTTGTGTGTAGAAAGGTCGAGGTTTTCTAATCAGAAAACGGAGTGGTCAGGAGAGAAGGAGCGGGATGTAGCGAGCTATTCCTTCCGCGCCCCCCTCTCTTTTTCTTTTTCTTTCTAGCTCTTTAGAGGCGCTTGCAGGCTGTTTTAATTATTTCCTTGTTTTAATTTGGATATCAATTTCCCTTTCAACCATTACCTAGCTTTATTAATACTCGCCTTTAACATGAATATGGTAGCAAAAATGAAGAGCGACGTTACCGCTGCGCTTTATGGTAACATTATTTTGGTACGAGCTAGTTATTTTTAGCACTAGGACAAGCTTATTCTCCGAGAGACCATCTTACAGGATCACTCGTTCTTGGCATTCCAAATAAAATATATAATCCGCAAACAAGCAAGCAGGCCAATCATAAACCTTCCCACCATCCCCCCTAGTAAACCTTCCCACCATCCCCCCTAGTGAGATGGGTCGGCTACTGGCTGGCCGATTTCAAACGCTTTATCCAGAAGAACGGCAGCCAGCATGACCTTCGGCATCGCCATTTCCTTCTCGCCGGCGGAAGAACTATCGTCCGATAACTTCTTGAGGAAGATCGTATTCTGGCGAATTCGTCTTCATCATCTGAATGACGTCTTGTATGCATCGTATTTCGAAAAAAATGAGCAGCATACGGGCTCATCTTCGGGTGGAATGGCGGGATGTTTGAGGCGGCAACTCGAGTCTGCAGAAGCAAAAGTTTTGATTATTCGGGTTGTCGAGTCTGAAGAGGAAGGATTACTTGATGTGGTTGGGATTTGTAATGGGGTTTCTGTTATGTTCTTTTCGGTTTACATTACGCGGGGCGTTAATTAAATCAGCAATTTAGGAGTTGGATATATAAGGAGGCGTTCGCCGTCTTTCGTGTTTTCGCTTCTTTCAGCCTACTCTTATGGCCTCTTGTATTTATTCTACGAATCTTCTTTTATTCTTATTCTGTCGTCGGGTTCGTATGCAATAAATCTGAGGTAGAACCATTCCGTAATCCATGATCGTAGTCAGCCAAATATTCCTACGTCTACGTCGCCGCGCCGGTTGTATTCGTAGCGCTATAGTCTCTCGTTCGTAGGCCGCGTTCTGTTAGGTTCGCGTCAGTATTGTCAGCCGTCTGTGTGTAATCTGTAAGTAGCCAGCACTTATTATTCTGAAAGCTCAGCAATCTGCCAGCCTTTTTGAGCGCATGAAGTCGATATCTGATTGGGGTAAAGCTATCTTGCTCCTCCAGCAATGTCAGCGTAATTGCTTCTTCGATATCTGGATTCTGAGATGAGAGGTGAGAGAAGCGAAAATGTTTATTGAGCGCTTGCGGTAGGACTCAACGAATCATTCTTTGAAATTATTCTTTTTGATGAGCCGCCTATCGGAGAGCAATACGTCCTTGTGCGCATTATTCTATTCTGCATCGATCGGAGAACGCGAGGTATTCGAGGATCGTGGCAAAACGACTCGCTATTTAAGCAACAAATGAGAATTAAAATTTGTTGGGTATCTGCGTCCTTCTGCCTTCTGATCAACTATCACATCGTTAATGATGGGCGTAAACTGCCATCGATTTTCTGATATGTTAACGAAGAAAATTCTTTCTTGCCTATGTTGCGATTTTATGAGATTAAACCTTTTGGGGATCCGGATCGGATCGTCTGGCGAAGGCAGCCGGAATATCCGCCTGGCCGGACGTTCGGAATTATTTTTGCGGAGTTTCAGCGGTATCTTTCTTGAGTCGAGGATGGATGAAGTCTCGGGTTGGCGCGATGGAAGAATGCAGCAGCGAATCGATGATCTGTCGTAAGCACTGCGGCGGTGGATCTTGTCGCGGCTTTTCTGCAGCGGTTGGACAATCGCCGTCGGCGGCGAAATTAGCGAAGTAAAAGCGCGGACTGCTCTTGCTCCGGCCTCGTCACCGCCGTGAACCCTCTTTTTATTCTTTCGTCTGCGGCATTCTTGTCTGTGGCGAACACGCCTTCGTTCCGGTGATGTCTGTGGATCTTTCGGAGGGCGTCGTCGCCCACCTGCGAAAAACCGTGGCGAGGGCGATGTTTATTCGCGGAGGTGTGGGGCGCGTGGTTAGAGATTCTTTGGCGAGAACAGCGGGAATCAGCAAAGGAGGCAGGTGATGAGGGAGGCGGCGTTGAGGATGGAGGAAAGCGATGGAAGCGATATGAGTCGTGACAAAAGATTTGTCACTGCTAAGTGAAACTGGCGGGGGCCGTTTAAGGATTTTTCTAGGATCGTATTTCTGGGTTTTCGGTATCGGAGGAGAAATGGATGGGAATCGACTTGTAATGTAACTTGTTATTCGCGAGAATAAAAAAACTCTTTTATCTTGCTTTCTGTTCTTATTGATCTGGGAGGCGTCGGGATATCTTTTATTAACGAATCTTTTTGCATGCAATAGCTCATATATACTCAAAATACGCCATGGCGTAGGCGTTATAGGCGGAATCACCTATTAAGTCGGGAAAGATTCTTTCGCGTTGTCGATGTCTCATTGAGCGTTCGTAGTGTCGTCGAGCTATGTGTTTTATGTAATTTAGAAATTTGTCAGGTGTAATGGGAATCGGCTTGGATCTTGACGTCGTGATATCATGATTCGGCCAAAAGAAAATCTCTTAGTTTTTTTTCGGGCTGTTGTTATCAGCTGTTATTTCGATTGGAACTACTGATCGTTGTTAAAGCGTCTCGATTCCCTTCTGCAAGAACAGTCTGATCGTCGTGGCGAAAAATCTCTTATTGACGTTGAACGGACTAGTCACAGAAGGAATTTCATCGATCTGTCAAGTATGTTGAAGAATCACGATCTTCAATTCTTCATACGTCGACCGTCGTGATATGAAGATAGTGTTGGAAGAAAGGCAAACCCGTGGGGACCGATATATCTTACTATCTGAAGTCGGTAATGACTGGGATTATCTTGAGGAAAACTTGCCGATAGGAGCCGTTCAGCGTAGTGAATCCGCCGTGAAGCCCGTATTGTTTGTCAGAAAGGGTGATGGGCTAACCCGATTATGTGTAATGCATTATCGGGCTTTCAATGCAATGTCGCGATTAAGAATGGATTATCGTTACCGTTATTGAAGGAAGCACTGCCTAAAATATCGAGGCAAAATCTTATCTGCAAAGTTAGTTCTGATGGGGATATAAAATCGGGATAGCGAGAGGAGATGAATGGAAAAGCGGCGTTCGGACTCGATATGGGCGTTCGAATATCTGATGTCTTGAATTCGGATTAGCCGTCTTTCTGCGGCCTTTCAACGTTGGATCGATGATATTTCTGTACTTATACCGATCGATTAAATAGCGGCTATTTAGATGATATTCTCATCTATTCGAAACCCTAACTTAGAAGCCTTGAATCGCGTTCAAAAGATTAAAAGGTCTTGATGAGAATCGTGTCATAAACCTGAAATCTTGAATTTATGGTTCGAAAGCGAAATATCTTGGGTTGATCGCCTCAGGATGGAAATAGAATGGATCAAAAGAAGGTTATCGATGTCACAAGAATGGTCTACGACAAATCTCCGTGATGTTCAAGTGTTTTTAGGATTTGCGAATTTCTATCGGCGATTTATTTTAGGATATTCGCGAATTGTTCTTTCCATTCGCGGCGTTAACAAATGAAAAAATGTCAAGTTGAATGGGCCGAATGAAAGAAGAAGCGTTTCAACGTTAAAAAGAATGTTTCTGACGGCGCATCTTAGTCGAATTTCGATCCGGATCGGGAAAATTGTGGTAAGCGATCTTCGGTATGTCTCGGCGAGGAATTCTATCGACGTGATGATGAAGGATCTTCTGTCCGGTTGCATTCTTCTCCGCATTCATGGAATGTATGAAAATCTGACGAAGGCTCTCTGGCGATCGTGCGATGTTTTGAAGAATGGCGAATTTGGAAGGGCCTTGATCTGTCGAAGTCTTCAGGTGATCGTGAAACCTTGAATATTCGTGACAACAAAATTGTTAAATCGTCGATAATGGTTAGTGCGAATTTCTTTCGCGTTTGATTTCGTTATACAATTTCGTAGGAAGCGGTAATAAGATCGTTAGGAGGTCGGTGTGGCCCTCACTAAAGAGGATGAAACGGCGTGGCCAGTGATCGAGCGGAAAAATTTAGATTAATTTAGGTTTGTTTGCGGGTTCTTTGTCGAATGAGCCATTGAAGGAAATCATTATTGAGAGTTGTTTGCAAAACACAAGTTGATAGTTTAAAATGAGGTCTCATATCTTGAACGATGAGCGATTCGAGCAGATTTGACTTTTGCGAATCTTGCGGAAGATAACAATGGGTTCTTCGTCTATCGTCTATCTGGGGCGATAAGGCCTTAAGGCTCTTCTGAAACGTGACAAAATCATGACATCCGGGAAGGCGTTAGGCTCACGGTAAGAATATTATTGGTATGAAATCAGCGTCGTCGGTATGTAAAGAACTATGATGTGTGTCGTAGCAAAACAACATAATGCGTCTGATCTTGTACGTCTGCCATAATGAATAATGGATGGATATGCCGATGGATTTTATTCTGGACCTCACGTGAGTCTATGAAAGGGCGATAGTCTTAGGAATACCTAGAAGCGAGGGCGTGTAGGAAGGTTAAGTTGGTATGGACTATAGTATGGGGCGCTCTAGTATGACATCTGGGTCTGAGCCTATATGGCGTGGCGTAAAACAATAGTATTAGTAGAATAGATCTGAGGAGGAGGTTGCGTGAAGAGAAAAGAAAGGAAAAGCATGAAAAGCGCGAGCCTCTATATATATCCAACTCTAGTCCGTTGATGACTAATGTCGCGTAACAAACCGAAAGAGCATACTGAGCTAATTTACAAATCCCATGCATCTCTTAATCCTCCATAACGTCGGCAGCGAATAATCAAGCCAGGGCGGTTCTTGGGTTCTGATCTTTCACTCTAGGCTCTCGCAGTGAACCTCTGGATAACTTATTTCGTGGAATGGTTTATGATATCGGCGAATCTTCGAGGTCCGATAGTGGTTCTTAGAAGCTTAATATCGCGTATATCGTCTCGTCTCAAATCTTCCCCCGTTTCCTGGAATCCAAAATGTCGCCGACTTCTCTTCCTCTCCTTGATTTCAGCAGGAGGTGGTGGTGATTATTCTTTGTCAGGTAGCGGGTTCTACCTGGCGACAATAGGGAGCGTAAATCTGAGGTGGGCCATGCGACGGGAACTCTAGCTTCGTAAGCGTAAGGATTGACGATTACACTTATAGGTCTCGTTTGTCGAGTTTCTTGGTCGTTTGGTAGGGCGAAGCGTGTTGATAAGAAAACTTTATCTCTATCTATGTAGCGAGGCGGGAGTTCGATTCAGATTGGTGATTCTTCTTGTATCCTTTGTCTTCAACATTTCATCGTGAAATCTAATATCTTTCATCTCGCCCGCTATTGGGCGATCGCTGTTGTCTTCATGTTAAAAGAAAAGTCGTCCTTGGATTCTCACGAATTGGCGTAAAATGGAATCGCTTTATCGTCTCGAAGCGTGGTTGTTTGTTGCAAATTCATGGTAGTAACATCCGGACCCAATCATCTTGTTGATAGGAGATATAACGAAATCTTGTTAATTCTGGCGTTGATTCGTTCGGTTTGTCATCGGTTTGGGGTGGAAGCGGTGGAAGATCGTGGAGATATTTAGCGTTTAGTGACTTCAAAATTCATGACGAATTGTGTTCGCCGATCGGATACAATAGTATTTGGAAGTATGGGTTTCAAACATTGTGAATATATACGCCATACCCTCGAGTCTGCTCCTTGGTTGTTGTGCGAAATCGCCGTTTTTGTTAGCTATCTCTGAGGATTGCGTTGTATCATCGCTTTCAGGTCGTAACAAATCATCCCATCGTCCGTCCGTGGTATCGAATTGGCGTTGGTCGAAATCTTATATGGTGCATTGCGTGGTCGCTCACCTTGGCATTCACAATTCTGACATCTTGGTCGGCATCTTTTCGCGTTGTGGTAAATAGTATTAGAACAGGAGTTCGATGTCTTTCTTTCTGTGGTGTCCTGCGGATGGTTTGTCGTGGTGTTGTAGGCGCTTGGCGGAGGTCTTATCTGATGCGTATAAATGACGATAAAATGCTTAGTTGTTATCTTCCGTCGTTCAGAGTGAAATCTTGTTGAATGGCGTTAAATCGTTCGAGCGTAGTGAGGACTCATTTGAAACTATCAACTTGGTAGCTTTTGCAAACAACTCGCCAACGATGGGAATGGCTCTTGGCGGTTCGTTTAATGAAAAGCCAAACAAACTTTGAATCTAAATTTTTCGCGGATCAGGCTCGATCGTCGATTCATCCTCTTTAGGTATCACCTCTGGTCAATCTCTGGTTTCATAACTTTCGCAGTGAAATTGTATAATGAAATCAAGCGTGAAAGAAATTGACCCGAACATCGACGATTTGAATTTTGTTGTGAAATATTGAGTTTCGATGATCGCTGAAGACTTCGATTAGAATTGTCTTCCAAATGGTGTCGCCATTCTTCAAAACATCGTCTGATCATTAGGAGTTCGCGTATTCATGATTACATTCAGGGGAATGTTTTTGAGAAAAGAATCACGGATGTAAGATCACTTCGTCATCGCGTTCGCGATAAATTCCTCTGAGACATAGTCGAAGCGTCGGTTCTCTGATTTTCCGTCCGGGATCGAAATGGTAGTATGGGTGCCGTCGTAAGCATTCTTTTTAATGTTTGAAATCTTCTTCTCTTCGTTCGTCAATTCGAAACGATTTTTCTTCGTTAATCGTGGAGCAACAATTAAATATCCAAAATAAACCGTCGATAGAAATTCATAAATCACAAAACACTTGAAATCGCGGAGATTTGTCGGTGTAAATAATTCTAAACATCAATACATGCGGATCATCTTATTTCCTCCGGAGTGAGGATCAGCGAGTATTCGTTTTTGAGCAATAAATTCGCATTTCTCGGGTTTAAGGTGGACGTGATTACCAATCATTTGAAGCGTGGCGCTTGTGTTCTCTAGGTTTCGGAATAGATGAGAATATCATCTAAATAGGCGTTCTGAATTGATCGAGTAAGGGCCTTGAGAATATCGTTGATCCGATGTTGAAAGGTTGCGGAGCGTTATATCCGAATGGCATTCTTGTATATTGAAATCATGTCGAGTCCATCTTTTTCCATTCATCTCCTCTTTATTCTAATTTGGTTATATCATCGTAAATCCATTGGTATAATATTTTCTGTGATAAACTGGGGTTTCATTCAATATGATAACGGATAACGATTTTTAATGTCGTGATTGCGTTAATGCGATAATTAAATAGCATTAGTTAATCATATAACAATATGGCGCTTTCATTTGATGATGATTCAGATATCTTCAGTAATGGCTTTCAGATATATTCGTGCGTGGTTGCGTACCATTTCTTTAAATGGATTGATGTTGGAAAGTGAAGAATCTTGAGCATATGGATATTCTTGAGCGAATTATTTATCAATGTTTTTGGGTTTTGTCTTCGATCGATGTGGTGGATAATGTAATCTTGAAGCGATATGACGAGTAAAATCATAGCGCGAATCGAATATTAAAGGTTTTCGGTTCGTCGATGGCGTATCAGTATTTGATCGGGCTCATGGCCGTCTTCCTTCCCTGAATGTCATTAATTACATATGACAACGTAACCGATGGACGTCCAACCGTGTTGATTGTCGTCGAGATAAGAGGCGTTTTGTGAGATGCGTGTGATTTATCATGATGAAAGCAACGTCTCCGTCGACAAAGCGTATGAAAAAGTATTATTCCGATTAGTTGTTGTGATAATTTAAAATCTGCATCACCGGCGAAGATGGATTCGAAAAATGTAAGCGATATATATCGGCAAATGTTTAAGTTCTGGACAATCTTTTATCATCAACGCTTGTCGCATTTTTCACTCAGCTTTGGAAATTTCCGCTCGCGCTTTTCTTCGCCGACGGATTAACAAAGGATTATCTGGTGATACAATCGCTTCGTTATTTCTTTCAGCGGGGCGGATGGGTTCGATAGTTTCCGCTTACAAATCGAGTTGATTATTAAGGTTGTTGGCGAGAGGAAGGATGCTTGTGGAGTTAGGCGGTTTATTCCTTTTCGGTTTCTGTTACGCGCATTAGTCATCAACGGCAGGGTTGGATATATAAAAGCGCGTGTTTCATGTTCGTATTTCGCTTCTCTTATAGCCTCCATGGCCTCGCGAATCACTCTTGTTCTATTCGTCATGTTCTGGTTTGTATTGTAGCCGTATCGCGTATCACGTCCAGCATCATATCCGGACATATTCGGCCTTTGTGGTTGTATCGCGATCGGCCCGTACACGTTCTGTTGGGTTGCGTCAATTATGCGCGTCAAACGTATCTCTGCAATTAAAGCGCAATTGATTGTCTGGCTTAGTAATAACGCCGAAGATTTGAGCAGTCGATAGCGTTATCGCGAAGCATGCTCTTCTTGGCCGATTAGCGTGGCTCTTTCGATATCGCAGCGTTCTGAGAGATAGCAATTTGAAGCGAAATGTTTCGAGAACTGCTTGCATCAACGTCTCTTGGAATTGTTCTTCTGATGAAATTTGCGAGCGAGCGTCGTCGTCTTGTTGGTTGGACTAGAACTGTTGAGGATCGTGATCGAACTTTCAAGCAATATGAAATTCAGTTATTGGGTATGCTCGTATTCTTTGGGCGTTAAATCGAGTTATCTTGCGTTGATGGAGGCGTGTTCTCTGATCGTGTATATGCATCTGCGATATGAGATTTTGGATCTTCTAGGGCGATGATCACGAGGGCGAGGAGGCCGAGGACGTTCGTGGAAAGAATCGGACGTTTGCAGTTATTTTGCGAATTCGATATCTTCTTGGCGGGGATGGATGAATCTGGATCGAGCTTGATGGAAGATAAAGCGGAACGATGAATCGATGATGCGTAGAACTCTAGATCATGCGATATCTGAGGTTGGATAATGTATCGGCGAAGAAAGCGAGAAAAAAGGCTACTCTTTCTCCCCCGTCACGATAACCTCTCTCCGTCTTTACTCGATAATCTTTCTTCTGAAGTCATCTGGCAAAATGATGTCACCGTATCTGTGGAGGGCGTCGTATTGAAAGAAATGGCGGATAATGTTTATTATTGACGTTGATTGGTAGGATTGTAGCGAGAAGCTAATTCCGGATTGAGAATGGCGTGAGGATGGAGGAAAGCGATGGAAGCGATCTTGAGTCGTTGTCGCAAATACGAGCTGGGATTTTCTAGGATGCGTTTACGGGTTTCGGTGTCGGAGAGAAATGGATAAATCGATAGTAACGATATTGTAAAAATCTTCATCTATCTTTATCTGGGAGCGTCGGGATATCTTTGATTGTGAATCTTTTATGGCGCGAATTCTAATGGCCTCATATGCGTTATTGACTATCGTCGGGAAAAATGCCCGTATTGCGATGTTTATGGCATTCATATCGACGGTCTTATGTTTTATTCTGTAGGCGTTATCCGTTGTGATGGGGATCGCTTCAGATCTTGACGTCGCGATATGATTAAAAAGGAGAATTCTTTATTTTACTCTCGAATCGTCGGCTTGTTATTCCATTGGGACTACCGTTCTTGTCGCGGCTCTAAATTCTACCAGGAACGTCTCTTATTATTTCGAGGCGAAAAATCT
Organism: Morchella eximia; assembly: GCA_024713935.1. NCBI lineage: Eukaryota > Fungi > Ascomycota > Pezizomycetes > Pezizales > Morchellaceae > Morchella > Morchella eximia. Next base: position 877,088 of record JAMGZG010000003.1, read on the forward strand.
CATCGACGTTGAATGCTGAAGGAGTTAATCGTTATATTAAATGTTTGAAGAATCGATCTTGACTCTGCATCGTCATCATTGAAAATAGTATTGGAAGAAGCAGCAGTAGGGATATGTAAACGCTCAAATTGAGTTAAAAGTATCTGGGATTCTGCGGAATTACGAGGGATCATTCAGAGTGAATCGTAGCGCGTATGTTATTGAGCGATGGAGGTTTATGTGTTGACTATCATCTCAATGCAATTCGATTAAGAATGATTATCATTTACGTTATTGAAGGAAGCTTCGATTCGAAGCAGTCTTATCTCGTTGAACTACGATGGGGATCTGATCAGTTAGGATAGCAGAAGGAGATGAGTGGAAACGGCGTTCGGGGCGAGATCTGAATTTGAATATCTGATATGCCTTCGGATGGCCGTGCTCACGTACGTTTCAACGTTGGATGTGCGATATCTGCGTCGCTATCTTCGTTCGTAACAGCATCTGAACGATATCGCATCTAGAGAATATTTAGTAGAACATAAAATCATATTCAAAAGGTTACAAAGTCTTGATGAGAATCGTGTCTTAAACCTGAAAAATGAATTTATGGTTCAAGCAATGTCTGGGTTTGATTCTCACGGATGGTAATAGAATGGATCAAGAGGTTATCGATGTTTAGAATGAATTACTGGCGGTGAATCTCCGTGATGTTGATGTTGGGTTTTCAAATTTTATCGGCGTTTTATCTTGGGATATTCAAAGATTGTTCACGCTAACAAGAAGAAGAATGTCAAGTTGAATGACGAGCGAAAGAAGCGTTCAAGCTGAAAAAGATGTTAGCGCGCGTCTTTCATTTTGATCCGATAGGAAAATTGTGGTAAAACCGATCTTCTACGTTTAGAGAATCCTCATCGAATGAAGGAACCTCTGTCCGTTCGTTCTTTAAAGCATTCACGCGGAATGTAAGCTGAATTATAATGAAAGCTCTGTTGTCACGATGTTTGAAGAATGGCGACATCCTAGAAGAATATGATCGTCGAAGTCTTGGCGATCGAACAGCAATATTCGTAGCAACAAAGTTAAATCGTCGACAGATGGTCGAATTTCTTTCAGCGTTTGATTTAGTTATACAATTTAAATGGAAAACAAGGAGCAGGATCGTTAGGAGATCGTGATCTACAAAAGAGGGGATGAGCGTGTAGAGAAGTGGTTTAGAAAAAATTTGGATTAATTTTGTTCGCGGGTTCTTCAACGAATCCTGAAGGCGTCCGTATTGAGGAGTTATTTTCAAAAAGAATAAGTTGATAGTTTCGAGATTCTGTATCTTGAACGGCGTTAATGTTCGAATAAAATTTACTGCGAATGTCACGGAACACATGGTCTACTTTGTCGAGGCGTCTTCTACGTCTAAATAGCGATAATCTCGGTTCTAAAGAACATCGTGATAAAGTAGCGTCGGGTAAAGAAGCGTTAGCTCTGGAAGAATCTTATGTTAATCGAATATGTCGTCGATTATATGGGAAACTTCTGATATGTGTCGTCAAGTATGTCTGCATCTGATCTTGTCGTCTGATGGTCGTGGACGGATATCTCGATGGATTTTATTCGATCTCGCGAGTAATGGATATAATCATCTTTGTGGTGGATAAATTTCGAAAATGAGGCGTTTAATACCACTAAAGGTGGATTGAAGAGTTAGCGGGTGTATGTTGATAATGTTTGGCTCTACTATTGTATCCGTCGAGAAGCAGTTTATCAGTTTAAGTCGCTCAGAAATATCGCGATCTCGCGCATTTTAATGATGGACAAATGAAAGGATCTTGATGATAGCGATATCTCGGTATCTCTTATCAGCAAAGATGATTGGTATTAGCGATTAAGAGTTTGCAATAAAAATCGCGCGGAAGCGGCGAAGTCTCTCCGTTCTTTTCGGGAAGAAATCAGGATACGTTCGGTCTTTTAGGCGTGGAAACAGCGGCGGAAGATCGAAGCTAATGGCATTCGAAAGAAATGGGCGTAGTGGAGTTTCACGAATGAAATGTTTGATGAGGATGAAGAATCGGTATCGAATCGAAGCCGCCGTTCAATATAGGAGATAAGGTTTCTGTCGGCGTAATATAAGCGAAAGAATTGATTGAAGCGAATTAATACGACATCAGCGAATCGTCAATCAATCTTACGAGTTAGAACTTGATTCTATGAAAGTCTAGTATTCGCGTTCACTTCTCGTCGCGCGAAGCGTAAAATTCTGTCGTGACAATCGCCCTGGTTGAGATCGAAGGAGAGGAAGAATGGGAAGTCGAGGATATTTTGGATTAGGAAGCAGGAAGATTTGAGTATTTAGCGATATCGAGGATATGATGGTCTAACCTTGTCTCGGACCCGGCGTTCGCGATATTTACGATTACGGCGTTATCGCCGACTAAGCTCTGAGAGGTAGGCGCTTAGAAGTAGTCTGTCGGCCGTCGGTTTGATTATTCGGGTTGTTAAGAGTCTGAAGAGGAAGGATTCGCGGTGTGGTTGGGATTTGTAATGGGGTTTACTTCTTCTTCGGTTTCTTACGCGGGACATTAGTCATCAACGACTAGGAGTTGGATATATAAAGGCGTTCGCCGTCTTTCATTTCGACTCGCTTTTCTACCTCTGTATTTCTTTCGCGAATCTTACTTTGTACGTCGAGGGTTCAGCGCAGTTTGTATCATCTAAGGTCGTAATCCGTAATCGTCCATAGTCTATAATCTCGAGTACTCTTACTGCGCTTGGTTGTATTCATGGCGTAGTCGCTTGGGCGTTCATTACATGATGGTCGCGACAAATAATCATAAACAAGAGGACCTCTCGGTTTTCTTAATTCGGGAAAATCCAAGAATGTCTTTTGGTCGCTAGAAACGTGGCGGAGACGGCGATGGTCAGTATTGAGCGAGAAATGAAGGGCGTCGTGGAATATCTCAAAAGCGAAATGTTTGACGCGAAGATCTGAAGAATCAGTATCTGAATCGAGACGCCCGTTCTGATATAGGAGATAAAGTTTCTGTCGATAGCGTATTCGACAAGCGTAAGAAATTCGATTGAAGCGAATTGGGAATATAGCATCAGCGAATCGTCGATCCTTATCTTTATGAGTTAGAACTTAAGATTCTATGAAAGTCCGTACGTTTACTAGTGTCGCGCAGCGAACATTACCGCAATACAACCTTGTCCCGGTTGAGATCGAAGGAGGAAGAATGGGAAGTCGAGATATTTTGGATTCCGGAAGCAGAGGGAAGATTTATTTGAGCGATATCTGAGGATATGATATCTTGTATGCTATCGGACCTCGGCGTTCGCGATATTGAGTTGTTAAGCGATTCGCGGCGTTATCGCGGAGCTGCTCTGGGAGGTAGCTTTAGAAAGTGTCTATGTGGCCGTCTGGTTTGATTATTCGGGTTGTCGAGTGCGAAGAGGAAGGATTCGCGGTGTGGTTGGGATTTGTAATGGGGTTTCTGTTATGTTCTTTCGGTTTCTGTTCTGCGGGGCATTAATTAAATCAGCGGACTAGGAGTTGGATATATAAGGGCGTTCTGCCTTTTTTTATTTCTTTCCTGCTCTTCGCCTCTCTTGTATTTATTCTACGAATCTTCTTTGTTATTCTTGTAAATCGGGTTATTGATGCATAAATCGTAGAAACATTTCATAATCCGCGTCGTAGTCAATATTCTCGTCTACGTCGCCGCGCCGGTTGTATTCTATAGTCTCTGGTTAAATAGGCGTTCTCACTTTCTGCCCAATACCGTGAAATGCAAATTCGTCAGGATCCAAAACCCTCTTTCAAACGTGACGGGAAAATAAGCGGTCCTTACATAATCGACAGAAAGAAAATTTCATTAGAAGCTAAGAGCGAATAAGCACGAAAATGGGCTAAAGCAAGGAAATCGCCTTGTCGAAACCTATCTTTCGCTCTCCTCGAAAACAGGAGTAAGCCAAAAATAAGCAACTCTCTGATAATGGCGTTATACGAGGCGTCGATATCTACAGCTGTCCAACACGAATAAGTTAAGCCATGGCCGGATCCACCGTCTTATTTGGAAAAAATCTCGTCTTGCAATCACCGGATCAGCCTCAGCGTCGCGTCTGCAATCCGCGGGCGAGGACACGCCATTCTACAATGAATGCCGTCGCGCATGGTATGCTCTAGCAACGTTAGTCGCAAAGTTTGGAATCGCACTCACTCCTCATCTACAACAACATCGCCGCATCCAGAGCAATTTCTGGTCAAGCGGACCTCAGCACTCAAGCTGGTCAGGAAGCTATGTCACGATTCATATCCTCGTCAATCAACATCTGGACTGACGTCTGGCGTCTTAGGAAAAGGCCTCACGAAATAAGCGATGGTAGGAAAAGTTCGCAGGGGGCGACAATCAGCTCCAATTATTCTTTTTCTTTCTTCTGTTCTTCTTTAAATATTTCTTTTGGAATTTTGTTCTTTCTTTCTGAGGAGGTCTTGCTTCGTTTGGATAGGATAGGTCTTTTTCTGTATAGTTATTAACTGCATCACGATCGTTTTGTACCTAGAATCAGAAATTGAAATGAGTTAAAATCGTGGGCAATTCAGATTCGTACAGAAGCTGAAAATTTAAAACAAATTCATTGACTATAAGCTCCTTATATCAAATATTATATAAGCATTATCTGAGTGTCTGATCGTGAAAAGTTTCGCTCTAATCTTGCGTCCGCTGTCTCTTACGAGAATGTTCTTTCCTTTCGCGTATAGCGTCTTAAACATCATCGAGTTATATCTTTTTTTAAATTCGTGTAGTAGCGGTGTATAATTCTGGTTTAATCTGATTAAATCGCTGGCGCGTAGAAGTCGATTCTGCGACGAATAACGTTATTCTTGAATAGTTTTAGCGCGATTAGAGAGGTTACGCTGCGGGTGTCTTAAAACAGTGTAAAATTGGTGAATCGAGTCTAGAGGCAACGAGGTTCTCTTTCATAGTTCGCGTTATAACGTGGTTTTTTCTTCGGGGTTGGTGCTCTATTAGAATAGGCGGCGTTTTCGGTTTAGAATTAATTTTTGGGGCCGATAAGCCAATCAGCGGGTTTGTTTACTTCTTTTAGGGCCCTCGTAGTATATATTATCTTGTCCGTAACATAGTTCAATTTTTCACCCGTACTATCTTTTGATATTTTCTCTGATCCCTGATCCATGCCGAATCCCTACCGTTGCTATAGAAACACCTTTGGTAGTCTATACTATCTCGCTGCAGAACCTCTCTATTTGACCGGTCCACTGTACTATACAAGGCAGATTACTGGCCACTGGATCACGACAGGTACATGGTCCTCAGCTGGGGCATAGCTGGCTTAGTGATCACATAAACCTCTCTGATCCTTCACTCGCCCAGCCTTAGTTAAAGTTGATGCGCCCAATCAATCACATGGTGGTTGCATGGACCCCCACTCTATCTAGATGTGTGTTAGTTAGCATTTACCCCGGCCATTACATCATGGACCCTGTCAATGATTCGGCCCGGTAGGTACCCAGTCGGTGTATGTTTTAGTTTTAACGGCACGAAACGTTCAGCACCAGGATGAGCAAAACTTGTGGGCCGGAATGGCAGTAGCGGTGGCCGGAGCGGAATTTAAGATGACCTACATGGCCATTGTTTCCTTAGTGTATTTCTCGTTTAGTCAAGGAAACCTACATGTACACTTAGAGTAAGTTACTAGCTACATACAGTACTATATTTCAACTCCTATGATCTAGATACCAAGATGGTGATAGGATCAACAACTGCTAGAGCTGCCGCTTTCCTGATCCAAGCAACATCCATCGATATGTTTACCGCGTGCAGGGACACTGCATGTGGAGTGTCAGCAAAAATAAAGCCTTGCCATCTCCTTCTTGCGTGATGCGGTAGGTGTAGGTACAAGGTTGTACAAAACCCCGCCTTGACATGCAGCGCGGGCCCTGGAAATGCATGTTTTGCTTTAACCTCCGTTGTTTAAATCATGTGGCGGGGCCAGATGTGCCATGGAATCAGTTAGTGCAAATAGTGCTAGATGCGTGTACTTTCAGCTTCATGGAGTTCCAAGTTGCAAAACCTATTGAGGTCTGTTTTAGCATATATCTAAGTGTGTAACAAGTACCCTATAATAGACAGAGACGTCTATTGAGATCATTACAGAGGGATTGTGGAAGCTTTCTAGCTAGTGGGATATGGTCCAATGCCTGCACAGAGCTAAAACATTCCACACGTAAACGGCCACAAACCAAGCCGTCAGGGTCTCGGCTTCGAATTCTTGGTGCTAGAGAGAGATGGAGGGAGAGAAAGAGACCTTTCCAATTGCGCACATCTGGACCATTTTGAAATTGGTTAATTATGATTACCGTCTGTCGTCCAAGAGGTTACTCGTCAGCACCCAAGAGATTTTCAGGTGCCCCGCACCTAGAGAACGGTAAGAGTCGTCCGATTAGGTGTGGGCTACATGAGGTGTGTAACGCACGACATAGCTGTACTCTATTGTGTGTACCCAGTACCCAAAATAAATGTACCCAACAGGGTGTTGGGGTGTGTATATAAGGATCGAATGCTTCCTCGTCTTCTCCCGAAACGCAAGCAAACCATCATCCATCAAAGCTAAACTATCACTATCACTACCACCTCATCCACTCATCGGTTTTTTAAAACCACAATCCAAATCACAAATACTCAATCATGTCCTTCTCACTCTCAAGCACCAACATCCGCATCGAGAACCGTGATGGCCACACCCATCTCCTTGCCAATGCCAAAAATGAGGAAGGCAATGAAAACCACACAGAGTTGAACTTGGACGAGCTCCTCGGTAACGAAGATGGTGAGTGCATATCACACAGTCTCCCTTAACTTTGGAGAGGAAGTATGGCTAAACAACAACAAAACAGGCAGGTTCTACTGGGGCGGTTCAAACTTCACCGAGACGGCGGAGAGCGTCACCTTTTCCATCGAGGGCGGGGGGGATGTCCCTGTCCTCAGAGCCAGATTGAGGAATGCCGAAGGGGCCTACATCGATGCGGATGTCAACCTCGCGGAGCGTATCGAAAATAGTGACGGAATTTTGGTATTCAACTAGAGCATTTTCGAGGCGGTGGAGGATAGATACCTTGTCTATACATGAAAGCACAGATAGATATTGATATCTATACAATTCACTTTCATCATTTATATGAAGCTCGTATTGGGGATAGTGATTCAATATGATGCTTTAATCGTGACCAATGTATAAGAAATGACCATATCTGCGCCGGTACACCCCCCCACAGGTCGAAGTGGCCCCATTGCACATGAAAATAGTAACCAAAACCTCTTAAGCCATCTCTTTCCCCGTTCTGTGGAGCTCTAAGATGTGTAACTTGAACCTATTTTCATGGTGGTGCAAAGCTAGTAAGAGGTTATGTTGTAGGTGCCCGGTCTTGCAATTGCGGATCACGGGGTCTCACTCGGGCGACACAAAGAATTGTCGATGTCGTACATAAACTTGCGCACATGGGCTAGCGCAGCAGATCTGGAGACACATCAGCATTATGAAAAGAGACTACATGTATATACACCATAGAGAAATACACTCCCCAAGCAGCCTTCGTCAAAAGAATAAAAGAGAACCTCGTTGAATTCACTCTACTAGCTTCCACCACTGATTCCTGGAAGACGGTTGCCATCCTTCGTCATTTATCACTAACCACGCTCAAAAACTGCAGTATCCCACAGTGCAGTAGAATACCCTTGGAGTACAATAATCTGAACCTGCTATGCCTACTATTTACCAAATCCAGGGCGCAACGAGCATGAAGTTTCCGGTTACTTAGCTGTGTTTCGGGCCCATCTGCAGTTGATGCCTGCGCATTGCAGATCAAAAATCTGGGCCAATAGAGACAGAATGGGACTCCTATTTTCGTTGCGATAGCTCGCACTCCTTCTAGTTCGAATTAATGAATTAAATAAAAACAAAAGATATCCTCCTAGTTCGACATCATCGGGTGATATCGTGTGATTAAGCTCAAAGTCAGGTGGATAACCATATAAACATGAAGCCATGGATCCATAGAGTACATAGTACAACTTTGATAGTTTGAGTGAAGACGCTAACATGCGCTCTATAACTATTTTTGTAGTCTGGAATCTTTTGGTTTGTCTTTCTGCTTGTCCAACGAACACTATGTGCAATAATCGATATCGCGGTTTGGTCAGGCCCGTGGTAGTAATACCTCGGTCCAAGACGATTATAAAGCCCGAGTTTACTACTGTATTAGGAGATCGCTATATTTTCCTTCCTCGATTCCATTCGTTGAAAAACAGGTTTTTATCCAATTCTCATTATCATCATCATAGGCCGACGCACGCACTAGGAAGACCCGAACAAAACCCTCATCCGAAGTAAACAAACAAAAAGGTATCTATAGCTCTACGGCCCCCCAATCCCATACAACTTCCTATACTCTTCCCACAGCGCCTCCACCCCACACCCACTACACACCTCCTCCCACATACCCACCTTATACTTCCCCTTCCCCAGCAGCCCATTCACCCTCGCCACTGTTCCCTTCCCAAACCTCTGCTCCAGCCACTCAAGAAAATACGCCGTATTCTGATACCCATCATCCCAGCGCTTCCCTCCCCGGCGCCAGTGCGGCGGCGTGAAGCCCGCCTGCAGCCTTACCCAGTCGGCGATCCCCTCAATCAACCCGCCCGGACACGTGTTATGCGCATTATACTGGAAGCAATGCACCATCTCGTGGCGGATCACGCCGAGGATCTCCGATGCCGCGATGGTGGGCGAGAGCGTGCTGAGGTACCTAAGTGAGACGTGGATCTCCTTGTGATCGACGTCCAGGTCCGAGGACGTGGTATAGGCGATGCCGTCCATATCGCGCAGAATCAGGCTCACGGAGCGCTGGCTGTTTTTATGCGGGGTGTGTTACTAATGGGCTCATTGCTATCACTACTACAAAGACGGCAGGTGCGGGCATAGATACGTGTTGGGCGTGGTGTCATAGGTGTAGAGAGACTCTAGAACACCGACGACGGCATCCCGTAGGAGGGTTGCGGTGTTTGAGTGCGCAAAGTAGATGGCGGCGCCTGGGTGGGTTACGTCTTTGCACTTGAAGAGGAGCTTGGGGATCTGCCATTCCTTCTTGGGGTGCTTTGATGTGGGTGTAGCTGTAGCTACGGCTTCGGGGGCATGAGTGGGCACTGGCGACATCTCGGTGAGTACGGAGAAAGGGCGGGTGCTCTGCATGCTGGCTTCTGCTTCTGCTTCTTCCTCCGGGGCAACTGGCACGCGCATGAGGGTTTTAGCTTTAGAGATGGGAAGGCGAGAAATTATGGAGATGTGGGGATTTATGTGTTTCTGCAGAGCTCTGTTTTGTAGCTCTGGGATTCGTACAGTAACTAATGTAGCCAAGGCTGAATAGGCCCATGACACCCCTCGCATTCCGGATATCATCTTATCACATAACAACTAGGATAAGGGAGTAGTAACTCTCATAATACTCAACTGCACCTGAATTTGTTTCATACGCGTAAAATAATTCTTTGAATGTCATAGGAAGAGTTTAGGCTTGTATTATATTTCCAGAATACAAACTTACATACTGGGCCCAATGGATAAATGCAATACCTTGCACAGTGTCTCTACAAAGCTGTCAGTTAACATACATGTATGTAAGCTCCAAGATGGTGAGCAAATCGACTGGTTTGGTCAAACTTTGTCACAAACTTTGCCATAAACATTTCTTGTCATAAAAATCTCTTGTCATAAGTTATTGAAACATTTTTACTGTTTATCTTATTGGTCGCCATATGGTTTAGAAAATAATGTCATCGATCGCAGGTAATACTAAGAGGATATCCATAAAGGCGCATAAAGAAAAAAGAAGAAAAGAAAAACACCATCCCATTCCCGGATATCCCTATTAAACCTTCCTAGCCCAACCGAACCAGACTAACCCAATATTTGTTATGGTCAAATCTAAGCGGAGCACATCATGCACTCCTCCTTGTTCTCAATACTGCAAGCCAACACTGCATCGGCATAGATGTCTACCTCTCTTTCATTACTGAGGCTTTTTGCATCCTCTTCTTGGCCTCTCTTGTTCTCCAACTCTTCCAATCCATCAATTGTGGTTGGATCGGTGAGTGGCTCAGTCGCCAGAAGCGTCGGAGACGGCTCTGATTTCTCAGAGTTCTCAGAGCGAGGAGCAGGAGGTGGAGGTCCGCCAACGGAGACAACACGTGGAGCAGGTTTGGTAGCCATCATTGGCCGAGGCAGCGCAGCCTGGGAAGTGTAGCCGGTATTTGGGATACGTTTTTTCCCGGGAAGAACACGAGCAACATTGGTATCCTCCACCTTTAGGGCTTCTTGATCGACAGTGAATTGCTGAGAAAGAAAGGGTAAGTATAAGTCTCAGCTCATTAAAAGCTTATAATTGGGGGCGAAACTTACAATAGCTGCAGCTGCAGCCTGAGTACGGAGATAGTACATTCCAGTCTTCAAGCCCAACTTCCACCCATAGAAATGCATGGATGTCAATTTACCCATGGTAGGATTCTGAATATGGATGTTGAGAGATTGTGATTGATCGATAAAAGCACCACGATCGGCAGCCATTTCGAGAATCTTTTTTTGTGAAATCTCCCAGACAGTCTTGTAAAGAGCCTTGATATCATCTGGGATATTCGGAATACCTTGTATACTACCATTGTTAGCGATAATTCTGTTTTTCATGTTATCACTCCACAAGCCCATGTCCACAAGGTCCTTTAACAACCAAGGGTTCACAATCTGGAATTCTCCAGCTAACACACGACGAGAGTAGATGTTAGAAGTATAAGGTTCGAAGCACTCATTGAATCCTAGGATCTGAGAAGTGGACGCGGTAGGCATGGGTGCAACGAGAAGAGAGTTTCGAAGCCCATGCTTCTTAACTTTTGCTTTTAGTTCGTCCCAATCCCACAAGTCTGTTGGGGTGACGCCCCACAGGTCATACTGAAGCTGGCCCTTTGAGGAAGGAGAGCCTTCGTAACTTGAGTATGGGCCGTGAATTTCAGATAACTCTGTAGAGGCCTCAACAGCGGCATGATAGATAGTTTCAAAAATCTGAATATTGAGTTGTTTTGCCTGTGGGGATTCGAACGGCATGCGAAGAGCAAGGAAAGCGTCGGCAAGACCTAAAACGCTTCAATTAAGACAAGACATACGCAACAAACCACGGGAGGTGAGCACAAACCTTGGACACCAACAGCAATGGGCCTGTGGTTTATGTTACTTCTTCTCGCCTCCTCGACAGGGTAAAAGTTCACATCGATGATTTTGTTCAAGTTCCTGACAACAACTTTCGTAACATCATGTAGTCTTGCAAAATCATACTCACCCCTTTGAACATCTACGAAGGTTGGCAGAGCAAGGGAAGCCAAGTTACATACAGCAACCTCATCAGGAGAACTATATTCCACAATCTCTGTACAAAGATTGGAGGATTTGATAGTTCCGAGATTCTGCTGATTCGATTTGCGGTTGCAGGCGTCCTTATAGAGTATAAAGGGGTTTCCGGTCTCGGTTTGGGTTTCTAGGATGGCATACCAAAGCTTCTGTGCCTTCATGGTCTGGCGAGGCAGGCCAGGGGTTTTTTCGTATTTATTGTAAAGGGCTTCAAATTCATCACCCCAGACGTCGGCCAAGCCAGGCGCCTCGTTGGGGCAGAACAAGCTCCAGTCACCGTTTTTCTCAACTCGCTTCATGAATAGGTCAGGGACCCAGAGGGCATAGAAAAGGTCTCTAGCGCGAATCTATCATTCAGGTATCTCATTAGTTACATGTATGGAAAACACCACGCAAGGGCTACTTACCTCTTCCTTTCCATGATTTTTCCTCAAATCAATAAACTCCATAATGTCGGCGTGCCATGGCTCAAGATAAATGGCAAAAGCACCAGGTCTTTTGTTTCCACCTTGATCAACGTACCTCGCGGTATTGTTATAAACTCTGAGCATAGGCACAATACCATTGGAACTGCCGTTCGTCCCAGCAATGTAAGAACCAGTAGCACGGATATTATGGATGTTAAGTCCAATACCACCAGCAGTTTTCGAAATCATAGCACAGATTTTCAGAGTGTCGTAAATCCCCTCTATAGAGTCATCTTTCATTGCAACCAAGAAGCAAGATGATAGCTGTGGGGAAGGAGTTCCAGCATTGAAAAGCGTGGGTGAAGCATGAGTAAAATGCTTGGCAGACATGAGGTTGTAGGTCTCAATGGCCTTCTCAATATCTTCGCCGTGAATTCCGACTGCTACTCTCATTAACATGTGCTGCGGACGCTCGGCAACCTGTCCGTCTATGCGCAACAGATATGAACGCTCCAAGGTTTTAAAACCGAAGTAGTTATAGTTGAAATCTTTGTCATAGACAATAGCAGAGTTGAGCTCAGAGGCATGGCGCATAACTGTTTCGTAGGTTTGTGTCGAAATCATGGGCGAGGGGCGGCCATTTTTCTATTGAGGATAAGTTTACTAGCAATAAGGTTGAAGAAGTCCAGAAACTTACAGGATTAATGTAGTGATACAAGTCACTTATGACTTGAGAGAACTGCTTCTTGGTTTGCTTATGCAGGTTGCTAACAGCGATACGGGCTGCAAGAATGGCATAGTCAGGATGGGTTACGGTCATGTAGGCAGCAGTTTCAGCTGCCTTTGTGAACCAATTAGCACAATTCCTCATTGTACGGTTTGTATTTTCAATCGCCAAGGGAACAAACCAAGTTGTCTAGTTCAATAGTGGTAACTCCTTGGTACACCCCCGAAATAACTTTTTGAGTAATGGTCGCTGCGTCTACGTGCTCACTGTCCAGTCCATAGCAAAGACGTGATACACGGGCAGTAATCTTGTCAAACTGGACTCGTTCCTTACGGCCATCTGTTGATTAAGTGTTTTAGCCTTTCTTACTCTTACTAAAGCGATTTCAAGCGGGGTATAGGCTTGAATGGGGTTGTAACTTCTTACCTCTTTTCCAGACATACATATCTGCAGTGCTTTGATGTCAAGTGCTACTAGTTGGAGTCTGTGTGGTAGCTACGTCTCAGAATTGAGGCTCAAGAGGGGTATGAAGATTAAATCGTAGCTGAGTAATCCGGTGTATCTTGCACCCTTTCAATTTCGATTAAAGAGAATAGATAGATGGAACCAAGTCAAAATGAGGGCTCAATAAGTATTGAGTGGACGCGATGCAAGAAGGAGAGGAGAGGAGTGTTTCCAACGAGGGGCGCGTTGAGAGGTTTTTCACGCGTATAGAGGCTTGGCAAGGAGGTTTAGGGCTGGGTGATTTGTAAAAATGTAGCAAGGGTTGATGGGTACTCGTAGCTTCATAGCGTTTCCGAACACGACCAATATTGCATGGCATATAAAAAGGTTGATTTGGCGCTTTTTTGTATGGTATACAATAGCAGTCGTGTTCGGAAACGTCATGAAGCTACGAGTAGATGATAGATACATGTGCCGTATCTACTACATGTACCTACTTATCGGATACGCATTTGTTTTGACGTAGTACAGTTCTCGAAGTGCAGGTCTAAAGCACTTGTATGGAGCTAACTTTGTGAACCCTGGGGCCCATTTCAAGTAGAGTATGCGCCTGAGGATCGTGCTGACATGGTATTTATCATGCTTCATAAGTTCCTATCGCCGTGATTCACTGATTGGAGCTACACAAAATTACATGTAGTGGGGGTGTTTTAGTCCCTGTCACTTTCGGTCATAGGAAATCACTCACTTACTACCCGGCGCTAAACCAAATCCAATCGGATCGGATCCCCTGCTTTGAATATGAGATCAAGCAAGGAATATATCACTGCATGTAGGTACATATAGGTCCTCAGTCATAAATACATGTACTCTAGGTACTCTAGGTACTCTACGTAGCCTAGAAAATTCCCTCTGCTCTAGATTGTATATATGTGTAGACGTTGAACACAAATACATGTAGTCAGTATCGGTTTATCATAATCGCAGAGTACTATACATATGATTATATAAGTTTATCTTTACCTTAACTGAATTATCATTAAGGAATATAGGAATATAAGCAGATTAACTATCATTTTCGCTATCAAGTTGAATTCTAGGACACAGCAGTAAGACACGGCCACGGTCTGAGTCACTACGAAGATGAAGTGATTACAATATGTGCTTTGCCTAAGTCTCATGTACATTACCTTTCTCGGTATCACAATATACACGTAGTAGTCATACTGTTAGTACTGTCCGGCTATCTTTGGTGACGAGGTTTGGGCTACAAGGTGTACTGCATGTAACTACTCCACAACGGGGCAAAGGGTGATTACTCAAACCAAGTCGGCAAACCCATGACTTTATGTAATTATTTGTTTCATTTTACATATAGTAGTGGGGTTTGGGCAATGTTCGATTCACAACAGGACATCAATCTTCAAATACAAGTATTTAGCACGGGTCCGATTTGTTAGAAGAAACGGGCAAGCGCGTCTCGCTCTATATTTTTTCTATACTGTATTATTCCTAGCCTCTCTAAATTCTGCCACATTTCTCCGTCTGATAAACGATTCTACTAGACTACACGCACATGTACTATACAAGGTCCTCTATGGGCCTGAACGAACAAATGGACTTTAAAGGTCTCTGAGGAGAGGAGATCTAAAGAAAGAAGGAAAGTAAGAAAGAAAGAAAGAAAGAAAGAAAGAAAGGAATAAACGCCAACGATAACAGCCCCCTAACACCTCGTCTTAAAACTATATATTTGGACTCAGTAAGTCATACTTCACCAAATTCTCCACACTTTCTATCGAGTTGTTTAAAAATTGCCTCATTTCAAGCCCCAACCAAATCTTCAAAAAGCTCAAATCGGCGCCTCTGCCCCCCTCCTCGTTACCTCCTAGGATACCTGCACCGCTCCCAGCTCCAATAGATCTCAACATGGGTAGAGAACTGTGGTCCATAGCTCAGCCAAAAATTCGAGGCACAGGTCAGAATCGGCGTACCTTTTCAGCAGGTCCATTTCCGGATCTAGACTACGACCAATCCCTTCGAGAAGTAGGATCGATAATATAACATTGATGAAATCGCCCTCCATACGCACATGGTGCACACGAACCATTTGGAGTACCTCAGAGAGAATATCACCGATCGTGATGTTTCCTAAAGATAGTGTACGAGTTTTGACTGCAAGGACGAGATGCTGCATCTTAAGTGCGAATATCTCTTTGTCAATAACGGCAGAAGGAGCCTTGCTTCTCTCAATCATAAGATGGCCCGCACGGTATCCATCAAATTCAGCGACGGCGCGGAAAAGATCAAGAAAATTACGCCGATTTTTTGCGTTAAGTTCAGTTACTAGACCCGTATCGATAAACACGAGTTGAGGCCTGTATCCTTCAGCATCAAGACGGTTCAATTCTTCTACCCACCTTTCTGGATTTCGATAATAGGGGCTTAGTCGTGAGAGAACGGCATCCGTAACTTCTTTGTGGTTGTTTACATTCCTTTCGCCCTCGGAAGTGGGGACGAGCATCGAGAACCTGGATATAATACTGGGGGGTTCGGGTTTGTGGAAGCGAACCATAATGTTCCCGGGGTGAAGATCCGCATGGATGAAGTTATCCATAATCAACATATGCTGAGAGGTGCGGATTGTTAGCAACTACGCTGCAGCAGCCGAAACCATCCTAAAGACACGAACCAAAAAGCCATCCAATCCCATATCGGCTATATCCCTTTCGAATGCTCCAGCCCCACACTCCAGGAATGCACGGAGAGGTATTCCATGAGCAAACTCTTCTATCAGTACCTCTCGGGTGGTGTAATGACTATATGGCATTGGGAATATGATCGTAGCCCTGTCTCTGAAATTCGATCGAAATCTCGAGAGATTAGCAGCTTCAATTCGTAAATCCATCTGCAGCCGCATCATTCCACTGAATTGTCCAACCTCCTCTGGGAAGGACAGCCATTCGAGGGTAGGGACACAGTTCAATAATGCTGCAAAGAAAGCCATAATCCTTAAATCCCGGAGAACAGTCTTCTCCACTCGAGGATGAAGAACTTTGATAGCTACGTAAGAGGAAGGAACTTCGTGTGGTAGTGGCGATCCTGAAAAACAGCCTATGGTTCTACGATATTTCCCTTTCTCTTCCACTGAATCGTTTAAATACGGAATGAAGTCAGGCTTTAGTTTCGCTTTATAAACCTGGGCTATGGCTCCTATTCCCAGAGGAGTTTCGTCAAACTCTTCGAATATATCTTCAAAGGGCCTGCCGCCGAAAGTATGACTTATGATTCTCTTCGTTTCATGTAGCGAGTGGGGACGAGCATCAGAGTGTAGTTTCGACATCATTTCACACATCTCGGTGGGAAAAATGTCTGTTCGAGACGCGGCCCATTGCCCTAACTGCTTTCATGAGAAACGCTCACAAAGGTGCGGCTTGAGCGAGATTCCCACCTTTATGAATGTTGGGCCAGCCTGCTCCATCGACTTTATCAAGAAGGCATACCACCATATTGTTCCCTGGCGCTCGTTATTTTTCTCCGGTAATCGTTCCCCCAGATATACCAAAGGTATCGCGAGAATTAAAGGTACAAATATTGTTACTAGAGTGACAAATCGAAAGCCGGTAGCGATCGGCTCTATTACCCAGTTGACGGCCAGAATTTTTATGTGGTTAACAATACGAAAGACAACATGCCGATCTTTTGAGATCGCTTGCAGCAGCTCTTCCCGTTCCAGGTCAGATTCCTCAAGCATGAGTTGCTCGATAGTTTTCTCAGGTGGAATATCCGGAGGTGCATCCTGAGGCTCCTTTTTATCCACATTCGATGGAAGCACCAGGGGGGTCACTACTAGTAGTGCAAGTGCAGCAGAACCGATGTACAAAGTGCGATTGTTGTAAAACCATTTGCTTCGTTGATGCTGTGATGAGGACCTGGTGGAGACGTTGCCAGTGACAGTGGAGAGCGACTTTGAAGCTTGGTGAACTCGGCTATGACGTATTGATGCCCAGGGAAGTCTTGAATAAAGAGAGGACGTAGGCAACCGCCGACTGAGAAGAGCAGCCGTCCTCATTATCGACGTAGGGGTATAGAGAGGGCTTTATGTCTATGAAAAACAAATTGATGAAGACGAGAGGTTTAAACCTACATGTATGGGATAGTGGGATTCTAGCTGTAGGCGGCGAATCCCGGACAAGGGATGGGAAAATGATGTCGGATGGGAATTCAACACTGGCCCCTTGTATGCACGTGTCAGCATTATGATTTACATGGTATCTCAAGTAGCATAGGTAAAGCTAGTCCAATCTCGCTGATCATAATCCTCAAGGACGATCTTGGCTTTGCCCCCTAGGAGTCCTACATTTGTATTGGCCATATGTGGGAGGGAGGTTAGACAGCTGATCCTTTAACACGATCATAGAAAATCACCCGCCTTCATATGTGCACTACAACGCGATATGTGCGCCGAGGAGGGCTCAAGTAGAGCTCGTTTTAACGACAGCGGCCCAACTACATGTAGGTACTCTGTAAAAGTTGGGTTCCACCGGAAACAATTTTAGTATACAGATACCAGAATACCCCTCCAGGCTCTAATACGGGATTTGTGTGTCTCCGTTGTATACTACTGGCAACAGTACCATAACTAAATCTACCCCCGGTCTGTAATATAAGGTTTATTCTCATTCGCGTTTAAGCCACGTCCCTTATCTATGTCCTTATTACTATACTACTTATACCCCCTAGGTTTCAATAAAACCCATTTGATCCCGTACGGAAGTTACCCCCCAACTCTGTAAATGCGTACTCAATCCAGAAACAATCTGCCTACTCAATACAAACCGAGATATTATACGCAAGGGGTCTCAACGGAGTTGTAGGTCATAGTTCATATGATTACAATCAACCCAGTGAAACAAATGCGCCCCTCCCCCACTAAAAAAAAAAAACAAGAAACCCAAACAGCCTACACAGCCATCAAAAAATTCAAACGCCAAAGTAAATGTTCTGCCGTATGGTTATAAAGAAAGTAAATCAAAGCTTCCATTTAGGATGGCCCCATATATTCAGGGTGGGCTTATGATCCCCTCCGATCCCGGGCCTCGTCTCAATCCCAGCCCTAACCCTGACCCTGCATCTCTCACCTTACCATCTCTTTCCAATGGGCTTTCAGGAGTTCCTGGTGGCATAGTTCTCAGAGATGACGTATTAGCACCAGTATCTGCATGATGTCTCCTATTATTTCTATGCTCGTTGATCAGCGACATGGTTGGAGTTGGGTGAGGACTGTGCGTACATCGTCGTTGTCGAGTGATGCTATGGTGCGAAATGTTGGTTGCAGTTCCTGTTCTTCGTCTTTTTCCGCCTTCATTAATGTCTGATATGTCACCATCGATATCTGATGCAGATATTGTGGAATCACGGGAGTGACGACGTTTTTTACTTCGGGAGGTTGAAGAGGATGTGAAGGCAACAGGGCTCATCAGGGTCCGGCGGATAGAATGGTGTGTAGAATCTGACGTAGTGGGTTTTTTAAGCTTTGGTTGAGGTGTGGTTACTCTCCCCGCGTCAACATGGCATGTATCCTCGTCTATTTCTTGGGACAAAACCTGGGACGCCAGGAAGCGTAGGGCTTCTAATCCATCATCTTCGGCTGTGCCTCTCCCTCCAACACCACTTACTCTTCTTGCCGGAACATTTATTTCTGCTGCAGTGGTAGAGTTATGCACCCCGCTATAATCAACACCCTTATCCCCGTTGCCACCGCCAGCAGTGACATGACGATTCTCAGGCGAACGTGATGCGTCTAATTGATGTTGACGATTATCGCGGATCCTCTTCTTCAACCTTTCATTCTCATCTTTGAAATCGCCCAATTCATCGCGGTAGTCCTTGATGGACCGCTTTGCCTTTCGTAGTCTGCGCTTATAGGCCTCATTCTCCTCTGCGAGCGCGAGCTGCTGGGTTGCGTTGAATGAGCTCTGGTCTAGTCGTAGGACCTCAACCTCCCGGCGAGTTATTTCCGATTCAACCTGGTGCCGTGCTGCAGCTTCCGTGGTTTCCATCTCGAGAATTTTGTGTTGGAGGAGGTAGTGCGCAGAATTCGTGCGCAAAGCAATGATCGAAGACGAGAGGGTTTTAATATGCTGATTCGCAAAGTTAAGCCTTTCTCGCAGTGTTGTCAGGTCAAATGAATCAATTACGGACGAAGAAAGATCTTCCCAACCCTCTATTGAAGGACCGTGAGGTTGTGCAGCTAGTGATATAGCAGACATGGGATCTACCGGTGTAGGCATGGTGGAGACGGAAGTGGAGGACGAAGGTGCGAAAGAGTGTACGCCTGTAGAGCTGAAGGGGGGAGGAGGGATAAGGCGAATTATAGGGCGATCTCTGTCCTGGTGTGTTGAGGGAGACATTTGTGATAACAGTGGGGAGGATGAAGGGTTGGGAGCCTCCAGGACAACAGATTGCTGGGAGTCCTCTTGGGGAGGCATGGATATCGGGAACGACGGAAGCCCCACCCGCCGTGACGTCAGTGATACGGCGAGCGAGTGGGCGGTGCACGGTATGTAGGTATTAAGTGGAAATGATAGATGATCCACTTTTTGTTTCTATAGGTGAAGTGAATCGAGTAAAGTTGGTGCCGCCTTAAGCTTATCGGATCATGACGCGGGAAACAGAGGTAAACAACATGGATGTGGAGGAAGGAAGAGACAATATGATTGTTGCCCCGCACATAAACCCATGGAGGTTCCAGCTGTAGGTACATGTACATGTATGCAGATAGATACATGTAGAATACCGGTTTTAGAGTATGTAGATAGAGTGCCTACAAATATGTACATGTATGTAGGTACAAAATGTCAGCTAGTACGGTCTCAGGGTAAAGGAATAGAGAGTAATGGTGTGGCTTGCGTCGTTATATTATGTGGTACAAATGTAGTCAAGCCACCTCATCTACAGCCACGTTTTCATTAAGGTTTGACCGATAAAGATGAAGGGTATCCTTGAATTCAATTCATCCTTCAGATCCAAGGGTTAGGTTTCTTTTCAGGTAAATTTCTTTTAATGTATTCATTCATGGAAAGCTTTCTCATATGAATTGCATGTACCTGCACGTACCTAATATTCCCATCAGGAAGGAGGTATTTGCTAGACAAGTGTCTCTTTGTCTAGTGATCCCAGGCCTTCACATGACCGCCACGCTCTTTTCTGGCCAACTGGGACGGTGAGATGAATGCTATATATAAATTGCAAAGATTAGGTTCATCTAAATCAGCCAATAGCTCCGCAAGTTGGGACACCGAGGGCAAACCATTTTGTAACCATAAGTAGCGTATGTAGCTGCTTAATTGAGTTGAGAGCTTTGTCATTCGCCATAAGTTGAGCTACTCATGTTATCGGTATCTCCCCTCGTCTATTAGGGGTTCATAGGATACTTCAATTCAGTCCCTTTTGAGCCTTTCAGTAAATTAAGCCTCGAGACTTTTGTTTGGATTGGCTGTGTCACAGGGTTAGGGTTAAGAATTGTGGTAGCTGACTAAACTACTTTCAACTGTCGTCCAATCAGGCTTCGTACCAATAGAGCATTTCTGTGTCAATGGCGAACCAGGGTGCAAGGGTCTCACCCGCACTGGTCCCACGCTTTGACCTACTTGTGCCTTTGACTCTGCTGCCACGGCAACTCCCGCCCCCTATCAATTTTCAAATTTGACCATGTCTTCCCAGGTATCCTACTGCATGCCCTGCATGCTGCGGGTTTTCAACCTTTGGTATCTTTACGTCTCATATCCCCTAACTCGAGAAGAGCTCTCAACACTCTGCTTCAAACCGGCAAAAGAACGACCATAACTGCGGCTACGACCCATCACCATCACCATGGCAGACTCCAGTGATACTAACATCGACAGCCCTACCATCGATACCATCGATACAATCGATAGCAGTACTATTGATGGTAGTGCTTTTGGTAGCAGTGCTCCTTCAAGTGTTCAGGGAGAAGAATCACGCGAGCATTCTCCTCCCCCTACTGTTACTCATGTCTCCTACAATAACCCTACTATCCCGCCAGGCCCAATTCAACTCAAGAGAAGGGTATCGTCTAGGCTTCCGGTGCCCAAGAAGTCTTCTATTCCTACACCGGCTCCAATAAACGTACCGCAGCCTTATAGTTCTTTGAGAACGGCTTCGTCAAGAGAATCTCTGGTTTCCCCTGGTCCGAAATCCGCTTCTCCAAGATTCCCTTCGGCTGCTAAAAGGCAGTCAAGAATTGGCGGACCTAGCTATAATGGCGGTGGACGTAAGTGTCCCAACCTCAAACCCCTATCCCCTATTCCTATTGGCTTTGTTTCGAAACATTTGCAGCTGACATCAAACAGTTTCTTCGCCTATTGAATCTCCATCAATATCCCCAGGCCTCAAGAGTCCCCGGGTGGTGGGGGGAGGCGATGTTAGAGGAGATCATACATCACACACTGCCACCTCTCTTGCCAAGAGGGCATCAGTCCCATCCTTGACGAGGAAACCCTCCACTTCCTCATTGACCCGGAAGGTTTCCGCTTCCCAACTCCAAACCCAAGCTCCGACGCCCACCCGGAAGACTTCAACGTC
Source organism: Morchella eximia (assembly GCA_024713935.1). Taxonomy (NCBI): domain Eukaryota; kingdom Fungi; phylum Ascomycota; class Pezizomycetes; order Pezizales; family Morchellaceae; genus Morchella; species Morchella eximia. The sequence goes on from JAMGZG010000003.1 coordinate 898,712, forward strand.
TGGACCCTCCATAGCCGCACCGCCGCTCGCGCGAAAGCTATCGAACTCGTCAATCGTAGTGAACAAGAGAGCGTCAAACTCCCATCTCAACCGTAAAGTCTCCGTATCCAATCTTCCCAGCCATGACACCCCAGTGTCTCAAAGCCCCACCCCAATGCGCCGAAGCATCTCCTCGGGCCTCCCATCCCCAATGACCCCAAGCAAGCTGCCCCCACGAACAGCACAAAGCGGGCTTCGCCAGCCATCCATCAAAACCCCACGCCCAGCGCCAACAAACCCACGAAACAAGACTCCCGAGCCACAGCGCACGGAAACGCCGGATTCGTCACGGAAGGCAGCCAAAGCTTCACAGTCGCTCCGCGACACCATAGCGAAAGCTCGGGCTGCACACCGCGCGCGTGCTGAATCCATCGCCCAGTCGATCACGGGCTCAGTTGCAGGGTCGGTCAGCGATGGTTTGGACGGCTTCAACTTCAGCACCGACGACCCGTTTAATCAGGCCATATTCGGCGAAGGCAGTTCTCAGAAAGTCATGAAGCAGCGCATCAGGACTGCTCGGGTGGAGGGCCGCCTCAATATATCCAATATGCAGCTGAAGGAGATACCGGTGGAGGTTTACAAGATGTATGAGACATCTGCGGCGGACCTGGAGGCTGCGGATGTGGAGGATGGGCCCAAGTGGTATGAGAGCGTGGATCTGGTCCGCTTTGTCGGCGCGGATAACGAGATTGAGGAGATTGGTCAGGAATTGATGGAGCAGTTTGGAGGGCTGACTAGCATTGACGTACGTGGAAACCTATCATTAGTGCAAAATCGGCACATTCCTCCACTTGATTTTGGGCCTTTATTAGATGTGAAATATTGGCTGACATTTGGAAATTAGATGCATAATAATATGTTGATCTCGCTACCAAAGAATTTCGGAGAGTTCACGGAGCTAACAGTCCTTAATCTGGTAAGTAGAGTTGAAACATAGCCCCATGTGGTCCGTTTGGCTAATAATTAGGGTTAAAAGACAAATAACAAGCTCGACTATGATGCCCTAGAAACCATCTTCCAGATCAAAACGCTGGTAGACTTGAAACTCGCAAAGAACGGGCTTCAAGGGGAGCTACCTTCATCAATTTCCAAGCTTGAGAATCTAGAAATTCTGGAACTCCAGGACAACAAACTAGATTCCCTGCCTTTGTCCCTTGGAGAGCTTTCTAGATTACATGTTCTCAACATCCATGCAAATCGCTTGCAAGAGATTCCATTGCAGGTGCTCACAAATTGTCAGCTGCAAGAATTGACGGCCTCCAGCAACAAAATAGGGGGTACTCTGTTTTCCCTGGATGTTGAGAGCCTTGACACTCTTCATTTGCTCGATGTTAGGAACAATCGTATATCGAAATTTAGTGAAGGCACTGTTCTTCTACCAACTCTACAGCAGCTGTACGCCACCAACAACGAACTATCTGTATTTCCTTGCGTGGAGGGTTGGAACGAACTCTTGGTTTTTACTGTGGATTCAAACCGCTTGGAGGCCCTGCCCGAGGGATTGCTTGGTCTTCAGAGATTGAGAACGCTCGACTTTTCATCAAACAATATCAAGAGCTTGGATCCCCATCTCGGCATGATGGAGGGATTGGAAATCCTCAAGTTTGATGGGAACCCATTGCGGGAAAGAAATCTGCTAAATATGGGGATTGTGGATCTGAAGCGAACCCTGAAAGCCCGGCTAGCGCCGCCTGAAATCGTCATCGCAGAGGCCGATGATAATGTCGAAGCCTCAGATGCAGTACCAGGGTTTGTAGACGCCGATGGCATTGAAGAGGAAGAGGAAGATGCGCATAAAAAGACACTAGAAATCGGCCGAGGTGGGGTTCTAGATCTGGCTTCCAAGAACTACGAAGAAATCCCCACGGATCTTCTAGAGTCTGTTGTTGGCAGCCCCAGCAGCATTGTGCTGATCCACAACAAACTCACCACCATCCCCGTCAGCATAGAGACATTCTGCGCGTCGCTGACAATCATCGATATCAGCCACAACAAGCTCTCTGGCGATGCCTACCTCCCCACCAAGCTCTCGCTCCGGTCGCTAACAACATTCACGCTGCAGTCGAACGGGATCACGTCGCTCAAGCCGCTGCTCGACAATCTCGATGCGCCCAAGCTGGAGACTCTGGACGTGTCGGTCAACCGGATCGAGTCGATCGAGGGCATCCGGCCCACGTTCCCGCACTTGACGGCGTTCTACGCACGGGATAACCGCATCGAGGAGATACCGGTGGACTCGGTGGACGGCGTCAAGACCTTGGACCTGAACAGCAACTCGATCAAGCATCTGCCGCCCCAGCTGGGGACTGTGGCGTCGCTGAGGGAGCTGAGGGTTACGGGGAACTTGTTTAGGGTGCCGAGGTGGCAGGTGCTGGAGAAGGGGACGGAGGGGATCATGGAGTGGCTGAGGGATAGGTTACCGGCGGAGGATGATGTGGAGTAGAGAGGTAAATAAAGAGAAAGGAGGTGATAAGTTTGGTCGAGTGTTATTTTTTTTTTTTTTTTTCGTTCTTATGTGCTGTTTGATTAATATGTAGTAAAGTTTGACGATCTGGCAGTATGTAGATGTGTTCAAGTTTGTAGATTTACCTTAGAGATATTACTTTATATGCTCGTCAACGTAAGTATGTAGTTAGTGCTAATCAATAATGATAGTAATGGAGGAGAGAAGTAGTGGTGTTTATACAAAGAGTACATATCTTTCCCCGCTGTCTGATGTTATGTAAATACTAGATGATGAAAAGTCGAATGCGTACACACACACGATACTGACTAGATAACATTCCACATGATGGGAACTTTCTATGCAGTGCACACAGCTAAAGAAAAGAAAGAAAGAAAGAAAAGGCAACAACTGCTCAATCTCAACACGGCCCACCCAGGCTACATCACAGCATATCACTCGCACAATCCCCGCGCCGGCTGTGCTACAAACACAAACACAGAACCGGCGAGAACATGCAGTGCCAGCTGTGCAGCGAGACCACCACCACCACCACCACACTTCCCCCCCTCCTTCCCTCCTCCTCTCTTCCCCCCCTCCTCCTCTCTTTCCCCTCCCTCCCCCACTACACAGCTACAGCTAGCTATATCTATATCTCACCAACATCAACGATAATCAATTGGCACATATAAAGGTACATGTAGCTACAGTCCATACCAAAAAAGACAAAAGTATATTCCCTCAAAACTCCCTTCCCAAAACTCCCACCCCTATCCCTTGATCCAGACCACCTACTTCTACAGCTACTTCTACAGCTACTTCTACAGCCACAGCTACTACTACTACTACTACTACTGCACTACGGACTCGTCGGCCCCCTCTCCCTCAAATCCTCCTCCCTCCTCACCTCCTCCCCCACCGCCCCCTTCCCATTCGCCGCCCGCCCGATAACCACGCCGACAGCCCTCTTGAGCTCCTGCACAAACAGCCACACCTCCTCAAAGCCATTATACAACGGGCACGGCGCGACCCTGATGACGTCTGGCTTGCGCTCATCAACCACCACGCCCCGCTCCAGCAGCTCGTCAAACACGCGCATCATGAGCCCCTTGCGGAAGAGCAGCGAGAGCTGCGCGCCGCGCGCGCTGGGGTCCGAGGGCGTGAGGATCTCAAACACCTTGTCCTTGTCGCCGTCGGCATGCGGGAACTGCGTGTGCAGCAGGTGCTCGAGGTAGGAGGTGAGCTGGACGGACTTTGTGCGGATTGCGGGCATGGTGGCGGCGCTGAAGAGCTGCAGGGAGGAGAGGAGGGAGGTGAGGTCGAGGATGGAGGGGTTGGAGAGTTGGTAGCCGGCGGCGCCGGGGATGGCGTTGAAGACTGCGGGGGAGGGAGGGGTTAGTTGGGTTGTCAATTGATTGGGGTGGATTGGAGGGGGGGAGGGTGTGATAGTTACCGTTGTCCATGTTGAAGCGGGAGAGGCGGTCGTGGCCCCACCAGCCGGCGAGGCGGTGGCGGTCGGGGGAGGCGTGTTTCTCGTGCACAAAGATGCCGGCGATGCCGCCGGGGCCGCTGCACAGGTATTTGTAGCTGCACCAGACCGCCTATGCTCTCCAGTCAGTACCGGCCGACACCCCTACCACAACACCCTGCACAACACCAGACAAGAGAGAGACATACAAAATCAACCCCCCACTCATGCAGATCCAGCGCGATATTGCCCACCGCATGGGCCAGGTCCCAGCCCACCACAATGCCCTTGGCCTGGGCGTGCTGCGTGATGGCCTTGATGTCGAAGGCCTGCCCCGTGTAGAACTGCACGCCCGACAGGAACAGCAGCGCCGTGTCGTCCGCGTTGCGGTCAATGACCGTGCAGATCTGCTGCGTCGTCAACACGGCGCGCTCGGCCTCGGGGAAGATTGTAACCAGCGCATCGGCGGGGTCGAGGCCGTGCCAGCGGATCTGCGACTCGACCGCATACTACACCGCACCCACAGCGTTAACAGCAGCTCTTGCACCAATACCACCACCACCGATAATAGTAATAGTAGTATGGGGGGGGAGGGGGGCATACATGGTCACTCGGGAACGCCTTCCCCTCAATGATAATCTTCCTCCGGCCCTTGCCCGAGCGGTCGGGGCGGTAGAAGCTGGCGAGGAGGTTGTGGATGTTGTTTGTGAGCGTGCCCATGACGGCGACCTCGGTGGGCCGCGCGCCGACAACGTTGGCCATGTGGCGTGTCACCTCCTCGTCGGCGCTGACCCATGGGCGCGAGAGCGGGTGCTTGAAGTGGCCCTGGACGCCGCGCGTGGCCCAGATGGTGAGCTCCTCGTTGAGCAGGGCGCGGGTTGCTTTGGGCTGCAGGCCGAGCGAGTTGCCGCATAGGTAGATGCAGGGGTCTGTGGGGTCTGCGGGGTGGTGGGGTTAGTTGTGTCAGCCAATCAGTCAATTAGTCAATCATGCTGAGGTCCTGGAATACTGCTATATGTGTAATGGATGTTGATAGATAGGGTAGTGAGAGGGTGAGACGGGGGGGAATACCGTTCTGCTCAGCAGCGGGCTTGGCCTCGGGGTGCGGGTCGCGCAGGTCCGCCTTTGACGGGATGAGGAACTCTGCACGGAAGCGTGCGAGCGGGTCGGTGCTGTCGAGGTGCTGGGCGTATTCGCGGTTGCTGGACTTTGACTCTGTGAAGCTGATGCGGTGGCCGTTGACGAAGGACTTGAGCTGTTTAGCGTCCATGGCTGAAGCAATTAATTGGGGGTTGGGGGAAGGGGAAGGGGAAGGGGAATAGCTATAGCTGTATATTTAGAATTTAGATTATTGTTGTAGATGATGATAATTGCACCTGCACGACAGGATGGAAAAGATGAGACGATTGCGGTGGTGTTTTTAATCATTTCTGTTGCACCACTTCTTTCGCAACAACCCGGCTATCCACGGGCATCAATCATCCCACAAGTTGCAACCAACAACGACCTCATCTTTCAACACCCGCCCAATCCCGCCCCCCACCAACAATGCCTCTCCACATTCTCCGCCTCCGCCTCTGCACCACACCACTCCTCCGCACACCACCACCACGGCCCCTCCTCCGGCCGCGGGGGCGCTGCATCACGACGACCGCCCCCCGGCGCGCCGCCGCGGTGCTCATGAACCCAAGGAAGGACGAGGAGGGGAGGGAGATGATGATTGATTTGACGCCGCGCGCTACAAAGGTAGTCTTTACTCTCTTACCCGCCACCCCGGAGCAGAGACCAGCATAATGGAGAGTAGAGAATGGAGGAATGCTAACGCACAAAGTGTGGTCAGCGGCTGAAAGAGATCCAAGCCCAGGACGCCAATCCAAACCTGGCGCTGCGCATCACGGTCGAGGCGGGCGGCTGCCACGGGTTCCAGTATCTCATGTCGCTGTCGGACCAGTTTGATGCTGTTGAGGATACGTCTGTTGCCCCCCCCCCCCCCTCCCCTCTTCTTGCGATGGGAGGGCTGACAGTGAGAAACAGGGTGTTTGGCGACGACGGCGCAAAGGTGGTGATGGACGGGCCGTCGCTGGAGCTGCTCAAGGGCAGCAAGATTGACTATACGATGGAGCTGATTGGGTCGCAGTTTAAGATTGTGGATAACCCGAAGGCGACGAGTAGTTGTGGGTGTGGCACGAGCTTTGATATCAAGATGTGAGGGGGGGGGGGGTCTTTTTTTATTTCTGCTCGTTTTCTGTTTCTCTTCTTTCTTGTGCGACTCTCTGTATATATTAGAATGGCTGGATGGTTGGTTGGTGTAATTATTATTGTTTGCTACGGCGTTCTTTGTCTTTCTCTTCTGAAATGGAAAATATCCCGTGCTGAGAAATATCTCGTCTGAAGTATCATTTCTGTAGTTTGTGAGATTTGATGATGCAAGCATTGACAGCGCCAAGCTTCCGCTATCGAATATTTTTTTATCGCACGCACAGCAACCCCACTTCCACCACAGAGCAAATATCGAAAATCTTCAAAACACCAAAACCCCACCAATTCACAGAAACCCACAGTAACAAATCCCCCCCAAAAGCCCCACCCACCCACCCAATTCACAACCCACAACCCACAACCCACAACCCACCAAACCCACCCACCCACCCACCCATGGCCACCTCCACCCCCACCGACCCCCCCATCCACGCCCTCATCATCGACGCCGGCCCGCTCATCGCCAGCACCTCCACCAGCAGCCTCCTCGCCCGCGCCCAGCGCATCTACACCACCCCCTCCGTCATTGCCGAGATCCGCGACGCCGCAACGCGCGCGCGCCTCGAGACCACCTGGCTGCCGTTCCTGCAGCAGCGCACGCCGCGGGCAGAGAGCGTGCGCGTCGTGGCAGAGTTTGCAAAGAAAACCGGCGACTTTCCGGCCCTGAGTGTCACGGATGTGCAGCTGCTGGCGCTGGCATATGAGCTGGAGTGTGAGGGCAATGGCGGCGACTGGAGGCTGAGGAGGACGCCGGGGCAGAGGGGGATCAATGGGCCTGTGCCGGGGAGGGGGAGGAAGGAGGGGGGTGTGGAGAAGAAGAAGGAAGAGGGGGGAATGCAGGAGAAGCAGAAGGAGAAGGAGGAGGAGGGAGAAGAAGAGGAAGCAAGCAAAGAGACAGAGGTCACAGATGCGCCCCAGGCAGGAGAAGCCGGGAAGCCGAAGCGGAAAAGCAAAAAGGCGCGGATGGCCGCAAAGAAGAGGGCCGAGCGGCAAGAGGCCGGCGAGGGGAGCGAGAGCGCCGAGAAGACTCCAGTTGAGGGAGAGCAGGCGGCGCCCGCCGGGGACGCTGCTGCTGCTGCTGCTGCTAAGCTCGAAGCTCCCGCCGCGGCCGAAGCGAAAGAGGAGTCCAAGGCAGCTCCGGCAGCAGCTGAGGCGCCCAAGCCCGACACCGCCTCGGTAGCAGCGCCCACAGAAGCCCCCGCAGCAGCCACCACCACCGCCACCACCCCGCTCCCCACCCCGCCCTCCACCGACGACTCCGCCGCCTCCGACCCCGCCTCCGACTCGGACTCCGACTCGGGCTGGATCACCGCCACAAACCTACACTCCTACAAGCACTCCGACGCACACACCCCCGTCCACAGCACCTCCCCAAAAAAGAAACAATGGCCGCTCGCCGCCGCCCTCGCCACCACCGACTACGCCATGCAGAACGTGCTCCTGCAAATGAACCTGCACCTCGTCTCCCCGCACGGCCTGCGCCGCATCCGCTCCATCAAAACCTGGGTCCTGCGCTGCCACGCCTGCTTCAAGCTCTGCCGCGACATGAGCAAGCAGTTCTGCCCAACCTGCGGCGGCGCCACGCTGCTCAAGACGAGCTGCTCCACGGACGCAAGCGGCGGCTTCCAGGTGCATCTCAAGCGGAATATCCAGTGGAACAACCGCGGCGCCGTGTATTCGATCCCAAAGACGCAGCATGGGTCGGCGTCGGGAAAGGGCGTGAGGAGGAACTTGGTGCTGCGCGAGGACCAGGTGGAGTATCAGAGGGAGGTGAGGACGAGGGCCAGGCAGAAGGAGAGGGATTTGTTGGATCCGGATTATCTGCCCGGCATCTTGACGGGGGAGAGGAGGGAGGGGGGTGGGCCGCAGCCAAAGATTGGGTATGGGAGGAAGAATCCGAATGAGAGGCAGGGAGGGAGGAATAAGCATTGATTTGGTGGTGTATATTACTTGCTTTTATCCTCTTTTTTCCATCTATTGGTTTTTTTTTCTTTTTTGATGGCTTTTTAGGTGGGACAAATAGTGTATATTTTCCCTTTATTACAAGTTTTATGTAGTTGGGTATCTTGGGGGTTTCTCTTTCGCTTTTCCTGGTAGAATAAAAACTTCTTGTCGTTTGAATCTCAATAATCAAGTCCCCCCCTTCCCTCTCTCCCGCGCTCCCCCCGTACATACATTCCCTGATATACCGCACCAAATCCACACGCTCCAAACACAAACTCCCAACTATACAAGAGAGCGGCAACCACCACAAATTACATTACGGGTTAAATCCCCAACCCCGCACTCTCCGCCGCCGCCGCCGCCGCCGCATCCGCCACCCTCTTTGCCCTCAGCGTCGGGTCCTTCAGCTCCTTAAAGTCGAGCCCGCAGTCGACCAGCATCGCAGAGTGCTGCCTGGTGATCTCCATGCAGTCCTCAAACACCTTGTTCTCCTCGGCGACCGCCTCGAGCTGGCGGTCAAAGAGCTCCATGTAGTCCTCGACCCGGTCCTTGGCCCACTTGACCAGCGCGCTTGCGAGACGGTACTCGAAGCAGCTGTTGTAGATCTCGACGGTGTTCTTGATCAGTGTGAACTGCACCAGTGCCACCTGGGAGATGTAGAGTGGGACGTCACCCTCGAATCGGACTTGTCTGTAAACTCCCCGTCAGCTTGATTTGTTTCAACGTGTGGAGGATAGATATATATATATAGAGAGAGAGAGAGAGAGATAAGCAACATACCTAGTCCGCTTCTGTATCACGGCCGACTTGGCCTCCAAGAACGCCTCGCGCGCGCGGTCCTCGAAATCAAGGCGTATGAGCCACTGCACGTTCCCCTTGACCGTACTCTTCTTCGCCGGATTCTCCGTCAGGTCCGTCGTGATGATACCCGCGAGGCGCGACGCGCGCTCGTCGAGCTTAAAGTTGATGAGCTCAGCAACGAGGGCATTGTTCTTTGCAAGCGTGAGCGCGAGCTGGCGCAGCTTCTCGACGCTGCCCACGGCCTCCTCAAACTCGCGGTGCGCAATCTTCTCGTCGAGCTCGTCCATCTGCGTCTCGACCCAGCGCAGGTTGCGCGTCTGGCCCTCGACCGTGAAGAGCGCGCTGGTGGACCCGTGCGCGCTGAGCGAGTTGAGCAGGTCGCCCTTCTCGAGCAGCTTTGGGTCGCGCCCGGCGAGGAACGTCATGCTGTCACGCCGCCGCAGGTTGTCTTCGCTCTCGGCGCGCAGCGCCTTGCGCAGCTCGTCGGCCGACTTTTTGAATTGGCGGAGGAGCTCGACTTTTTTGGTGATTTCCTCGTTTTGGTACACAAAGGACTCCTTGCCGACGCGGAGGTTGACGGCGTTGAGTACTTGGCCCTTCTTGGAGTCGCTGGGCGAGAGATCGACCATCTCTATCTCGGCGAGGGGCCAGCACCGCTCGGCAACGTTCTTGATCTGCGGCGAGGCGCTGTTGCCGTTCTCCTGCCGCTTCTTCTTGACCGTTGCGATCAGGAGATGGTCGTTCAGCAGCACCATGTGCACAATCCGCCGGGGCTTCCATGTGGCTGCGTTCAGCTCGATCCAGTGCCGCGATTCGAGGATGATGTGTCGGCCCGGCACCGACGGCAGGAACTTTTGCGCCCCCTCGACCTGTTTCCAGAGCGCCTGGAGATGGCTCATGTGCAGCGCTGTTAGATCTGCCACGCTGCTCCTGTTTGCGGCCTTGCGCGACTTGATGTCGCTGTTTGACATTGAGTTTTCAGAGTCTGTTTTGAGAGAGCTGGTGGTATTGTGGAGATCGGTTAGCAGACTGCGGAGTGCTCTCATTTCTGTCTTGAGTTTGTCGATTTCTTTGGAGATCAATATAAACTGGGTACGGTTGACAAAGACGTTCTTCTGGAGATCGGAGGAAGTGCGGTTTCGGATTTCTTTGAGGCGGCGCTGGTAGTCTTTGATCTCCTCATCCGAGGCGTTCGCTAGGACAGTGGTAACAACTGGTTCTCACATCAATTAGTACACTGACTGACCTTCCACAACCATGTGTACCGGGCGCATACATGTATCTGGGTTAAACGCTGGATCCCGAAACATATTCAGGTCCAGGTCCACGTCGTTCCGAACCGTAGATTTGACCGGCAGCTTAGCACCTGCTCCAGCATTGATAGAAGGCATGGCCGGAATCGTAGGCATTGGCGGCAGCTTTCCTACACCCTCCACGGGCAGCGGAAAACGTGTAGACATCCGTCGTTTGACCAAGTCGGCAACCTGAGACGGGAGCGCCCTAGATCAGCTTCAAGTTTGCAATTGACAGCTCGCAGTCTCTAGAGGGTTCACCTTTTCCTTATCCCTGGACCGGACCTGTAGCGGGATTGACGGGGTCGTGTCGAGCTTCGCTCCGGGCATCGGGGGCATAGGGACCTGTCTACAAGGCACGGTCAATAATAGTGACTTGAGTATACTTTGGGGGGGGGGGAGCTCCGATTACCTTGGAGGCCCAATAATGGGCTTCGTAGACTTCCCGCTCTTTCCGCTCTTCTTACGGAGCGAAAGCCCCTTCGATCTCTCTTTGTCCATGGTGGTGGTAGTGGTGGTGGTGGTGGTGGTTATGGTCGGTGGGTGCAGCAGGTTCTTTGTAGATGTTTAGGCAGGGAGAGCTGTTGCATGGGTTGGGATAGGGACTCGGGAGTGGAGGTCGTAACAACAATGGCAGGGTAACCAATTAAGCGAGAGCTTCTGTGGGCACCGACCTTAGCTGCCGCGTGGGCGTGCGGTACCGACGGTACCGACGGTGCCTTCTTCATGCCTGCAGGTATCGATCGGTATCACTCGAGTTCCCCACCACAACCACAACCACAACCACAACCACCACAGCTACCACCACAGCTACAACCACAACCACAGCTACAACCACAACCACAACCACAACCACAACCACAACCACAACCACAACCACAACCACTACAACCAGATATGGAGCATCTGCTCAATGCCCCTGTGGTGGGGCCGTACATGCTGCAGGAACTCGTCGAGGACCTGCCACTAAACACCCCCGAAAACGACAATGTAGATATCACATGCCTAGAGGCATGGGAGCATAACCTCTATGTCGGCACCTCCGCGCACGAAATCTTGCATTTCGTCTCTATCCCACCTACCCCAGCTCCTGTCTCATCAAGCGAGCCTCCAAAGCCCATTTACATACTTGCATCCCGTCTGCAGCCTCCTTCAACCAGAACGGAGCCCTCTATGCACATCAAGCAGATCGTCATAATCCCAAATGTTTCGAGAGCGTGTGTGCTTTCCTCTACAGGGTTCCTGTCATTTTATACCTTGCCGGAATTCTCGCCAGTGTCCGGCGCAAAGCTCAAGGAGGCCTCTTTCATTGGAGCTCTGGACCTGAATGAGGAGGAGTATGAGAGACGGGGCGGCGAAATCAGTGATGAGCGAGGGAAACAAGTGATAGTTCTAGCTAGACAGTGCTTGCGGATAATCCGTGTCGGGAGCTCCGTACGACAGATCAAGCCTATAGATCTACCCACAGCTCCAATAAAAGCCGTGCGAAGAGGTGTGATAGCTTGTATCGCAAACACAGAGAACTATGCGTTGATAGATACCGATCAAATTCGCCAGATTCCGCTTTTTCCAATATCTTCAAATTTCGGAGATGAGCCTGCTCCACCTCCGCCTCCACCTCCCCCTCCGCCGCCCCCCACCCCGCCTGCTCCGGTGCCAGCACCAGCGCCAGCTATGGAACGGTCTGCGTCCAGCTCTTCAGTGCCCATGTCAAGAACGGCTTCAGGGTCCCATCCTCCGCGAACATCATCACTAAGTGGGAACCGGGAGAGAAGGAACAGTTCTGCTGCAATGACCCGAGAACCAAGCACCGGCGCCCCACACATTAGATCTAGTAGCGCAAGTAACATTGGCCTTGGGCGACCTGGTTCGAGGGCTAGTGGCACTCGTGGGAAAACACCATCCCGGCTATCAGTTCCAGGCGCCTCTACATCGAGGCCAACGTCGCCTGCTCCAGCCTCGCCGAATTCGCCCCAGACGAGCTCTCCTACTACCCATGCTCCGGGGCCTTCAAGTGGGAGCAGGAGAGCTTCGAATGCCTCTTCGGCTGTGCAAAGCCCTAGCCTTGGCCCATCGAGGTCGAGAACCTCAACTCCAGTACCAACTGTTTCAAACAGGCCGTTGCTACCGCATATTGCCTCGCCAAACCCTTGTGAGTTCCTTTTAACAACAGGGACACGATGGGAAGATCCTGGAGTGGGCTTGTTTGTGAGTGATGATGGTGATGTTACAAGAGGAACAATCAGTTTTGAAAGGTATCCGGAAGATATCCTGATTCAAGGAAGCTGGGTTATTGCTATTATTCCAGGCCGAGGAATAGAAGTCCAACGCTGGGATCTCGAGGGTGGAGATGCCGAGGAAGAGGATAGAAAGGGAATGTTGGAAATGAATTTGGATGGGTCGAGACTGGGTATCAAGGAAGTAAATGGTCTTGATGGAAGTGTAGTTGGCGGAGTCGTGGCAAAGCTGAGGCTAGAGCGAATATCTTTGAAGCCAGAGGCCGAGAGCGGTGGTGGTGGTGGGGAATTGGAGAGGAGAGAGATGGAAGAGAAGATTATTGCGGGGCGAATTTCGACCGTGGACAGTAGGGCCGTTGTTTTCAAGGGAAAGAAAATATGGGTTTTGGTGCAAAGCCCATTAGCGCTAAGATTAGACTCTAAGCTGCCAATGGTCACAGCAGAAACACTCGACGAGACGCCCAAAACAAGAGTGGAAAACATTCTAAAGATACTTCGAAAGGTTGACGCAATCGAACCAAGCACCGAGAGGGAGTTCCATGAGGTCGCGTATATACGGCAGAAGGGAGGCCTACTGCTACTAGGAGAGTTCCTCCGGCTCCCGACGTTTGAAGGCACCGCGATCGAGCAACAGGAAGTCATTATGACCGAGGAGGCGCTCATTGAGAGTGCCCTGGACCCAAGACTTGTCCTGGCGCTTTTCGGCGGAGACTTTAAGAACGATATTGTGATGAGTAATGGTGGTATTTGGGTTTATGGAGGTGTAAAACAGGTTTTTAACGCTATTTCTGAGACGCGATCTGAGGGGGCGTTCAGGAGGGATACATTATTACTTCTAAAGCGCTACCTGGCTGTTTGGAAAAGAAAGAAGGGATTTGGGAGTATAGCAGACGAAAAAGAGATCTTTGCGACTGTCGACATTTCCTTGATCCGAGTAATACTCATGCTCGATTCTCCAGAATATCTTCCTCAGAGAGGTACAACTTTGGTTCCCGAAGGAAACGTTAGGGCGGAGCTTTATACATTGGTTGAGAAAGACGTAGAAGACTTTGATGGGACAGCAAAACTTCTAAATGATTTCGGAAGGCTTTATGTCCTCAGTATACTTCTCCAAAGCAGGAAACTTTTTCGAGAGGTCCTGGGAACGTGGAAGAGACTTTTAGAAGAGGGGGACGCTACAGGAGAATTTGGCGACGGTGAAGAAAGAGTCAAAAAGTATCTACTAGGTCTGAAGGATAGGGCACTAGTTGAAGAGTTTGGTAAATGGCTGGCAGCTCGAAATCCAAGGTTGGGTATTCAAGTTTTTTCGGACGAGAGGGCCAAGGTCAAATTTGAACCTGCAAAAGTTCTGGAAATCCTGAAGGAGTATTCGCCCACAGCTGTAAGAGGCTATGTCGAGTCCCTTGTTGAAAAGGGCAACACAGAATACGCGGATGAGCTGATATTCTTGTACCTTGATGATTTAATAAATGTCCTCGACACCTCACCTTCTGCCTGTGAGCGACTTCAGCTCTCTTACGAGTCTTACAGGGCTCTTACTTCGCCGAAACCTACATACCGCGAATTCATTGTTGACAACTCATCGCCATCGTTCGAAGGTGATGGGCAAAATGATTGGTGGAGGGATCGGTTACGTTTTCTCGAACTTTTAGGAGGCGAGGGGAGCTATGATATCCCCAAAGTTCTTGCACGCCTGAGCAAATTCAGAGATGTGCTTGTCCCTGAGATGGTTATCCTCTATGGAAAAGAAGCCCGTCACGAAGACGCTATCCGGTTACTCACGCATGGATTAGAAGACTTTGATACAGCTATCAACTACTGTCTCTTTGGTGGCCTCAGCATCTTTCAAACACGTAAAATAATCACCGATCGGGAGGAGCAGAAAGCACTATTTGCCATACTTCTAGGGGAGTTTTTGAAGTTGGAAGACTATGGCGACCGACTAGAACAAACGAGGATGTTGTTAGAAAGATTCGGCGGATGGTTAGACCTGGTGCATGTTTTAGAAGTTGTGCCTGAAAATTGGAGCGTTGAAACGCTGTCTGGTTTCTTGTTGAGTGCACTGCGGAAGATGGTAAGGGAGAAGGCGGAAGTGAGTATTTTAAGAGGACTAAGGACAAGTGAAAACCTGAAGGTTGAAGGCGCGTTTGTGGATAAATGTGATGAGATTGGTCCTTCGATCGAGAAGTGATATATGGATATTTGGTAAACGTGGGTAGCTGTTTTTTTTTTTTTTTTTAGATTTCCAGGGTGCTTTTTAAAGCATCCATGGGTAAAGGGTTGTTCCCTGGGGGGTGCAGATACCGTGTAAATCTAAATAGGAAGGAGAGCTTAGTGTGATCTCCAAACCTTCTATATTGCTCTAGAAATGATACCAAACACATCTGCTACTGAGTGGGAGAGTTGAGTTTGCGAATATAGTGATAATCGTGGCTGGCACATGTTTTTTTTTTAAGTATCCGCCCACTTTTCTTCTGTTTTTGTTGCTATCCCCTTGGGCGAATTAGCAAAATATATTGGTACTCAGGGGTGTTTGGTCAACCACCACCAGATTGACAAATTTGCCAACGAGTAGTAAGGTATTTAGAGAAGGTATTTATGTAAGTACTCAGAACGCGAAGACACTAAAAGCATAGAAGATGAGATTATTGTGTAGAGAGATAGATCTGCTTGGACTATCTGGAAACAAATCACACTGTCTGTGGGATGACTTTGAGTGGTTGTTTGGGGCGGTTATAAAGCTGGCTTTTGTTGATTTTGAGCTTCGATGAGGCTTTCCTCGACACAGTTGATAACACCCAACTACCAAACACCCCCGAGTACGAGAAACACACCCATAGTATGTAGTGTGCACGTAACTGCATGTGATATCACTCGCATTCATATGCCTGTAAAGTCACGTGAATCGACTTAAGAGTAGTTTTAACTTAATACGACGTAGTTGGTCACGTGCTTTGATTCCCCCCCCCCCTGGGTCAGTTGGCTGCAAAGATGAGTGAGCAGAGTTTCTACTATCCCACCTTTTCCGAGGAGCGCACCTACCATCAAACCTCAAGAACATCCTCACCATGAGTTTTATTACACGGAGAGCTATTGGGCGCCGCCTTGGCTCAGTAAACTCAATCAGTTCAGCCTTCCAACCCCGCACCTCTGTTGCCTACCTCTCACGATTCGTTGCCAATGTTGCTGCTACCGGTGATGGTCCTGCAGCAAACTCTAAGGCCGAAAAGATTCTGAGTACAGGTCTCAAAGACTCTCCTGAACTTATCGTTGATGAGGGTCTTGGCTCCGAAAAAAAAATTGATTGGTCAAAATCGTTCCATGGTTTGTCGGTAGAACCATTTAGCAAAGAGACTGCAGATGTACTACTTGCTCCTCTAGACCCAGAGGATGTAGAAGTCAAGCCTGGTATTCAACCCCTTGACATTTAAATTCACTATAATTGAAGCGGATAATTAACAGCTCTGTAATTATTTGTAGACGGAATCATTTACCTGCCCGAAATCAAGTACCGCAGAATCCTGAACAAAGCTTTTGGCCCAGGTGCTTGGGGCCTAGCACCGCGAGGGGAGACAATTGTGACCGATAAGGCTGTTACAAGAGAATATGCTCTCGTCTGTAATGGAAGGTACGATTTTGTTTGCACAACGAGCTCTCGGGACCTAATTAATCCGTGAGATAGACTAGTCTCAGTTGCGCGTGGCGAGCAGGACTACTTTGACCCTAGCGGAATCCCAACAGCGACCGAAGGATGCAAGTCTAATGCACTTATGCGATGTTGCAAAGATCTCGGTATTGCTAGTGAGCTATGGGATCCTCGTTGGATTAGGAATTTCAAGAAGAAGTATTGCGATGAGAAATTTGGAGAGCACCAATTGACCAAGAAGAAAAAGAAGTTGTGGGTCAAGAAGGGAGATTCGTTGGAATACCCGTACAAGGCTGTTGGTTTTTAAGTGGTGATTAGGCTGTCCTTCTGGGTTCAGGGAGTTTGTTTTTTGTTTTTCTTTTTACTACTGTAAGATAAGACTGTCTGGGGGCAAAAGACTAGATATACACCAAAATTCCCCTCATTGATATATTGTAAAACTATCAGACGTTTAAACTAAAAATCAGGTTACATTCAAGTCCTAATTGAAGTTACGGCATAGTGATAATCAGGCTGGGCGAGGTCAGCCCTGATTTTATAACTGTCCTCTGCTTCCTCCAAAATCTGAAGGTCGATTTCCCCAATCACCATCTGTTCATGAGTCCCCTCAGCCTTAGCTATAGGTCCCACCAACGGCATGGTGATTTGCGACAGCCCAGCGAATCCACCCTCTTCGTGGCCACCAGCATTGGAGAAGATGATAGCAGCAACATTCTCATAGGCTCTTGAAACTACTATGGATTGTAAGAATATGGCTTCTGAGTCGGGATACCGACTGAAGGTGGGTTCACAAAGATCTTTCAGTGTCCCTTTGAATCATAGTCAGCATTTAAAAACGCTGCTCGAGCAGTGGTTATGAAGAGGATAGCTATAGGGGTTTTACAAAATGTTGGAATGATGATGATATTGGCGCCTTGGGTTATAAGGGCTCTGAATGCCTCGGGAACTATAGCTTTATGTAAGATATCGGAATAATTTCGGTTGATAGTGGAATATTTACATGCAAGGTCCCAGCATATCAGAAGTCCCACCTTTCCTAGTGGGGTATCTATTACGGAATGAGGATTATGTCCAGCGGCCTCAAGAAGACCTCTTTCCGTATGCCTTGTATTTCTCAGCATTATATACGCAAATAAAGTAGGAATATATCAGCTGGAGCTGACAGATGGGTGGGTCAAGCTAGGTATTCACCACAAGTTCTTTTTTGTATAAGAGCCCAGTACATCGCCTGTATTCGATATGAAATAGGCAACGTTGTAGAGCATTTCCTTGCCGTTCTCCTCGTCTGGGGAGACGTGCTTTTCCACAAAGGTTCCGGGAACAATATTGATATTGCATTCTTTTGCCAATTCCTACCGCCCAAAACTTCAGCAGGGTGAAAGAGCAAGGCCGGGCACGAAAAGGGCGTCTCACGCAGAATTTGGCCAAATATTTCCTGTCATCAGCAGCATCTGCGAAGTGCGGTTCCTTCGGTGACCAGTTTGTTAAACAATATTCTGGAAGTACGGCTAACTCTGCCCCTTCTGTTGCAGCCTGCTGTATGAAGGTCCTGGCGCGTTGGAAATTCGCCTCCATCTGCATAGGCTCTGGATGCAATTGAATCACAGCGCATTTGAACTTTTTGGCAGTCATTCTGGAGAACTGCTAGCTTGACGTATGGAAGCAGAGGTATCTGAAGATCCGTATTAAGTATTTGCCAACGGCCAGACCCTGAAATTGACATTTTGCTTAGAGGTGGATAGACCGAGGAAATATATATAGATGCGGGGACATCCATGTAGTGACGAAATAAGTATAAAAATAGTAGTTTTAAAATGCTTAAGATTACGAGTACATGCTCTACGAGTAGTTGTCAAGGTAGATGCAGGTAGATGACGTGACAAGGCACTTATATCTTTTGTGACGGATGTTTTTTGTTTTATTTTCTACTTTGGCTCTCTATTTATATAATTATAGTAGTGAAACTTTAGTGAAATTATCCTGCCCTTAGTGAAATAAACGGAAAATCAACATGAAATAGAGCCCGTTCGGTGGCAACGCAATATCATGATATTCACAATATTCGTTCCAGCAGTAGTTACCTAGCCTATGATGTAATCGTCTCTTATTGAGCGAGCGCAGGGCAAGCCCTAATTGCCCCACAGGCTTCTTGGCGAGGGGTTCCACGCAGGCGCAGATCTAGCAATAGCGGGAAAAAATAAATCGATACAGAACTTCAGATTCCCTCCTCAATCACGACACCCCCATTACCTCCTGCTCGCTAACATGCTGTCGGGTCAAAGAACAAACGGCGGCAATATGCACGATTATGATGATGATGTTGACGACGAAGTTCTCGCTTCAACCATTGTTGAAGCCCTTCAGGACGATGGCGAATATGATGATATAGAACCAAGGTCTGGCAGCCTTCAGCTTTCGGGGGACGATATTCAACAGCGGCTAGCATCTGCCGCTCAACCTTTGGAATTTCAGGCGACGCTAGGCGCCCGATTTGCAAGCTATGACAATTACTGCAGTCTCTTCCACTTCATTCTAAACTCTGATGGACCGGTGGATCTCGAGCTTCCAACTGTGAGTTGATCTTGGGATCTTTGTTGCGCATTTTTTAGTCTATATGGGCTTTGGGTTAGCGGGCTCTGGTGAAGGAGGGTGAATTGGTAGGGATCGAAGTATGTAAGAGCTAATGATATGGCGAGGATAGTACTACTGGGCTTGGGATGTTATCGACGAATTCATCTACCAGTTCAATAGCTTCTGTATCCACCGCAACAACGTCGCAAGGAAGGGACAGAATGAGGAGGAGAAGCAGCTGTTAAGAGACAACCCACAGACATGGGGATGCTACAGTGTTCTCAACGTCCTTTACTCGCTAATCCAGCGTTCCCAAATGAATGAGCAGCTTGCTGCTATCAAGAGAGGAGAGGATCCAAATGAAGTTGCCGGCGAATATGGTTCTCGCCAACTTTACAGGATGTTGGGATACTTCAGTATCATCGGGCTTCTCCGTGTGCACTGTCTTCTTGGCGACTTCACACTTGCCTTGAAGACGTTGGACGATATCGAGTTGAACAAGAAAGCAGTTTTCGCCAGAGTTATGGCTGCTCACTTTACAACGTGAGTCCTGAGGTGTCAAAAATATCTCTTATAACTTGGTAACTAAAGATGAAAACAGATACTACTATGTTGGTTTCAGCTACATGATGATGCGCCGCTATGCCGACGCTATCAAGGCATTCTCTCACATCCTTGTCTATGTTTCCCGGACCAAGAACCTGGGGAAGAATGCCCAATTCGACTCTGTTAGTTCCCCGAAGCACCCGTATAAACAAGTACTAGGACAGTTGCTGATTAATTCGGTATATAGATTACCAAGAAGAACGATCAGATGTATGCTCTAATTGCTATCTGCGTTGCTCTCTGCCCGACTCGTCTTGACGATACCATCCACGCTACTCTTCGTGAGAAATACGGCGATCAGTTCCAGCGTATGCAACGTGGAGGCCTTGACACTCTTCCCATCTTCGAGCAGCTCTTCAATTCTGCCTGCCCCAAGTTTATTTCTCCTATCCCCCCAGATTTCGACAAGCCAGAGAACAATATCGACCCTGCGCAGCACCATCTTGCGTGCTTTATGTCTGATGTTAAGAATGCCATGCTTGGACCAACTCTGAAGAGCTTCCTCAAGCTTTACACAACCCAGGACTTGCATAAACTTGCAGGTCTCATTGATCTCAAACCAGAGGATCTTAGGAGGCAGTTACTTGTTTACAAGCAGAGGAGCAGGCAGACTAGGTGGAGCGAAGGTGGGCTTTTAGAAGGTGACATCGTCAATACTTCGGACCTGGACTTTGCTCTTGAAGGGGTACGCTTCCATAATTACCGACTGATAACAAATACAATATTTAATACGAATACTGACATGAGCCTTGTACTAGGACTTGATCCACATCTCTGAGGCTAAAACTGGACGAAAACTTGTAGACTGGTACCTAAGGAACCTTGCCAGAACTTACTAGACAATTCAAACTGGAAGGTGCGGGAGTAGGGCATAGAAGGAAGCTAGATGTTTGATAAAGTCGGATTTTACTATCATACTCTATCAAGGTCGAAATGTTACTAATGCGGTTGGGGTGCTCAAAAAAACGGAATGGTTTGTTGGCGGCGGTGTCTCTGGATTGATTTTTCTCTTTTTTTTTTGTGGGAAACCTTGGTGCACGATATCACTAAGGAAAAAAAAAATTGAACCATAGAGAGATTAGGTACATTTCTATCGGTGCTCAGGGGGCCTCATTTTTCTTGGTTTTCACCGATCCCTACGTGCACACCCGATAGGCGAATATAAAGGTCGTTGTTTCTTCCAAACTACATGTATGTACTTTGTTTTGCCCATGATCACTGTCATGAGTCATGCGATATCACTCGGATACCTATGTACTATGCATGTCTCAAATATTTCAGACAGATACATGTATCTACATGTACTTAGTGCAAATTCATAAGGACTAGATATAGGAGTACCGATTGGCCTAGAATATGCCTCCCAAGGCTTACATGTAACCCACAGGTACCACAAAGCATACATGTCATGCCATCAAGTATCCAGGAAGAAGATGCAATGAACTCTCCACCAAACCCAGTAAATTCAAATCTTGTGTGATTCATCAAGAACATCTACCTATGAAAAGCCACCCGCCTATAAAAATGCTAGGACGTGATTGATACGGTATACCAACAATCACAGCGGATTGACGGCAAATGCCATAATGGCAGCCCTAAAGTCATAACCTCCGGCCTCAGATCCTCGATGATGGTACATGGAGGAAGCCTTTATGACTGACTTGGAAGAGGAAGTCATCGGATTAATGCAACCTCGAAGGTAGAATATCTACTAGGGCCGTGGCCGGACAGCAGACAATCGCGGACATGCCCTAGCTACCTAGTGATCGACTCCCTTTGGTGACTTCAATAAGGGGCAATATCGTAGTATTACGCCTACTGGAGTAAGCTCACTGACGGTGAGAACTGTTGCAACTATAGCCGCAGCCAACAAACAGACTTTTCTGGCAGTTGTGGTTTATTGCCAGACCGAGTGATGATTCATGATCGAGTATTTATACACACTACGTACCGCGCGCCTATACACCGTGTAACATCTGTATACTAGGTTAAGCGCTTCAGAGGCCTTTGAGACATACATATATAGGCTAACTTTGGATCATATTCCATAGCATGCAGGAGGTTTATGTGAAGGGCCCTTGTAAGACAGCATGTAACCACATTATTTTCGAGCTGTACTGTGCTTACGTTCTCGTCAAACAGCGGACAACACTACTGGAATAGATTAACTTAAGCATAATTATGATGATGATCCGGTGGTGATTCCACTAGCAATGTAATGCAATTTTGACTTTTATTTTCAATTAACCTTGACTATAGGCTATGAGCTTATAAAAGCAACTGTTTCGTGCTTTCTTCCAATTTCAAATCAACTAATGCTGACCCTCCGTATGATACCA
This sequence comes from Morchella eximia, assembly GCA_024713935.1. NCBI lineage: Eukaryota > Fungi > Ascomycota > Pezizomycetes > Pezizales > Morchellaceae > Morchella > Morchella eximia. Next base: position 920,357 of record JAMGZG010000003.1, read on the forward strand.
TCACGTACTCAAGTGCGTTTATAGTTAAAAGCATTCATTGAGCCCATCATCAGAAGCTCTGGGAGTTGATGAGAGAGACTTCCCCTTTTCCTTGGAGCTAAGAGCTCCAATAGCGTTACCAACCTCTGGAGTTGACACTTTAGGATCTTGCACACGGCTACTCTCGCCTTTCTCCGGGGAAGAGTAACCTCTCTCTGGTGAATAGTTGATAGAACTAGAGCGAGGACTAATGGGCAATGGCTTGCTTAAGTCTTCAAACATCCTAATAAGTTTCACAGGCAGGGGGCGTGGTGGAGAGGCTACAACTGGAGAAGTGATAGGATTTCTGGAGGCTCTAGCCATGCGGCGAGGAAAAAGGCGATTCGAAGTCTCTTCAAACGGGATATTAACCTTATTATTCTCCAAAATATCAGTTTTCTCCGATGTTGCCAGCAAGGGTAGCAATGGAGACGGTGTCCTTGGTCCTGTATCTTCTGCATCTAGATGGTAGGGACACTCCGTACTATCATTCTCAGAAACGGGAGAATCCCGGAGAAGATATTCTCTATCAGAGGATTGAGATATGGGGGAGGGCTTTGTATATAAAGGTCAGCAAAATCGAATAAGAGGAGGGATGAAGATCATGGTATACCCAGCGGACGGCTCTCGTTGAACACGGCGACGACAGCACGCTACCCTCATCCCGTCCTTCTTCGTTCACTGGCTTCATGACCTCTACGCCTTTTTCGGCCCATTTCCCCATAGAAAGCTTCCATTTATCCTCTTCATCACCTGTTTGTTGTGGGCTTATAGGGTCAGAGATATCGTAAGCATCATCAAATCCTTCCCAATGTTTACAGCAATCACTATCTTCAGAGTCAGATGGGACTCCTCCCTTCCCTGGCGACATCTCAAGATTGCCAAAATTGCAATCCTGTTTTAAAGTGGCAGACAACCCTTGAAGGAGCTGGAACTCGTTCGGTGTGGGCGTTATGCTTCGTGACCCGACCACTTCTGGGCTTGGGTCAAGAAGATTAGCTCTTGATGTACGATGTGCCAACCCCCACCTCTGCAACTTATCTAGGCGCGGCCGTTCGAGCGGTTCAAGGCGTGGACTATCCATCCAGTGCGGATCATTAATCATTGCGGGTCTAAAGTTCTCAGATTTCGATTGGTCTTCGCCTTCTTTTTTTCCAATTGACCCTTTCAGTTTCATTTCAGCAATCAAATCCTTGTATTTACGATTCCACCCAATTGTCATGGATGTCTCTTTGTTAAATTCAGCAGGCAATAGATTGTCTGGTTTTTGGGCAGCATCATGATCAGATATCGATATTGTTCTCAAATCGGCAGATAGTTTATTCCGAAGGTCAGAAGCAAACAGTTTCCTCTCAAGTTTTTGAGAAAGTGCTGAAATACAATCTTCAGCTTGACAGCCAACGTGTTGAACATTGTTTGTTTTTGCCTGAGTTGATTCAGAGATTCCCAGGATTAGTGTGTTCCCTGTATCATCTGTGACGAACATTCTATCAGAGGATGCTATATAATCTGAAAAATTCGCTTTTTGCACCCTTATTCGAAGAGAATCATCCTTGTCAGAGGCCCAGACCGTATCAGACGCAGGAGAAGGCCAGCGTTTGGGAGATGGCACATATTTGTCGGGATATTCTATTTCGCCAAGAGAAATTTCAAATGGACTTGGTGTGTTACTCTTCACCTTCTCAACTGACCAGTGTGGGGAAATTCTTCTCCTTGATAAATCAAAGATTTTATGTTCCGGTGTTTTCAGAAATCCGTCGACGGAAATCATACTTCCTGCTGAGCGATAGCTCGGAGAGGAGGAGTCACTTGTGTTGTATTTCAGAGAACTATCCCGAGATGCCCCAACAGAAATGTTTGAATATCCTTCAGAATGGTGTGTGACGCTCATAGCAGTCCTAGAAATATCAGGATTCATCCCTGAAGAGGATAAGTGGTATTTTTTTCTTGGATGACCACGATTCAAGCCTACATCTTCACTGAAATCAGAGATGAAACTTTGTCGACGGAAATTCAAGGCCTTCGTTCCGGGAGGCACACAGCGGTAATCATTATTCTCACTACTTATGTGATTAACAGTTTAAACTATAGCGAAGGGAATACTAACCAGTCAGAGAAAACAAGATCTGGTTTTTGCTCTATACCAACAAAGGCGGCAAGAATTTCCGCTACAGATTGCAAGATATCTCGAAGAGAGAATATATCTAGGCCATCATGAGCAGAATCGTAGATAAGCCAAGCACAAACGACGGTTATTGCGAGAAGCCTTCACAAGGTTTAGATAATGGCTTTAGAGAAAGAAGTCATGAGGGCATACCCAGATAATAGTAGCAATAGACCACAGAAGACAAACAAAACTAGAAAAACCAAGAACCCTGTCAAAGGACTTGGATATGGTATACAGAAATGCTGTATCCGGATATCCAGCGAGTTATTCATGTTCGCTTGTTTGATTGCAATAATGGTTGCTAAGAAAAAGGATTTGATCGAAAGAGCTAATGGATGCTAGGATGGGTGAATATGGGGAGAGGGGGCGTAGGCTATCTACACAAGCTAGAGTAGACTACTAGACTACACCCTTGCTTCACCTCTTATCACTCCATAAAGCCGGGTAACAGTTGCCAAGACATTCAAGTTAGTGGGCCTTAAACTTCCGGAGTGAGCCATCCTGGCGGCTCCCATTCCTTCCCCAACGACGGTTGCGGAATTTCTTAAATCAACCACAACATAACCTCCCACTCCAAGGCTTGACACTCCCTAATCAACCATCGTCAACATCGAAGCTTCTCCTTACCCATAGTTTACAGCCTAATCTCAGATATGTCGAACGCGAAAGCCATCTCCCTAGACGATATGATCGCCGAAAGTAAGCTGTTCCGCACTTCACGCGTGTCCACCAGTGGCAGCTGCTTACATTCACCCTTGCAGATCGTCGTGCAAGAGCTTCTGAGATCGCCAGCGCGACCATGGGCAGACACCGCAGTCAAGGCTCAAACGTACCTACGGGACCCGCGAAACTAAACGGACGAGGGAGTATTGGAAAGGTACGCCCTTGATCAACAAAGCAGAAAACCCCGTCATCGTACTCCTCCTCCTCCATCTTTTGCCTGCAATCTACCCACCTCTCCCCTCCAGCCACGAATGAATAAAAGAGGAGGGGGAAGGGGTATAAGGGAGAGGAGGCGGTAATGCAGGAGGGAAAACTACGCTGCCTCATTCTTCTTATCGTCCTCGGGATCTGAAACCTAACGGCAAGCTTTGAATCACAGCGCGCCGCGGCCTCTGGCAGTGGCATCGGGAACTTGGCCCCGGCCACCGGCCTCAACGGAAAATGGACACACGACCTGCATCAGCATAACAACGCATCGCGAGTGTCAAAGCTCCCTACAACACTTTCACCCGCCATTGCCCGCTCCCTCCAGGGCAATAGACTTTTTGCAGCCCTGCATGGGGCGCAGACACCTACCGGTCCGTCGGCAGATCTAATTCCTAGCGGCCCGAGAAAGAATCGTGGCGCAAATATCCGCGGTCAAGCCTCTGGCTTCTCGATCAAAGGTTTCGCAGGGCCATTCGTGGTCCAAGCGTCGAATTTTGCACCCGGAACCACAGCGGAAGACATCAAGATGGCAATGTTGCCACTGGGAAAGATCCTTAGCTGCATCATCCTTTCTGCAAACCCTACGGTCATATGTGAGATCGTTTTCGAAAAGAAAGAAGCTGCAGATCAGTGCATTCTACAATACAACAACCAGCTTGCTGATGGTAAATCATTTTCTTTGTTTATCTCTCCCGCGCGAAGTTCCTCTTGCTGACACGAAAAGAAGGCCGCCTTCTTCACCTTACTCTTAAGCCTGGTCCACCAGTCAGCAGGCTCATGCATCATGGCGGAGCCGCTCCAAGACCGCCTCCTAGACAGACGGACCCAAATGTGGCTCGCGAGGAAGCCGACCGTCAACGTAGGTTGACCAATATCAGCTACCAAGACGGAAGCTATGGTGTTAGGCCACCACCACTGTATTCCGATGCCCTTGTTCAGCGAGGGCGGGGGTTTAACAACAGCCGATAAACAGGGAAATATTTGCTCTCTAATTTCTATATTCTCTTAAGAGATGCTATCAAGTGGGGGTGGGGTTAAATGAAAAAAAAATGAGTGAAAATCAGCTTTGACCTGGTCGGTCCCAGGGTCTACTGCTACAAGGGTGGAGGGTCTTTTATCTCTTATCTATGTACCTGTTTTCAGGCAGAATAGGTTAGACCCCTGCCTTGCTTGCTTGCGTTGGTCTGGGGTTGTCTTGTCTTTGTATGATAGCTATCTTTCTCTCATATGGCCTTCTTCCTACCCTTGTTTAGGTATAAATCTTAGCTCTTTCATCAATCTGTTGATTAATCATCGATTGATAGAGACTTTATCACTTATTATTCTTCCTTTTCCTTATTTGACCTTTCCTAATCGCATGTTTTTCTTGGATGTTTTTATTATCTTTTTTTTCTTCTTTAATCATTGGGATGCTTACGGGACTGGGTTGGGAACACTGGAAATTTATCGTTTACATACCTTCAAAACCATTGTACCTTCTCACTGTGAATCGGAACACTTGGTTTTAGCAATCGAGACGGTGTCTACGGAAGTCTCACTTTTTACGTTGACAGCACTTTGTTGACAAAGCCCCTACTCCGTATGGCCCGAGATATCAAATAACTACATCCAAGGGCCAAAGCATTAATCCAGGCGATCCCCCGAGTGTATACAGCCACTCAGCAAAAGTGTTCGTGATATTAGTTTTAATGTCAGTGGGCAGTGTGGCGCACCTGTAATACTGATGTTATTAAAGTTGAGATTCAAAGCAACGAAAAATATATACTATAGTTCGTAACTATATATAAAAGAAGATAGGGCATTGGTTTTATTCTTAATTAATTTGGGCGCCATTGGTCACTGGGGAAAGTCTTCTCTTGGGAGGTTTTTGATTACATATGGAGAAATGTCTGATCTCACTCCGAAATCGGAATCACGAACACTTTTGCAGAGTGGCTGTATATATACACCAAGAAAACTGTAACAATTTCCGTAGAGAAAAGGAGTAAAATATCCCAGTACATACATGATATTCCAGTGAGGTGTACCCTGTGAAGAATTGCTAGGGTATACAACATTAGGTTCTAATAGTGGGTCAAAACTTCCAAACTATCATGGCAAGCTTGTGTTTGAGTACCCGAGTGATAGAAGCTTACTACTGACGACTGCCCAACTACTGGACTCTGAAGTGGGTGTGATTTGTTACTTGAAATGTATAAATCACCTGAAATATCATTTACATTTATGAAGAATCTCTGTAGACTACTAGAAGTCAAACAAACACATGACCTGTCCAACCGGATACGCGTTTTATCCAATCTCTTCCAAGGAATGTTTCCCACGTGTAACGAGTGACACCCCATGATTGTCTCAATCCCCCCTCCACCAATCCGATCTTTTGCCTGCCAACTCGTAGATTGTTTCTGTAGACACCCTCACATAAGGCAATTTTCACAAACGCCACCATCTCATGCACATACCCATTCCACTGGAGGGTCCAGCCGGTTGAATCATACATCCAGCTGCATAATGCAAACTTCCCTACGGTGGCGAGTTTCCAGGAGAAAAAGAATCTAGTTTTATTGGTCAGTATGATATGACCAGAGAAACGAATGTTCCTTGTTGATCTGATCGGAACCAGGTGCCCTCTTTGTGAAACAACCCTTTTTTGCCCTGTCCCCATGAGTATTTGGTAATGCACTAATCTAATCAGCCACAAATTCCATCCCCAGCAAACCTCCTCATTGAACGCCTTGAAATCTAGAGCTTATCCGAAATGCGTAGGTCTTCTTCGTAGCAATAGTTAAGCCATTCAAAGATGTGCTTAAGCTTCAATCAATTGATAGTAAGGTATGAACAAGAATAAGATCCCCGGGAAACTCATAGCATCATCCCAGAAAGGAAAAAACAGTTCGGTGAAGCAAAGAGTAAATTTTAAAGGAAGGAAAAAGAAAAAGGAAACCGATCCTCCCAGACATTAGTTAATAAGAAAAGAAAAAAAAAAAAGACAGAGAAGCGGTGACCCATTAAACTATTCAGAACCGTAATGAAAAAAGACAAACTTTTGTATCATCAATGACTCCCAACAACCAAACCGCCCCCGCCCCAATTTTCCCCCTACAATGGTTGTGTAAGAAGTAGATCTTCGTACACGTACCCTGCTGCTCCCCGATATTTTTTTTTACCCACTCCTCCTCTATCAGCAGCGAATCTGTTTCTCAATCTCAAATCACCATATGAGTTTCCCCGCAAGAAGCAACTAAACCCTCTCTGACATGAAAAATCGTAGAAACATCACGGGAAAAAAGAAAACCTTTCGTTAAATCCAAAAAAAAAAAAAAAAAAAGCCAATTAATCAACAATATAGGGTTGATTTACAATGAAAAAAAAAAAAAAAAATACTATAAAGCAAGCCCACTAGATAGACGCCAATCTAAACGATCTAAAGCCTGCGCCCGCACACCCATTTTTTTGTGATAAAACTTATTTAGATTCTGCTGTGGGAAGTGGGGAGCGAGATCGTCCAAATGCCGATGCAGCCGTCGGTGGGGACGAAGCTGGAGGAGACGTAGCATCGTTATGCTCGTTGGATTCATGATGTGTTGAGCCATCTTGCAACGCACTATAAAGATATCAGTTAACTGAAACATACTTTTAGGAAGATCAGATTGGGTTTACGAACCTGAAAGGGTTGGCGTGGGATGTAGAAGCTTTTGCAGGCGGGTTGGCTGTTCGTGAGTTAGATTCATCCATTCTGGTCGGGCCAGCTCCAAAACCTGTTCCTCTCCTGCTACCACCACTGCTGGAACTGCGTGATCCCAACATACCGCCAGGACCAAAGCTATTAAGACCAGAACTGACTTGTCTTGATTTCAGCTTCTTCAGGTCCTCAGCATTGACCTGGCCGCCACGGCTCTGGTCTGGAGGATGCATCTGGTTGCCATAGCCAGAGAAGGAGCGGCCATCACCACCACGTCCGCCGCCGCCACCGCCGCCACCAGGTCTACGTTGGTTGGCGCGCGACGCAGCTTCCTTTTCTTGTTGTGCCTTGAGAGCGTCTTCTCTAACCTCTTGTATCGTCTTAGGACCTTTATCGGCTTCCTTTGTCTCCCAGTGCTTGCGTCGAAGATCAATGATATCCTAGACAATGTCAGTTCATAGCTTTGCATATAGAAATGATCAATTAAACTTACCATAAGCATGAATCTCATACGGCTATTAAGCTCCTTATCTTCCGACATGCGGCCAATACGAGTAAAGTACATGTCCATCATGCCTTTGCTCTTTTCTGATGCATCCAATTGGAAACCGATAGTCTTGAGAAGCTTGCACAAACTCTCGACAGTCTCATCCTCTGGAAGTCCTTCGAAGTCGAGAAGCTTTCGAACACACTCGTTCATAATACGCTCAGTAAGCATACCCAACTTGAAGAGTTCTCCAATGAATTGAACAAGACCAAGACCACGGCGCTTCGCAGCTGCAGCGATGTAGTATTCATCAGAAAGCATCACGGCCTCATCCGAGACACCCTCAGGCTTGGGTGGGAGATTGATTTTCCATCCTCGCTCAAATTCTTCCTGACATCTGTTAAGGAGGTATTTACGGAATAGATTTCCACCAACAACAATAAGACCATTCTTGTCACGAATGTTCTCATCCTTGATATTGGGGTCCATAGATTCCAACATAACTTTGCAAAACTTGGCATACATGGAGGACCAAGCAGCTTCATCAGTGGCTTTCTCGAATGTAAGCTGAATGACTTGGCGGAGGGTACGTCCATCAGTCTCGAACTTCGATTGACTTGTAATTTCGAGAATCTGCCCAGCAATCTTGTCGAACTTCTCGGGCGTCATCTTGTTCAACGCAGCCTTGACTTTACGTTGCACAAGTTCGGGCGAGAGCTTGACCTCCTCCGAAGGAGTTGGAGCAACCTGAGCTTCCTTGGGAGCTCCGATACTGATAGGTTTCCACCTATTCTCAGAGACAGGCAAAGGCTTGACATCACTGAGAGGGATGGTGGGTTGGCTGCTCTTTTCGCCTTGCCTAGACTCAGATCTCTCCATAGGAGCCCCAGTAGCACCCTTTCGGCTTCCACGTGAAGACCTGTTCCCGGACCTCGGGCTCTGGGGGGTGATGCCCTGGCTTGCCAACGAGCTGTTTGAGGCAGTTCGTCCAAGACTGAGTCCTCCGGCGCGAGATGAAAAGCCTCCTCCCATAGCGGCGGCCAAGGGGTTCGGCGGCAGCGTGTTCGATCTTGATTGCTCGAACCGTTGAGCTGAAGTCAACATATTTGCTGGAAGGTTTGGCTTGAAAGACCCGAATGCACCCATTGGTGGTGGGACAGAAGCTCCAGATCTTGAACTGCCACGAGGGCCCATACTAGAAGGAGTGCGAGCGGTTGAAGGCCGTGCAGTCTCAGGTTCTCCAACGGTATCACGCATAGTCTTATCCCAGTCAACAGAGGGTTTTTCAGTAAAAACACCCTGGAACTGCAGTAAGAAATCCTTCTCGTACTTGAACTTGCCGCTGGCGGCGGGGTTCAAAGCCGGGTTTGGAGAGAGGATGCCCGAGGGATAGTTGACACTGCCGATGTTCTCAATGAAGCGAGCGGACTTGAGTGCGGTGAGAGCTGCTGAAGGAGGAGCAGGGTCATTTGTCTTGATATGAAGGTTGAGTGGGTGTGGAACCTTGCGCTTCTCATTACCCTTTGGTGGTGGCATAGACTCGCTATCAAGTGTCGCCTTCGAAGCATCTGCGGTGGAAGCCTCTTTCTCCGCAGCCTCCGCAGCCTCCGCTTCAGCTGCCGCCTTTGCTTTTGCCTCGGCCTCGGCCTTCGCAGCGGCTTCCTCCTCTTCTTTGAGTTTTTGGGCCTTTTCAGCCTCAATTCTGGCCTCCTCCTCAGCCTTCTCCTTCGCGATTCTAGCTTCCTCCTCGGCCTTTTCCTTAACAATTCTAGCCTCTTCTTCAGCCTTCTCCTTAGCCAAACGGGCTGCCTCAGCCGCTACCGCTTCTTCTTCTTCTTTTCGAATCCTCTCCGCCTCTTCCTGCTCCTTCCTTGCCTTTTCTTCGGCCTCTATGCGGGCTTTTTCTTCTTCCGCCTCTATGCGGGCCTTTTCCTCAGCCTCCTTTCTTGCCTTTTCTTCTTCCTCTTCTTTAAGCTTACGATCAGCTTCTTCTTTCTCGAGGCGAGCCTTTTCTTCAGCTTCCTTCTTTGCAGCAGCAGCCTTTTGCTCCTCTTCTTTCAGTTTTTTCTGCACATTAGCCCTCATCTCCTCTTGTATTTCCTGGTTTGTTTTAGTACTCTTGCTAAGGCTCCGTGCATGTTGCGAATCGCGAGAAACACCTCGACTAGGAGCAGGACTGGGTGATGAAACAATGACGGGTGAACTGTTAACGACGACAGGTGAGGGAGCTGGCTTGACGATAGCGCCGTTGTTAGGGTTCACAATCTGGATCGCCTTGTTCTTCGGTGCGGTACGAGGGTGATACTGGCTGCCAGGTGTTGGGACAGAGGGAGCTACTGCGTTAGAAGGGGGTACAGCAATCTGCTGAGCGGGAATGGCTGGAGCAGACATCTGTCCCATGCTGGAGTTAGGCCTTTGAGTATCCATGTGAGCCATATTGGTACTTCCTGACCGGGACATAGGCTGTGGGTTATAATAGGCTCCAGGATTAACAGCTGGCTGAGCATAGCGCACTCCGGGGCTGGTCGCCTGTGTCATTGGACCATATGCGCCATAGTTTGCTGTCAAATGTGGCTGCGGGAAGAAATATATTGGATGTTGATTGTCATAGTGCATTGAAGCTTGCAATCCTCCAAACTACAGGGATAGTCAGCAAAAATTTACAAACAATTTTATTGAAAGAAAAAACATACCGGCTGCTGAGGAGGGCCCATGTAATGCTGCTGCTGAGGGGGATATAGCTGGGCTGTCCCTACGGGTTGTACGTGTGAAAGAGCTGGAGATACATGTGACATCGCTGGACTCCTGTTGACCAGACGAGGTGAATGAGGGTTATAACCTCCTGTAGCAGGGCCAGGCTGGTACGGCTGGGCATGTTGAGTATGCATAGGCTGCCCACGAGATTGGTTAGGGTTAGCGGGATAACCTCCTCTCCCATAGCCAGAGTTGTTGTTATACTGCTGGTACTGCTGGTGGTGATTGGCATAAGCGCGGTTTCCGCGACCAGCACCACCTTGCATTCCACCACGTCCACCATGATGACCATGTGAAGGTGCCGTATCAGCAGATTCACGTCTCTGGTGACTAGGATGAATATTGTTGTTGTTCATTCCCCCTGGTCCTGCTGGTGGGGGCATAGACATGGGGCGGTTGTTCTGTTTTTTTGGCAAGAGTTGTATTAGTTATCATTCTTTCTTTATTCAATATCATCCCGAGCTTCAACTTACATGGTTGGTTGCATCTCCAAATTGGAGTCCTCGGCTTCCAGTCCCAGACGCCTGAGGCGCGGCACCTCCGCTAGCCATAGGTTGAACCATAGGAGAGGGCGAGGATTGGGGTGAATTGATCCTTTGGTTAGACGCCACTGGTGCAGTCAAAGACGCTGTGGCAGCAGAACCTGAGGCAGATCCAGTTGGGTCGTTGATAGCACCAAACGTGATCGGTGGTGCAGTCCTTGGAGCGCCGTTTGGCATTATCGAGCCCCCGGCCCCTGAAGCAATCGATGGTTTTCTGTTATGTTGACCAGGATAGGAAGGATTGTTCCCGTTAGCAGGTGAACCGCTATTAGTTACAGACGGAGTAATTTTGCCGTTCACCGCCTGAGGAGCTGTTGGACCTGGCCGTGCATTTTGCGCTGAAGCTCCTGCGGGTTTGTGAGGGGCGGGGCTCGCGGCAGTGACGGGGGCGGAGGTCTTCTTGGACGCGGAGGCAGCGGAGGCGTACGACACTGTTCGCTGGGCGGGGGCGCTACCCTGCACAGCTGCAGAAGACGAAGTCTGACCACTAACTGAGGGTGTCCGTGCGTGGGTAGGATTGACGCTCGAGTTAGACGAAGGCTGTGATTGAGGAATGGTGGGGACGTTGGATGTAATGCTTGTCATTCGAAATTTTGTGTTTTTTTTTTATCGGGTAAGATTTATTAAGGGAGTCGCACTTGGGATGATGTTCAACAAGGAGAGGTGTTTGTTGATTTTAAGAAGTGATGGATGGATGGGTGGTGGATGGTTATTTTCTATGTTCGATTCTAACCTGTAGAAGAAACTCCTTTGAATTTGAAGTAGGTTCCTAAACCTTTGAAGAGGGAATAGATTAGTGTGTGAACTTAGAATAGTATTTATGTCTGTACTGAGGTATGAGGTTGAGGGTTTTGTGGAGCAATGACGCAGGGATGACAAAGGGAAGCTCAAAAAATAAAACAGTCCCAAAGCTACATAATCTTTTATATCAAGGGGAAAAAATTATCATGAACCAACCTAACTAGAAATCTTTTCGAATTGATTTTTTTGGTTTCTACTCTGGGTAAAAGGGACAGAATTTTTGTGGCGAGCTTACGGGAAGTCGAAGACGACTGCTGTTGCCAGGACAGCCAGGCAAGCTGGCAACGGGGAAAAAGGTTAAGAAACTTCTCGGACTGATGAATATTCAGTCGCGCGCTCTTTCAGCTGTATATAACGCGATCACCCTCTGTAAATTCGGAGGGTCCGCAGGGAAAGAGAAGATTGGTTTCTTGATGAGTGGAGTTGGGGGTTGAGGAGGGGAGAAGGAGGAGGGGAAAAGAAAAAAGAATAAGAAGGGAAGGAGGGCCAAGGTGGATGGGAAGAAAAAGTAAGCCAGGTGGGAGGTGGGAAGGTAGGGCAGGGGTCTGTCTGGATTCTTTTTCACTGTTATCCCGCCTGCCTGAGTGTGGGTGAGCGCCAGCTCCAGGTCAGACCTACATAAGAAAAAAATTCCCTAAATTTATTTTTCTATTATTATTATTATTATTTTACTACTTAGGACATGTAACCTGCGCTTCCTCTTCGTTCGGGGGAGCAACTACACAACCGCACTATCATCAATGGAGTAGGAAACTTATCTACTTGCGCTGCTTGCTTGCTGTAGTCCAAAGACATTTTTTTTTCTTCCAAGACATGTGCAAATGACTGCATTAATTCTGTTCGCCCACAAAAAACAGCATGTACTAGCAAGCAACGCAGCACAACAACAACGACAACGCCGAATTTTAGCCAACCAAACGAGGCTTATATTCGTTGCAACCCTGCGTGCACTATGAGGTCCGTGACTGCCAGTTATCGAATCTTATCGTGTTCTGAGCTCTGAGGGGAATAGGATGATTTTTTCCAATTTTCTGCCTTTACCGTTTACGGTTACTCGTAGTGGTACTACATGTATACATGCGTACATGTACTTACCACTAGGATTGAAATCCCCTCCCTCAAAAATCGAAAAGGGCAAATCCTCCCCACAGTGATGTGCACCTCTAGACTCTCGCCGCTAGACTTAACAATCACTTCATCACGCATATATGATATATCTGCCTCCCTATATATATACCTCTAGAAGTCCATAGAGAATTATGTGCTCTAATGTCTACGCTACGGAAGAGTGACAAGATAAACTGCACCCTTTAGCTTTGTGCACACAGCAAAAGTATCTACCCATCCAACCATATATCATCAGCTGTCAATAAGAAAAAGAGATATGTAGGGTGACTGACTCATGCCAATGATGTGTAAGAAGGTATGTCGGCTCACTGCAGGGATGTGTGGAGCTCTGAGAAGGTGGCCAATGATATTTCCACCCTCTCTCTCTTGAGCGATGGCTTGAACTAACTCTAGACTTCACAGCAGGTTTGGAGAATATATTTCATAATTGCAAGCTTTAACGCCACAAACGAAAATACGCTAGGTACTGACTTGCCATTAATTATTGTTTGTCAGAAAACTAATATTCAGGAAATTAAGCTCGGGAGGCAAATAATAGCTGTTTCCAAAAAATCCTTCCCTCTCGCCCCTCGGCGCCGTAATTCGACAATTAAGCTCACACCCTTCCACCATACCAAAAGAAACGATCTTTTAAATCAATCTCCTGCGCGAGATACACACCTTTTCTTCTTTTCAGGGGAGAACAATCGAAGCTGTGGGTAGATGATCGATGAGATCATCTTGCCCACACCCACTCGAACCCTTGGATTGGTATCCACCACCATACATGCAAAGCGCATCCGCCAAAGAGCCGCTTTGGCGCCAATGAAATTATTTTGCATACCTATCCCAACCGAATCGACGGATATCAGCGATCACAATTAATTTCCACCACCGAGCTTTGACACCGATATCATGTCCAGAAAACAATCGCCAATTGCAAAGAAAATGTGGTCCTTGATTACGAGGGTCCAATGTCCTCGCCTCCGAGCATCTCAATACATCTTGTTTCTCCCGGTACTGTGGGAGTGAATGGCCATATGGGGAAACCAATGTAGATGGGCTCTGATGTGTCCCCGCTGTGCGGACATAAAAAAAAAACCGTTTCTGCCGAGGAGAATATTACTGGCTCAAACCGCACTGGTTAAAAACCCGATGACCCAATAGCCAGACTCAATCCGTGCAGTTCATCGCAAAAAAAAATCACAATATCGCTGGGTCCACCATACAAACAGTGGGGAAAAATGGAGGAAAAATTCGAAAAAAGCCTACTCCCCCTTCGAAAATGATTACTTTACACAATGTTAGAGAAAACCCGCCTGTTTCTCATGTATGTATGTAGTGTTTAGTTTTGGTCTTTTTTTCTTTTCTTTTCAGAGCCTTGGATCTTCAGTGTAACAACTACTACTACAATCTACGGTGCCAACTGTCAGTCTTAACACAGGACGACTCCTTTTACTTTAGTGCAGGCAAGTTGCCTCAGTAGAGTACCTGTGTCCAGGATGATAGCTCATGTACACACTCTGCAACAACTCAAACCTTTCTGCTGGATGGAAGGAAATCATGTACTAGGACATACATGTATGTAGGGATAGGATAGTTAGGATCCAGATGTGCGATGCTATGTAGGTTGTGGGTACAATGCACAATGCTTCATCCGGCTAGATCTCTGGGTAGCCGATTTAGTGCAATGTAGCACTGATATTCCTACACCGGGCTCTACTTGGGAAGGTGTTACATGAAACTTTTGTTGCGGAAACAGAGATTTGGAATCCAGGCATCTTCCTGAGCCTTCGGGCCTTTGTTGTCAACGTCAGCACCCTTGGTGCTGTATGTAGGGACCCTTCCTACGGAAGGTTTACCGAAAATATCTTCCCCCAGGCTTCTTGGCCTAATGGGCGCGGAAAAACGCATCCAAATGCTCGGGCTATTGATATTCCGATACCAGGGCTCTCCCGATCCTCTCTTTTGTAGTTTCTGAATGCCGATCATAGACACTGACTGTTGCGCAGCTCAGTGTTTCCGGTTAAAAAAAAAAACGGGTTTTTGGATCTCGCGCAACACATGGCGGCCTCTCCGACAGGTCACGCTGGTGAGAATACACCGAGAGTCCTGAATAGGTATCTCCTAGCTTCCGAGAGATATTGAGTCTCGGCAACGTTTTTTTTTTTTTTTTGTTTAATAACGCCGGGTATATAAGGTAGGGAGACTGTAGCCCTTCCTTGATTGACACCTGCCCAACTGCCTGTCAACCTTCTCTGACCTGGCGAGTCATTGTCAGCCCGGGGTTCTAGATGCATAAAAAAAAGCTCTAACGGCCCGAGCCGGCTGTAGAGAGCACTGCCAGTGAGCATAGCCAAGTAAGGCAATGCTATTGTATCATTACCAAACAATAGGATTATGTCACTTTCGAGACTCAACCCCCCAGTGCTTCGCGATGCTTGACCCCCAGAAGGTTCAAGAAACCAGGAGGTTTGTAGCGCCAAACGACTTGCCGAAAGTATTGTTTGCCGTTTGCAAACAACTCGGGCTGCCCGATAGTTGCCTTGTAGAGTGGTACAATCAACCCGTCCCATGTATGTATGTGTAGGCACATACGAAGGATGTTAAGTTTAGACTGGTAAAGTCGTACATTTGTGATATATCCCTAAGGCGAATAGACTGTATGCGTATATAAACTCGATGATAAGTCAGATCCTGTAAAAATTTGGCCAGTTATATCTCAATTAGATAGTTTTGCTGTCCGCCCGCGGCCGTCGTGATGAGATGGACGGATTTGGCATGCGGCGTCGCTGGAAGTAATGGATCAGGTGGGCAATTCTGTTTCCATTTTTTCCCTCGCCTTTTGTTTCTTCGTTTGCTCATGACGTGTCGGCTTCGCAGCTCCAATATCTATCTCTGAAACGCGTCAGCCCGAGGGATTTGCCACTCTACAAACCTCGGTCGTCTTCAGGCAATCAATGAGCCAAACAAACACTACATGTAAACACCAGCCCCCAATCACACCAACCACTGGCTGGCTGGACCGTTAGCACATCATATCAACAGAATTGCAATTCCTAACCCGCCCGTCAAAAAAGCCTGGTACCGAGTGATACCCGATGACGACTGCACCCCGGCCTAAAAAATGTTGAAAAAAAGAAAAAAAGGTTGCTTTTCTCCCTACCGGAGGTTTTCCATTTTTGGCTTGAACATCCACAACAGGTCTAGCTCTCTAGCCCCAGGGTCTCAACTTAAGCTTTGGATGGAGTAATGCCAACAAAACACCACCGGCAATCAGCATATGATCAACTACACACTGCGAACGAGCTTACTCTACTCGGGGCAGGCATGAAGAACCTGAACATAAAAACGCGCTAACAGGGGTCAAAGCGGCTGGTACCAGAAAAACGATGTTCAGGTTCTTCATGCCTGCCCCGAGTATATCCAGATATCCATCTAAGCTACAGCGATGCACCCCAAGCAGCATCTATACCAACTCTAGGTATCGGATAGGACCCGATTGCCCAACTCGATGATTTGCAGCAAGCAAGCATTTCCCAGACACGCTCAAATAGGTCAATCTCCAGACCCAGATATCAATCAGGGGAGCACCTGCTAACTCCAGGGCAAAGTTGTATAGTTGTCATCGACGTCTGAGACATTCCCCCCTGTGACATGGCAACTGCGGGTAGATCATGCAGCGGGCTAGATAGTCCGTTGTGCCATGAAGGGAAGCTCGAGGAGAGCTCTCTTTTCGAGCTTCCTTATTACTTCCCTTCCTCCGTCTCCCCCTTGGGTCTTCTGTGGCGCGGCCATCTTTGAAAAATCTCTTTTGACGGGGAGCTGGGTCAATCTTTACTTACGGGTTGGGGAATTGAAACAATTATTAGTTTATTACCTCTAGCTTGGTTATGCACCGATATAGAGCCCCTTACTATTCACACGGACGCCACAGAATCTCACAATTACTGGATTGATATAAGGTAATTGCTTAGGTTAGGAAGAGGACCAAAAGCCAATTGCAGCGTAACTATTCTATGTCAACTGTCCTTGCGAGGAGAGCGTCTGGATAGGTGATGAGTCTAAGGTCCATGGGGACTAAGCCAGGACTAGGGTTCCATCACAGCCCATCACTCCACCGACTTTGCCGGGTTTAGGGATTCGAAACGTCTTTCTGTTTCTCCTGAGCTTGGCTCGCTGGGTATGCACTGACCATGGATGTTATAGGCTAGGACTAGGGTTTCGTCATGGATTATCACTCTGGTGAAGACATGTGCCTACCTGGAGCCCTTTCTTTGTTTAGCTTTTTGTTCAGCTCCTCGATCTGGATGGATCTGGAGCTAGTCGTGGAAGACGGGGAGGCAGCTTACCCCTTAGGTATCATACTCATATCCTGGAGATCTGTGAGCAGGTGCCACCACTCTCTTGGCGGTATTATGGCGAAAATGAAGGGGATAATTTACTTCCATTTTTTTTTTTTAAACTTTCTTGCAAGTTATCGTTCCCTTGCTCTAATTCTTTATCTATCCACATGATTCCTCGGCAGCTTGCAGCTACTCGAAAAAGAAAAAGAAAAAGAAAACTGCTATACCATAAAATGATATGGATTGTCTTTCGTGGTAAGAAATATAAAGCGATATCTCTCTCAACACCTAGACAACATTTTTCGGCAGAAACACCCATAACAATACTTTAAGTCTGCTCTTATTTTCCCAACGACACTCAGCCAGATAGCTAGCTAGCTAGGTCGCAATAATAAATCACCAACAACCGTCTTTCACTAGATTTAGATGACCTGCTGTTTTATACTCCTTGGCCATACATACGTGGGGGAATTCTACTACTGTAGCTAGCTGGTGCTGTTTAATTGTGCCACCCCCCTACTACGTATTAGGCCGTGTAGGCTTCTACATTGAAGCATGTGAGCATGTCATATCCCTGGACGTAAAAAATGGAAAATTATTCTGCGAGATGGGTCATTGAAAACGGGTTTCGATGTGACGAGCCCGGCCCGCAAATAGTCGATGAAAGAGCTCTAGTTGAAGTCCTAAAATTCACAAAGAAACCGTTTTGTAAAAAAAAAAAAGATTAATACTTATTTCTATATCCTTAGAGTATACTACCCGGTGGCACACTCCATTAATCTATACTACTGGCGGAGTATATATCAAAGCATCCAGCTGATTTCGATAACCCGCAAAAGTATGTTGCTATGGTAGTATGTTCTTACTGCTACGCAATATTCGCCCATGATATAAAAAATAATTTATCTTACCGGAAAACAATTAGCTAGATGATGAAAACGCTACCAAAAACATAATGCCATTAGAGATATGATACATGTTAACCCCCAAGAAAACCCATCAAACACCACCCAGTGCAGTCCATACCAAAAAGAAAAAAGAAGAAAAAGAAAAAAAGAAAAAAGAGAAAGAAATGATACCCATCATGCACTTCATACCCATCATGCACCTCATGCACTTACACATCACTCACTCTCCCCTTCCGCATCCATATCCTCATCCTCCTGCACCTCCTCCTGCACCCGCCTCGGCGCAAGTCGCACCTGCGTAAGCGTGCTCCTCCGCCCCGCCCTCGATGACGCACCGCTCTGCCGCCTATTCGCCGGCCCTGCGCCAGACTGACGTCTGCGCGCCGCAGCGCCCTCGCCAACGAGGTCCCTCCCGGTCCATGCAGCCCCACACGTCGGGCACTCCTTCTCGCCGCGCTGCGCACGGTAGTACTGGTTTGCGCACGAGTCGTGCAGGCGGAAATTGCATGTGCGCATCTGACAGCGGAGGCCCTGCATAAGAAAGGAAAAAAAAACGGTGCGTTAGCATAGCACCGCATAGCACTGAGGATAATTACAAACAGCAAATTGGGGGACGAAATGCTTACGACAGTGATGATCTCCTTGCACCCATAGCACTGCTTAATCCTCTCCACGACCGCGCCACTGCGCGTGCCCTCGCCTTCGTCAGAATCCGACTCGTCGGCAGCAACGTTATACGTCTGCGTCAGATACGACGCCAGCTCCATCAGCGCCCTACTCGTGAGCGAGAACCAGCCCGCCTCGCTCCTCTCCAGCCAGCCCTCCTCCACAAACCCCGCGAGCGCCTCCTCAGCCTGAATCTTTGTCAGGCCCGACTGGGCCTGTGACTGCGACTGCGTGCCCTCGGCGGCGTGCGGGTTCTTGTTGAGGCGCAGGGCGTCAAAGTCGCTGACGGCCATGATCTCGGCGGCGGGCGTGTTGTTGGTGTCGAACATGTAGTCGAGCACGCGCTTGAAGAAGGCAATCTCGTCGGCCGAGTGGGTGGTGGCCAGCTGCGTGAGCTCGTCCGAGGCCGTGTTGACGAGGGCGTAGATGCGGGTGCGGTCGTGCTGGTCGAGCGTGCTGCGGATCTCGAGGTCGTAGTCGTGGATGGCGGTGTTGGCTGTGGTGACGTAGGAGGCGATGATGCGGTCCGTGATGTCTTCGAGGGCGGCTTCGTGCTCGCCGCCTAGGGGGTGCGCACCATGGGTGTTAGGCTGTGGAGAGGGGGGGCACTGGCTTTGTGGAGTGGGGTGGGGTGTGCTATACCGTCTGCGTTTAGGATTGCGAGTAGGATGGGCTTGATGTCGTTGAGCGTGAGCACTCGGTGGGACATGAATGCCTGCAGAAAGGCCCGGTTGACATCTGTGTAGCCTTCTCTGATGAGACTCATTTCTTCCTTCTTTTCTGCAGAGACAACTGCAATTGAAGCCTTTGGGTGAAAGAGGGCTGGAGATGAGAGTGGTGTAGAGCGAGAGGAGGGAGAGAGAGTGATGATGGTGCAGAGAAGAAGAAGAAGTGGCCAATTACACAAAGACCTCAACTTCCCCCAAACGGCTGTGACAGACACCTGTTCTCACTCGCCCGCCAAAGAAAACGACGAGAGACGGGACGACGCGACTTTAGTTGGCGTTACCCGGCACGCACAGCCCGAACGGGAAAGGCGTCGTTCGTCGCATGCCATGTCGTGTCAATGATCGCCGGCACATGTCTCGCGGCTGTCAAAGGAAGTAAGAAATTAAAGGAAATAAGCTCTGTCTGCCAGTGTTACTACATGTGGTATTGTTCTGATACAGGCACCTGCCTGTCACACCAGTAGAGTAGTATGGTGGGCGTCAGGATATCGGGGTCGGTCTTGGCACATGTAAAAATCTCCATCAGGTAAATCATTACCTATTTAGGTGTTTTGAGCTCACAGATGGCAGATCAACGCCCTTTTGGTAATAAACCGAGTGCTTTATGGTGATGGACAGGGGTATTTTTAGTGGATTTTGATCTGGCCTTAACAATTTGTATGGGTAAAAATTGACCTGTCTCCCTACCAAACTCACCCAACTTCAAAGTCTATCTCCTCAACCACAACACAAGATAATTAAAATTAAAGGCCGTAGAATGATTCTCCTCTTGATTCTCTGTCATTCTACGGCCTCTAATCAAAAATATATTGTGTTGTGGTTGAGGAGATAGATTTGGCGTTCATGTACTTTTACCGACCCCGATATCCTGACGCCCACCATAGAGTACTGCACATCTGCCCCTTCGCTTAATTAGGCCGGACTTCTTCTTCTTCTTCTTGGAAGGTGAATTAGAACGTTCGGCGTGGCGTTTCGCTTCCACCGCCCAGCCTCGCCTCTTGCGCTCTTGTTTAGAGTTCTCTCTCTTTCTTGTTCTTGTGCAACAACGCTGAACCCAGCCAGACGTGCTGTGATATACCTTTGACAGGCGTGGCCGCCCTCCGAGGAGCCGGAGATCCACACCGCAACAAAGGGGAATTCACCACGAGGGAGAGATCGAGCGAGAGTGTAGAAAGGAAAGCAAAACTAAAAAAAAACTAAAAAACTGTACCTGTACCTTGCCTTGCCTTCGCTAGCTACAGCATCGCATCCCGGGTGGCCCCCTCTTCACCCCTTTTCTCAAGAAATAAAAAATCAAATCCTACCTCATACAACAACCTTCCTTCCGTAACGTTCCTTCCTTTCGATTCTTCCTTCCATTGAGATTCATTCCTGCTACGCTTTGTCCTGTCTCGCCCTGTTTCGCCCTATACGGTGCTTACCTTTGCGGCTCCACCAAAAAAAAAAAAAAAAAAAACTCAAAACCTCAACTTGAAACTCTCAATTACGGCTGCCAGACAAATCATTGATTGATTACCGTCCCTCCCGCCGCCTCCCGCACTCTCTAGCTACCTAGCTCTCGCAATTGCACATCCAAACCCACCACAACCACCGCCATGTGGCTCTCAGACACGCAAAGTACTGCCCTACTCCTTACGATCTCCCACTAGATGTAGATAGCTAACACTCCCAGAATTCGGCGTCGGCTTCTGCGCAGGCGGTACTCTCCCACCCCTCCTCCCCACCCCTCCTCCCCGCCAGCCACTAACACCCCGTCCCCGATAGGCGTCTTCTTCTTCATCTTCGGCCTCATGCTCTTCTTCGACCGCGCCATGCTCGCCATGGGCAATATCCTCTTTGTGATCGGCATCGCGCTGACGCTCGGCCCGCAAAAGACACTCGCCTTCTTTGCGCGCAAGGAAAAGTACAAGGGCACGGCGTGCTTCCTGCTCGGCGTGGGGCTCATCCTCGCGCGCTACCCGCTCGTTGGCTTCCTCATTGAGCTCTATGGCATCCTGTGTCTGTTTGGCGACTTTTTTGGCGTCGTGGTGGGCTTTGTGGGCGCTGTGCCTGTGGTGAGTTGCGCTCTTTGTGGTTGTGGGGCAAGTGGGGTGTGGGTGTGCTGATAAGGTGGTGATAGGTCGGACCGTATCTGGAGGCGCCGTTGAGGAGGATTACGGGTGAGTTGGGCTTTGTGTTTGTGTGTTCCTGTGATGAGCGGTGGGCTGACGGTGGGATGGATCTAGGTGCAACACAGCAGCTGCCTGTGTAGACGGGCTGCTGGCCTTTGACAGCGGCGGAGGAAGAGGAGGAGATGGTGGAGGAGGATATGTCGATGTATTATTACCAGCAAGCAAAGCACGCGGAAGACGTGCACGGTCTTTCCTCTCCCTCCCCACCTGATATGACCAGGCGGGCAGGGCATTAGGGCATTGGGTGTGTGTGGGGTGGGGGAGAGGAAGAGGGAATGAACGAACGAAACGGCTTTTGGGTAGAATGGCAATGTTGATGAATTAGATAAGATCAAGTAGCTATGGTCATTCTTATATATGATACCTAATGAAAGATGAAGGGAGTAAAAAATGGAAGGGCAATTTAATGTTTAATATCCCCCGGCCCCGGCCCCGGCCCCGGTTTCGAGAAAGAAAAAAAATCCGTGTCAAAAAAGCCAATCTCGCATGCAGTTAGCGGTCATATCCGCACCCCCCCTCCCCTTCGGCCGCTGTCACCTGTCAATTTCGCAGGCCAAGCGATCCAAGGTTTTGTATATTGAAGGACAGGGGGGACAAGGAACAGGTAACAGCTTCGCAGTGGCATATTATAGACTAGCATAGGTATACTGCTAACATGCCGGTAACTTAATGCTTATATTGTGAGAATTCCCGGGAGAGGTGTTTGGATTTCATATCAAATACAGAGCAATTTCCTCCCCGCTTCAAACTAGCTCCTTCTATGAACCCATTCCGACAAAACAAAAACAAAAAAAGCATAAAAAGGGGTTTAACATTCCAGCTCCGTTTTTCTAGTACCCCACACCAATCAGGTAATCAGCGAGTTGCTCAACTATCTTTGCTGCCTCTCCAGGCTGAACGGTCTCTGGGTAATGGGCGACCAGAATAGCCTGCTTTGTCTTAACGCAACAGACTCCCTCCTTGCCCTATAGAAAAGAGAGAGTTTGGGTCAGCAATCTTCCTTAATCTTGGGCCGGAGAAAGAATAAGATTGGTTACAACATACCTGCTTTCCATAAACGCTCCTATCGTCTGCCTTGATGCAGAAGTTCTTTTCTCCGCCTATATAAAGGCCTTTTTCATAGAGGGGTGCAGAATCCGCAAAGGCTTTAATTAAGACCTGGATCTCTTCAGGCTTGACCTATATGAGTATTAGCTCCCATATCATGTGGTTTTCTATCGTATAGATATAAAGACTGAATTTTTTATCCGAGGAATCTCTGGGGTTGAAACCAGAAATATCCTTGGGCTACAGATCTGTATCTGCATGTATGTATGCAAGATAGGCAGGCAGGTGATAACTAACCGCAAAGTTAGGGGACGCAGCCCATACAGAGTCGCCGGCAGCACTGAAGATAGCGGCTCTGTCAATCTTTCCAGAGCCTAGCAGACTAAAATGGTACTTTGTGTCAGTGAATATGCTCCTATCCATCCTTTTATGTATTCTTCAGGTGTTTTCCAATTTATTTCTAGGATCATTTTGGTTCCCTCAGGTGGTAGTGTAGTGGGGTGTTACCTCTGATCAACGTATCCTGCGGGGTTTCACATCGAATGTTAGCAAAAAAGAAGCCTTTCCCCTGAACATTTTTAAAAAAAAGTGGAAATTCTGTATCTCACCTTGCCAACTCATACTTTCGGATGTGTAGATTTGATGTTGAGAAATATGTTTTATTTTAAATATCCAAGTGGTGGACAAAAGAGGAGGTAGTATCGTGAAGCTGGACAGTAGTGGATGGGAGATGAGAGAGGGGAGAGAACGAGATGACAAGGGGGAGGTGGTAGCAACGGGTGGTTTGTGATTCGTTAGTGGGGTGTAAGCGGTGAGGCGACGGCAAGAAGAACCTTGGATTGGTGGGGCTATCCTATGAGGGTTGTCTGTCTTCTCCCCTCCTCCTCCCGGGAATTGCCTAGATATTATACTTCTATGGACAGGATGGCCTCGACCACGACACTTTACAACAATGACTCGATAGGTTCACCCTTCTACTCTAGGTATCTCTTCACCATTACTATTCTGCAGGTTCGTTGAAATATTCTGCAGCAAAAAGGGGGCACCAAACGCAAAGACCAGCCATTCTTGCGTCGACCTCTAACGTTGCTGCTGTCAACAACGCCTGCAGCAAGAATATGTAGAGCTTTGAGACTCTGTTTTCGAGACTAACCAAAACAACAGCGGCGGAACCGCGCGACAAGACTTCATCATGTATGTGGCTGCTGCTAGAGTACGATTTCAACTTGACAGACATCCAACTCATCCAGCTTACTATCGAGGATGCTACCACTAAAAAAAACTTCAGCCAATTTCCGGCAATTGTTGTGCTGTCCCGTGACGATCTGTTCTTCTGCATTTGCATTCTTTTCCAAGATGGTGGTGATATATCAGCCTTCCGGCGGACGGGGTCAGCCGAAGCCGCGCCGCGGTTGTGTGCCAACTTACTCTAATCTAGAGTACTGTATCACCCCCCGATGTTGCCCTCCTTCCCTTCATCGGAGTTCCAAGGCCCTGGCTGGTCAAATTGAGTTTTTTTTTGCGTGCGGGAACAAGTACTAGAGGTCGAGCGAAGCAGCTCGTGGGACTTAAGGCGTTGGGAGTTTAGTTCTCAGACCACACGCGCATTATGCTGCGTGCAACGTTGGAAAGTGCGACACCCTAATAATTCTAATTATTTGCATTTTTATGGATGCTACTATTTCAATGACCTCACACACTTTAAAAGAATCCGTGGAATTCAACTGCCTTCTTTAACCCATCAATCAATCAACCATGTAAACAATGAAAAAAAAAAAAAAAAAATAAAAAAAATATGCTCTACTCTCATTTCTCGCTTCTAAGATTCTTGGAAAAGCGCGACTATCCTCCTATCATCTGAGAAAATATTCCCGGGATCAGGCGCGTCCTAAGATGAAACCAGGACTTCAGGAGTCATGGATCCCTGGTTCTGAGAAATAATGATTTTTACGTTTTACACTGCGGACTACGGTGCCTCTAATGCAGTTTCTTCGATGTACTCTGTGTGTACTTGCTGTTTAAGCCGGGTTTCGTTTTCTGCTACTCCATCTTTGGTTTTCTTCTGCCCCAAAGTCAATTTCAATGTGTACCTACACCTCCCCCCCCCCACGGGGGCCTGTTTATCGATCAATTCCCCCCCCCCCGGATTTTTAGTGGGGCAAGGCCTAAGGCACATGCGCGGTCTCATTTATATAAGAAGCCGTCCAGAAGTGTTTCGGCCGCTTCTTGCGAGATCCCTTCCTTCAACCTTCTTACAGGTATTGGTTACTAACTAGCTAACCTGTGGTTGATTTCCCGTAGATCATTCCGATTCTTCCCTCTTACCCTTCAGTCACTCCTTTGAAGAATCACTTGGTGTTTTTTTTTGTTTCTTTCTTTCCTTTTACTTTTGCATCTGCATCTGCATCTGCATATCGAGTTTATCCCACCCTCCTTTAATTTATTTTGCCCATTTTTTCCACCCCGCTTTTGTTTTCTTTAATAATTTCGCCTCCGTGATCACTGGCTGGTTGTTGAAATTAAGCCAGAGAGGGAAAAAATTCACATTTTTTCCTCCTTTCTATTTTTTGCTTTTCACGAGGGTTCATCTGTTCTTTCTATAGAACACATTTGGATATCCGGGATTCCCTTGCCTTTTAAGTTCTACGATTTGACCTTACAACCAAGGAACCAACCCAAGTAACAACTTAACACCCTCCCACACCTCCCTTCTTTGTTTCGTCCAAACATCTTGAGTGCATTGCCGCATATATACTTGTGAATCACCCATCCGTGCGCCTTTCGCTCATTAATCAACAACCATGCCGGGACTATTGCGCCGTTCAAAGTCGACTCGCGATGCCAAAGCGAAGCTCACTCGCGATCAACTGGATTTTAATTTTGCGCAAGAGATAAAAGCGCCTTTGGCTGCTGCTGCGGTAGCAGCAGCTGCAGCAACTGCAGAAAAGGAAAAGGTGAACATGGCGCGGTCGAACGAACAAACTGGCACCGGGCTCTTGAAGCTTGCCCGGCGCAAGAGTGTTTCTAGCTTCAATACGACAGTACGGATTGCGCATGTTGCAGATGGTCACCCAAAGACAGCGGATCCTCGTAATCGTCAATCAACTCTTTATAGAGCTTCGCCGACACCGCCGTTGCCGGAATACCCTCCTCATAGTTTTTCAAGGACGTCAGACAGGTCAGATATAGCGGTTGAGGGTGAAGAGGGCTATGTTATAGGGGTCGCCATTGGAAGTCCGACAGAGATCAAGCTTCGGGAGCAGAGAGAGCAGAGAGAGCAGAGAGAGCAGCGGGAGCAGCAGAAAAGCTCAAGGTCGGAAATGTCTATATTTCCTCCACAGAATATGTACTCGAACGATGCGGGATCATCATCAGCCACGAAGCTTACGAATAAGCCTTTTGATGTACAAGTTAAAGGACCGGTAGCAAGTGGTGCTAGGAAAACCCTTCACAAGGAGCGGGGGAGGGAGGAGGGTAGAGGGAAGGAATATCTTCAGGAGGACGCCCCCAAGACAGGCTGGAGGAAGATGTTTGGCAAAGGCTTTTTTGGCAGCAGCAGGAAGGCAGCCCCTAGGCAAGACCTGGAACCAATGAAGAAGTTGGAATTGGTTACCAGAGACAAGTTATCACCACATCTGGCACCTAAACAGAAGCCGGTAAAGAAAGGTGCTTCGCCAGCTCCCTGCTTGACTGTCGATATCCCGGAGGTTGAAATGGAGCGTTACAGTGTCATGTTTGGGACGTTGTTACACCCAAGTGAGAAGTCCACCATTTTCGCTCGTAGGAAATCAAGAGATACCGGGAGCAAACAACAGCAGGCAGGAGCCAGTACTGAGGTAAGAATATCTTTCAAATACATAAAAAATATTCAAATATTATTCCCAACTAACATTATTTGCTATCAGAAGGAGCCCTCACAGTTATATCTAACACCCCTCAAAAGAAATGCAACAACTGGCCAGGTTTGCCGTTCTCCAGCATCTATGCTTGATGTTACTCCTGTACCCCCTACGAATGCTACGTCTCGCACACATAGCCCAAGCAGCCTCACTCGCTCAAAAACAACAGCTGAAAGCTCGCCTCCTGAGCTTTATGTAGTCCGCGATCAATCTCTCGCGGAGCCAGCCGCTCCTAAGGCCGGGGCACCCGGATTACTATCTCACTCTAGATCACTGAGCAAGATCTCAAAGATCTCGGAGGAGAGCACAGTTGAATCAGATACACCAAGGGGAAGTTTTGACGAAGGAGATGATGAATGGATGACAAAAGAAGACGAAGCCGAACCGCAGTGGGAGATGGTGACTGGGCCTTCAAGCGGTCCGATGACTGAAGGTTTGTTCAATCCACACACCTTCACAAGTTCTCACTCACCCTTTGTCTGACCTAAACTGACAATGATCAACAGATCAAATTCAAACTGCGGCCCAGATCAGTATCGCGCGGCAGATCTCTGTCTCACAGCGTCAACTTCTCATCCCGATCGTTCCTAAATCGCAACGTCTTGTCAGCCGTGCCACGATTCGGAGGGCCGCGGCAAACGTAAAGTTTCCAATGCCCCCAGTGCAGCAGTCGCCACAGGAGGAGAAAAATGAGCAAAATGAGCAGCAAAAAGAGGAGGACGAACAGAAACACAGCTCGGGCTAGCTCAGTAATGACGAAATTATTATGGCGTGATGCGGGGAGTTTTGACCTTTTTGATACTTTGTTTTTCCTTTTTTACTTTTTTTCTACGAAATTACGTCCACTCTTACCCACCACCACCACCTTCTCTTCTTCTTATTCATTTCTATTCTATGTGTGGCTTTAAACATTGTACTTTAAACACTTTGGTTACTCCGCCGGGAAGCGGGCCGTTTTTCTTTTTCTATGGGAATTCTCTGGTTGTATTCTTTGATTGTATCCTTCTTCACTTACTTTCTTACATTCCCCCACCGACTGGTTCTAGAGCGGCAGGAGTGTCTAAATATTTTTTCTCAGAGTGCCAGCGTCTGTTGCGGTACATTCATATAGCTAAATGGGATAATTGTTCCATGTGGAGTAACTAAATACTCGGTGCAAGGTTTATTTCTCATGCTCATAAGTCTTCTATATTACTCGACTGGACCTTGTAAAAGGGGGTGATCCTTATCCACCCACGTCCCCGGTACGGGCTGGGTCGTCTGCAGCCTAACCCCCAACCTGCTCTCCAAACCAATATACCCATCCGAAATCGCAATAAGGCTCACATCCACACCTTCCAAACCCGGCGGGGGTAAATTAAGCGTGAATCTCTGCGTCGGCCGACGGTTATCCGCCCCTCCCCCTCCTCCAGCCCCGCCCTTTGCGGAGAAACCTACCCGCTTCAGAGCGTAGATTTCGTCTTTTTTGACGTCACACAGGAGGATGAAATAGCCCTCGGTTTGGGGCTTCGGGAATTTCGAAGCATGGATGCGGAAGTCGCGGTTTGTTGAGGGGTTCTTGCGGGTGATTGAGGCTTCTACAATTTCGGCGGCTGCCCTTGTGACCTTGACCTCGAGCTGTGGTAAGGCTGTGACAGTGCGGGCGAACTAGGTGTTTCAGAAGCCGTATGTCAGTAATTGGTAAACCGGGGGTTTGAGTTCTTTGGTAAGCTAAGCGGGGTGGGTTGTCTTACGGCAGATCGTGAATTATCCGGCACTTTGACTAGGGTCATTAAACGGTCCAGATCCTTGTTGCTCATAGTTGAGAGCTCGACGAGGTTCCGCGGTGATGAGTTCCTGCTTTCTTTTGAGATGCGCTGTTTCTCGAGCTCAACGTCAACGCCGGGGAGCATTGCTAGGGGTCCATCTTCTGGCCAGCGGGCTTGCTTGATGCATTGCATCAGCGTCATCATCATCATGCAGCTCGATAAGTATCCGAGCTCTGCTAGGACATCAATCGATGCCTGCAAAATACGAATGCTTTGGTCAAGGACCTACGATTCTATAATCAGCGTGAAACCCAATGAATTATGGAATGTCGGCTTACAGAATTTTGATCAGTCACGTAGTCCGTGATTGGGAGTGGGATTCTCGCCAGGAAAGCTTGTATTAAAAGAAAAGCCTTGACATGAGGATCCCACATAGGCATTCCGAATGATTCTGCCTGGAACGGGAGAACCTTTGATAGCTCAATATTGATAAGATCTTCATTATGACGGACGGGAAGTTCTATAGCCTATCAGCATCTCTAGATCATTCAAATCGTTGGAAACCTTGGGGCTTACCATCATACTCAGTGGCTGTGCACATCCACACCAAACAATTCTCCAAGGTAGCATTCGGCTTTGCATTTTTGACCAAATTTCGAATAGTTTTATGGGACTTTCTAACATCAGCGTTACCCTATACTTATATTCAGAAAGGAGACTTACCAGGTAGTAGTAACTTGCAATCTTCCCCAAGGGCGTGCTCTCCACATCACCATTTGAGAAACTTCTAACACATCCAGACTTGACCAATTCAGAAACAGACTTCTCTACGATGTCCACTATGAAATCATTTGCTAATTCCTGAGCTGTCAACGAATCTTGATCTTCCACGGAGATGTTAAGTCCATAGTAAGTTGGATTCTTGTGAAGTCTCCGGAAGAAGAATGTCCAAGTAAGATAGTCCAATGCATCCTGCTTAGCCGTAATCGTTCCTGCAGAGATCTCGGCGCCAAGATGGTCATCTACAACCTTGTGAAGTGAAGACTCGACAGGGAAACCAGTGTGCAGGAAGTACTTGTAAAACGATTTCTTGGCATCCTGTGTAAAGATCCTAGCAATACCAGCTATTGCAAACATTTAGACACTCGGAACCGAGGAGTGGGAGGTGGTGGTACAAATCACTTACATGAGTCAAACTGCGGACGTCCAGCTCTTCCTAGCATCTGCAGCACATCCGTTAAGTCCATGTCGACATACCCTTCTGACTTGGCATCGAAGTATTGTGTTCCCTTCACAACGACAAGGTGGGCAGGAAGGTTGACACCCCAAGCAAGAGTACTGGTAGCAACTAATATCTGGATCTTATTAAAAGTGAAAAGCTCCTCAACCAGCTGCCGATCTGATTCGATAAGACCGGCATGATGAAGGCCAATACCAAATTGGAGAGCTTCCTTTAAACTATCATCCTTTGTCCTTGTGAGTACTGTTTGCAGATCCTCATCACTAATACCTAAGAACTGACGCGGATTGTCTTCTATCCCACAAAATGCGATCAGGTCTTTTGCGGTGAGTCTGGTCTGCCGACGTGAGGCAACAAATATAATTACTGGTTTTTTGGGCGAGTGAGTTTTGATGGCTAGATATGCAGGCCTGTTCATAGACTGCATCAATGGGCAGAATCCCTGTTGCTCTGCAAATCCGTCGATATAGATCTCTAGCGGCACCGGACGAACCGAATGCCTAAAGTTAAACAGTCCTTCCTTAACACCCAACCAATTTCCTAAATCCGACGCATTTGCACAAGCCGTCGACATGCCCATCAACCTAACCGAATTGTCCGTCTGACTCGCAATATAGTTCATACGAGACACAATAATCTCCAAAATGGGTCCTCGATCACCACCTAATAGATGAATCTCATCAATAATCACTAAAGAAACTTTCCTTACGTAACTTCTTGTCTGCCAGCTTCTCGAGATTCCATCCCACTTCTCAGGGGTGGTAATGATGATATCAGCATCACGGATAGTTCGTGTATCGGGTGTATTATCACCAGTCAACTCTACAAGCTTCAGCCCCATTGGCCCCGTAAGCCGCGCTGACCAATCTTTGACACGCTCACGAACAAGCGCCTTCATAGGTGCAATATAAACGACCTTTGAACCAGGCTTCTCGCGGAAAGCCCACCACATTGCAAGCTCGCAAGCAATTGTTTTTCCACTACCAGTAGGGGATCCTAACAGTACATTCGAGTTCGTATGGTAGAGACAGTGGAATATCTGCGTCTGCATTGGGTTAAAGTACTGAAACCTTGAGCTGTAGATATTTTGGAGTTTTTCATTCTTTAATGCAGTAATTGGGAGCGGCTGAAGGTTCAATAAAGGAGTGTAGACAGCCTCTGTATCCGGTCTGATCAGGTGCTGGAACGAAATCGGCTCTACCGACTCGGCGCCCAGCCATCGATCCGACACTGCCCTGACATAAATCTGTGACGGTAGCGGATCAGATAAAGGAATTGTAAAATTAAGCTCATGATCATCATGTAATTTCCTTTTGGTCAGGATGAAGAACTCAGAATGATATATCTCTGCAGTCTCAGAGTTCTCAACCCATATCCAATACGGCTCAGACGTGCCATGGTATCTGTCATTCCATCTAAAATCTGGAGATATATAAAGCTTAATCCTCAAAACATCTCGATTTAACGGTGCAATCTCAGCTTCGATGTTGATGGTTGGGAAGTTATCGAGTAAGTTGGCAATTCGGGGCCCATAGCCCTGGTTATGGACTAATTGGCCAATTTCCGAAGGACTCATGTCACGTAAACTCTCGATTGAACACTCTCTCGCGTCTAGTTTGTCGATGATAGGTCTCGGAAGATCAAACTGTGAAAGTGGACTCTGGAACGACCACATTCTAACGTAATTTTAGTAGAGTTATTGATCACGGAATATCACTCGGACTTACTTCTTCTCGATAGATTTGCACAATGACAACATAACCTGGCATAGGTTCCCCCATCGCCTGTTTAACGCGATTTTGAAAACTGCCCTGCAAATTCTTGCTGCGTTTTGCGCAACATATGCCGAATCCGATACCAGTGCGAAATCCTCAAAGGTCGCTCTCGAGATGTGTGACTGGAGTAGGATGTTTGTCTTCTCAGCCGCAGTAAATGGAACATCTTTATCCGGATGGTCTTTATCACTCTGCCTTTTCTCGATTTTGACCTGGCATGGACAATAGTTATCACGTAGCCTCTTGAGCTCCATGAGCTCACTCTCCCGGAACTGTATGTTGTCGAACTCGGCAGAACGTGAAATCATATTAAACACATCCGCCTCTGACGCATTGGGTTTCATGAGCTGGTTGAACAATTCGATCGAGTTGTTGAGAATATAAAAATTGCTTGCGATCCTCCCTACATCTTTTGGTGCGAGCGACTCTGTGCGCTCGTCGAAAATTATCATCTGTGTTTGCTGGAGCCGCCTTGCGGCTTTGATGATATGCTCTCTTCGCTTTGCATTCAATGCAGGGTCATCTGCGAGCTCCTCCCACCCAATGCCATAATGGAGGGGGTTCTTCTTCCATCTCACAAAGAGATAGGAGTCTCCGAGCCATTGCACTGCTTCATGAACTGTTGTGACGGTCCCTAGTGCGATCTCAGCATTAAGGTTATCAACCATTTTCTCTGCGAGGCGGGATTCGATTGGATGCTGTTGGGTCACGGCGGAAAGGTAATGGGCTAATTTATCATGAGTTGTGACAATGAATCCCACACCCACCTGCTGGAATTGAGGTCTTCCAGCACGCCCAAAGATCTGGAGAACATCGAGAATTCCAAGATCCATAAACGCTCCCTTGGCAGAGTTATAAACCTGTGTTCCCTTGATCACTACTGCGGCAGCGGGCAGATTGACTCCCCAAGCGAGAGTAGCAGTGCAGCAGAGAACCTTGAGAAGGCCATCGCCAAACATACGTTCAGTAAGGTTTCGATCGGACCTGAGCATCCCAGCGTGGTGGACGCCAAAGCCATTTTTAAACAGCTCGCGGAGCTCCCTGCCTTTAGAGCGCTCCATCTCTCTACTAGCTTGGTCATACCGCTCGTGGCCGGTGTTATCAAGAAGGTCTGCACAGCCATCGTCAAGGGCGTACTGGTAGAATAACCTTGCAGTCTTGATGGTGTCCTTTCTACTGTGGACAAATACCATGACCTGGTGGTCTTCTTTGAGCATTTCCTTAACCTTCTCCCAGGCTGTTTTGTCGATATTGTCCATTGAGGCACGGCTTCCAGGCTTTCCTTTAACGCCGAGGAAGTGCTGCTCTAGAGGCACAGGACGGAAGGATGCATCGAAGTAGAACAATCCAGCCATGAGGTTGACTTTGAGAAAGTTTGCGACATCTACAAAGTTTGGCAGAGTGGCGGATAATCCCACAATACGGATCATACTCTGTGTGGTTTCAACCTGACGTTGAGTACGTGCTACTAAACTCTCAATTACAGCACCACGATCGTCGTGAAGCATATGGACTTCATCAATGATCAATAATCTCACTTTTTGGACCAGCTCTGTGTCACCAGTGGATTTACGTGTTACGACATCCCACTTCTCGGGAGTGGTAACGATGATCTGGGTCCTCATAATTTCAGCCTTGGTTAACTGCATATCTCCTGTAAGCTCGCGGACTTCAATTTTCAGCCATGCTAAATGCGAGGAGAACTTCTCAACGATCTCGGCAGCAAGGGCCTTCATGGGAGCGACGTAAACAATTTTGAATTCATCCTTGAGCGGGTAAAAGTGTGCTGCGTCAGGCTCGATTCGTGGGGATGGAACACAATTGGTGCTGATAGTATGGAGAATTGTCAAAAGTGCAGCATTGGTTTTACCCTTACAGGTTAGAACACAAACACTAAAGATGACAGATTATGGAGGAACTTACAGCACCAGTAGGCGCGCAAACAAGCATATTCTCATTCGTTTTGTAAGCCACTGGGTATAGCAAGCTTTGCATTCTGTTAAGCTGCTTGTACCCCTTGAACGTGTTTCTACACAGCGCATCCATCTCCTCAATCTTGACAAGCTTTTCTCCGGCCTTGACATGGCCAACTTTCGCTGCCGGGATTGTAATCTCCTCATAATCCTTCTCTTCATTTCTTGTGCTCCCCATTGGAAGACTGTACTTCTTCCCAAATGCATTCAAGCTATTCCCTGCACTATGCGCGCGGTATACATGCGGGTAGTTCATTGTCGGATCCGCAAGCTTGGGTCCAAGCGGCCTGGACTTATGTTCCAGATCTGCCGCACGGAGCGCCTCCTCACGCTGCTCCCTCGTCATAAGCCGAAGGAGTGCATCCTCCCCACCTCCTTCGGGTTGTGAAGTTGCCGCCACGATTTCCCCACGATGGGAGATCAGCGCCATGATGAATTCGAAGTCGTCATAACCTAGCATATCTGCGAGGGAAGATTGTAATGCGTCATCTATGCGGGTGTCAGTATTTCCAAGTCGATCATTGACAGTGCAGATATGTACTCACCGGCGCTTGGACCAGAGAGGAGGGACGAAAGGTTGTTTTCAAGCTCGGTTGGGTTAAGGGCATAGCTAGGGTGATAACTGCAGTAAGTAGCGCATTTTCGGGAGAGCCAGTTGGGTGTTATGGTGTCTGGATCTGCATCGTCGCTGGAGTAGTAATATTCGTCCGGAACGTCGCTATCATAGGGGTCGTCTGAGTCGACTGTAGCAGAGAGCTCTTCATCACTAATTTCAAGGTCTTTTCCGTACTCATCGGCAGTGGTGAGAGGCGGGAGCTTGGAGAGAGCTTGTTCCATGAGGGCGAGCTGAGTGTGCCATGCCGTGGGGTCCGTGTCTGCGCCGTCCATTACGCGTGCTGTTGAGTTGTGAGTGTAGAAACTTCGAAAATGATAATAGAGTTTGAATATATCCTAAAGTGAAATATGGAGCCCACAAATCCGCGATAACGAAACAGTGGCACTGGTGAGGACGTCGTGGTGGGGTTCATGCCCTGGTATACCATTGGACGCCTAGCCTGCGTAGAGGCTATACCGTATCTAAAATAATTTTTGAGCCTCAGAAAACCCCCACCACATCGTTGATACATCGGCGCCTTCATACTCCCTAGGGAAATCCCCACACTCACCAAGTTGATATTCATCTCCTTAAGACAGCGGGCGCCTCGAAGGCTCTACGTTCCGACTTTATACTGTCTTCGACTCTTTCATACAGACATAATGGGTGGTAAACGCGATCTTCCCTCAAAGCCGGTGCCGCAGAGCTCAAAGGACATCACACTCGACGATGGGAAAGCCTACACGGCGGTTACGGAGGGTTTGGCAACTGTGTTGTTCCCTAAAATTACTGTGAAGAAGGACAAAGCAGGCAATGACGTTGAGGTCAAGGGGGAGGTGTTTTACAACCCGATCCAACAGTTCAATCGTGATTTAAGTGTTTTGACAATTAAGACATTTGGGGATATGTTTTTGGAGGAGAAGAAGGAAAAAAAAGAGCAGAAGCTGGCGAATAAAGCAAAAGGAAAAGAGACAAAGGGCAAAGAAACGAAAGACGGAGGGCCCGCAAAGAAGGTGACGAAGGATGAAGTGGAGATCGTGGCCGAAGCAGCAAACCCGGGGGTGGTCAAAATCGAGGATCTAGAGGAAGTTGTGGAAGTAAAAGCCGAAAGCTCAGAGGAAAAGATGGATGAGAATATCGGAAAAATACCAACGGCACCTGCTACAGAGCCAATGGACACTGAAGACATTCCACCGCAGTCAATGGATGCCCCAGATCTCCCTTCACGGCCAAAGGAGACGGTTACAGCCCCAACATACACACCTACGCCCCCAAAATTCACTATTCTTGATGCATTATCAGCCACAGGGCTCCGCGCCCTCCGATATGCTCTTGAGATCCCTGCGGCAACTGCAATCACTGCCAATGACCTCGAGCCCTCCGCTGTGGCCTCAATCACAGCCAATATAGTCCATAATTCCAAAAACTCAGCAACTCATCCCGATACCCCCGAACCCTCCGCGGCAATGTCTAAGATCTCTGTATCCCTTTCTGATGCAACTCATCATATGTACTCCCGCCTCTATATTGCCTCCCCCCCCCCTCTTCCGGGTGCACCAAACACTCCCATCCCCCAACATCTTAAATACGCAATAGGCAAATACGAAGTCATCGACCTCGATCCTTTCGGCACCGCATCGTCTTTCATTGACGCTGCAGTACAGGCAGTCAGTGATGGTGGTCTCCTCGCAGTAACCTGTACTGACGCGGGCGTATGGGCCTCCGCTGGATACTCTGAGAAATGCTTCTCACTGTACGGTGGCACCCCAGTTAAGGGAGAATGGTGCCATGAAGCGGGGGTAAGGCTAATTCTCAACTCCGTTGCAATGGCAGCGGCAAGATATGGGTACTGGATGGAGCCACTGCTATCCTTGAGCATTGATTTCTATGCGAGGGTATTTGTGCGTATCAGGAAAGGTCCAGAAATGGTGAAACGTCTAGCAAGTAATAGCATGGTAGTATATAACTGCGACTCCGGATGCGGATCATGGGTCGTCCAGAAACTCGGTAGATCCAAAGAAGAGAAGAATAAGTCTGGAACCGGCACTTTCATGAAATTCGGCCTCGCCCGTGCTCCTACAACAGACTCCAATTGTGCGGAATGCGGCTTCCCTATGCACCTTGGAGGCCCTATGTACGCTGGCCCTCTTCACTCTGCTGCCTTTATCAAACGACTCCTCGTCTCACTGCCATCGGCACCCCCTTCAATCTATGGTACCCTACCTCGTATCACGGGAATGCTCCAGACGGCTCTTCAGGAGTCCACGCCTGCCCTAGCGGCTTCTCCGTTTTTCTTTGCGACCACTCGCCTTGCAAAGACGCTCCACTGCATAGCGCCGCCTTTGGCTGCATTCCGCGGGGCCCTTAAAGGGCTTGGGTATGAAGTCTCACGCAGCCACTGTAAGCCAACTAGCATTAAGACGAATGCGCCATGGAATGTGATCTGGGAAGTAATGAGGCGTTGGGTCGAGAAGAAGCCCGTCAAAATTGAGGCGTTTGGCGATAAGCACGCAGCGTATAAGATTCTGAGGCTTGGTCGAGCTGAGGGTGATGAGGGAACCGAAGAAGAGAAGAAGTTGAAGGAATTGGAAGTGGTTTTTGACGAGAAACTTGGAGCTGATGAGGATAAAGCATCGGGGCTGGTCAGATACCAGGTTAACCCGACTGCCCATTGGGGTCCGATGGCCAAGGCCAAGAAAGAGGATATTTCAAAGAGAGTGATGGAAGACGGTGAGGGCGAAGAGGTAGAGGGGAAAAGGGTCAGGAGGAGTGAGGCAAATGCTTAGTGATATTGTATAAATAGGGAGTTTAGGGTTCGATATCATGTAAATAGTAAAATGTACTAGTGAGCAATCTAGTAACGAGGCCAACGAACCAACCTATTTCTTAAGTTTCCTGCTCGGGTTAGACCATGAAACGCCTCTGCTTACCCAGTCAAATTTTTTTAGCTCAGTCAAAAACAAGTCGATAAATTTTGAAGATAACTCTATCAGAAGTTGAACCAGAAGATCTCATGACCTCAACACGTACGATATTTCATTCTAGTCTTATCTCCGAGAAGATTGTTGGATAATTAGTAGGCCTAGAAGCACTAGCCTGAAGTTGTACTTCATTTACAAATTGTAATCGGCTTCGATTCCTCGATTCCTCTGCAGATATTCTCATTTAGACCTAGCACTCTTAAGTTTTATGTTAAAATACACATTCTAGAACGTGTTTTCTCGTCTTGCACTACCTGGCGGAATACATATCGGCTATATATCGATAATCTTTGTCTACAAATGATAGAGCTCGATAGCTACACATATATAGACCAATTATATATGTACCTACTGCACTTGGGTGATTCGAGGTCCCCTACCCGCGACTTATTTTATGAGTAGGATGTTGCATATGTGCATGTGCCCAAAGTACTAACCCCAGCGATTAGTAGTGGCAATTATATTAGTAGTAATTAGTAACCCCCCAGCCAGTCACCATCCTCCATTACCCCATTACAAAGAACCAACACACCGATCATTTCCGCCAAGAATAGCTGACTAACTCTAAATCTTGGCTACAACCGAGCCAATCACAACTCATCCGTTTCAAAGCAAGCATCTGATGTCAGCGGCTTAGAACAGTGTGAGAGCAGCTATATAAACAGCATCAGTAGTTTCTCGAGAATTCAGTACAATTACTTCACCAGGTTCTATTACTCCATTATCCTACGAGATCAATTCCACTACTTCTCTCCTACGAGAAATAATCATCCCCACGAAAACCTCGAAACTTCTTAAATTTCAAAGTTAAAATGGTCCACCCACCAACCTGCTGCAAGAGCCCAGGCGAGCCCTGCACCTGCGCTGCACAGGCAAAGTGCTCTTGTGGACAGAAGGAAGCCTTGAACTGCAACTGTGAGAAGGCTTCGACTGAGAACCGCATTGCTGGTGCCAGATGTTCTTGCCGTGAGTCTCCCCTTAAGCTTCGAGAGCTAGTTAATTAAGTAGCTATAGCTTATAGTGAACGGGAACTGATTGATATTATATATTATAGGGATGAGACCGGCAAAGGAGTGCAACTGTGAGCGCTCAGCAGAGGAGAACAACGTAACTGGCGATGCATGTGCATGTGGATTGAGGAAGGCAGACTCCTGTAAGTTTCGGATTTCTTTTTGACATTGCTGCTAGTAAATGTTGGTGATAATAATGCTTTTATAGGCACTTGTGAGAAGAATCCATCAGCGGGTTTGAGAGATGGGGAGATTGATTTTACCACCACCAAATAGACCATTATTTGGTTGATAGGTTATGGTTTTCGGTGTACCGGGTTTAGTGCTTTACTATGGGAGTTCTTTTTTCTCGTTTTCTTCTTCTTTTTGTTTAAAGTACATGTACTTAGCTGTGAATATGGATGCTACAAGTATTAATGAAAAAGTGAATTTTTCTACCTTATGGATCTTATTACAATGTGCAGTGTTACTACATGTAATGCATGATTTGTTGACATGCAGCATTTCTTGTTCCATGGTCTGAAGTGAGCACGTGAGGGCGGAAACGGCGCGCATCAAGAGGACATAATGCGGTGTATCTACAGCCCTAGGATTGTACATACATGTACCTACTCGAGAGTAGCAAAGTTGCATAATTAAAGGATTGAATTACCGCATGGCCATATCTCAACTCGCTCTGAGCCCTCGGGACTCGAGATTCCAGTATACTAGCTATCACTTAATTTATAGATAGACTGGCAGCGAAAGTTAGAATTCATAGATCTAGAGCTCGTACTAACCTGGTTGCAAAATAGAGCTAGCGAATAAACCCCGTAGAGTGCCCAATCCTATGCAGTCTTTCTCAGGCAGGGATGCCATTCTCGGTTACCCTCCTCCACATACCACACCTCACACACTCCTTTTGGTGTCTCGATTCCGGCGCTCGCTCCATCTCCCGTCTGCCGGCATCGTCAAGGTCGGCTTCGACCTCACCTCATCATCATCGACACCCTTAGCCAGACCAGCGAAATCCAAAGGTATCTAATAACGGGATAGGAATCCACGGAGAACACCCCAAGGAACCAACGAACGAACTCTCGGAGCTCTCACAACTATCGAGTCTCGTATAACTTCAACTCCTTTTCCACGAACGACATCTTCAAATCGCCAATTCGTAGCTAACTCCGGCTTACAGCTCTACCTCGGAAACAGAAAAGCTCGAGGCCGAATTAAAGATGTCGTCCATGCGTGGTAGGATTTCCTATACACATGCTGTTTAGAGGGGGCAGAATAGTTAGCTAAGAAGCGCGCCAGGATTGGTTCAGTTTATTGCGGATTTGAGAAATGCGAGAGCGAGAGAATTGGAGGAAAAGAGAATAAATAAGGAGCTTGCAAATATACGGTCAGTTCCCGTGTGTCCAGTTCAGTCTAATTCACCCAATCCTCACCTCGAATCTGATCAGCGAAGCCTATGAATCTTCCCCTTACCTCTGCAACTATTCCCTCCCCGCTCTCTTCCTCTCCCCACAATTCATGTGCTGATCCTATTCAAGACAAAAGTTCAAAGGCAGGCAGGCATA
This sequence comes from Morchella eximia, assembly GCA_024713935.1. Taxonomy (NCBI): domain Eukaryota; kingdom Fungi; phylum Ascomycota; class Pezizomycetes; order Pezizales; family Morchellaceae; genus Morchella; species Morchella eximia. The sequence goes on from JAMGZG010000003.1 coordinate 959,488, forward strand.
TATGCAATTGATTTGATTGGCTATGCCGGAATTGTTTACGAAGACTAACACTTTCCTCAAAAAAGATGGCAACTTAAATGGATACCACAAGAAAAAATATGTTTGCAAAGTATGTAATCTCCACTCTTCTCCTAGGTCTTAACCTAACGCCGCCGCCGCGCACAGCTTCTTTATATCTACATCCTTGGCTGGAACGTCGACTTTGGCCACCTCGAAGCCGTCAACCTCATTTCCGCCACAAAATACTCCGAAAAACAAATAGGCTATCTCGCTGTAACACTCTTTCTCAACGAAAAACACGACTTTCTCCATCTCGTCGTCAACTCTATCAAAAAGGATCTTCTCGACCATAACGAACTCAATAATTGTCTCGCGCTACACGCAATTGCAAATGTCGGCGGACGGGAAATGGGCGAGGCTCTTAGTCCTGATGTGCACCGGCTGTTGATCTCGCCAGCATCCAAGTCTTTCGTAAAGAAGAAGGCGGCATTGACGTTGTTGAGGTTGTACAGGAAGTACCCAGGAATCATCCAAAATGAGTGGGCGGAGAGAATAATCTCACTCATGGATGACCCAGACTTGGGGGTAGCACTATCGGTCACTTCATTAGTGATGGCACTAGTACAAGATAATCCAGAGGCATTTAAAGGAAGTTATATCAAGGCTGCTCACAGACTTAAGAGGGTAGTTGTGGACAATGAGTACACGCAAGATTACATCTACTATAAGGTTCCATGCCCATGGATCCAAGTCAAACTTCTACGGCTCCTGCAATATTATCCGCCCTCTGGTAACTCTCTTACCCCCACTCCCTAAAAACCCTATAATAATCAATTCTAACACGCCCGTGCATCAGAGGACGTAAATGTTCAAAACATGATTCGTGAGTCCCTCCAACGCATTCTGGATTCAGCTTCCGACGCGCCTAAAAATGTACAACAAAACAATGCCCAAAATGCGGTTCTTTTTGAGGCCATCAATCTCGCAATCCATCTCGACTCCGAAACTGGGTTAATGACTCAAATCGCTGTTCGACTTGGCCGTTTCATTGTTTCTAAAGAAACAAACGTCCGCTACCTCGGTCTAGAGGCAATGACACATTTAGCAGCTCGCTCTGAAACACTCGAACCGATTAAGAAGCATCAAGCAACCATTATAGCTTCGCTTCGTGACCGTGATATTTCTGTCAGGAGGAAAGCGCTGGATTTATTGTATAGCATGTGTGACACGACCAACGCACAACAAATCGTTACCGAGCTGTTGAAATATCTACAAAGTGCAGACTTTGCAATTAGGGAGGAGATGGTCTTGAAAATTGCGATCTTGACAGAGAAATATGCGACTGAGTTTCAGTGGTATGTGGATATATCTCTGCGCCTCATCAGTATGGCGGGTGACCACGTCAGCGACGAGGTGTGGCAGCGTGTGATTCAGATTGTCACGAACAACGAAGAGCTACAGGTTTATGCTGCGCAAAACATATTACAGCACGTTAAGGGGATGCAATGCCACGAGACATTGGTGAAAATAGGAGGATACTTACTGGGAGAATTTGGGCATCTGATTGCAGATATGCAGGGGTGTAGTCCCATTGAGCAGTTTATGGCTCTTCAGTCCAAATTCAATGGATGTTCCTCCGCGACAAGGGCGATACTACTAAGCTCATACGTCAAATTTGTGAATCTATTTCCTGAGATTAAACCACAGTTGCTACAGGTATTTCATGTATACTCGCACACACTCGATCCCGAGCTGCAACAACGGGCATGTGAATATCTCGCCCTCACGTCTCTTCCAACTGACGATCTTCTCCGAACTGTTTGTGACGAAATGCCGCCATTTCCCGAACGCACCTCAGCGCTTCTTTCAAGGCTGCACCAGAAACATGCAGGCACGAGTGATAAACGAACATGGGTTATTGGTGGCAAAGACGCAAATACAGATAAGGAATTTCAGCTCACGCTCAATACGGGCTTGAAACGTTCTTTTACCAACGCTGGGAATGGTACACCCACTACTGCGAAAAGCGCAGGGATTGATAGTATACCTGCCCTTACACCCACCCAAGAGCTTGCTGGGTTGAACTTAAACGGCGACAGCACCACTGCCGCAAAGAAAGAGACGCTGAACCTCGCATCTCCAACGCATCTTAGCCCTGACTGGAGCATTGGTTACAACCGCCTCTTGATCCGCTCAGAGGGTGTCCTCTATGAGGACGTTCAAATCCAAATCGGTCTCAGAAGCGAATACAGAGGCCATATGGGTTGTATCATCCTCTACTATACCAACAAGTCTCCTGTTGCTATAGGTTCCTTCACCACCACTGTCAATAACAATGCCCCAGGGCAGCTATCGTTGAAGTGTCAAAATATACCGGACACTATAGTGCAACCTGAAGGCCAAACACAGCAAACTATCATGCTCGAAGCAACTACTCTATTCAGCGAAGCACCAACTATTAGGATCTCCTACCTTGCCGGCGCGCTCCAGGGACTAACGCTTAAGTTGCCTGTGGTGCCGAGTAAGTTTATGGAGCCAGCAGCACTAAGTGGTGAAGATTTCTTCAAACGGTGGAAGCAAATTGGGGGCGCGCCGAGAGAGGCGCAAAAGGTATTCGGGATTAGTGTCAAGGGTAATGTGATTGATGTTGCTAGGACAAAGAAGGTGGTAGAGGGCTTCAAGTGGGGGGTTATGGATGGCGTAGATCCAAATGCAAAAAATGTGGTGGGCGCAAGTGTGCTGCATACCGCCGGCGGGAAGTTTGGATGTTTGTTGAGGCTTGAACCAAATTTGGAAACGAAGGTATGTGTATTCCCCCTCGTTGGTTTAAGTTCGGCGAAGACTAACCGGAGGATGTATGGATATAGATGTATAGGATCACGATCAGGGCAACAGACGAGAAAGCTCCACCAATGCTATTGAAAATTATGGAAGAACGACTTGCACTGGCGTCACCGCCATCAGATTTTGGAAAAAGATAAGACTTATGTCTCCTAGAAATAGAGAAGGAGTTGGGATGGAGAGACTGTAATCATCGCTGCACAGTTTTGTCGTATATAATACCATATTATTTCTTTCTTTTAAAAGCCTATATTTGTGAATGAGCGGTGGGGACGGTAAATAGATAACTAGTTGACTTTGTGGATATGGATATGGTTATGGAGGTTTGATCATTGTCTTGTGTGCGTATATTTGTACCTTGTAATTCCACTTACATTTATGATTTCCGGAGGTAACTTGGGTCTCATAGCCGCAGCACAGTCTAAGGAAGTCAACCCCCCCCTCCCCCCCCAAGGGGCGCAACCACCACGCCCAGGAAACCGAACCGAGTGATAAGCTATGAATAAACGAATTGCACTCCTCCTAGGTCTGACTTAGTTTTTTATAAGATTGGTTGTTTTAATGAATCTGTCTACTTGCTTGCTCGTTTTTATTGTATTCTGAGTAATATAACCACTCAAAATTCAAACAATCTGAATGAAATTGATGGATGTTATACATGACATCTCTGAATAACGGAAGACAGGTACTTTTTTTCCATTTCAGTCTTCTAATACACTAAAAGAGGAGAATTATTTACTATAACTGCTCCTATAAAAGAATAAATATAAGAGAGGATCCGAGGCTTAAGTTTGGATATCGAGTGAGACTCTGTGATTAAACCTGATATTGCTGTGATCAAAGTTTATCATAATCTCTCTTGGCCATGATCTTAGTAGTCTTTATAGCTTTGATTGCCGCTTTGATTGCCGCTTTGATTCCTAGATATAACTTAAATGTATGCATATTTGTTCCGGTATAGTTATCATATACAGAGCAAAATATCCAAGTATCTCGATACCCGAAGGCCCTATGTTACTGAAGCGCTGATGACATTGTAATTCCCACCTCCAGTGCACCCATAGTAGTTAGCCACCTCCAGTAGTTAATTAATGTTGCCCTTAGCCATTCCACGGCCAGCCCCCACCGTAGGTCATAGCCAGCTCTCATAGTCGCTCATTGCCAGCTCCCGCAGTTGACCATAGGCCAACTCCCAGCCAATAATAATGATTGATTCTCTCAGTCAATCCAAGCCATCGTTATATCCTACTTTCCACCCACAGTACTTCCTTCCTCTCAGTATAATTGATCCACTCATACCGGGCATGCCAGCAGCCCGCTCCAGATTTTAGGTGGGTGGACTGGTTGCAGCGCAGAGTTAAAGTTCCTCGCTCTAGACCAATCATATGCCCAAGCGTTTCGAAAAAGCATAATCTAGTAGCCTATTTTGCAGCCTTTTTAATTTTCCCAACACTACATAGAGTTTATTTCTATGTAATCTAGCGAGAGTAATAGGAGGGTATATCTAGCTTGCGCCCGCGGATATTCTATTAGTATTACATGTGAATTTATACGCCCTCAGAATAACTCCAAAGTCCACGCTATAAAGTCAAGCAAGTGTCAGCAGTTGTGTAGATACATGTACTGATGTAGCACATATTTGTAACAGAAGTCCTTGAGTGATAATCCATGCATGATCCAAGCCCCAATTCTCGCAAGGGTCCCGAGAAAGGAAGAGCCGATGACGTAAACTCGAGATATAAACCAGGGACTTAAACTAAACCCCACTGCTAAGCCCGACTCAACAAACTATATAAAGATACACACCAGTAATTAGGTTCCTCAATCCATTCCAAATGTTCTCATCTACACCCGTTATTCTACTTACCGGCGCCTCTCGTGGTGTCGGCCACGCAATTGCACAGCACCTCCTTAAACACTCTGCACGCCTGTTCCTCGTCGCCCGGACTGCCGGTCCTCTCGAAGCCCTCAAGGCCGAATTCCCTAGCCAGGTCGACTACCTCTCTGGTGATCTCGCCGATGCCTCCGTCTGTAGAGCCGCTGTAATACAGGCTGTAGCAACATATGGCAGGCTTGATGGCGTGGTTGTGAATCACGGAGTGCTAGAGCCTGTTGCGAGGATTGCGGATGCAGATATTGATGCGTGGAAGGCTGCCTTTGACGTGGGTTTCTTTGGGGTTGTTGCTTTGGTTAAGGAGGCGATCCCCGAGTTGAGGAAGACAAAGGGCAGAGTAGTCTTTGTGAGTAGTGGAGCGGCAGTGACGGGCTATGAGGGATGGGGTGCGTATGGCTCAAGTAAGGCTGCGTTGAACCATTTGGCAATTACCCTGGCATCAGAAGAGAAGGAGATTACAAGCGTTTCTATCAGGCCGGGAGTCATTGGTTGGTTCTTTCTTGCTACTGCTTTCTTGGACTGCGTATTGATGATTGCGCTGCAGATACGCAAATGCAACAAGAGATCAGGGAGAAGCATGCCGCCGCAATGGGGGAAACTTATGACAGGTTCGTGAAGTTGAAAGCGACTGGAAAACTGCTGAGGCCTGATCAACCCGGGAATGTCATCGCGAAGTTGGCATTGAAGGCTCCTAAAGATCTTTCGGGACAATTCTTAAAGTACAGGCTTCTTTCTCTTCCTTTTTGGCAGTGGGATTAGGTTGCTAATTTAGACACAGTTGGAACGCGGAGCAGCTGGCAGACTTTCAAGAATAAACTACATGTAGGCACAGAAGAAAGTTCGACAGACAGTGGGTTGATATAAGCATTATGAATTAGTAAATATTGCTATATATATATATTATGTTATGATTACTGTTCGTGTCCTGTTGTGTCCTTCGCACTGTTAGTAATCCCATGCTGAGGCATCAAAGCCGACAATTTATTATCCTAAAAGATCTGCCAAATTGTATTAGCACTAGTCCCATCAAACCTCGGCAGAAGACCAATCGTGCAAGAAAATGGGATATGGAGTCTCAAAAGTCAGTCGAAAGATGAAAAGTCGTAATTTTTTTCATTCATAGGCACCTCAAGGGCCCCTCCGAATTAGCATGGAGTTTTTGTTCATCATATGAGCTCCATACCCATACCGCGATCCAAAAAGAATAAAAAAAAAGGATGTTCTTACCATTTTCGTTGTTAGTAGTCGCGCAGACTGAATAATGAAGACAATGCATTCGTTGTTCTCCATATCTGTAGCAGATGAATCTGTTAATAAGTTTTCAATAATGCTACACAGTGTATGGGGAGAAGTTTGAGTTGGGAAGTTTGATTCAGGTAATCGAACCTTGTTACAGCATGTGTAGCTCAGAAGGATTTTTTTTCAATAGTGCATTTAAACTAGCTCATCATTCAAACGAAGAAGGGACGAAGCCAGGCAAGTGTACTATGAAAAAATCATGGGGAAAAACATACCATTCAGTTTACTACCTAAAAAAAAGTGCCGTGAATCCAGGGAGCGGGGCGATCTAGTGAGTGAGACTCAATTGGTGCTGTGCAAGAATAAAGGATCTATTTTGACAGTTAGCGCCAATTCAAACTATAAAATTTGGACGTCAATGCAAAAAGAGAATGTGAGGGGTAAAGATCAGATCAAGTCCGTTTGGCTAGGACAGTGTAGGTCACCATGGATAGGAGGAGTTAATTCCCAATAAGATAGGGGCGACACGAATGGTTCATCATTTCGAGTGGAATACTCTTAGGGGGACTGGGGTAGGTAAAAACAGTAAGAAAAAAGGAAGAAAAACCTACAAATTGTATCCATCTCCTCCTCCTACGTGCTGATGGAGATCTCCTTCATGCATATGGGAGGGAGGAGGCCATTGAAGCGCAATGACTGTTCTTGTTGCTGTTCTTATTGTCATTGTTGTTGTGTGGTCGTCTTTGTAGTTTTGTGGTGTTTTGTGATGTTTCTTGTGGAGGACATAGGCGAGGAAATTTTTGGGGGGCTTTTAAGCAGCTCCCTTACCCGCCAAGGATCCACAAACCCATTGTCCGTCGGCCAAAACGAGGTTACTACCATCCCACTATCCCGCATTGCGGCTCAAGTGGAACTGCAACTGCAACCAACTGCACCTCCGTCATTTTGCCGTTCCAAGTCACCAACGATCAATCGACCCTCCCCCGAAAAGCAGAATGCCGACCTTCACTTCAAAGAAGTACCTCCCCGCATCCGCCGCAAATACTGTTGGCTCCAGATATCGTGAGCATCTCCATTCTCCTTCCGCTATTGCTTTAAGGAAGAAAGAAAAAAAAAGAGAAAAAAAGCTAACCATGGTCACGCCACAGGTTCCGGTTTAAGCCGGCACCCATTCCTCCTGTTCGGATTGCCATTTATTGGTACCATACTCGCAGGATCCTTCTTTCTGACTCCTGCGACGGCGCTGCGATATGAGAATCATGATCGTAAGGTCAAGAGGGTAACACAAGAAGAAGCGATGGGGCTAGGGAAGGACCGGAGAAGGGTTGATTTGAATGAGGAATATTATGTAAGTTGATGTACTAAGAGGGGCGGTTGAGGAGAGATTGCTAATAATGGCGTGATGCGAACAGAGGTTATCAATGAAGGACACCGACAACTGGGAGCAGAAGAGAGTGAAAAGACTCAAAGGAGAACACGATGGCGTGTTGTAAGGCACGAGGCCGCATAAGGGATTGGTTAATGGTTAGAATGGCGTTTCGGGAATGATATTTTGCAGTTGTGAATATTATCGTTGATACAACATACATAAGCAGCAACAATTGATAAGCATACGATGACAGGTGAAATGTAGAACGCTTTACTTTTCATTCAGCTTCAAAATAACCCACCATCCATCTAAAAAACGCTCTTTAGAGTATAGAACATATTCGACCTATCTGCCATACGAAAGAAATGATAGGCAAAAAACATATTCCCGCTAGTGAAAAGAATTGTGACAAATGAACAGAGAGGAGGTGGAGGGCAATACGCACAGTTGATAATAACAAAGAAATAAAGGAAAAATATAACATAACACCGTTTACGCATCACCCCGCGTCAACATCAAAAAAATAGATGGATGAAAGATGGTATTTGGGATAAGGATATAAACTTCTATGCAATTGCACACATAGTTATGCAAAAATACGAAAGATGAATGGAAGAAATTAGCTGAACGCTGGAAAGCGCAGAATATTGAATGTAAAAAAGAGGAAAAAGTAAATAAAACGAAAACACAACAAGCTATTCCACTTTCTTTTGTAGTCCTTATTTTAATAGGGATTCTCGCCGTAGAATGCCTTGTTCCCAACTCCCAGAACCATTAATTCGGAATGCGGCGCATATGAGCTAAAATAAAAGCCCATCATAACAGTAAGATAACTCAAAATCAGAATAGAACCCTAAAGCAATATGTCAGTGATTTGTTATACACTAGTTGTCTAGCACCGTGTTTGACCCACCTTGAAATAATTGCTCTTCCCTTCGCCATACATGTACGACAGCAGGAATACGCAAAGAATAACAGTGACCAAATCCCATTGTGGAAAGATCAAACTGAAAGTATGATTGAAGAGTTCTTTCGGATCCAGAGACATGGCAAAGAACGCGCTGAAAGCGACCAACGCCGGGATCTGCAGTAGACATACTTGTAAAGCATATGCAGAACCGATTTCCATACTGAGTGCAATGTTCCCGTTCATGGCAAACGAAATAGCGTTCTGTAGGACAATGATTAGCGACAGAAAGAAACTTTAGGGGTGCAAAAGACATACTAAGAACTCAGTTGTGTTTGGAACAAGCGCAAAGAGCGTGATACCCAAGAACTTCTCATCAATCTCAAAATTTTCCAATACAACATCGACAGTGTCAACCAAAATCTCAGCGATAATGGCGTACAAGACGGTTGCTCCAAGAAGAATGATAGAACTCTTCGCTTTACTCCAATTAGGAGCATCATGTCCGCCCACAGCATCGTGCACTACAGTAGGAACTCCCTCCTCCACAGTAGGCATGGATACCAAAGCAGGTCTAGGCGTTGCGCTAGTCTTCCTTACACTGTGGCGCTGGACATCTTGGACAGCAGCTGTAGCTGCAACAGCTGCCATTTCTGCAACCCCACGGAACACTTGTGCATTCTCCTCACGGGACAACCCTGGAATGTTGACTGATGTCTGTATTGGTTGCCTGGAATCGCTTATAGAGCCATAACCAGGAGCTGGCGAAGACAAAAGCTCATCATTGGCAGATCTTGGTGGAACCATGTGCAGAGTTTGACCGGGCCCACCGGCCTCGCCTCTCAAGCCAACATTGTTTTGTGTTTGCCCGAGGATACGCTTATATAGTCCAGTGTCCCTCAAAGTATTGGGACTCCTGGCATCAGCGGCAGAGGATCCCTCATTTCCACGTGATGATCCACGGACAGCATCTACAGCTGCATGGCTGGGTGGGATTTGGGCCTGAACTGTAGGCGCTGTCCAGATGACAGCTGCATGAGTCCTCAAAGTGAACCACAATCCAATGATGTATGAAATGAAAAGAAACACTGCGCAAAGGTACGTATATGGTTGAACAACATCTCTATAGAAATCATTGTTCGTAGTGGGCGGTGTCTGGGTAAATGAGCATCGACGGCATTCCGCTTTGTCTACATGCGGTGAACATGCACGGCAACTAAGTTCGTACTGTTTGGGGAGTCAATATGAGTTATGGGTCACGGGGGACTTAAGAGGCACCTACTGTTCCATAAATTTGATAGAAAAGGGTGGGGGCAAAAGCACCAATGACTGCAAAAAGCAACATGGTGGAGGTAACACCAGCAGATCTGGCATTGAAACGTTGGGTCTTTCTTTTGATTGCGCCTGAGCACATACTCAATCCGGGCATGAAAACAACGCCGACCAGGATGCTGCCTACAACACTGCCCTCCACCAATCTACCTTTCCCTTCAGTCAATGCAACACAGTATAGGTAAACTTCGACTATAGTCGAGAAGAATGCGTTGATAGTTGCGCCCATCCCCATACTTGACTGAGCGGAGATGGAAGCCACAGCTTGTCCGATAAAGTACGCCAGCGGAATGACGGAGAATAAAGATAGGGTGAATACTGTTGCAGGAGAAGTCAGGGGGTTAATAATTCCAAACGTTCCCCTTAAGACGTAGTGGTCGGCAATAACGAAGATCACGAGGGTCATAAGATTAATAAAGAAGATATTGGTCCCGTCTATAGTATACTTGTAGTATTTCCAGCCGACAGCACGGTACGTGCACAGCAAGATGGAAGTCGATGGGGTTCCAGGCCTCCTGGTATAAGTATGATCTGAATGGAACGAAAGCGCCAAAGGGTGCCGCCGGAGGTGATCAAACAAGAGGGAAGTAACCTTAGCCATCGGGATGGTGAATACCAACAACCAGCAGACACCCGAAACTAAAATTAAAAGTGGCGCTGCTAAATGTCAGTTTCCTGCTTCTAAAGTCACAGTCAATAGCGGAGAACGTACCAATGATAAAATAGAACCAGACGAAGAACAAGACTCTACCAACATTCCACTCCCCACGACCAAAGAGTCGTCTTTTCTTTCCGCGGTCTGCTGGCGCTCCACTCAAAAGTCCTGTTCTTTCGCCAGTTCCTATAATCGAATCGACGTCCACCGACTCAAGGCTCTCTCTTCTTCTCCCGATCAGTGTTCTGCTGGGCGTATGAGGTCCAAAGAATGTCCTTCCCTCCTCAATGTCACCTGCCTGCCACTGTTCGTACTCGCTGATGCTTCTTCCTTCGCCCTCATCTTCTTCTGCATAAGCGTCGTCTTGCTTAAGTTCCACAAAATGTCCAAAAGGATAAAATAGATATGCAGCCAGTCCAAGGAGGACCCGGCCGTATTCCCTGGCGCTCAGAGTAAAAAAGAAAATATAACAGGTCGCCGCAGCAACGCAAATTACTAGGGAAAGCCACCACCCAAACAGTGCGACCCACAAGATGTTTACCAGAAACAAAGCTCCCCCGACACGTCCTCCTGGAGCTGAATGAATGTCGCCTTCTGCCGTACGCTGTACCGAACGGTTTTTCTTGTAAAGCGCAGGTTTCCATATCCTAATACCGAATGGATGCGTGACGTTTATGGCCTCTTGACGGTCCTATTAGGTGTTAAAATACGCCACGAAGATAATACTCACAATCATAACATACTTTCAATGTAAAGGATTCCACACTGCCGGCGTCGCTAGGTTCATAATCATCTGCCTTAACAGTACCCTCCTCCTCGCCATCATCTTGCTGCTCCTCTTCATCTTCGCCGCTCTGTTCCTCGATGGGACCCGCGGTTTCAGTACTGTCGCCCTCGTCGTCCGTGCTGTCGACATTAGAAAGAGGTTGTGTACCCCTTCGTCGTAAGATATTTGAGTGTCGTCTCATCGCTGTATATCCTGTACCTCCGTGCCCACGTTGTTTTTGCTCCAGATCGACTTCTACCTCGTCGGTCTCATCATCCACGCTGAACTCCTGCCTGTTATTACGCAACGACATTAGTTTTGACGTCACCCTTTTTGGTGTAGATATATGAGGGTAGGAAGATTTAAAAGAAGGTGTTAGGGGGACTCCCACCCTTTATGAGGTTGAAATGCGGTAGAGGCCCTGCGGGTGGCTGAGGGTCTTCGCGGCTTCTTATCTGATGACGAAAAACGCCCTCTAAGTGAGGAGGCGGCGGATGATGTCCTTGATAATCTACCCGTGCCGCCGGTGGTAAGATGATCCGTGTTCTGCACGGTCAGCTGCTGTTCGGACGGATTGTTCGATAGAGCAGATGTGAATGAATCAAGAGAGCCTGTAGATACGAAACACCACACCCACAGAATGAGATGAGATTACGATTAGTATGTTTATAATTTTTTTTTTGGCAAAATTACAAAAAGATAAAGCAAAGTAGGCCAAAATAAAATATGGCTACGGCTCCCGGAGAAGGTAAGGGAATCAAAAGGAAAGTGACAAAGTGAACGGGGCAGAAGAAAGAAAAAAGTGTGGAGAGTTTATGCATACTAGGGACCTCAGTGCTCCTTTCGCCAGAGTTATTGATGCGCCGTACAGTTCCAGCAGATTGGGCACTCTCGGAATACGGACCCCCAGACTCGTAGCTAGACATCTGTGACAGTTGTGATGCCTGTCGCTGCTGCGAACTAGGCACAGATCTAGGATTTGAGGGAGAGGGAGCGGCTTCAGCGGAATATGAATTTCCAGAAGAAGGGGCAGTGGAGGGATTTTTCTGACTGCTCATGGTGCACCAGGAATGTAGGTATCTATCTCCAGGAGAGCAGAAAGAGAGCTCACGCAAGATATGGAGATAGAGAGAGCAAACTCACGCTTGAATAGAGACTAGGGTTTCTTGGCTTGGTATGGCTGGTGTTTTGATTGAAGACCCGTGGTTATCGGACGGGGCATGGTAGGTACTAGAGACCAGTAGAGAGGGATAGATAGGACAGGGGTGACGCGATGCGACTAAACAAATAAATTTTCCCCCGGAGACGCAATTTCAAGCAGCCAACATTTATTCCGGTTGGGCAACAACAGGCTGAGATTGGGTCAACACCAAAAGGTATTTTTTTTTTTTTTTGCAGGGAGAGGATAGAGTGAGTGGACAGGAAAGATCGATATTCAGACAGTCTTACAAGCAGTGGAGGCTGTGCGACAATATTGAGCTATTGTAGGTACATTCTGGGGAAATGGTGGGAAAAGACAATTTGCGAAAAAAGAAATCAAAATAAAACGGAGAAGGAAGTGAAAAAGTAATTACCTACGGAATAGACTGAAAAAAAAGGGCAAAAAAGGGCAAAAAATAAACAACTCCCCGTAGCGAATGGGCGACAGCATACCACGAGGTGAATTAGGGAAGATTCCTTGGTTGTTAGAGATATTCGCTCTAGAGAACTTATGTACCTATCTAGAGCACATATCTCTACTCCTTTAGAGTACTTACATGACATATAGTACCCACTTATCTACATAAACCGCACATGTATCTCTACTTTATCTGTCTCCTCGCACACGCACACCACACGCTCGCATGGAGACGTTGAGGTAGACTCTATCGTACCATGTCGACTTCATGTACTACTCTACATGTATGTATGCACTCTACCTAGCAATTTCGCTCTAGATACTCTAGATGCTTGTCTAGAGTACAAACAAGAAACCGGTACAGTACATCGTCGGCAAGCTTAACTGTTTAGTGGGTGCTCCACTCGCTGAGCCAGGGTGCACTTGCAGCATTTACGTACGGCGGTCCAGCAATGGAATCGCTCGCCCGCCTCGTGATGCGCAGATCCGCGGCTTAGTGCGTACAACTACGCAACTTCCGCAGCCAAGCAACACACGAACTAGAGTAAATTCTGTCAAAACCTCGACATCATAAACCGACCCACGAACCCACGACATCCATGTGAGCTCCTCCATCAACTTTTTTTTTTTCAAGATCCAAGAGTAACAGTCGTCTAAGGCTTTGAAGAAAGGAAAAAAAAAAAAAAATTTAGATCCCCCATCACCTTACCTCTCTCTCTACATACCTCGTTTTCTCTCTCTTCTTTCTCTATACCCTCTTTCCCCGATCCATATTAAGTTCAATGACATCCATGGACCAACTGACCGACTGAACGGGGTGACTGACAGTCTGCACGAGGTCAAATAATCCCGGATAAGCGGCCGGATAACAATCACGCTGACAATCTTACCTCTTCATGCTTGCCCAACCCAACCCAACCCAACCAGGCGACAGGTCAGAATGTTAGATATAAACCGACAAGACCCCACCATCTAGACACTTCAAGGAGCACGGAATAATATAGTCACATTGTAGAATTAGATAGCGAACTACGACAGCCCAGATTGTTTAATGAATTTGCAATATTCGAACCGAACCCCGCAGGATAAAAATATAGACATCCCCATGACATTCTTGTTTCAGCCATGATACAGAGTACATGAAACCATATGTACCTACTACATACATGCAATACATGATCTTCATCTGAACTCTACTCTAGCTCCTAAGAAAGAAGGAAAGAAGGAGAGAGAAAAACGAACAAAACACCACGATCGCAATTGCAAGTACGATACTACTCCCGCATCGGACAAAAACAAAATACTCGACATGAATGATGAAATTACTTGACGTCTGCAGTGAATCCGGCAGTTCACATCCTCAAGTATCCTATCTGGACCGCCGAGTGCGCGCGGTTACCTTCCCCATTTTTTTATAACGATCCCCACCAAACGTGTCTCCAGGGCCGAAACATCCCATCGTTGACTGGTTCGGAAGCGATAATCTCCGTCGCCAAGGCTGCCAATATCAACCTCTGCCCTTTTTATTTAAGCCTCCCTTACTTCATCCATTCAGGGAATAATAAGAGACTTGGCTGCACCCCCCCAGGGATCATGAAAAAATGCACCTCGCTAGCTAAGTTCGTACCCGATCATTGACCCCAATAGTAGAAAAGCCGAAACGGGCTAGAAAGACAACCTTGCCTGCATGTGTGTAGTCAAGTATCCCGCAGTAATCATCGCCCATCACTCGATATTACACTGCAGGAGGCAGGCTGCAGTGTGTAGGCGTCTACCCGTAACTATGTTACATCCCTTTCGTCTCATCACGCACAAAACGGCTACCTGCAGCGTGGAGAACACGGTCCGGGATCCCCCGAGAATTTCCTGAAGATCGTATGAGCCGCGTGAGAAAACTTAGGTAGTATCTATGGGACGAGAGCGGGCATTAGATCCGTCGGCTCGCATAAAGATATGTGTAACTTGACTGGAATCGGCTGTCATTGCGACAAGCGAAGGAGATTTAGGGGCTTATTGTGTATCGTCGGAGGCGGGATCATTAGCCACATGACCGTGCATGTCACCTAGAGAGGTATAAATTGACTATATGGCCGCGACCGATGAGGCGATAGGACGGAGAATGGGTGGTTCTAGGGAAGATAGCGAAAGGTTATTTTAAAGTGATAGAGTTGTAATGGATGAAAGGATTGCTTGGAGAGTTATGGTCTGGGTGTGCGGGGAGCTGGGAGGCGAGCCGTTGTACTTTTAGTTCTGCGCTTGGTTTTAACTTTGCATGCTTTATATATCACTCGGCCCATTCATAACTTATCACTCGGAGCGTCAATGACTTGATGAGAGGGTCGGGGCCCAAACCAGGCGACATAGGCTCGTATACTGGCCTGAAGGCTTGGTCAATCAACCATGGCCATTGAAAGGAATCTAAACTAAACGCAGGCTATCGGGGGATGTAGGGGCCTTTCTACACCCAGGCCAAATCTGCCACCAACAAACTGCATACTCCCTCCCAGGTGTGATTTATTTGACCTCGCTGCCTCCCTAGGTCGATTCTTCTTCTCCTCCTAGAGACATAGGTTCGGGTCAAAGAATACATGGACTGTGAATGCCTCCCTCACTCCGATGATAAACTGTATCAGGGAACGATTTCTGGTCTACTGATGTCTACACACAAATCATTTCTGGTCTTTTTTTCCCACATCATCCAAGCTTGATTGGGCGATGTGTACCTATGACAATCTTCGGTGCAGCCCGTGGTCAGTCTGTAAACATGTATCGAAGACTAGTCTAGTTTATTGGCCGACTTTTTTTCTGATACATGAGTGCGTTGGGGACACCGTAGCTGGAACATATAGTTGAGAGGTGGCCCTGTCTTACGAAGCGTGGTTTCGGGGAGAAGCTGATTACTAGATGATTCTGACGATCTAGTCCTAACTGTGGCCCCGGAGGAATTTGATAAAGCAGACATAACACTTTACTGCTGCGTAGAGAAATCAAGGATGCAAATATGGAACCTCACTGCTTATCACTGATGCATTCTTTCTAGGTCATAAGGGCAAAACCTCGGAATATCTTTTCGATATACCCTGGTTTTATGCCACAGAGGACGGGGATATTGCGGTCAAATACGTACCCTCAATTTGGAATATGACATTTGGGGAAGGGGGGGGGGGTTTCCTTAACCGGATCTGTTGATATCACACGAACATATAGCATCTGTTATATCTACTCCACTCGGTCTGAAGAAATGAGGAAAATAAAAGAGGGAGAGATCAGCTAGGGTGGAATAAGAACTCAGTGAGTATCCGTCGTGTGCAAAGCTCACTTCAAGTCAACACCCGCTAGGCGTCTTCAACGAACTCAAGCTAAAACTCTTATAGACGCGCAAATTTAGGGCAGGGTGGGCACGATACCTAAACATGCGTTAGGGTTTTTATTCCGGCTTTCAAAACCCAGTATCAAAAAGTTAGTCAGACCATCCGGGAACACACTAACGTGCCGTTTTACTCGTGTTCGTGTTATGGGATAGCAAGAGCAAAGTTATCCAAACGTTTTTGGATCCTTCCATTTCAGCTTAAAGTCTGATTAGAAATATGGAGCTGAATATACTATTGATTGGGACTACTGACCAACTATTTACTATAAGGGATAGCGTTTCAGTATGGGCATGAACGTTGTCGCCAGACGGAACTCTGTGAAGATCATGGATAATCACTCGACTCCTAGGAGCGTTCAATGTAATATGGGATCTATTCAGGTAGGCAACCCTTCAAGCATGATGCAATTCTTGCTACTATAAGAATGCGCTATTCTACCTTAGCTACACTCAACAAACCCCCAATCCACTTACATCTACCTCTGTCTCCAGGCCCGCCATCATCTCCGCCATCACCTTACCCGTTCCCAACGACAACGAGATCCCCCACGGCCCATGCCCCGCAGCCACCCACACGCCCGCCACCCCGGCCTTCACTCCTGCAACAACAGGCCGCCCCTCCCCAGTCACTGGACGAAAACACAGTCCTGTCTTCACAACCTCCACGTCCTCTCCCAGTAGCCGCTTCGAGACCCGAAGCATGCTTTCTAGTTCATCGCCCCCAATACCAGCACTGGAATCGGTGGCCGGCGCCGGGATGGGTAGGCTGCATGTGTTTAGGCCGCCAATGTAGATGTCACCGTTGCGGCGGCTGAAGATCTCGGGCGCCCATCCACCCTCGGCTGCAGAGGCAATGGTGAATACAGCGCTGCAAGACACGGGCGCATCTCCGGCCGCGGGCTGCCAGCGCGGTGAGCGCACAACCAGGGAGTAGCCGGCGAGGGCGCTGATGCTTAGTGTTGTCTCCGCAGCGGGGAAGAGATTCTCAAATACAGTTCTACTCCAGGCCCCGCACGCAATCAGGAGCTGGTCACATGCCACGTGCCGCGCTGTTCCTGTGTCTCTAACAATATCGACACCGACGATAACTCCGCGCTCAGATACGACCCGCTCCGCACGAGCACCCAGATGGAACTCTACTCCTTGCGCCACAAGCGTCTCGTATAGAAACGTACACAGCCGCTCTGGATTTACTTGTGCGGTCGTCCCGGCACCCGAGATTATCTCCGCCTCACCTCCGCCCACAACCCACGGTGGGATAGCGCTCCTCTCTCGGACCTCGCTGCTGGCGGTGGTGGCTCTGCTGGTACCATCGAGTAACCAGTCCTCGCCCCGTCCGCTGCCCTCTTCGCTGCCTGCCAGCGAAACCCCAACGCTGTCCGCATACCCCCAGCGCTCCGCACCGCCATGGAGTTCGGCGAGCTCGCGGTGTAGAGCAAAGGAGAGAGCGCCGAGCGGCGCGACAGAGGGTACGAACCAGTCTTTTGCGAGGAAGCCTGCTGCCTTGCGGGATGCGCCGGGGTAGGGTGTGGGTGATGGGTCGATGAGGTGGATGTGCGTGGAGGGAGATTGAAGGAGGGTGTAGTAGGCTGTGGCGAGCGATATGATGCCGCTGCCGAGGAAGACTTTTGCCGGCATTTTAGGTGCTGAGTGGCGTTTTGGGTGTCAATGATCAAAGTGTTGGAAGTCAATAATAAGAGGTGGGAGGGGTCAATGATCGGAGATACAGATGCGGGGGTTGCCGCGGTAGCTAACCGCGAACCCTAACCCATGGGGAGACCCATAGATAAAGTAACGAGTTCTACTAATGGGATTGCAGGTGTTAGGAATTTTATCAAGTCGACTCGGCCTGAATATTCTATGTTCTCACTAACCCATCCTAGCACTGACTCTGTATTGACAATAGAGTGCCGAAGAACGCATTTTTCCCTTAGCTGTTGAGCCCAGCGATTACTTTGAATTGATATACTTTACACCTTTCCCTCAATAGGTAGATGATCGAAAGACCTGATAGATTTCCATATTCCGTATCAACGGCTTCAATACATATTCCAAACGTATTAACACAATATAATGCTATATATCTCTCAGTGTCTGCCCATATCAATCCTGATAGCGACCCCGGTGTCCGTGTTGCGAGTACCGGGCGTTTATAAAGTCAGTTTATAGACTGAGATCAGGGCTGAAGCCGAATTCTAGTCTAGCTTACAACATAAAGGTGATTGCGGCGATAGGCAGAATGCTAACATATACCATCCTTATCAGGAAGGTAGGAGGGTATGCCTCGAGTTAGCTAATTAGTTATATACCTGGTCCGTTTTTGGAGGGAGTCTTTGCCATTTTGGCCGAGAAAGCCCCAATATTTGGGGTGTGAGTCTCATAGTACTGCGTCTTGGGATCAATCGCTTTGACACGGAGGTCTAGTTCCTATTACACTTGGGGTGTGAGTGTAGGCAGTGAAGGGTGACCCGAATCTGTGTTTCTCAGCCTCGTAATTATCTCATTGCCGTAGGTTCTATCATCCTAAATGAGGAGCCTTTTTTTTTTACAACTCTTCGGGATACAGGTTCGTTCCGTTAGAAGGTTGGATTAACCACTTGAATAGTGTCCGTGGAAGATAATATGACCCAAACCCGGCCCAGTCCGCAGCATATCCTCTTCCACTCAGGCTGAGTAAAAAAGAATGTAAAGTAATCCAGAGTTAGCAAGGAAGTCTGCTCTTTTTGCAGGAGTGTCGTATATATCTGGTCTTATTCCCCATATATATACCAATGTTAAGCCATGGTGATATTTTTAAAGTATGCTCAAGAGATAATTTAAATCCTCGCTGAATTCGTGGATAACCTTCGCACATATTCTCCATGATTCGTTTGTATGGTCCATTCTGTTGGAGGTCACTCTGGGGCTCTACTAGCTGGTTTGTAGCAGTTTTCATCATTCGTTGATGGCATAAGTAACTATTACTAAGTAAAGATTGTAACCCGACTTAGACGGCGAAGATTTCTTTAGCCTCTGGCTTTAAAGCATGATAGCTCCCGGACATGTATATGGAAATATATCCTTTTGGATAATGATGTATCGACTAGCTTAGAGTTTAGATGAGACCTTGAAAGGTATCATTTAAATAAGTGATCAACTGTGGTAGTGTTTCACTCAGCCAGCCCGAAAACTCGTAATGTCATGATGAATGAGAATCATTTTTTACGAGCAGGGCCGTAACACTCAGACTATCTATAGGTTGACCTGAGTAGGATATATGTGTCATAAATCCTGCCGAATCCATTGCAATGCAATCCGTAAGAGCCCAGTCTATCAGGTTTGAAGTACTTGCCGTAAAATCCTCTTCATGGTTAGAATGCTAGGAGATATCCCTCCGCAGAACCTACCTAATTACCCATAGCGGTAATATAGCCTTCCCTAGTCGACATGTTCAGATGATGGAAGGCTATATTACCGCTATGGAAAATTTCCGAGAACTCACGAGGGATGCCTCCTAAAACGTCTGAATCTATGTACTTTGAAGCTGATATAGTCGTAGATAATTAGATATCCTCATTGCACGCTTGTAAGCTATCTTTTTCTCCTAGCCGTCTCTAGTAATCTTCGGAGTACTGCTGCTCAGATCCACGTACTGAGTGACATTAATTGGTTAATGTTGTTGACAGGGTTGCCCATCTACTGGTGGTATAGAAAGAATGATGGCCTGCCTGATTGATATTCACAAATAGGGCTCCCGATAAAGACATCTGGTCGGGGGATACATAGAACCGTCATGATTTTTTTTTTTTTGCTTCCCTGTTCCAGGCCATTTAGTGGTGTCACTGGTGAATGGTGCGTCTTTAATTAGGCGAAAGATCTCTCCAACAAGTCTCCATCAAGAGCAGACAAGACAAACATGCATAGCACCTGCGCCTGTACCTGTCTTGATGGTCAGGCTCGGCGTCGCAACCGATTTTTTTCACAACCCAGGACAACGTTCTGTCTCCTGGACTTTTCGGCAGAGCTACAGGAGAAGGGTATCAGGCCAATCTTCATACATCATAATGCTAGGGCACACACTGCCAGCCTTACAACTCAATGGTTGGAGCAGCATGGGGTTTAAATCAGGTGAATAGGCCTATTCACCTGATTTAAACCCCATTGAGCATGTTTGGGTACACCTCAAGAGACTCTGCCATCAGCATTACCCCCATTTAGTATATGATACTAGATCACCTCAAGTAATTAAGCCTCATGGAGGAAGCTCTTATTCATTGCTGGGAACTGTTACCTGATGAGTTATTTGGTAGGCTGGTTGAAAGTATGCCTAGGAGAATTGAGGCTGTTATAAAGGCAAGGGGTTGGTACACAAGATATTAAATGTCAAATTATTTTTATTTATCTACTATTTAACAACTATACAAAAAACCAGCTCTCCAAAGGATCAATTGGGGTTGCTATGGTGGTAGTCGTGATGGGGCGGGGCGGGTCGAAACCGTTGCGACGCCGCCCCTGGCCGTCACGACTGGCCTACAACTATACGTATGCTGTGAGCTTTTCCTAGGGATGGAATAGATGCTTGGCCTGATCTTATATAAAACTCGATGTGAGTTATTATTATAGAGACGCCTTTGTAATGGGTTTTATCCAACCTGATACTGATTGTGGTAAATGGCGTTGTGTTGGCATGAAGTATTGGTGATGCGGTGATATGGTGATGTGGTTGCTGGTAAAGTTGTGGTTGACAGTGGTGATGGAGAAGAAAGGGGAGGGGAAAAATAAGTTTGGTGGGAAAGAGTGTGTGTTTATATGGTGGGTAACTAATGTGGGGTAGTCCTAGGTAACATGTCATGATGACGCGTCTATGGTGTGAATTACACGCCAAGGGCTTTGTACTTAGGGCGATGTTTTGAGTTACGGCTAGATCCAGGGAGTGAGCTACATTCAGCCACGATTCAGTCTTCTCGGTTTATACCGAGTCCTCCTACAGCCCGAGTGCACTCGCCTGCGTAGTAACCAAATTATTCAAGAATCCGTTAGGGGCTTATCTCGCTGCCGATGCTGCCGATGTATCTTTAGGGTAGATCTCCGTACAAGGAACTAGATACTTTTAGGCACGAAACTCCAAAGAGATAGATATCTTGTTCTATAGTGTTCACTCTTTAATTCGACTCTGCAAAAACTGGAGTGAAGAGAGGGGGGGGGCGGGGGGCGGTGGTGGTAACAAAGGGTCTTCTTTTCTTTACCTGAGCGGCGAACACATTCACCACTTATGCTATAGAAGCTTAAAGAATTATATACTAGGAGGTATCATAACCTTATCTTTTCCCTGAACAGTATATTTTTTAGCATGTGAGATAAACCCAGGACGGAGGTTCCCCCCCGCTTTCCGTGGTAAACCAAACTGAACTGTTTATATGATCCTTCTTGTGCCCATTATTTCCTTCGTGTGCTTTCTGGACATGTGGCGATCTGGAACTCACCATACAAATTGTGGAAGCTACCTGGAAGTGTCGACTAACAGTGCACGATCTAGTGTCTACCACGACGCTGACGTGGGCCTAACATGTTGTGCTTACTGGGAACAGTATATAGTATAGAGCTTTTTAAGTTTAACTATCGCTTGCGGGGTGGCACTTTGGGTTGGTGGGCTGGTTTGCTATATAGGCTCAGGGTTCGCACTCCGGACCAGTTAGAGTGCGAGTAGGTTAGAACAATTAGAGATGGTACATATTAAATTCAGAAGGTAACTACTAGTATGCAATCTGGCGATAGTTACATAGACAGGCACGTTATTTTGTGAGCTTGTGGCCGGCATGCAATAGCGGTGTAACTCCTCGAACTACTATGAGCAACTACATGTAGTGGTGGGATGCATTCACAAACCATCACTCGACCTAAGCACCAGAGGGGTTTAGGGGAGGGAAGGAAGGAGCGTGAGGAGTATGGGAAATTCGATGGTAGAAGTTTATTTCTCGGGTTAATGTTCCTTTTTCTATTCCTGACCGTGTTAAGCTTGGGTCTTGGGGCGCGTGCGTGGTGTTGGTCACATAACGGCTTATTAAATGACAGCAAGACCAAGCGAATCGTGTAGACACTGTCATCCTCGGTCCGTGTGTATATAAAGAGCTGTGCCTCCTATTGACCCCGTTTCTGCAATATCTTAGAAGGAAAATTCCAGTGAGAAGACTTTAGTAGGATCTCGCGTCGAGTGATAGTTTGTGATTGACTCTACCAAAGAACCAACTCCCCGCCACATTCAGCGTCGGGTTCATCCGACCCTACCAACATCTCTTTACAACCGGACACAGATAATTTATGGGTCTGGGTATCCGTAAAATCTTTAGTATCCTAGCTTAAATCTACATGTATGCTCCCTACACACGTTCCCATTGACAGTCGGGGTGATTACGGTAGGGGATCGATGAGATCTGTCTTTTGGGATCTGGAGTCTCAGAATTTGATTAAGCTTGGAGATAGACGGCCGGGATTATTGTCTACTTGAGTTGACAGGTGGATCATCCTATTACCACCAGGAAAATGAGTGGTTGGGAAACTATGGGATGAACTCCAAGTGGATCTACATTGATCAAGTCTCGAGAAGTGGAAGAAAGTTACAAGATAAAATGAAAGCATCGGTTTTTATTAGTATCCTACATCTATCTCTGCAACTGCCAATCATTATATATCACTTCGTCACTTGCTGACCTACATGCTCTACCTAATTTAGTATGATCTAGGGCATCGGAGTTTGGACGTCCTTCTTTGCTGCGGCATCTTCTTTTAGAGGTCTCGCCCCAAATATCGAAGTTCCGACTCTAGTTACACCTCATAGTCAGTATCATCCCCCCACACTAAAGGGCGAGGCAAACTTACCGGACATTAGTAGCCCCGAGCTTAATACCCTGCTCGTAATCTTCACTCATCCCCATACTCAACTCAAGCGTGTTTGTCTCTCGCCCCAAAGACTTTGAAACCTCATCTCTTGTCCTAGACAACAGGATAAAGTCCTCATTCGGCACCTCGCTCTCTTTCGAGCGCGCAATATCACCAATAGTCATGAACCCCTGTAGTGTTAAGTGGGGGCACTTCTCAATAATATGTTTCGCCAACTCCAGTGTATCGCTCGGCTCGCAGCCGGACTTCGATTCCTCACCTATGGCAAGGTTAGCTTGGATCAGATCGGCAGATTAGATATGTAGGGTAAGGTACCGGATGTGTTGACCTGGATGAAGACGCGTAGCTTCTGGGCGTCAGGGTTCTTTTCAAGGAGCGCGGCACGGCCCTTGTTGAGGGCGTCGGCCTTTTTAGAAGCATCGAGCGACTCGACAGCCCATAGGTTTGGGATGGAGGAGGCGAGTTGCTTGCACTTGTTTGTTTGGAGAGTGCCGATAAAGTGCCACTGGATGTCAGCGGGGAGGACGGGGGCTTTCTCGAACAATTCTTTTTATTTTTTCGGTTTGGAGGGTTAGCTGATGAAATCCCCGGACGGGATGTGATGTGATATTTGCGCAGGGAAAATCGGGCTCGGGCTCGGGGGCTAAAGAGGACGCATACCCTGTGAGTAGTTCTCGCCATAGTGGGTGTGCTTTGTGGCATTGTACAGAGCCTGAATATCGGAGGCCGGTTTTCTTTTCGACACGGCGACTAGACGTACCTATCCAATCCGTTTTTATTAGTATGCCTGCTTTTTTGAAGTCTCGCTACAGAACCGAACACAAAAATGCAGATCTCCAACATGACATACACTACTGTCTGGGGAGGCCACAGCACTGATACGGTGCACAACACTATGAAATCCAGAGACGAGGGCCTGGGCACGAGCTGCCATTTCTGCTTCGGGTACTTCGGATGTAGGAATAGAAGAAGACGACGAGGGCATGATATGATATGATGAGATATGATGAGATATGATGAGATATGATGCTGCTGCTGCTGTTGCTTGACCGTGTTCAGAGAGCTGCGATGATGTTGCTGCTACTAGGGACGGTATAAGATCAGTGGGTCGTAATTTCGGCTTGTACTCGTCTATCTCGAAAGTTAGGTCGTCGCCAAAGAGAGTGGTATGAGATTGAGATTGATCTGATGCTCTTGCACCCCTTGTAGAGTTGTTTGTTTAGGCTTAAGCTGAGCGAAGCAGCAGCCAGCAACACAGACAGCACTTTACCTTGTACCGTGGTTGATCGTCGTGAGGTTGTGACGTTATGAGGTTGATCTCCTCTGCCCTAACCCGGATGCGTAAACCACGCTCTCTTGGCAGGAAAGGGAAGAAAAAAAACGCCCTTCTCCTCCTTCACCCTGCGCCGCCGGCGGCATGCGTGTTTCACGATGGTGCGGGATACATGCAAGCCACTATCACACCCGTTTTGTTGATTTCCAGAAGAAATCCAGGGGCAGAACTGTCGGTTCCCGCCGACCGAGAAAATCAGGTTTCTAGTGGGTCAATTTGGCTTCTAGACTGCGACTGGCCAATCCGAGACTCTGGGGTGATGAGCCCTTTTTTTTTTCTCCGTCCCTGGCGCTGGTCGCGGTTGCGGTTTCGTGGGTTTTGGGACCCAATGACGGCATTGATGGTACCTGAATTCTGCCTACAGCAACGTCTGGCGGGTACTGCTTGACGTAGAGATGTACCTGCGTGGAGTGCCATCTACGTTTTTGCAATTTGGCTCGCCAGATTAATTGGTACGCATCCTTTACTGGTTTAGTGGACAAGCATCTTGAGCTGAAGATCGAATAAAAAGACTAAAGGCGGCATATGTATATCGGCGCTCTTATATGCAGCTCGACTCCCAATTAGTCTACCTCTAATTAAACGTCCTCACAAATAGTAACTTCTAGCTCAAAAAATAAATCCATAGTAGCAAACATCACATTGGATCGCATCACATCACCCCAACACCCTTGAAAAAAGGAGAATCCCCCACATGCAATACTACGGTGCTACGGACAAGTGCAATTTGCGCCCCCCGCCGTCAAGGAATCATGTCCGGCTTTTCCTTTTGTTTGGGCCAAGGATGCACTTGTTTTTCTTTCTCTTGGATCAATTAGTTGCGCTTGGGCCGTCCCCTTGGAGAAACTAGCTACTTGCTAGTATGTAGCCAAACTTGTTGCATATAACTATGAGATCGGATCTTCTTTTTGTGAGGAGAAAAAAAAAAAAAAACGATACTCTCTTTTACCCCACCTGGATTCGATCTACTTTACCTAGGTATTGTATTACGCTCTTTAAGGTTGTGTGGGATTTCTTGACGTATTTGCGCACTTTTTTCAAAGCAGCAGTCCTTTAATCGAGGAGAGTTATTTGATCATTCGGAGTTTTGATCATTCACCCTCTTTTTCTTTTTGGTTACCTTTTTTTGTCTGGCACGCGACCATTTTTGCTACTTCTACTGGGTTCAGTAGCGGATACTTATTCACTCACTCGAATATAATATCCTCAAGGGCCCTGCCAAACATCAGCAAGCCCGCTAGCGAGCAAACAAACTACGGAAACCAAAGAAAGAAGAACTATTATCTCAGGCAGTGCCTGAAACCAACAAACAAAACCCATTCTTTATCCTTTCACCAACCACCCAACAATGAAGTCCCCAACCTCCCCACGCAATAGCGGCTTCGTCCAACTCGGGGCCCTCGGCCCCGACCTCTCCCACTCACACTCCCGTGACCACATCGTCGACATCCCGCTCACCCCCATCAAGACCAACACCTCCAACATCACCGCTACCGGCGCCCGCAAGGAAGGTCAAAACCTCGACAACCGCCCCGACTTTGGCCGCGCAAACACCCAGGAGACACAGGACAACGGCGGCATCTTCCACAAGCACATGGGCCGGCGGCGCGGGCCGCAGATTGGAGGAGATGCGAGCCTGGTGGACGACGAGGGCGCGCTGACGACGATGGGGAGGCTCTATGAGAGAGTGCTCAACTTTTCGATTGTGACGAGGTATCTGCTGTATATTATCCCGCTGTCGCTGTGCTTTGTCGCGGTGATATTGGTGGGGCTGTTTGTGGCGCCCGAGGCGAGGATTGGCGGGGATGAGAGGCATAAGGGAGTGAAGATTGTGTGGTTTTTTGTGTGGGTATGTGTGATTCTCTTTTCTGTTCTATTTTGATTTATTCTGGTGGTTTTATGGTTGTGAGTGAGAATGGTTGTGAGAATGATGGCTGTGGATGGATGGGTGTGATATATCGGGTTGAGTGAGAGAGTGAGAATGCTGACATTTTCCCCTCCCTCTGCAGCTCAACGTCGTCTGGTGCTCGCTCTGGGTGTCGAAACTCGTCGCAAAAGCTCTCCCAACCATCTTCCAGACACTCATCGGCGTGGTCAGCAGTGGTGTGAAGAAATATGCACTCGTTATCAAAGCCCTCGAAGTGCCGATCTCTCTTGTCGGCTGGGCGGTTGCCTCTCTGTGCTCGTTTCTGCCGGTAAGCTCTCACATGTCAATGATCCCCGCTGCACAAAAAACTAACCCCATGCCACCACCACACAGCTCATGACCCGCAACCCGGACCAACTTTCATTAGGCGACACCGGCATCCGCGAATGGCAGCGCCGTCTCAACCTCGTTCTCATCGCTTGTCTCGTCTCGTCGCTCGTCTACTTGGGCGAGAAGCTCATCATCCAGATCGTGTCCGTCGACTACCACCGCAAGCAGTTTGCGCAGCGCATAAAGACCAACAAGGAGAATGTACCCTTCCTTAGCCAGCTGTACGAAGCCTCGCGCGCCCTCTTCCCCTCCTACACCGAGTTCGCCGAGGAGGACTACATCATCCACCAGTCGCTCGCCTCGACGCTCATCGTGCCGACAAAGAGCGGGTCGGCGACGCCCATGCGCGCCATTCTCGGTAATATCAACGTCGTGCAGGATAAGGTCACCAGTGCCTTCGGAAACATCGCGCAGGAGGTGACGGGGAATAAGAATGTGTTTAACCCGAACAGTGCGTACTCGGTAGTGATCAATGCGCTGCAGAGGAAGCGGTCGAGTGAGGCCCTGGCGAGGAGGATCTGGATGTCGTTTGTGTCGGAGGGGAACACGAGTCTCGAGAAGGAGGATCTGCTGGAGGTGATGGGCAGCCAGTATGAGCAGGCAGCGCTCGAATGCTTTGCAAGTCTGGACTCGGACGGGAATGGCGATGTCAGTTTGGACGAGATGATTATGCATGTTGTGCAGATCCACAGTGAGCGCAAGGACGTGGGGAAGAGTATGCAGGATGTGGTAAGTATCGACTTTACATGAAATTTGGAAATACAACCGCAGATGCTAATGTGATATCAGGACAATGCCATCCGTGCTCTTGATAGTGTTCTCGGCTTTATCGTCTTCGTTATCGTCGTCCTGGTCTTTGTCGTCTCCCAGCAGTCCAGCGTCGGCACGACCCTTGCCGGCGCCGGTACAGTCCTCATCTCCCTCTCCTTCGTCTTCGCCATCACCGCACAGGAGATTCTCGGCTCTTGCATTTTCCTCTTCGTCAAGCACCCCTTCGACGTCGGTGACCGCGTCGACGTCGAAGACAAGCGTTACGTCGTCGAACACATCTCGCTCCTCTACTCAGTCTTCAAGTGTCTCGATAACCAAAAGGTCACCCAAGTTCCCAACAACGTGCTCAACACCAAATGGGTCGACAACATCTCGCGCTCAAAATACATGACCGAATTTGTCAAGATCGGCGTCAACTACGACACCACACTCGAGGACATCCAGACACTCAAGGACGAGCTCACTCTCTTCGTGCGCGAGAACAGCCGCGACTTCCAACAGGACTTTGAGGTCGAAGTCGTAGGCATCAACGATCTAGACCGCCTCGTGATCAGACTCGAGATCAAGCACAAGAGCAACTGGGCCAACGAGCAGCTCACGCTGCAGCGCCGCAACAAGTTCTTCTGCGCGCTCGTCCTCATCCTCAAGAAGATCCCCATCTACGGCGCCGGCAAGGGCGACCCCAGCATCGGCGAAGAGGGTAAGCCAATGTACACCGTCGCCATCCCCGACGAGCTTGCTCAGGTCAACATGAAGAACGCCGCCGATACTAAAGCCAAGAAGCGCTGGGACGCGCCTAAAGACAATGACGAACCCGGGCCAGAAGCGGCGCGGGGTAAGGAGCCGGGCTACTTCAGCCCCAGCACGACCCTCAATGAGGGCGTAGTACACACGGGCGCGAGCTACCAGGCGTATGTGACGTCGCCGCCGGAGGAGCGCAGCAGGGGCCGCAGCAGCGCGGAGAGTAGGAGGGATGATGTGGAGGAGGTGAGGAATCTGTTGAAGAGGGAGTCGACGAGGGGACGGAGGAAGAGGAGCGTGCTGCCGGAGTTGAATACGCAGGGGTATTCACCCTCGCCGTCGCAGTCCCAGTCCCAGTCACACTCGATGTCACACTCGCCCGCGCCGCAGATACAGTACCCGCAGCAGCAGCAGCAGTTGGGCGCGAATAATCGGTACCAGCAGCAGCAGGGTGGGGCGGCGCCGCCGTATGGGAAGGTATAGCGGCGTGTTTAGAGGAGAAGTGGGGTGGGTAAAATTAAGTAGAAGTGGGTTGGGGCTGGTTCCAGAAACCGTCGGTGGCGTTTTTTATCATTGGTTTTACTATTATCCTTATTCTTATTCTTATTTTTCTTTCTTTCTGTGGTATTATAATCATGTGGGTGGTTTTTTTCTTCTTCTTTCTGCTTCTTCTTGTACACAGTTATTTTTAACCAGGATCGGAAAAATATTTTTTGAAAAAAAGGAAAAGGTCTAAAATGACACTGTTTTCAGTAGACGTGCTCTGCAATAACACATGATCCAAGATGATACAGTCCTCTATTGTCCGGAGCGAATTAAGTAAAAGTATTATGGATGGCTGTAGTGAGCGTTGGCATCGAAGGCTTAGGGGTTCCTCTTTATCTTGACACTGCCAAGCTAGCTCAATTACCACATCCAGAGCAGTATCCACCATGGGCGAGTGGTCTAGTGGTTAGACTGCTCGTCGGGTTAGACACCGCGAGTTTGAGCCAGTACACGTAATGGTCCCGAGTTCAAACCAGGGGTGGGGGTAGTAGCGCAAAGTTCGCTGCAGTACCTTTTGTTCTTTTTTTTATCTTATTACCGTAGCAAAATACGTTAGGAGACTGTTTTGATTTTTTGATAGTAATGGGGCTGGGAATATACAGCAAACTGTGCCGTCTTGCGTCATGTGCTGTTGGAGAGCACGTCTACCGAAACCCGTGTCTTTTAGAACTTTTCCGAAAATATTAGACAATTAATTGACTGTAACCGCGTGGAATCCTATTTAACCATGGTCTTTGTCCAAAGAACAGCAATTAACTAGAGAAGGGCCACATACACAGGTGACATGTGTAGAGAAGCAATCGGACCATCTTTGCGTGATCATGAAAGTTCTGGACAGAAAGTACCCCACCTGGCGGCTCGTAGTTAGGTAGTGAGTGAGTCATAGGTTATCACTCGACATATCCACATCCTTGTCTTGCCGGATTTCTTCAATGTCTCTTTACAGGAATACATGCAGAATTAATCGGATCAGAAAACGACGCACATGGATGTATCGCTGGCCGCAACTTTTGTCTCTTGAGAGCTTTGGGGAGTGGATGAGAGGAGAGGAGAGGACTGTTTGTCTGTACGCTCCTTCACACCAGACACGACCACTAACCACTTTATCGCCTCACTACCACATCAACTCCGCATATCCGCCATCCTCATCTCTCGTCGAGGTCGAGAGTTGATTACATTCTGACTGATACGTCAGAGGAGTCGGTCTCTGGGCTGCGGCCAAGGGATTGAGGCTTCTGTGTGGGGGTTTTGGCTTTTTGTGTTTCTAGAGGGGTTTTGGTGCAAGTTTTTCTTGGGGGGAAGGGATGCTGAGATGTTTTGGGGCGCTTTCTGACGGCAATACATTGCCGCGATGTGTGAAGGAGAATTACTACTACCATACTTGTTGGTGCGATAAACACCCATTGACCTGGCTCTTGGCTTCATAAAGGAGAATTCCCTGGGATTATCAAAAGTTAACTTTGCTGTCTGTATTACGTTGGAAGCAAGGGTACATTCGAAGGAGACGTCATTGTAGCAACAGCTAGGGGAGACGTCATTTTACGTCGGGGACATGAAAAGGGAACATCAAGGTCACCTGGATGATATAAAACCTTTCGTCCTAAGCTTGGTTAGTCTAGCTCCGCCAAAGCGGAATAGACATTTTAAGCCACCGTCAATTGTGAGAAAAAAAAGATCGGCGAAAAAAAGGATCACCCTCTACTAGCCGGAGGTAGTAGGTATGATATTATGAGCGCCGCTCACAGAGGGCACATGTATGGTATCAGGGCTATTGATAGCATTTACCTGATCATACCAACCTCGTATGGCTAGTAGAGGATTATCTTTTTTTTTTTTTTTTGCCGATCTTTTTTTTCTTTCTTGCAACGGACGGTGGCTTCAAATATCTAATATGTTCACGACTTAGAGCCGCTCGATAATCTAGGTTCTAATGATACGGAAGTTTATATATGGGAAACAAAGTGTCGGAAGAGTGAGATCGGGACATTTTTCTACCTAATATGGTTTACACGTACTACTTAGTGGGGTTACCATGAGCCAGTTTTCAACCCAGGGGTATATAAACTGCTTTAGAGTTGAGAAATAGGCAGTATAGGGCGTTTCAAAGATGTTAGACCGAAGAATGATTGTCCCAGCTTTACCTTGGGTTGGTTGCTGACTGACCTGTACACTAAAACTATCAGGAAACATTCCGGGATCTACAAGAAGTAAGTTCATGGATCCAGAGCACATCTAACAGTAGCGAACGAGATATGAGCATAGCTGTCCCCTTGATGGAGGCCCAAGCAAACCAGGAGAGCTAGGAACTTGCAGTGAACTTAGGTCTTTGCCCAAGAGGGCGAGCGCTTGTGGGTGAATATTGACTGCATACATGTATGGATAAGAGAAAAGATCGCCGGAGGTAAAGGGTTTATATTACTAGATTTGAGGCAAAGAGTCTAGCCCCATCTACCGTACACTGTTCTCTCAGTCTAGATGCGGCGCTAGCATGATAATAGTGCAATGGAAAACAAAATGACTGTGTGTGTTATAATTCGGAGGTGGTACTCATGAAATGTAACGTTAATTTTCGAGCGATCTGAGATCGAGTGATACCTCATGATTCGAAGGGCATTGAAACATTCAACCTGATCGGTGGTAATAAAAAGCAGAGAGTATTCCCGAGAACTACTTAACAATATTTTGGTACTGTGGAATTTTAATTGAATTAAGTATCATTACTCGCATATAGCTCTCGATTGCAGTACCATCATGACGAACATATAGTTGCAGGTTCTAGCCTTAAAAGCTTTACTTCTGACTGATTCGAGATAGTGCAATACCGCTCTACACTGCTACTGATTCTGACACTGAGTGGGTCTTTGAAAGGCCTCTGACCTCTTTCTGTTGCTATAACGGCGGAAAAAAGCGATTGTAATTAATCTGATATGAAGAAAGACAGAACCGCAGAGTTGTAAGTACGCGTAAGCTACTTAAGAAAGCGGTCCAGCAGACGAAGCCGACAGCAAACTAGCTAGCTTCATTGGTACATTTAAGACTCTTCTTACCCTAGCATATCAAGGCCAATCCTAAACGCTAGCGGAACATCAAACACTATAAATATCCTTCTTCCGGCTCTCTTGTCTTCCTTCCCTCTCTTCCCCTCTTCTCATCCCCTCCATGATTATCATCATCCTCATCGTCATCATCATCACATCAACCCCCGCTCAATTATTAGTTATCTTTCAGTTTCCCACAAGAAATAAGAAGGCGTTTTCAAACGAGTTGGTCTCTGGGCTATATACGGCCGAGGAGTCAATTATCTGATTATTGGCTTGCCTTGCTCGTTTAGGACACGAGGTTCCTCCAGAGGGAAACTCGCATCCTGAACGAGTCGGTTTCTGGGCTACGGCCGAGGGATCGAGCTCTATGATTTGAATAACTTGTTGGCCTTGCTCATTCGGGTTTATGCTCGAGATATGCCTTTAAAAACTTGAGTCTACCTCAACGATAAACCAGAAGAGTGATTTTGGGCTTGTTTCCAGCTGAGATCAATGTACTTTTTATAATATTCTCCTTGTAGCTAGATTCTTTCATAGGGTATGGAGATATATTCTCAACTTCGGTATATAAGGGGTGTAGGGGATCCATGCGTACGGCTAGGCGGTTGGCGCAATCACGAATTCTCACTCGGGGAAATGATTGAAACGGGTGGTTGTATACTTGGCTTTTAGGTGACCCGGACATGTCGTACAGCTGTACAGTCAAAGGCGCAGTTATACACCGTGCCCGCACATGAAAACAGAAAACTGATGTCCAGGCTCTCCAACCACGCCTATAAAACACTCAAGCACCCGCCATCACCATCACCATCACAACTCCTCAGGCAGGGGTGTCTGTCTGACTATTCACCTCCGCCTTATCCCCAAAAGTGAAGCGATGTGTTCCCCTTTCTTTTCTCTTTCTCACGCAATGCTATTCGTTCATGCCCCCTAGAAGGTGAGTGGAGAAATACCAGCCGAATACATGTATTACCCAAACGCACCGCCCCCCCCCCCCCCAACGCAAACGCAGGTATATTGGGGTCTCTCGAGAAGTCACCTATCTTACATATTCCATCCACATATCCAGAGAAAGAAAAGGAAGAAAAAAAAAGAGATCAGTGGAAAAAAAGAGTACTATATATATACAAGTATATGATACATACCAAACTCTCAAAATATATACGCCAGGAATATTTATCAGGTATTGAGTCAACTTATTGATGCAGGCAGGGAGGTATGTAGTTATGGCTAACTAACAAACAAGAAAGAGCGATGAAAAGAAAATAAGGAAAGGGGGAAAGGAGGAGGAAATAGTCTACCTCCCCTCTTCCTCCTCCTCATCCTTCACCTCCTCCTCTTCCTGTTTCTTCTCCTCTTCTGCAACTTCAAAATCATCCAACAGCCCCATCGCCTCTGTCAAGAAGTCTTTCTTCTCCCCCTCCTTTACCTCCTGCCCCGCCACCGTTGACGCCGCTGCTGCCTCCCCACCCTCCACTGCACCCTCAGCAGGCTGCGCATCCGCAAAGTACGGCTCCACCTTACACCCCAACTTTGCCAACCTCACCGCCTCAGTCGACCACGTCGCCTGCTCCTCGGGCCCGCCATCTATCCTCACCACCATCGACCTCAACGTTCTTCCATCGGCCCTCGTGAACCTGAAGGGCTGCGGCTCCTTTTCCGCATCCCCCATCGCATTATCCTCCAAAATCACGCTCACAATCTTACCATGCGGGCGTCGGTCCATCCCCGCCGACAGCGGATCCGCCAGCTCATCAGCGCGCCGCGCAAACGGCCATGACGCCACGCGCCCCGCATACGTTATGTACTCGCGCGGGCGGGTTATGCGGTGCAGAATGTAGAGGTGGTTGGCACCGGTGGGTTGTATGCCACGGCAGAAGAATGACGATGTGAGCCAGACGGTGGTGGCGCTCTTGTCGCCCCCCTTTGCCTCGGCCTCAATGCGGTGTCGGACGGACGGGGAGAGCAGCATGTCCGTGCGGCCGATGGGGAGCTTCCCGAGCTCGTCGCCGGTGTTCCATTTCACGGCCAGGAGCATGCGGCAGTGCACGCCGAGATCGCGGAAAGCTTGCTTGACGGCGGGAAAGTTGGTCTCGGTGCTGAGGCCGACAATGACGTTTGTGGGGTAGTTGTCCTTCTCGAGGAGCTTCATAACGACGTCCGTGACGATTTTCTGGGAGTATCCTGTGACGCGTGTGCTCTCCGGAACCGTGTCCTCGTCCTGGATTGCGTCCTGGATCATTTGCTCGGTCTTGTTGAGCTCGGCGACGATGTCGTCCTTGCTCAGGTGGCGCAGCGGCGGCAGCGGGGCGTCACGCAGTTTGCGGGTGCGCAAGTCGTAGGCTAGGACGTGGTGGTGTAGGTGGTCCGGCACGTACTGCGTGATTTCGTCGTGCTTGAGCGGCGGGTCCTCGATCGAGAGGAGCGAGTTGCTTCTCGCCTTGCGGCGCCACTCCTCGCCCGGCTTGACCCCGCTGAACGTTGCGGGCGCGACGTCCATGTTGAGCTGCGGGGGCAGCAGCCACTGGCGGTGGTGGTGCACGAGGAAGCGCTTCACCTGCGTGGCCGACAGAGTCGCGGTGGGAAACACGAGCTGCGGCTGCTGCGGCGCGGTTCCCTTCCGGTGGGCGTCGGCGATGCGGCACTTGACAATGTAGTCGAGCAGGATCTGCAGCGGCACCTGGCGCGGGCTGGTGCGGGCCACCTTGGCCGTGTTGCTCTGGCCCTTCTTGATGCGCGAGTAGAAGACCATCTGCGAGACTGTCGCATCAATCTCCTCCAGCACAATCACTCTGAGATGGTTGATGTCAATCAGGTTGCGCACGGCCGGGTCCGGGTCCGCCAGGATATCCAGGATGATGGTCGCCGGCGCAATGATGATGTGCGGGTGCCGGAACTCCCTCAGCTTCTGGAGCTGCTCCAGCTCCGACTCTGCTCCCCGGCGAAACAGCACCTGGACAAACGCATCCGGCGAGCTCTTGACCGCCTCACTGTCGCTGTTCTCCAGCATGGCCTGAATGGTGCTGTGATACTGCAGGGCCAGGTCCACGTTCGGCACAATCACCAGCGCGCTCGTAGTCGGCTGTTTCGACTCACTCATGATGGATCTCTCCAGCCCCAGCAGCCACGCCGCAATCGCAAACGACTTTCCCGTGCCCGGCAGCCCGCGCACAGCGACCGAGTACCCGTACGTCAGCGCCGTCAGTAGCTTCTTCTGCACAGATGTGGGCCGTATGACGTTGGGGAAGGCGCGCAGCAGCGTGTCGGCCACCACGGGCCGCAGCCCAATCGTCTCCCATGGCTTTTTCTGGGGCCCGAACTGCGTGCGGCGGAGGTCGAGCTCCTCCTCGTATTTCATCACATCGGAGGAGGTCTGTGGATCTGGCGCGGAGGGGGAGTCGTAGGAGTCGTAGGAGTCGTAGGAGTCTGTGGCATATAACCGTCGTGAGACTGTGGGGAAGGCTCTGCGGCTTAGGTTTGGGAGGAGGAAGGCGGCGGTGGTGGTGGTAGGGCGGGCAAGAAGGCGTGTGCGGCACTGGGTGCAGATGTAGGATGTCCGGGCTCGAGAGACGGAGGAGAGCATCACATATAAAGGGCCCCTGTCAAGGAGGAGGGTATCACTGGATTGTAATGAGGACTGGCGGTGTTAAGTGTGCTCTATAGTGAATTGAGCAGGGACGGCAGTGCAATTGACCTGTTCCTTGTGGTGTTGTCAATAGTGAATCTCATGGTGGGGCTCTCTCGAGAGAGAAATGTTTGCCCAACTTTTTTTTTTTTTTTTTTTGCGCCACTATGGAGAGGGTAATGCGGTGGGGCTGGTTACCCGCCGTTTGGTGGGGGCGGGCTTGGATTATGTCATGGGCCTGGGCACGCACTCGATATCTGCAGCAACAACGACGGCGGTCAGGGGTGTTTGGCTGTGCTGGACGCAGCTTCTTCTTCTTCTTCTTCTTCTTCTTCTTCTTCATCTTCTTCTCTGGTAGATAGGCTCAGGATTTGGTGTCACAGCTCCATTCTCATCTCCAGGAGCAGCCTTTGCCATGTTGAAAACGCAAAGCATAGTCCCACGATGTGTAAGAAACAAGCATCCTCTAGCCAGCAAGTATCGACCCTTCACCCCGTAGAGCTAGCACTAGCACTAGCGTACCCCAGAATACGCCCCATCAAAAACGTGTGCACTTTCTCGTTGACAGCAACAACCCCCCATTCCATCCATCTCTCTCTCTCTCTTACCCGCACCCCCGGTTCACACAATATCACTCGGACACATTCTTTTTCGGTATAGATAGAATCTCTTTAAACTCGCAAAAGCAATGTGGGTATCGTACAAAAAAAAGCACACCACTAATTTGTCCTCCCCTTCTACTACTCTACCTTCCACTTCCACTTTCCCTCTCCATATTATGCACATTTCTTTTGCTCTTCCTTGCTCGAGGAGAAGAAGAAATGGCACTACCACCAGTAACGTAACTTTGGAATAAAACAGAAAGAAAAGGAAAGAAAAAAAAAAAAAGGTGAGCAGTAAGTAATGCCCTTGGGAATCTCAACATGGAAGATTACTCTCATGAGTAACGAACAGCCTGTAGCAGCAGTCGGCCAGCCCAGATACGCGGTAGTATGAAACAAACGGGGAAAAAAGGACCAAAAACAGAAAAGAAAAAATAATAATATCTCTACATCATAAGATGAGGGTGGTAAAGCGAAAAACAAAAACAAAAGGATGTTGACGTCTAATCTCGCATACTAGGTTAGGCAAGAGAGAGAGAGAGCCCTCTAAGCTCTAAGCAGTTGTAATCTCTACCTGAGGTGCGTCCTCATTTCCCCTCTCAACCTCAGCACCACCCGCTGCTGCCGCCGCCTCGGCATCTGTCCCCACCCCAGCCTCCGCCTCATCTTCATACTCAATCTCGACGGCCTCCTCGATAGTCGAGTTTGCCACGGCCCCTCTCAGCGCATCGTCTCTTTCATCGTTCCCGGTGATGCCGCTCTTCATGCTGCCGTTACGCTTCATGCTCGCCTCGCCGAGGTTGATGGGGATGAACTTGCTCGGGAGCTTGACACGGTGGAACTTCTCCCTCAATGTCTCAACGACGTACTTCCAGTCCAGATGGCTCGTGAGGCTCTTCCTCGGCGCGCAGCCGATGCAGTGCTTGGAGTCGAGGCTCATGTAGAGCGGGTCGTTGCTGTGGCAGCCGGGGGAGATGGAAACACGGATGCTGTAGCTGGATACGTTCGGGTCGTCAGGGTTCTCGCCGGGCTCGGTCTTGGTCTCGGACTCGTAGAGCTCGAAGCAGATCTGGGTCAAATAATCCAATTCGGGGATGGTATTCCTTGCCATCTTAGTGGGGAGGCCACCTTCGATGATACAGTTGAGAAGGGTATAGATGTGAGATTCTGAAATTTTGTTAGCAACCTATCTAATGCTAACGGCTTGAAATGAGGAACTTTACCTTTGGTAAAGTAGATGAAAGACTTTGCGTTCTCTGCCGCCTGGACGTTTTCCAGATCCTTCACAATCTGCTTCAACAGCGGCAGACTGGTCAAGAGCCCAATCTCCAACTTTTCCTCATCTCCGATACCATACTCTTGGGGAGACACAAAGTCAAAGAGCGCCTTGGCGAGCCTATAGAGCTCTCTCAACTTTGAGAGCCTTGTATCGCTCTTTGCCTTTCCTTCCTCCCTAGTGCTTGCATAGTTCCTCCCCGCCTCTTCCTCTGGTGCAATTACTGGCCTCAAACCGGTGCTGAGCAAGCTCCTGCGTCTCAGAGCACCAAGTCTTTCTCTCTTACTAGAGGTCACTGGGGGCATAGACCTCTGCTCATCGGTACTCAAGGTGAGTGAGCTCTTACGGCCGTCATCCTCATCGATGATAGCAACCTCAGAGCTCTCAGCCTCGAGCATGGCATCACTCGGCATAAAGATGGCCTCCAGGAACTGGCGGTTATGAAGTGCGTCATACTTCATGGTATCATAAAGCTCCGAGATCTTACTGGGGTCAACCTTCTCAGGATCACAAAACTCTGCAAACAATTTCTCCCAACGTTCTTTGAATAGCTCTGGGTCCTCGCCACAACACCAACGAGACTGGATGTTTGCAGACGCCGCAAGAGTATCTCTCCCAGCGGTTTCTGGGTCGGGGGATCCAAAGAGGCGTGAATAGTTCTGGAGCATGACACGGCGGTGGAATTTCATGAGTGAAACTACCTGCTGAAGAACGACCGCTGGCTCGGGCATATTCTCCTTGGGCCAGGTGAATTGCGGAGGCGGTTTGGATCCATGACGGAGGAGCGATTTCAACTCTTTTTTGACCTGCGACCCAACAACCCATTAGAAATCGGGTGAAAACCTGATATTTTTGAAAAGAGAAGCATACCCTATCCATATCGTCCTTTGCTGCATTCGAGTCATCGAGCAAATCTTTCCTGACACGGACAAAATCATCTGGAACCTTCTGATCCAGGAAGCTCGCCGTCCAGATTTGTGCTGCATCAACATCAGCACTCACTCGTTTATTCTCACTCTTGTTTTAGGCAACATACCACTAGTGGAAACCCGTCTCTCTGAGCTGGTAAAAACGCTAACATCATCTAGTGCTTCTTTGTTCATCAACAGAAGATCTTTTCTGTAACTTTCTCCAAGGTCTTGGCTCTGATATCTCGCACTGTGCGTAGGTTCGCCTCCCCACTTGATTATTAGCTGCAGTTTCTCCACCGTTGGCTTTGCCCCTTCGGGATCGTTAGAGCTTGAGCTCGAAACCCTCGTGAGGTTATCGGATTCGCTGCTGTCCAAAGAGGCTCCATTGCTCCCTGCCTTATCTTCACCAGCCTTTCCTTTACCCTTATCCTTCTTTTTACCTTCTTTCAGGAATAGCGGCTTGATTTGCACCTTTGTCCCAGCAAACCCAACTTTTCTATCTAGCGCATTCTTAAGAACAGCGAGCTTCTCCATATCCTCTGTCTTGCCCTCGATGGCGATTCTAGTGGCCTCGATAACATCTTGAAGACCTCCTTCGATAAGCATAACCTCCTCAGTGTGGCCCTTGAGGAGATCTACAAACGGCTTGGAGTGGAAGGTGAATTTGAACTTCTGCTTGGGCGTCCTATCCGCATGCCTCAAAACAGCTACCATCCCTTTCAACTTCCAACTATGCTGGGGAGCAACAGGCAGAGCCTTTTCGCGGTCCTCCTCCGTCATGTTCTCGAGGGCTACAACCGCCGGAGTAGGTGCGGCAGCTGCAACTTCTGGAGTGGGAACCTGGCCCGGGGTAGGATTGGTTGTAGATGCAGAGGTAAGGGGTTGCTGTTGGTGGTGGTTCGATAACCTCGAGGCAGAGGGTGAGCGAGACAGGAGGTTTTGGAGAGTAGATCTGCGGTTCATATCGCCCTTTTTCCCACCGCTTCCACGACGGTTAGGACTCTTCTCTGCTGCCGCAACCGCTATCGCCATAGCTCCAGACTCCTTCAAGCTATCTTTAAGTGTCTTATCCTGCATAGCCTTGATGAACATCTGGCGGAGGATAGTAGCGCAGTTGTGGTAGTAGTCGTTATTGTCCTTAACGAAACTCCATCCGTTGACATCGATAACATAGCTCTTGCCGTGTACCCTCAACAAGTCGAATCCGCAGACTGCTTGACCGAAAGTCTCGCAAATCCTCGTGGCCATTCCCGCCTCTTCCTTGGAGAGCTTGGTGACAAAACGGATTTCCTTTCCATATGTGTTTCTCCTCACCAGACCATCCACAACTGGACTCTTCCGCGTTTCCGCGTGGCAATACTCTGAGCCAACCGTATAGGCCTTTACATCCTCGCTATTGTCGACGTCCATGAACTGTTCATAGATGAAGCTACCCATCATCCTTGGCTCGCTCATGTTCGGGTCGTACTCGCTGCTCTTATTCCCGACTTTTCGGAAGAGCCTGCGCCCTCCCTTGCCGTCG
The DNA here is from genome assembly GCA_024713935.1 of Morchella eximia. Classification (NCBI taxonomy): domain Eukaryota; kingdom Fungi; phylum Ascomycota; class Pezizomycetes; order Pezizales; family Morchellaceae; genus Morchella; species Morchella eximia. The sequence continues at coordinate 998,980 of JAMGZG010000003.1, forward strand.
GCAAAGTAGATATGGATGTTGTGGTCCTCACCGTTCACCGGTTTTTCCACATAAGGTTTCTTTAATGTCTTTCCGTCCACTGTGAGGGTTTCTCCGTCTTCAGATAGCTCTACCTTTTGGGGCATTTTCCATTCGCCTTGCGGGGGAACTTTGATGCTCGTCTTTAGCTCCATATGGTATGCCAGGTCACTCGTGAGATATGGACCGCCGTCTCTGGACACCTCAAGACGTTTTGGGGTGGGAACCTTTATGGAGTCAAGAATCCTAAGTACCAGGCGGCGATCCCAAAGGATCTTCTGCATACGCAGGTCATTGACGCAGTACGGCCGCCGAAGAGTTACGTACGAGATGGCTTTGTCGAGCGGGAAGCCCGATGAGAAGAATGAGATTAAGAAATCACTATTGGATGAGAAAGAAACCTACCCCCCACGCGATGGGGGGAAAAAACAAGTAGTTAGTTAAACGTTGCTCCCTGGTTCAACACGGGTGTAACCCGAGAACCTCGAACCTGGGATTCAAATAATCCAACAACCCAATTAAGATGTGAACATGACAGACAGGAAACATATAAGCCAACGAAAAAGAAAAGAAAGAATATTATAAATATTGTAGGGTTCACCAGGAAAGGAAACATGAGATGAAGATCACCAGGGAAAGAAACATGATACAACCGCAAGGGATCAGGGGACCACGAAATAACTGTCGTTCACTCGATTCTAATGGTTGCATTCTTTTTGTGGCTTTCGCTTCACATGAAATGATAGCTGGCGCATCTAAGAAATTACATGTAGGTCCCCCCGCCAAGTGTGTGGGGAAAAATAGCAGGCGAGAAAATAGCCGAGATGATAAGGAATAGTAGGAAGAAATAGGGACGAGATATATAAGGAAAGTGCCCACATACCAAGTAGGCCAGTTTTCAACGGCTTGAGTGATAATCTAATGTTAGCATCTAATGCTCTTCCCGATACCCAACCCAGGAATGAATCCCATCGTAACAGGGTGTTTCCGGAACGGAAAAAAAGACAAACTATCACAGCGATTGTGGGGACTTGGACGTGATGCTCACGTGCCCTCCATCGAGGAGAGATTCATGGATATGACAGGAAGTGGAAAGGTTTCCTCTACAGGGAAGAACCGTGCGCAATTGGGGGAGTGGGGTACTTTGGGGGAAGGATAACAAAACGGGACTGACCTTCATCAAGAATAACCTTATCCCCAAAGATCACAGTCTCGAATTCTCCGTTTTCAATAAGCCTGTTCAAGATTGTTCTGCACGGCTTGCTCCTGGCCTTCGCATCCAATGCACAAACACCAATTCGGCCTACGACCTTCTTCTTCTCTGGTAGGACCTCATTCACATTAGTAGTACTGCTGCTCATTGACGACCTCTTCGTACTCATTCCAGCACCCGGCGGCGATGTCTGCTGTTGCTGTTGTGTTGGGGGGGATGGGGAAGCCTGAACAGGTACGACTCCTTCAGGACGAGACATGGTGGACCTTGATCTTGATCGATGATGTTGCTGCTGTTGCTGTGGTATTTGATGGTAAGGATGTTGTTGTTGCTGTTGTTGTTGTAGTTGAGCAGCGTCCTTCGCATTAGCAGAAGCAAGTTGAGATTGGATCTGCAGTCCCATGCCGTCACTAGTGGATGTATGGTTTGTATTCGGGTGAGAGCTCACGTGGACGGGAGAGGTGGCGGTGGTGGCAATGGATAGACTAGCAATGGAGTCCCTTCTCCGACTGAACACTACCTCACCGTTTTGCAGAGCTTCGGATACATTAGAGTTTGTCAAGCATAAGGTGCTGGGGGAGCTAATTGACGGAAGGTTCAGGACAGATGACGGCCTTGAGATGCTCGTGTCACTCCCGGGACCAATGCTAAACATACCACCGCCAGCGTGTTCCGACGGACTAAATGACGACCTCTTGTTCCCGCCAATACTTGCAAACGAGCCGGGGCTGAAGTTAGACATTGAGGACGAGGAAGCCATAGATTTCTGCACTGCTGCTCCAGCTGCCTGAGTAGAAATGGTTGCAGAGGCAGTGGAAAGGTCAGTAGTTGGCACCGAGGAGCCCAGGGGGATGGAACGGGAAGCTGGAGACGGCCGCAAAAAGCTGCTCGAAAAGGTGCTTGTCGATGACGACAGAGGAAAGTACGAAGAGTTCAGGAAGGCTGATGTTGAAGAAGACAGCAGGCCGTCTTCTCCTCTATGGCTTTTTCGAGAGGTACTCGGGGTGGGGATTGGTGGAGTTGGCATTGCCATTGTGGGTATATTCTGGGAATTCATTGTTTTAGGGTCGAATCTCTATTCATTAACTCTTGCCCTCTATCTTTCTTTTTATCTTTTTTATCTTTTCTATCGTTATTTTTTCCCTCTCTTCTCTAGGTTGACTTCGTTGTCAGAGTCGGTGCGCAACGAGTTGCTCAAAATGCTACCCCCTCATCGATCGCAGGACCGTCAGCTACAAGAGACCGTAAAATACATGGCACACACATTTCGGGTATGGCAACATCAGGACAAATGAATGAGGTAATTCCCTCCAAAAGTAAGAAAAATACAGGCGGCGTGAGAAGAAGGCGAGGACGATATTCTGTCTGCAGGAACTTACGTCTTTCGTTTCCTCGAAGCTCTCTCCTCTCGCTCGCAGAGTGCAAAAAGTCTTGGGTGCAGGTCTTGGACGACGTTACCCCTCTGAACGGTATGCTTTTTTAAACCCTGTTTCGTGGAAGCGGCAACGAAGTCAAATAAACGGAATTCCCTGCCGACGTCCTGATGAAAAGATGTTTAGAGTAAAGTAGCACAATAAGTATGTAGCAGAGCAGTCTCAGTGTAGAGTTGTTTTTGCTCTCAATCTTGAGCTGAGAGGAGCTCCACTGGCAATTCGGTAGGTCGTTGTTCGTTGCGCTGGCTGGCACTGCCAACTCCCCTCGGTTGCGGTTTAGCGTGAAGAACCTGTGTTTAGCCACACGCTCCCCCCTGCCATCGATCTGCAAACCCTGAACAGTTTGCGTAAAGACCCTGACAAAACAAACTTTGATTCCCTAGATTTCCAATTTGCGGATTTTGAACGCGGAATATATTCAAAGGAAACAACGCATAGGCACCTTTCCCTTCAAAATAAAGCATTAAAGAATCTGGTCAATCAAAAGCAATGTCAATATAAACTGTGCTGCTGGCCGGAAAAAACGAAATGCACATGTTTCTGTGCGACCCCCAAAAAAACCGCATTACTTGGCTGCATGGAGAGACTTTGATAGAGAGTGACTAAGCTTTTTCGATGACGTGCACTATGTAGGGATTGTGGTATCAGGAAGGTGGTCTCGTGCCTCAGAGCTACATGTATTCACAACGCCCACCAACAGACGTTATGAGGATGTAACTCCGCTACATGAGACTCCACTCTCAATTGTCGGTAAATTATTTCATTAAATACTCTCGTCTACTATCCGCAATGATTGTAGAAGTATAGCGTCGTGAAAATCTAGTCGTATTGAGAAATTACATGTCTGGATAAGTCCAATATATGCACATAGAGGACGACAATTAAGCGACGCTCTATCCAATATTAAAATCCTCTCTGTGGTTAAACAGTCTAAACCACTAAGTTTTAGAATCACCTCCGAATGTTGAGCCCATATCCCTTGGTTCGGCCTATTTCTACATTCTAGCATACATATAGTTGCTACATAATATATACAGACGGGGTCTAGCGGACAAAAAAATTGGCTTGTCTATTAATCATGGGGTCTCACTCGCGCCAAGCTCCATTGATGCGATGATACCTAGATACTCTATGATATACATGTACTATGGTAAGACTCAGCCCATTCAAAATCCTAGTGTATTATGCGTCAGACTTTAAACTACATGTATATACATGTATCTAGACGCAAATATATAGACGTACGTCTTCCCTAGCCATCTGGACATGCAGTACAACCGCCGCAGAATGATCCTCTACTTGTGCGAAGATCTAGACAATGTTAATATATAATGCCGGCCATGATATAACTATATGGTCAAACCCTCCGTTAAAATTCGTTTAGGAAAACTCTCTCTTTGATTTTATGGAGGGTTAGGTTCATTTCACTGCTAAAGAGATCGACTGGTGGCGTTACTCGCCTTTTGGCGGCATACATGTAGCTTTCGAACCGCTCCTGCGCTTAAGACCGGTCCACATACGTACAGCACAAGTTCCACAGTATATACACCACATGTAGTGTATACATGTAAGTATAGTACCGGCATGCGAATTTAACGTTTGCCTGAGCTTACATGTATGTACAAGTTCTCCCCCAGATTTCTCACTCGATCTATCATCTGACAACCGAGCACTATAAATTCACCTTCACTTTCGAAGTCTACTTCATGTACGTTTTACATTTATATTATCCATCATCGATTATCAGACATACTATCCCTTACCTCGTGTGTGTGTGTGTGAAGTCATTTGAATTGTTTCTAGGTACAATCATCGCACGAAGTATAAACTATGGCGTCCCCAATGCAAGATCCCCAATTATAGTACATAACTATGGTACGCTACCAACCGCACTCCTCTTACAAGGTTGATGACTAAGGAACCCCCCGCCCAAGAAAAAAGGAGAAAAATAAAGATGACACAAAGGAAAAGAGCGTAACCAAAGAAAAAAAATCACAATATCCCCAAAACCCCAGCTGTAGTGGCTATGGTATGCCACCAACCGCACATCCCCTCGAAGGGCAGACGGTGGGGGGTGAAAGGTTTGCCGACCTGGGTCCGAAGGGGAACACGACGGTTTGGAGGAGGAGGAGGAGGAGGAGGAGGGACCCTGTATGAAAGGGCTCCCAGTTCCTATCCCTTACCTCATGACCTGCTGAATTATATAGTTCTTTCTAGGTATCCAAATGCGATATGGCGACTTATATCTCTACCGACCCTAGGCTCTTCCATCACAAATTATAACCTTAAATTCAAAGTAAGTTAACGTGCCTCAATTCCAGAAACTATTCTGCGCGATCGAGGATTAATGGCAAACCGTGGAACAGACACGAGCAGGTATAATTTAGCTACCGTAGCTTAGGGTTGGTCGAGGCGATGGTGCGGACACCAGCTACAGGTGGATTCTGGAAAATTAAGCCTCTCGATCTCGGAACCTTTCGTATATGTATGGGGTAAAGAAATGAAGAAGAAAAAACCACTAAACAAACGAATATTCGACAAATCCTGTATGGAAAGGGCGGCTGTCCTCTGTGGGTACATCCATAACAGAAGGGAAAGAATCAAATGGGTTTATAGTTAGCCCCCCAATCACTCAACCCTAACTAACCCTAACTAACTAATCACTAACCCTAACTACCGCCTACATATATACATGTATACTAACAGAAGAGACTATATGTATGGTACCCCGAAGTTACCTAAGTTCATATGTCTCCTGGTGGTACCACCGGTACAGGCCCTAGTACTCAATGACTACATAAGGACCGGGTGGTTGAGAGTATGTATATGTATTCTCTTGCTGTAGGAACGCCAGGCTGACACTGCCAAGTTTCATGGCTTAATTATATAATTATGGATATATACGAGCTTTCGTATCCTATTACTAATAGGAAGTACGATTTCAAGCTAGACGTAAACATTAGAAAGTGCAAATTTTTTTGAATCGCCAAGAACCATCGTAATTGGAACAACACATTTCATGCGCAGGCTATCTAAAGCTGACAAGATTAAGGCTGAGCAGAGAACACATCTCCAGAAACTCACAACCTTCCAAAGATTCGCTCCCATTTTTATTGTCAGTCGATTACACTCGGAATACAGAATACACATCTTTAAAATGCCTAGGAGGAAACGAGGTGCACACAATTGCAATGATCCTACTCAAACGCTTTCGAAGATATTCACAGAGATATCATCCTTTTCAAGAGCCCGGCATTGGCTCTGATGGTGGGACTATTGTGTGCCAGCTGGGGGTTCAGAGCGCTTCCAAAGGTCCTAGCAGCAGATTCGGCAGACAATAGCAAGGATGACAGAAGCAATACATTTCAAGTCCTTGCAGATGGCACCCAAGATCTTGCAGCCCTTATAGGGCTCTTTGCTACCGACAGCGTAGAGCGGTATGCCGTTGATTATTCAAGAGGCTATCTCTCAGTGGCTGTGGCAACATGCTCTCTGCTCGGGATTCTGGGTTACGTTCGAGCTCTTGTTAAGCTAGCAATGGGCTCGAGATCATGCCAACATTCCGCATTTCCCACAGGTAAAGCATCTTCTTTATCGTAGATAACACAGTTGTAAAAACACTAAACCTAGATAGCACCTGTACGTTCTGCCCTGGGTGTTGCCGAATTAGATAGACTTCCGAAAGACGAACTTTATACCGTCACCTATATCTCGAGACGACATACAAAAACGGAGGATGGAGGGGAAGCTGTATCTTTCACGGTGGCCAAAAAAATTAAACCACACAGAGGATTCGTTTTTACCGATTAAGTTTGTGAAAGATAGTTGGTTTTACCGTGCGCACCCAAATGACGATTGGTCTTTAACCTATATTGGTAGACACTTGAGTGGGCGGAACGTTTTAGTCTATCTTACGACTTGGGGATGTCTACTGCTTACAGCAGCTGCAACGAGTTTCCTCATAATTCCACTTTCTAAAAACACGGGCCCGACATGGAGCGGTATAATGGGATCATATGGGTTATTTGTTTCCCTAGCATCTTCTTCAGTATTATGGTCTTATGTTTATATAAGAGAGCAATTTCCCGCCACGACGGTCAACCACGAGTACGAGCTGAATACCATGCCACGACGATTAGATCATTTTGCCATTATACAACACCCAGTAATATCAGAAAGACATTTATTGACAATATGCGATCTTCATGCCATCGATGGAACGTTACGGCGGATCTGTAAATTTATATCATTCCTGATGTCAGCGACGATATCTCTTGGGTACATACATATGCAGTATACTAATAGTTATAGTTTAGTGCTTACGATTTAATTTGCATGCAGATATATCTGTCAATATACTCGCTTGTCAAATATGTATTTGCCCAACCAGCAAAACACACCAAAAATCGAGGTTTTCAACAACTCATAAAAGGTCCCATAGTTATACCAAAACTGCAACGACCAAGTATAGTATAATTTTGATAAGGGAGATTCATGCTTCAAATTCTTGGCCTAATTGAGATACTGGTAAAGGTGGAGAGGAAAGCAAGAAAAGGGCTTTTAAGACACCCTTCGCCTCGTTCTTTATGGATATGGCCAAAAAGTGGCCTGTAGAGTCTTTCAGGTGTCTAGATAAAAGATGCATAATTTTAGGTGAGGTGGGAAAGATCTCGAGATTCTGTGTGTTTTGCTGGTTGCGCAAATACATACTTGATATGCGAGTATAGAGATAAGAAAGCCCACGGCATTTCAAGCTGCCTGGTGGCTCGGAGCTCAAACGATCCTGGCTTGCTTTAGGGTGGCGGTCTGGATATGGGACCCGAAATTCGATGACTACCAACGTTTCCTCCTAGAGACCAGGGATCTAGACTGCTGTAATCCAGGATTTCGGAAAATCGAAGCACAGGACCTTGTCATAATCCATTTTCCACTTCTCAAAGAAGACAGGTCACTGGATTTCCCTGTCACACTACTACGTCGACTTGAGGGAGTGTCTGCTCCTTCTTTATTGAAACAAATGAATAATCTTGTTAGTGGCGAAGGGGTACCGGATATTATTAACCGGATTGGGTCGCCGGCTCGAGCTCGAGCTCGCATAAAAACATGGCGTATTGCACCGAAGTATTTTTCCATGTGGCTTGGAATGCTAAGTGGAGACTGGGAAAGAGTTAGAAATCCCAAGCCTGGTTATAATTACGGCTGTCTGATTACGATCATTGGCGGTGATTGTTCTTGGGGGGCCACAGACGGACAGATTATGCTTTTACCGTTCAGCGAAATTCCGGATCGAGTAAACATGTGTTTTATAACGTCTGGCAACTCTCCTGCTAGAATAACCTACATACGCCATCCCATGCGCGGGAGGAGTTCATGGCCATGTTATGGACCACAAGAATATGATCTTTTAATAGAATATCATCAGCCAATATCCACCGATACCCATAATCCAAGAGAACTTATGGAGGATCTTAGTTCAGTTATCGCAAAAATGGGGCAGCGGTAGAAGAGGGGGAGTGGGGAGACTACCACTACCGATCGTCCATCAATTTCTGAAAATGGTAAAGAAGGAGGAGGAGGAGGAGGAGGAGGAGGAGGAGAAGCAGAAGCAGAAGCAGAAGCAGAAGCAGAAGCAGAAGCAGAAGCAGAAGCAGAAGCAGAAGCAGAAGCAGAAGGGGGAGAATCAATAAAAGAAGTTACTACTGAGATCGAAGGACCGGACGGTATGCCTTCAACGGAACCTACGTTCACCCCAGATCGAAGGAGCATCTCCAGCAACCACTCAGAACATCCACAGCCAGCCCTGGATTTTGACTTGGGTAAATGTTATTGTCGGGCCACGGTATTGATTGTAGAAGGAATGGGTGGAAGAGAGAAAGGGGAGACCAGTCTGGGTTGCGAAAGATACTTACATATACATGTAGTTTCGGAGAAATTGGTTGCCACGGCATTTTGTATTCTCGAGCGCTTCTCGAGCGCTTCACTTGCTAGGTTTCGTTGATCAGTATATGTAGGTATGTAAGTATGTATGTACATGTACATGTAGAATCGTACTAGGACTTTTGAGTAGCACCTACAAGTACCTTTACATGATCTGTGGGTCATAGAACTCGTCTGTAGTTCCCTTTACTATAGGTATATATCTGGTATATGATCATTTTAAAATACCCAGAGTCGAGTAACAATAGCCATAAATTCGAGTGATATAAATGAAGATCCATGTTGTTTGGGGCTCGTTGCTGGCAAGTCGACGCGCCAAGCCCGAGTGACAAGATGTGAGTCGCCTGTCTATTAGGATCCGGCAGCAGTTGACCGTGCCTGGCCATTGTTTTCGTTATCAAACAAGTGTTAATTAGCCGCACGTATGTGCTAAAGAGAGAATAACTACATGTATGTACTCTATATCTATTTGATATTGTATCCAGTAAATACCATGACGGAATATCCCCCGGCCCTAGAATAGTTGACTAAGCATGCATGTCATGCCTGTGGCTTTTTCGCGCCTCGCGTTCCCATCCCACAACACCATCAAGAGCCCCAGCCTTCTTCTCAAGGTACACACTCGTCTACGTCCCTTATTGTCCAGTAATCACCACCGCTCACCATCCATCTCGCCATTCATATTCATCCATCAGTCCATCCGTCCATCCATCGGCCAGGTCCCGACAGCCTCACACTCTCGCTCCCCTACAATGGACCGCTCCCGCTCGCGCTCCCCCTCCCGTGGCCGCTCTCGCACACGTTCGGTTTCACCACCACGCGGCGGCCGCTCCTTCTCTCCCCGATCTCGCACACGCTCAATTTCCCGATCCCGCAGTAGAACCCACTCGCCCAGTCAGAGGTCTCGGTCTCCGACTAGGAGTAGGAGCAGGAGTGCCGGTAGCAGAAGGAGCTACACAAAAAGCCCCAGCCCGGGATTCCAGAGCTCTAAGGTGAGTTTGTGTTTGATCGATGGAGAAGGCCTTGGTCGGCTTTGACGGATGGCGATAGGGTTTGCTAATTGATGGATTACGCAGATTGTCATCGAGAAATTGACAAAGAATGTCACCGAAGCCCACATCTCGGAGATCTTTTCGGCATACGGGGACATCAAAGCAGTAGACATGCCTGTCAACCGTCAATGTAAGTTCTTCCATTTCTACCTTTTACTTCTAAAAGCCCTGATACTAATCCCAACTTCTCGCTAGTCTTCACAAATCGTGGTCTCTGTTATCTCGTCTACAACTCTCCCTCCTCCGCCCAAGCCGCAATAGCACACATGCACGAAGGGCAACTTGACGGAGCCACCATCAACGTCTCCATAGTACTTCCGCGCCGCGCCGCAATCTCTCCGCCTGCTGGCCCGCCGCCCCGTCGCGGCGCCGGTAGCAATCGCTTCCGTTCTCCCCCTCCCGCACGCCGCAGCGGGGGTGCTCCCGTCGCTTCCGCCCCTCCCCGCGCGTTCCCGCGCGGCGGTGACTCCTACCGGGGCGCCGCAGCTGGAGACTCATACCGGCCGCGATCCAGATCTAGATCGCCAACGTACTCCAGCAGGAGCAGGAGCCGGAGCCCCTCAAGAAGCCGCTCTAGAAGCCCCTATAGAAGACGCGGCGGCGACAGCGGAAGGGCAAGGAGTCGCGGAAGAGGCGGCGGCGGCGGTGGTGGTGGTGGCAGAGATTACAGTCCACCACCTAGGTCGGGTGGGAGATATACTGGTGGTGGTGGTGGTGGCGGAGGAGGAGGAGCAGCAAGAAGGAGAAGAAGCCCAAGCTACAGCTCGTACAGCACCAGGAGTGACTCCCGGAGCAGAAGCCCGAGAAGACGACGCAGCCGGAGCCGGAGCCCTAGGGTTAGGGGTGGAGGCGGAAGGAGACGCTAGAAGAGGAGAAGGGGGGGGGCGATTCGTGAGAAACTGCCCTGCGAGGAATATTTTAAAAATGGAAAGCTGGAGGAAAAATAATGACTATGGAAAATTAAATGTTTTTTACCCCCCCTTCTTTTTCTTTGCGTTTTTTTTTTTTTTTTTGCCGGGCTTTGGCTTTTTTTTTTTTCGTGGTGAGCGCGCGGGGTGTGTGTGTGTGTGTGTGTGTGTGTGTGTGTGTGTGTGTGTCGTTCTATTCGGTATTTCCTTATATCTAAGCTTGATATTCCTATTTTCTGCCTTCTTTGCTCGCTGTATACTAAACTATAACTCAATTAAATACGAGTAAATTTACGCTTTCTTAAGGGGTGTGCGAGCCCAGTGCCACTCGAAATGTGTATGAGCGGTTGGATTTTGACGGTGATAGGCGCTTTCTCGATCTACAATATGGAGTGCATAACTGCTAAACCATGCTGCCTCACGAGTCTAACGAGGGACTACGTGTACTCACCGGATCTGACTCGATCGTAGGGTTAGGGATGGCATCACCGTTGATGGCAGGTTTGGTGAACCCTGGGGGGAAATACTCGCAGTATTAAGTGGACGACTTCTGTCCTAGCAATTATTATAAGGCCCAGCTAGGACTGTAACGGATTACTAAGACTAATATCACAATTGACTCCCCAGGCCGGGCGAACAATCAGTCCTGGGTGGTAGAACATACATCGGGTGGTAACTCGAGAAGTCTCCTCAACTATGGTCTCTTTTTCTTGACCCAATCAATCCTTTCATTACCACAGCTGTCTGAGGGATGCGTATTGGGCGGGTTCAGGCCGCGCTAGCAGCCTTGGCAAAAGAGAGTCAATGATCTATCTGGCGCCGCCGACCACAATCCGCCGCAGAACCACACATCAAGGCAACGCAACGACTCCAGATCTACCCCCCCCCCCCCCCCCAGGAGCGTTTTGAATCGAGAATCATGTCACGGCCTAACGTCCTCCACCACGTTATCCCCCACGAGTGACCACTCATGTCTCTGCCAGTGAGGGGGGGGGGGGAGGACCCCTGGCAGTCCGGGTAATTTCATGCACGGGCCTGTCTTGGTTACATCATAGCGTGTGTATGTGCTGTGTGTGTGTCCCAGTCCAGGTCGCTGTCGTCGTCGTATCACCACCAAGCACATGCTGTTTCACCAATCCCGCCATACAGGGAAAATCCGGGAAACTCTCAGCTCTTTCTTCTAATACATAGACGGCCAGATTGCCTTTTCTTCCCTTTCCTTCTTTTCTTTACTTTCATCATTCAGAGAGAAGAAAAGAAAAAAATCACTATACACCAGAATTTGGAAAAAAAAAAAAAGATAGAGACAACAATTGATCATGCCGGACTCCTCGGACTCGGACTCGGACGTGCAGGTCTCTGATGCAATCGCTAACGTTTCTGACAATTTGGGCGTGGAATACGTCATCTCTTTCCGTTTCGACGGGGCAGGTACTCGATAGCTCACTCTTTCAGCTTCATGGGCGAGAAATGCTGATAGTTGGAGCAGATAAGCAGAAAGTCGAAGCCCAGTTCGAGAAGCTCATTGCAGCTCTCGACGGCGTAGGACTCCGTACCGAAGTTCGGGACGGTGCTAATGGTAATGTTTTGGTGTTCGTGAGGGTCCGGTCGGAGCAGAAGCTTGTTGGCGAGGTCTACCGATCTAGGTATGCGTGTGGAGGGAGTCCGGTTGTAGTTGGACGAGTGCTAACGGCGTGTGGTCACGTAGGGTGAAGGATTGGCTTCACGGTGTTAGGTCGGCCGCGCCGGATAAGGAGACCCAGCGATCTTTGGATAAGGAGCCATTGACAGAGGCGGAGAGGTTGAGGATTGTCTGGCAACTTATCACCCTGCCAGATAGCGAGGGGGGTGCAGGGATCACTCCGAAGCAGGGTCAGTGGGACTTGGTGGAGAGCGTGTTCCCACTTCATGATCATGAATTCAATAAGGTGAGATGCCACAGCTATTACTTTTGCGGCGATTTTGAGGCTGATGGATGCTAGGCATGGATGAAACGTTGGTCGACAACTTGGACCATCGGCCCGGAGGAGCTGGGAAAGCTTCGTGATCGGTTTGGTGAGAAGGTGGCATTCTACTTTGCCTTTCTTCAATCCTACCTTTCGTTTCTTATTATCGCTGCGGCTATTGGTGCAGGTGCATTTTTCCTCTTGCCTGCATACTCTCTCACATTTGCAATCACAAACTGCCTTTGGAGTGTGATTTTTGTCGAGTACTGGAAGCGCCAAGAAGTAGATCTCGCGGTCCGCTGGGGCGTCCGCAATGTCTCTTCTCTCCAGAACCGCCGTGCCCAGTTCAAGCACCACAAGGAAATCGAGGATCCTATCACCGGGGAAGTTGTAAAGTTCTTCCCCGCCTGGCATAGACTCGCCCGTCAGGCCCTCCAGATCCCATTCGCTCTTGGAGCAAGCTGTCTGCTCTCTGCGCTTTATGCATGTGTCTTCGCGATCGAGATCTTCCTCACAGAGGTGTATAACGGCCCTTTTAAGGCCGTTCTCGTCTTCCTACCCACTGTTCTGCTCTCTGTTTTTGTACCGGTTCTTACGTCCGTGCTCACTGGTATTGCAACAAAGCTCACCGAATTTGAGAACTACGAGAATCAGAGCGGATACGAAGCAGCAATGACACAGAAGACCTTCGTCTTTAACTTTATCTGTTCATATGTTCCATTGTTTCTGACCGCGTTCGTTTATGTGCCATTCGGGAATCTTATTGTACCTCATCTCGATGTGTTCAACCTCACAACCCCCGAAATCACCACCGAAAGTTTCCTGGACGACAAGCCTATCGACTCCTTCCAAATCAACCCGGATCGTCTCAAGAAACAAGTTATTTACTTCACTGTAACCGCACAGATTGTCAACCTTGCACTCGAGACTATTGTCCCCTTCGCTAAACGCAAGGTCTTCCGCAAAGTCAAGAAGTACCAGAACGCCCGCAACGGTGTTGCCAAAAAAGCAAGCCACGACACCCCCGCCGAGGCCGCATTCCTCAAGCGCATCCGCCATGAGTCCGAGCTTGAGCATTACGATGTGCACACCGATCTCCGCGAGATGGTCATGCAATTCGGCTACCTTACCCTCTTCTCCCCTGTTTGGCCGCTTGCAAGCGTCTCGTTCCTCATCAACAACTGGATTGAACTCCGCTCCGACGCCGCCAAGATCTGTGTCGAGATGAAGCGCCCTGTTCCTCACCGTGCGGACACCATCGGACCATGGCTCAACAACCTTGGGTTTTTGGCGTGGATGGGCTCCATCTCCTCTGCTGCCCTTATCTACCTTTTCTCCGACTCTACCAACGGAACCCCGCACTCACTCACCCTGTACGGTGTCCTCGCGTCCATCATCTTTAGCGAGCATATTTACTTTGCAACCGCCTATGCCGTTAGACTAGCAATGAGCAAACTCGAGTCTCCCGGCCTACAACAGGAACGCCGTGAACGGTTCCTGGTCAGACGCAGGTTCTTGCAGGAGAGCTTGGGCGTCGATGAAGAGACTGAGTTCAACAGCGAGAAGGTTTCGTTCGGGAAGAGAGCTGAGGGAACATCGACCGAGGAGGAGATGTTCTGGGATAGACAGCAGGGCCCGAAGGAGTGTCTGGATGCGGGTAAGGAGATCATCAGGGGTGTACTGGAGAAGAAGGACCAGTAGTGGTGTGTTGAAGGGGTGGATGTAATTTTATTACTCTGGGGACGTTTTTTTTTTTTTTTTGAATACCTTGGGTGGCGACACGCTCTCTCTCTTTTGTTTCTTCTGTCAAATTGCGAGTAGTGGGGTTGGGATCGGGGGGGAGGAAGGGTAGTTGTGGTTATTGGGAGAATGATTTATCTTTTTTCTACTCTTTACGCAAGCGTTGTGGAAAAAAGACAAGAGCTCCTGTTGTATTCTTGGTTAGGTTATACTAGTCACAAATACTCCGTAGCCAGTAAAGCGCTGAATAAATTGGCCCGCCTAGTAATTTGTTTGATTGACCGGAGGAGGAGGAGGCCATGCTAGTTCCTGGGATGCCATACCTGATGCCTGACAAAACGAATAATCACTACACTCTGCACGCAGGGGGACAAGTTATGTAGCTTCTTTGCACCCGTAGGGCTTAAGTCAAATAGACCTCATTCCCACGACAAGCGTGATAACAATGGACCCAGTTGAACCCTCAGATAAAAGTTGCTTCACAAGCAGGGTGGTGTTGATCTTTGAATGAGGGGCTAAGGGTAGAACGATGAGAGATAGTGGGGAGCATATTTCAGAGGTTACGGCGATTGTATACGGCCGTAAAGGAAAGTGGGGAGTAAGTTCTTGGTTAGTGTAAGGGCTCGTAGCGGTGATGGATTTTGCTCAATGGTGTAGAATTATTAAAGGTATTGATTACATGTATATTTATTTAATTAAAAAGAAAAAGATTATAACCCGCCACGACAAAAGACTTACGCTCGCCAGGCTGCTTCTTCTCATCCAAGGGTCCCAATCCAAGGTTGAGGGGGTCGGGAATCGAACTGCTAACCTCCCATCATCGGTACTAGTCGCTGAGTTACCATACTCTTTCCCACTCCAGTCGGTTAGACTCAAAGTGTGAGATACGAAAGTATCTGAACCACTAGGCTGCTCTTACCACAAAGAAACAGTGCGTGTTTTCGGCTTTTGGACCTCAGATGGCCTTTGCTTCGCGTTCGGCGCTAGCTTGGCATTTCGGCGCGGGATGAGGACGACGCCGCGTACATATAATGGAGGTGCCGGGGCGTTCTACGAGGGTTGGCTTTTGCATTCTACTTGCGTCTCTACACTTAACACGTGGTAAAGACTCGCTTATTCTAACACACACCCCACCGCCTCGCGACCTCCGACTCTTCTACATATCTCTAAATTGTATCGAGTGATACCCCATGATCCGTCACCCCACCACCCCACCATCCCACCATCCCACCTCTCTCTACCACCCCACATTCCGTAACCAACAACATCCATCTTCACCAACCACCTCCGCTCCCTCCTACTACGTGCGCCATATGATCTTACTCCGGCGAAAACCTAACCCACAGAAATAGAATACTAATCTACAAACTTAGTATATACAGCCCAGAGCTATTATATAGCGATCGACATACAATATAGCAATCAGCGCTCAGACCCTACCCACCTCCAAGACACCGCGAGTGACATCCCGTGCGCCAAGTCCTCGCCCTCGCCCTCGCCCTCGCCCCCTCCTCGCTCCACCACCGCCCCACCATCGCCAAGATTGCGAGTTCGGGATCTCACCTGCGCTGATATCTGAGATCTCGGGCGGCCGGGCCTGTTTTATGTTCGGAAAAACAGTGCTCTGTGCCTGGTTGATGGTGGCGCGGTCTGGTCTGGCTTGGTCGTCGGGGACCAGTCCGGCTTCTGTTGGCACTGTTAGGCGGCGTCAATTTCCCGTGCTGTTGGATCGGCGGGATTGACATCTTGGCTGGTTTCTCATCTTATTCAAGAACTCTTTCAAAGATACGTATAGGTGGTGTAGCAAGCACTCGGCACTCCCCATCTCCCCGCGGCTCAGCAGTAGGTATTATGATGAAGTAGATATATTTTGCATCTAGAGCTACATATAAAAAAAAAGTATAAAGACCATGTAAGCTATAGGCTTAAAAAACTGCTGATTACTCCGACAAAAGACTACACCGCTCCACCTCCCCCAAAACACCCAATCTAGCTTTGCGCAGCAAAGTATATACAAAATTATAGCAAAACAATGAAAATTAAGCGCATTTTCCGCTCTGGCAGGTTAAATCGTCCGAGCAATCGTTCTCGGTCGAGCAGCTAGCGCCCGCACAGTGGCCGGGCCATGAGCAGGTAGCTCCGCCTGTTGGTTGAGATTTCCTGGTGGATGTGACGAGAGTTGTGGGAGACGGAGATCCAGCACGAGAAGTAGGGGAAGATGCTACGCTAGTAGGGGACGATGAGCTACCGACGAAGATATCGTTCTGGGCACCGTTGGAGAAACCCCATACTGAGTTGTATGAGGGCTTGTGTGTGTAAATACCATCGTACTCGACGTTTGAGTCGGCGTTGGCCCAGTACATTGGCTGCTTAGGACCCGAGACACATCCGCCATTGGGGCAATATTTTGGCGGCTGACCTGCACCTACCGACTTGGTGGAGGTTGACCCAGTGATAGTGCAGTCAAAACCGGTCATGTACATCTCGTCGGCACTGGCTTGTCCCTGCCAGAACCATGCACAGATACACTTTCCGTTCGGGCATTCCGGCATATCCGCTGGCACATCGAAAGAAGTGTGAAGGTTGTCAACGCAATCAGTGTTGACTGAGAAGACCGTAAAGTCCGATGGGTTGACAGACGCAGCAGAGTCCTTATATGCGATTGCAAGACCACACCCAAGGATCTCTGAGTTATCGATAGGGGTGCCGGCATGGTAAGAAGGGATATCGTCGGGGCAGGCAGTGGAGCCGTCACCAGCGTTCCCGTATGAAGTGAACTGTTTGTTGCAGGAGAGTTCTAGTGAAACTGAGCCACCAGCGGGGAGTTCCATCACTTCACCAGTGGATTTTCCAATGTTACCTGCGTATAATAAGTTAGGTTTCAATAATCTTATATTAATGATGTAGGGTATATGTACCGTGGAACCACCAGTTATTGAACGATTGACCGCTCAAAGGTTCGACAAGAGTGTAGCCATCACCATCGAAATCGTAGGCAGAAGGGTGGAAAAGTCCCATATGACCGAATGCAGTCGGGATCAAGGCAAGAATAAGTGCTTTGCTGAACATTTTGTATGTTTGTTGTAGTATGGCGGTCTTAAAAAGTTGCTTAAAGATTGGAATGAAAAAAACGTCCGGCGAGGTTTTTTTGTTTGGGAAAGAATGAATAAATCAAAGAAGGAATGACTGACTTGCAGTTCGATGTTGAAGATATTGCTGGTTGTGGTTGAGTCGGAGGAATAGAAGGAAAGAGGCCTCTTATATCATAGTAAAAAAAAAGAATTAGCAGTAGAACGAGGTTCACACACTGATAGGCCATGACTTTGACTTAGAACTGTGTGTTACTCCCTCGTGCAGCTAGCGCCCCTGAAATCTAGATTTTAAGAAACACAAAGTTTTGCCTCCTGCATATTTCAGCAGTTACTCGACATTGGGTAGGTTACGTCGAACATCTGATCCCGAGCGCCCCAATTGTAGGGATCATTACCGGCATGGACGATGCTCGGATGTTATGACAAACCAACTAACCAGCCAAACCCGGAAGCTATCAGCTTCCTCGCAGCTGAATGCGGCGCCACAAGTGAAAAAAAAAAACCCCCCCGAAGCCGAGCATCCCCCTGCCGCATTCAATAGTGCGACTTCAACTCTTGGCTTTTTTCTTCTTGGATTTGCGTTCTCAGAGTGCACGTCCCATCCATAAATCATCTCCGGGAGTTGAGTTTTTTACTCAGAACCTGGAAATGATTCTTGGGGGGGATGGGATTACTGGTATTGGTAGTCTTCGGCGTTTGATGGGCGCGTATCCAAGGAAAGCTGACTTCCTTATGATTGATTAGAAAGTATTCCGAGTTAAATTCGAGCTTAAACGATAGGTATACGGGACGGGATGTATCCTGGATATGTGATGAAAACGGTACCTGAACTATTCTGCACTTGGACAGCTGCCTTCATCCTGGCAAATCAACAGCTGTTATTTTGCTAGCGGGCCAATGATGATGCAGGAACAGAACCTCTTGACATATGCACTCAAAGGAGGTTCTCGCTTCCTGAAACGGATTGCGCTCTTGGCCCTTTCTACGAATCTTCTTGCCAAAAGAGGACCACAGAAAGGAAAAAGTAAACTTCTTCTCATGCCTTGCATGAAGAGAGTGCATACATCTCGTAATCCATAGAGAATTCAGGTACCGTTTCATGATTCGGTACGTATCTTTTCTTCCCGACCCGTCACACTGGCACCTACTCTAAATCCTTTTGACTCCGAGCTACCGAAACCAAAGGCGTTTAAGGTGTTTCAAAAACCCCTCTCCATGTCCTGGTCACTCGATACGAGCGCCACGTTCCAATCCAGCCTTATCTACTCTCCTCGGCTGTATCCGACCTTAAAGATGGAAGGCAGTTCCGCTATTTGCTGCAGGTAAGAACCTATTGTAACGATATCATAGGCAGATCTAAAGTTGATACCCGCGCGCGCGAAGAGTTGCTGCTGGGTTTTTAGGCTTCTGCGCGGCGCAACGAGGGATAAAAAAAAGATCTCGCTCTAACTTTTTTCGATGAGTGAGACATGCATTTTCCTGTTTTGTGAAGAAATGGGCAAAAAACCATTGTGCCGCATAGAATAAGCATAATACCCTCACGGGTATGCAATGGGGTGGAAACTGCCAGGTCTAGCAGGCGATCTTCACTAATCAACACAGTCTAAGAGTAGTAGGAAGACTTAAGCCTAGAGATGTTGGTACTAGTGATTGGGGTTGACTTTCGGTAACTTCGGCTTACGGCCTATAATCGACCCGGCAATACTTTCCTCCTGACCAGTGAATCACAGGGCGTCACTCGGTCTATGTTTACCTACGTATACGCGCATACAAGATAGTGTAAATGAGCTTATTTTTAACTCCTTGGTTGATTTGTGAGGAGGATTAGAACTCAGTAGATAAAGTGGGGAAGAGATTTGCTTCTTTCTTGCCGCTAAGGACCTTATTTCCACAGTTCCTTTTCGCTACCAGTGGAGGAATCCGGGATACATTATGATTCAAGTTTCCGCGGTAGTGATGATGGATTACCGCTGAAACATAACTTGGTGATATTGGGTGGACCGGCTGTTTGTAGTCCACTCTGTGAGGCTGAAAGTGCAAGTGCAGGAAGCCAATAGTACTTGATATTCCAATCAACCAGTGTGATTTCCAACCTCTGTGTGACGTGGTGCTTTGTCTCCCCAGTGCTGCGATGTCAGAGGACGGGGGGACGAAATTGGAAGAATACCTGAAGGGTTAAAAGTAATAAAGATCTTGATCTGGTCCAGCCACGCATTATTTTCTTTCCTAGTCTGTCCACATCCAACGGCTGTCGTTGTTGTGATTGGCCGCTAGTACGAGCGTAATGTTGCAGATTTAACGTTTCTTGCCGCTTTGGGAGGCAGTTATTAGGTTGTCCCCGGGGCGATGATGATGCGCTGCATCCCGGTCAATTGAACTTTACCACCCCATCGATTCCCCCACGTGAAAGGGGTGTAGCGATAAAGATAACGCCGATTGTGATTTATCGAAGACCTGCGTTTCCTAGGTGTACAGTCGCTCACCTAGTGACGGCGGATCCTGTCTGGTGGTTGTGTTTGCAGTAATTTACCCTTGGCGTCCCAAACTTAGCTCTGCTATTGGCCTCAAATCCCTGACCGCCGTCAGACAGGATCCGCCTTCACCCCGTAAGTGACTGTACCTACATTTGTTCCTGCCTACATTACACTCGTTCCTGCCATGCAATTGATGGGTGTCCCTGCATGCATCTGGGGCCTCGGGAAGAACCCATTAATTTGGATTTGGATTGATGAACACATCACGAAGGGGGTGATTTAATTAAGCATAATAACACTGTACATCAGCAACTGAGGACCAAATTGAGAAGTTGGTGAATCTCCCCACAACCCCTCAGCCCCAGCTTCTTTCTAGAAGTGATCCTACTGGCGGGGTATCGGAATTAATGTTTATGAAACACGCCGGCACTGGTGGAGGTTAAGGGTGGAGTGCCTCTTGGCGTTGGACAATGTCATTAGTGTCCCCAATTATCAATTTTAGATTATAACGAGGTGGAAATACTCTTTTGACTTAGAACCTAATAAACTGATAAACAAATAATAGAAAAAACCAAGTTCTTTAACGTCAGAATGCCCCAAAGAGTACAGACCACACTCCTTGGCTGGATAGGTACACGTATGTATCTACACAATGTCATCATCAATTGGCTATAAAGGACTCCACATATTCTCTCGTTACCAGACTTTCTCTGCGCCTGCAGCAGAATGTTCCAACTGAGCACGCGACCCATGCTCTGCGTTATAATAATAACCACCAAGGAAGGGTACACAACCCGCCCAACCAGCGAGTAACAAGAGAAACCATAGCATCGCATCACATCAAAAAATAGTTATTGCACATCTAGCCGTGAGAAATAAGACACCGCTCGGCCGTCGTGGCCAACAGATAGCCGAAGAATAACGTTCTATGTAGGTACATGTAGGGTACTCTATAGACACATCTATCTTGTGCGGGAACAACATTTCAGGCCGGCGTATGAGAAGTCCACACGTCCTCCCTGCCCCGCAAGACAAGGGAGCTGCGGCCCATCGACTATGTAGAGTACCTTTTCTTGCACTTTCCCCGGGCGGGGAAGGCGCTGTACCGAGTCGAAGGGCACTCCGGAGTGGTCGTGGGAAGAAAGTGCACAGTATGAGCTGGTCTGGAGACGAGGAAGCGGGCGAGTGAGAATGAGAGGTTGAGGCTTGAATCGATGAATCGATGAGGAGATCCGCGTGGAAGAGCAGATTTTCCCGCCGGTCCGTCCGTGCCTGTTGGATTGCAATTGGAGCATCGGACATCATCTTGAATTGTTTTTCTCCGTCCAAGCTGCGGGTTGAGGATTTGGTGAAGTATCCAGTGAGCGGATAATTGGAGAAAGATACGAGTAGGTACCTATTCGGTCCCACTAATGTGTTGCGGCTTCTAGCACGATCTCTAACAGTGCTCTACGCAGCTAAGGACTTTTGTACAAGGAAAAGAAATTAATGTGTCTTAGACATTTATCAGCGCTTTGCTGGCTGCTAGTTGCGGCGAAGATCCACCACGAATGAGAGGCTATCCAACAACTATCCTGCACACACCCCACCAGCTCTGGACTCTGAAAAATTCCCCCCCTCTAATCTAGATCTCTCGGCCTTGAGTAGTCAAGTGCTTTCGACATCTGACTCCCGCGGGTTCGAGGTTGAAGCAGGATCAATCATGAACCTCAAGATTGAGGCTAGCTAGCTAGGTCTTGCCTCCCCCATCTCGAATCTACTCTCCAAGAATTCGGGAGGTATTCTACTATCTCTTTAGTTCATATCTCAAACTCTAAATCAGCTATACAATTCTTAAAATCTAGAACTCCCTTCTTCGCTCATCACCCCAGCGCCACCCGTTCATCTTAAATTAAGCCCCGGACTTGTATGCTGTGATGTTGGCAATTGGTTACCAACCCTTTGGTCCCCTTCTTCCGTTCTGTACGGGCGATTTAGGTTGTTAGAAGCTCCTTTTCCTCTTCATGCGTCCTCTAGCTTATGGAACTGAGCTTCTCTTTTATTTCCCGACAGAAAATGAAGGTAGCTTCTCTCATTTTACGTCATATCGAACTGGCATACTAAGACTTTCGTTCTGCGCGTACTTACGGAAGCACATGTAGGTATGGCAATTACACTGGAAAGAACATTACACGTATATTTTCTTCACAGGATATCACTCATCTATAGGCGGACCAGTCCAATTTAAGATATGAATATAAGCAGGTCGTATATTGAGCTCCCTTGGGCCGATGTGAGAACTTGCCTGAGATTTCTTCGATAGTTGTCGGGGCTCCCGGTGGACCGTTCGTCTTTGTGGGATAACGGGACTGCTTCTACTTAGTACAGGATGAGAGTAAATATCCAGAGTCCAGGTTGTCTGTTGTTCTTTGAAGCGTTGCCGGCCGGAGGTGCACTAGGTGTTGGTGAAGTTTCGGGACTAGTGAGTTGCTAGAAGGCTGGCGTCCGGAATCGTCGCGGTGGTGGGTCTCTGGGTGGTTTAGCTCTCTAGCTTCTTATTACCGCCGGTAAGGCCGTATATACGGACAATTTGCCTCAATCAAGAGGAATAGACCTGAAGTGGCAATCTTTTTAATCTTAGGGGTACAAGGCACCCCTAAAAGCGTAATACCCAGCTTTATGTAGATACCAGTGCCCTAACCCTAGCTTGATAACACCACTCTACTGGTCCAGCCACGCGTGAAGATATTAAGGCCTAGTATGGGAGAGGTTGGCTATTCGATTGTTTGGTTTCTGGCCATATTATTGGCGAAGCGTGATTTAAGGAGCCCGTATCCGATTTCTTTCTAGTCTTGGGTGAATCATGCATGGCTAATAACAACAATCGTCTAACCAATGAGCTGTCTACTCTATTAGGGTGGGGCAGTTGAATTGTGTTCTTGAAGCTCGCTTCTTGCTGACGTTCCTGCTAGTCATTGAGTTGTGTTGGATAATATTGATGGGGTGGTCCAGAGCAAATTTGGGGAGTATGAGCGTGGCATGCGTTTTCGTGGTGGGACTTGGGGAAATATGGTTTAGAATGCGCTTATGTTGCATTTGATTATCTTTATATAGTGGGATCTCCGAGTGGGCTAGTCATTGTGATCTAGAGATGTGCTCGCCGACGTCCTTTAAATTATGCTCCGTATTAACACGTACAATCATACATATATACATGTACCTAAGACCTGTACTACTATTAAATAAATATACCTAAGACTACTTGTAGCTTCTAAGTCTTTATGAAGTACCAGCAGCTGGATAATGAAATGCTCTTACGAGTTAGGTTAGCTAGTTTATTCTTATTTATGACAGGAAGATGTTGAGTTTTGCCGTTATTAAAAGTTTTCATGAGGGCGAGAAAGATAAAAGATGGATTCACTATACCGCACAGTCTACATGAAAAAGAATGAATTAAACAAAAAACAAAAAAATCTATATGAAAAAGAGGTCAGACTGTAGAATAACGAGTGATATTCCATGATCCTATGTCGCGCTGTCGGCGGAGTTGCCCCTTCTAGCCAACAGAGTGGTACAGTTGAAAGTGGCCCTCATAATAAATACATATAAATTGATATGAGTATACAAGCGCGGAAGACCTGAGGCTAGGCGGAGAATGCCCTTACAGGAAGATATTCAAAAGGTTTATAAAAAAGAAGTTTACGCTCATGCCGAGTACTTTGTATTTGGATCACGTCCTCAGTCTTCTTATATATCAAGTGTGCTTTAAGCCTAATCCTGATCGAGGCGGTTATTTGGCTATAGTTGAATTCGGGGAACTAGCGCTAGCGTGTATCAGGATAAAGTATATTGCTACATAAATTACGTACCTGTACGTAATTGTATACGCTGACTTGAAGCTTTGGGTTATCAGGTGGAGTGGGCCAACAGCGAGGTTGTAATTGGGATTTATTCTTTGAGGTGCGATAAGTGACCTGTAGATCGATAATCTAGATCTAGATCTAGATCGTGTATATACACCAGTAAACTAACAAAAGGTGATCAGTCTCGGGTGTTCAACCAGGGAAACTCTCACCGCCCATGTGTCAACCCGTTGTACAGACATCAACGCGCCACTACATACTCGGGTCTCCCAATATATATCTGGCTGAAGCTTAGCTTGGCGCATAGTCACTCACTCGGCCCGTTTCGAGATGCACAACCTACATGTATTTATATATAGTCCGGAGAGCCGGACCGAATTCACCTGGACCGGAGATTTTCTAATGCGCAATAATACTTCGTTTCGTGTCACCTAATAAATATGTTTTGAGGTTTACATATATCTACGGTGTTTCAATCATGTACATATATTTAAAGTCAGTTTGCGTTTTATGGTAGTGATGCATGTGCCATTAAATAAGGTTTTCCGATCGATGGAGCTCGTGAATGACTCGATCTCAGTGTACATGGACCACCAGCCTGACTCCACGAAGTGGTGAACATCATAGCGAACATAGATTACAAATCCATTCTCGAGACGATAAAAGGCGAAAAGCCTCATACTGTGGAGAACGACAGCAACGATGATCTATGGCCCAGCGTCTTGTGTATATTTATCTACATAAGAGGTCAGAACCTCGAGCACTGTTACCAGGGTATCACAACAGACAAATTGCAGAGAAAACCCCTCCCGAAAAAGCAATATATGCATATATATATTGCATCTAGAAACTCGCGGCACAGCAACAGTGCGGCTTTAACCAATAGACACTTATCATGGGATTATCCCATTCTAGCAAGCGAGACCAGATGGAACGGTATTTCGATATTCTGTGTGGGGCATGGGTATAAAGTACCCACAGATGGGGAGATTCAATTTGACCATGGATAAGGTATTTTGTGTACCCCTGAGGGTTAGGGTGGGGAGTGGGGCCTGACTTTAGGCGCAAGCGCGCAAGACTAAGTGGGGAAATATTAACCTTCAAATCTTACGCATGCTATCGAGAAAAAGGGGAACGATTAGAATAAACTGGAGAATATGAGATTAGAGACGCGTATTTCTGGTAGACATCGATTGAGTAGTAGCAGGAGACTTCACTCTGAGCTTTAATTCAGTTCATTGATCAGTTGAATTCACACTCAACTTAAACAACTGTGGGAATCCTTGTGGACATACCATGGCTTCATTTGCATCGATATTGATGCTGAATACATGTACCTAGGTGCTTTACCTAGGCTATAAGATACATATGTGCTTGGTTCGGATATGCGGGATATTCTAGCTATGTATCTAGCTACGCGCTAAAATAGCTGATCATTGACTTCATTCACTCAACAATCGTGCGACTCTATACGAAAAAGAGTATTTGATGGTCAACAATAGGCCGGAAAAGATATTATGTCTGCACTTACTAGGTTCAATACCTCCTAGTAATCTTGCCTTCTCTCTGTGGCACGTAGCTAACGCGTTAAAGCTTGGGCAATTCACATATGTAAATCCATAATCCAGCTAGATAATTGATAAATCCAGAGTTCAGGCTCTTATATACCCTGGTGGAGACGGTATCCAAATCGGTACCTATACACGACAACAAATCCAAAATCTCCGCACGCCCCTGCTGAGAACATCAATTGTTCTTAGAAAAATCCCCGGTTCAACGTCAGCTTTAGCCACGAGTGCCAGCTGCGATATGCACGCAGGACAATATATTACGTTGTTTATATCTCTTGGGCCTAATAAGCTAGCTACATAGTTTGAACTAACTGCCTTTTGTCCGAGCTACATACTTTGCAGCTAGAGGAAGCACGTTACGAGGGGAAAGCAGACCAAAAGATCCCGCAATTCCGGCAGGATAGATAAATGGCTATGGAATTCTTGGAAGCAGGCTTCACAGTATAAAACCAGCTGTATTTCCTGCGTTTAAAGAGATTCTGCACCCACATACCTAGCACCGCGCGTCGTAGTAGTTGCAAAGATGGGAATCTTGAGAGTATTATCAACTTCAGCACTTGCCATTGGAGTCGCCCAGGCACTCGTAACAAAAGATGGGAAGACTGGGAGACTACCTGCCATGGGCTTCAACTCGTGGAATGCCTTCAAGTGCGATATCTCTGAAGAGGTCTTCCTCACTGCGGCAGAGGAGATCGTCAGCCTAGGGCTCAAAGATGCGGGATACGAGTATGTCAACATTGATGGTATGATACCATCCATTTTTCTTGGTTACGAGACAGCCCTCTAACCCCCGCTATCTACAGACTGTTGGGCCGATCTAGATCTTTGGAGAGATAACTCCACCGGCAGGATTGTTCCTGACTACAAGAAGTTTCCAGATGGCATCAATGGCACTGCAGCCAAGGTCCACGAGATGGGGTTGAAGATGGGTATCTACTCGGATGCTGGAGAGAAGACCTGCGCCGGATATCCGGGTTCTCTTTATCACGAGGAGATCGATGCAGCAACATTCTCTGACTGGGGTATTGACTGTAAGTTCCACTACAAAAATCTTGATAGTCACGAAGGGTCTGACTGAATAAATCGTATTATAGATTTGAAATACGACAATTGCTATGTTCCTGATAACTGGACCGATACTTACTATTGGGTAATTGATAGTTATACCAGAATTTATGTTCGCAACACTTACATCTTTTAGGAAGCACCCTACTCAGATGCCCCAGCAGATTGGGATTGGAGCGCTACCAACACCGCAGAGCGTTACTACCGCATGAGGGATGCTCTAGCCAAGGTAGACCGTGTTATCAACTACGGTCTCTGCGACTGGGGCCAAGCTCTTGTTGAGACATGGGGTAACGCAACTGGCCAGAGCTGGAGATTGACTGGGTAAGGCCTTCTTTTGCAAAACGGTTTAAGGAGAATAAATGCTGACGACGGTGTATAGTGATATTGGGCCGTACTGGAATATGCTTATGCCAATTGTGAGCTTTACGAGCTATAAGCTTGAATATGGCAACTTCTTTGGCCACAACGATATGGATATGTTGGAAGTTGGAAATGGAAACTTAACTGAGGTGATTGTTACTCCTCTGGTTTGCATCCATTGTTTCTGACACCTCTTCACACAGGCTGAGACAAGAGCTCATTTCGGATTATGGGCTGCTATGAAATCCCCCCTGTTGATTGGAACTCCGGTAAGACGATCTTTCATGTGCCTATGAATGACTCGGATTCTAATAATGTTGGTATAGCTCGACTTAATTGGCGAGACAGATCTTGCAGTTCTTAAAAACTGGGAATTCATTCAGTTCAATCAAGACCCGGTATTTGGGGAGTCCGTGAGGCGCTTCAAATGGGGCAACGGTCAAGACCGCGGCTGGAAGTGGTAAGCTCTCTGTTCCCTTCATACTTTGTCTTGTCGTACTGACTCCTTGGTGCCTCTAGGAATGAGACCATGCCAGCAGAATACTACGCCGGCCCTTCAGTCCGTGGCATCCATGTCTTCATTCTTAATGTTCTCGACACCACACAGTTGAAGTCTTTCGACTTCAGCGAGGTCCCAGGATTAGATCCAAAGAAGAAGTACAAAGTGCACGATATGTGGACCCACAAGGATCTTCCAGGAACATACTCCAAGAAGTTTTCTATCAAGGTTGAGAGCCACGACTTGGCAGGATTATTGTTTACAGAGGTGAAGAAGGGGAAGAGGAGTTCGTTTGATGGATGGTTTTAGATATGTCTAATGTTGTAGAGATGATGTCGATTATGGTGTATAAATGAAATACGGTCTCGATCCTCCGGTCCGTATCATGAGATCTCGATTCTATCCTCCCATGAATTATTTTCTTTATTATTCGGTGGCGGAGATTTGTTATTTTATATGGAAGCATCTGGTAGCTGGTCAGGGCACCCAGCCACGAAAGTTCAGAGGAAAGCAGAATCGAGTGAGAGGTTAAGAACGTGTAGTAGCTAAGACTCTAAGTGATTGAATTTATGCAGATAAGAACTACAAACCACAAAGCCCGATTCCGAAAAGAATCTCAAAATGTATGTAACATCAGCCAAGTACTCCATTCCCCCCCTTTACACCGTGCAATATATACAATATTAAACTGAAAACAAAAGAAAAATAGATGTGGCTAACATGTATGCCCAAGAACCCCTACTCAAACAACCAAAACTATATACGACTTGTCATAGCCCGTATCCTCGCCCGCGGTCCCCCAGGCGACGGAGATTTCATAGGCGGAGGAACGTACTTATCGTCAAGAGTCAAACCAAGAGCCCCATGCGGCAGCTCTGCAAACTTGATCTTGACGTTCTGCACACTGACCTCATCCGGATACTTATCAGCCTGGGGAGTCGTTCGGCCACCCAGGTCAAGACCACCCTGACTACTAGCAACTAGGAGACTGGTAGTGCTGGTTGGGTTGAATTCGTACAACTCGCCACCCACACGCAACCCGTACCACAGATACGTGAAAGCCATGATTACCACACAGATCAAGGGCACAAGCGCATACAGCGCTACAATCGCGCCATTGTAGCCCATACGGTAATGCGATAGATCCCCTGTGATATTTCTCTGTCCTGGAGCATGACTCGCCGAGTAGTACAACCGCAGAGAAGTCATCTCTATCTCGTAGAAACCTTTAATGAGGTTCTCGAGGCTTTCCCCCATAGTCTGCCTCTTGTCATCACCCGTTTGGTGGCGGAGCGAGAGAATACTGTCTGCAATCATGTTTCCGCCGATAGAAATGCCGTACCAGAATACTTGGAAGATGGCGTCGAGGGCTTCCTCATCGGTAGGCGACATGTTGGGTGTATCCATTGTTTCGACAATGCGAGACGTGAAGTCATTAGTGACACTGGAGTACGTTACGTTACTGATTGTAACACGGGGTTCGACTCGGCAAGTGATATTCTGGAACTTCTTATAATCATCGGTTTCGTAGACTCCAAAGGGGCGAAAAAATATGTAGTAGCCGGGCCCATTTGCCTTTATACTTGGACACATAACAGTCATGACGTTTCCGGCAGCTGGGACCATGAGTTCGAAGTTGTAGTCGTATTGACACCTTATGCCCCTTGTTAGAATGACTCCATGCACAAATAGAAAAAAGGGATATCTAAAACCTACCTGCCATAACTATAAGTATGGTTGAAATCATATCTGGTATGTGTGTAATTACGAATACTATTCGGGCCGATATCTGGACCCGAGGTGATCTTTGTCGGTATGGTATTAATTATGAATTGAGATATCGGCGACGTAGTGTTCTGTTCGCAGGTAACATCCACAGTGGATCCTTGAAGTAGCATGGAGTAGTTGTAAGTAGGTGGAAATGGCTTTTCATCCAGGAAGTAATCGATGTCATCAAAAGCCCTAAACCCGTTTCTTCCGACAGGAAGCGTTCCACCTGTTGTTCCGTTGAAATTTACATCTCCTATCTTTGTAATGGATTTTAGGCCAAGACCCTGCTCCACAGCTGCACGCCCGGCTTGAAGAGCCATAGATGTATCGTCCCTCTAATTTCAGTCAGTAAGTGAACCACTAGTACCTACTCATCATATGCATATAATACTCACATAAGGACACGTCGAAAACATAAAGCTCGCACCCGTCTGATTATTTGTATACGGCCACCAGGTACAGCCTACAATAGTCCTGTTGGTAGAATCGTAATACTAAACACATATCAAACTTCTGTTAGTGAGAAGACCCTCATTGCGGATACACTATGGGTCCTCGACTCACCCAGTCAAAAAAGGTTGACTTCGTCATATCAAGTTCTGTCCCGAATAGCGGGTTCGTCTTGATCAGCGATATCGGGGTCAACAGACCCGCAAAACCCACTGTTAGGGCAGCTGTCACCAGGGCCGAAAGTACGGTATACAATGATAACCAAGGGCGGCGCTTATCGAACATTGTACCCTGGTTTGATAATTTCACCCAACCTTTTACGTTCCAACATGTCAGTCCAGCCATTACGAAGTGCAGAGGGGATATTCTCACTTTCAATAGTGGAGATCTTGGCTCCCTTGACGATGAGTTTCCGGGCCATCAAACCGATGGTACATGCGTATACCCATACCGTGAGCCATGCAATTATCGATGCAATGGCAGTCCACAAAATGGTATTTGTTTTTGGGTTCGCAAACATCCATTTTGTATCCTTGAGCGAGAAGAAAATTGGCTTCCTCCGCCCCTGAATCCAGAAACCCAAACTTCCAAAGAATATCGATAGCAAGACGAAGCCATAAATTACGAATGGGGTGATTCCAGGTCTGCTAATTATCGCTCCGCCTTTCCTATATTTGAACCCGGCTATTAATTCTCATCATCCAGAAAGGCGATATAGGTAAACTGAAGAAAGATTCTTACCTAGGACCCACGAGCTCATCATGCATATTTTTGCCCCCAAAACCTTCCGGGTCCAACTCTGAAGCCGTCTGAACTCCGGCTGCTTTGTGAGCATCAATACTGTCGGCGTGTACAATCTCGTTCTGCATAATTGGATTATACTGATCACGTTCCATGCCGAAAATCGAAAGCGAAAAAAGATTTTGGGAAGGGCGGGGGATGTAGACGATTTATGAAAGTATTTTCATGGCCTGTTTGAGGGATCTACGTTTATGACGGCGGGAGCGATTGGTATAAATACGTGTGTAGCTGTACGGCACATCCTAGCATGGGTCATGGGTAGGGCTTGGTAATAAGCATGCCGGCGATGTAACCCACCTTAGCAACGAAGTATATTACTTGTGCCTTTACTCCAGTGGTGGACTTATTTGACAGGGAACGTCCAGTGATGTACCTACATGCATGTGTCCTGGTTTGGTTTCAACGGAATAGCGATCGATACACATCTCGATCACTTGGTTTTCGTTTAGAATTAAGAAAAAGTTTAATAGAGAGGACCGTTACTATTCTTCTTCTTAATCTAAAGAAATGGGAGAGAGGCTGTGATTTTTGTCATTGCCGTTGGTATGTGGTGGGGGGTATGGTACTGTAGGTAAGAAGAAGAGAGGGGAGGGTGCAAGTGCACCGCCGCCTTGGCTCTTGTCAGATCTGGTAAGCGTGATAGAGCTGAGACCGTTGCAGAAGTTGTCTGTCTTGGTAGGTGTTGGATAATCTGTTTACGCCGCACGACCAGGTCAAATGGGTAATGTAGAGCAGAGAGAATGTGCATCGCATGCATGTTCAGCCCCAGACAGGGTTATATATTTATGGCAGCTCAGAAACCAAGTTAGGCCCTTAATTCCCTAACTTGATTCAATCGGAGGCTCTGCTGGATATTAATTGAAAGCTCGAAACTATTTTTCTACTAGTCTAGCTCTGCGGGAGCTAAGCCCTACACACGGCGACGACCCTGTTAAGAAGAATATCTCATAGAGGCAGATCAGCAACGACTTCCATAACTCTAGACAGTGTGTGATCGGGGGACAACGCAACCGCGAGTTGCTACGGGGGCTTGTCCCGGGATTTTTGACATGGAGTTATACATACTCCTGTCCTGCCGTACGGCTCACTCCCGAAAAGTCACACTGAGGGCTCAGAAGTTGCGGGAAAAAAACACCACTGTCAAATATCCATGTTTACAGATGTGCTTTTACGATCGCAGTACCCGTGGCCGCGATATTAGGCTACATGAAGCCTTGTTTTCCCAACGTCTCCTTCGGTTGGAGATATCATATTATTTGAACTTTGACTACTTGCACTGAAATCGTTTAGTGACACAAACTTTAACCTCGCCTGCTCCAGGTCCTCGGATCCAGTCAGGCTATTAATATAAAGCCCTTTTCCCATGTGTCTGCCAATATCTACTCTAGTCTTTACTGGTGGTGTTTTTTCTGAAGATACGGGAGTCACTTGGAATCCGCATCCCTCCGCGATGCATGTCAACCTTGTAGAAAGATCTTGTCTTATCCGCACAGCTTGAAACGCCAAAAGCTTAATCCTAATTACACGTGGGTGACGCCCCAGACTGGCAGTGCAATTCGGGAAAACATCTCCTTTAAGATAAATCTGATCATGATACACGCACAGGCTAGGACGGCCTAATTCACAGAAGTCAAGGGATAAATGCTCTGCGTAGAGTACAGACACATGTGTATATGGCGTACATGTAGAGTACATTAATTACATGTAGAGTACCGTACACATACAACACGCCGCAGTGTTGTCAATCCTCCAAAGTTTATATGTATCTTTGCCTCCTCCCTTTCCCTGCATTTCTCAGAGATACGAGTATGTGCCACAATTGCAAGGCTATTTACGTTTCTCTTACACTGTAGATCATGGCTGGTTGTAATTTCAGTCCTAGCTCATTAAATTACTAAGCCCGATGCGCCTAGCTTAGTAAACGCACTAGCCAACTGGTCGAACCACAGGCAAGGCAAAGACGCAAGAGAGGTAGGGCTGAGTTTGAGCTGCTCTCATCTCCTGTGTCCTTGGTGGTGTGGGATGTGATTGATCCTACAAATATCGACTTCTCGAGGTCCTATTGGTAACCAGCGATACCCACCGTTGTGAGATTCCGCTTGGCAGATCTTTCCATAAATTGCGAGCAAATACCCTCCCCTTGGCCAGTGCACTGAAACGAAACAAGCATCCTCCCCACTCTCTTCCCTGGAAGACAAGTGTCCCCGAAAAAGCGTTGTTACGAGTACATACTGACTGCTCAGGCTTCTGTCTGGCTGAACTGGAGCTAACATGCACGCAGTCCACCACCAAGGCTTAGGTGCTAGGCCAACAGGATTTCCATAATACTAGGCTCAAATGACTTTCATACATACATGTACTCGCGCGTTCATTAAATGGTCGGAAGCCGTTGCAACCAAATCCTTACCAAAAAATTCCGACTTTTTAATGAACGCGCGAGTAGTGTGATTCTTTAAATAATAGCCTACTTAGGAATTCGAAGCCCGAGCCCGATATTCTCCCGAAAAGGTAATTTCAACTGTCCAGATAGCCTATATAGGCTATCTTTCGAGAATTGTACTATGAGTTGAGAATGCTTTCTGGGCCTAGTATTATGAAACTTACTGTAAAGCACTTCGGCTCGCAAGTATCGTCTATCTAGCGGAAGGGTCTTATCCAATTAACTGATTGTCCTGTGAATCTAGGCTTAGCCTTGGCGAGGAATCCACTCTCTCGAGATCTGGGTCAATACCCCCAGTCCGGTTGTTACCGTAACACAACAGGGTGTCTGTGAACTGTCGTACATACAGCAACTGTACTCCTAGAGTAGATAGAGCTCCTAGAGAGATACGGCATAATGAACGAGCGGCTATAGACTTAGATCAGAATCAGGACAGCCAAAATGAAGTTCCAAATGTACCCAAGATACGATCTGTTTCTTCCACCAAAATGTACTACGCGTACGCGACGATGATGCATCTAGTAGGGCTCAATTACTCCACTTCGAAAAACCTGCTTCGAAAAATGCTTTACCTGACGAGATGGTGGGTTACTATGGATGAACTGACGACACTGATTACTCTACATGTCTCTTCAACAAGACCATCGGAGACGTGGTACACTCCATTGGGCGCGATAGAAATGACGCCAAGTGTAGGTTTACGCATACCTTCTTGGTATTCTATCATGTAGGGTAAGCAGAGGGCTTCCCGGTGAGACATGGCTGGGCAAGGAGAACCAGACTAAGGCGGAAAAATACTTGCCTCGAACCATGAAAACTGCCCTTCGGTATTTTTAAGTTGCTGTAAGCTCTTGGCAATTTTTAACTGGGTCCAATTGGAGTATTTTCTACACCGCCCAGTCACAGGTTATCACTCTATTTCAATAAGTTGCCACTGCTATATATAAGAGTGTGTGCGGGTTCCGTCAGTAATCAAAGGTATAGAGAATAACCTTATACAGGTTGAGATCTCCACTAAATCACTTCATTACCGCAGAGATTTGCACTTCTGGCGATGCCGAAAACTCCTTGAGCCTCATGACTTGTTGTGGCAAGATTAGTTTTATCTATCTCATCATTGAGATTAGGCTACAAAACGCAAATCACGAGACTCGAGACTCGAGACTGACTAAAATTCTTAGGCCGAGGCCATCCTATGATACCGCAAGGTAGAAAAGTAACGTCACTAGCTATACGTATGGTCTTTTGTCCGGGGAAGAGGGGTGGTTGTGTCTCAATGAAATCGCACGTAGTACTGGCTAGCTGGAGAATGGAGACCGACTTTCCTCGATCGCCTTGTATGACAACTACACATGGGACCCACTAGCTGCGGGAGCACTATCCCGGGATGTGATAGCTGGCGGCAACAGGGTTGATCGTCCCATCTTATCGGTATTTGATTTTCCGACCGATTTACTCATCGACTCACGTAGCAAGGCGTTATGTTTGTTGAATGATTCATACATAAAGAAAGACATGAAACCGTATTAATTGTTTCTATGTTTGTTCCTAGGCAATTACACAAGCATATATACTCAATATTTTGCGTAGAAAGTGATATCTCCGGCAGTTGAAGGTTAAAGTGATCAGATGTTGAAAGCAGGCTTGAGCCTCATCAAGAGTTATATCACTAGAAATTTTGTAGTTTAATCGGATTTAGTTCTCTATCCTAGTTGCTTTTTCAACAAAAGTTCGCTGTCTGGCCTGTAGTAGTTCGCTGCTGATTCATAGCCGCTCACTCGATTCGGACTAAAGCGTCTCTGTGAAAGATATCTTATTCAGTGAATTAATTTGAAAAGTAAAGTCTGATACAAAGACTAAGAAACAATCAAAATTCAAGATTCGATGTTGAACTCTAGCTTACTAGGAAGAATAGGACGGTAGCGCCAAACCGAGTGATATCTCATGACCAAACCCAAACCTCTTTTTTTAGAACAATGATACTGTATTGTAGCTTGCTAAAAAAGAAATTGCGTAAGTACTTGAGACTGTATGAGAAAGGAAAATTCATGGTCAATAGCCACTGGTTCTTCCCAGCGGTGGCAGTTACGGCCCAGCTAGGTGTTGTTTTGGTTGATTGATTGTTTATTACGTACATGTAGCCTTAAACCGATCAGGTGCCGATTAGCTGCGTTAAGCCACCATGCCGACATAACTTCAGCTTTACCTAGCGAATCAGGCATGATGCTGACCCCGCTGCTCCGCACCACTGTCATTCATTGTGGTAGAACAGTTATACAAATTAACCCAAAATACAAGGCAAAGATGCAAAGCAGGGAAGCTGCCCAGTCTCGTGGGAAACACTGACCAGCGTTATGCTTCCTGGAACGCATGTTCTGTTTTATTCCAGGATGCTGTTGCGTGCATGCAGATCTGGACTTTAAAAATAGTGATTGGGCGTAGAGGCCTTATCCAGGGTGAAGGCAGCGTCGATATGTGATCTGGAAATAGAGTAATTCTCTCCTTCAAAGACAAGTACCGACTTTGACTTAGGATTGACGGCGTGAACAATGGGTTTCAAAGCCAGACCAGCAGGAGGAGTACATGAAGAACTGTACTTCTCCGGAGTTGGGTTCTACCCTTATTAGGTGACGCTTTTACTTTCGGCTGTGCCTTTTGTGCGTTTAGTTGAGAAGTTATCTTAGTGAAATATTATTATATCACCCTCCCTGGAAGAAGCTAGGCGGTTAGATTCTTCCAGAAATAGAGTAGGTAATTAGCTAGTCGGACTTGTTGCGGACATGAGAAAACCCTTCTATGCACTTGATAAAGCTATAGGAATGGAGTGTGGTGTGAGTTGTGCCCGCCCTCCCCCTCCCCCAACCCCGCCAGCGGGGCTAAAATTTAGCTAACATAAAAGTTTTGGAACAGGTATAAACTCCCTAAGTGGCGTGGAGTTGAGCTATCGAACACACCCGAAGGTGGCTGAACCTGGGGTGGGAGTAGCACAAAATTGATCCGGAACTATTTCCCGTGATAGATCCTGCAGCACTTTTTGTTCTTTTTATATAAGTACACTAGATAAGAATACGAATACGATTCAAATACATCAAAGATAGATCGGCCTATATATATAGCCATAGGCTCTAGAGTTTTTCTATACTTCTACCCCACCCTACCTCATTCTTGGGTAAGGTGTGTGTGTGCTGTGATATCAGCGCAATTCGTACTTTTCATGAGAGTGCTAGCTGCACTTGTATGTGTAGTTCTTCTGCATAATGGCAAGGTCTAGTATATATAGCTGGTCGCGGTGATAGTACCACAGATGTTGAAGATGGAAATACGTATAGTAATGGGCCGGCATGAGGCGAGATGTCTCGAGCGTCTCAGTTTCCAAAGGACAGGATATTCCGTAACTCGGGTAATGGTGGAGGTGTTTTCTGTAGGATTCAGCATACGGTGAGTGGTACTCGATGTCCTTTATATACGCAATAATGTTACTGTACAGGCGTGTATCTCTCCTAGGCCCGCCAGCCGTGATCGATTCATCTCACCAGCAGCAACAACGAACCTGCTTCCTGCAATTGAGCCCAGAGAGTTTTCTTTTACCGGAGAGAGCTCTCAAAGCGTAACTATAGTGACAGTGGTGCCGGTAGTGGTGATTGTAATATCATGATGGTGCTAATGTATGTAGACAGAAGAGCTCCGCGCGCGGGGGAAATGTATGTAGTCATCTATCCGATCCTCGTATCTCCCTTTAATCGTCCCCACAATCTAAAAAAGATGCAAAGATCAAATTATCTACGTCAGAGTAGTCTACTGTACACGTTACGATGCCCCTCCGTCTCTCTCGGTCGAGTCAGTATGTGCTCCCTCGACGAAGACTTTAATCATGACCTATCACTCGCCCATCGCCTCAGCGCCGAACCGAAACGGAGGCCAAAGGTTCAAAAGCCGAAAACACGCCTTGTGGCTTTGTGGTAAGAGCAGCCTAGTGGTTAAGATACTTTCGTATCTCACACTTTGAGTCTAACCGACCGGACTGGGAAAGAGTATGGTAACTCAGCGACTAGTACCGATGATGGGAGGTTAGCAGTTCGATTCCCGACCCCCTCAACCTTGGATTGGGACCCTTGGATGAGAAGAAGCAGCCTGGCGAGCGTAAGTCTTTTGTCGCGGTGGGTTATAACTTTTAAAATAAAAATATTGCTAGTAGTTCTAGACCACTCCTCTCACAAAACACAACACTAAAACAAGAGATTTTTTTTTAACTTCATCTACTTTATCCGTATACCGTCGCCCTCCTACTCTTCCTCTCCATAATTATACAAAGGACTGACTGCATATTAAAACAACGATTCTAGTACTAGAAAATTTGATTGACCAACATTAAATTCAAGCTATGTGTAAATAGATCCCATCTAACAATTAAACAACCATCACTCTAAACACATGCATCTAGGCATCCATCTATAATTACACCCATCAATCACATAAAAATATGCACCATCTTCCATCTCGTTCCATCTATCTAAACTTTCTCGTCTGCCTTCTCCCCCGCCCCCGGCGGCAGTACACTCTCATCATCCTCGAGCACTGCTGCTTCAGGCTCCGGCTCCTTCCTGCCCTCCAGCGCAACATCTTTGATGAGTAAACTAGTTAGTAGGCAGAATCCGATTAATGGACACCCAATACACATGATGACGTGAATGCCCTTCATGTATGCGTCTATCACGCCGCTCTTCTCTGCGTCCGTTAGGCCTGTGGCTGTGGTAAACTGTAGTGCGCTTGCTGCAGAGACGGTGTCGGGGATGTTAGAAAGGAGAACGTTATTAAGGATTGCAGAGAAGGCTGGGGGTATTGAGTTAGCCTGCAATTGGGCGAATAAAGAAAGGTTAAGGATGGAGGAAAGAAGGGGAAGGTATAACTAACCAGCAAGTCCAACAGCCCCGCCAACTGTGCGGATAAAATTTCGCAGCCCGGTAGCAACAGCACGGTCCTCCTTGCGGGAGTTGGCTAACAGCACAATCATACCTGTGTTATTTAGTTTCCTCCATCAGTACCAGTTCCTACTTCATCTGCGGGATATCGTGGGTATACCGACCTGGCTGGAAGCAGCACCCGACCCCTATGCCCTCGATGATCAGCGTGATCACCACGACAGCCACATGGCTGCTCCTGTGTAGAGCGATCCTCCCTCCGGCGCCCGCGGTCCAGAGAACGTATCCAGTTCTAAGGACACCGTTATACTTGCCGACTCTTGAGATAATGACGCCGGATGAAGAGGATCCAACAGAGAAGGCTAAAACCAATGGGAGGATCATGACACCGGACATGACAGGGGAGTAACCGCGAACGTTTTGGAAGTAGAGTGGGAGAAAGTAGAGATTTCCCCAGTATACAATGCCAGTAAGAAAGAAATGCATGAGGATTATTTTGGCTGCGCGAATCTCGAATATACGGACTAATAAGAGTAATTAGTGGATTGTGATATTGGTAAGAATAGGTGAAGATCCTAGAATAGATTGAGTATATGTAATTGAGTAAGATATTGAACCATAAAGCGTACATATATCCTGCTAATATCCAGGCTCAATTTGTTCTAGAAACATCAGTGGAGTAAACTGTACTTACTAGGCATAACAGGAACTTTTGCAACTTTCCATTCTACTGCTACAAATAGGATTGAAGCAACTCCGCCGATTGCGAGGAAAGCTATAACCAATGGCGAATCCCAATTATAAGTGCTCCCACCACCACTGATAGGAATCTACACCATCGATCACCAACCATCAGCTCTCAAACAATTAAAGATTCACTCACTCCATCAATCAAGATAAACACATACCAATATAAATAGTACTGCTGTCAAACTCAGGAGAATCCCCCAAAAGTCGATATGCCCCACTTTAACCCTCCAGCTACCCTCTACCGTAGACTTTGGCACCATCATCACCACAACCCCCGTCGCAGCCGCAATTAGTATCACCGGTAACCAGAACGTCCATCGCCAACTGACACTCTCTGAAAACGCTCCACCAATCAATGGCCCTACGCCGTTTCCGAGCGCTATGAACGTCTCTAGGTATCCCTGATACTTCCCGCGCTCCTTGAGCGTGGTGATATCACTGACGATAACCATAACGAGGGAGTTTATGCCGCCGGCGCCGATCCCAGAGAGGGCACGGAAGACGAAGAGCTGGATGCTGGTTTGTGCAAAGCCGCAAAGAAGGTCGCCAACGGCCAGAAAGCCAAGGCACATTAAGAGGCAGGTTTTGCGGCCAAAGATATCGGACATGCGGCTGTTTATGAGGAGGAATGCTGTGCTGGCGATGAGGAACGAGGTTCCTACCTGTACTCATGATCGCACTCAGTAAACTTGCCAAGAAATATGTTGGATGAGTAGTAATTAGTAGAGGAAGCACAGATATAATTACTAACCCATGATATCGTTGAAACTGCATCTAGATCCTTCCCAATCACGGGCAGAGAGGTTGATACTGATGTCTGGTCTATGGTCGAGATGAACAGTGTCATGGCCAACGCTAAGAATATGACAATGATACGTTTTTTGGAGAGCGAGTTTGTCTGGTCTTGAGTATCCCGAAATACATTTCCACTTTCACCAGCAGCGGTAGCAGCGGCAATCGTAGCGGCCATGATTAAGTACTGACTGACTACTTCTTTGGTATCGAGCTACAATCAGGTCTTTGCTCGGCCTTGATTGTATGCAGCTTGATACTTCCTCAACAACAGCACAAACAACGGGAACGACAACGAAAAAGCTCATTCTTATAGAAGAAAAAAATCTCGGAGTTTGTGTGCGGTATTAGGGGAGATACCCACTTTGACCACTGGCGATAACCTTGTAGCGGGACAAGTACGATTCCCGTTTCTGGTTACAGGCTGCCGGGTAGTTCGGCTGGGTAGCTTGGCGGTGGCATTTTTTCGGTTAGTAATCTCTTTATCCCACTTTCTCTTCCGGGGAAGAACTTCTAGAAGCGTAGGAGCTGTTGAAGCAATCTTGGCTGTTGCTTGTCTGGACTTCCATACTCTAAATCTTATCAGTTGATGTATATGCCCAAAGACTGATGACAGTAAACAGGAACTACCTCCTCTCTCTCAATTGAGATTCTTTGTTTCTGAGGCCCACACTAGTTTTCAAAGGTCAAGCTTGTTGAAATATTAATTATTGTCACAAGATTAAGCACCATGCAGTTTGCAGATCCCTCTATTTTGTAAAGTGACACATTTCCCAAAATGATATGCCATCCTCGGCGCGGATGGACGCACATATTTAATGAGGCACGGGACCCCGGCCCGCATAAATAAGAGTATGAATCACAGATTTATCTGCACCAATTGTATGGCTGCACCCCCGTCTTTGGGTATGGTGATCGACCAGGAGTTATTCGATGTTCATTATCAGGGATTGGATCCATAAAAGAGACAAAGCAGTACTTTAGGTACCGTCTGAGACTTCCTTTTTGTTTCATGCCATGTTCTGGAAACGACTCATCTTGGAGTTGAAGAGCTCGAGTGGAGTATTTGGGGAATACGGGGATTAATAAAGAGGTTAGGTTGTACGGGTGATAAGAAGCGCCGACAGCAATGGGGGTTAATTCGGCTCAGGAGAGGCAACAACGGACGCCTTGGATCAAGGTTTATATACATGATTGCACACGCGTGCACGTGTCCGAGGGAGACGCGTTGAAGTGCAGTTTTCGTTTTAGCATATCTCGCGAATGAGAGAATCACTAATCTCAGCCATCTTGGTACAACAACGAGTGAGTGCCTGTGCGCCAAGTACGCATAGGCAAGTTGTTTGAGTGTAGGCTAGATGTTAGGATATTATATATACATTGAGATTTTTATTTTATTCTAAATAATTGATTTGTAAATGCTAAGATAGGATAGACGTGTGAATCCATCGGAACTGTGGGTCTTGCCTGAGTGATTTATACCTTTAGATGTTTCTCGATACTGCTATTAGATACAAATTAGGTCCACGACGACGCGGGAACCTAATGCCTATCAACAACTTGCCAAAATTTCACCTAGATATATCACAAAAGATCACGGATATCTTTGATATAAGATGAACCAAAGTGTGGTGAGGATGGAGATAAAGGTGATTGTGATGGTTCCTAGACCTAGCTGGGTCTGGGAGTTTTTCGTACGAAGGGCGTGTGAGATAGTTTATATTAAGAGGTGTATTGTATTGTCGAAAAGAAGTTAAGCCTCGCAGCACAAGTTATCCGTAATCCCCTTAGGGATTACGTATATCTCAGCGGGTTGTTTTATGTCAAGGCTAGGGCTAGGACCGTGGTTGGTTTCCGAGTGATATGACATGACCTGGCTAACCTAAGCGAGACAATCTCACACGTACACTGCTCCTTCAACTCTTACAAGTACACAGTAGGAACCGACTACACCCAAAGATAAATTTATCACTACTACGTACTGATACACTATTCATAGACCAAATCACATCCCTCATATAAGCTATCTTTAAATTCGACCCTCCACACAAAGCAACACCTAGAAACTACAAATCACCAGCCCGCTTATACCCCGAGTAGTTTTTCATCACCTTTTGGTAGTCCTTCCTCACGCTCACAAACGCATCCTCGAGCTCCTGTTTCCGCGTCGGGACCAGGCGAATGGTATTCTCCGCGAGTTGCTGCATTGTCCTCCACGTCAGCGAATAGAAGAGAGGGTGGGGAGGTTATGTACCTGGACAGTGGTGGCGAGAACTACGATCGAGAACCGTACGGGCTCTGAGTAACTGAAACTCGAGAGGAGACCGAAGCGCCCAGAGAGCCGGTCCATGAGCGCGTTCTGGCTACTGGTGAGCTATATACACGATATGTCAGTTTCAGGTGAGTGAGGAGAGCAAGAGGGTGTGTGTGCTATATACAATGAGCATGCGCTTGAAGATTTCTTCACCATCGATTGGCGAAAAGTTATCGTCGATCTGGAG
The DNA here is from genome assembly GCA_024713935.1 of Morchella eximia. NCBI lineage: Eukaryota > Fungi > Ascomycota > Pezizomycetes > Pezizales > Morchellaceae > Morchella > Morchella eximia. The sequence continues at coordinate 1,040,556 of JAMGZG010000003.1, forward strand.
GGAGGCATATATGTTAGTATTATTATGGGGATGGGGAATTTCGGGGACCCACATTGGTGAGAGTTAATGACAGGCTTATCAGAGTACAAATAATCTCCGCAAGCTGGATTCCGACAAGCTTCATATATACGTTATATAATCAGCCACCGTAGCTATGCCACGGACAGGAACAACATACAGGTGCATGGTCAAACATATTATAGAGGTTTGTATTGCCAACTAGCTCGTCAACATCAATCGTCTTCTCTATTGCGAGCTCTAGCTTGTTAGTGACAATTCGTGCCGTGCGGGTTGTGGGCGAAGCGTTGATGATGAGGACACTGGACAGCACGGCCACGGTAAGGAACACTAGGTTCGAGAAGATTTTCATTTTGGATAATGGAAGGATTGGCACAATTGATGGGAGCTGTTTGAAGGAGTGAGCCAGGAGAAAGCCCTCAATGCTTGTCTCTTTATACACCTAGCTATAAACCAGCTAGCTGTAGCGAACAGTCGGGAAGATACCCCAACCCCTTACTCCCCACACCCAGAAGCGGACGGAGGGATCGAGTCCCTAGAATTGTCCATCGTCGATCAGATACTCCCGTATATCTATATGTGTGTATGTGTGTGTATCTATCTGCAAGTATCCATCTGTTGAATCCAACCAAGAGGCATATATCCGGCACACATTCGGACCATACTAGTAGCTACGTAGTGATCCATGAAGAAAGATATCAGACCGGAAGTCTAACCTACCCCATATGCCGGGATCCCGCGATAATATAGGCGATATATACTCCCCCAGATATATAATCTTGCGGGTATGAGATCGATCTCTTCCCAGGGCCAGCAGAGATTTCACGTCTTTATAACATTTGCGGGTAGAGACATCCAGCCCCCCCTCTGCTATCTGCTATGTACGTTCATCCTATAATGATAATAGTTGCGGAAAGATACATGACGAGACACGGGTTGGTTGGTTGGTTGGTTGGTTGGTTGGTTGGTTGTTGGAGAATTAGTAAGCGGTGTGCATCACGCATTCATGGGTGATCACTCGGTAGATCTGCGCTGCTGTTGTGCCTTTCAGGGCTGGGAGTGACAACGCCCCCGCCCGTCGAGAGAATTATGTGGAGCGAGCAGACACAGTCACTCTCTCTTCAGTGATATCCATCGATCAATCTAAGCAGGCAGGTGTTGGTATACGCCAAGGGGGGTCTGCATCAAATGTCATAGAATACAAGCACGGCGCCAAGCTAGCTCAGAAGTACCGAAACGAGGGCCATAGGCTCAAAAGCCGAAAACACGCACTGTTTCTTTGTGGTAAGAGCAGCCTAGTGGTTAAGATACTTTCGTATCTCACACTTTGAGTCTAACCGACCGGACTGGGAAAGAGTATGGTAACTCAGCGACTAGTACCGATGATGGGAGGTTAGCAGTTCGATTCCCGACCCCCTCAACCTTGGATTGGGACCCTTGGATGAGAAGAAGCAGCCTGGCGAGCGTAAGTCTTTTGTCGTGGCGGATTATAATTAAGATAAAAAATTACAGAGGTTTCTTCTCTATTCTTTCCCTATTCTTTTTTTCTTCTTTCTTTTCGGACTACTCCCATTATATCGTTGACACAGCGTGACTACATGTAGTAAAAGATCGATGAACGTAAACCGTCGCTACGATGTGCCTTTCGGTGGAGGGAGGGGGGGTATCGGACCAGGGCAACCAATCGAAACTAGCCCTAACCCAATTCCTTCTCCATACAATGTATCTCTCGCTTTGCCACATGCCTGCCCGCTTAATTAACTCGCTTCATATATCTCACTTCATCATCTCCAAAGCTCCCCTCTAACCTCTCCGCCAGGCCGGCCTCTATTGCCTCAACTGGACATGTACAGAAACACCATCAGCGGGAGACAGGCTGGATGGAAGGGAGAGGGATCATTGGGGTACTTCTACGGTCTCATATGATTTACTTCACCTCTCTAATGCATCTTAAAAGGTATTAGTTTTTCACGAGTGGTTATGGTGGCGGTTCCTTTGGATTCCGGGAGCTCCAATCTCTCTTTTTGATAACCTAAAGGACAGATATAGTCGAGCAATCGCCTATGAACGAATTGTCCGCCTAGTGTATACATGCATTCACACAGAGCTCTTGTAACTACATGTATCGAACTCTAAGCTCGAAAGATTAACTTGATGTAGCCAACCAACCTAGAATTCGCATTTTTGTCTAGAGGTAGAGTACCAACATCCGGACATATAGTACATGTAGGTGCGCGGCATTTTGCTCAAGAGTGGTAGGTCGGGCTACTCGATCAAGCACAGTCATTTCAAATGCAATAAATAAATTAAAAAACAACACCAAGTCAGTCATTTCCATGCTTTTCGCCTCCCTTGAGGAACGAGTGATAATTTATGATTGCGCTCTGAATTTGTATCTAGCTGGGCCTAGTACACAAGGTACGTTCTCTATCGATTATTCTGGGGCTTCATCTAAGCACAGAAAAACTTTGATATTATGATGCAATGTGTTAGATGTACTAACAGTTTTTCTTTTTAAAGTCTGTTAACATGCATGCAATCCTCCTGAAGCCCCCTGGCCTCCCAATTTAGCTAATTATGGTATTTACAAAGCAATATCTTTTCTTCGTGCTATAGATCACAGAACGTGATTTTTCACCAAAAATATTTACTTCCGTCCAGATTTCTCCGAAGCTGAGCTCTCAAAGCTCCAAGAGGATAGTTCCTCGTATGGACATCGGTAAAAAAACCCTTTGGATCATCTTCAATCTGACTCACGGAGAAGCCCTCGCCAGTATCGAAACCATTGGCAATGACTCCAGTTTTGAAAGGTGCCTTGAGGCAACCTAGAGAATTGCGGCGTGTACCGTTCCCAATCTACGTTTGAAAATAACTTTAGACAAAGCCAATTTAAATAAAGGAGATGAGGGGAAAACAGTCGCTAAAGAGGTAAGCACTTACAGGGTTTGGAAACGCAATACGAGGAGGCCCAGCCTTTCCAGCCATGGCTTGATGAATATGGGTAGCAGTGAGAGCCGGGGACTGGTATTCTCCAGTAACTCCTAGAAGGGTGATGTTCTATGAAGCACAGCATTAGTCATGATAACTTCCATAGAAATCTAGCAAAGGTGAAATAATTGGGAGGCGTACATAGCAAATAACATTTTCACGGCTATTAATCCCATAGTTGAAATACCCAACCGCACCTTGCTCCCCAATGGCAGCCATGTCTGTAGCGTTGACAACCTGATTGGCAGTAGCAACGAGGGAGTAGGTGCTAGTAAAAAGAAAGAGCTAGAGTGGTTGAAGTAGTAACTCTTAGTAAATGATGCAATTGATAGAATACGAAGATAAAATACTTACAATGGAGGTGGTGGGATCAGAATCTTCTGAGAACCCATGTCCATTCTTAGGCCCACCATAAGATGCCTTAGTAGAAGGCTTCGGTTTGGCATTAATACGAGCTTTCTCGGCTTCAACTCCGGCCCCAGAGAAAGTAGCAGAGTTAGTGGGAGTAGGCATGAAAACGCCGAGGGCAGTAGAAAAGAGAAGAGTAAAGATGATAGTGATTGACTTCATTGTGATGAGATTATCAAGTGATTGGAAATTTATGAAAGAACGTAGAACTGGTTTGGAGTTTAAAAGATTGAGAGAGTGAAGAATGGACGGATGAAGATGTAGAGAGGAAAGGGAGGGAATGGATGGCTTTTATAGCTTCAATCTAAGAAGCCAGATGGACAGATGAACGAGAGGACAGATGAACGAGAGGACAGATGAGCGAGAGGACAGATGGATGAGAGGACGGATAGATGGGAGGACAGAATGCCGTTTCTCTCTATAGAGCACTTCAAAGAACAATACACGTATATTTCTCCCAAATTTACGTCCGCGAACGTTACGTACTTGAAAGGATATATTAAACTATGGCGTACTTGAGTGCGTACCATGTATGTATACATTAATATGTGCCTCGCCGGCTAGTTGCCAAATAAGCTTCTTGGGTCGCGGGTGGTTTTCGTGGATTTCCAACACAAATACCTCGATCACTCAGAAACTTTCCGTTGAGTCTACATGTAGTCAAGGGGTGTAGTTCACGCTTAAGTTTTGCAGTACGGTGAATGGAAATCTTGTTTTCTTGATTGCATGTACCTACATGTATATGTACCTAGCTGAAAAGTGCCGGAACGTGTAGTTCTAAATGCACAGTACTAGTACAGCGTTGCAGGTATAGCGCAATAAATGGGGGTAAAGTTTATACCACATCAGTAGGTGGTAATATATCAGTTCTGTGGAATTTTCGAAGATTGTTAGTAGAGTATGTAATTTCACTCATATTTCAGCTGCGTACATACTTATATGTAGATTTGAACTACATGTAACTACATGTAAAGCTTGGCGTGATGCCTCCCCCGCACTGCTGGGGCTTGAGTACCGTTCATGTTGAGTAAAGCACCCCTACTAAATGATTGGAAATATCTTTCACTTACGTAGATATATCGATGATTGAAATGAGGCACGCAAGATTCTCATGATGAACTGTCGTGCATCCTAAATATGATCCGCATCTAAGAATAGCTTGATCTTATCAGATTCATGACGTCGAAGCTTCCCGAACCCCTCCAATCCAGTTCCCGATCCCTGAAATCGTTTATCACGTGATGTCCCCCCAGCTGTCCTGAGAGTCTCATTGCTATCCTTCTACTGCATCAAGTCAAGTTGTTGCTTTAGTAGTTGCTGCATCATCATCAATCCTACCCCTTTCTTTCCTTCTTTCCTTCTTCTCCACTAATTCGATCAATATAACACCTATCCCATCCCATCACCTCACATCGGTTCAATCAATCAAGCCCATACCCAACACGTAGATCCTACCACCACCAAAAGCTTCACTATTAACAATGTCATTCGGCGGGTTCAGTGATATCCAACGTGATCGAGACAGAGCCCACTCCTCCCGGCATCGAGAACGACGCTCTGGCGAGCATGACGAAGAAGGGCGAGACATGAGCTATGGCGGCGAAGACTCTTTCGGTGACAGAGATAGGGGGAATGAGGGCTATGGTAGAAACAACAACGAGGGCCATGAGCCTCGACGAGGAGGTGACAGTGGTATAGGCGGAACATACCGTGAACGTGAGAGTGGGGGCGGCGGCGGCAGACCATACGGCGGCGGCGATGATGGGTACGGAAACAATTCCAATCGCGAAGAGGAATTCGGGAACCGTAATGAGTTTTACGGTAATACTAATCGTGGAGGGGAATATGGCAGCTATGGAAACAACAACCGCAGGGAAGAATTCGGAGATCGTAACGAGGATCGGCAACAAAACCGTGAAGAATATGGAGGTAATAACGATTCATCGTACGGGAATAATAACCGCCGTAGGGATGATTCTGGGAACAACTTCAACCGTGACGATTCATATGGAAACAACAATCGCGGGGGTGAATACGGAAACACCCAATACGGCAATCAGCAATCCAACAGCTCGAGCTATGGCAACAATAACAGCAACGAAGGTTACTCAAGCCAAAGCCAATCCAACTACCCTCAAAATAACAACAATCAAGGCCAAACTGGACAAGCAAACCCAATAAACTGGGGAACCGTAGCGGAAGCCGGCATCTTGCACTTCGCTAAGGCCTACGAGAAATCTGCTTCCACCAACCAAGAGTCTGGATCTAGCAATAGTAACGAGCGGCCGGCTGAACAGAGTGAATTTGCGAAACGACTCGCAAATAAGCAGGAGGCGGAAAGTGGATCAACCTTGGTTAAGCAGGCCTTCGGCGGCGGTTTGTAGCCTATCTCTTTGAGGTGTTGAGCATTGGGCGCTGACGGGGTGAGAAACAGTGAAAGCTACTATCGAAAAATTGACGGGCGAAAAGAAATAATTTTCCCTAGGTATGGGGACATGGAGAGTACATGGGTAAGGGAGGAAGAAATCGGTAGGAACGAAAGCTGAGGACTTGTTTGGGCATATATACATGTACCACCGTGATATGGGCTATCATGGAGTTGAGCTGGAGCTTTGGGTAAAGTTGGGTTGTGGAAATCATTTACTTGAAGAAAATAGCAACAACCACAGAAGTTTATTTTTACTATTAAAGTCTTACTATCTAAATGGATAAACTTGTATGTCGTGTCTTAATTTTATATCATACCCAATATATCACATAAAATACTAGAGTACTATATTATAAAAAAGAAAAAGGAGATTATAGTACATGTAATTTGCAATTGTAGTTTTGGGTTAGCTGAATCACAAGTTCACGCACCCACATCATCGGCCCGATACCATGGTCACTATCACTTTAAGCAGTTAGCCCGATATATAGGCCCATGGCCATTTATTGCTTGTTAAGATCATCATTCATCTTTCCCTCCTTGCGCGTCACAATACATACATCACAGTACCCGTACTCCTTATTCTGTCTACTCAATAGAAAATAGCGAGATTTAGTGGCATATTGGTACCGGAAGAGATCGAATTAAGTGCTATTTAGTTTATACTAGCTCATAGTTTTATAACTTTTAAAGCAATATATATACATGTATATCCACCCAAAGACTCATAGCGGCACAACAGTACATACGTATATACATGTACCTAACGCCTTCCTTTCCAGCCCTACGCTACTGCCCGCGAAATACAATTCATCCTCATTACATTGTCTCGAAATATTCGCAAGAACGCAATTAGCATCAACTTGGTCAATATCCCACTCGGCCCACTATGTTTATAATTTAACAATTAAGGAGTATTTCTGTTTACTGTATCATATCGTGTTTCGGACGCAAGTCAACTAAAATTCACGGTAGATGAGAACCAGCAATGGGACCATTGGCTACATGTAGTATGTGTAACAGTAATGTCATGCATTGTAGCTATAGGAGGGGTCGATACAATATAGATGAAAGTGGACCATATTAATACATTACCCAGCGTTTAAATTTGAACTAGAGTACAGTCGTTTCTGGGTCAACAACGAACCCGGCTCGACGACGAATGGCTACTTTTTGGGCTGATGGTCAGTCAAAGCAAAGGGGTCGGTGCGCTTTTGTTGGCTTTTGTTGGCTTCGATTGGCCTATTCGCCATCGAACCGGTTTCGTTGTTGACCCGGAAACGACTGTACTCTACATAGAAATACTTAACTTAATATCTATGGCCGTAAGATCAAATTTACATTTAAGCCTCTGGTGTCACAGTCGATTAGTGTATCTGCATGTATATACGTATATATCCCATGATAGGATGAAATTTGTCAAACTTGCGACCTCCCTTCCTTTACTAAGTTGTGCACGGTCCAGGTTTGACAACTTTCTCATACTACATGTATCTATGGGATAGTAATTGCTCTTGCGGCTGATTCCGTGCTTGTGTTAACCCACACGAGTGCGGCTGCGCGTGTGGCTGCACCGTGTGGGGGTTGTGGAGGAGCTCGAGGTATATAAAGGTGCCTTGATAGGCCAACAGATGTGTTCAGATTAAGATACTGTGATGACCTACCGTGGAAGCAGATATGACCTATATGCGTTCAATGTGAGTACCCCAATTGCTAATCAGTAAGCTAGTCATCTATAGTAACTTATAATTACAGTACTTCCCTGTTATTCAAGCCCTCCAAATCCACTCTCCCACAAATCAAGAAATCCCGTCTGACTGCCCTCCCCCCTCCCATCCTTGAACACATGTTCAGCTACTTATCAACGGATGAGTTCACCCATATCAGCAATACCTGTATAACTCTTAGAGAAAAAGCTTCTGCCTTCCTCCCCACTCGCCGTCAACAATTACTTGCCCAGAAGCGCATCCTCCAGACTATGATTCCAGCCGCAAATCTTCCCAATGAGCTTCTTCACGAAATCTTCATTTATCTCACTCCCAAAGACTTCTACACCGCTACGAAAGTCTGCGCTTCCTGGCGCTATGCTGGGGTTTATCCTCCACTTATAAAAAAACACATATTCACCCTACTTCCGGACGGAATCGTTGAAGGAACCTCAGATCTTCCGAACTATGACTTACAGACACTCGTTTCACACATCAATAAAGATCTAGGGAAGGGGATACTCACCGAATATCTAGTCTCTACAATCCAACTTGAGAAGCCTAATTCTAAAATCCCCCTTGAAATCTATCTTTCGAAGTCTGGCCACTACTTTTTATCCGCCGAAAGAGCCCCTCCCTACCATGTCCGTATCTACTGTACCTACCGGCTAGTCCTAGCTAACGACTTCAAAGCCCCTCAACTTAGATCGCCGATTAAAAATTCTACTCCTAGGTCCAATGGTGTGTGACCGTGTGTCTGAACATGCCCCATGGGAACCCGGAAGTGGTGCCTTGGGGTTTCATGAATGGGACTCGACATATCCTTTTCACCTGCTTTATTTGGCGGCATGAGGTATGACCAGGCTATAAATTCATACACCAAAGGTGTAGACGTACTTGTATTATTTGAGGGTGGTAAGGCAAAGCTCTTCAAAATACGTTCAATGCCAAGAAGTCAACAATTTGTTGGGGATTCGCCGTCACGTATAAAGAGATTATTCAAACGGAAGACTTTCAAACAAGTATCTGGATGGTATATCTATGACAGCTTAGGATTTGCGGGCATTGGATCTCAGTTTCCTAATGAAAAGCCGATACTCGCGAAACTAGAGGCAACTAGTAGAAAAATCATCCTTGAGACTGAGGGACATTTAATGGTTGTGGATTGGACTTCGGAGTACAAGCTAAAGAAAATGTTAGAAGGGGATTCAAAGTGGACTTGCTCGGATAGGCAGAGTATGGTGGTGGGGAAGGCGTATCGTTTATCGGGGTTAGGGGTGGTGCCAATCGAAAGGATATTTGTAAGAAATTCCAGGGAAAACGAGTTGAACTTGGACACCTTCTATGTCATTTGTAGCAGAAGTGCTCCATTTTCTACTAGGACGGAAGAACAGTCGAGCATATCAGAGGATAAGGACTACACCAAGGATTCATTTATATGTCACTTCGAACCTGATCGAATTAACACACTCGACATCAAGCCTATCGAAGTTTTAAGTTCGTTATATACATTGTCATACACAGGCTTGACCGCTTGTGAAGACTACAGCAGTACATCTCTCTACTTTGACCTTGATCTCGACGATTATTCACTTACTTACCTTATGCTCTACCACACCGAAGAAGAACCCTGGAAGCCCTGTATGCTCGTGCCGAAGCGCTGTTACCCTCATCCACATGCCTTACCCGTGCATACGACTTCCGTACGCATCCCCCTGGCACTCAACCCACCCCATTATCGCCACTGCAACAGCAGAGGGCCAAATTTACATTTTCTTTCCTCCCCTCTGCAATTCCAGTAAGCGTGCCTGTATACCTTCCGACCCTGGACCCAGCACGACCGAACCAAAATGTACCTGTCCACCCACAGCTTTCAAAAAGCTCGCTCGCATCCCACCCACCACAGGGGGAAGGATAACAGACATGACGATATCGTACCGCTCGCCAGTTTTGGATTCACCAAGAAGAAATGTTGTATATTTGAAGGATTGAGAGGTTATGAAAGGCGAGACAGGGATTTGGGTACTGCTTATAGGCACAGATAGTGGTAGATTGGAGGTTTGCTATATCGGTCCCGAGAGTAAGGAAGTTGGCGCGAAGCGATTGTGGATTGCAAGAGGGTCGGAGGTAAAAAGATAAGAGTGATTTGGGGGGGCTTTAAATAGTTTTTTAGTGGACGGATGGTTTGTATTTATATCGAGTGATATTTCGTGAAGACAATACGCACAGACCTATATGAACAGACACTCCAAAAAGAGTATCATAAATCAAGCCCATACATACATGTAGTCTCGTACTCAGCCAGTTACTTGCAGCAAGCTATGGAAGCATGGAAGTAGACGGGTTGGGGACGAGCCTAGCCCATACATATATGGTGGGCGTCAGGATATCGGGGTCGGTAAAAGTACATGAACGCCAAATCTATCTCCTCAACCACAACACAATATATTTTTGATTAGAGGCCGTAGAATGACAGAGAATCAAGAGGAGAATCATTCTACGGCCTTTAATTTTAATTATCTTGTGTTGTGGTTGAGGAGATAGACTTTGAAGTTGGGTGAGTTTGGTAGGGAGACAGGTCAATTTTTACCCATACAAATTGTTAAGGCCAGATCAAAATCCACTAAAAATACCCCTGTCCATCACCATAAAGCACTCGGTTTATTACCAAAAGGGCGTTGATCTGCCATCTGTGAGCTCAAAACGCCTAAATAGGTAATGATTTACCTGATGGAGATTTTTACATGTGCCAAGACCGACCCCGATATCCTGACGCCCACCATAGTTCAGCGATGAAGGGGGCCGGGGGTCTGATGCCCATGATAGACAGGAGGGAAAGTGGCACAAAACCGCTCTTTTATTTTTAAAAATTATAACCCGCCACGACAAAAGACTTACGCTCGCCAGGCTGCTTCTTCTCATCCAAGGGTCCCAATCCAAGGTTGAGGGGGTCGGGAATCGAACTGCTAACCTCCCATCATCGGTACTAGTCGCTGAGTTACCATACTCTTTCCCAGTCCGGTCGGTTAGACTCAAAGTGTGAGATACAAAAGTATCTTAACCACTAGGCTGCTCTTACCACAAAGAAACAGTGCGTGTTTTCGGCTTTTGAGCCTATGGCCCTCGCTTCGGTGCTTCTGAGCTAGCTTGGCAATATTTGGCTGGCTACATGTACATATGGCCCGGTGATGGCAAACCCTCTGCAAAGTACTGCTACGTCCTACATCTTATGTGTGTGTTCTGCACCCAACCAACAACTTTGAGCAGGCGACCTGGATGACATTATGAATACAAAAACCCTTGAATAGTGCGTAGTACGATCTAAAGATTACTTAAAGGCATGCATTTGTATACTTAGCGTACCGCCAAATCAACAGCTGGATGGCATATCAAGCGCAAGGAGCTCAGGTCGTTCTTTAGAGACAAAGGTATACCATGATCGAGAGGGAGGAAACATCCGACAGGATAGTCTGCTCTTTCGTTCCGTCTTTCTACTTTTACTAGAAGAAAAAAGCAAATGCTCTTCAATCAATTATTGCAGGCCGAGAGTATTAATACATACCCTTAGTCATATAATAAAGCACAAGTAGAAAACTTACACATACTAGATCTCGTCAACCCAACCAATTTACAGAGATCATACTATGTATCGGTATCAAAAAAAAAGGGGGGGGGGGGTTGGCTCTTATGCGTATAGAACCGACGGCAGCCAATACTGCTAGTAACGAAAAACAACCTGCTATCTTGATATTTCCAGGGAGCCAAGCCAGAGGACGTGGTATGTATGTGCTGTGTATAAAAATGCAGCGATGCAGCGGGGAGCACCAATCTAATGCTTGCTATATATAAACTATGCACCGTCAACCCGCCGTGGACACCTGACTATATGTAATTAATCGATTCTACGAATACTATATAAAAATTCTCTCTTCTTTCCGCTAGTTCAAGATTCCTGCTGGTTCCTACCGATTCGACCGGATTCAGAAAACTCGAGCTAGGTGGCGCCAGGCCCACTAAAGGACACCGCAGTCGACCTGAGATAGCATACCTACTAACGGTAAACAATGGCCCATGATCACATACGATATATATATATCTAGAATACTGCGGGCTTCTCTTGGTCAAGATGGAGCGAAACTTGGGACTTTGTGCCTTACCTTCGATACCATCAATTATCGCTCGACAGCTTCCTACACTATGCGCCAAAAAGGGATGTAACGGATGTTATACCATTACGAGATTTATCGATTATAAAGCGCCGAATTATAAATCTGAACCCTAGAATACCGCGCATTACTAAAGTCTAGTTACAGCGCTTCACAGTCATTTGGCGAATACACCCATTTGGCGAACAGGGATTAAGGCCAATAAGAATCAGGATATCTTAGCCAAACTCGAAGCTTTACTGGTTGCTACATACAAATTCGCCAAATGGGTGTATTCGCCAAATGCCTGTGAATCGCTGTAGTGGCATCCGATAAGATTCACAGTACGTACTAGTCCAACTTGTCTACACTCAAGATCCCCCTTAATCACTCCTTTCCCCTCCAATTGCTCATACAAAGCCCTAGACACAACTACCAACTATCTGCAGCTCAACGGCTCAGTAGTTGACATGCATGTATATTGCCTTATGCCAAGAAAGGATTTCCTCCTAGTTGAACATGACTGATAGTGGCGTAGCTACTGTACTACTCTAAAACCAGGATTGACTTGGGAACCTTTAATTTCCTGCACAGTCATTCTACTTTTGTGGAACATCTTGAAGCTTACCCTCTGTTGGAAATTGTTAAACATTCCACTCCACATATGATTGCCGATCCGGCCTGAGGAATGTGAGGTACACGCACTTACCAATCTCTCTAGTACTCGAGTACCCCAGTAACCAGATCCAACCCCTTATAATTTTCTGCTGTCACACAGGCATGATGCTAATAAGTCTTGGTGCTTTCAACAGCCCTAGGGGGTTCTAGGATCCGAACTCACCGGAGCCTCCGCATCAAAAAGAGGGAAACCCAGGCTCTTTGGTATTGCTTTATTCTACTATTGGTAGACGAACCGCAAGACCAACTAACTCCTTGTGGAATGCGCGCTACAAAACAGACCATTCGTCCGTGTTTTTAGAATGTTTGATGTGGGTGTGTAGCACAGCCTGCTAGTCGTCCCTAGCTACAAGTGCATTAATAGATGCGGAAATATATTGCTACTATTTGGTTCCGGATATACTCTATCATGATCCACGGCGTTTAAATACGCCCTGATCCCCCAAGATTAAAGAACTTCACAGCTACCACAATTAGCTCTATTGATCATTAACCTCATTGATCAATCCCACCAGCACAATGGGTTGCCCCGTTCCCAGCGCCGCCCCGATAGCGGGCAGTATCGCAGCATACACCTTTCCCTCCATCTACAACAGCTCAACCTTGTTCGACCTCAATGTAGGTTCCACCGACATTCCCGTGATGCAATTCTACGAATACGACTATGCCCACTTCTCTATGGACAGCAAGCCCACCTGGATCGCAATCACCATCCCCGACAACACCGACCTCACCGACGTCCGCATCTCGCCCAAGAAGCTCGGCATCACGCCCACAAAATCTACCGGCTGTGTCTCCTTCACCATCCCCAGCGACGAATACCTCATTGTCAAGATCGGAAGCCTCAAGGAACTAGTCATCGCCGCCGACAAGCTCGAGACCAACAAGCCCGTCAAGTCCGCCTCATACGTCTACAACATCCTCTCGAAACCCTTCAACGCAGACCCAACCGGATCAGAGCTCTCGACAACCGCTTTGCAAAATGCAATTGATACTGCAGCGGCAGACTGGGCGGCGGCCAAAAGTAATGGCGTCAGCGGCTTGCCGGCCAGAGCAACCGTATATGTCCCCAAAGGCCTCTATATCATTGGTAACATTGTCCTCAAGTCAAACACGGAGCTGTACCTCGAAGCCGGGTCGTTCCTACGCTTCACGGGCGTGAAGTCGGACTACACCCTGCACTGGTACAAGAGCTCCCAGGGCCGCGACGTAACATGGTGGATCCGCACCGACTTCAACAGCACCAACATCAAGGTCTATGGCCGCGGGACGCTCGACGGAAACGGTAAATACGGCAGCAACACCGGAAAGATCAACAACAACATCCTCGTCCCCATTGCCACAAGCCACTTCATGGTCGACGGAATCGTCATCAAGGAGTCCTCGTCATGGTCGACCATTCCCATGAGGTCGCAGAATCTCCTGTTCCAGAACATCAAGTGGTTCAACTCCCTGTGGATGAGTGAGAACGACGGGATTGACGTTCTTGAGAGCAAGGACGTTATCGTGAGGCACACAATCGCAATCTCGCTCGACGACCCGTACTCAACCAAGGCATACACCAAGATCTTCCCGAAATACAACGACGTCCTTCCTGCAGCGAGGGCGGTGGAGAATGTGCTTTTCGACGACAATCTTTCATGGACAAGGTGCTTCGCGTTCAAGATTGGCCAGGGAGTGCAGATGCCGCACTTGAACATTACCTTCCAGAATGGCGTTGTCTATGATGCCGCCGTCGGACTCGGAATCCACCATGCTGTAAGCACCTCCCTTCATTTAGCATCCCAGACCTAGAGTAGTACTAACGAAAAAAAAAAAAAAAAACAGTGGGGAACATCCTACATCAAAGACGTGACATTCAAGCTCATGCAAGTCGAGCGCATCACCCTGGAGCTCGAGGGCCGCAGCACCTGGCTCGGCTTCATCATCACCGACAAGCCCGACGGCACCCCGGCCGCGTCTGACGGTGCCGGGCCCGTGTCGAAGATCCGGGTCAGAGACACCACCGTCTGGAGCAAGGGCAAGACCGGAATCTCGCTCGAGGGCCTCAGCCCGACAGCAAACATCTCCAGTATCTTCTGGAGCCACACTAAAATGCCGGGAGTGGATGGATATGCGCAGAGCTTGGAGGCGCTAAACAGTAAGACAGAGCCGACGTTTGTGTACGATATCAAGTGGGACACCGATTAGTTCATGCATGGGGGAGATGTATCTGGGATGTGGGTGATAATTTTGAGACATGTTGTTCTCTTTTTTAGAATGTATTTTTAAGCTTTGGCGGGTGGGCGTTTAGAAGAGCTAAATTTGGTAATTCAATAATTGTCAAGATTCAACGTTGCGATCGAGTGATTTGCTGTGACCAGCCGCGCCAACGACTTTTTCGGCAGCTGGTCGAGTACCTACATCTAGCCTTCATGCTTTAACCCCACGCTGTAGTGCAGACTCAGCGTAACTGTGTTGTGACACGATTCAGCGGGGGTCGGCGTGGCTGAGCCGGGTCAAGCGAACCTGTCCTGTTTTCAGACCTGTATAAAACTAGACTTCGCAACCTACATGTATACTAGCAAATAACATAACTCCAACCCCAGAACCCCCCGCAGAAACCCCCCCAAAGTGATTTCTGTTATGTTTTAAACCCCTGTTTTGTCACTGGCCCACGCACCAACACCGCCGAGTGATAATCCATGACCACCCCATGACGTCCCCAACTACATGATCATACCAAACGAACCACCTTCCACCAGTCAAACAAACAACAAATCATGACAGCAGTCCTCCGGGGGAGGGGGGCCGATCACACCTCCGCGCACACATCCAGAGCCCGTCCAGCGCACCACAGGCATCACAATGACCGCATCACCATCACGCATGACCAGACCAATAAATGTTTCTCTTCTTTATTTTTTTTTTTTTACTAGCAGACTAACTAACCCCAACCAACCAACCAAAACCCGACTATCGTACAACTTGCCCCCCATCATCTCCCACTTTCCCTTCTCCAGCCAGCCAGCCAGCCAGACAGCCAGTCAAGCAGCTAGCTATTGTGATGACCGCCGAACCGCACCAAAACCACGCCCGTACAGAAGGGACAAGAGGGGTAGGAACGAGAGGGAAAACAAAAAGGAAGAAGAAGAAAAAAAAACACTGAGAACGAAGGGGCCGTAATTTCTTTAAGGTAACGGATGATGAAGAAGAAGAAGAAGAAGAAGAAACAGGCACACACACACACACACACAGAGGAACGTACAGACACGTACAGACACACAACCTTGAACCGGCCCGCCCCGCGTGTAAAGAGGAAGAAGAGAAAGGTAGGGAACAGAAAGAAAAGGAAAAGAAAATGAAAAATGAAAAATCGAGAAACCCCCAGATAAAAGCAGAAGAGAAGAAAGAAGAAGGTGGCCAAAAAAGGTGTGTTTCAAACATCAGGACAGAGAACAGAAGAGAATATCGTAAGCCAAGTCTCCAACACAACAGAAGGAAGACCCCAAGAAGAAGAATCAGAATCAGAAGAACCAGAAGTATATGGAGAAGGAAGAAGAAGTGATAAAAGGGGGGGGCAGGGAGGTGGGGAGTAGTGGAAGAGAGGATGGATAAGCCAGTGATAAGTTAATTAAGTAGTACTTTTTAGTAAAAATATGTCTACCAGTCGCACTGAAGAAGTAAGGGAAGAGAAAAAGGAAAAAGAAGAAAAAAAAAAGAGTAACACCATTCCCCACCCGTCCTGCCATGACCCCCCTTCCTCCCGGTTGTAAATTTTTTCCGTGACATTTTGGTTTTTTTTTTCCTTCCCGCCTTGTAGTTAGTTGATGATAATCCTATTGCCGCTGCTGCGTGTAAGCGTGTAGTCCTTTTGACCATTCAGGTAATTGTGCGGTTTCGGCGTATGCTGTTCCACAATTAAAGCATAATGTCTATTAAAGTTATTAGTTTATGTATCCTTATCAAGAGCATATATTAATATTAAGGGTGTGCGTACCTTCTGTCCTTCTGGACCTTCGCGGACGCCCCATGTACCAGTGCCCGCTACGCCACACCACGCACATCTCCAATTTTGTTTCTCCCATTCGTTCAGCCCGCCATTCGAAACCCCATTACTCTGTGGCGCAGCGCTCCTACTCGGCGTCCCCCTCCCTCCCGTCGGCCCCGGCGACAAACTCCTCTGCCGCTTCCTCTTGACCCTGCTCCCACGGCCCATCTGCTCCTCCACATCGCCCTGCACCGTCGCGCCCCACACCAACGGCATCAACGACCCGCCGCCGCCCAGACGCGCCGTGTCTCTCCTCAGCCTCCGAATCTCCCTCTCGCGGTCGCCCTCCCGCTTCTCAATCTCCTCACGTGTCAGTGTCTCCACCCGGCTCTCCCATTCCGCGCCGAGCGACTCCAGATCGAGGCGCCACCCCGCCTCCACATCCGTGCGATGTGCGTCGTTCTCCAGATCCGGCGTCACCCCCGTCTCGCAGAGGTCCTTCTTCTTCTGCAGGCAAAACTCATGGATCGCGTGCGCAATCGCGGGGACAAACTCGCCCGAGAGGCCCAAGTCGCGCGCGACGCCGCGCGCAAAGTACTCTGGTGTCAGCGAGCCGGCGAGGTCCCACTCAAATTTGTCCGCGTAGACGCGCTCGCCGAGGTTGACGTTGAGGTTGCAGACGACGCGCATCTCGCCCGAGCCCTCGGGCAGCGAGATTGTGGCGACAGGGGCATACTCGGAGATTTGGTCGCGGATCGAGGTGGAGATGATGCTGGCGTAGGGCTGTATGGGCAGGTCGAGGTCGAGGCAGGTGGTGAGTGCGAAGGTGTCGGGGGTGATTAGGACCTCGTGCAGGTTCCACAGAAAGCTGTCGTGGAGGCGGCCTCGCGATGGAGGTTCGAGGTCGATGTCAAGTCGTATAGGAATCAGCACGGTAGGTAATGCCGATGCAGAGAGCAACTGATGCTCCGTCCTGGGTGTTTGTTTGTGTGGTTAGGATTCGTTTTCTTGGGGGGGTGGTGGAGCAGAGAGGGAGAGTGATGGGGGGGGAAGGGGGAAGGGGGAAGGAGAGAAGGGCAGAAGGGCAGTTGTAGTGGTAGTAGTACCTGTGTACATCAGATATATATCTTTGCTGTACTAGCTTTGGGTGCAGTTGTACCGGTCTCTTGATTGTTTCCACTCCAGGAAAACCCCCAATTGCCCCTGGGGGACCTCCGGCGGCCTGACCGGCCATTATCGCCGCCCGTGATTCCGCATCGTTTTCAAAGTCATCGTCGCCGTCCACCTCGGCATAACTGACCACCTGGTTGCCGCGCTTCGTTCTGCCAGACGACCGCTCTGCTGCTGAGGGGGTGCCAGAGGGACCTGTGGGCGTGGGGCCAGCGGGCGTTATGAGCGCGGTGGAAAATGTCTGCAAGCGCGCAGGGTATGTGGTCATGCAAGCTTGTGGAGGCTTCATTGTTGACCGGACAGCAGAATTATGAGATTGTGAGAGAGGGGAGATGGGAGAAGGATTGTTTATTATTGATTGTTGGAGGTGGGGGGGGGGTGGGTGGAGTGGGATGTGAGAGAGAGCAAGTGTATGTATGTAGAGTTTGGATGGAATGAAAGGATGGAAGCGGGTGGCTGAGGTTAGGGTTGGGAGAAGAGTGCAGGGGGGGGACCAGAATATTCAATGAGCGCGCGTTACTTGGAGACACGGGCTAAGGAGGCAATATCTCCTCTGTCTGCCAGTTGATTTGATGTGGCAGAGGGGAATTGTTGAGCAGAGGAGGGATGAGGAGGGAGGAGGGGCGGTGGGGGGGCGGTGGGTGGAGGAGTCGAGGGGGGTGGAGAAGTCGAGGGGTGGTGTATTGTAGTATTGTAGTAGTAGTATCGATATAGAAAATAAAAAAGGTTATGGAGGGAGCCGCGACGGGACCTGAGAACAAGGGCAGTCTGGGATTCTCTGGGCAGAGGTTGCGGTGGCTGTTCTTCACGGATCGCGTGTGGGCATGTGACCTGGCGTTTGCTCTTCTTTTTTTTGCCCTCGTCGCGCGTGGGTGTGATTAGGAGAGTGAGAGATTAATATTCGGGTCTGTACCTACAGTAGAGCAACTCCAAGCCGTAGCCCTACAGTGCAATATGTACCCAGGGGAACGTTCGTCTGTCTGTAAGGAACAGGAACACACACACGCACGCACGCACGCACAGAAAATTAAAGCACAAGAGGGCCCTTTGTGACTGGTGGATGGATGGATGGTTGGTTGGTCAATAATCTATATATATCACAGTGTGCACCTCTGTCTCGAGCCCTACGATGCCTTACCTGCTCTACTCTAGCTCTTGGGTCGTGCGTGTATCCATGGGATTAATGCGTCTGTCACTCTTACCAAAGCCCTTTATACTCAGTGCCAAGCTGTCATAGTGAGCGTTGAGGGCAGCTAGGTAGATCTTGTGGATCCATCAAGCCCCCAAATCTACGATATCACCCAGGCCATCATCATGACACAGCTTTCTGTAGTGCATAGATGAAAAAGTAGGATGTGGATTTCTTTGGGTGAAATTTGCATGTAGATACATACCTACTCCAGGTCTAGATCGTTGGCCGATAAGATCAATCTATCCACCCTTGATCTGACTGGATCTTGGCGCGGGGAGGGTAACAAACACCCCCCAAACCAGAGCTCTACTTTACCACTGTGTGCTTCCCCCCACCTCATCTTCATCTCCATCAACTACAACCCCTCCATACACAACCATCATGTCTTCAGTACGACCTCTCATTTCAATCAAAGCCGGGAAATGCAACCAAGTTGTGAGTATTCACTTTCACCTACCCCGTAGCTTTCCCTCGATGCTGACAATTCCTAGGGAACCCGGATCATTCCCGCACCAGAGCCCGGTCTTCTTTACATCTACAACACCGTTGAGGATGGTATTATCCCCTACTTGAGCTTCTGGAGTTATTGCTGATATTTCTGCTAGACCTTCTTCACTTTTGCTGGAGACGTCGTTCTGCCACCCAGCCCCAAGCTGAGGACGACCTGATCATCTTCCCCCAAGACGTCACCTTCACCCCGTACACCGCCTGCACCACCGGCCGTGTCTTTGTGCTCAAGTTCACATCCTCATCCCAGCGTCACTTCTTCTGGCTCCAGTCAAAATCCGAATCCGACAGCAACCCCGGCCATTGGTCCAGCCGTGACCGCCGATGGGGCGAAACAATCAACAAAATCCTCCAGGGCGACGAGGGCGACGAGGACGACGAGATGGGTGACCCAGACGCCGAGCTTGGAAGCGAGGATATCGAGGAGGAGGGAAACGCTAGCAGAAGGGGTGGTGCTGATGGTGGCAGGGCGTAGGTCTCCCCTCCCTGAGCTAGTGCTGCCCCCCCCATATAAATCTGCATTTCTTTGATTTTTTTTGCCCCGCAAGCTGTTTCTGTTTCTTGTTTTTTTTCTTCTTTTTTTACATTTTCATTTTCATTTTTTTTCTTTATGGGAATTGGTGCACTGTATCATCTTTTTCCCTTTCCACTGTCTTCTTTTTCCCACGTGGGGGCTGGCCCGACAAAAAAGTGGCTGTTCAAGATTCTCGAGATCAAAGAAGGGGGGACATCAGTTTCCTGTGGGTGTTGTGGACGTGTGATTTAATGGCGAATATACGGCCGCTCTAGCGCCTCAACTGTACATCTGAAGATCCTTCCATCTCCCTCCCACGCCCACCTCTCCATCCACCCATGTGCCCCGTACCGTCCGTGAAGAAGCCCCCCACTGACCATCTCCCCCCCACTACCAGAGACTCCCCCAGCCCCTTCAACACAACCACAACCACACCCTCCAACCCCAACGACTTTCTCAAATCCCTCATCTCCTCCATCAACGTCGGCAACGCACCCCCCAACCCCAGCGGCGCCGCTGGCCCCTCCCGCTACGGCCAACAAACCCCCACCCTAAGCCTGCACGACCTGCTCTCCACAGCCACCACCGTCCCCCTCCTCTCCACCCTCCCCACCAGCTCCCTCGACCAGCTCTGCGCCAACCTGCCCCCCGCACTGATCCCGCGCAACGCGACCGACGCGCAAAAGCGCGCCATCATCCAGCGCGTCCTGCAGAGCCCACAGTTTGCCCAGAGCTGCGTGAGCCTGACCGTGGCGCTGCGCGACGGCGCGCTGCGCGGCGTCGCAGACAGCCTACAGGTGCCGCTAAGGCCCGGCGAGGAGGCGTCGGGTGTGGATCAGGTGGAGCTGTTTGTGGGTGGTGTGAGGAGGGGCGTGGAGCAGGAGGGGGAGGGGGATGATGAGATGGAGGACTAGCTAGGAGGAATGTGATGGGGGGGGGTCAATGATTGATTGTGCGGTAGGGTTAGGGGTGGAAAAGTTTCAATGTGATCTACTTGCAGATTCCATTCATTGTCTGCTGGCAGCTAGCTAGTGAATTGCTGATGATGGAGCACATTCAGCGTTCAAGAATCAGTAGTGAATACTACATGTAGTACTGTGATGAGCTAGATATATGCCCGCCACTGTATAAGAAAGCACCCAGAAGCACAAACACCACCACCGCCAAAGAGGCTGTTGTTTAGGAAAGAGCATCAAACTAGGCTGGTACTTGTAGCTTCTGTATAGGCCATCCAACCACACGCTTGAATTCAATCCAGTTAGCTTGTTGTAAGATGTAGTGCTCTCAGCCAGCGCCTGGCTAAGCTTAAGGCCTTGGACTCTGGGCGTGGCGGGGCGGTAGTGATGGATGGATGGCATTGGGGAGTCTGGATGGTGCTTTCTTGGTGTAAACTAAATGCCACCAATCATTGGCATGCCTTGGGGGGTCTTTGCTCCGACCTTTTGCAGCCGCCCAACTGAGGCAACTGGTGAAATGATGATGAAGCCCAATATCTCTGTGATTGCAGACCCCCCTCTTCTCAGCTAGCTACTGCATACGCATATCTGTAGATACTACTACATGCATGCATACAGCTCACCAGATATCACTAAAAAAAAAAAAAAAAAAAGACCCTTTTTTTCCAGACCGGCTTGATCTATCTATGCGTCTACCCAGCCCATTGCCCTACTCCACCAGCTCCCAGACATTCACCGCGCCATCGTCCCCACAGCTGACAATGATCTCCTCATTGTCGCTCCTCCGGTCCTTGTCCCAGCGCCTACTCCACGCCACGCAATTGATCTCATACACGCCATGCGCGCCCTCAAAGTCCGCCACGACCCTCCACTCTGTCTTTGCCTCCCCCTCCCCCTCCTCTCCCTCGGGCTTTATATCCCCCCCCTCTCCCTCGGGCTTCATCTCCCCCCCCTCTCCCTCGGGCTTCATCTCCCCCCCCTCCTTCCCCGTCCTCGGGACCTCCTCATACACCACGATCCTCCCGTCCCCACCACAGCTCACAATGCGCCCACTGAGACCACTCCACGACACAGAGTACACCGCCCTCGTATGGACCTTTGGCAGCACCGACTCGAGCACCCACGCCTCCTCAATCTGCCTCCCCCTCAAGATACTCGGCACAGCCCTGACCTGCTCCCCCGTCCTCCCCGTCCTCCTCCACAGCCTGACGCTGCCGTCGTCCGAGCAGCTCACCAGCCTGGCGTCCTCCCCTTCTCTCTGCTTCTGCTCAAACTGCACGCACCACACCGTACTCTTGTGCCCCTCGAGCACACAGCAGCACACCCAGTCGTCCACGTCCTCGCGCCACAGCCTGATTGTGTCGTCGTAGCTGCCACTCGCCAGCAACAGCTCACTCGGGTGCCACGCGACGCACTTTACATCCTGCGTATGCTCCTGCAGCACGGCAACAGTCTCAAAGTTGTCCTCGCCGAGCTCCTCCCACACCCACACCGTCTTGTCTCTGCTACAGGTCGCCAGAAGGTTCCCGCCCGCGCACCAAGCGACGCTCTTGATCTCGTTCTCGTGGCCGTCGAGGACAACGGCAAAGTCCCAGTCGGCGGACTCGGAGGTTGAGGAAGCGCGGTGCCAGATGCCCGCGGTGGCGTCGAAGGAGCCCGTGGCGAGGGTGGAGGACTGTGCGGAGGGGGAGGGGTTGGGCTGCCAGGCGAGGGTGCGGATGGAGCGCTTGTGGCCGCCGTCGAGCGTGGAGAGCGGGGTGTATGTGAGCAGGGAGGAGACGCGGGAGGTGCGGTCGGAGGAGGCGCTGGCCAGGAGGGGGAGCGTGGGGTGAATGGCAATGGACCAGGCGCGGTCAGAGTGCGGGGGGAGGGAGGTGTGCAGGTAGAGAGGCATGTTGGGGGGCTGTGTGCGGGCGTGGGGGTTTATATGTGCCGGGAGAGATATATCACCCAGTCTGGACCAGGCCAAGCAGACAGTCGACTGTGGGCGACAGTGCCGGGTAACCAATACTAGTGGCTATTGAAGGCTCATAAAGTGAATCTTCGCCAGTAGAGATCAGGTTTCGCACCAAATATTTTAAATTTGGGTAGGATTGCCAGATACAGGAAGGAAGTGTGGTATGAGCAAGATTTCTTTGATGTGATAGGCGTATGGGCGATAGAAGCCTTGCCCGAAGTCTCTATGTTGGTGTTTGCTGAATGAGGAAGACTTCTGGTTTCTCTTCTCCACTACGGTGTCCTTCCTCCAATGGCAACAGGCACTTGCAGTGCGGTATCCGAATTTAAAATATTCGCTGCGAAACCTCTCTAGTTTGAGGGTTGTTTTCGTTGGACATTTTTTGTGTATGGATTGTAATACATCACAAAATCACTATTCTGAGCTGCTGTGCAGTCCGTCTGAACACAGACAACAAGAACCCGAATATGCAGCTGCAAGTCTTTGGTGTGTTTTTGACTTTTACTCCAATGGAAACTGCACATTAGGGCGGCGCTGGATATCTGTTTGTTTGTACAGCTTTCGATGGTGGGCGTGTGTGTGATCGCTCGCTACCAGACATCCCCGTCTCCTCCCTCTCTATATAAACACAAACTCCACCCGCAATGTGCGGAATCCTCTTCACCCTTCGACCCTCCTCCCCCTCACCCTCACCCACGACTACCGCTCCCCCCTCAGAATCTCTCACAGCCCGCATCTCCCAGCGCGGCCCCGACCTCACACACACCCACCACACGCACCATGCCTCGCACACGCTCACCTTCACCTCCTCCGTGCTCTCCCTGCGTGGGCCCACCCACACCACAACGCCCCAGCCCCTCGTCGACCCCAGCACCGGTTCTGTCCTCTGCTGGAACGGCGAGGCCTGGCGTGTCAATGGCTCACCCCTGGAGCCTGGCATCAACGACGGCGCCGCCATCTTCCAGCTTCTGCTGGCCCGCGGAAAAGACGTTTCTGCGGTGATGGAGCGTGTTGAGGGCCCCTGGGCCATGGTGTATTGGGATGCTGCTGCGGGACGCCTCTGGTACGGGCGAGACGCACTCGGGCGGCGGAGTCTGCTGTGCAAGAGCGATGATGAGGGCGGGCTCGTCGTTGCCAGTGTTGGTGACGGGCATGGGTGGAGTGAGGTGGATGCGGATGGGCTTCGGTGGGTTCTCGTCGGCGGTGGGGAGTCCGGCGTGGTGCCGTGGGCGTGGGAGGAAGATGTGGCGGCGGGGAGCAGGTATATGGTATTCCCCCCTCCCCCCCTCCCCCTTCACCAGCCTACCAACATGTCATAGAAAATGCCTTTTCCAAAACTCTCCTCCGCTACAGACGCCGACGCCGACTCGCCCCCAACCCCCGCCGAAATCAAGCAATTTGGGCGCATCCTGACCGAAAGCGTCAACACACGCGTACGAGACATCCCTTTTCGCGGGCAAGGGGACGTGAGGCTGGCGATCCTGTTCTCGGGAGGACTGGACTGTACGGTGCTGGCCAGGATAGCGCATGAGTGCTTGCCCGCGGGGGAGCCCGTGGATTTACTGAATGTTGCGTTTGAGAATCCGAGGGTTATTGATGCGCTGAAAGTGAGTGCGCAGGAGCCCAAAAAGGCAAAGAAGAAGAAGCCCAAGAATGGGCAGTATAAAGGGCATCATCTAGACACTCCAGCAGCAGAACCAGAGTTAGAGGCCCCAGAAGAATCCCTCCCAGAGACAGAGACCCCCAAAGCGCCGACAGACACCTACGAACTCTGCCCCGACCGCCTCACCGGCCGCAAATCGCACGCCGAACTCCTCTCCGTCTGCCCGCGTCCCTGGCGCTTCCACGCCATCAACATCCCGCAGCCCACACTGCTCGCCCACCGCGCCACCGTAATCTCACTCATGCACCCGCACAACACCGAAATGGACCTCTCCATCGCGCTCGCCTTCTACTTTGCCTCCCGCAGCATCTCAGACACCACCCCCTCCCCCTCCTATACCACACCATCGCGAATCCTCCTCTCCGGCCTCGGCGCCGACGAGCTCCTCGGCGGATACACGCGGCATCTCACCGCGCACCGCCGCTCCGGGACCGCCGGCCTCGTCGCCGAGCTCCAACTCGACCTGTCGCGCCTGGGGCAGCGCAACCTCGGCCGCGACGACCGTGTGCTCGCGCACTGGGGGCGTGAGGCGCGGTATCCATTTCTCGACGAGCGCGTGGTGCGGTGGTGTGTTGCTGCCAGGGCGGGCGGGAAGCGGGATAAGGCCCTTTTGCGGGGGTTGGCGGGCAGTATGGGCATGAGCAGAGTGGCGGGGGAGAAGAAGAGGGCGGTGCAGTTTGGGAGTCGGAGTGCCAAGATGGAGAAGGGGCGGGTGAAGGGTACGGGGGTCTTGGGGGATTGTTTGGTTTGTTTCCCGTTCCTGAGTTTAATTTTTTTTCTTTTTTCTTTCTTTTTTTTCTTTGTTTTAGGGTGGGCAAAACTGTGATGAGACCAGATACTTTTGAGCTCTGCTTCGGGCCTTGAGTCAAGAGGCCCGACCTCCATTTTCTCCTTCTCTGGCTGTGTTTCAGCCTGCCTGTTTGCTGCTGCTGCTGCGCTACTGCTATGTTTACTGTTGCAGCACCAGCTGCGTGGGGTATGGTTTCCTTCCGGTAACCTCTCCAGAACCTAGTACTAGCAGCGGCGGCGGTGCAAGCAGAAGAGAGAGGCGATGGGGGGGAGCGGTGATGGGTTAAAGGCAAGTCTGAGTATTGCTGTGCGGCGAGGTGGAGCAGAGTGGTTAAATCGGTGAATTGGTTTGTGGGTGGATGGTTTGCTGACTGGCTGTAAGGACGCCATCTAGATAATACCAACGCTACCCCCGCTAGAAAAATAGGGTCGGGACTCACGACGATCATGGAGACATCATAGATAGGAGGTGTAGAATATAGATAGAAGGGGGAGGAGGGACTAATGATAATTGCCCTGCACTCTGCGCTCCTGTATGTGTGTCTCTGTGATGCAACGCTCCTCCCCCCCCTCCTCCCGCCAGATTTCTGCATCTATAGTGTTCAGGGGGGTATAGACAGAGGCGGCAGAGATGTAGAGCCAATCGGCTGGCTACATGCATACGCAGTTGCCCATCTCGCGGTCTTTATAAAGTCATCCGTTGAACTTGGCGATATATATTCGACCATGGGCACCGCACTGCAGCCTTCCGGTCCGGACAGTGCATTATGCACATGGGACGTATCAGTCCAGCATCTAGCACCTTTTGTCAGCTCAAGCTTGTACTGGCAGTCTACTGTATGCACATGTAGAGTGTACCAATCCCCTAGCTAACACTAGCAACATGCATATATCACTCTCGCCTATAACCCAGGGTATATATATCTTGCCCGTTTTAGAGCAAAACAGGCCTTCAGCATAGATTTCGGTCCTATGGCCGGAATCGCAGGTACAGGCTCAAGCTCGGTTCATCAAAGCAACCAAAGCAAGCTCAACCGAATAAATGCATTACAACAACAAGAAAGTAAAAAGGACCAGAAAGAGATATATAAAAAAAAAAGCACAAACAAGATACACTACATGTATGCATTCCCCCCCCCAGACGACCTCCCAACTTGTAGCCCCACAACAAAGAATCAACGTACCCACTCTGCCATGATCGCATCCGTGATACCATGTAATTAACGATTGACGCAGTGTTGCCAGCGTCACAAGGTATCACTCGGTACTATACATCTCCCCCCACCCAATTGAAGCTCCAACGCCGGGTTTAGCTTCCAGGAGTGCTTTCCATCTCTTTTGCTGATGCCTTTGGGCCGTGTGTCTCTTGAATATATCCTACTATCCATGGCGGTTGTTGTCGCCGTTGACGGAGAACCCCGTGGCGGCTGTGCGGGTAACATTGGCAACGACAAGGTCGACATACCCCACAGACTACAGTCGAGTCTCCCTATAAGGTTACGTCCGGACCGCGAGATAGAGAAGCTATCCTTATCCCCTGGATGTATGAGACAGTGGGAAAATCTCTCTCATGCATGAACGTCATGTGACCGTGAATTTGGGTGAGAAAACGTCTGGGTAAGTAGCTTGCTGCCTTTGTCGGTCTTGGGAATACTTAACGGTGCCATAAAGTTCGCAGTTCGCTGCCTTACTTCAGTAAATCATTTCTTCGATAGGCCACGCTAATGCATGAGAGAGATTTTCCCACTGTCTCATACATCCAGGGGATAGGGTTTTGTGGGTTAGGGTTTATGTCCTGGCTTGGGTCAATTTTTTTGATGAGATTTTCGAACGTTCTGGCGCAGAAAAGGTCTACCTACATATTTGGTAGAATATAACCAATAGGCTTCCCCTTTGTACGGCAAATAAAAAGAAAAAAAAGAGGAAAAGAGTTCTTTCGGCTCAGCACACGGAAAAAAAAAAAAAAAAGGCAAAAGCTAAACAAGGGATAATTGTAGCCCCACCCCCCGGGTTGAAACGCTGAACCTTCTGTATAATCGAAGGCCACGCCAACCTCACGGTGTTGATCCGGGGCGAGTTAACCGTTATAGGCCACTCGCCCATGTGTATTTCTTATCCCTAGTAATTTTTTGTACGGAAGTTGGAGCAAAGCTGATTTTTCAAGCTCTCAGCAGCAAATAATGTTCACCGAAATAACTCCTTATCCTAATTTCTCTATAAGGGTCACACACCAAAATTTACCCTCAAGCCGTAAGGGTATTCTTACAGGGAGAATACAGCCATTTTACCCTCAAGCTACCATACAAAATAGACGGGACCCTAGACACCACTCCTTATAGGGCGATTATTCTTATAAAGGGTAATCTTATAGGGAGACTCGACTGTATGTCGATCTCTAACTTTCCTTCAACAACACAAGGACACAAAAAAAACGCCCCGCCCACAAGAAATGCTACCCAGGACTCGAATCCCCCCCAAAGACACGAAAGGAAGCGCCCAGGACACGTGCTGAGGTAGAGTTAGGGCCTGTCAATTCCTTCTGTAGTAGCTCTCTTGACAAGCACGGTTTCACTCAGTGCTGGACACTAGTCGGAAGAGTGATACCAAACACCGCCCCAGCCAGCCACACAGAAGCCCAGGCGTAAAGCCCCGTAGAGCGCGATGTAGTGATCCCTTGCGAGATATAGGATATGATATCTAACCTCCACTCGTGATCCCGCAAGTGGTTCACCAGCCATCACTCGGCTGGCATCCCGGTAGCCTGCTGACAAAGACAGCAAAGATCTGCATGGTGGGGAGGTGCGCATCGCATCATTTAAGACGCAAATCTCCTTGTTGGTGGTCGATTGGTTTGATTGATTGTTCCATTCCACTGGCCATCAGCTCGTCGGAGTATTTACTAGGAATCTACTAAAGTCACTATTTTTATATCCTCACTGCACCAGCTGCAGCCTTAGATCTAGAGCGGAGTGGCCATATATTGATCTGCCACTGATAGCGGCCGCAGCTGGTAGCTGGTTGATTGTGTAGTACACTGCCAACAACATTCCCCCAGGAGGATCAGGAGAAGAGGCGAGTTTACGAATGACAGAAACCTTCCACCTCTGCAACTGGTTTACCAACCAAGCCGAACCCAGGAAGATGCAACTACATAGATACCCTGGAAAATGCCTTCAGATGTTGGCTGAATCTTCATGGATCGACATACATCAGGTGCATGTTGCCAAGCCTCATGATCACTGATAATCACTCGCACAGCAATTTCCCGCGCAAGACCGAGTATGGGAATATCTTCAGCTTCGATTGGAAGCAAGAGCTGGTAATATTATATATATTCTCTGCCAGATTAATAAACACAAGAATGCCCCCCAGCACCCAGACACGCCAGTAACCAACCAACTATGTACCAGAATATACACCCCATCCCCAAGAAGCCTTCCGCCCAAATCCCATTCCTCTCAATCACTCAATCATACGGCACCCGCCCACACACCTCCTCCGCCGTCTTCCTCCACTCTATAAACATGCCCCCCAACAACGGATGCGCCGTCGGCCTCGTAACCGCCACATTCCCCCCCACCACATCCCACGGCTTCCCCATCGCCGTAAAATGCACCACCTCAGCCATCTCATACAGCCTCTCCAGCTGCTCCCCATTCTGCGCCGGCCTCGTCACCGTCCCGCCCTCAAACCACCCGGGCAGATCCAGCGACTCCCAATGACTATTCAGCGTGCAGTACCTCCCGGGCAGCACCATCAGCCGCTTCCCAAACACCCTATTCACCAAATCCATATCATACTCATCCCTTCGGATGCCCCTAATCGCCTCATCCACAATCGCCCACAACTGCTCCGACAGCTGCGCCACCATCAGCGTCGTCGTGACCGCGCTCCCCTCCTGCCAGTACGCCAGCGGCGCCGCAATCTCCGCCTCTGGCAGCGCAAACAGATGGTCCAGGTTCTTCAAGATCAGCTGGTCCGCATCCAACACAATGATCCTGCGCAGCCGCGGCTTCACCGCCCGCAAGTTCAGCGCGCGCAGCTTCAGCAGGACCTGCGAGTAGTATACGACGCCGCCGGGGGCCAGCGGCGGGGGCTCGTCGCGGATGATCTCCAGTCCCGCGGTGCGCGCGGCGGCGAGGGTGGTGTTTGAGACGCCCGAGGAGGCGAGGAGGATGCCGGGAACGGTGGTGTTGAGGGTGTGCTTGAGGCGGTGGAAGTTGACGATGGCGGAGCAGGCGTAGGCGCTGTTTGTGGCGTAGAAGACGTAGGCGTGCTTGCTGGGGTCGTAGGGGGAGGGAGGCGGGGAGGGCGGGGGGGCGAGGAGAGAGCCGGTGCCGTAGCTGACTGTGACGGGGACGGTGGTGGTGGTGTCGGCGTCGGCGTGGAGGGGGGCGGGGTGGAGGGTGCTCTGGGAGAGGGAGCGGGAGATGAGGTACCAGGATAGCACCACGAGGGGGAAGATCAGGACTGCTGTGTTTCGGTACAGCATGGTGGTGGGTTCTTCTGGAGTGAGATTAATTAATTAATTAAATTATAAAACGAGTGGAATTCTCCGACCCAAAGAGAGGGCGAGGAAGATCTTTGAACAAAGGAAAGGATCAGAGGGTTTTCCCCCCAGATATAAATCAACCCTTGATATTCCGCGCGAGTGTCTCTCCAATCCAAATGCAGGCCTCACACAACTCATGATCAGCCAACTCCCCACCAGCGGCCAATCAGCTACAGCGACGCTACGTTCTTCGCAGCTCACCAGCTGGTGCCGCAAGCCACAACCCCCCCCCCCCCCCTTTTTTTCCCCTTTTCTGCTGTGTGCCCTGCAGGGATTAGCTCAATTCCCCGGAACCCTGATCTTCACCAGCGAGAGCCGAGGGCGATCGATCATCATGGCCAGCTGATTACGGAAAGCTTGTCAGTCGGGGTGTGTGTGTGTGTGTGTGTATGTGTGCGGGTGTGCGGGTGTGCGGAAACTGTTCTGGGGAAATACAGCTGCTGCTAACGGGGATGGGTGGTTAATGGGTTAGGCTTTCATGCTGGCGGCTATTATACCTGGTTTCTACAGTATTGTAGTATTGCAATTAAATGAATGTCTTTCTTACTGGCCTTGATCACTTGGTCTGATCGATAACACACTTCTATTTCCCTGGATATAGTGCTTTATCCACAATCGAAAAGATACGTTGTAGATATGTGAGTTCACGAAAAATACTTGTAGGGTTAATGAATGCAATATGAGTATTTCACTACTACATAGTACTACATTCATACCCACAGCTTCATCCCAGTACTTTATAGTTCGATTGCAACTTCACACAGCGCTGAGCACACCCATCGTATATATGCCTGGTCGACATGTCATGTGGTAGCGCTCCTTGCAGAGTTGTCCCAAGTAACCTTTTAGAGAGCTGTAGATACCCGCATAGTGAGTGACCTGGTTTTGCATTTTGTCCAGAGTCGGCGTACCGGATACGGAATATCTTTTGCCCAGTTTAGCTTGTGGGTCGCAGCATCGCATTGAGCGGTGCAGTCTTCTTCTTCTTCTTCTGAGTTTTGCTTCTCTTGCTATCCAGGCCCGGTTGATGTTCCCTGCTTTGCTATATATTGTGGAGATTATCTCAAATCCCAAAGTGGTTTAAACCAGAACCGCTAGGTATTCAAGCCTTCTTGGTTTTGTATGTACTCTACCTTTGTAGAGTACATACCGGGTTCGTGGATTATGCTTGCAGCTCTGTCGAGAACTACATTTAGTAGATTACTAACCCCCTGCAATCTCTAATTCGAGAACATCAACCCTAGACCAGTGGTTTGCGTCCACAGGATCTAGACATTCCAATAGCGAATGGGGGGAAGCTTAAGCTTAAGCAAGCGATACAGCTTCACGAAAACCATAAGAACCCCTCCCTCTCATAACCAAAACCAGCCCGTCCATCCGCGCGCAGCTCTCCGAATAGGTACCGCAACGTCGGTTCGTTTCCGATTCTCAAAACCGTTGTCACTTCCGGATGCGGAAGGCCGATAATTAAGGTTCGGGGAGCATTGTTGTCAAGACAACGTTTTTAGGAGCGCCATCTGAGACCTTACTGTTTGTTAGTAAGGTGCGGTTAGGGTAGTCGATCATAATAATATGCCGCAGCGATATAGGTACAATATCTCTGTTGGGATTTTCCGGTGAATGTTAGAGACACCCCTAGCTGGCTGGGAAGGCTGTTGAGAAGTTGCATGTGTGTTGCGGTCGAAACACGGGGCTTTTTATTTCCCCGGCGGATGTGTTGTATTATCTTCCCGGCTCTCTTCTAGCTAGTTCTTAAGATGAGAACACAGATGGTGTTGGCTGTGGTGGTGGTGATGTTTACCAGGGCGGCCGATATGTATACCTCCGGTGTAAACACTACCTGAGCCTGCAATTGACCCACCCCACCCAGACCCAAGCACCATTCTAAGCACTCTAAACGCTAATTGTTTCACTAGCGAAACTTTCTTTCCTTCATAATATCATCTTTCTCCCTCACAGAAAATCACTCGCCCACTTTTCAGCCGCCCGAAGAAACATTGGTACGATCCCCACCGCAGCGCAGCGCAGGGCCCAGGTGATGTTATGTATGTCATGCGCATGCGTGTCATCGAAGTGTTCTTTTTCCACCTTCGCTGTTGTTGCCCTGCCTTGCCCTGCCCTGCCCTGGTTTTAAAGGATACATACTTGGCGTTTTGAGATCCGGGAAACAACGTTTGATTCGCCGGATCTGCCGTGATGTTTTTCTGAGACTGAGACGTCACTGAGTTTAGAATCGGGCTCTGAACCAGCAAGCAAGCAAGCAAGCAATTCAAGCAAACCGGCAAGTAAGTACGCAATCGGTAGAAGAGTAGTAGGATGGTGCTGGTGGTTTGAACTTCCGGGTGATTTGGAGAGAGGGAAAAAAAACGGAGGTTAATATATCCGGTGTCAATTGAATGCATTAGATACATGTACTCGGGACTGGGACTGTGGGGTGCAGATTGCAGCCAGCAGCAGCAGAAGAAGCTTCGGGATCGGCTTCTATGTACCTACTATAACTCTTAGACAGTGAAGGTACTTTAGATGAAGTACCTAGGTACTTCCCGAATTAGCCCTACATAGATGAAATTTGCCGGCGATAAGAAACGCCTGACATGAATGATAGCGATACCGAATATATCTCACCCATCCCAACCCAACTAAACTAAACTGACGACTTTCCGCCAAGATAGCCCACTCCAAGTAAAAAGAAGTGCAAAAAGTCTACAAGGGTCCCTCTCCGCGCCACGGTGACACGGGCAGTCGCTGTGCCGAACGGGCAAGGGCATTTTCTCCCCGAATCAAGCATTCGAGGCGCTTGAGCTTTTGAAACAAATCCACCCAGACTGAGTGACAGGCAGGCAGGATCAAGTTGGCGGGAAACAAAACCCTGCTTCCATCCTCTCATATTACCTACCACTCACCCCCCCCTCACAGCCCCACCAGGAAAAGAAAAGGAGGAACTCCGAAGAGGTAGTTACTTTCAAGACTCACTGACTCCTGCCTCTTGCTCGAGGTCTTCCCCTTAAGCTTTCTCAGGGACCACCACACCAGCCAGCCAACCTTCTGACCTTCTCGCTCCATACCCTACCCCGGATTGAATTAGTATTACTTACCCTGCTGCTGCTACTATTACTGCTCTACTCGTATTGTAGTGTTTTGTCAGCAGCTAAGCTTACTTGCTGCTGAGGCGATAGCACAGGCCTCTAAGACTCTGTCGATCAGCGGGGAAAGATAAAGTCTTGTACTTGCCTACCCTCTATCGCGGCGTAGGTACAACATACTCTGAGCTATCGTCGTTCCCTCCAGGGTCAAAAAAAATTCGAGTCACATGGAGCCTGGTGGGAATCATCAAACAGCACTGGCAGATATGAGTAACACTACTACTAGTAGTACTCGGAGTCTTCCTGCAGCGACAGAAAACACTACTGCTCCTGCTACTGCTACTGCTACTACTACTACTGCACCATCGTCTTCTAATACTCCTGCTACTGCCGCTGCTACTGCTTCTTCGGCAGAACCGCACACGAACAACGCCCCCAACTCCCTCGATGCAGAAACCACTACCGACAAAGTGCAAGTGTCCAGCACCACCGCATCGGGCACGGACGACGATGAATGGGTATGGTCTAATGGGACAGTTGGCAACACGCCTGCTGCCGATCGGGACGAGCTGCGGTATTCCGACGCTGGAAGTGGTAATTGTGGCGGCCAAGCAGGAGCTGCAGCAGCTGCAGAAGCAGAAGAGCATGAAGCAGTGGCAGTGGATGCTTTGGAGGGCAGCAGCAGCTGCTCAGTGAATGATGTTGCAGCAAACCTTAGTGGCTCGACCAACAACCCAACACTCACTCTGCTCCCAACGACCAAGACCTCGACGACGACGACGACCTCGACGACGACCTCCCCCGAACAACACCTGCAAGAGATCCCCATGGAGTCGAATTCCTCACCCACCGATTACAAACTCGACAACAATGACCTGCTCTCGTCAGACACTGATATCAACCAGGTCTCCACGCCCGTGCTCGGGTCGGCTACAGACCGCACGCTCAACATGCTCTCCACGCAGGTCGCAGGCCTCTCCATGAGCCCGGCAAACCCAGATTCGGTTCCCTCGGACATCTCAAACTCGCTAGCCCCCGAGCCCGAGCTCAAGGAGATTTCACCTCCGACGCCCAGGAAGGACGACGATAATAATAATAATAATACAATTGCTAGTAGCAACAACAGCAGCAGCAGGTCGCCCATATCCCCAGCCTTGCTCCAAACTCTCCCGCTGCCCCAACCTCCGCCAGCTCCACCCCCAAAGGATGTACCCCCCAAGGACCGAGTCTACCTCGATCCAGCCCCCTTGACACCTGGCCGCAGCAAGTCCGTCTCCCCAACGCGGGATAGCTCTGATCGGGAGTTACCGAGAAACCCTAGGTCGGGCTCATCCTCAGAGGACGACGAGCCCGGTGATAATACCCGTTCAGAGATCCACAATATATTCGAGCAGAGCAACGAGAAGAGCTCCACCTCGCTCGCCTCCTCAGGTTCACAGCCGCCCATAATGCACCCCATACGCTCCTCCTCGCTATCCAACGAGAGCGGGAATCCCGCAAACACAACATTACCCGGCCAGTCATCCCACCAGATCCCCCAACCCGCAGTGACCCCCACGCCCAACGTCGCCGGCAAAGCGCGCGAGGAGGCCGTCCAGTCGCCCCTAGTGCCGCAGCAGCAGCAGCAGCAGCCGCCGCCGCCCGACGAGGACCTCCCCTTCGACTTCCACCGGTTCCTGCGGCAGCTGCGCAAGGGCTCCGCCGACCCCGTCGCAAAGTTCCTGTCGAGCTTCCTGCGCGAGTTTGCCAAGAAGCAGTGGATGGTGCACGAGCAAGTCAAGATCGTGCACGACTTTCTCAACTTCATCTACGGCAAGATGGAGAGCTGCGATGTATGGCGCGACGTCGGCGAGGTGGAGATGGACAATGCGCGCGAGGGCATGGAGAAGCTCGTCATGAACCGGCTCTACACGCAGACGTTCTCGCCCGAGATCTTGCAGGCGTCGCCGCCGAGCGCGGGGGGCTCGAGGAGGACGCCGAGTGATGAGATGTTTCCCGGCAGGCGCGGGCAGCACCAGGAGGATGTGGAGCGGGATGAGGTGCTGGCGCAGAAGGTGCGGATCTATGGGTGGATCCGGGAGGAGCATCTGGATATTGGGGACACGGTGAGGGGGGATGGGGGGAGGAAGTTTTTGGATTTGGCGGTGAACGAGATGGTGAAGATTAAAAATTATAGGGCCCCGAGAGATAAGGTTATTTGCGTGCTTAATTGCTGCAAGGTTATTTTTGGTGAGCCTTTTTCAGCGGGGGAGATGTTGTTCGGAGACTACCAATTGCTGATCTTAGACTATTGGGGGATACAGGGCTGTTACGGCATTCTAATAGCGACGAGAGCGCGGATAAATTTATTCCATTGCTGATCTATGTTGTTCTCCGGGCGAATCCGGAACATCTGGTCAGCAATGTACAGTACATCCTTAGGTTTAGGAACCCGGATAAGCTTAATGGCGAGGCGGGATATTATTTAAGCAGTTTGGTATGTTCAAATCGCATTTCTTATTACTATCTCTATTTTGTGAAAGACTTAGGCCCTTTTAATACTTGGGTGTGCTTTTTTAGATGGGTGCAATTCAGTTTATAGAGAATCTTGACCGCTCCAGCCTCACCATTACAGACGAAGAGTTCGAAAAGAATGTTGAGGCCGCCGTAGCAGCAATTGCGGAACGACCTCCTCCGTCACCCCCACAGCTCCCACCAAGGAGGCAGTCATCGTATAATACCGAAACTGTCTCTGAGAAGGGCAGGAGATCCACAGAGGGGAGAAGTTCCACGAGCTCTAACGATTCCTCGAGCGGTGAATCCGATGAAAAGGCAGCCGTAGCGGGGTTATTAAGAACTATACAGCGGCCCCTAACGACTATCGGACGTATATTCTCGGACGGGGAACCATCAAACGCAACCTTATCTGTATCCTCGAATAGCGGGCCAGCCTTGACTCCTCGTGGCCGTTCCCCCAGTGCCGAAGACAGCCTTCTCACCGCCGTGGGCGGCCGTGGCCATAGCGGGAGGCGAAGACCTCCCGTCACGGCAGAGGAAGCCGCTGCTCGTCAAGCTAGCGCAGAGACAGAAGAGGCCCGCCGGATCCAAAGAAGTGAGCACGAGAACGTGGTGGATATTCTCAAGGCGATGTTCCCGGCTCTAGATAAAGAGATAATCGGCGATGTTGTCAGCATGAAGGAAGGGAGGTCGGTTTCTTCCCCCATCCTCCCCCCCTCGTCCTCCGCGTCCTCCTCACCCCCCACTTCCCTAGCCCCCGTGTCCCCTTCATCCTACGCCCTTGCTTTGAGCTTGTTTGTTCCGTTCCGCTTTGTGTCGAGGAGGTATCTCTCTTTTAGAAAAGGAAGAAGGCTGAGAAAGATTTTGGGTGGGGCCGTTTGAATAGGGTTGGTGAGGCTGTTGATGCTTGTTTGGCGTTGAGCGCCGGTTAGAAAGAAAAAGAAATGCATGAAAAAATCATTATGGAGTTCTTCTTTTAAAGGTGGTAGCTGCTGGGTTGGTCTGGAATTTCTATTTTTATTTTTGCGGAGTTACCAGGAATCTCCAGGGTTGGTAGGGTAGGGGGAAGGGAGAGAGGGAAGGGATGGAGCATGCAGGAAAGACAGGATGGGATAGGGTTTGCGATAAGCTCCTTACTTAGAAGCTTGATCCATCCATTGTTGTTTGGGGTATGTAGTATTTTATTTTTCGGGTGCATCTAGAGTTGGGTAGCATTAATTATTCTTTTTCTTTTATCCCCCATTTTTTTCCTTCTCTTACCTCCTCCTTCCTTTTACCCATTTTTCTTCTCCCCATGATCATCTACTTACTCTACTCTGCCTCACTATATTTTCATTCGGAACCCCTGTCTGTCTCTGCTTGTTTTCTTGGTACTACTTATCTCATTGGCCTTCTTCTTCTTTGTATCGCACCTCTGGCTTGTTGGAGGTGTTGAATATTTCACCATTCGCCCGATGAGGGCTACCAACCTACGTATTTGTTTCTTCTCTCTCTTTGTGGTGGTGGTTGCTGCTGGTGTGGGACGGATTAAAGAACGCATGTATGAATGAATTGAATCGATACGATGATAGGACGAAGACGAAAAAAGGCTGGCTGTATTTTCACTCTTTGAGCCTTCCTATTATTTCCTGGTGAAATGATTGACCGTGACATGACCATCAATGGCAGTAGGTAGTCGTAGTCTACAATTGATGGTAACACAAACTTGAACCCCAACCACAATGTTTCATTTATTTATTTATATTTTTTTTTCTTTTTTTTTTTTCTCTTTTTTTTTTTTTTTTCCCCGCGTTCCGTTTCCGTGCGGGGTAAATTCGTTTTTGAAGAGGCTGGGAGGAATTCCGATTTCGACTGGAGGGAATAAAGTAAGGCGAAAAGTCGCACATGTCATTCGGTGATTCTTGGGTTGTCGGTGGGTGGGGAGCGACATAATGTATCACTCGTTCTTGGCGGTTATGGCACTAGCTTCATGATCCTGCATATATGTGTTTAGGCCCGTTCTTCGTTGAGGGCGTTGAGGGATGGATATGAATAACGTCCCAATCCCTTTATTTGAAAGCGCGCGTGATTCCCTGCGGAAGTCTGGCTTTAGAGATGTTCAGTAATCGGGGATAAAAATCAATACCAATGTTGGTGGTCGGTAGAAATACATGTAGTGAGTGACATGTAGAATATGCTATCGGAGATGAGTGATATAGTATGAATGACGTTTTTCGAGTCTGGTATTAATAAATACTGCAGCCAATTAAGGTGTTCCCGGTATGTATGTTGATCCTAAGGGTGCTTTAAAGCTATGTGTATGTTAGTGGTAGTTATGCTTTCTTGTCGTAGATGATCTTCCTGCGCTTTCAAAAGCTATCTAATAAGCCCTTAAAACGCCTTTGTATATTGAAATTAGTGGACATTATCCAACGGCTTCACTCGTACCAAATAGTGAGGTAGGCCAGCCCTAGAGCCTGTTTGCTATGTCCTGTCTACGAGCTATCGTACTGTCCCAGACAGGCTGTCTTTGGCACTATCCTATGTGACTGTGCAGCGGTAATCATGACCCAAGGCGGGGTTAGGGGTCGTTTCTGATTAGCGGCCGTCTTTTGAGGCGTTAGATTCAATAAAGATCCATCCCATCATAACGAGACTTGAAGAGTAAATTACAGAACTGATCATAGTAGGGCCCTCTGTACGAGCCTGAGATTGAGTACATATGATGAGAGTTGAATGTGCTGGACAGTCTCTTTATCATCCCCACTCTTTCCAGCTCATATAGCTGCCTAGAAGACGATTGGTGAGCTATGCACCCCAATAAAATTGACCAAGTGTGTTTCCCATCACTTGGAAATATGACTCCCGCTTTTCGATTCTGCACACCGTCGCTACAAGTACTACGTCTTCCATCTGTCGCTTTGGAATAGCCTGAGCCCCCTTCATAAACGGGTAAGATAGCAATGACAATCAGGTTCCGTAGCACAGTTGGCGGTGCGCCCATTACCAAAACCGGGTGGTCGAGGGTTCAAGTCCCTTTGGAATCCCCCCTCTCTTTTTTTATTTTTCAGAAATTAGAATCCGAGGCCATTTTACAAAGTGTCCACTACTGGGGGTAGTTTTCCAATACTAAGAGCTGTAGCCTATTTGGTTGACCACAAATACTTACGCTCGCTCAAGGCTGCTTTCTTCTCATCCAACTAGGGAGGGGGTCCTAATTCAAGGTTGAGGGAGTCGGGACTCCCGAGAACTACTAACCTCCCATCTAGTCGCGCGCTGAGCTACCATACTCTTTCCCAGTCCGGTCGGTTTAGTAGACTCTAAGTGCGAGATACTCAAGTAAATTTCTTAACCACTATGTAGGCTGTTCTTACCACAAGGCCACAGGGCGTGTCTTGGGGCTTTTTGAGCCCTGTGGGTTCGGCACTACATACTTATGTAGTTTGGCAATGGCCATTTGCGTCACAATACTGTATGTACCGCTTGCGGGATCTGGGGGCAGTCTACTACTTGACATGTAGGACACTGCAGCTCATTAATTATTTGTAAGCCGGCTGCGTGTGGAGGAGAGATCACGGCACCACTATATATATGATAATACTTACAGAGACATGTACAACCTGGCAGCAAGGAACAACACTTATAATCACAGACGAAAAAAAAAAAAAAAAAGGAAAAAACAGCTGGGCACATACACAAAAAGACATGGAAACGCCCATCAAATAAAGAAAACAAGATGGCTGGTCTCGACTATATGTATACACGCAAAGCAACATTCCTAAATTGAGACTAGGTGGCAGGCAAAACGGGCACCATCCGATTCCCCCCAGTGTAGGTACACCCAGATTCCAGTGCCGGAGGGCGAGAAAGTTGTATGCACGTCACGCGGAGTCTCACCCCCGCTACGTACAGGAGAAGAAGTTGGTACAAGTATACATGTGGGTACTTGCTTTACGTTTATTTCCCTACAATACTTGAATTCATATAAACGCGCGGGTCTAAGAAAACTTGAACTTATGGGTCGGCGAAGCTAGTAGGGCCAGAACGCGTTCAACACAACCATCAGCAGATATGGGAAACAAGTAGGAATAGGTACATGTAGGTATATATGTAGACTACATATATATCAAGGTGCAAAGAACGATTCTCATAGTAGAACTGTCAGAATAAAAAAAAGATTAAAGGAAAATATTCGCCTAATCTTAGTATCTTAAAAACAGTAGGTTTCAAGTACCAACTTGATGTAGCTATAGAACCTCCTACTGACTGGCTAACGGAACTTCTGAGGAGGAAAATATAATATACACACCCCTTTAGAACCACTCCGCTTATATCAGCAGGGGAGGCTTTCGGGTAGATATGTAGATTAGTTGGCTGATTTGGGCTTAATTGTTAGGTCCGAGCCAGTGTTACACGCGCGCACGGGCGGGCCCTAGATCTCACGTCGAGTGATAGCCTGTGAATAACACAACACCCCATGCCACGCCAAACCCCATCCACAACAAGTAGCTCAAGGCACGGGAGTCTACGAGGCGAGCATGCTCGAGGTTTAGGTAATCATACTATTATTAGATATATTGCGTATAAGTATTTATATAGAAGGACCTCAGAACGATTACAAAATTATCAACACCCCGGCCTGTCTTGTTAGATGTATTATATTTCTCCACATTTGCCTTGGTTGCCTCGAAAGCCTCGAGGCATAACATCTCGTTTCTCGAGCAGCCTCGTGGACCACACTAGAAACAAGTGTCATGACCAAATACCCGGCCAGAACCTAGCTGTTTCGTCTCCTGCTAGCTACATGTAGCTATGTACACATGAGCTATCTACCGAGTGACAATCCGTGACCATCACCACGGCCGAAACACCACAACTATAACCAACAATCCCATCCCCTCCCTCTCCCTCTCCCTTCCTATCCCTTCCTATCCACCTATCCATAATGACCACCATATATATAAATAAAAAAAAACGCCCTCCACACCCACACGCACCACAAAGGCCCATAAAGCCCACCTCACCTCACCCCCCCCCTCAAAAAAGAGCCAAAATCAAAATCAAAATCAAAATCAAAATCACAAATTGTATATTTCGCATCAAGCATCAAGCAACAAATATACATCCCCAACATCCCCTCCCCTCCCCTCCCCTATCCTTCCTTCTCTCTCTCTCCCCCCACCTTAATTCCGCCCATATATTCGCAAACACAGCAGCGCACACAAAAAACGCTCAAAAACACATAAATCCAAGGCTATAAATAAACAAATAAACAAACCAAACAAACAAACAGAAAAGCAAAAGCAAAGGCATCCAACGCTTCATCGCTCGCTCGCTCGCTAGCTAGCTAGCACCCAGTCCCAGCCCAACCAGCCAGCCAGTCCAGGAACCTTTTTGTCTTTTTTTTTCGTGCAAGAAGATCAAAGATGAACAAGTAGTACAATATTCAGATGAAGAACAAAAAAGACATGCAAGAAACGGCAAAGGAAGAAGAAAGAAGAAAGGGCAGTAAGTAGTAAATAAACAAAAAGCAGAAAACCAAACAATGCACGCACGCACGCACGCAAAAAAAACACACACAACCAAAATCAAATCAAATCAACTCAATCAAATCAACTCAATCAAATCAACTCAATCAAATCAATCCTCAAAAACAAGAGAAAGAAAAAAAGAATATCGCCTTTATCTATGCTACCAAATATCCCTATCATACTCCCGCCTTTTTGCAAAAAAAAAAAAAAAAAAAAAAAAGAACGAGGAAAAAAACCCTTGACTTTGCCCAAAGTACTCCACCAAACAAAGAGAACTCGTAGCTTTCGTTAAAATACTCACCCTAAATCCCTTTTTTTTCCTCTTTCTTTTTCCTCCTTCTTTTGCTTCGTCCGTTCTCGTTCTCGGCATTTGTCTATCGTGACTTTCGTTTCGTACCCAGTATTCCATTCCCCCCTCATCACACCCATTACCCATTACGCATAACCCATCACCTCATCTACCTCATCTACCCCATCTACCTCTTCAACCTCCTCTCCTCACACCCCACACACACCGGAATCTCATTGCCTCCCTTCCCCCTAATGAAGAACCTCCCATCATCGAACCCACTCCCACACTCCTATCACCACAATCCACAATCAGCACACCGTTCTCAAACCACCACCAAAAACACAAAAACTCACCGTGCAGCAAAAACACTCCTCATGCCACTCGCCGCCCAACGCCTTCACCACCGTCTCCGTGACCGGCTTCTTGCACTTCTTACACTTGCCACTATACCTATTCTGGTAGCACCCCACGCACCACGCATACCCATCCTTCTCTACGAACCTCGACTCTGAATTAAACGGCTACTCGCGAACCCACATCAGCACTTCACCCCACAACAAAAAAAACACAAAAAACGGGGGGAAAGGGAACAACTCACATCCCCACACTCCGCGCAGAAAAAATGCCCCGCATGCCACGTCCCCCCACACGCAACCACAACCTCCCCCTCAATCGGCGTCTTACAGCTCCTACACCTGGGCGAAAACAGCTCATGAAAGTCGAGATGGCAATAAAACCTAACCTTGCCCCCCTTCTCGCCCTTATCACCCTCCACCTCCGCCCTCCTCCTCCTGCTCTCATCGGGCTCCGGAAAGAACCCCACGTGCTCCAGCGTGGTGTGGCAATGGTCGCAGCGGAAGCACTCTGGATGGAACCGTATCGACGACGCAGACACCACGCGCCCCTCGATGGGCGTGCGGCAGTACGCGCATGACGCCGTCGGCCCGCGCGAGTTGACGTACCCGCTGCTGTTGCTGCTACCGCTGGAGTAGGATGATCCTGGGCCCTTGCCGCGGGGGATTGGGAGGGGGCGGCGCGAGGCGGTGGGTCCGGCTGGGTCGCGGGCGGGGGCGCCGCTGGGGGCTTCGTCGGGGAGTGAGATCACAGGAATTGACGGGGGTGATGGTTGCTGTTGCTTTGGTTTTGCAGTGGTGTCCTCGTTGGGGAAGCTAAAGGTCGGGATCGGCATCGGGGGGGCTCTCGGACCGTCGTCCTTGTCTGGCACGCAGATGGACGGGACGGGGGGCATTTTACTCGACGTTGAGCTTGACGCCGTCGGCGGCGGCGTTGGCATCGTGACCAGCCCAATGATCGGGGCGGCCGACTGCGGCTGCACCTGTGCTCCGTATCTTGACCTGTTTTTCCGTGCGTCTGTGTCATTCCGCCCAAACCCAACACCACCGCCGCTCCTGCTACCCAGACCTCCAATCCGCTCAATGCCACCCGTAATGGCAGCCACGTTCTCAGCACTGCCATTTCCAGCTTTCGGCAACGGCCTTCTCCCAATCTCCTTCAGCGCCTCTGCCTCCGCATCCTCCTCCTCCGACCCCGACATTGGCGGCGACGGCAACGGCACCGGATTCGTCGTGTACTTGACCTTATTATGCTGCGTCGGCTCCTTCTTGTGCGGATCAATATACGCGCGCCTGCCCGGCGCCGAAAAGATTGGTGCAGTCCTCACTGACGACTCCTTCCTTGTAGGCGGCGTCGAAGAAGACGCCGCCTCGGGAACAATTGGCAGCTTTGCCGCCGACTCTGACCTCCCCAGCGGCGTCGACCTCTGACTCGGCGACTTGTTGATCCTCAGCGGCGCCACGTACGGCAGCGGTGCCGGCGGCAACGACCTAAAATGGGACGTCAACTCCTCCTCGATCCTCGTCGATGCCGACTTTGGCGGTGGATGCGTCGGCGGCATGACCACGGGGCTCGGAGAGCTCGGCCGCGACAGCGACGGCAGCGCCCACGACACTGTCTTTTTCGCGATACCGCCTCCGCTCGATGATGACGATGATGATGTCGACGTGGACCCCGACGACCCCGTCCGCTCGTGACGGGTACCGAATTTTGAGAACTCGCGGAAGCTGAAGGAGCCCTGCTTCTTCAGCGAGTTCCCGCGCTTTGTCGTTGTCGTCGACGCCGAGTCTGCTGCTACTGCTGCTGCTGTGGCCGAGTCCGTGGAGAACAGCTTCTTTGGCGGCGTATCGCCCATGCGGCCCTCCTGCAGATCCTTCCCATCCCACCCGACCTCGCGCTCCGCCTCTGCCGTGGTAGTGGCGGTAGTCTCCGGGGGTGCAAACGGCGGCGTTTCTGTCGGCGGGACAGACGCCGTCGCGGCCCGCGAGCGTGTGCGTGTGATGCGCGTCGGCGTCGACGACCGCGGCAGGATCGACGACGCAATTGACGGCGCCGAGAAGGTCTGGCTGCGCTTGTGTGAATTGCGTCTCAGGAGCCAGCTGTCGCGTTTGCCGGCGGCGTCGTCTGTTGTCCCGTCGGGCGAGGAGGCAGCTTTCTGGAGTGCGGGACGCGGCGGGGAGGGGTGCAGCCGCGGCTCGTTGAGTGAGGGGGCGGCGTCGAGGAGGCTGACGGAGCTTTGCGGTGTCCAGCGGGCTTTGGTGGTGGAGAGGGGGCGCGCGCCGATGGGGCGTTGGGGGCGGTTGGAGCGGAGGTCGGAGAGGTAGGTTTCTGGGGGGTGTTA
This sequence comes from Morchella eximia, assembly GCA_024713935.1. NCBI lineage: Eukaryota > Fungi > Ascomycota > Pezizomycetes > Pezizales > Morchellaceae > Morchella > Morchella eximia. The sequence goes on from JAMGZG010000003.1 coordinate 1,084,273, forward strand.
GTTGGTGCGTGCGTGTGTGTGTGTGCGTGCTTGGGCGGGTAGGTAAACGTCATGAGTAACGAGGGGGCCAGTGCGAGACAAACAAGAGGCGGGAAAAAGAAAATATGGGGGTGGGATTAGAAATAATGAGGGGGGGGGGGGGAGAAACATATGATGTAGGTGTAGGTGATGTGTAGATGTGTAGATATGTAGATGTATAGATACTTGCTAGACTGTGGGCTGGGTAGAAGAAGTACCTAGCTGCTCCTTTGTCATGTACGAAACCCTCGCCTGGTCCGACATGATGAATGTCTTTCCTTTCCTTTCCTGTTTTCTGTCTCTTTTCCTCTTGGGTCCCTCTTGTTTCTACTTGGTAGGAGATGGGGCAGAACAGTGAGTTGCCTGAACCAGAGATGACAACAAACAACACTCTACGCTACTAGTACTAGCAGTGTGAATGGAACACGGGGAGGAGAGGAGTGAAGGTAGATGGATGGATAGTTCGTGTAGAGCGAAGGGTGAATGAACGGGGGGGTGTAATGACAGAGATGGCTGAGTGAATTGGTGATGGTAGTGATGTTGGTGGTGGTGGTTGTGGTGGTGGTTGTAGTTGTGGTTGTGAGGATGAATGATGTCGAGTGAAGAAACCCTGGGGGGTGTGATTATATGGGGGTGCTGGCTGCTGTAGAGTATGTACCTATGTATAATGTACCTACAAATGTATGATCGATCTATCTGGGCGAGATGATGATGATGGATGGAATTGGCTGTAAAGTACGGGGGGGATTGGATTAATGGCTGGTGGTGGGCGAGCGAGAGGTTCAAGTGGTGGACGAACGTGAGTGGGTGAGTGGGCTAAAAGTGGGAGCGAGCGAGCGGGAGAGAAGGGTTGGCAACCGGGCACTACTTTGCTGGGCAGCGGGGCGAGACTAGCTACACCTACACACTCTTACTCTAACCTGATGGACAGACAGATGGACAGATAGACAGGAGGGATCGGGATTAAGGGAGGGAGGGAAGAGAAGGGAAGGGAGGAAAATAAGGAAGGGAAGGATTTAGACTCGTAGAGCAACAAAAAGCCCGTGCTGCTGTATCTGGATTATTACCCACAGGCAGATAGGCAAGCAGGCAGGTAGGCAATAAAGGGCCGAAATGGGATATAATGGCAATGACAGAACGAGTGAGCGCAATTGATGGAATGGATGGACGGGATGGGATGAAATGGATCAAACGTTCTGCGGCAGTAACCGACAATCAAGTTGGATCAACAACAATCAGAACAAGGAACGAACACGCGAACAGAAGAGAAAGAGTCTGCAGAGAAGAGAAGAAGAAGAAGAGATGGCTGGAATGTATCATGTATCTATCTCTATCTATCTATCTGTATGTATGTAACTGTCAACCCGGGGGTTGAGGGTGAGGGCAGACGGGGGGCGAGAAATAATTGAGAAGGCAGGAAAAAGGATGTAACAGGAGGTACAGAGAGAAGACACCAAAAGAGAAAAAGAAGGCGGCGCTCTCTCTCTCAGCCTGGCGGCGGGTACCTGGCCTGCTGCCTGCCTGGCGTGTCACAGGAATTACAATACACCGAGAAATAGAAGAAAAAAAAAGGCTGCCCTGACTTGACCCGGTTGTAAATCCATCCAACTGTAACCGTAACTGTAGCCGTTGACAAAGATGTAGGTACTACATGTACATACATACCTCTCTATCCTAGGTACCTATTTCTTCCTCCTCCGATTTGAATTCTTCCTTTCCCCATGTCTCTCTCCCCTTCCCTTCCCTTCTCTCCCCCCTCCCCTCCCTCCCTCTTCCCCCTCCTTCCTCACGTCCTCGATCTTCCTCTCCTCTTTTCCTTCTTCCCCGGGGGTGGGGGGAGGGGAGGGGAAACGGGGAAATCGAAACCTCCAGGAGAGATCCCAGGCGCTGGTTGGTCCAACACATTACTTTTCTCTTCCCCCGCGCAAGATCGCAAAGGCCTCAGATGGTACAGGTACATACAGAACCAGTTGCTGCAAGAGAACTCATGAAGAAGAGAGCTACATACGCGTGCTAGTTAGACTCCATTTACCAAAGTAGACTTGTACTCGTCTCTCTCCCCCCATGCGGTTAAAGAGGGTACGGTGCGGGAAGTTGCACCAGCCAGGGCACAGGCTTCCCTGGAGTGTTTCCCCCGCTGCGCCCATTGGTTGGCTCCCGCGTAATTCAGCTGCCAAGAGCTCAATGATTGCAAGTGAGATTCCCGTGCAGCAGGCGGTGGATCTAATCAGATGCGACAAGGCAACACACGTCCCAATGCATGCAAGCGTGATTATCTAGTCGCGCTCCCCCAAGTCAGAGCCGGTGCAGCCCAAGTCCGTCAACTCCAACCCTCAACCACCATCTCTCAAACAACTCTGTCAACGCAACTCTGAGATCCTACTTCTTCTGTGCCTACATATACACACCCCCCCCCCCCACCGCAATGTCATCACCAGGTACCCAAGAATCCACACCCTCCGCACATCTCAGTCCCAAGCTAACCACCGCTCCCCACAGAATCCATCACCGCGCCCTCCCCCGACGCAGAAGCCTCCCCCCCCGCCTCGCCCGAGAGGCCCACGGGCAACAAGTACGACCAAATGTTCGGGTCCGACGACGAGTCCACACACGCGCCCAACGACGACCTCGACGACGAGGACGACGCCGACGACGCCGACGCCGCCGCCGTCCGCAAGCGCTCCCGCCGGGTCGGCACCAATGGCGACGGCGCCGCAGACGAGGGCGCCGAGGGCGAGGAGGAGAACGATGACAAGGACCTCTTTGGCGACGACAGTGACGAGGAGGCGCCCCCCAAGCCGTGAGTTGTTACTGTGCACAAAAACGCGTGGGGAATGTCTATTGACTTTGCGGGGGACAGAAAAGAGCTCAGTGATAATGAGCTAGAGGGCACGCCCGAGCTGGACGAGCAGGATAACGAGCCCGAGAGAGAGTACAGGAGCATTGATGTTTCTCTGCCCCGGCACCCCGTGCCAAACCCGGGGAATGACGATGTATGACGGCCCCTCTATGCCTCAATTCCAGATCCTATTTCAGATCCCTCTATGCCTCAATTCCAGCTCCCTCGATGCCTCAATTCCAGATCCCTATTTCAGACCCCTTTATGCCTCAATTCCAGCCCAATTCCAGCCAATTCCAGCCCAATTCCAGCTCCACAGCTAACATGAAGACCACAGCTCTACCTCCTCCGCGTACCCTCCCTCATCGCCATCCAGCCACAAATCTTCTACCCCGAGAACTTCACACTCAAGAACCTCACCACCACCGACACCATGACCTCCCCATACACCGCCGCCACCACCACCATCCGCGTCCGCAAATCCCCCGTCGACCCCAACACCCTCCAATCCAACGCCCGCATCATCAAATGGTCCGACGGCTCCCTCTCCCTCCAGATCGCCTCCTCCCCCAACCTCTACGACCTGACCTCCAAGCCCCTCGCCCCCTCCCACAAAACCCCCGAAAAATACGACCCCGCCCAAGACTCGCACACCTACCTCCTCACGCCCCACGAGTCCGCCGGCATGCTCCGCTTCCTCGGCCACGCAACCCACAGCCTCAACGTCCTCCCCACCGGCGCCTCCCAAGCAAACGCCGAGGCCGTCAACCGCCTGCACGAGCAGCTCTCCGCCGCCCAGGCCGCGCGCGGCGGCCGCCGCGCAGGCCACGCCGCAATCGAAATCACAGACATGCGCGACCCCGAGGCGGAGCGCAAGGAGGCCGAGCGCATCTCGCGCGACAAAGAGCGGGCCGCCAAGAAGCTCGAGAACCAGCAGCGGCGGTCGCGCGGTGGGGCAGGCGGCGACGGTGGCGGCGGACGTGGCGCAGACGGGGGCCGCAGTAGCGGCAAGTTTGCCCCGCGCTCAGGGGGCACACGGAGTAAGCGCGACTCGCCCCCAATCAATGTGGGCGCGCGAAAGTCGAACCAGGACGAGTATGATCTGGAGGACGACTTTGTGCAGGGCAGTGATGACGAGGAGATTGTGGAGAGCTCGGAGGAGGATGAGAGTGATGATGGCGGGAGGAGTAGGAGGAAGGGTGTGGCGGCGGCGGCGGGGGCGAAGAAGAGGAGGGAGGAGGTGGAGGAGGAGGAGGAGGAGGAGGAGGAGGCTGAGTTTACGGATGAGGATAGGGCGGGGAGGAGTAGGGGGGGTGGCAGGGCGGGGAAGAGGAGGAGGGTTGTGGATGATGATGATGAGGATGATGAGTAGAGGGGAAGGGGGGTGTCTGAGGCATATATTCCTTTTTTTGTTCCTGTTGTTGTTGTGTTTCCTCTTTTTTCTCTCTCCCACTCTTCCTTTTTTCTATCCTATCCGGGGTAAATCATAAATAGTTTAAAAGTGTAGCGGAATTCAAAGTAATAGTCCAATCCAATCCAGCCCGAGCTTCTCTCTCCTCTGTCCTGCCTGTTCTTACAACAATTGAACAAGTACCTACATTTAGTTCTCATCTACCATCTACTATACAATAAAAGAATATGGCCTGAAAAGGTTTCGCGAAACCGGCCTACATGATTAAATCCTACATCCGGCCCTGGCACTGGGGAGACAGATTGGCCAAGCAATGAGCGGGAAGCCAAGATAGTTTTATCTGCGATTGTAGGACGGCCAGAGAGAGATGTTAATTTGGGGTAGGCCGAAGGACGGTTTTTAGAAAAAGACTGTCAAGATTTAGACGAATGATGATTTGTGATTTCTCTACTCTCTCGTTCTTTATGTAGTTGTGATGACAAGGAGAATTACCTGACAAGGAAATATAAAACCGTATAAAGAAAACAAAGAGTTGACTGATTTGTCGGCTTTCCCGTCGGGAACCCTGTTCTTGCAAGAGAGAGCTCCAATCGATATCACACATACATTACCCCACCAAGGCCCTCAGGTTGGTGGCTCAACCCACGCGGTGTAGCAAGACGAGGCATAAGTGCATGTAGCTTATCACACCATAACCGCACCCCCCGGGCGCATTGAGTGTATATAGGATACATATAAGTAGTCACTGCTGCTTCGACTTCTAGTTTTTCCTTCCCACCCAGCTAGCAATATATGTACTTTTCCCCAATTGCAACTACGGCACTAGGACACCCCGGGATCATGCGCAGAAGGGGGGCCAAATCAAATATCTTGCCCGTCAATAAAAGAAAGAAAAAAGAAGAAAAAAAAAACCACTGCCCACATCCTTTCTACGCTAGTACATTGTATTTGTAGTACAGAGCACACACATGTACAACCTTCCATGCAGTAGCTTGTAGTCTCACCCCACGAGTGACCGCCCATGATCCACCACCCACTCTGCACCAGACCCGACACGGATTTTGCATACATACATGTACATGTATATATTGGACGCTCTTAACTGCGACGAGATGGTTATATGGACATACCTACCCGCACGGGGACTGTTTCTCCAACGAATTTCCCACAGCCAACGGTGACCCGAGTCACCCCCCTCCCCTCCCCCCCAAATGTATTTTTTTTTTGTTTAAATCCCCCCCAAATGTATGTCGAAGCTGATGATCAGAGTTCCCGAATCGATAGTCCTGAGCTCATCACATGTATGTACACATGTACAGCACAACTCGGAGGAAAGTCGGTTCATCCAGTATTTCAAAAAAAAAAAAAAAAAGCCCCCCACCCCCTCCCTAGCTAGACCTCCATCAACTACGTGTTAGTATAAAATTAAAGCTGCCCGCCTACATGTACATAAGTACACGCCACCTCTAACTACATGTAGCCGTTCGCGTGTGTGCTGCGGTCAGTCACAAAATATCACTCGATCGCGATCATCGTTCCACGGCTACATGTAGTGGTCTTTCATCCTTAGCGCTACTTATATATCTCGTAGCTCTATGACTTGCCTCCTTTTTCCTTCACTCTTATTGCGGCGCTCTACATATCTATATCCCTGAATTTTCTTTCCTTCAAGTTTCCCATTTTTACATATGAACGCAGGTCTGAGAAAACTTACTTATGGGGGGGGGGTTTGTCCTCGATCCAGCCCTCACACAGGGAACACGGGTAATAAGTGTCGATTCTCACTAGCCCCACCACTTATCTCCCAGCTTCCTGATCATCTAGAGAAAGATGGCCTCCTAATTTATTTAACCATAAAAAAAGTAAAATAAAAAATAGAAAAGAATAAAAAGTACTGCAACCGGCGATTAACTCCAGTTACTACTCCCACCCCTGGTTCGAACCCCGGACCTTCCGTCGTCCTGAGCACAAACACTCGGTGTCTAACCCGACGAGCAGTCTAACCACTAGACCACTCGCCCATGGCGGATGCTGCGCTGGAGGTGATATTTGGGCTTGGCGGTGTCCTAAGATGAAGAAAAACCCCTAACCCTTCGGTGACAATGCCTTGAGATAGCCAGAGTTTGCTGGAAGTCTCGTAGAGATGGAATTTAGAGGGATGTATTTGCTAGCGAAACAGGTTTTCGTTCCCTCCGGAAGCTGGAAGTTTAGTAGGATGGAATTTCGAGAGGTAGGGTTATGATAGGCTTCTCTATATAGTCGACTCTCGGTGTAAGGATACTGCCAGGACCAAAAATCTGTAACTTTATAAAGCGAGCATCATAAGAAGCAGTCTTTTAGAACCGCCGATGATTGCTATCGATCTTTATAGTGAAATTATCACTAGTACATGCAGTATCACTATCACGAGAGTATCACTAGTATATGTAGTATCACTATATCGAGAGTCGGCTGTATAACGAAACGCCATGATAGAAAAGAAAACTTTACTACTATAGAACTCGATTGCAATTAAAGGACTACATGTAACTACATAACATCGACACCCACTTTATCATTCTTGCCCCTTTAGCTCTCGCCTAAAGTCTAACCCTGAGTCTCTGTTGAGCCTGTGCCCATTCCTCCCAGCTTGTTCTCATACGATTGGATGAGGTTTTGCCCATGCACTAAGGGTGGTCCACTGATTAGCAATTATATTAGGCACATTGGAAATGCATGAACTTACACCCTGTATCAGGAGACGCCAAGTCTCTCTTGGAACTGGCCGAAGTCCACAATGAGGAATTCCAACAGCCAAGCCGAAATCGAAATCTGGTAACTGGGATACCACTATTTGGCATCCAACTCCCATTGGGAGCCAGTATGTGACTGGCGTATCCCACTAAATATCTCCCTCTCGCCAAATATCTTCCTCCCTACCAGGTCTCAAGGCCAGAATACTATGATAGTATATTCTGGCATTGCAAGCCGGCCTCAAGGCCAAAGTTACTTGGCGTTGGGCTGCTCAAGACAAGAGCCTCGAGACAAAACTTCAGAAGAGCTTGCTTCAAGGAGAGAGCTAGGGTGGTCCGCTGGTTAGCATTGTATCAAAGCGTATCGGAAAGGCGTGAACTTACACTTTGTCTCCGGGAACACCAAGTCTCTCTTCGCCGAAGTCCACTTGCTGGGGACTTCAAAAGCCGGGCCAAAATCGAAGTTTGGCAACTGAGGCGGTGAATCTGCCACCAGCGACGATCGCAGGGGCCGGAAGGGGGCCGGGGCCGGGGCCGGGGCACGAAATGGTGGAGCCGGCGCAGGTTCAGAACCATATGGTTTAAACGTCATCATCTCAAATGACTCCTCAGATGGACGAGACAGAGAGGAACCGGAGAACGAGGACTTTCCTTGCGGCTTTGGCGGGGGGAGAGAAAAAAAGTCGAGTATTTTTCGACCGAAAGACGGAATTGGAGCCATTTGTAGACTTGTGGGCGACTGTGTTTGTTAAATTGTTTTGGATTTTGACACGGTCGAGGGGTTAACAGTTGCGTGCTGTGGCTTTTATATAGTGAATAAAAGGTGGCAGCTGCGTTGAGATGATTTTGTGAAAGAAACAGAGAGTGGTAGCCGGGTATTTATAGAGGAGAAGGTTTTGGTTTCGTGACATTCTGGCATTAGGGACGATGACTTTTGAAACTACGTAAACATTATTGCGGTTTGGTAATTTAAATTCTTATGATTGAGTCCGCGTCATGGGATGTCACTACTAGTACCAAACTCAGCAACGTTTAAGAGGTAATTACGTAAACTCATGTTTCCTAACGTTGTGAAAGAGTGAGAAACCGCCGCGGATGTAGAATCACTGCGGGTACGAAGCACAAAGTAGCTAGTAGTTTGCCGGAAATAAAAATAAAAATAAAAATAAACCATTTGACACTGATCACTACTTCATAGTTAGGCCCATCTGAAGGCCACTCAAACCATATTAATGATCCCATGGCACTAGATCTCCGTTTTCAAAGGTTATTGTGCATGTGACTGCTTGATTCCCATGAATCCTCTGCCCATATTGCCATCAACTATTCTGTAACCGTTTAGTGTTATATATATCACGTATTTGAGAACCGTTACAAGACGATCTACAAAATTTTAATTAGACCCAAAAGCTTCAACTGCGATAATGACACTACATGTATCATGTCGTAACCGTTGTACATAACATAAAAACTGTCACGTCACCGTAATCTTTTGGTTTGTCGAGTATGACACGATATATATTCTGGAAGTTAGTAGATTATAATTGAGTATACTTGGCTGCAGTAATCTTGCCATCCTATAATTTTACAGCATATTTGCGGAATGAATCTTTGTCATCTGTTGTAATAGAGATGTATCCACATGATGCAATTGTGCGCCATATTCATCCAGTGTAGGTGCTGGTAATATGGTGTTAGTGGTATGTTGTCGTGTGGATGCCGGTGGGGGGTAGAGAGGTACATGTAGTCACTGTGCGGTGTTATGAAAGTGCAATTTTAGAGCCAGATGGTACAATTTGGCAAAATAAAATCGGCGAGAAATTTTACTGTTGTCACACTGACGTTCCTTATTGATTCTCGTGTCCTTGGCATAGAGACGCTAGCGCACCAAGTCAACCGAATATCAATCATGAATAATCACTCGAAACAATTGAACCCTAACCCGAGCACACTACAACCACAGCTGTTTATTCAAAGGGTTTTTTTAAGCCCGAGACAATCAATTGTCTGAAAATCGGGTGAACTCATTGTGATTCCTACGCGGTGTAGCCCTTGCCGTTCGTTGTAAACACTACCTAGCTATAGGTAGACCCCACGTAATCCTAGCTATATGTACGTTGTGCTAAAGGTCACACCCGAAATCATCTAAACATGCATATAATTACAGCTCACAAAAGAGAAGCTTGGGAGACATTATTTTATTCCGAATACTAGTAACAATCGCAAGGAAATATTAAATCCTAGTCAACAAACCTTGACCAAGGTGATTCGAACAGAGCCATTCATTTCGTACACAGCAAGCTAAACTCCGAAGCTTGCAATCGAATTATAAAAGGAGCGGCACCTAATTCTAGAAGCATTCAGCACGAGTACTGTTCACATACATAGAATGAGATGACACAAACCTAACGAGATTTTAGTTTATTATCCCTTTGGCCAACACCCTACATGTAGTTCTCGTCCATAGCAAAAATGGGGCAAGTCTAGATTAGGCATCACCTCGAGGTTAGCTCCTTGAAAAGATAGGATGGGGGTATATAGCATGGGAACACAAACATTATTAGGTTTGTTCCGGACCCTCATAGCCCACCTATCTACCCCGGATTCTTGGCACGCACTAATTAATAGTTGATCCTGACCTTTTGCCAGATCCCGCACCGACCTCGCATCCTCAAACTCAGTACATATTGTGCATTCGCTAAATTCGCCTTTACTCAAAAAAGACTGGAAGGTAAAGTTTCTAAGATTTGGAAAGGCTCCAGAAGCGATCTTTCTTGCCAACCATTCAGTATTCGTTTGTGCCGGAATTGACAGAGACATGCTTCGAAGGTTAGGGGCAAGAACTGTGTTCGCGATTGATTGCTGTTCGAACTCTTGCACAAGGTCATTCGTCTCTTCGGCCCCAATGATTCGTTCGTGATAGGTTGCTAAGGTCAAGTTCAACTCTTCTAGCATTGGGACCGAGCTAAAAATTGAAGATATGAGTTGGCGGAAACCCATCCCAGAGCTGTATGGCTTGTGTTCATCGTTCCACCATTGAAAATTAATGCTGATTTTCTTGAGAACCGGCAGGATCGAAGGCGATGAGTTTGTGTCTTCCAGAAACTTAATTAATGGTTCGAAAGGCTCCGAACTCAAGTAATTAGGCCCCTTTGAGCGGAAGTCCTCAGCGTGCAGCTCCTCACAGTTGTACGATAACGACTGAAGGTTCTTAGCAGGAATGTGCTGGAAGATGTTATCGAAATTTGTGAATGCGTCCGCATTGATAGTCACCGACTGCAGTTTCGGGAGTGAGTGAAGGGCACCTTGCAACCAAGCCGTTTGTCTCAAAGTAACGTGCTTAAGGTTCTTCCAGCTCGAAAATGTTTGCTGAAGCCTTCCAATACTCCAGCCAGGATCTGCCGGAGGTTCTGCTGGTGGGAACCCCAGAATATTGAGGCCAGGGAGATATGCTAGGGACCAGCCAGTGAAATCCCACTCTTGCCACTTCTTATTCCTCTCCAGAGCTTCCCACAACTTGTAACCAATGTCTAGCCTCAGGCTGCCGCGATCCAGAAATTCCTCCAACAGAGCATCCAGTCCCACAACAGTGTTCAGTCCAGGGGAACATATTCTGAATATCTCAAACCACTTCGCAGTAATGGGATTTGGGTCATCTCCATCGGATGGCTGCTCAATGAGCTTGGGAATGGGGTACTCATGCGGGAGTTTCAAGTGCAAAACGTTTCCGGGCAAATTGGGTCGAGAACGGAGACTCCGAATAAGCCTATTGAGTTTGTTTCTGAGGGGGTGCCGTTTACGTGGCCGAGTCGAGTCGATTGCCAGCTTTTTATGGGTTGTGCAGGTGCATTCAGATATTCCCGAATCCCGCTGTCCGTGGTACTGCAGATCAAGGGTTTGATAGAGAGCTCTTGTAGTGAATTCGTTGAAGAATCGACATGTCAGAGAAAGAGAATGGAGAGTTTTCTGCTTCTGGTAGAGGCACACGTTGTTATCGAGGTGTCCGATTATTCTTAACCATATGCTTTCGGTAGCAATGCGGCCATTGGGTCGCCGACTCGCAGCCCTCCGGACTTGGCGAAGGGGTATGTAGGAATATGTAAAATGTTTAATCAGCTCAGCCTCCGAGAAAGATTGAGTGTCCATTAGGGGGACGGTATGTGTCAATGCCATCTTTCGGTCGATGGTTCTTGATTCGTTGCCGGTCGTGGTGGAGATGTCCAAAGTCTCTGGTATGAATATAGAATGCTACCACACCTGGAAACTTATACTTAACGACAGATGTGGTGTCACGTATATATTGGCAATGATTTTCTCTGGTCATATCACTTAGAGCGGGGAATCAGCGGGGAACATGCAGGTGCATGGCTCAACGACGCCACATGGCGGATATGTCCAAAAAAAACTTAACTTGAATGACGCCTTTGACATGCAGTTTGAACCAGATTCACTCGATAGCATGATTACCGTCTTTACGGGTACTGCCACGATCCCATTGGTTACCGCATGATCTCGAGTGATTTTGGATGATATCTGATAGGATATAATGCAGATACTATTACCAATCACCAATCGATCTTCAAATACAAGATGCAGCCCGCCGCAATAATCTACCCCTTAGCCCTCAATACATTTCATCATATTATTATTTCATGCCTTAGACACCCTTCGAAAACTGGCCTTCGTTCTTGGAGCGGCGGGGTGGGCGGCCGCCGCCCTGAAACTCCGAGGGATGTCACTTTTCAAGTTCATGACAATTCTCCCGTCTTTGAATTGAATGGATAATAGCCCTTGGGAGAAACCCGGAAAACTTGCCTAGACTTATCACTTATGCTGCCGGTCACGGGCCGAAAGTGAGGCGCAGTAGGGTATATATACGTACATGACATCTCTGTGCGCACTGCGAGCCGACTAGAGTAGCGAAGTGTCAAGTCTGAGGCATATATGGTTATAGGAGAACTCAATTGCAAGTGAATTTGCAACTGATCACAGGTTCTAATTCGAGCAGACAGGGGAGCTCCCTATCTCTCTTTACGACTGCAATCTTGATACTGATATCCCCGGAATCTGCTAGCCCTTATAAGGAAAGAATTTCTCCACGCATTGAAAAAAGGAAGCTGCTTTTAGAAAACGTTTGCACTCACGGAGCCTAGTCCAATTTGACGAGCGAATCAGCGTTTATTGGCCAAAATTCTTGTTACTGTGCCGCAATTGAATCGAAGAGACGATGGAAAGGAAACCAAGACCTCGAGACGAGAACACCGGATTGAAACTTTCGATAACCCCACAAGAATTTGGGTCAGGTTCAAAATTGAGATTGAAATTAAGCCTGGAGGCGCGGGGAACACCAGAAGCGAATATAGTTGGCTCGATAAATTAACTTGCGGATTGATGTGAACCGAGGTCGATCCGGGTGGAGTGGCGGGGCTCTACATAATCACTATATGTACGTGTAGCTGTGGTTGGAAGGAAAGTCAGTCCGCAATCATGGGGAAGAGGAACGAACAGCTGGAAAATCCAACTGCATACTCTACTTACATGTATCATGCCAGGGTTGTAAGAGAGTTGTGGCAATTCACGATATAATCCACCATGCTCTATCAAGCTAGCTACGTTGGAAGGGTTGGTAGAGGGCGGTATCACAGCAAATCACTCGATATGTGTCCATATCGCCATGTAATGCACAGTGCAGCAGCTATAAGGGTGAGTCGGTTTCAGCTCAAATGACTTGATACGCGGTATCTTGGGCTTGTTGCACGCTTTGGAGGTATTTAAAATTACTGGAGGTTTTGGTCTATTTTGGGCAACTCTACGATCCATAAGACAGTGCCCAGCGCAGCAGCAGCGGCATAATTTAGCGCGGTAGCCGTACCCTGAACCCCTAAACGCCCAATAACGAATTTATCAAGGTACAGCTCTTTGAACCAACCGGTGACTACAATTTGTTAAACGACTATGATGGTATTGAATAAAATTGACTGCGCTTATTTTTCTTTTGCAATCCTACCCCCGCAATGAACCTTTAGGGTATCGGTGACTAACACAAGTGCTAAAACCCTTCTTCATAGCTCACAATCTACAGCTAGCTGCAAGCGGGCACTATCAAAAAATACAAGTCCTATGTACTAACAACAACAATAACAACAGGCGCGGTCTAACTAATCCAAATCTCTTGCAACAATTACACACATCTCCCTCGATACCCACGTCTTCCTTCCTATCATCTTTGAAATAAGATCGACTGGAATGCCATCCGGACCTAGCTCCCCGTCACCTTTGAGATCATCGGGGATTGATTCTGCAGTCCTGATCTCCTCTACACTCCCACTGATCTCAAACTCCCCTCTACATAACGCGACAAATCCCATTTCTACAGTGAATTCCTCCTGTGGTTTCAGGGCCGGCAGACTCTGCTGCAAGAGCCCATTAAACGCGAGTCGTCTAGTGAGATCCAACGCAATTGTTGTGGCTTGGTTTCGGAGCGCCGGAAGGAGACGTAGAAGGGGCTTTACGGTTCGATTAGTTCGGTTGGTTAACTTTGTTGTAAGAGTTAAGAATTCGTCTGTGGCGACAAGGTATTTCGATGGTCCAATTCTGCGCATAACTGGGTCAACTCCATCCACCATGCTCTCAGGATTTGACTCCTTGACACCAATATTGATGCCAATATCCTCCACTCTGATTGTTTCCACCATCCGTTGGCTGAGCCTGATGCCCCTCAATTCAATATCACCCACTCTAGTTGTCCCCACTTCCTCCCATGTACCCCGGATATACTTCAAGACTTCTTCCCTATACCAAAATGCCTCTCTTGTTTGCCTCTCCTGTTCAGCGGTAACTTTGGCAGTGCTGACCACAAATTGTCTCTGACTAGCCGAGAGGGATGGGATCGCTGCGGTTGGCTCAGCCAAGAATATCCGTTTGATCGGAAGTATTACACGCGATGTATGACCTGCCTGTAGCACGTCTTCGGCGTAGAAAGCGCCCTTCCAGCTTTCTTCGCTATCTTCGTCAGTTGCAGGTGAGTCCCGGGCGTAAAGCCTTATCTTCAATGCCTGCGGCCAGGCGTTCCTTAGGTCAAGCAACATAAGACAGTACTCGCCAGGGTCATCTTTAACCCCCATTCGTCTGAAGAGCTCTTTGAATTGTCCTTCTTGTCCCACACCTTCTGGCCTTTCTCGCTCGTCATCATCTTTAGTGCCCCCAGGAATGGACTCGAACTGGAGATCTGTACTGAATGGGACAAAATCTACTCTTGCGAGTTCGATACTTGCATTTACAGTGACAGTGACAGGGAAAACAACCTGTCTTGTGTAGAACTTGTCCGCAACTTCGTTCCTGTGCATCCCCAAGTGTCCATAATCTGCTTGAACGCTTCCGTGCGTCAAGCCAGGTTTCCCAAGTACCATGATCTCGAATGTTGCCCTTCCGAACCCAGGGACAAATATTGTCTTTTCCTGGTTTCGTTTGACCACTTTCCCATTGACCTCAGGCTTGGTATCCGCATCCCCAGTCTTTGCTTCTACGTCTCCATCCTCAGCCTTGACTTCTGAATTTGCAGCCCCATCACTACTTGCACCATCCTCAACCTCAATTATTTCCCCACTGGAACTTTCCATTTCCAGCACCTTCCTCGGTGTCTTATCGCGCTTATGCCAAGTAAATGCCCTCTTCTTGGCTAGCATCAGCTCCAACTCGTACATCTCCGCCGGACTGTTCCCCTTTTCATTCAATGCCTGCTGGATCCTCCCTGTAGTTGAGTCTCTAAAACTAAAGACCAACAAGTCCACATCTGTCGCACTTAAATTGTTGAATGTGATATCGAAAACCCTCCTTTCTCCCTCCAGAACCATCAGCGCACTTTGGGAAAGACTTGTAGACTTGACCACCAGCAGCGGCTGTGGGTCCACGACCGTTAAAGAGAGTGTTTTTGGAATGGGATGTAGCGGAGCAGGAACTCTTGAAGATCTTTGGGTTGCTGAGATCGCCGAGACGGGTCTTGTGTTTTTCGGCTCGGCGGCCTTCAAACCATACCTTTTGGTCTTGATATCACGCTCACGATTATCCAGGCCTTCTGTAAAGATCGGGAATGACCTTTCGACACACCCAAATACCTTGATCTTACACCCAAGGATCTTGATGCTTCCGCCGAGTTTGGGTGTCGCAAATACAGCGATTTGATACGTTCTGAATGGGTTTATGACAACGCCCACAGGCTGTACGTCGACCTCGACGCCTGTGGTATCCAAAGTGACACTTTCGACCTCGACGTCGAATTCGAAGGGATTCTGAAGTGTTACTCTGAACTCTGCCGCTTCCCCGGTAACAAGTACCTGATCTATCGCCGCAGCCTCGGCCTTCTTCAGGAAAGGGTTGTAGATAAACGGGTTCTTGTCCACCTCTATAGGTGCCGAAGACGGTGCATCTGCATCGGCGTCCATCAGCTCGTTTTTTGAATGCGCTATTGGAGGCCTCCACATGCTATTCTCCACAACCTCCACATCTCGCAGCAAGAACTGATCCCAATATCCGGCTTCGACATTCGGAAGTCCGAGCTTCCGTGCAGCACCAACTGTTCGTGAAATAGTTGTGGAAAGCCGCATTTGCTCCTCCTTCGTAAGATCATTGTCTGCAGTCCGCAGGAGTTGTGCCGTGAAGCGCAAAACTCCATGAAAATCCGGTAGGGCTTCGCAAAGCGCCGTACAATTCCGTAGAACATGAATCTTCAATGCCGGCCATCCAAACGATCTTATTTCTTGCTCTGCAATCACATCCGCAGTTGCCACAGCGGCTCTCAAAGCGTCGGCGCCATCCTCATCAGTTGCTACAGGGGGATCTTCTCTTGTCCCAGTATGAAGCACCCCGTAAGCTCTACAGAGATCTTCTAGCAGCTCCATAATACCGCTCTCTGCGTCGCCTTCCCCCAAGTCTAGTGGGGAGCCGCCTAGGGCTCCTCCACTTATCGCACTTAGGCCCGCAGCAGGATGTACACCTACTTCCGCAGCACCCACGACTCGGGCTTGGATTAATCCCGGGATCAATATCTTCACTAGCTCTCTCGTTACAAGTGCTTTCCGGCGCCTTGCACCAATTGCACCGAGAACACTTGCGATTCCACTGAGCACCCGCGTAGCATCAAGAGCCGTCATGTTCTCTACAGGGAACGGGTATGCGCGCATTACTGTCGTTGCAATCTCGGAGCGAATGGGGACGGCTTTCCACATTTTTGTGGGAGGAATTGGGGTATTGAGCACGATGTGGGCGAGGGATTCATCGTTCAGTCCGCTTGCCAGATAGCATGACGCCCTGAACTTACAGAACCTGATCACAGTCTCCGAAAAGCAAATTTGAGGAATACTTTCGGCAGGGATAATGGAGGAACGCGAGTATTGGTTCAGGATGATGTCAAGATGCTCATTCAAGAGCATGAAAATCTTATCGGGCGATACGGAGTAGTTTTCCCCAAGATCACCGCTTTGGCCGGGGATGGGGGTTCCGGGCTTGGATCCGGCGGGGGAAGACCTTGGGCCCTTGAGAGTCTCGACGGTGGGTAACGGAATGCTGGGAATCTGTACGTGGGCGTCTGTTACCACACCGTATGGTGGGGTGAAGGACTGGGTGCTAACCTGGAAGTCAACTTTCAGGTGAAGAAGTAAAACCATACAAATCCCAATACCCTCTAATGCCTTCCCATACCACAAATGATCACTACTCGTCCTTGCAGCCTCAGCCCCCTCTATGAACCTGTAAATTTCCCAGAGATCAGGCATTAGCATCCGACCCTAACCCAGACCCTGGGTATTCCACGATATGGAGAGACTCACTCCTTCAGCGCATCCGGTAGCCTCCCCGTCATTAGGTATAATCCGGCGACTGCAATCATAATTCTCCCCTTTCCTTTGTTCCTTGTCCTCTCACTGGCACTGGCACTCCCGAACCCGGTCATTGTCATCCTCTTGCTTGCCGCAGCCGCACTCGTCCCTCCCACACCCAGATTTGAGCCCAGAAGCCCCGCTGGCATGCTCATCCTGTGGTCCCTGGGCCCAAGTGGGCCGCCAGGCTGCCCATCGGTCGACAGCGGCGACTCAATAGTCGGGAGCCCTTGGACCGAACGCGCAAACCCACCAAGCTCGGATAGCAGCACAGTAGTGATATCGCACATTATCGTTCGCATGGAATTGTTACGGGCCTCCTTCTGTGTAGGTACGGGGATGAATACTGGTCGCTCATCGTGTGCATCCTTTGAGTGCGGGGTGGTTTCTGGCGGAGTTATTGAGACGAGAGGCGGGGAGTCGAAGATGAGACAAACATGGTAGAGAGCGCGGGGGTACTAGTTCCAAGTGGGAGTGAGTTAGTCTGGAGGGCTTTGTGCCAGTGAGGTCCGTTATCCAAGACATGGAGGTTAAATACCAAGAACTTCAATTCCTCGAGCTGCGTAGAGAGAGCTTCTGAATCATTGTCCTCCATGTGATCCGCTATCGCAATGACCAGGAATGTACGGCGGTAGAGCTCGAAACCCTCCAGATATTCATGTTCGCGATCAAACGAAGTTGTGAGGTCGTAGACAATCTGACCGCTTGGAAAGCCCTGGGGACTGAACAATGCTACACATTACAGTATTTAGTTTCCTGAGTCCCCATCCATCCGTCCATCTCCCAACAAAAGTGAAATAATCACATACTCCGGTTTGGCTTTGTGTCTGGGGTGACATCCCCGAGCCTCACCACATTTGAGCTCTGGAGGCGCTCTACAAAGTGGAGGAATCTAGACCGCTTGATCCTCCCGAGCGGGCACAGTAGGGCCTTGATCCGAGACGGTGCTATGTAGGAGAGTGAATCCAGACCCATGATGGAGGGGCTTTGGGGGATGTTTGGCGTTTCGTTTCGTCGTGATTGATTGCTGGATAGGGGGGGGGGGGGGGGTTGAGCTAGGTAGAGGTAGGGTAGGTAAGGTACAGTAGTTAGGTATTCACATACAGTTTGGCACCATGCGGTGATTCGATCTGGTGGCTTTGGACGACGGGATTTTCAGATCATTTGCGAGCGCACATCACCAGTAAATAAGAGAGATGGACAGAGTCACTCGGATTGCGAATTGATTGCCACGGAGGTGCGTATAACTCTGTGTTGTACAGCGAGTGTACTTTACATGAAAGTTGGCAGCCGCAATCTGTGGAATCGTTACCCTACTTTATGGAGAGGAATAAATAAATAATCATTTCAAGGGTTTTGATAACGAATTATCCGCATGTCTACAGGGGTTTTGGATATTGCAAGGCCCGGGGTGGGAGTTTATTTCAACACCTCGAACTATGGACGGATGATGTTGAAGTGGGGAAGGTGGGGGAGCATTCTTAATTTAAACCGATCATAGGCGATCACTCGCCTTATTTAATGATAGCTATATAACCCGTTTAATTAATTATATTTTTTCCTGCGCCTACTTCCTGAAAGCGCGGAGCTCCCTTCTCCTATAAAGTCACATGGATCATCAGCTAAACAATTTCACTCGTCAAAAGAACACTCGATACATACCACCAATCTGTGAAAGAAACCGTGTGCACTGGAATTCCAATATCCTTCAATGCCTTTGTTGAGAGGTGGCAATCATACGGCCTCACAACTAGAATACACCGTGTCAAAACCTAAATCAAAAGAACGGACTTAAATGTAGTGTAATGGCTTACCCGATGCATTGGGGTCGTTGGAGTCGTTTCCGACTATGTGTTCCAAGGGAAGACCATTGATTTCAGCCAGAAGCTGGCAGATCTCATACTTGGTCATTCGGTCCTCGGAGCTGAACTGGAGGATCCTGGGTAGAGAAGCAGGGTCTTCGGTGGTGTATTTGTCTGTGCGGCACGCAAAAATCAGTGACCGCCCGTGAGGTGGAAATGATTGCTACTCACTCGCAACGTCCTTCAAAACTCTCGCAACATCCGACGTGTTCCTACCAGACATCAACATTAACCATCAATACTCTCCATATAGTAGACCGAATCTGACTCACGTTGGGTATCTAATACTCCAGTGGTCCATATCAATCTTCTCTTTACCCTCTTTGTTCCACACCGCATCCAACAGCACGTTCACCGCACTCTCGGCATTCTTCTCAACTTCTCCGTAGAGGACTGGTACTCTCATGACAACCCCCAAATCCTTTGCGTTTGCCAACACCGCCTGCTCACCCGCCTGCTTGGTCTCACCGTAGAAGTTCGGCGGGTTAACGGGGGCATCGGCCTCGTAGGGAGCAGCGCCCTGTTTACCGTCAAAGACGTAATCGGTGGAGATGTAGATCAAGAGGATGCCACGGCTGTGGCATTCTTGTGCAAGACTGCTAGAGGCTTGAACCTAGGGGATGTCAGGAAGAAAGGTGACATGAGATTGAAAGAGGAGGTGTACATTGAGACGTTTCACACCCTCGGGGTCGGCAGAGCACTTGTCAGGGAAGCGTTCGGCGGCACCTGGGGGTTATTTAGTTAATTTATCCAGAGCCGGAGTCTGATAGAGATGTACATACAGTGGACGACAACCTTAGGCCTGAAGATAAAGGGATAATGTCAGCACATTCCTACCCAAACGGGAGTCACAGCCACTAACTTGACATCATTCAGCAATTCCACAACCTCCTCGGCATTCCCCAAGTCGACCTTTCTGATAGTTGGCGGCTTTGCACGCGAAAACCCTTTATTTCAAAGAGTTAGCACATAGCTTCCCACTTTTGGTTTTCCCTATTGCATTGTAGAACGAGCAGAGTAGTCATACCGGTTCCAACAACGTTCCAACCATCGGCCTCGAAAGCCTTGACGCATTGACGACCGAGCTGGCCAGTGGCTCCGGTGATAACGACGGTTTTCTCAGTAGAAGTCATTTTGTGCTGTTTTTCGTTTTTCCGAAGATGAAGATGGAGCAAGTTTGAGGGGAAATAGATATCTATTTATTAATAGTACTCCAGTAGGTAATAGTTTCGGATCGGATAAACCTTTCGGGGCTGGGATGACGGGAGCCAAGGCTTTTTCTGGTTACACTTGCGGGGTTTTGGCTCACCTGGGATCACTCGGTGGGAGTTGTGGTTAGGGCTGTCATTTCCACGCCCGTCCTTTACATGCAGACGGCCTACTTGATCTACTGAGCACGAGTCGCTGATAGCTGTGAATTGATATCAGGAATACTAGTGGATACACGTTATGTAGAGAGGTATTTAAGTAATATACAAGAAACCGTCAAGTTGCATAAAAGAAATCCAGGTATCTAACATTAATCCTTAAAATGGATTTCATACTTCGCATTCTGGAAAGTCAACCCCAGAGATGGTAGGGCAGCAAGAACCTCGTCACCCTCGCCATAAACATCCTCAGGCACATCTACCTTCCAGAATATGGCAGGTATAGTAAACCTCAGGTGTCCTTTCAACTGATTCTTGAGGGTATCGTCAACCTTGGCCCTCATCCTTGGAGAGATTCTTCCCGCCTTGCTCCTCAACGCCTTCATATCCGAGTCCTTGAGGATGCGGACGATGCTGCGATGTCTTGGTGGCGTTTCTACCCTGATCCACCACCGGCCATCCCATAATATCCACTCACTCATCCCCGGGCCCAGCACATACTCCTCCTGCTCTTTCTTCACCTGTGATAATGGCTCCCGGTTCAGCGTCCAGCTTTGTTCCCCGTTATAAGTCCATGTCAGCCCCGCGGAGGTGAACATAGGTATATGCTCTTTGTTCTCTGCGCCCAGCACTTTCTCAAACGCATTTGTCATGTGCCTTGTCTCCACTCTGCGCCCTGGCGTTGCCTTCTCTGTAATGATGATCAACATTCTCTGAAGCACTGCTGGGTTAAGGTCTTTGAACAGCTTTTCTCGGTTCTTTGGGAACTTGAAGTCGAGCGAGCCAGTGCGCTCATTAAGAACGATTTGACAGTGCTTGGCAATGAGGTTCTCTGCTCCCTCTTTTATAGAGCGATTACGGTCCTCGGCGCGGGTTGCGAGAGAGACTAGGGACTCGCGCTGGAGAGCACGGGGGAGGCGTGAGGGCGTTGTAGTGAGGAGATGGCGCATAGTATTGCGGCGGGTGTAGGTGGGGTCATGGTTTGTCTTATCTTCGAACCACTGGACATCATTTGTCTCGCAAGTTGCTTGCAGACGGTCCTATAAGCAAGGAAGTTATCGTTATTACTATAAGCCGTGTAGACATCTGCAAAGTCGAACTAGAAAAAACAAATATCGGTGAACGGCCATATAGACCTACCTACCTTTCCTACCGTCAGGAACGGCCTCCCAACAATCACCTTATTCGCATCATGGATACTCCAGCACTCTGGAATCCTCGAAAGATGTTTCATGCCCCCCAGCCCATCCATCCTGCTCCCAGAGATCAACCTCATCATGACCGTCTCAGCCTGATCGTCGCCATGGTGCGCCAGCAATATCTTATCCACCTCGCTCGTGACACACGCCTTGGCCAGCGCTCTGAACCTGGCAGTCCGCGCCCTTGTCTCAAACCCCACCTTTGCAATGTTATCCGCGCCCCAGGTCAGCGGTATCACCTGCGGGTGGAATCCATATGACTTGAGGATGTCAGCAACGGAAGAGGCTTCCTGGGCGCTTTCGGGCCGTGCGCCGTGGTCAATGATAAAGGCGTGCACTTCGTGGATTTGCTTTTCTTTGAGGAGCTGTCGAGTGAGATGTGATAGTGCCATTGAGTCGACCCCGCCGCTGACGGCAAGGCCTAGACGTTTGGGCACATCGGGCCAGAGGTTCTGTAGAAGGGATTTGTACTCGGGAAGCGATATCGGGAGAGCGCGGGGGGGCATGATTGGGGGAGAGGGGAGGGGAGGGGGGAGGGGTTTTGAGAGTTTTGAAATAATTTCTTGGATCCAAGGCCAATGATGGGATGAGCAACTGCCGCCAAGGTCTCAGAGTCTCGCCGCTGTATGCACGTTAATTTCTATTGTATGAGCCCTGCACCTATCTAATCTACATATCTCGTATCTACATAATCCGTGATATCTCCCCTCCCCTCCCCTCCCCCTCCCCTCACCTGCCTCAATTCCACCCCCCTCAAGCCAAAAATGGACTCCTCCTCCCAGCCCACGCCCACAACCTCCCCCTTCGTCCGCTCCCTCCTCGTAAGTCCCCACCCCACTTCCGCACCCCCCCACTCACAACCCAGGCCGGAGGTCTCGCCGGCACCGCAGTAGACCTCTCCCTCTTCCCGCTCGACACGCTCAAAACACGGCTCCAATCCGCCGGCGGCTTCTTCGCAAACGGCGGCTGGCACGGCGTCTACAAGGGTGTCGGCAGCGTCATCGCCGGGTCGGCGCCCGGCGCGGCCCTCTTCTTCGTCACCTACGAGGGCGTGAAGGCGCACCTGTCGCCCGACGGCAAGCCGGGCACCTCGGCCCACCACATGATCGCAGCATCGCTCGGCGAGGTGGCGGCGTGCTCGGTGAGGGTGCCGACGGAGGTCGTAAAGCAGCGCGCGCAGGCGTCTCAGTTCCCAAGCTCGTGGGCGGCGCTGAAACACACGTTTACCGCCAATCAGAGCCCTGTGAGGATCTGGGCGGAGCTGTACAGAGGGTGGGGCGTCACGGTTATGAGGGAGATCCCATTCACGGTAATACAGTTCCCGCTGTGGGAGGCCATGAAGGAGTGGAGAGGGAGACAGAAGGGCAGGAGGTGCAATCCGGGGGAGAGTGCGGTCTTTGGAAGTGCCAGTGGTGCGGTTGCGGCAGCGCTGACGACACCGCTGGATGTGCTGAAGACAAGATTGATGTTGGCAAAAGAGGTATGTGTTGAGGGGAGCGGGCGGGCAGTTTGTAGAGGGCGTGGGTGCTGATCGTGATGGTGAGTAGAAACAATCTGCGGTCTCGACGTTCAAGGGCATCGTCAGAGAAGAGGGAGTCTCAGCACTGTTCAAGGGGATTGGCCCAAGAGTTCTCTGGATCTCCATTGGAGGAGCCATCTTCCTGGGGGCCTTTGACTCTGCAAAGGCTGCCCTGGAACGGTTCTAGATCATTGATACCATTGGAAGTTTAGAATATAAGGTGCGTGAGTAAGGCATGATTGCGGTAGTCAATTCTCGCGACATGCACACGTAGTAATAAGAGGCCGCCTAGTAGTATTCTTTGTAAATAGATATTATTATTGAGCATCGGAATATAGGATATGATTGATAGCTGCATTCCATAAACAATCAAGCAAACTCTGAACGATCATAGGAAGCAGTCAGTTGAATTAACCCATTGAATTTAGTTTTCAAAAAAATTGCCTTCTAGTTAATGAGTGGTACACAAAATAACGCCAAAATGATCCCCGGCTCGCATCGTAGGCTGGGCTCCACTAAGAAAGAAAGAAAAACCAAATACTCCCAGGCCCTCCTCGCTCGACCTGGGACACCGAGCGTCGCCGCCACCACCACCACCGAGAACTCCAGTGACGCATCCTCTACCGGGCGCGGTTACGTTCCTGGGGATTGTAGCTGCAGAGATGCCCATCGAGTCAGTCCTGTTCACCTCTCCCAGAGCCTCATGTAAACATACCGTAGGAGCTTCTCAATCAAGTCGACGTGTGTCATGATCATTCTACGGCAGCAGTAGCGCTTGCAGCCGAGCTGGTCCATAGCATCACTGTTTATACAGCACAATTAGATCTTGTCACCAGGGTGATAGTGAGGGAGGGGGGAGGATGCAGGTGTACCCTTCAGTGACATTTTCCTCTAGAAGCTGGAGGTAGCGTTCCCAAAGATCTGCGACAACCTATGCCCGAGTGTTAGCTACGTCCCCACGAGCACAAGACAAAGGCTGCAGTAGAAGAGCAGATGTACCTTTCCGCACGAGAAGCAACGAATTGGGATAATCATATTTGCTAGTGTTGTTGTTATACAATTTGCGTGACGGAGAGAGAAAAAGCGAGAGGGAGATCGCCGAGAGAGAGAGAGACGGTGGTAAGGGAAAAAGAAGAGATGGTTGGTGTTGTGACTGAGACTGGGATTCGAGTTGTGACTAATATACTCTGCTGTGACCTGATAGCCAATCTGCATGTGTCACGCTGTGACACTCGTTAGTCCCGTCTGTCATCAGCCGCATGCAAGTTGAGTTGAGAGAGACGCCAAGATTTCACACCCACGCTCTAAAAAAATTCCCTTCAGTCGTTCAAACCAATCTTTTTCCTCACACAAGACTTTCCTTCTACAATCGCAAAACCTCCCAACCCCAGTCCCCCGCTCTTTAACCCCGCCATTACGGTTAGGTTTTTGCGCCCGACCTGCTTGAATTTCGCAAGTTATGACTTCCGACAAAAGGAAGAACGTAGCCGCAGGTGGTGGTGGGTCAAAGGGTTTGGCGTCCACTTCAACTGCTACTACTACAACTACACCAATTAATACCACAACCACGCCCACAAAGTCGGCAAGTAATAATGCGCCCGAGACCGTGTCCGAGGCAACACCTACAAAGAAAGTCCGAAAACAGGTGCGAAAAAACAAGCGGCAAGGAGGGTTGCAAGCTGCCAATGGTGTCGAACCCACCCCCACTACAGAGCAGCAGCCCAAGGAATTGAAGAAGAAGAAAAAGAAGAAGAAGAGCAAAAAGCCACGGGAAGACGGACAAGAGGAGCCTGAGAGAACTGGAAGGGAGCTGGTGCAGCGCACCGAGGCTGTGTCTGAGAATTGGAAGTTGTCGCCTGCGCTGGGAGGAAGGTTCTTGATGCTGGATCCAGTGTTTGCTAGAGATGAAAAGTACGCCTTTCATCCCAACCTTGCTTACCGCCTGTTGTGCCGCTTTTTTTTCTTTCAGTTATGTTATATGTGTGCTGATTCTTCTTGACTGTTGTCCGCCGGTAAAGATATATCCTCCTCGCGCATGCAAAGTCGTTGAAAATATACTCGACAAAGACCTCCCTCCTCGTCCGCAACATCCAGATCCCATTAATAAAACCAACGGAAAGAATCATAGCATATCTGCTGGACCCCGTAAACGACAGCAGGGTCTACATTGCAACATCAAGCTCTCAATTGTTCCTGTGGAACTGGGTGGACGGGAAACTGTTCCAGAAATGGGACCTGGGATTCTCCTCAATTGGGCTCATTACTGTCTGCGCAGATGAGAAGCCAGATGGTGAGGCTGTGGGTGTTGTCTATGCGACTGATGCCAGCGGAAAGCATGGATTTCTGTACAGACTTGAGCTGCCCAAAAACTCAAAAACTGAGATTAAGAAATCGATAATCTACAAAACTCACAATGGCGCAATTTCAGCCGCCCAGGTTCTCCTCGGGGGCACAATAGTTACGATTGCCTCGGAAAGGACTTTAATTATTGGAAACAAGCACACTGCTGAAGGTGTTGTGGATGAGAATGCTGAATGGGGGGTTTTCCGGGAGTTCCCAATGACCTTTGTAGTATCTTGTATGGACTCGTATATCCCAGCCGACGAGAGTAACAAGGGTAAATCAAAAAAGAACAAAAAGACAAAGACTACTGCGGCAGGTGTGTTTGGGGATGTTGTTGTCGGAGACGAGAATGGTTCCATGCATCTATTCCACAATGTCCTACGACTCCGGGAAGAGAACAAGTCCGAACAGGACCAAATTGTCAGAACCCTCCATTGGCACCGAAAGAAGGTCCGATCCGTTAAATGGGCTTCCAATGGTACATATCCCTCCCGAAAAACCCCCATAAACCCCCAAAATATTGACAAGTCAATTTTCAGGCAATTATATCATTTCCGGAGGTTCCGAAACCGTATTAGTTATGTGGCAGGTTGAAACCGGGCACAAGCAGTTCCTGCCCCACTTGGGCT
Source organism: Morchella eximia (assembly GCA_024713935.1). NCBI lineage: Eukaryota > Fungi > Ascomycota > Pezizomycetes > Pezizales > Morchellaceae > Morchella > Morchella eximia. The sequence continues at coordinate 1,110,064 of JAMGZG010000003.1, forward strand.
CCATAATTGAGCGCCTTGTGGTCTCGCCCAAAGCAAACTCGTATGCAATTCTCCTCTCCGACAACTCCGTCATGGTGATCTCGACCGCCGAGCTGAAAGCCAAAACCAACATTGCCGGCATCCAATCCCGCGTATTCTTACCCACAGAAGTCCGCCAGTCAAGGGTTCCCTGCGTCTTCCACCCTACCACCGCAAACCGCCTGCTCCTCGCCACTCCTGCCTCTCAGATCGAAGGCAGCACTGCTTCACCCTATCTACAAACATTTGATACCTACTCTGACCGCCACGTCGCCCGACAAGCCCTCACCCGCACCAACGCTACTAACTTCAACACAGGCCCCGAACAAGACCTTATCCTCGAGCCCAATGTCACCCTCATGGCCATCACCTCAGACGGGACCTGGCTCGCAACCATCGACGAGTGGAAGCCCCCACGGCGTAGGTCCGACGACGGCAGCAGCGAGTCGCCAATCGTCAAAGACGAGGGTCAAGGGCGCGAGATATACCTACGCTTCTGGAAGTGGACCGAGCAGAAGAAGCTCTGGGAGCTTGTCACCCGCGTGGACTCGCCGCACCCGTCGGCCAGCGGCTTAGGAGCGGAGGAGGTCTATGACCTGATAGCCGCGCCCAAGGGCCACGGGTTTGCCACGGTGGGCGCAGACGGGAGTGTCCGCATCTGGAAAGCCAAAGTGCGAACCCGGGCCGGCGGCATAGAAGTCCGGACCGCCGAGGGCGCACTCACATCCTGGGGCTGCAGAAGGGTCATCATGTTCTCCAAGGGGCAGCGGGAGCTCGAACTCTCCACCTCCACCCTCCTCGACGTCGAAGCCCCCACCAAGCGATCCAAGAAGGGCGCCGCTGCCGCCGCCGCAGCCGCCGCCACCGCCGCCGCAGCCGCCGCCACAGCAGCACCCCCCTACCAGAGCCAACTCGCCTTCTCTGAAGACGGCTCCGTGATTGCCATCGCGACCCCCGTCACCGGCCTCTCCTCCTCCAAAGAAGACACCACCCTCCACCTCGCCGACGCCAGCGCCGGCGCCGTCCGCCACACCATCAGCGGCCTCCAACTCGGCCTCGTCACCGGCCTCGGCATCCACGAGCGCCACCTCATCGTCCTCGGCACGTCCAAGCTTCTCGTCTACAACCTCGTCAACAGCAGCATCCACTACGAGTTCCCCCTCGAAACACTCAACGCCTGCTCCGCCGCGGGCGGGCACCTCGCCATCGACCACCACAGCGGCACCTTCGCCATTGCCCTCGCGCCGCGCAAGAACGGCGATAAGCACCGCGTGCTCGTCTTTAGGCCGGACTCTGTCGTCCCCGTGCACGTGCAGGACGTGGGTCTCGCCGCCGTCGCGGCGCTGAAGTCGTCCGAGGGCGGGAAGGGCTACATGGCGCTCGACGCGGAGGCGCGGATACAGTACATTTCGCCCGTTCTGGCGCCGCACGTGTCTGTTGCGCAGCAGGCGTCGTCGGCAGAGTTTAGTCTGGAGGATAATGATTTGGAGGTGGCGACGGGGCTGTCGGGCGTGTATATGACGAATGGCGGCGCGGCCTCGCCTTCAGACCACGACGAGGAGATGGAGGTGGTGGATGCTGAGGAGGAGGAAGATGGGGTTGTAGACCGGGTGGTGCCGCGGGAGGCGCTGGAGAGCGTGTTTGATGCGGTGCCGGCGTATGCGGTGGGGTCGGTGGAGGAGGCGTTTGAGAAGGTGCTGGCGCTGTTTGTGAAGAAGCCGTTAGGGGCTGATGATGATAATGAGGAGGACGAGGATGACGATGACGAGGCTGACGAGGATGTGGATGTGGATGCGGATGTGCAGATGATTGCGGTGTAGAGGGCGGAGGGGGGTTTATTATTAAAAAAAAGTTATATCTGTACATGTATCTATACTACGTCCGTGCTGATTTGGTCTTTGTCTTTTTTTTTTTTTTTTCCTCTTCTTCTTTTTGGTCTTTTCGATATGTTTCTCTTTTTCCCCACACATCTTTATTTTGTAAGATATGCCATTTTACTCAAACGGTGGGGAAGACGGTGGTGGTGGTGCGGGGAGTGAGTGAGTGAGAGAGAGAGAGTGTGTGTGTGTGTGTTTGGTTTGTTGGAATACCTACTTATTTTTTTTCTTTCTCTGTTCTGAGAAGACTACAACATGGCATGACATGCACAGCTATGTAGATTTGTATTGTTATTTTTCGGAACATCTTTATTTTTTGGCGGGAGAGCTATCTACATGGAGTTGTGCGTGTGGGGGATGGGGATGGAAAGCATCGTTTCAACAGGTTTATCTCGCGAGTGATGGGCTGTGCCAGGGCCGAACCCTGTAGACCGTGGTGAAGAGAGCATATATTCCTGTGATGTACTTTCATGATCAGATTTCAATTCTCTTCCATTGATCCCAATCTCAATTAATCCCAATCTCAATCCTCGGTCATCAGCGAGCATGTCTCTCTCTCTCTCTCTCTCTCTCTCTCCAACAATCCAATTGTGCCTCTCCTCCACAGCGTCATGCAAGCCACCCAAGTTGACCCAACGCACAGCACACAGCAGCACAGCAGCACAGCACTATCTCCTCCACCACCAACCCCCCCAATCTAATAAAAACAACACCCACCAACTCCTTCCCCCCCACCTGCCGACACCCACAAACAACAGACCACCCACCCCACCCCACCCAATGACCACAAACTCTGCAACCGCCGGCTGGGAGCAGGTGGAAGACAAATACTACCGCAAGATCCTGCAGTACTCGTCGCTGTGGGACGCGGACTTTGATCTCTCGGACTACATTGTTGCCGGTGCGCCGTATGGGGGAGCTCTTGGTGGGTTTACCTTACACTCTGGGTTATCTGTAGAGAGAGGGGGGCAGAAAGGCGGAAGGGGAGAGAAGTAGAGAGAGAGAGAGAGAGAGAGAGAGAGAGAGAGAAAGAGAGAGGTGCTAACAGAGCTTCCAACCATAGCGCTGTACCGCGACGAGAACAAGCTACAGGCGTACCGTGGGCCGGCGCAGGCAAAGAGTGGGATTGACATCTACAGCTCTGCGGGGACGCTGATTAGGCGGATACCAGTATGGCCCCCCCTCTTGCTCCCAATCCCCCCCCTCTGCCCCTCCCCTGGATATGGGTGTGGATGTGGGCATCAGGCTGACAGAACTCACAGTGGGACAAAGGCTCGATCCGCGGGCTGGGCTGGTCGGAGGACGAGAAGCTGCTTGTCATCACAGAGGACGGGACGGTGCGGTGCTACTACGATCTGCAGGGCGACTTTACGCAGTTTACGCTCGGGAATGTTTGTGGAGCTCTCTCTTTCTCTATCTCTCTGTCTCTCTCTTTAGCCATCTACTCTCACGATACTCTCTATACAACATCCAACTGACCCGACCTCCTCCAGGACGCCGAGACCATCGGCGTCGTCGAGTGCCGCTTCTGGTCCACCGGCTTCGTCGCCCTCCTCACCAACAACCGCCTCATCTCCGTCTCACGCTACGACGAGCCGCGCCCGCGCCTCCTCGCCGACCCCACCCCGCACATCCCCGCCAACTCGCGCATCCACTCCTGGGAGCTCGTGCCGCCCTCCTACACCCTCTCCCGCCACGTCGAAGTGTTCATCTCCACGGGCGCCACCATCCTCATCGTCGACGCGACCGAGGTGCAGGACCAGCTGCTGCAGAACGGGCCCTTTGTGCACATCGCCGTCTCGCCAAACGGAAAGTATGTGGCCCTGTGCACGGCCGAGGGCAAGGTCTGGGTCATCAAGGCCGACTTCCAGGATAAGCTGAGCGAGTACGACACGGAGATGGGGGCGGGCCAGCTGCCGCGCGCGATGGATTGGTGCGGGAATGACTCGGTGGTGCTGGCGTGGGCGGATGAGGTGCACATGATAGGGCCGCAGGGGGCCGCGCTGCGGCACTACTACGACGGATGGGTCCACCTGATACCGGAGATTGACGGCATCAGGCTGATCTCGACGGAAAAGTGCGAGTTCTTGCAGAAGGTGCCCGGTAAGGCCGCCCTCACTCACTCACTCACTCACTCCTGGAGATGGGTCTCGGGCTGTGCTAATGAGCGGTGATGGTAGATGTCACGGAGGAGATTTTCAAGATCGGGGCGACATCGCCGGCGTCAATACTGCTGGATGCCGTCGACCAGATTGAGCGAAAGTCGCCCAAGGCGGACGACAACATCCAGCTGATCCGCTCGCAGCTGCCGGAGGCTGTGGACGCCTGTGTGAAGGCTGCGGGCCACGAGTTCTCGCAGCACTGGCAGAAGCAATTGCTGAAGGCCGCCAGCTTTGGGAAGAGCGTGCTGGAGCTGTACAGCTCTGACGAGTTTGTCGAGATGTGCGAGACGCTGCGGGTGCTCAATGCCGTCCGCTTCTACGATGTTGGAATGCCCATAACATATGAACAGTGTGCCCTCCCTCTCCCCACTATCAAAATCCCTCCAAGCTATATATATACTGACAGCCGCAGATACCAGCGCCTCACCCCCGACAAACTCATCACCCGCCTGACCTCTCGTCAGCAGCACCTCCTCGCCCTCCGCATCTCCGAATACCTCCGCCTCCCCACCGACAAGATCCACATCCACTGGGCCTGCCAAAAGGTGCGGCACTCCCAAGACGACGAAGACCTCATCTGTCGCACCGTCGTCGCAAAACTCACGGGCCTGCGCGGCATCTCCTTTGAAGAAATCGCACGCACCGCCTACGACGAAGGCCGCGGCCGCCTCGCCACCCAACTCCTCAACCACGAGCCGCGCGCCGGCCGCCAAGTGCCGCTCCTGCTCAGCATGGCCGAGGACGAAATTGCACTCGACAAGGCGATCGAGAGCGGCGACACTGACCTCGTCTTCTACGTGCTCCTCCTGCTCAAGAAGAAGCTCGCCCTCGCCGCCTTTTTCCGCCTCATCAACGACCGGCCCGTTGCCGCCTCGCTCATCGAGGCCTCCGCGCGCGAGACCGACCCCGAGCTGCTAAAGGACTTCTACTACGCCGACGACCGTCGGAGCGACGGCGCGCACGTCGTCCTGCGCGACGCCCTGGCGCAGAAGGAGCTCTCCGCCAAAATCGAGAAGACGAAGCTCGCGGCGAAACTGCTGGCCGACTCGAAGGAGCATGCGCTCGAATCGCGCAGCCTAGACGAGAGCGCAAGGCTGCTGCAGATGCAGGAGGTGTTTGAGAAGGACCTTGCCGGGGAGCGGTTCGCGGGCGAGAGCGTCAACGAGACGGTGTTTCGGCTCATCCGGATGGGCTACAACAGCCGGGCCAACAAGGTCAAGAGCGAGTTCAAGATCCCCGAGAAGCGCTTCTGGTGGCTGAAGCTGCGGGCGCTGGTGGCGAAGCGTGACTGGGGCGAGATTGAGGAGTGGGGGAGGACCAAGAAGAGTCCGATTGGGTGGGAGGTTTGTAGAATCCAATCCTTTTCTCTTTCTTTCTTTCTTTCCTTCTACTACTAGCTAGAGAATATATCAAGAATACTGACCACCGAGTGTGCACAACACAACAGCCATTCTTCAACGAGTGCCTCTCCGCAGGAAACACAAAGGCCGCCGCAAACTTCATCCCCAAGTGCACCAACCTCGCGCCCGCAGACCGCATGGACATGTGGGTGCGCTGCGGGCTCGTCGTCAAGGCCGGCGAAGAGGCCTTCCGCGCAAAGGACGTCAATGCCCTCGAGGTGCTGCGCACAAAGGCCACGGGCGTGCATGCGCTCGAGATTGAGCGCCTGCTGAAGCAGCTCAGGCCGGGCAAGTAAGGTAGTGTGGGGAGGGAAGGGGGGAAGTGGTGGGGGGGGGTTTTTTTTTTTAATGAGGATATGAATTTGATGTAGATTTCATGACTTGGATTTGTTGTGCGGACTTGACTGTTTGTTGGTGTGTGTGTGGTGGGTGTGGTGGGTGTGGTGGGGCGGGGCGGCTTTGCTTGTAATGCGGTGGAGGTAATGGAGCTGGATCTGGAGCTGGGACGGAATCATATTTTATCACTCATGTGTATTTATCTAGCAATTTTATCATTTCCATCTTCCGCCACAATTCCCAAGCAGCGTAGGTGTGAGAGCAAAAAAAAAAAAAAAGAGTCAACATAAAGAGGTATTGGCAGCAGTAGAATACAGAGCGCACACCAGTACAATGGATTCCTCCACGGTAGAACACCAGGCATCTTCTCATTCCTACAACTCCCCCCCCCTTTCTCTCCCCAACCCGTACCAGAGCACAAAAACCACACACAAAACCAAAAGCACAAAAAAAAACCCATTAATCTCATTAAAAACAAAAAAGGCTACCCTACCCCACTTCCCTTTCCCTCCACCTCCCCACCCTCTACTGCTGCCCCCCACCCCGTCCACCCCTTCCACCCCTTCCGCCTCTTCCACCGCCCCGATAGTTCCCCCTCGACTGGTACCCGCCGCGGCCACCAGCCTGTCCGCCGGCACCGCCGCCGCCGCGCGGCCCGTGGCTGTCGCGCGTGTTCTGCGCTTGTGTTTCTTTGACGAGGTCAATAATCTCGTCGGGGACGCGGAGGTATTTAATCTGCTGCCACGTTAGGCCCCGTGTGGAGGAGTAACAGAAGGAGGGAGGGGAAAGGGGGGGGGGGGGGTAAATACGTTATTGCCGCGAACATAGCACTCTGCTAGGCGGAAGAACTTGTCACCTTCCTGCACACACACACACCGTCTCTATGTCAGTACCTATACCTATATATAACTACACGCCTACTAGAGAGTAGGTAGGCCAGAGAAGAGCAACATGACATACAGGACTAGTCTGCACGACCTCCTTCAGCGTCAAGTTCATCCACGTGTCGCAGTTGACGAGATGGCCGTTCAGCGTCTCGCCGTTCTTGAGCTCGACGAGCATCGGGTGGCCCTGCGCCGTGTTGAGGAGTGATAGTGGGAGCTGCGCCGGTGTGCATTAGTTTTTTGGCTTCCCCCTAGATTGGGTTGGAGTAGTTGGGGGGGGGGGGGTTGCGTACCATGGTTGTGGGTGTGTATGATGTAGTGGTGGTGGTTGGGTTGTGAGAGGGGTGTGGTGGGGTGTGAGGTTGGGTGGTGGGGCTTGGCGTGAGGTAGGGGTGTTGCTGGTGGCCTGGATTGGGGGATTGGGGATTGAAGACGGATTGTTTTTTTTATTATTATTGTATTTCATGGACAAGTGTGATGAAGGGAATTGGAGGGAGCTGCAGTGAACTGTGGTATCAAAGTTGGGTTTGGCTGTTTACTATCGATATTGGGTAGTGCAGAATAATAATAATAATAAAAAAAAGGGACTTTCGATGCTTGACCCTTGCATGCTCGACCGATCATTACCACCCACCACCTACCGCAATGCCTATAAGAACAAGAACCAAACGTAGAGTATATATACGGTATACCCTAATAGAGAGAAAAATAGAAAATACTGTGTTTAATTGCGCGCTATATGTACATTATCCTGCCTTCTTTTATTGAGATCTAACATGAATATTTTACAAAGGTCCCAAGTCAGCTTTAAATACAAACACTATAAAACCTCTTCACCTTCCTTCTTCTCCTCCTCCTCCTTCTTCTCCTTCTTCTTCCTCTCCTTATTTGGGAACACAAGTGGCATGTGCTTCTTCAGATACGTGCTCAGCCTCGTGACCAGCACCGCCAGCTTTTCACTCTCGGCCTCCAACCACGGCGACAGCTCCGACCCAGCCAGCACACCCTTCGTCTGCAGAAGCGCCTCCAGCACCACATTGTAGCCCTTAATCAGCTGCATGGCGTTATAATACGACATCTTCATCTGCGTCTCCGACTTCCTATCCTCATACTCCACCAATATGGGCTCAAAATCCACCTGCCTCCACGCGTCCTTCAACTTGAGCGCAATCTCACTCGTATGCTCCTTCAACCACTCCTCAGTCTTAAACTGCAGCGCCGCATCCGACCTCATCCACAGGAGGCCTCCCAGGACGATCGGATCATCACAATACCTCGTCTCTGACTCCGGCTCCAGCGTCAGCTCCCTCTTTCCCACAATATCCAGCAGCACCGTGCCGTTCCTGAGGCCCTTCATGATGCCCGCCTGTTCTGACTTCATGTGGCGCTCCCTGAGCGCCATCATAAAGTCGCGAGCCAGCCTGCGGTGGAAGCGGAAATCGGTCTTGTCCGCGGAGCGCGCAATGTCCATGAGGACTTCGACGCGGTCGACGCGGACGAGGTGACGGACCATCTTGTGGAGGAAGGTACTACTGAGGGCACCGTTGGCCTGGTAGTAGCCGCGGATGATCTCGGGGATGATGGCGTAGTCGGACTTCTCGGACATGAGTTCGAGGGCCTCCTTGAACTTACTGACGGGGGCGCCGAAGTTGTTAGGCTTGGGGGTCAGAGTGTAGGGCTCGCCGTCGAGCTCGATGCTGATGGGGTCCGAGAGGAGGCGGGCATGGTTTTTGGGACGGGTGGCGAGGCGGATGTATTCCTGGGGGAGGTGGATGGGGATGAAGTAGTTCTCGCGGAGGTCTCGGAGAAGTGCGTCGAGCTTTTCGTTGGATGTTGGAGGGAATTTGGGAATAGGTCCTGGGCAGTGGTTAGTTTATTTCTAGCACAATATATAAAATTCAAGGAGGAATTGAGGGGCCTACGGGTGTCTCGCTGGGCAGATCGGGTGGTGGTGAAAGTCCGGAGAGGGCTGCCCAACTGGGTTGATAGCAATTGCGGGCTGTTTCTGAAGCCGAGGGCCCGGCGGAGGAGAGTTTGCACGGCGGCCATTGCGTTTCTCTTATTCAGTGTATATATTTATATTTCTGCAGGCGTCTTTTGCTCGAGTACGTCGGTCAATGTCAATCTGAGGTTTCCCGCCGTCCGTTTTTTGTTGCACGCACAGTCTCTGGCCATGGCGGGGTGAGGCCAAGTGCAATTGAATTTTTAGCTGATGTCCGTTGTCTTGGCGCCCCACCAAATGTTCTGCACGGCCCAACTGCAACACCAAAAGCGACAAACGCCCAAAGACATCACCACTTCTGCCTGTCTGCCCGCCCCCACAGCAGAGCATAGCACAGCAGAGCTTCCCCGCCAGAAGAAACCCCCCGCAGCTATGATGTCCGGCCCATCATCCCTGCGCTCAATGGCCTCGTGCTGGACGTCATTCACCCAGTCCCTCAAGGTCCCCACCCTCCTCAAGCCCACGCTCCTCCCCACAACCTTCACCCGGAACTTCATCGTCGGCACGTCTCTCCCCCTCCTTCCATACTCACCACTACCACTACTAACACCTCCACAGCCCCCAAGCGCGAAAAGCGACGCATAAAGATCCACCAGCCCATCAAAGGCCCCCCCAAGAACCCGCTGCAGGCCGTGACCGCCCAGGCCCTGCAGACGCTCGACCCCAACGGCACACGCCAAAAGATGTTTTCGCGCCACAACAAGGACAGCATCCGCCCTGGCGACATTGTTCAAGTGCGGCGCCGCAACGGCGACCCCTTCTCTGGCGTGCTTCTCAACATCCGCCGGCGCGGCATCGACAGCGCTTTTCTGCTGAGGGACCACTTGACGAGGGTGGGTGTGGAGATGTGGTTCAAGCTGTACAGCCCCGCGATTGAGGATATCGATTTGGTGCAGAGGAAGGCCAAGAGGGCGAGAAGGGCAAAGTTGTACTACATGAGGCAGCCGAAACATGACTTTGGGTCTGTGGCGAATGTGGTCAAGGAGTACACGAGGCGTGTTAGGCCGACCCAAAGGCAGAGGAAGTAGGCGTTGGTTGGTTGGGCGTGGGTGTGAATATGTAACTATAACCGTAACTTGAATGGGGGGTAATTCCGGATTTGAAACATTGACTGGCTGTGTGTGATGTGTGGGCCGATGTTCTTGTGGTTGTTGGCTGTGCTTTTGGCAGAATCTGGATCGAATACTTTCTGCTATATATCAGGATCTGGAGGCGACTAACCATGGAACCGAGATATGACTCGAAGGTCAATTTATAATGATTGATCAATTGGCGAAGATCTCGGGTGCGCAGCACGAAGCCTCTAACAATTTGGAGCAATACACGACGTACAAGGCTCTGGCATTAAGTGAGTGAACAAAATTGGGTGTTGACAGGTGAGAATCCATTCACTCACTAAATCCGAGACCCTTGTACATGATTTCTCGAGCTACCAGTTAAACGAGTGAGAATTTATGATTCCCACATCTAAAAACACAAAACAATCTGCTAGCCCAACTACACGCGCCAGCCGTCTTACTCCTTAACATCCACAGCGAGTAATTACAACATCACCGCTTGTCTCTTTCCATATGACAACACAGAGTAACATGAAAGTCGATATCCAGTACTGACAGGCATCCATGTTTCAGAAACTCATATCACAAACCCATCCCACCACTATGAGGGAACCAAAATAACTACTCCACTTCTGTTCATCATGCACTGACTCTCAACGCAAGAGATGACCCAGTTCTGTTCTAGAGTGCTAATAGCATGTGCATACGACGCATACAGATATAACTATATAATACTACATGTATGTACCCGGTGAGACAAGACGCCAAGAACGAGTGATAGCATGTGAACAAAACATTTCTCGCCATTGGGTCGTCTACTCATGGGTTTGGGGCTTATTGATCTGGTACATAAATCAGAGATAAGAGACTGTAAGAGATTTGAAATTGTTTAATAAAACACCTATTTCATAATGTGTATCGCCACTTCGCTGTGCATATGTACAGCAATTACAATCGGGTTTGATACGTGCCCTAATTACAATGGGGTATGATACGTGCCGTAGATCAGCTTTTTAAATATAGGGTGTAGCTTTAGATCCCACAATGATCGGCCACGCTGAGAGACTCCCCTCTATTGCGCTACGGCACCCTTAATATTAATCATGCACCAGGGCCCGTTGGGCTGCATGCAACAACCGTGGTTTTCTAGACTATTCCAGTTGTAGTTTCTCTGGATTATTCTCCTGCTCGATTGCCGAAGAGTTTTTTTTGTTTTTTTTTAGATTTTCTTTTTAGGTTTTTAGTGGTTGAAAGTGCTAGTGGTTGGAACACATTTTCGAAAAACAACTCTGGGGGCCGGGTGATTCTTCAAATTGGAGTCTATTAGATAATCTAGACGTGTTGTTGCGGCATTTGCTACTAGCTGAATAGATCGATGTATCCCATACCAAACCGGCCATCAGGATGAAGAGCCAAAAGCCCTCAAACCCAATCCGCTACGAGAACTTGTATATTATCTTCCTCTTGGCTTTATTTTTTGGGGGCGCTTCGTTTTGACTACACTGCAGTGCCGTTGGCAATGGCGTGACTGCCTCCCGGTTTTGCAGCTCCGATACTGGCGAGTTTAATGGTGGACACGAGACTCAATGTCCCGAGTGGTTCCAAAGGATTCAAAATAAGTCTCCCTCATCCCCGGGCTTCTTTTGATTAACTGAAAACCAAGTGTGCACTTTGGCCTTGAATCCAATCCGTCATTGTCTCCGGACGTCTCCGGCCCCCCGTTTACTCCCAAGACGTTAACCAACGATGAAAAGCTAGATTTATATGTCTCAAGTATGGATTGAGCTTAGCTTATATCATTCACGAGATTTGTCTTGAGACTTCCAAGACTAGGACGGGACGATACAGGCTAACATGGCAAGACTTAGTCTAAAATGATCTCGCCTTGTCTCCAGTACTAGTATCATGGCGTAAGTTAGGGTTTCTGATAGAGCGACTCTATCTAGCTACGTGGAGTAGAAGGGGGGTATACTGGCATAAAGCGTCGTGCTGCACATATCCACTCGGTCATTACCAGCTAGCTGTCAGAACTTAAAGTATGGGAGTCAGCCAATATAGGTCACTACGTAGGGGCGACATGTCACATCAAGTGTCGATAGATCGTGTCAGAATACGGCAGAGAGCAAAGTACAACCCCGGAAACCTCTTAAATTGACGAGTAAAACGTAGGAATACATTATCTCCCCTTCCTCTGATTTTCTTCAAACATGTGCTACATACGTATGTATTCTACAAGCAATTTGAGGTCAATGGCAACAGCGAGCATGTGTTTGTCAACCAATCAACCAGGGAAATACATATCACTTCTCTTTTGACCGTTAACCAATACCCCTGTCTATCGAATATTTTGGTACCCTTCCGATTCGTTCCTGACAAAATTGACCAATTGTATAAACACTTCCTGGATAATATGGCGAGGAAACCAATCTTTTAATCTTGCATAAACTATATCGTTTCCGATGGGGTAAAACGGTAACGTGCGCTCACCAATTCTATCGTATCTGTCATTTGCTGTGCTTGATGCATGTCCCGAAGGCATCTCTGGTTCGGCAGAGATCTGATGTCGTAAATGGCCATTGTGTCATCTTGAAAACGTTGTGAGCACCCCTTGCAGAGGCCATGGATCATGGCCATGCGCCGACACCGCATAAATTATAAAACGACGTCGCCAACCTGTCGAGTGACATCTCGTGAGGATTACATAATCACCACCCCACAATCCGCTATTCGCGATTTTTCTCTGCAACACCACACAGCTATCCAACCCCACCAATCTCCACATAACCAATAATGACCCTCCGAGTTCCCGGAACCTCATTGCTTTCGTGGGGAAGCCCCCTCAGCCGGTGGGTACTTCTCCCTGCTTGTAGTCGGCAGTTCACCTCGACCGCCAATGCTGCACTTCCGCTCCCAGCGGCACTCAAGGTGTCTGCGTCGTCGCCGTCCAAAACTGCCGGAAGGAAGAGGGCACGGTATCAATTCCGCCCGCCGCGATTCTACAGAGGTCCATTCTCGCCCGTACAGCCTCCCAAGCCGTCGGCGCCCAACTCGAGACTGTTCGTGCCTGGGCCATTTACTTCTGAGCGTAGGTCCTACTCCGTTCACAGTCTGAAAGCGCACAATTGGAATTGGGATTGGGATAATTAAAATTTCCTGGTGTGGGTGTATCACAGGTCTCCAGGATCATTATTATACAACTCTAGCTCCGGACCTTTTGACAATGACATACATTCACTTGCCAAAGGGATACCAGCCCCGCGACTACTCGTTCCGTCACCGAGAGTGGGACGATTCGTCCCCGTACCATGCCGGACGTGGGACCCGCCCACCGCCTGGGAGGACGGCGCTCTATCCGGCGCCCCGGCCTCGTACGCACCGAAATCTGCCAAAGCTGACTGGTATCACGGTGCATACGATGGTACGTGATGCGCTGAAGGACTCGGCGTTCCTTCATGCAGCTGGTATGGTGGTGCAGAGCATCACTGGTGCGAGGGCAACCGTGCATTACTCCAAAGTCAACATTGCTGCTTTTGAGTTGCGTGCGCAGAAGGCGTGTGCGGTTACGAGCACTGTCAAGGGGCCGCTGGCGTATAGATTTATGAGCTCCTTGATCGATGTTGTATTACCAAGGATAAAGGATTACGATGGTGTGTCGATGAAGTCTGGAGACTCAACGGGAAACATCAGTTTTGGTTTTACACCTGAGGCTGTTTCTCTTTTCCCAGAGATTGAAGGTGGGAATTTTATTTTACAGTGTTTGGGCCATCGAATGATCAAATTGCTGACTTGACGCAGTAAATTATGATATGTACCCCCCAAGAATGGTTCCAGGTTTGCATGTGACTGTCCACACCTCTGCAAAGACCGATCGGGATGCAAAGCTACTTCTCATGTCGATGGGAGTACCATTCACCACTAAAGGGAAATCAAAGAAGAAATAAACGACGTACAAGGTAGTAAGAATTTTCATATTTCTTTGCATTTTTAGGTACTGTTTTTCGGGGCACGGAATTGTATTATAGGGGGGAATAGACTAGCCCGTGGAAATTCAGTCCAGACCCAATGAGCCAACTATGTATTTCTCTCAAGCTTCTGAAATTTCGAGTGATTCTGTATGATCGAATAGAAAGGTACAAAACACGGTATTGATGCTGACCGATCGAATAAAACCCGGTATTCCAGACGGAATAAAAAGGATAAATATAGAGAAATGAGGTTAGAGAATTCTGGATTTTAAGGAAAGGATGATTATTAGGCTTAGATCACGGGTGGCCGAACAGCTTCTAATAGTCAATTCTATTTCCCCTGATTCGATAAAATGTATATTTGCACTATGCCAGTGTGTATCGCCTTTTGTAATGCCATTAATCCTTACCGCTTTCCCATAGAGGTAATCATCTCTTGGTGTACAGATCTATCCCTCTGTGCCTCTGTCAAGGAATTAATACCTAAAGCAGTCAATGTTAGCTATCTCCAAAACCAGCAACACCTGAAGGAAGATATGCATACTCCGAAGGTCACCAACAACATCTTTCGCCTTGCCAAAGTAAACTTCCTGGAGCAAGTTTCTCATCTTGAGCTCCATATCCTCTACCAACTTGCCGATATTCGCGATGTGCGAGGAATCGTCATCAACCGGCAAGGTCTGTTCGATCTGGCGAGTCATGTTACCGGAAAGATCCATCTCGCCCAAGGATTCGTCGCCGTTGATCATATTTAGAATGACAGTAGAGGTGAGCTTGTAGTGGGCTGTCCGAGCCCTGTCGGTTGCCTCAAAAACATGAATAGAATCCCAGGAACCGGTGGACTTGTTTGATGGCGAAACAGCTGTGTTCGGATTAGCTTGAGCATCGTTTTAAATGTAGATCAATATGGCGAATTACATTTTTTCAAAAGAACAACACCAGCAAAGCCATCATCCAAGTTCCAGAAGTAAACGCTTGAGACCCCACCCTCGTAGTATCTATGCCACCCCTGTCAGCTTCACTTTGATCAAAAATTTCGTTCGGATATAGCTTACAGCTCGCGATAGATATCGAAGGCATCGTTAGCAGCGACTTCCATCTTTCGGACCTTCTCACTGGGGAGAGTTCCATCGGTCAAAGGTGGGTCAAACTCGTTGCTCCATGGGGACCTGTATGAATCTCCATCACGGTTGTAATCACAGAGGAGATAGTCCCGTCCAGTCTTTTTACAACGTTGAACTTGAAGCGGTTGATCGACGGAAGAAAGGAGCTCTTCGGTAAGGTCGGGAACCAGATTTATCAATGCGTTGACATTGTTGGCCGTGTGTTTAGGGTTAAGACGGCGGAGGAGATCGCTATGATAGTCGTCAGCAAGTTATGGTTCGATTATAGAACTTTAGTAATAACCTACAGGGCGGAATCAAACGGGTCCGGGGAAGACATTGAGCTTGTTTTTGAAAAAATAAAGAGTTGAATAGGAGGTGTTGATGACGGGGCGGGGAGCTATAGATAGGTGGGGTGTAGGGACACGTGCAGGGTGCTTGGCAGGGTTGCAGCAACGACATTGGAGCTTTGTGGCTCCCTAAATTATGGGAAGCTACACCTCCATCGCAAACGCTCAATAATTAAACTTCCACGAGCTCCGACAACAGCTTGGATCTTAAATGTCTTCTCTGGGTCCCTCGCTCACTGAGGACGAACTGACGTCTCTCCTCGCTCGCATATCTCAAAAGCAGTCTGTGCAGTCACTCATTATTCTTGATCGGTCTTCAGGCTCCATCATCCGCTCTTCCGGCTCAATTGCCGCCAATAGGAATTCGGAATCTCTCGTTGGAGAGTATGCGGGGATGGTTTGGAAGTTTGTTAAGAGCGCCGAGGAAATGGTCAGTGGTATGGATGATGAGGTATGTTTATAAACATAGCGGATGTGAAAGAAACACTTATAGCCTACTGATTCGCTCCTAGGACGATTTGAAACTTTTGAGAGTCAGAACGAAGAGGCACGAGTTGGTTATCGTACCAGGTAGTTATTAATGTGTCCTTAAATTACTATGCCTAAGCTAACTAGTCTTTCAGATCCACGTTTTATCTTAATCGTTTTCCATGATACTCCAACGGCTTGAAGCTAGCAGTATGGTCACTTATGGATTGGACGGCATTATAAACAAGTGGTTTCATGGTAATATTTTGGGTACACATAAAGGCATTTCTTATTTTTCTTTCCTAAGGAGGCTTTACGAGATACCTATTTTGTAATCAGAGTGGGCTCTTGATGAGTACACCACATAATTTTAGGCTCTTTCGAGGTCATTTAGGCGCTCCTTTATAAGTCGGTTAATTCTGAAGCAGAAGTAATGATTTTACTTGTAACATCTCCGGTTCTCATAGTGCTTTGACAATTCAAATCAACTAATTACTAATACGTAGATATATTTGATTTGGAAGTTTATGACTAGAATATAAATCCTTGGCGAATTATTACATATAACTCCTGGTAGTTATTAATGATAGACACAGGAATGCCTAGGTATAAAGAGATAGTTGCTTACATGTAGTTGACTACAATACTGTTTTACAGCTTGAAGAATTAATTACTTCATAATATATTTATTACAGAAATACGGAAGGAGTTTTATTAGCCTGGCCAGCAATCTCCTTTCCCAATAATTCTACTTTCGCTCTATATATAGCGAAACACCCACCCATAATAGCAGTAGTACTTTAACTATCGTGGCCACATATACATGTAATTTCTTAGCTAGACTCAGAAGGGTCATATCAGCTAAACACTGTATAGCTAGCAATGTCTCCATTATATATTAGCTTAGTGATATCTCATGATGCACGCCGGAGGTCATCGCAGTCAGTTGGTCAGACACTACCAATTTTCTATATTCTTTGAGTGACTTGTGACAACTGCTAGAGATAATAATTAAAGCCTAAGATTAAAGATTGAATCTCTAAATTGCAAACAGCTCAGGCAGGTCATCGAAAGTGGGTTAGGGTTTCACGCACCCCCGTGTAACTGACTACCGATGGTTACCCTACTTATCGAAAACTTCGACAGAGCCTCAAAAAAAGTTCCTAAGCTCTCAGCGCCAGAAACACCCAATCAACCATCATTTTACCCATTGCTACCAAAAATGAAGGTCGGCTTCAACGTAAGTTTCTCCCAGTTTGGCTTTTTCTCTTTTCAATTGATTGTTAAAAATAATCCCCCCCAGTTCGCAAATTTACTCGGCACAGTTTACTGTCGCGGAAATCTCGTCTTCACACCAGATGGAAACTCCCTACTTTCGCCAGTAGGAAATAGGGTTTCGTGTTTCGACCTCGTCAAGTGCGCCTATCAATTCTTCATGCGTGCGCTGGAAGAAATGTTACTGATTTCCGGGTTCGCAGCAACAAGTCCTTCACCTTTAGTTTCGAGCACCGGCACAACATCGCAAGATTAGCTCTTTCGCCTCAAGGAACATTACTACTTACGGTTGATGAAGGTTTCTCACGAATTATCCTAATCCTAATACTGTTTCTGACGCAATTGTAGATGGTAGGGCGATCCTCACAAATTTCATCCGTCGCACCACCCTGCACTACTTCAATTTCAAATCAAAAGTTACCGACCTGAAATTCTCACCAGATGGTAAACATTTTGCTGTCGCCGTGGGGCGCAAAATCCAAGTCTGGCGTACACCCAATGTCGATGAAGAGCGGGAGTTCGCGCCGTTCGTCAAACACAGAGAATACGTAGGGCATTACGATGTTGTGAACAACATTACCTGGTCCAGTGACTCGAGGTTTCTTGTAACTGCGTCAAAAGATTTGACGGCAAAAGTGTTCTCGTTAAATCCCATGGAGGGATTCGTACCTACTAGTTTGGCGGGGCATAAAGATGCGGTCATTGGCTCCTACTTCTCTAAGGATCAGGAAACGATCTATACCGTAGGCAAGGATGGCGCATTGTTTGAATGGAAATGGAAACAGCCACCAGCAAGGGAGGATGAAGACGAAGACATGGAGGAGGTAAAAGAGAGGCCAGAGAGGTGGATGATCACGCAAAAATACTATTTCCAGCAAAATCACGCAAAGGTCAAGTGCGCCACATTTCATCAGGATTCAAATTTACTGGTAGTCGGATTTGATTCAGGTATTTTTGGATTATATGAAATGCCAGACTTCAACATGATTCACACCTTGAGTATCTCCCAACAAGGGATTGACTTTGTGACTGTCAACAAAACCGGTGAATGGCTCGCCTTTGGAGCTTCAAAGTTAGGTCAATTACTTGTATGGGAATGGCAGTCAGAATCATATATTCTCAAACAGCAAGGCCACTTCGACGCAATGAATTCATTAGTGTACTCACCGGATGGGCGGCGGATCATCACCACCGCCGATGATGGAAAGATCAAGGTCTGGGACGCACAATCAGGGTTCTGCATTGTCACATTCACAGAACATACATCTGGTGTTACAGCCTGCGAATTTGCTAAGCGTGGAAACGTTCTTTTTACTGCCTCTCTCGATGGCAGTGTCCGAGCATGGGACCTAATTCGATACAGAAACTTCCGGACATTCACTGCCCCGAGCAGACTTCAGTTCTCAAGTCTTGCAGTCGATCCTTCTGGCGAGGTTGTCTGCGCTGGCAGTTTGGATAGTTTTGATATCCATCTCTGGAGTGTACAAACTGGACAACTCCTCGAACAGCTCTCTGGGCATGAAGGCCCAGTCTCAACGCTTTCGTTCGCGCCGAACGGGCAAAATCTTGTTTCCGGTTCCTGGGATAGGACCGTACGAATCTGGAATATTTTCTCCCGGACCCAGACAAGTGAGCCGTTGCAGCAGCAGACCGATGTACTCAAGGTTTCTTTCCGACCTGATGCCCAGCAGATCGCAGTTAGCACTCTTGACGGACAACTCACATTTTGGGACGTTGAGAATGCTGAGCAAGTTGGTCATATTGATGGACGAAAGGATATCTCTGGAGGACGAAAAGTAACAGACCGTACTACCGCTGCCAATGCTGCTGGTACAAAGCATTTCAACACACTTTGCTACTCTGCTGATGGAACATGTGTTCTCGCCGCTGGAAACAGCAAGTACATTTGTCTATACGATATTGCCTCTGGTAGTTTGGTTCGGAAATTCACTGTCTCGGTCAACTTGTCCATCGACGGTACCCAAGAATTCCTCAACTCAAAGAACTTGACAGAAGCTGGCCCATTAGATCTCATCGATGATCAAGGTGAAGCTTCTGATCTCGAAGACCGTATCGACCGTACTCTCCCCGGTGCTTCTCGTGGTGACTTGTCACAACGCAAGGTGCGGCCCGAGATACGTATTGCAGATGTCGCGTTTTCTCCCACGGGCAGATCCTTCGCTGCAGCCTCAACAGAGGGCCTATTAGTATACTCTCTTGACAATGTAACCACTTTCGATCCCTTTGACCTCGACGTCGATGTAACCCCCGCAGCTACACTTGCTGAAAAGGACTATGTAAAGGCGTTGGTGATGTCCTTCAGACTCAATGAGAGATACCTTATCCACCGTGTATACGAGGCTATCCCTCCTGAGGATATTAAGCTGGTCGTTCGAGAGCTCCCAATAGTCTACCTGGCTAGACTGCTACGATTCGTTGCTGAGATGGCGGAGGAAACGCCGCATGTTGAATTTGCACTACTATGGGTAGAGGCAGTTTTGAGTAAGCACGGTAGGGTGATTAAAGAACGGAGAGGAGAGTTCGAGACGGAAATGAGGAGTGTGGCAAAAAGTGTGCAGAGAATCCAGAGTGAACTGGCAAGGCTGTGAGTAATGAATTCATCATATCCTCTCGTTTGGCTCATCGACTGACCTTCCCATTGCAGTGCCGATGAAAATGTTTACACGCTTGAGTTCCTCTTATCAGCGCCCGTACCCAGGGAAGCCCCATTAGGGTCTCCGGATAAAAAGACGATAACAGAAAAGGGAGAATCCGACGAGGAGATGGAAGAGGAAGACGTGGAGATGGAAAATGGGAGCAACGAAGGTGAATGGATCGGACTCGGTGATGATAGTGATTGAACGACCAGATCTTGGTTATGGGGTAGATAACGTCCAAAAAGCGTGTTTTGTGTTTCGTGTAAATTTAGATTGTATTTCTCATAAGTAATCAGCTCCTATGGTATGTACAATTCTTCAATGGGGACAACAAGCATCGACTGTGCCCAGAAATTTTACTCAAAGGAAAAAAGCGGCCACACTGATTCTGGAGGCTTCGGGCCACCTGTTGGTTCGAAGCCCCTGGCCCCGATTCACGAGGTCGCCTAGGCCCCATGACTTCGATTCCAGACACTAGTGCAATTGGTGTTGTTGCTCCAAGAAAAAACGGAGAGCAGGATAGGTAGGTATTCCCTAAAGCACCAATTAAAGCAATAAAGGGAAATCCTGAAACGATGTCAGAGGTCGTCGAGAGTATGGTCCTCTAGGAAGAGCGTCATGGTCAGGAATCATCGCTCATGTTTCTCAAGCAGCACACACACTAAACAACTCGATCCTGCCGCAGAACAATCACTCGAAAAGAAAAAAAGAAAAGCGGACTGTCGAAAAATTAATAATAGGCGGTCTATGGCAATAGCACAGTTAGACCCAGAGCGGGCTGTCGAAAAATTAATAATAGGCGGTCTATAGCAATAGCACAGTTAGACCCAGAGCGGACCCTCGAACGTTTTATCGATGTAAATGGCAACGCAATTAATGCGCCGAGAAACAGGGGAAACACCTTCGCAGCCTATCCCTTTTTTTTTTCTTTCCAACTGTGCTGTAACAGAAAGTGCCTGCTCACCCCCAGTGTTCTCTAGTGGACCTAATGCACTATGGTTAGGCTCCCCATCCGACATAAGTGACGTGTCACAATCTTTCCTCTACTCACACTTGTTCCCCAAGATCAAGTTTTTCATTCGGTACCCACAAGGTAGGGGTGGCCGAGTGATGGACTATGAAGCCATGGTTATGATATGCCTCTGATCGAAAAAGGAATGGTCGCCGCTAGAACGCTTCAACACAAGATGATTACTGGGATTGTCTCGGGTAGCGCAGCTGGATCCTATTGCATAGCTAGTGAGGACCAAAATTAGACCAAGACGTTCAAACAAAGTGTAGCTGGAGCAATTGTCTTCGCTACTCGACGCACTAAGAAACCCGAAGGAAAATATCCCCCCGCTTTTATTTGCTTTGCTGGACATCAAAACTTACTTTAAACCCTTTGACCCCACTGTGGTCCTCGCTAGTTAACATGGTGTCTTGCATATGCCGCATCCACCTCGTATTTAGATATTCGATGATACTGGCGCCTGAAGTAAAACAAAACGGAACGTACAGAACTTGGTACATTTAGTCAGCATTCCTGGCGATAGATAATACACTCAGATATCGGAGTGTTATTCGAGGTTCCGTGTGGCTAACTGTGAAGAACGTTACGCTACAGGATGCACAATCTCACCTTCACATCCTGGTGAACACCCCTTGATTTGTACTTGGTGATGACAGCCGCACCACATTGATTGGGCCTGCCCCGCTTCTCTAATCTGCCAGCTCAGCTAGAGTCATCTTTCATCCGGCAAGGGGCTATCTGCTTTCATGGTATTGGATCTGTACCATCTTGTTCCGTGCTTCGTCCGAGGGACTATCTGCTTCCATCAATCTTTCTCCCTGCAGGGAATGCTTGGATAGGGACTAAGATCTATGGGTTCCAAGGCTCGATGAGTATTAAAGGTCCCAATGGCCCCTCAAAAGCATATTGTTGATATTTCCCATAGTTAGATGAAATCTCCTTAAGATACACATATCAAGCCATCCTTATACCTTTTTCTCTGTTATTGGCACCCTTTATAATACACTCCGCCGATGTCTCCTCCGAATTCCCCAGACTCAGTGACTTTAACGCCCCTTCCTCACGGCCTTTCGATATAAAAACAACATAAATGAAAGATCATGAAAACTTCTCCCAAAAATACATCTTGGGGATCCGGAAGAAATGCAAGAAAACCCAATTAATTTCGCGCACCTAAAACCAAACCCACGCTTTCCCGGGCCAGAGGGAGGTCCCACGACGATTCTCTGAAGAGTGGACAATTCTACAAAAAAAAGATCATTCGACTTCCTATATATTCCATTGAGATTTTTCACCCTGTTGGGCGGGCCTTGCCTTATCCGATCCCGTCAACGCCATCGCATAGGGCGCTCCGCCGTCCTGGGCGGAAGGGATAGAAGTGCACACATCCAACATTCAAATTATCAAGTCCTAGAATGTTTAGGGCTTGCGAGAGAGGTGCACAAGAAGGAAGAAGCGGTGTCTACGTGAATTACAACTAGCTAGGAGTGTTATTATAAAGGGTGTTGGTGACAGAAAAAAAGTTGTAAGGGTGGTTGGGCTGTATTAAAAGTAGATTTATATGTAATTATGTGAAAACCGTATGAACCACCACCGCCACCAGGCTTGAGCAGTTGGAACTGCTTAGGTCTGGTGGTGGTGGTGGTTCGTGCGTTAGGACGAATCCCGCATTGGTGGTGCGAGCCGCCGAATTAATGTGTGAGATCTAGATTGGATCTATGTACCAGTAGGTACTCTACTCCAAATAGTAGAGTACCGGAAAATGCAGGTTTCCTTTTCCACCAATCGATACGCGTGCTAAGCGCTATCTACCTCTACCCCCGAATAAATCCACTACTCGTAGCTTCATGACGTTTCCGAACATGACTGCTATTGCATACCATACAAAAAAGCGCCAAATCCACCATTTTTTATGCCATGCAATATTGGTCGTGTTCGGAAACGCTATGAAGCTACGAGTATATGATATGACACATACATGTACCGTACCAGCCCTCTAGTACCAATGCCCGGTTGTTATGCCCAGCCTTCGCGTGCGGGTTATTACTCTACTACTTATGTACCTGACCTGCGCAACGCCTGTACCGGGGGTTATGGGTTAGTCTGAAGAACGCTTTTTTAGCGTATGATTGGTTGAAGCTGCAAAAAATAATACTTGGCGCTAGAAAATGTACTTGAATAGGCTGCCCCCCATCTTTTGCAACACAACCTCCAAGGCTTCAATTTGACTGTTGTTTGCACCCAGCTTCATCAGAAAACGCTCCCCACAAGGGCTTATAGGCTCACAATATCATCTAGAGGAAACTGGGAGCCAGCGCTATTCTACAGTTATTCTTTTGTATTTTTAGCAAAATGTTTTGATTTTTGAGTGAGGATATATGAAAGTTCTTCAGACTTTTTACCCCCATACAAATTGGGTGCGCTAAGGCCGGTGTGATTGATGATAATTGGTTGCCATTCGTGGCTCCCATATAAAACCCCTGCATTTTCAACCAATGAAGCAGACTAAGGGTGAACACCCGGTACAACTGTACCAGTGTAATACAAATGTCTGGGCACGAATTATACAGCGTTAGCTGATCACTAAACAACAATAAGCTACTACTGAAACACAACCACAAACTGAGATGTTCAAAGACCAGCCCGGGCCAAATACAATACCACATTCTATTCGGTATAGTAATGATTTCATCCGCCTTTATTACGCTGTATATATAATGCGGCATATGCATGTGGATGTGTAACTCATAATCTCATTCGACAACTACATGTATGTATATGGCCAAACTCCACCGATAGAGTGCCCCAATTGATAAAGGCGATACATCCCCAATACTAACCACGTCGAAATGATTTCGCCAGAGGCTGCAGGACGGATTGTGCCGTGGTAAAAGAAGAGGGGGGGAGCCCGGCCCATGATGTGTGTTAATACGAACTCTCTCGGGTTCTAACTCTACTGGGCCACGGCAACTAATAGTAGAGTATAAGGACTTCCTTACCTTATAGATTTACATTTTAATTTTTACTTCGGCTCAACACGCTGGTCATTGGGATTGATATAGTTGCCATTTTTGGTAGATTTTCCAATCAGAGCAAAGATCTAGAGCTGTAATTGATAAAACGCTGCCTCAAATCGCCTATTTTAGAAAATCTAACCATCTCTTAGGGGGTTGTCAAACTAAGAAAGGACACTCGGTTTTACGTTCCTATCCATAACACTATCATGGTGATTTACAAATTACAATATTAACGGTGTGCGTTTGTACAGTAGTCAAATTTGGAGTGGTATATTGAACTTTTGATGGATGAGAATTCCCATTTTAAGAACCAAAGGCGAATGAATATATGGCTCACTTGGTACGGAGGTGGCAGAAGTTATGCAAAGAACCCAATCTCCGAGGCCGGTCCGCAAAACGGGCCATTGTAGACAAGTATGTATGTACATGTAAGTACAGATCCTTGTGGTGTGGACCTTGGTTATAAAACGACACCTTAAGCATGTATTGTTGATCTAGATCTTTGATCTTTTCCCAATTACGGGCCCTACACCATATATGCATAACCACTTTTTCGGATGATGCTGCGACATTATCATCATCATGCGCATGATTTAAACAGAAACTTACACAGAAAAAAATAACACTGCCAGGCCGACCCCAATCCTCTTCATCCTACTGGGCAGACTCATCCAATGATCTCTTGCAGGAAGTTTGCATACCCGCCGGGAAGAAACGTTGCCCCAAACGAAAGTGACAGGCACGGGGCTCAAAAGGCATTTCTCCCTATATTATTGGCTGTTCTACGGTGCTAGCTAATTCTGACAAGATCGAAACATGACACTACAAACTCAGTTTTCGACGCTGTCGAGTGAAGATAAATTCAGCATAGTGCCAGTGATACAAGGCACTAGCTGCGAACTAGAACCCACTAGACGCTTGTTCAGAAACATTGACTATCGGGGTCTATTTCGCAACCAACTTCTGAGTTTAAATGACCGGTTCTTGGTGTGGATAGCCACCCAAGAGCTTAAAATTTGAGCTCAAAATTTGAAATGTGGGTGTTACCAAAACGCTCTAATGATATAGACACCAGCATACATGTATAATTCATAGTGAGAAGGAAATAGTCTCCGGAATCTATTACAGTGTAGCAGCACAAAAGCGGCAGCAACTTAACCATATGTGGTAACAATTGCTCTATCTCAAACAGCTGGTGCTAAGACGTCGGGCCTGCGCTGTCACTCGCTAAACCTTATTCTGGCAAGTCCACAGCGCGTAGGCGGTTAGATCTACTGAATATCACCGCGTCTTTATGTCTCCAGCTATGGGGCACATGAGGCTAGGCTAATGCCCAGTTAGTGGGGGCGCGCTTCACGGAGAACCAAAACGGTCCTTATTAGTCACCAGCCATCACTCAGATGCCCAAGAAGATGCGTGTATCTTTTCGTGGAGGTCGATTTGAACCGATCCCCTTCGACTAACTACATGTAGTCAGCCCCCAACCGACCTCAATCATGACGGTAGCTCACGGGGCTGATTAATAATCTATAAAACAGCTTCAAGGAAAAGAAAGAACTCCACCTATATTGAGTCATTATTGACCGATATCATAATCAATTTGATAGATTGGTCACGACCAGTGGGGTCCAAGGAGTTTAACTTGTGCTCTAAATAAAAAGTACTTTGATTCAATCCGACTCTACAATCGAATCAGACACAGTTATGGCACACATTGGCCAGTTGTTGCCCTATAACTGATCCCGGAGACCCTTTATTTTACACAACAAGGCTCAAAAGCCGCGGGATACAGCTCCCAAAGAGGTTTCAGGCCTTATATCTTCCACCCCCAGTCCCACATTAATGATGGGGTAGCCTTAAATATGTAAACTGTTGCATGAAGCTTCTTTACCCCATTCCGCTCCCACCTACCAGATTGATGGCATCCAGCTCCATAAAGCCGATATAGGGCCCATGGATAACATCTCTCTAGCATGTGCGCTTCTCCAAAATTTGTCGAATGAGCAGTCTCATTTTTAGTGTGGTACACTACTCTTATAACCAATGTCTAGCAGTATGATGAACTGGCCATTATTCCTATTTATTTTACCCATGTTAATGTACAAAAAACTCTAAAAAAAAAAACCATAAGTAAATCGCTAGCCTATTGCTAACAATGCAAGAGAATAAATCGAGTAAGAAAAAAGTGACCGTAAAGAAAACCCTCAAACACAGGCCGGAGGTAAAAAGCAAAAGAGAAAAAGAAAAAAGGAAAAATAGCACGCGAGAACATTCTGCCCCCAATCGACGCCGTACGACCCATTTGAAAGAAATAAGAGTAACAATCTGAAGCAGAGAAAAAGTGACTACAATACCCCCAGCGAAAAAAAAAAAAAAAAAAAGAAGAAACAAATACCCAAACCCCATAGCAGCTGCAAATAGCTGTATACCCCTAATTAGTAAAACGGCTTTCCTCAAATCATCAAATTAAGATCCTGTAGGCGTGCCTGCGGGTACAGGCGGGCTCATCCCCAGCTCCGCCCAGGTCCCATTCAGCTTGGGACATAGTTTCTTGTTTGTACCTGCACCATCTATTAGAATTTGGGTTCGTTGATAACTATAACAAAGGTGACAGATAATCTCTTACGGATATGCCCCGCCTGCCCACAATTCGCACACTTCCTCGTAGTAGCAGTCTTTCCCGGAACCGGCATCATAGTCATCGGGGAGCCAGGTGTTGTGGCCTCCGGAGACATGACATCACCAGTACTAAAGCTCCCCTTCTTGCCCTGTCTTTCTCTCGCCTCTCTCCTTTCCTTGTTCCTTTGTAATCTCTGAAGCTCGATCAGCAGCCTCTTCTTGTTCCTCTGGTCCTCCTCGTCGTTGCCGGTAGGGACGATATTCTCGACTCTACAATACTGGGTCAGTAACTTTCTTTTTCCTTTGGGTCGTTTTTTTCCTCGTCTGCCTTCGTTTGGGTACATACTGGGTCTTCTCAGCCTCAAGATCCCGCCGCCGCTGGAGATACTGTCGGATCACCTTAGGATCGGTGACTAGCTCGACTTTGTTCTCAAGCTCGCCTTTATCGTTGCGGACGCGGCGGACAATCTTGAGCACCTTATTACGCTGGTTGGTGGCACTAAAGCGGGAGAACTGACTCATTGTCTCGTCATCGGGGTTAAGCCATGGGCTTGGGCCGCCTGGTGTAACAACCTGGCTGCGGGGTGTCATTCCTTCTTCGAAGAGGTCGTCGACGTGCTCGTCACGCTGGGCGTCCTCGATTTCAAGGTCTGGGGGCTCAGTTGATGATAAACTTCTGTGCTGTGAGCGCCAGATCTGGTCAATTGCTTCCTCATACTGACGCTGCTGACGAGCAACGTTGTAGGAGTGCCCGCCGAGCTCCTTGAGGCGGGCTTTGTCCATTTTCTCCTCGACACTCTCGCCGACGGCCTTGAAACCTCCCTTCATGCTGGTCCTGACAAATGAGAATGCCTCGCCACGGCCACTGGGGTCGCCTTCACCGTGGAGCTGCAACATTGCTTTACCTTGTGTAGCGTTGATGAAGTTCTTTGTAGAGACCCAGGGGGTGAGCTGAGTCTCTAGACTCATACCGTCTTTGTCATCATCTTCTTCATCCTCGACAGTTTTTGCATAACCAGCATCAGCGAGATTACGAACGCCGACTTGCATGGCCTCGAGGAGACAGAGGTCCTCAGGCTTCACCATAGCGCGAATAGCGGGCTCGTCAGGGACAACTTCGCCAGGTTTCATTTCCCAGAGACCGCTGCTCTTTTGGTACCCCATGAATTCCTTGATCTTCTGTCTGTTTTGTAGATCATTGTTTTCCGGGAAATGTGCAGATATATCCTTGACTGCAATGGCTTTACCTTCTTTCCGCTTCACAACACGGTAGCAAACCATCTTTAGTCTGTTCTTGGCCGCTGTTGTGACTTTACGGGAGTGTGGACCTGGAACATCAGTGACGGGAAGGAGCTGACCCACTACATATATGTGTGGGATTGTGCGGAGGAAGTAGTGGCTCTGATTATCGTGCGTGTTCCGAATGACAAGAAAGTCAGTGCTCTTTGGTGTCTGCTTAAAGATCGGGGCACGACTCATGCGGTTGTACAGCGTCGGAACCGTCTCTCCCGGGTCAACAGTTCCAAAATTCCAGAACGGAGACCTGTCTTGGCTCATTAGTACCTGGGTCTCACCAATATCGTATTTTGGCCGTGACTCGTCATCGGGGCCCTTTCGTCGGTAGTAGTTGATGAGACGGCTGCCCATTCCAAAGTTTGACATGACGGTAGGGTATTCCTCCGAGTACTCGAGGAGAATGAAGTTGCAATTGTCCATGAGCGATATGTCTTTGGTTGTGGCAAGAACCGTTTGAATGTCTTTGCCGCGCCAGGTTTTTTTTTTGCGACTCTTGATCTTAGAGAAGCGCATTTCCTGATTGACATGGAAGTGGAGGCTAGGACGGTGGAAGGAGCGGGCTTCTTTGATAGAGAGCTTTGTTTTGTACTATAGCGCTCATATTAGTAATGGTCGAAATGCGGGTTTGAGCAGCAATTTGACTTACGTATGGTGATTGTAATCTCAATGCGGGCATACTGTGCTCGATATTGAGCTGCCCGATAGTGCTTCTGACCTTGTTCTGGTGGTTCTCTTTCAGAAGATCGTAGGCCTCGTCGTTGCTGATATTGTATCTCTGAGTAAGGTCCTTGTTGACCCTTCTCTTGAACTCACCACCAATCTTCCGTGTTCGCCGAATTTCATTGGGCTGGCGGATATCCACCAGAAGATATGGATCATTTAGATCCAATGTAACCTTTGCCGAGATAGACGTGAGGTTCCCATTAAAAATTGCATCCTCATCCAGCCACGAGTCCGGTAATTGGTCCAGGAACTGGTCAATCTTAACCCGCTACATAGAAGTTCAGCACACGAAACAACGCCCCTCTCACCGGAAGCCAGCAGGACACCACAAACCTTCTCCGGCCGGTTCTTCTCATTCCGGATCTCGACCACATCGACCTCCGCATCCTCCTCGTCCAAATCCCGCTTCGGCATCGCCAGCGGCGATGGCGGCGGCGTTGCCAGAATCGCCTCAATCTTGCTGTCCCAATCGTCGCAGGCCAGGACCAGGTCCCGCTCAAACGACGCATCCTTCTTTGCCTCCTCTGGATCCGGCTTCTCCTCCTCCTCCTCCTCCTCTTCATCATCTGTCTCTATCTCCTCGATCTGCGGTGGTATAATGATGATCCTTGCCCGTCGCTCGTCGTCATCCCGCTCGACATACCCCTTGATGCCCGCAGCGCCCTTGGAGAACATAACGGAGTCGTCGGGCGCCATCTCAAGGTTGATCTTTGTGGGTACGCAGACCTTGGGCGCCTTTGGGAGGACGGTGCTGAGGGTAGCCGGCTTACTCTTGAAGAGGGAGTTGAAGCTGAGGATCTTGTGGGGCTCAAAGTCGGGGAAGTACTGCTTTACGAGCTCCTGTTCGGTTCGTGTGGACTCCATCATCTCCCCGGGGCTCATCCCAAAGTCGATATCCTTGAAGAGCGCAGCTCCGGCTTTCGCTGCCTCGTCGTCGTATAGCTGCCCGGAAGTGCCAGCACCACCACCGCCGCTGCTGCCGCTGCCGCTGCCACCATCCGCAACATTGACACCGCCGAAGTCTAGGCTCATGTCCATATCGAGCTCTCCACCGCCCCCACCAGAGTCCTCAAGTGCGTCCATATCACCAAACAGATCATCAAGCTCATCGCCGAGAGCTGCCGACGGAGCTTCGCCCTCATTCATCAGGTCAAAGAGCTCATCACCTTCTGCATCCTCCTCGGTCAGCTGGGTGTCATTGGCGGCGGTGGTGTTGGCAGAGTTGTTGGTGGGCTCTTCTTCCTCGGGGAGGAGGTCGTCGTCGCTGATGTCCTCATAGTCGACGGCGTCGGCTACCTTGCCGACGGTGTCGCCGAAACTGAAGTCGCCGGGGACGTCACCGGCGAGCGCGTCGCCGTTGAGGATCCCGTTGATGAGCGCGTCATCGTCATCGGCGTGCGGGGAGGGGGATTTGGGCGTGGCCATGGTTGTGGGCGCGCGTGGGGGGTGGTGGTGATGGGTGTGGTGTGGTGGTTGTGGTGGTGGGTGTGGGAGGTGGAAGTGGTGGGCGTGAGTTGATGGGTGCTGTACTGGATGCGGGTGCGGGTGTGCTGGGTGCCACAACAAGGAGGTTGCCACAACCTGCAGTGACGAGTGAGCGTGGGTGAGGTAAGTGAGGTAAGTGAGGTATGTGCTTCTGTTTCTGCTTCTTTTGCTGCTACTTCTTCCTCCACTTCTGCTGTGATTTGAGTTATGATTGCATTGCAGTGAGTGAGTATAGGTATGGGGATGGGAGGGAGAGGGAGGAGGACCTTAAGCACGAGATGGGCTGTATCGTTGGAGGGATGGATTGAATGGGATGGAATGGAATGGAGAGAGTGGATAGAATGCTGATGGGGGATTGTTCCTGCTATCATGCACTCTCCATACTATCTACCCACATTCGCAGGTATGCAAAGAGCACAGTAGGCGCCATACCGGCCAGACCTGTCCCCTGCTGCTCTGCTGCTCTGCAGCGCAGAATAATAACCACGCCGAGTGATGTCGCGTGCACCGGTCAAGACCGATACATGATTGTCTTGGTAGCCGTACTATTGCACGCCAAAAACCCGCTAGTAACATAGCTTTCAATGACGACACAACAGAGAATTGCTATGGGAAGCATTCCAATTCATCTCTCTTTCTCTCTCTCATATACATCTTTACTAGATTCTTTAGTACAATCGAGTTGTCTCCCTCCCGAATGTACCTGCGCCTAATCCTTCAATACTATGAGTGCTTCATCAGAACCCTCTCCCAAAACTAGAACAGACATGACCGTATGGCTGAATTCTATGCAAAAAATAAGATCTAATCAGTCAGGATCAATAGTATTTCCTATTGATAAGAAGTCCACTACTAATCTAGCTAGTACTACATGTACTTACTACTACTACCGCTACTAGGATATAGCAAATGCTCAAAAGTTCAGGTTTCATCCCCCAACCAATCAATGACATGCAACATAAACAACATATAAACAAACTCCAATACCAAAATGCAAATGCAAATGCACCCAAACAGAACAGGAAACAATGGGAATGATAACAAAAGAGAAAAAAAGAGAAAAAGAAAGAAGAAAAACCACAGTCACATTAAACCTTCAACAACCCCACCTTCACCAACACCTCCAACTCCCCCTCCAAATCCCACCCCATCCACCTTCTCACCCCCGCCCACCTCTTTCGGCCCCTTCTCCTCGCCGCCCCCTCACTCAAATCCAGCAACCACAACCTCACCCACCTCTCCCTCACCTCCCTCTCCGTCCTCCTCGCCTCCCTCAACTCACCCCTCACCCTCTTCCTCAAGTCGCCCCCCTCCACACTCCTACACGCACACTCTGTTCCCTCCAGCACCTTCTCCAACTCCCCCACCCTCACCCTTGCCCTCTCCGCCCCCTCCCGCGCCTCCCGTATGTGCGCAACATACCTCACCGGCCGACACCTCGCCATAAGCGCAAACAGCGCGTCATTCTCCAGATCCATCTCCGGCGGGAGCGCTAGTTCCCCCAGCCTTTCATCAAGCATGGGCGTCGACATTGGTGGCAGCGAGGGGCCGGCAAACGGCGAGGGGGCCAAGTCGAGGGCGTATGCGGACGTATAGAGGAGCGCTAGTATGACCGTCGCGCCGACGAGCTGCGACACACCCGCGTGCATGAGTGTTGAGCGCACGGTGGGCGTTATGGTGGGCAT
This sequence comes from Morchella eximia, assembly GCA_024713935.1. Taxonomy (NCBI): domain Eukaryota; kingdom Fungi; phylum Ascomycota; class Pezizomycetes; order Pezizales; family Morchellaceae; genus Morchella; species Morchella eximia. The sequence goes on from JAMGZG010000003.1 coordinate 1,141,456, forward strand.
GTGGGAGGTGCTGGGGGTCAGAGAGAAGTATGTTCTTTTTTGTACTTGCGCTTGTGTTTGCAGTCGTGGGTGCACATGAGTGGGTAGTAGTAGGATTCGTCGGGGGAGCTGGAGGAGGGGTTTGGAGAGGCAGCGGCGGCCGGCGAGGGCCCGGAGCAGCACGGGGTATTGCATGTGCATGTAGTAGGTACGGCTTATATTGCTTTGGGTTTTTAATTAACCGATATTGAGTCTTGTAGATACTAGGTAGGTGGTATTCGAGTTTGAATGGATATACTCGAGCCAGACAGTACAAATAGGTAGGGAAGACAATCTTTGTAAAGGGGAGGGGGGGGGAACTTATCGTTATATATTACATGCAGGTCTCTCCAAGCTAATTTTAAAAAGGTACCAAGCTGCGGCTCTGCTCTGGGCTACACCCCACTAGCAACTAGCACACTCCAACAGCTCCTAATATTCCTTATTAACCGCACAGGAATGCAAGACTGCGGCGCTGCTCACGGAAAGAGTCATACCGACAACCAACTACTGAAGATAGATTTCCTACATGAGGACTAGACAGAGAGGAAAACATGGGTTTGTAATCCCCATCCATAAGCGACTAGGATTGCCAATGTTTGAGAGCAGACCACTTGACCTATGAGCATATCCCCATTGTCAGTATTATTGCACTCTGTGGCTGCAATAGCAGACGGACAAGACATCTGCTACCCAGCTACTCGGAGCAGGCAAGAAGAACCTGAAAATGACTTTTTATGGTAACGACTTCTGATTTGCGGCTGGCAAAAAGCTACACCAAATTGAGCCCCTGCTTGCAGCTTGCATTTTCAGGTTCTTCTTGCCTGCCCCGAGTACTCTCACACACTACATCATCGCACGCAGCCACCTCCGTGCTGCGGCGGGAGCGTAGTTACATCATCCGAAAAGAAAAGAAGTTCCAAGGAAAGACCCTCTATTGGGTGGGGAGTTTTTTCTCCCCCCCAAGGCTTTGTGCAACGACGTGTAGGTACATGTATGTACATACATGTATCTGCCGCCGAGAAATCCTTTCTTGTGCTAGCCCCGAGTGATGCCGCGTGATGAAACAAGCAGTTGGTGGTGCGGGTAGAGCAGCCAGGCAGAATAGAGTAACAACAGCGGCCGGGCGGCAGTACAAACAGACGGATGCGGCGTCAATCTCGGCTAGTTCCAACTATTGCTATCGCTCTAGTGCCAAGGGGAGAAAAACTCACATCTCAAGTGTGTGCGTGTGTGATATGTGGTGCTTGTGCAGTATAGTGATAGTATAGTTATTGAGGCCTTTGGATTCCCCGCCGCTTAATTATCCTTCAATCGATTGGATAGAGCCATGATTTTGCAATTGGTTTAATTATAATACGTTGCCGGCAGTAAAGACACAACTGTAGTGAAGGTCTCTCTCTCTGGCCGGCCATATATGAACTATTTCTTTATGCCATTACTAAAGTATATTAGTAGTTTGTTAAAGTACCCTTATGCTTGAAATTCGGAAGAAACCGAATAAAATCAACATAAATATACAATTATAAGAATAGGAATCGGCGGTACCGAAATATTGCCATTCTACCTATCCCTCCTAAGTTTATAGTAACGCTCATCTGATAAGGATACATGTTTTCGGTCCCAGCCGTATCCTTATATCGAGAGTCCGCTATACTCTCACATTAAGAGCAGTCTCTAGCAGGGCGGAAAATAAATCGTTGGATGCCTTTCCCTAATGCCTTTCCCCAGTGTCTTTCCTCCTTTTCCTTGATACCCTTACTTGATACCTTTCCTCGTATCCATGGTCATGAGGTCTTCGCCCCCCCCCCCCCCCCCCCCAGAAACAAAAAACACCCATTATTCTTTTAACGAAGCTTCATCCCAATTTCATGTATCAAGATCATTAACGAGCCCTTAAATGAATCTGTGAATAGATTAAATATTTCGTACGCGAACGGGCTTGTAACACTTGGGGAATGTAATTCGGGTTTTTTTCCTCAACAATGCGCCCTCTGGTATATAATGCAAATGATACTGGCTTGGTGATTGTAGCATAGCGCGATGTCCCATCACAGCACACGTGCATGTAGTATGAAGTCTCCCGAACTTATTCCCATCAAGATGTAGGTACAGAGGGAAACATTAAGCCAGGGCACTATGGAAAAATATCAGGAGAAATTTTGATATTTCCCTGATGAATTAGCTGATATTTTACCCACACAAATTCTTGCAAATGATATCTTTCCTTAGTTCACTTATAATTACCATTAATGCTTTAGGGGATTATCAGGGTGGTTCGGATGATTGCGGGGTGCAAAGATTGTGACATTTTGAACTACAAGTAAGGTTAGTACTATGATTACTTTATAAGAATAAATATTTACTTTAATACAAGCATGTTCCGGCCTTTGGCCGGAGTAGGAACTGTTATGGCTTAAACAATATCAGTTTACCAACGCTTAAGATCACTGAAACCCCAAGATGCCCTGTACACATATCTGATATACTATTTGGTTGACTCAAGGTATGTTGGAACCAATATCTACTGCCTGACTCAAACATATTTGATAGAATATCTACTAACTCCAACATATTTGATAGAATATCTACTTACTGACAAACATATTTGATAGAGAAAAAGAAAACCCCTCAAACCTGGCCAATCAAAACCTTTAAATAACACATTGCATATCGGTATATCTATATACTTATTAGATATATGGTCGAAGCAGAAGGAGAAAGTGTGTGTAGCTGAAGGTTGAAGGGGCAACGTCGTTATGAACCTTAATTGCAACCCTAACCCACCTCTCATTCGAATTGCTTACAACGTACTGATTGCCAAAATATTATACAATATTAGGCTCTGGTTGATTCTATTCTACATAAGTACAGCGCGGTACTGTACCCATCTTAATGCAGATCACGCGATGCCCATATTAATGTATCTGAAACGCAGGATGGATGAGCGGTCTGTCTCGGAATAATCTATCCAAGCGAAGTTGTGGGCCGGAGGATAATCAATACGAACCAAAGTTGAATCCTGTCTCAAGAATCCTCGCCAGATAAATGAACGGGAGCACTTACGGGTGATGCTGGGTTTCAACGTTTTATTCCTTCCCCTGGCTCGCGAACCTTCCTAAACCCTTTTGAAAGATCGCCGCTTTTTGACGTGTGTCAAGTTCCTCTTTTCTCTCATAAGCGCTCGTTGTTTCTGGTCTCTGTTCCCTGACGTGTTTTGTCCCAGGGAAATGGGTAGATGCGCACCTGGGGGTGCGCCGTATGATATAGGTAGTCAGATGCATTTCCTCGCGGCCTTTACTCTTCGCCCACAATTATTCTCACAGCTCAAGACTCGTCAAGTAGCTGATGAAGACGTTGACGTGGTACTAAACTTATTTTCCCGCGGCCAGGCCGTTTACCTTCACTATACCGCTAGTCGGTTCTTCCTTCACTCCTTATTTTGTTTGTTTGACTCTGTCCTTTTATATCTTCTTGTTTCATTTCACTCTTGGACGGGATCCTTGAGGGTGATTTGAACCTACTTGACGTTACTTCCACCATGGCTATGGACATAATACTAGAGCCTCCTAATTATGGACACTTGCGACTGGACAATGCTGGAAAGATATACATTGCAGTATTTGCATTCTGGACTTTGTTGTTTGGTGTTGGTCTGGTAATCTTTCTTACCCATCGTCACCTTCCATTCATTCGTTTGAAGAATGTTCCCTTAGTTTGCGCAGCATTGGTTATGCTGCATGTACAATTGAGTTTCGACATTCTTATGTATCCCTCGAATGGCGTTTTGCCCTGCGGTCTTGAGTTTTGGGTCATGAACATATGTCTTCCGTAAGTTGAAATTAACTCCCCAATTCTCAAAATTAAATTAATAATGTATATGTGTTAGGCTTGGAATTGCGCTTTTTCAGGCACAGAACATGCAGCTCTTCAGTCTGTTTTGGGGACAAAAGCACCTCGTTTGGCTGCGCTCTAAAGATCTCGGGTCAGCAAACACTTCGAAACATGAGGAAACGCCATGCCCTCCGAGCAACATCATCCTCCGATACTGGTACAAGTGGCTGGATGTCTGCATCTTAAGAAAAACTTGTATAGTTATTGCTATCGGTACTGCTCTACAGGTATAGTCCAAAACTAGTAGGGTGTCCTCCATCAAGATATCGTGCTAACACTGAAAAGTTCATTGTGGCTTTGACCATTTTTCTTATCTCAAGACGCTTTCATTCCGGATTTGGACTTGTGGGGAAACCGGTTTCTCGCTTTCAATGTAGAGCAGGATGGGAATGGTATGTATTACATATTCCACGTCTATTTCCAATACTTCCTTAAGCACCAGACATAGGCGCAGTTGATTGGGAATAGCACTATTGAAAAGCCATTGTTAACAGGTATACAGGTTTCATTCAGGCATCTGGCAGGCGGTTTGGACATATGGCTACGGTCCCTTTATTCTCTTCAAGATTAGAAATATCCAAGATACCCATAGATGGCGGCTACAGACAACCTTGGCCATACTTTTCAGGTTAGTTATTTCTAAATTCTCTAGTTCAAGAAGAAGAAGGAATGTTTTGTCGGGTTAGATGGTTTCTTCTTTTTATTGATTCTTGTAACTGTGGTAGTAGTGAGCCCTTTTTGATAATCTCTGTTGGTTCTTTCATAGTCTGCCTGCTTTGCCATTGTGGCTTTCGACTTGGTTTATGCCGAATTTCTATATTATGAATTCCCACTGGCCTCCTAATCTATGGTAGGTTTCTTCCCTCTTTTTCTGTCAGCCCCAATATCTCTGCTTATAAAGGTCAGGTTCGTGCCCGGACTTGGAGCAATGGAATTTGTGATATTGTTTTTTCCAATCATTGAGATATGGGAGTTTGAGAAACGTCAGCGAAAAGCACGCGAAGAGCCCGGTCACACAAAATTCAGCAAGTACAGCATAGCAGCATTGGAGCGGGCATTACATCATGACATTGACCGCTTGGAGGAATTCGCTGCGACCAAGGACTTCACTGGGGAAAACATCATTTTTCTTAAGCGCGTTGAGAGCTGGAAAGAGAAATGGAGCTTGTCGGAGATTGAGGCCGGTGACAGGGAATTGACACCACCGGTTCTTCGCTCACTATACGATACTGCTGAACATATATTCAACGCTCTTATTCACCGAGAATCCTCTGCTTTTCCGTTGAACATTGAAGAAGATGTCTATCTTCCCTTGAGCAGAGTCTTCGGTGAATCTGACTATAGATCCCAGAGATGTCTCTCCATGCACAAGCTCCCTTCAGTTTCGAAGGCAATAGCTCCGTTTGCAGACGAGATCCTCACAAGCGCAAGAAGAACGCCCGAAAACAAGGGATTTCGGGAAATCCAAGATTCGCGAGAGCCCGAGAAGCCCAAATACAATGATGAGAGACCGCCAACACCACCACGGAAAAATTCAGTCCTAATCGTACCGCCTGAGCCACCAATGAGTTTTGATATCCGTGTCTTTGATAGAGCGGAGATTGCAGTTAAGCAAATGGTTTTGACAAATACTTGGATTCGGTAGGTTTTCCTCTTAGTAAAAAGAAACATTGATAATATGCTAATGTCCTGGGTGATATGATCATATAGTTATGTAGATTCGCTGCCTCCCTCTGAGCGTTCTTTGATAGGCGTGGGACCTACGATTTCACCACCGATAAGCTGGAGATGGAAAAATTATTTCTGGAAAAAAGATTCAGAAGGACTATAACTACATGTGTATTAACTAGTTATTAGAGATCATATGAAGTCATGCCACGTTTATTTTCATCATTCATATACTGCAATCAGGGATCCGGAGTTTATCACATTATTGTATTATAATTAGATATCTCACTTATAGCAGCGCTAGAACATCTGTCTTCTGGTATAACGAGGAAACATGGGTAGAATATACACATTCTGTTGAAGTAGGCCTAAATTTCTGAGCCCGGTTAACGTAGGCCGTCAATATGTGTGCAGACCTATGGTTCATGATTTATCACTCGAGCGCCATTCCTTGGCGTTTCACGTGATATCAGACTCTGTGCAATAGAGCGTATTTGACAACTGTCGATTTCGACAATTGACAGTTCGGCTTTGACAGTCGCGGGTCGCAAAATTGACATTATACTTCACGAACTCTCAAGTTTATATTAAACTATTTAGTAGATCTCGATCATTATCAGTGGTGACAAGATTGAGACATAAGGCCTTTTGCGCATTGATAGAGTCCAGCTCCAAGTTCCGGTACCCTGTGCCGATACCCTCATCAATCAAAATTGACGGTTCGGCAAACCGCTATTGCAGTCGGCGAACTGTCAATTGTCGAAATCGACAGTTGTCAAATACGCTCTAATAAATACATCTCTGCACTTGTACCTACACCTGCGCTACATATACCAGCAAAGGCCCATTACGAAAGATGGCTACTACATGTCATATATCCCATTCGATTACAGAGTGCATACAGGTCTAACAACTACGTGTATGTACTATGGGTACATACATGATGTATGTATGCATGCGAATAACAGAACATACATGTAATACCGTAAAGATGAATACCGCTATGTTATAGTAGAATTAGAATACAGGTTTACTATCCCAGAGAATTTACCTTCTCTCATAATATTAAAGTATATGTATCGTATATATATCACTACATGTACCTGTAATTATTACCTTTACAGATCGTAGCCTCTAATACTGACCAGGGTCCTGCCAACATGCAGCGCCAAGATCTGAGGCTCGGTAGCTCCTCAACGTCACGGCTTCAGATCCCCAACAATCAATACCGCGACCATCATAGACCCCTGCCATGGCATTGACTTCGGTATACTATTTCTTGCTTGTAGAAGCTCCAACTATTGCTAACCCGTACATGTAGTGGAAATCCTTCAACTTCTTTACCGTCACTCCCGTTAAGGCACCCGACGAAGTTGACAAAACACCTTCACGACCACTCTTTGAGGTCCGATTTCTCCTAACAAGCTTTATCCAGCTATCACAAGCCTCTCTGAATCTAACATCTAGTAGGGCACAGACATAACTGCTATAGCTTCTGGTTCCGATAGTATATTTATCGGCACTTCCACGGGCCATGTCCACGTCTGTAACTCCACCTTCAAGATCGTTCGCTCTTTTCATACACATGAGAACGATTATGACCACTCGGGGAGTATCAGACATATCAAACAAGTGGAAGGGACAGCTCTTTTGGTTACAGTGAGCGAAGACCTAAGTAATGAGCCTGTTTTAAAGGTGTGGGCGTTGGACAAACCCGAAAAGAAGACAGGGTTTCCAAGATGTCAGACAACCGTGACCATCAACAACGGGAGGAGACAATTTCCTGTTAGTTTTTCAAACTATTTTTATACTAAAAATGTACTAACCCGAGCAGATCTCTGCTTTTGCTACTACCCCTTCACTATCGCTTGTCGCTGTTGGGTTTGCTAATGGATCGATCACTCTGATCCGTGGAGACCTAATTCATGATCGTGGGACAAAGCAAAGAATGATCTTCGAGTCCGAGGAACCAATTACCAACTTATGCTTTTCACCTCCTGTTACTTCATCAACTGCGGCACCCCAACCTGGATATAACCCGTATAGATATCATCCGGCGGCTGACGGCGGCGACACACTCTATGTTTCCACAATAGGCCGGGTTTTGACGTTGATTACGGCTGGAAAGGGTACAGGTCAGCCAGCCAGGGTACTGGAATCTCAGGGATGTGGTCCTGGATGCATGACCCCTGCGATTGACTTCTCCTCCGGCGAAAGAGGGCTTTCTGGAGAAGGTAACGACATAGTTATTGCTAGAGATGACGCAATCTACTTTTATGGCCCTAACGGCCGGGGAGCTTGCTATGCCTATGAAGGTCCAAAGGAAATGGTGAATGTATTCAAGAACTACATCTCACTTGTTTCACCACCAGCCTCACAGCCGTCAACGGCAGCTCGAACGGGGGGCGTTTCTAATACTTTGAAAAGGCTCGTGGGAAGAGGCGCTCCAGCAGCGGCGGACGACCCTTTTGACGTCACAAAGTTTACACTCTTGGATACGGAGTTGAAATTTGTGGCACATTCTGAACGATTAGTTTCTAGTGTTCGGAACGTTTTTAATTCGTGGGGCGACTTATTCGTTTTGACTTTTGATGGGAAGCTGTATCGATACCACGAGGTTAGCTTGCAAGATAAGCTGGATATCCTTTACTCTAGAAACTTATATATCCTCGCTATCAACCTTGCACAAAAAGCCGGAGTTGGGGAGCCGAAGTTACGGGCAATCTATAGAAAGTATGCAGATTACCTGTATGGGAAGGGAGACTGGGATGGATCAATGCAATGGTATATCAAAGCCCTTGGCCCCTCAAACGAAGAGGGAATAAGCACAGTCATCCGTAAATTCCTCGATACGCAAAGGATACACAATTTGATCGAATATCTCGAAGAGCTCCATATGCACAAGATCGCGACATCCGATCATACAACACTCTTATTGAACTGCTATGCCAAACTAAAGGATATAGATAAGCTAGAGCGATTTATCAAGCAAACTTCGGGTGAGGGGTTAATGTTTGATGTTGATACAGCAATTGCAATGTGCAGACAAGCGGGTTATTACGAACAAGCCGTGTACCTAGCGCAAAAACAGGGAGATCACGAAGTTGTCGTTGCAGTTATGGTAGAGAACTTGGATAAGATCTCAGAAGCATTGTCGTATATCCAAGGATTGGACCCCGAGATGGTACACCCAATTCTCCCTTACTAATCAAACTTGTACGGTGCTGATTGATTCCCAGGCATATGCGAGCCTAATGAAGTACGCAAGAACTTTTCTAAAAGAGACACCAGAACGTACAACAGATTTCTTTGTGGAATACTATACCGGAAGGTACTTTCCAGGAAACAAAATCACGTCAGAAACTCAAACGCAACATGGTAAACATGAATCGGGGATACAAAGCTACCTCAATGCTACTTTGTTACAACAATTGCCCTATATGGGTGGAGGTGTGGGAAGTACGGCAACTAATACACCCACAAATGTAGCCAACCCGGGACCATCTCCTAAGAACGTCCCAGAATCTACGATTAGCGAGGGGACAACAGTACCACTTGTATTACCGAAAGCTTATAACATACCGAAACCCCGGACGGCATTTTCTTCGTTTGTGGAACATCCAGAGGAGTTTGTTCTGTTTTTGGAGAGGGTTCTTGAGAATGTAGAAACGGGAGGTTATGGAACAATGAACGAAGGTGACCGAACAGATATATATACTACACTTTTTGAAATATATTTGCAGAGGGCAAACGAGGAAGAGAAGAAAGAAGAGAAAGAAAAATGGGAGGCCAAGGCAAAGAAGATTATTGAAAGTAAAGAGGTCAGTCTTTAATTACCACCTTACAGAGTTTGGCGCAGGTCTTTGTTCGCTAACGGCCATCGCAAGACCTTGATTGATACCTCCAACGTCCTTCTAATCTCCCATTTATCGGACTTCCGCGATGGAACTGTGCTCGTCCGAGAAAAACAAGGGCTGCGATTTGATATATTCAGATCCTGTTGCTCGGCCGGAGACACGGCTGGTGCTGTTCGCGCGCTCAAGAAATATGGTGCCGAAGAGCCCCAACTGTATCTTGCTGCCTTATCGTATTTTACCAGCAGCCCGAAAGTGCTCGGAGAAGTCGGTGAAGCTGAACTACAGAGAGTGTTGAAAGTCATTGATGAGCAGGGCTTGATGAAACCTCTGGAAGTTGTGCAAACACTGAGTACAAATGCGGTTGCGACTGTTGGTATGGTGAAACGGTATCTAGGAGATACTATTGAGCGGGAGAGGAGGGAGATCCAAAACGTGAGAAGTCTTCTTACTAGAATCCTTTATTGAACTATTACTGATTTTTTTTTTACTAGAACCGGAAAATGATCGAGACTTACAAGGTGGAAACAGAAAAAAAGAAAGCAGAAATTGAAGACTTGGGCACAAAACCTAGCGTATTTCAGGCACAGAGATGCCAAGCCTGCAATTTACAGTTGGATCTTCCTACTGTACACTTTCTGTGCAAGCATTCCTTCCACCAAAGGTTTGCTTGGCCCTTACTCTCAAAGTTGAGATACCATTTACTAAAAATAATACAGATGCCTCAATCAAGTTGATGACAATGTGGAATGCTTGACATGTGCTTCTTCAAATCAGACTATTCGGACACTTCGCAAAGGTAAGATCAATCTTAATGACCCCTTTCCTGGCCAATACTAATTTCGAATGCAGCCCAAGACGAAACGTCGGACAGACACGACTATTTCAAGATGTCACTACAAGAATCTCGGGATAAATTTGGCACCATCAGTGACTTTTTCGGCAGAGGCGTCATGGCTGTGCCCCCTATTATCCCAAATTAACACTAATTCAGGATGGTGTCTTGATGTCAATGTTGGTAATGACCTGAATGATTGTTATGTCAGTGCGTTGATTTACTACTTTCCAGCTTATTTTACGAATTATATATTTTTTTCTCGTTGTAACATAGTCTCCATGATTCTCGGATGACTTGATGTACCAGTCCTGCTGGCTCATCTAATAACTATTATCAATTACCTAGGCTCAGAGCTCAATCTTTGGAATTCAAAATGTGCATCTTCCACTCTCTACCCCGCATAGCTAAAAACAAACGCCGTAGCTCAATGTCCCGATTTAAAAAAGAAATTAGGAATAGCGATTCAGATAAACCAGTCCCACACAAAGACAACACCAGAGAAGACTACGGCTCCCCAGAAAGCTGTTCTGGCAATTGTTATTTTCTCACCAGCCTTTTTGAGCTCTTTATTACCGCGCTCGACGTTCTCGGTTGTTTGCATCGCATCTTGAACTAGATTATCGATATAGGCGTTCTGGGTCTCCAAGTTCGTAGCTAGTTGTGTTTGGAGTGAAGAAATCTCAATGAGAGATTTTTCGGCAGTTCTATAGACATATGAGCAATAGTTACTATGATTATTATTTTTCTTACGTAGATTCTATACATACCTGACTTGGTCCAATGCATCCTCGTAGTGTTTGATTAATTCATCATTCTCTTTCTCAAAAAGCTGCAGTTGCTCTGGTGTGAGTTGCGCTTCAATGCTTTTTTTCTCCTCTTCTTCCATTATCGCAGCATTTCTTCCTCCACCTAAATTCGAACTTGATCCGAAATTTGATGCGAGCTGTTGTGGAGGTGCCTTATTAAGCATGCTCTTGCCCTTCTCAACCTGCCGCTGTAACCTAATCTCCTGCTGCCCCCGCTGAATCTCACTCGCTTTCGCCAGCTTCGTCTTCAAAAACCATAGTACCCCTTCTCTATGTTGCTTGAGTGCCTCCAGTTTCCCTTCTTCATGCTTTTGCTCAACACTCTCATCACGAAACAGTCCTCGAAGACCAGTTGTGAAACGGCGCCGTAACAGCGCATCCGCAGTTTGAGCGCGGAGTGTTTCGGTCGATTCCAGTCGGTCGATAAGAGTCAAGAGCTCCTGAACCACACGTTTTGTTTCTGCATCGATTGAATCGCGTTGGGCATCCGTAAGTGTATTGGCACTATTACTGGATATGGATGATGTGGAGATGGTGCGTGGAAGGTTTGGACGAGCAGATACTGTAGCTGTAGAAAGATAGGACTGCCGTATAGAGAGGAGGTAGGTCCTCAGTGAGGATATATGCGATTCCTGGTTTCCAATCAGTCAGCGAGACGATAGCGCCGGGGTTGTAGGTAAGTTACGATTCGAAAAGCTTCCTTAAGGAATTCATCGGTTGGAGGGGTAGGCTTCCGAGATGTTGAGATAAGAGCTACTGCCGGATGCTTTGATAGACATTCATTGAAGATGGGAGTTATATCAGTCATGATTAATGATTGTATATGAGGGAAACGGAGAAATGTCAAGTTGCCTACGTTGCAATAAACATAAACTTGCGTCAACTAACAATCGGCCTATGAGGCTCCACTACCTACATAATTACATGCATTAAAAGCTTGGCTGGTATTAGCGCAACCAAAGAAAAGAACTTTGAACATTCACATCAGACATCAAATAATTACTTCTTAATATGGTACTTTTCTTTATCGTTATGTTTATGCTACCTACATGCTTTAGTAAGCATGTAGAGTATGTACCTACATGTACTTACATGTATGTAATCTAGTAGTATATGCACTCCATAAGTAGATCAAGGAGCTTGCCAAACTCGCAAAGGTGATCCCAATCTACCTCATGAGAGAGCACACGTACACGGCACCAGCATATACAGTCGACTTTCTTTATATTGTAGTAATCGGCAGTCCCGAAATACCTTTTTTACCAGTATCTCCTTACTTCTTATAGTGATACTCGCCTTGTAAGAATATATTTTAGATTTTCGGTCCCGATCGTATTCTTATCGAGAGGCAACTGTAGGATGGAAGTCGTTTCCCGGCTGTCAACTTTTACGGTGTAGTATCAAATTTAGTTTTATATTAGACTGAATGATATGAAAAAATTGATACATGTATTGCCTATGATTCTAAATTTCAATCTCACAACTTGGGAATTTTAGTAAAGTACATGTGCACACTACATGTGTATACAGAACTGTCGAAGCCAGTGTTAGTATTCACGCACAGTAGAAGTGCATCTGTGTTATCGCGTCTTAAAAGGGATTGAAGAGAAATGCATGTGCACGTGCATGCTTAAGATAGATCTTTCATTTCTAGAATATTCATGTCTTCTTTCACTGCTCATCAAATTGAGTTTTCACACAGCCTCGCAAGCTTAGAAGTAAGGTGGCAAAACCATCGAGTCAACGTGATGACAGTAGCACAATTCAGGTTGCCATTAAATTTCTTCCCTGCATTGTTTTTCGCTCTCAAGATTCAATTCAGGTCTAGATGTCTTGGCAGAGAAATCGAACGCCAGCACGCGAAAAGAGGCATGGTTACTCAGCAACCTACTTGGCGCAGAGATTTTTCATACAAGGTCCACCGCGCTTCCTTATTATTCTTCGTCCACAACATCCCCTTTCTTCCTCTTTCATCAACCTCCCAACCTCACCCCTTTGCTCTTATCGAACGTTCACGCGTCGAATTAGCAACATACCTCATCACTCTACGAGTGTCATATCTTTCTCTTTACACGAAAGATCATAATACATAAAAGCCTACTACTCGCCGCATTCCTGTGATCGGTTAGGATATTCTCAACCTTTGAACAGACCTCAGACATTTCGACACAGCAAATCATGTCGTACGATGCTTATAGAGGCAGCGCTGGAGGTGGAGGCGGTTACGGAGGTGGACACGGTGGATCAAATGGGTATAACAATTCTTACTCCTCTTACCCTTCTTACTCCAGCGGGTGAGTTTTGCCCTTAACGCAGGCCTCTGTCACGAAGTTTATTTCGGGTTTCTGGAGGCCTTTTGCTATTGGCTTCAAGAAATAAACCCTAGTTATTAGTATATCCTTGAACGCCATGCTAACGTAAATATAGAGGTGGTGGTTACGGTGGTTCTCGTGGAGGTGGTGGTGGATATGGAGGTGGCGGAGGCGGGTATTCTGGTGGTGGAGGCGGTGGATACGGCGGTGGAGCCGGTGGAGACCGAATGAGCAACCTTGGAGCAGGGCTCAAGACCCAATCATGGGGTGAGTACTATTTTCGAATTTCTTGACGGAGAAATAACTAACAGTGTCCTGATAGATCCATCAACTTTGCCCAAATTCGAAAAGTCTTTCTACAAGGAAGATCCTGCGGTTACTGCACGCACTACCGCAGAAATCGAAGCGTTCAGGGCTGAAAAGCAGATGCGCGTTCAAGGGCGTGATGTCCCTAAACCCGTTATAACTTTTGATGAGGCTGGATTCCCCAGTATGTATTACTCTAGCAGGCTGCATAAGTATAAAGAAAAAGTACTGATAAGTGTTATTTTAGGCTATGTCATGAACGAGGTCAAAGCTCAGGGATTTTCAGCACCTACCGCTATCCAGTCACAGGGTTGGCCAATGGCACTTTCAGGGCGCGATGTTGTCGGTATTGCCGAAACCGGTTCCGGTAAAACTTTGACTTACTGTCTCCCTGCTATCGTTCACATCAACGCCCAGCCGCTTCTTGCTCCGGGTGATGGCCCCATCGTCCTTGTTCTGGCCCCAACTCGTGAGTTGGCTGTTCAGATACAGCAAGAGGTCGCCAAGTTCGGCAAATCTTCCCGTATCAGAAACACTTGTGTTTATGGAGGTGTTCCCAAGGGTCCCCAGGTCCGAGATCTCGCCCGTGGAGTTGAAGTCTTGATCGCCACACCTGGACGTCTGATTGATATGTTGGAGAGTGGCAAAACTAACCTCCGTCGCGTTACCTACTTGGTACTTGACGAGGCCGATCGCATGCTTGACATGGGTTTCGAGCCCCAAATCCGTAAGATCCTTAGCCAAATTCGTCCGGATCGTCAAACTTGCATGTGGTCTGCAACTTGGCCTAAGGAAGTCCGTCAACTCGCATCCGACTTCCAGAACGATTTCATTCAAGTCAACATTGGTTCTCTCGAGCTTTCGGCCAATCACAACATCCAGCAGATTGTGGAAATTATGATGGATTACGACAAGCGTGATAGGTGAGAAGCCTCTTTATCCGAGGACAATGGCAACATTGCTAATATATTTTGAAACCGTCAGACTCATTAAACACCTCGAGAAAGTCATGGACGATAAGAATAGTAAATGCCTTATCTTCACCGGCACTAAACGCACAGCAGACGAGATCACTAGGGTTTGTTATATTTCTTAATATGAGACAAAACTTATGAAAATCGATATTAACGGCGTCTAGTTCCTTCGACAAGATGGATGGCCCTGCTTGGCTATTCATGGTGATAAACAGCAGAATGAGCGTGATTGGGTTTTGAACGAGTTCAAGACTGGAAAAAGCCCTATTATGGTTGCTACTGACGTGGCTAGTCGTGGCATTGGTATGATTATAACAAACATCCTCCCCTTCTTTCTGCCTCCCCTCTTGCGTGCTTGCGAACAGATGCTCTTTTCTCAACGCTTCGCCGGACCTACTCGTATATCTTGCCTATATTCTGGCGTCTGTTGGTTTTCACCTATGAGAACTTTGATCTCGGGGTGCAGCAATTTTGGAATCTCATGAAAGTCTTCATTACACCGCTCATTGAAATTGGGTGAAGGTAATGTTGTCTGGGCTATTAGTTGCTGCGCTTTTCCCGAGGTTTAGACAGTACGCCGCAGGAGCTTGCATAGTTGCAATGATGAACAAGATACCGAGGGCCGTGATATTGAGTGAGACGCAGAATGGCGCGTCACGCAAACCAAAAAGGGTTTTGGTAATGTGTTAAGATATGCGTTGGATGCTAACTTTTCAAAGATGTTCGTAACATCACGCACGTTATTAACTTTGAGTAAGTTTTTTCTCACTACGTATTTGAAAACTATAATCTAACAATTGTAATAGTTACCCCAATAACTCAGAAGATTATGTTCATCGTATTGGTAGAACTGGTCGTGGAGGGTAAGTCAAGAATTCGGAAAGGAATCTTGTCTATCAATAGAACAGCGCTAATCTTTAAACAGTGCCAAGGGAACTGCTATTACTTTCTTCACTACAAATGATGCCAAGCAGGCTAAGGATCTTCTCACTGTCTTGAGGGAAGCTAAGCAGCAGATCCCTCCAGAGCTCGCTGATATGGCCCGCTCAGGTGGTTTCGGCGGCGGCGGACGCTATGGTGCCTCCAGGGGCCGTGGCGGCCCCCGCGGCGGCGGCGGTAGAAATGATGGTAAGCTTTGCCACTAAATAGCCGCATGCCACTAGCCCAGTTACTAACTCTTATGCAGGGTCCTCATCGTCTAACAGTGCGCCCTTGGGTCGCAGCCGTTTCTAATCCACAGTTTCCAGCATAATAATTTTTCGGCAGGCCTAGATTTCTTCGCTTGGGGGTTCTTATTCTTTTTTTTTCCATAGATTGGTTTGCTCACATAAAAGGGGTTTCGTTTCAATCGTTCACTTGATATTCAATAACGTTCACTATCGACATGTTTTGAAAATAGTTTGGTATCATGACTATTCAGAGAACGATGCACGATTCAATTGATGACAAAATGTGATGGGGGACGGTGAAAATTATAGTTAATTTCTTATTGCACTCAGTAGTAATAAATTCAGGCCTGCCAAAAAAAAAAAAAAAAAAAAAAGCATGGCCTATGTATGTCACTTGTCCCTTGCGTCCAATAATAGCCACAGTATATATATATTAGCACTTGTAAAGCTTCATATGCATTCATTATTCATTGCCATCCAGCCCCAGTCAGTTTGGATTGCTCTCTGTAATAATTTTATGCGTACATATAAATACATCCTGATACGATCATTGTCTCGGTACTGGAAGGCCGAAATTGGACTGTTCTCTTGTCCTGGTAGCACCCGCCGAACTAGGATACCCTTTACGGCCCATTTGCCTGAAGCTTCTCCTCGACATCCCCGCTCCAAGATTTTGTTTCAGAGGACGGAGCGGAAAAACTTGAGCCTGAGTCTTGAGCATCAGGGTGGATCTCGCCACATCCAAGTGAGGGGAATACAGACGCACTTCGCTGTACTGAACGTGCATAATCGGGCGCGGTTCGTTCCTTATAGCAAAAAATTCCTTACAGCAAATTTTATAAAAAAAATGGGTTAGGGTTTCTTCGCATGGTCTTCCACCAGTTTTGGGTTTTGGGTTTTTTGGGGGGTGTTTTCTGGGGTTCTGGGTGCTTTTGACAGTATGTATGTACATGTAGTTACAAGCGGACTCTCGAAGAGCAAAGGTAGTACTATATGTAGTCAATCGTGGAACTCCTGTGATCACTGAAGAAGAAAAAAACCCTATTAAGGGGGAGAAAAACATATGATCACCAGAGATTGTAAAATAGTTGAGGAATTTCAAGGAAATTTGTGGAGATCCAGTAAAAATTTATGTTCAAAACCGAGTGATAATTCCTTACAGCAGACTCAGTTTGTATGGGAACAGGGGTCTGACAGGGGTGTTTGATTTAGAGGTTTCATCCACTACACTAAAGGCGGTTTTTTCCTTATACAGAGGTTTTTTTTTGGTGAGGCGAAAAACAATCCTCAAATTCATTCCATTATAGCAGATATTCCTTAATCTGGGGTTCCGTAATCCGAGGTGCGACTATAGTTTATTCGGGAATGCGGTTTGCTTGTGGGAATCCCGAGGCAAAGGCTGAAGTGGGCAATGAGGTCACTTTCGTGCGTAACCACGTCGAATATGATACATGTGGTTTCCGAAGGTGCAGGACGCGTAGAACGCCGACATCACACACATCGCACACCTCACAATTCGAAGGACGAGACGAACACCCCCTCAGGTAAGGAGGAACCATACAACACACGATGGCACAGTGCATCCTTTCCTTCCATTTTCATTTTATTGAATATTTATTTCACTTTTTCCATATCCTATCAATTGATAGTCAGGGGGAAGGGGGAAGGGATGGAAGAACGGGTATGATGTAACAACTAGCTTGATGTATCGAAGCATGCCAGGATTGAGACGATCAATTGGTACAATTTCTTCGCCCGGGGATGATATCGGTGGCTATACTTACCTAATATTTTAAATCTGTCTGGATGAGGCGTACCTACTCCTCACGCAAGAATTGCAAAAACCACGATGACGGACATTTATTCAAGTTGCATTCATCCAATTAATGGTTAATCGTATTGGTGGGGTAGACGGATGTATCCTGGGGGGCCTGTATTCCGGTCAAAAAAATCATTGAAACTTTATTTTTGCCGCTATGCCGGCAAAGTGCCTGATACGGAGTAGCTCGAGGCGGCAAGCCGCCAACAAAGGGTCCAGAAAAAACCTCCGCCGGCGTTGACATTCGGCCAGACCCTGAACTTTACTCTACTTTTACTTCTATGTATGTAAATAAACCGGGCTCAACTGGGGCTCAAAGCTACATGTATGGTTGAGAGCCACGAGGTTTCTAAGGATGCTGGTTGAGACCTTAATTCAACGATCCTCAATTGACGCGAGAAAGTCTAGAATACATGTAGATTAGGATGCTGTATGTCTGGTCTAAATCATCATACACGTGCGCGAACACACAGACAGAGGCAGGCAGGACGACACAGTATCCTGCACACCTCACTCATCATACAGGAATTGCGCCCCGTGCGGATGCTTGTATGTACTGTATCTTCTCTCAGCCCAGATAATCGGCAATCAGACCGGCCTGGCCGGACTCTTCTTTCTTTGGGTGTTCCCTGAATAGGGCCACACACTTCCGACCCGCGTGGATGGCTGCTGTCTTTCTGCAGGCTGTCTGGGTGGATGGAGTTGATTTGCGCTCGCTCGCTCAGCACACGGACAGAAGTGTGGCTTGACTGCTGCTTCTGTTCTTCCTTTTTCTCTTCTTTCCTATCCATTTTTTAATTTTCTTTTTTAT
Source organism: Morchella eximia (assembly GCA_024713935.1). Taxonomy (NCBI): domain Eukaryota; kingdom Fungi; phylum Ascomycota; class Pezizomycetes; order Pezizales; family Morchellaceae; genus Morchella; species Morchella eximia. Next base: position 1,159,925 of record JAMGZG010000003.1, read on the forward strand.
CCCCACTTTTCCTATGGGATGATACCTCTAGGCTCTAGCCGCCCATCAGGTCTGGTTAGAACTTAGCAGAGAATAACCAATGGATCGATTTTCGAATTCTACGAATCGGGCTATCGCCGCGTAACGCAATCAAAACCCAGCATTCCTTCCCAGCCACCCATCATCCATCACCACCACCACCACCGCAACCTTCACCCCTCAGGGCTGCTGCTGACTGCCACCACCCCCCGCTTTTGGTTGAAACGAACAATGCCATCTTCCTAGGGACAACAACCTACCTACTGCAAACCCTCACCACCCCCCCTTCCCTTCCAATCGTAAATTCATGGTCGCCCAGGAAATGGGACAGCTAGATGCAAGCACGCAGGTAACGCCTTGTGGAATGTTCAATGGAATGTTTCGACTCGAAGTGCCATCGTCCGAAGCCACGGCTCTGGGTCGTCTTTTCGCGTTTTCATAGATATACGGCCACACCCTCCTTTCGTCCACACCGGGTATCGTTGCTACTAAGGGTACCGCGCATTTGTATTTCCTGCATGGAGCTGTCATGTCTTTCAGGAAGTCATATTACTTTTATTTTTTGCCATTTTTATGTATGTACCTACACGTTTATCCTGCTCGCCGTTCCAATGTCATCGTCACATAAAGTTTACTTACAGTGAGTGGGGTTTGCTTGCATGCGCCACACTTGTTCACGTGAGCAGCATCCATTCGCCCGCCACTGCTTACCCACTTTCTCGAGTTTTCCACGGCAAGAAAAGGGTTATCCAGCAGCTTCGCACAATTTGGAATGGGGACATTATTAATTCCGCGTGATCTTTTTGCCCACGGCCGTTGACCGCTGAATTTTTCCCAAGAAAAATTGTTGTCGCCAATCGAGTTGTTCAGACGGAATACCTCATGTGATAGGTAGGGAAAGAACCGGAGAAGGAATGGAAGAGCTGTTGTTCCGGGGACTACTGAATAAATCTCCGAAGAAGTTCTCGTTTTGGTACTCTGATCCCCTTGGATCTTAATACTTGTCCTTGCAGCGTATCGACCCCCTGCGTGTGGTGGGCAGCCTAGCCACCTTCCAGTTGTGAAAACCAGAACAACAAGCGACAGAGGCGGTGGTGATGAGGCAGGAAAGCGTAACCAGCGCGCTGGTTCTCGGTTCCACGGCACCAGACCCTCGACCTCTTAAATCTTCTGTTACATTTTTCCAGAGACACAAGAAGCAGGCAGCAAAAATCCCAATGTTAACCCTGCCTAACATGGAAGTGTGCATCGTCACAGGTTACTATAACCTCAAATATCACTTTTCAATCTCCCCACCTAAGAAACGTGTGCATCGTCGCATGTTATGCTGTAACCGTTATTTATTGTTCGCATTTCATAATGGATTGTCCTGGTTTATCGTCTCTAAAACCAATTTTTATTCGCGACCTTACCATGCTTTTAAAGCGCCCCTCTGGCGACAGACTTATTGTCGTCATCCCACAGATTTTTTTCTTCTTTTTTTTTTTTTTCCCTTCTCTTTCCCCTCGAGGGTTAACGGCACGCACACACGACACACTCACATCACATCAAAGCGTTGTTGCAACCCTTGCGTGACGGTGTTGAATTGATCTCGTCCAGTTGACTGAGGAGTGTCGTCGCATCTGTTCTCCTCAGAAGACTCAGAAAAGTAATGGGCATTGGGCAAAGATGAGCATTTTTATATGTTGCTTGAGATCGAATTAATTGAACCTAGTACGCCTTATGTAATTGTTTTTTGTGAAAAATACTGTAGCCCACCCTCAAGAAAAAAGCCTTGCACTTTTTCTGCCTCTTCCTTTGAATGCATTTTTTTTTTTTTTGCTTTCTTGTTTTGCTTTTTCTTGCTCTTTGTTCCACAGTATGTAGACAAAAGAATCTGATGCAGGCCGTTGCTTCTTCTCTAGTGGCACATCATTCAAGTGGAAATCACCGCCCCATAATGCGTGACCCCCCCCCAAGAACTGAACGCAACTCCGGCTGCATGAATCCAACCATCCCCGTTTTAATATCCTAGTTATGTGTAGGTACATGTATGCCACACTTTACTATCTCTTGCCTGGGCAGAAATATCCCAAAACCCACACTGACTGCTCCTCACGCAGTTGAGCTTCTTCGAATTGTACTTCCTACTACTGGCAGCCTCTTGCTGGAGATCTTGTAGAGACGACGAGGGGCCTCTCTCTCCTCTCTCTCCTCTCTTCAACTCTCTTCCCCTCTCCTCCCCGAATCCTTTCTCTCTCTTTCTCTCTCGCTCTCTCGCTCTCTCCTCCTCCTCCTCCTCCCCCTTCTCCCTTTCCCCCTCTCTCCCTTTCTTTCCCTTTCCTCCCCTCCGTCACTTCCGCCGGCCGTTTACCACCGGGCCCATCCCCACAAGTGACTCCACTTAGTCAAATTCCGTCACCACTACCGCTAGACCACTGAGTCGCTAGAGCCCAAGACTGTGCGTGTCGTAGTGTGCGTGTGTGTCGGAAAGAAAGTTGGAGGGCGGTCAAAAATATTAGCCCTGCACTGGTAGTGTTGCCTCTTTTTTTTAATCAGCAATTTTTAACCTTCGAAGACGCGAAACAAAATCCCAATCGCTCTTCTAACGGTCACCTTCCCTTCTAAACCCAAAGCCTTCCCATTCCCACCCCATCCCTAGAAACCGCCATCCATACCATACCATCCTCAATCTCGCGTTACCGGGTCTTCTTGCACCCCTAAAATCCGCTTCGTTCGTCCAAGTGTGTGAGCCTACCTACATCTCATCCATCCATCCCATCTCTGCACCCCTCCCCCTCTAACCTAACCCCCCCTCAATCTTCCATTATCCCTTCCCCTCCACACTTCTTGTCCGCTGTTTTGCCCTTTACCCTCACTTGTCACTTGTACCTACACCTGTCCCCCCCCCCCCTCCCCCCACGAAAACCCACCAGTCCGTTACTCTCTCTTCCGCCCCAACAAACCGTCACCCAACCACTACTTACATATACTTGCTACTTACCTAGTCATTTGCAATCGCACTCACACTCAAACTCAATAGTACTCCCACTGTTGCACCGACCATTGTTGCACCAACCTTACCTAGACGTCAGTCGACTAGATCAATTGTAAAATTTTGATCTTAGGCTTTGGAGATCCTCCCGCATCCATCCTTCCACCCAAGGACACTTCACCCAGAATAGCATGTCCCTTGCCTTCTCTACTGCCCCGGTCAACCATCACAACGGCTCTCACACTCACTCCCAGCACTACGGATATAATCATTCTATGGATAGAGGGCCATCCGATTATCAACAATCAGGTTTGCCATCCTCAGCGTCCTACCCTTCATACAGCAATCAACAGCAAGCGGAGCCTCAATCGGCAGACCAGCCTGCATCAAACTACCAGACCCCTTCTCAGGAAGTAAGGTCGACCTCATCCACATACTCGTCATCTGCCACTCCCTCTTCAGAGTACGGAGGCACTGTCAGTTCTTCTTCAAGGACACCTACTTTCCCACCCGACTACAATTTAGGTGGTCATCGGTATTCCGAGGCGCCTCGTTACCACCCGTCAAGTTCTACTGCCGGAGGTAGTTGTCATTCTTTCCTCCGATAGTAGTGATCCGTCTGAAAACTGTACTGACCCTTATTTACTTCAAGACCCTAGCGTCCCTGCCCCGAGCCCGCACTACGCACCCCCGACAAACCAACAATACGCGCATTACCCGCCTCAAAACCCTCATCCAATGTCGGAAACATACTCTAACGGCGGCCATGGCAATTGGCGTCCTGAATGGGGCCCACCCACAGGACAACACTATATGAATGGCGCCCAATACAATCCCCATGGTTCACCTACTGCAAGTGTGTCATCGCTCTCTCCTGGCGGCACACCGGTTAATCGCAACGTAAAACAAGCTGGCCGCAAGCGCATCTCAGACCAGACTGCGCAACATCCTCTTTCCCAGGTATACTCCTTTGTGCCCATCCCTGGTGCACAGCAGCATAAGCGGCCTCGTAGGCGGTATGAAGAAATTGAGCGCATGTACAAGTGTGGGTACAATGGGTGTGAAAAAGCATATGGAACATTGAATCATCTCAATGCGCATGTGACAATGCAGAGCCATGGTGTTAAACGCACCCCAGAAGGTATTTTATTTTTCCTGTTCTCTCTTATTTTATTTTATTATTACCCTCGCCCCATTCATCGCGCGCCTCGGCCTATTGCCTGATAATATGGGGCATTTGATTGGTTCGTCTTGGTGGTGCTTTTGTGTTACTGCACTCGGATGCGCCTTTTGACGCGTTCTGTTTTAAATCCTTAGCAGTTATTAACGTGATCACGTGTATAGAATTCAAGGAAATCCGCAAGGAATGGAAGGCGCGTAAGAAGGAAGAAGAGGCTCAACGGAAGGCCCAGGAAGAGGCAGAGCGTCAGCGAAGCACCGAGGGTGGATCAGCGACCGAGGTTGCTCAGGTAACTCCTGGTGCTCCCGCCCCAGCTTCAAATGCGCAATATACCGCCGGTGGTATGGCTCCTCGTCAACTCCCACCCATTGCCTACCAACAACCTCCTGTACCGAGCGTTCACTACCCCGCGGCACCAACAGCGACTATGGATCCAATGCAGCAATACCAGCAGCCCACGATCTATAACACATATCAACAGGCGTCATATCCACAAGGTCCACAACAGATCTTCCCAGGCCAGGCCCGCCAAGCACCCATTCCACCTACAAATGAGGAGCCGGATGCGGATGCTGATGCGGACCCGGATGTCGCTTCTGCTCAATCATCCTACAACCAATAAATATCATCCATCAATCGGGGTTGTTATTGTCAAGCAGCAACTCCCGTATTTATAAATACTATGCTTTTCGATAAATAAATTTTTTACGACATGATGTGCGACGACTGTCTCCTTCTGAGGGTCACGGTTTATTCTTTCCTTTTTTTTTTTTTTTACTCCCTCTGGCATGTTGATGGGTTGCAGGATGGAAAATGAATCAAGCCCCCCACACGTATTTGTCAACCACATCGCAGGCCACTTGCTTTTTCCCTCTCTCCGTCCGCCACCCCTTTTTTTTTCTTGCTCCGCAAGAGAAATCGACACACCACAAATTGTCTATTACTATTAGCTCGTTTTCGATGTTTATCTTTTTTCCCTTTTCTTTTTAAAGTTCGTGTACTGTTTCTTAACCAGAAAAGAAAATATTTTCATGGGGGTTTTGGAGAGTATAGATCTCTACCTTTTTGCCGTTTCTCTTCTTTTTCCTTAGGTGGCAGGGTTTCTTTTCTCTTAGATTGGGGGGGTCTGGTTGCATTTCTTTCCTTTCATCGTTTTTTTTGTTTTGCACCCAGTCGGCCATACCTCGGGTGATGGCTGACTGGGAAGAGAATCAGGAGAGAAACAACGCGAAAGGGAGGGATTATGCCAAACACCCGGTCTTGATATTGTTTCATTTTTAATCCTTCTCTGCACATGTTTTTTTACAGGGTGGCTAACTACTTATTGTTTTTAACTTTTCACATTCTGGAAAGTCCCCGGTTTTTTTGTTTCTTCGGGGCTGTTTGTTGATAATTACTTCCTGTGAGATTTGTAAAATAATGAGCGTGTACCGGTAAATAAAGCACAATCGACCTCATTGCTTGCATTGTGTGAGCTGTCGTTATGTACATTTTGATGGTTTTTTTTTCTTCAGGTATCTGTTGACACCTAACGTGGCTGTGAGAGTAACTAAACTGTAATTGATTTTTTTCTTCCTTTTTTGCTTCTTCCTATCTAAACGCCTCCGCACGCACAGTCACACTTATGTCTCCGCTTCAAGATTGACGCGAGAAAAGAAGCTTCTTTTTACGCCATCCGTTTTGCCTTGTCTGTCCGAAAACCTGGTTTACGGTAATCGTCTATCTAACGCCTCGCGCTAGAATCTCGTTCGCGAAAAAAAAGTTTAGCACATGCTTTTTTTTGGCGGGCCCTTACCTATGGCTTCCCCTCCCCACCCATCCCAATCTTTGTTTTTTCCTACTACTTGCAGTTGGGGAGGGGGGTTTTGGTGGTGCCAGTAGTAGTGGTGGTTGTGGTGCGGTGCACTGGTGTTTCTAGTGCGCTTCTATGCTAGGCTTCCATCTGGGAAAGGGTGGCGGCATACATACATGCTCTCAATTTATTTTTATTTTTTTTGCTGCTACGGTCGCTGTGCGGCGGCGGTGCACTTACTTGTTACTTGCTGCGTAGGAAGAATAGAGCTAACTCGTTTGATGATGATAGGGTTCTTTCTTTTTCCGTATGCCAACTACTCTAGAGTGACTACATATGTAAGTAGTTTATTAATCATTGCCTACGTTATAGGCCTTAGGCAACTACATGTATACAATCTATCCATTGGTACATGCCTTACCAGCAGGGCGAGCATGCAATATTACCGGATTCCAAATATGTAGGCCTGTCCTCATCCAAAATCCGATGGGGAGTGTTACATAGAATGGCAGCAGCAGCTCAGTGCTACCAGCTCATCAAAGATAGATAATCAGCCGGTGATGCTGTGTGCGCGAGGTGCGATGTGATGGATACGTACCCAATATAAATTCATGAGGCTGACTGACGTGACTGTTATTATGATCCCCAGATTAATTTAAACACATCACGATACCCAGGTATGGGATTTTTTTTATCCTTGGTCTGGTGAGACATGCAGACTGGGTTCCTCCCCGAATATGCTGTGGCTTAGTGACTTTGCCTCCGTAGCGGTGTACTCAGCTTGATGGTAGTCCCTAGAGCAGGCCACACTAACCGAGAGGGGGTTTCCAATATATGTCTCGCCAGGATAGAACGGTGATCATATTATTCCAGAGCTTATCCCGCTATGACTAGAAATAGCTCCCTATTGACAATCAATCAATCAATACAGACCTGCCACTATGATCATCACCCCTCATGTCTTCTCCACACACGTACATATAACGACACCTACTATAGTATGAAATAATAACATCATAACATATAGCATCATTGCTAATTATGCCAGCACTACAGCACAGCACATCACCCCCATTCTCCGGCGTCGCCGCCGGCGGGGGCGGGGGAAGGGGAAGGGGTTGGAAAAGGTTTTTGCGGTCATTGTGCAGCAGCAGAAGCACCGGTTGATTGCATTTTGTACACCCACAAAAAACGTGCCCCACCTCCCGTGCTGTTGCATATTCCAGCTTGAGTTCTCCCTGCAGCTCCACATGCAGGGCACACTGCGCATACCACCATAGCCGAAGGGAAGTCAAGGGCACAAAAAAATAAATAAAATATATATATTAAAAAAGGTAACTAGGGCAAGCTCGGTAAGGAGCGAAAATTAGGAGGCACGGTGTTCTAGACTCAAGGAAACCTTCTCCCCTGGTCCTTACCTGACACAGAGTGATACTCTTTGCACAGACAGTCAATATTAAAGGGCGGGACTCAAACCGGACAAGCTGAAATAGTCGGAAGCCGTCATATATGCTCGGTAAATGCAGGAGCCGCAAGCTGTGTCCGTCCGAACTTTTGCTAAACTCTATTGACATAAACCTAGCCCCAAGTATGGAAATGCCTAAGCCACAGCTGTACAGGCTATCGAACGCACAAGAATTATGGATTTGTTATCCCACCACAGTGAACGTGTGTATGTGTGTGGCTGAAATTATCTCGTGCTCATATCGGCTGCTAAGCAGTCCCAGGGCAACTTTTAGACTTCCTTAGCCTCGATCATGTATGTAGCCTCTACCAAATCGACTCTCTTGTAAAATTCTTATTAAGATTTGGGACACCCAACACAGCTGCAGCGGCGGCCCGTCCCAGGATTTTTGCTCTTATCCTAACCATGTGTAGCCATAGCTACATGCTGTCTAGAAAAGGAACAGGGCTTGAGAGGCACGCTGACACAGGGTAGTCTGGTCGGTCTAGTGCGTAGTGCTCAGAAGTGCAAAATCAAACAAACCAGGTATTTGGTATCTCTTTCTGGGGTGATCCTGGTCATTGTTATACAAACGTACTTGTGGCCAGCTAGAAAGCAAATATTGGATCACCAGTCAAAACGACAGTAGGCACTTGATATGTGCTCTGTACAAAGGTACCGAGGTTCAATTGGGGTGGTGAGTGTCTTGGACGTTCTGAATGCAATTACCTTGTGCTACCTCCACTAACGATGTTTATGCTCCCGGCTTCCCCTTTACAGAAAAAATCTCCTGAATAACTGACGAATTCAGTTGAGTTAGTCGTAATCGTATGAGGCGTACTGTGGATCGTCATCTGGAGGCTGAAACATGTCCTCATAAGTTCATTGCCATACCCTAAGATGAACGATTTGGTAGTTGGATAATGTGCCCTGTAGGTATTGATCCACTCAGGAACTGTAATTATCTCTATTCGATCTGTAGGCACAGCACTCGATCTGTGTAAGCCAAGCTAGATGAAGACATCTAGTGATCTGTTTCACTATTCGTAGTTGCAAGATGTTTCGATATTGGTGCACATCACGCCTCGCCAAAATCAGATACCTTAATATCATAGGTAAATGATCGATATCCCCAGATTATCAATAACGATCGACTGTGCTAACTGAGTTAACTCGCCTGCGGATCAACTTTTGGCTAAGGCACGTGGTAATTAGTCCCAAAGAATCACTACTCTGCATGTAGGTCTTCTAAAAGGTAATTATATAGAGGTGTTAACGTACGAACTGCCGTGTGCACTCTACAGCGAGAGGTAGAATTATTATAGAAGCAGGGGTCTAAAAACAGGGTTTCTATGGCTGGGCAAGCCAATTGGACTCATCCCATACTCCTACAATAATCTTACCGCAAGCTGTAGGTTACTATCGCTATCTTGGGCCTAAACATCAAACTTCCCAAGCTCTGATGGCAGCGCCTGCGATCTTAACTCAAGGTTCAAGGATTGCGGTCGCTCTGCAGTGACAATAGATATCTGATGTCATAAATCCATAAAGTCGACAGAAAAGTATATAATTAGGGCAACTCGGGTGAGCGTAATCATTTGAAGAAGTCCTCATGATCATGTTGCTGTGTGGTGCACCCTAACCCAGCTCTAGAGTAGAGCACATACTCTGGATCACCAACACACAACTACAGCCTACAGGCTGGCACTTCCACAACAACCACACATGTATAACACGGAATTATGTGGTCGTTGACCTGGTGATATGTGAGTCTGTATCTGCACCCAAGGGACTCTCACCCCAATTCCTTCTAGATTGTTGCCGTGCTGCCCCTAGGATCGGATCAAAAACCCGATCGCGCGTGTATTCAGGGACTTACACACTTCCGTGCGGATTCCTACTTCTTTTGGGGAGATCCCTGGCTAGACAGGTTGCATAACATGTTCGTCTGAACATTGTGCAAGTGCATATTCCTCATGGCATACCCGGAGATCTTTCTAAAACAACACGAAGTTGTTGTCCACGCGTATTTGAGCGCCAACATAGGTAGAGTAGGCTCGTAGGCACTTCAGAGATAGATGCAGAGAGTCCTATTATTTTACCAAGTACGTGACATTGTAGTCAGAGTACCTACATGTAGTTACTCATACTCTTCAAGAGCCTCAACAGCCAGCCTTACTGTAACGGCACAGAAACAGCAGCAGCAGCGAATAATTATTTTCCGCGTTTGCGCCATTTCCCCACCCCTCCTGCGCCTTCTAGCTCAACGCGGGGGCTTACTCTAGGTATTTTGCGTTGCCCCTATATAAAAGACATCATATAACGGATAGATTTCCTAGTGAGGAAGCATGTAAGATCTCAGGAGTAAGACGGGGAAACGACCACGACGTCACCCATATTCTATGTTCTCAATGTAGTTGCTATTGCAGCGGTGAATTGATTGGATGGTTTCCTCCAGGCTCGCAAGCCGCGTGCATATCGTACGTAACGTAATTCCACAATCTATGCGATACGGTTCGGAAACATCAGCAGCAGAAAGGAAAAAAAATATGCAAAACAAAAGGGGGAAGGTGGAGCCGGGAAGGAAAGGGCTCTTTGGTCTTTCTCGAAATGGACGGTCGATGAAGGATCTGTACCGAGACGAGACACCTAGGCAGGGGCACATACAGGAAGAAAGAACCCCTCTCTGCCCTTTCTCTACCGACTGACATAAAGATAGGATGGTGTATGGTGTGGGGGGAATGCCCTGGGAATTCCCAGGTGTAGAGTTCAAATTTCAGTCTTCTCAAAGGTGGAGGTAGGGAAACCCTTGCCGCCCCTTCACCCGATATCGACTTATGTGGCCTGCGTCAAGGCCTGTTCCTGGTTGACGATCATTAACTGCCATGTGTTCGTCCAGGTGGTGCTGGTCAATACCCAAGAAATTCAAATGCAAAAACCCAAGACATAGAAAGGGGTGATAGCACGCAGCGGGGGGGGGGAGGGCGGGGAGGGGGAATGGATGAAAGGTGAGTGATGATTCATGATACACTCTCCCTCCTCAATATGTGTTTGGAAGGTGGATGAAAAGGTAAAGAAATGCCATCCCGTCCGCACCCCCGGGCGACCGAGATGGGGCCGAGGATAAGTATTATTTTTAATTCCATACGCGGGCGAGGACATTTCCGTCATGTAACTTGAGGCATGCCACTCCCCCTCTGTGCCATGTACGACCTGGCCTGCATCAAAATATTTTTTATAACTCATATAACTCATTCACCGCCCAATAAAACCTTTGAGTGCCGCCATATGCGGGATGGGGAAACGCCCATGTCTTTGAATTCTTAATGGGGACGCCGAATATCAAGAGTGGAAACTATATCATTGTAAGAGTAAGAGAGCCAAATCTAGAGTGCTCAGCGTTTATGGACTGAATTGGGCCTTCAGATTACCAGAATCTGGTACGTACTCCATGTAAGATTGGGCTTATACGTAAATACATACATACTCCACAGCCGTTTGGGACAAACTCCCGTGTTCGTCAATAGTCAACGACTGTAAACCCAGTGGACCAGGGCCGGAAGCATGAGCGTTGTATGTACATAGAGTACTTGTAAGTTCTAGAATCGAGTAGAGTAGATACTCCAAGGTGCTTACATACATACCTACATACCTACTGTATAGAGTGGAGTAGAGCATGTGCTCATGATACATGGTAGGCTTGCGGGGGGTGGTTAGGTATCTGTGTAGTGGGTGCTCTTTGAATTGAGTTGAGGCTCTCAAAACCCATCTATCAAAACTTCTCTGCAGAACGCACATCCATTCTGCATCAATGCACATCCCCGGTTGCCAATAAATTGATTTTCACCGCGCACAAACGACGGTCACGGGGTTGGGTTCTGCTACCGCTGGAGTGGATAACATCCCGTGTATCCTATGGGACCCGCCCGCGAGCATTCAATACGTAAAAAGAAGTTAAAAGAAAGATCTAGACAATTATTGTTGAGAATGATTGTAGGAAATGAGAATCATGATTGAGCATGCTTTCTTCGAGGGATATCGACGCGGTAACTCGGCATGCCTCTGCCTTGAAAATCGAAAGGTGAAAAATGAATTTTCCACATCACATCATCAGTTAATAAGGCGGCACAGACGGAACGACGGAGCCCATATATCCCGTGAAAAGAAAAAAAAGAAAAAAAAAGAAAAAGAAAAAGAAAAAGCCGTTTCCATTTTTCCTTGTAAGCATGCCCTAAAGAGTGTGTGCCTAAGTACATGATTTTGAACTTTTAATTCCTAAAGATATTCCTCCCTAAAGGTTTACAAACGGAAAAAAAGAATGGGACTCGTAACTGTATACTAAAAAGAATTTGTTAAAAGAAAATACCTATAACTACGTTCTCATCGCTCCTCCATGGAAGCCCGACTGTTGGTTAAATTGAACGTTTTTGTTACCACGACCTCTTCCCTGTCCTCCCCCTCTGCCGCCCCTACCACCTTCATGATCTCCGCGTCTGCCGCCTCTACCACCCCTGCCGCCTCCTCTTCCACCCTGGCCGCCCTCCGGGAAGCCGCCTTGACCCTGGGTCTTCTGCTCCAAGACACGCTCGTTCATCTCCATCAAGCCACTAGCCTTATCGCTCAAGGTTAGGGCCAAAGTTTGAAGACGGGAGAGTTCAACTCCCTTCCTGAAGATAATGGCATTGTTAACTTGGTCTAACGCGGCGGCGATTTCCTCATGGGCGATCATCTTGCTGACCAAGGCTGAAACCTTCCTCTCCGAAAGATCGAACATCTCCACCAATCTGGAAATTGATAGTGTGTCGTAGAATGGGGCATAGGTAAAGAGATATGTTCGCAGGCCCTCCTCTTGAATCTTCTCGGAGAGCATATCTTTGATCTTCTGCGGTTCCGGTAGAAGATCCCAGATCTTAATGGCATGGATGAGCTCACTCGACCTCTTCCACTCTCCAGCAGCGAGTGCCTTGGCGGATTGCATAACATGGTCACGTGTGTTCTCAGCAGGACCGGTAAATATCTGTCGTTCATGGTACTCAAGCATACGACGGAAAGTCTTGCTAATCACTCTCTTTTTCAGATCAGGGGATGATCCAGTAGCTGCCAGAGCCGGAATTTCGAGCAACATCGAGCAAGTGAGATAGGCACACTCCAAAAGCTCTAGATTGATGTGTTGATGGAACGGTAGCTGTCTCTGTCGCTCAAGACGCTCTTGTTCGGGGCTGACCTGTGAATACCTCTGAATCTGAACGCCCTGGGCCAACATTTCCTTCAATCTTCCAGTACCACATATTTCTTGTAGACAAGTCTGGGCCTCGTAGATCAAACCAGCACGGAAAGCGCATAGTCCAACTTGCACAAGAGTTCTGTTATAGAGGATTTGTGTGCTAACATCGGCGACATGGATGTTCTCTTGCAGATGCGACATAAGCATCAAATCACGGGCCTTGTAAAATTGGTTATGAAGAGCGTAATGGTAGATATGGCAGAGCATGGCCCGTGTGCGAAGAACAGTGGCGTCATGTTTGTAGAGGTATGTGCAAAGGGTGTACAGAAGGTCACTGGCAGAAGTGGATGCCTTCTTGGCCGAAATTGCGGAGTCAAGACCTGCAGGGATTGACTTCCACGCGTTCTCTTCGACAGTTGAAATGACTTGTTCAGGCTACATATTATTAGTTTTTGGTACACAAAAGGCTGGAGAGGGGGGAGGGCTCATTTATGATCGTTACCTTGAAGTACAAGTGCTCCAATCTACGCATGATAACACGATTGATAGCTTCATCAGTAGGGATATTCTGATTTCTCTGTAGTCTTTCCAGGTATAGCTGGTTTCGGAGGATGGTGGTGTAAAGGGCACCTTCGTCGCTAAGCCTGTCAATATACTCCGTTGTGTGGGGATCAATATGTTGCAAAGATCGAGTAAGTTCGTCGTCAAGTCTATCGACAAATGAAACAACACTTCCGGGGATCTTGAGGACCTCGCCGGCCGCTGGGACAGGCTGTTTTTCATCGTCATCCCACTCCTCTGCATTCTCAATCACAACATAATCCGGATTTGCCTCGAGAACTTCAAGCAATGTGTTGAATTCTTTCTCAGCACTGTAAAAAGGCGATCAGCTTCGGGTTCAACAAAGGCAGTGGAAGTACGCTAGGGAACTCACGCTTTCCATTGTTCAGCAGACATATAAGATAGCGCTCCATAGGTAAGGTCAAAACGGGTGGAAATGAGAGCCAAAAGGACCTTGATCTTTTGGTACGGCGTCTGAGCAACCTCATATAACCTCTCCATAACCTTGATTTGCTCGCCTTTATCGGTATTCTTCTTTCCTCTAGCCTCAATAATGCCTCTGAGGTGCTTGAAAATGCTCTCCGGGGTGTAAGTTAAAGCCTTTCCACTTCTTCCAATCGTTGAAAAACCCCTATCATCTTCGCTATCCTGCCCAGGCTCGACTACTTTCGATACCTTGCTAATGGCTTTGGGTGCCGCCGGCTTCTTGTCCTCCTTCATGAAAGCCTCTGGATCCTTTTTGTACTCCTCGATCTCTTTCTCATAACCACGATTGTTACGCTTAAGGCGCTGCTTGATAGTATTAAGGGCACGAGCATTTGCTGCGTTCATCTTCTTAGCCGCAGCCTTGTCCTTGAGGGCCTCATTCATGAAATCCTCCAAGTCTGCAATGATCTTGATATACACCTTAGGAGCAGAAGTTTCTGTAGGCTTTGAGACAATCTTATTGAGCTTGTCGAATTCTGTAAGTTTCAATATTAGCTGGCGTCTTTCATCACCAGAGTTGCCCCACTAAGCTACCCCGCCCCTCATTCAATGATTTTATTAAAGAACTTAAATACGAACCTGCAGAAATGAGAACCCAATCATTGATCTTTTCTCCGTTCTCAATAAGCTTAGCAGAGGCCTCAATCTCTTCCATCCGCTTGTCCTTCTGACTTTTGACGACCCTCCGCCCATCATCTTCATCACTCTCATCATCGCTCCCGCCGCCTCCAACTATGAACCGATTACCACCGGCTTCGTCACCAGACACTTCCTCTTCATCGGTACCATCCTCAGAACCTGAATCGGAGGAGTGGTCTTCTACCTCGGACTCCTCCTCTTCAGAGTAAAGTTCTTCGTCGGAACTGCTGGTGTCGCTGTCGCTAAGGCCTCCATGGAAAAATCGAGACATGATGGGCTAATCGAGATGTAGAGACTGCTAGGGTCTATTTGAAGCAGCTATTTAATTTGATGGGCTCGATGCCGGCGCTCGTCAGTCGTTCGATAAAGTGGGGTGCGATGGTTGTGATTCAGAATGCATGGTAAAGAAAACCATGTGTGTGGCCAGGGCTATCCCCACTCCTAACCCTAAGCGCATCGGGTCACAATCCGGGTCACCATTCAGCGTGAATCATTTCATTTCAGGTTATGGATAACTTAACCCACACTCAATTAACAGTTATCGCAGATCTTATGGAATAACTACCTAGATTGAAAAGTCCCATATGCGATGGCTTTTGAGCAAGGGTATAAACATATATGTACTTAAAATGTAGACGCATACAATGCCTTATACTATATCAATTCATCGCCTGCATCGATGATATAAAGTACTTAAATCATATACGCCTGTATATACTTAGTATTTTCGTATAGAGATCCATTACATAGTATAATAATCGATCAACTCATCGATTTTCCGCTCCGTAAATAAGTGTGTGTAACATCATAGTATGTCACTCGCAGGCCCAAGCCTAGAAACATGAGAGTAGGGGTGTTATAAACTCGGGAAAGAAAAGATCTAAATCTTCCTCTTCCTTATATAATGATAAGACACACTCGAGGGAAAAGGAGGTTGCGATAATGAATTACTGACAAAAGAAAATGGCCCGACTGCCGCTCACATAAGAATCATTTCCAACATCCCGATGTGTCCTCGTCTCTTTGCTCTCCGGACATGAACCTAACCACACAGCCCCTTGAGGGGGGGGAGGAAAAGAAGAAAAGAAGAAGAAATGAGAGAAAAAAAACAGGGGGACATGGTATTTTCCCTATGCAGTTCCGTGTGCCCTCAACCCACCTCAGATCAGTTGGACAATTTCATCTCGGCGCACTGTTACTGTTAAGACAGACATAAGAGATCACCACACCCTCACTCATAAGATCATACACATAATAACCAAGGGAAAGGGTGTGAAAGAAAGGGGGGGAAAAACATGCTCGTTTTCACGCAGAGAAATTCAAAAAGAATCCGTCCCACCCACTATAAGAAATTAAACATCCAGCCCCCGAGAAATGTTTCCTAACCTATCACCAGTGCTGGTTGAAAAGACCATCTTCCAATGTCCGGTCCTCTAACGTTCTTACGACATTCTGGCTACGATATTGAGTTCCACCCCGACTTTGTCGCCGACCCCGCCCCTGGCCGGGTTGATCATCTGGGATACCACCCGGTGGTGGAGGAAAATAAGCCGGACTGGGTTGAAGGCGAATTGGTTGAGTGGGGTCCATCATTGACGCAGCTCTCTGAATTTGCGGGGGAACGCCATCTACCATAGTGGCCGAACGTTGTCTGGCAGATCTTTGGCTGTTTTGCGCGTACAGCTGCTGTGCAGGATTATACTGGCTTGAGGATGGGATCTGCGCAGGTTGTGCATGCTGTTGCATTATATTCAGTTGATTTCCGTACTGATTTCCGCTGGGAGTATAGGCTGGAGGAGCTACCTGCTGTTGCTGCTGCTGAGGCTGCTGCTGAGGTTGCTGCTGAGGCTGCGAAGTATACATATTATTATACATTGCTGCAGCCGCCGTGGCAGGCGCGGTAGGCTGTGCATGACTGGATGATTGGTAGGATGTTAATGGAACACCCGTAGAATAGCCCGTTTGTGTTTGCGCGGCATGTGCTGCCTGTTGGGCCTGCTGTTGAGCTTGCTGCTGTTTCTGACGCGCAGCCTGTTCTGCTCTTTGTTGTGCTTCCATTGAAGACATGGGTGATTTTTGTGGCTGTGGTGTTTTGAGATTCATCGGAGGAACAAAGGGACCCGTGTATTTCTGTTGGGTGATAAATGGGTGCATTTTTGCTTGTTGCGGAGACCACCGTTCCATAGGGTTGATATTGAGAAGGCCGCGGACAAAATCAATGAAAGCTATACGATTGTTCATTTCTACACGAACGCATCAGTAAATTCAAACCAGTGGTAAAGTTTATTATTGGCGACCAACCTCTTTCTTGCTCAATTGGTTTCATGCTTTTCCTGGGCATCGAATACTGTCGGATGATTTCAGGTAAAGTAGTAGCCTGGAAGTATTTTTTACTTGGCTGCTCCTTTGTTCCGTGCTCCCTCGAATATTTCTCCATACTCTTAAGCTGATATGTCTTTCTCCCAAATTCGTCATGACCTTTCTCGAAAAATTCGCCCGCTTGCTTTCCCATTTCGATCATCCACACTGGAGGCATACCAAGCATCTCGACAATTCTAGAGACTTGATTGTATTCGGAGCTGCCTGGGAACAGTGGGAGTCCTAAGAAAAGCTCTACCACAATACACCCGAGAGACCACATGTCGATAGATGATGAGTATCTGAAACTTCATGAGCGGTTTTCGAGTTAAACATAAGATGACGACTCACGGTAAACCCAAAAGGACCTCAGGGGATCGATAAAACCGGGATTGAATATAGGTATACACTGTTTGCCGCTCATCACATGCGGAACCAAAGTCGATAACTTTGATGATGGGGCTCTCCAAACTACACGCCGATTATAATTAGATTCCGCTACTTCGGAGTGGAATATGCACCACTTACTTCTTCAGCAAAATATTTTCTGGCTTCAAGTCACAGTGAATAAGTCTAGCCTTATTAAGAAGACATAGGGCATGTAATAGCTGTTGCGCAAAGACTCGTACGAGTGTGGTACTTAATCCTCGGAACTGATTTTGTTTGATAAGTTCATAAAGATTAACACTGAGAAGCTCGAAAACAAGGCAGAGATGCTGTCGATGAATAAAAGTGTCCTTCAGTCGTAAAATATGATGATCATCATTTTTATCCAGCTTACTATTGAGCTAAGATTCATAACATATTATTAGCAAACCGGGTGTTCGGAGTGGTTTTTGGTGGCACGGTAGTAATTCTCACCAAGTCCAAAACAGAAACCTCCATCATACTTTGGTTAAAGTAGGCGGTCCTGTTCTTCACTACTTTGACCGCCACAACTTCCTGAGTCTTCAAATTTTGGCATTTGACTACCTGCCCAAAAGTACCCTGCCCTAGAACATCCAAGATCAGGTATCGATTTCTGTTACACACACTATAGTAAGTAGTTGTCCAACTAAAATAGTTGAACTAGGAATAGAGCAATCCTCAACCAGCGGACATACTTCGTTTCCTCAGATCCCAAAATATCATTTACGTAGAGGATATAGTCGCTGTCTTCATTATCGTAGCCATCGTTCTTCACGCCCTTACTCGGCTTAGTCAAAACCCGCCGAGGATTCCGTGATGACTCGTATTTGAAGTTGGGATTACATATCCGGTATGTCGCAGGAAGATAGCTTGTCAAAGCTTGCAACGGCTATTTATCTAACATGTTAGAATAGCTGGAAAAATTTCATATCATAGGGATTAAATGTATTTAACTTACGCTGATGAATCCGCCTTCGGGGTTTGCTCTTCTGAAAGCAGGTTGGGAATTTGTTTGTGGGTTCAAATCATTAAGATTGGTTACTCGCGAAAACCTTGGCGGTGGGTCTCTAGGAGGCGATTGGTGACGAGATAGCTGGTCAAACATGGAGCCTTGGGGTCCCGTCGCGGTATGCTGCGGATAATAACCACCTCGCCCACCATTTGGGTCTGGATCTTTAATCCGAGATTAGCATGGGAAACTTAATAAGGATTATTAACGGGCGCAGAAACCTGAAGCAGATTGTTGTTGCTGTAATGGGTGTTGATAGTTTTGCATTGATGGCGGAGCGCTCGTTCGAGGAGATGCAGAGGCATTTTGAGTATAATAAGATCCTGAATTATTGGAATAATTTGGCCTTGAGGGGGATTGTCGGGACTGATAAGCTGGCATTTGGGTGTAGCTTGCTTGCTGTGCTGTATGCCCAGTGGGAGGGGCAGCAGTATACGTAGCCTGTGAACTCGAACTAGCGTTCATGGGAGAATATCTCTGGGAGGCTGAAGATTCCTCAGAACCCAGATAAGGTTGCCGGGAACCCTGTGCAGCCTGCTGGTATTTTGTCCTGCTGTATGGATCGGCATCCTGCATTTGCACATCCATATTATAGTCCGGATTATTTTCAAGTCGAGTGGTTGGCGAGGTCACTGCTGACAAGTTACCTGATGTTCCATGATAAGCTTGATATGGTTGTTGAGTTGCCGCCGCAGCCCCTCCAGGTGCTGCCATTGTAGTTAATTGTGGCGGTTGCTGGCCTGTGTTGAGATCTCGGGGGTGTTGTCCAGAAGAGCTACCCTGTTGTAGCACATTCGATGGGTATCTTTGTTGACGGCTTGCAGAAGAGTCTCCAGAGAAAGCTGTCCAGGAATCCATGATGTTAAAATGACTAGTGGATTCGCTTCGTGGCAAAGAAGGAGACGGTACAGCGGGACTGCCCGGAGGTCTCTTCGGCGCTGAATGGGTCGACTGCGCTGTTGTTGATACAGAAACGGCGACGGAACCGACCAAACCTCGAGACTAGCTGCACTTCACTCAGTAAGAACGTAGGCAAACGAGTTGACAGAGACGAAGTCTGGGCCTCCAAATTGGCCCACTACGGCGTCGATATCAGAAACGGGTTTCGAGGGCGGGTGTTTCTTGCAACGAGTGGTGCGTTGGAGGGGTGATGTTGCTTGAGGTCGGTCGGTGGACTGTTGGGCTGAGGTACGTTGGCTGGTCGTTGTTGGCGGGGAAGCAGGTGCAAACGCGGCGGTCGCAACGTACAGGGGAGTCTTCGCCAAAAGGAGGGGAGGGAGCTTCAAGGAGGAGAAAGAGAAAAAAACATGTATGGACGTGGAAATGTGAGGGGGGGGGGATAAGGGAAAAAAAACACACATAAATGACCAATCCAACAAGCAAATATGGGTTTATTGGCAGGCACTGGATGAGGGACGCCGCAACATGTTGGAAAAATTACGCCGGAGCCTAAGAGAGAGCTGTACCGGCAACAACAACTTTGAAATACCGCAAAATCTCCGGCCAGGGATTATCTCCTTAACGATTGGCTGAAGAGTGTAATTGAGACCGATAGTGGCCTAAATCAAGGCATAGGTACGATACTACAATCATTGCCCGTAAGTAAGAACCGTTATCTAGAGTAGTTGCATCTTGAAAACGGATGATTAGGGCTGCTTCCCTACGTCCTTACTTCATACTACAGGCCGTTTAATAACCATGGTAGGTACATACAGTGCCGTACATCTACTTGTAGGTACATGTATATGGTAATGGGGTTAATTGAGAACTGTTCTTGGTGCACCTATTGATTTTGTAGAATGATAACCTGTTCCTGATCTCCGTTACGTTTATACATACTAAATAATAAAACAGAATGGCATATGTATGTAGATACATGTACAGTGTAAGTACAGTGATTTATATTTGCATGTGGTATATAATACATTGTATGCTACATCAAGAAAGAGTATATGTACATGTATGTATAGTAGAATATCTATTCTGCTAGGAGTATATCTATTCTACCAGGAGTATATCTATTCTACCAGGAGTATATATTCTACTAGGAATGGAAGCCTTCTCGTGGATATTCCGAAAGTGTTCAAACTTGAAGCCTTGAAGATAAATTACAGATCTTACATAGAAAGGGCTCACAACAACTCTGTAGACACCCCCTGGGGGGATCTACAGACCACATTTGAACGCCTACAAACCTTCAAAAATATCGACGGGAAGGCTTCCAGTAGATGACCAAAAGTAGAATCACAAATTATTCTGTAAGTACAGGTACATGTATCCACAAGTAAGTGACGCCATCGAACGAGTATGGTGCCCCCGTCTTAAAGGTAACCAAGTGACAAAAAGTCAATCGCTAATAAGTCTACCACCAAAAAAACATAAAAGAAACCAGTACAACAAAAGTGTAGTAGTGATGAAGTTTACTTTTACTGTACAGATTTTTGATATCTATCCTAGCTGTGAAGTTATTAGAGCCTGAAACCGGCTGTTTTTGTATGTAAAAAGCGCCTAGACTGAGCAAAGTGGAACAGTATTATACCCCTCAAAAGCGAATTGCGGCAGCAATGCTGGAAATAGGCCCTGGAGTCATCTTGCAGAGTACCATACTCTGTGTCGGTATTGTTTGTTGCCAAGCTCACATTGAGTCAACACTAGCATCATTGCTTTCACGTGATTCGCCCACTTACGCCCGCGTCTTCTTTGGCTCAACACGTCTTCTAGATCAACATCTCACGACGGATATCTAACAAGTATTTCCCACAAATAAGTTGATCTTTATAGAAATTTAACCATGGATATCTCATCGGGAGTTCCTCAAGACCTACGAAGGCCAAAGGACTTCCTCACGCCATCTACTAGACCTCCTATTCAGGCTTCTCGCCTGAGTCTATCAAGCTCAGGCACATCTCCTATATCTGAAATTGAAACAGATCATCAAATAGTAGATATGTCTCAGGCCGGTATTCACAACAAGATATCACAGATCCTAGGAGATGTTGCGAATTTAGAAAGCTCGGGACTTATTGTTCAGGCCGTGGACCAGGAAGTTCTAGAGAAGGAAATTGCTTTAAAGGTAATCTTGACGTACACTTATCTATATAAGCTTGTAAAGGCCACCAACTGATAAGTTTTCATGTATGTGTATAGGCAGACCAGGCGATTGCTGGCAGAGAGAATGAGCTTGATGAGAAACGGTTGGAAAAGGCCAACAACGAAAAAGAGTATATACTGACCATTTAGAGCACTTTCAATATTTAAACTAAAACAAATACAGGAAACTTGTGTATTCCCTTGGAAGGGTTCACGAAAAGCTCAATCATGCTAGAACGAAGCACAGTGAAAAGCCAGAACTTCGTGTACAGATCATGGAGCTTCAAGAGAAGGTAGATACACTCGATCAGGATATAGCAGACATAAAAGCTCGTATTAGTGCCCACCATAGCAAAGCGGCTGGACTTTTGACTGCTCCAATGTTAGCAGCTGCTGAAAGATTGCCTACTGAAACCGAAAGAGAATTTCTTATCAGTGAGTTTCAAGCTATGAGATACTAATGACTACTAACGAACTTTTAGGAACTGGTAAAATTACGCCATTTGCGCAAGTACCCGGCGCGGAGAGGTCCAATTTAGACATCAAGAGGGACGTTGATTGCTCTCTCTCCAATTCGATGGCTAAGATGTCACATCAGAATCTAAGAAGACCGGGTTTTGAAGAAGATATATCTCTTGGCTATGAGGAGATTTCAGAAGAGGAGGATGAAATACCAAAAAAGCGCCGCCGCTTAGAAATCGCTAGAGTCAATACCACAGAATCCGAGGATTTTGAATCCATGTCACAAAATACTTCCAGAAAACCCAAGATACGTGAAGCGCCCTCACACAGCGAAGACGATTACTATTCACCTAGGCCCCCAAAGAAGGTAAAGAACCACCATCGGAAGAGACTCGATAAGGATGAAGATAATTTTACTGTAACTGGGGACGTGGGTGAGGATCGTATAGATGATGATGATGATGATGATGATGATGATGATGATGATGATGATGATGACGATGGTGGTGATGGTGATTATATTGTTGAGGAGGAAGCCACAACGATGAAATCCAGAAAGGGAAAGGCAAAGTCAGTAGAGTTAGATGACTTGCAAAGATTAGATGATGGAGATGAGAAGTACTATCAGAGGAGATTGAAGAAGTGGTCAGTTTCACGGCGCACGGCTAGGAATCGAGAAAATAAATCGAACGGTGGTACCACCAAAGGCTTAAACCCTAATCCCCAGCTTGAGGAATGGCATATGCCCCATCCAAACAAGGCAGATGCAGTGTTTAGTGGGGGGTTCAAGATACCAGGAGACATATTCCCTTCCCTCTTCGATTACCAAAAAATTGGCGTACAGTGGCTTTGGGAGCTCCACGCTCAAGATGCCGGTGGAATTATCGGTGATGAAATGGGCCTTGGAAAAACCATTCAGATAATCTCCTTTATTGCAGGTCTACATCATAGCAATATGTTACGAAAACCAGTACTCATAGTTGCCCCGGCTACCGTCCTAAAACAATGGGCGAATGAGTTTCATCTTTGGTGGCCACCGCTCAGGGTGTCTATTCTTCACAGTAGTGGAAGTGGAATGCTGAATGTCAAACAAGAAGAAAATTATGATGAACTTCTCGAGGAAGGAAAATCATTTTTGGGGAGAAAGTCTCAAGTAGGAGCAAGAAAGATTGTCGGAAAAGTTTTTGATAAAGGTTTTTTATTTCTTGCCATCTATCATCCATAAATGATGCCACTGACCCGCTTCTAGGACATGTTCTGATTACGACTTATGCTGGGCTCAAGAGTTACGGAGATTTGCTGCTAAATGAGGAATGGGAGTATGCAATTCTCGACGAAGGACACAAGATTCGTAACCCCAACGCTGAGATATCGCTCTCATGCAAAAAACTCAAGGTGAATACCAAATATTCTCTAAACTTACCATCTGCTAAAAGTTGGAAGACTCGTCACCGGATAATCCTTTCCGGAACCCCTCTACAAAATAACCTATCCGAGCTTTGGAGTCTTTTTGATTTCGTTTTCCCAGGCCGTCTTGGAACTTTACCTATTTTCCAGAACGAGTTTGCAACACCAATTAAGATGGGCGGTTACGCCAATGCCTCAAATGTCCAGGTCCAAACTGCTTATAAATGTGCAGTTGTTCTGCGTGAACTTATCAGTCCATACCTACTGCGCAGACTCAAGGTTGATGTTGCTGCAGATCTACCAAGCAAAAGTGAACTTGTTCTATTTTGTAAACTGACAAAAATACAAAAAGATGAGTACGAAAAGTTTCTAGAAAGCAAGCAATGTGCGCAAATTTTAGACGGGAAACTAAACAGTTTATTCGGAATTGATATACTGAGAAAGATATGTAACCACCCAGATCTGGTGGATCGGGCTACACTTATGCATGCAAAAGACTATGAGTATGGGAAAGGCGCATATTCTGGAAAAATGCAGATTACAAAATCACTCCTGCAACTTTGGAAACAGCAAGGCCATCGCACACTCCTGTTTGCACAAACACGTCAAATGCTCGATATTCTAGAACATTTCGTCAAGAACTTTCAAGACTTCAATTATCGGCGTATGGACGGCAATACTGCAATTCAACATCGACAGGAACTTGTAGATGAGTTTAATAGAGACACTAGCATCGACGTCTTCTTACTAACCACAAAAGTTGGTGGTTTGGGGGTTAACCTTACTGGTGCAGATAGAGTTATCATTTTTGATCCAGATTGGTATGTCCTGATGAATAAAACAAATGTTTTTGTTTGACTAATCAGGGATGTAATTGAAGGAACCCCTCGACGGATATGCAAGCCCGAGAGAGGGCTTGGAGACTTGGGCAGAAAAAGTCAGTCACCATTTACAGGCTATTAACCGCAGGAACAATTGAGGAAAAAATATACCATCGGCAGATTTACAAACAGCATCTGGCATTGAAAGTTCTTACTGATCCAAATCAGAAGCGATTTTTTAAAGTCCGTAAATATATAGTATATGATTTCTTCGTGGATTGTGTATGCTGATTTCTAATACAGGCGGATGACTTGCATGACTTGTTTAAACTGGGCGACTCGACTGTTGGGACTGAGACGGGGAATATGTTCCGGGGTGCCGAGAAGATATATGGCGAGGGTATCTCTTCAGATACCGCGGCGGCGGCACCAGAAGAAAACGACGATGACCCAACGGAACTGCGGAAGATTGCAGGAGTGGCTGCACTGGAAAATTTGTATGTATTTTCTGACAACTACATGTACATGTAGTTTTTTATCTCTAACAGTGAAATTCAGTTCCAACGACGCTGGCGAGGAAAATATTGCCAATCAAGACAAAACCGACGAAATGCGGTTCATGGAAAGCATCTTCGGCGGCTCTGGTGTCCTGAGTGCTCTAGAGCACGATACCGTGATAAATGCATCCAATACGCAAGTTAATTTTGCAGAAAAACAGGCCACGAAGGTCGCTGAAGCCGCCGCAAAGGCACTGCGTGAATCTATCAGGACAACCCAAGCCGCATCTATTGGAACCGTAACGTGGACTGGGAAATTTGGCAGTGCTGGAAAGGAGGAAAATAAAGAATTGCCTGTCATTCCTACAGCAGCGGGCCTGTTGGCTACTATGCGGAGAAGAAATAACGCTACTAGCGGTGGTGGCACCAGCTCTAACTCAAATTCAAGGTCTGGAAGTAGAAACTCCAGCGTAAACCCCATTATTTCATCGCCGCGGTGGTATCACCAAAAGGAGAATGGATTGATTACGAGGTTGCGAGAGTATATGAGAGATAATGGTGGGAATGCGACCTCTGTAGAAATCTCTGAATTTGCAAAAGGGGTTATTGAAGCTGGAGACAAGCAGAGGATGGACGAATTCAGGCACATGTTGAAGGAAATAGCAGTACTAAAGAAACAAGACAGAACTTGGAGCCTAAAAAAAGAGTTTATGTGATGGGGAGCGAATACCAAATGTCCTCATGTTTTTATAGTATCGCATCTATTTTATCTTAATTTTTTTTTTCATATATTCTCGATAATAAGTTCTTCCTGTTGACCTTGTGACATCACTGTTGTGGTTTGATATGCCAAATTCGAACCAAAGCGATCTCATCTAGTTCGTATACATGTAGCTTGATAACACCAAGGCTCCAGCTCACAGTACCGATAGGACTTGTCCTAAGTTTATCTCATGATCTTAAAGATGTGTCTTGTCAGTCAGCTTCGTGTTTTGCTTTTCTTGTACCTACACAGTACGGATCACGGAAGCCTAAAAATAGCCCAAGTAACCCCTGGCAGCGAAAAACTGGCTTAAAGCGATCAGTACCTGTGTGCAGCGTCCTCCCGTCCTTCCAGGGTCTCAGGGAAGCTCTTTCCAGGACAGGCACTTCTCTTGCTTTCTTATTCGTTGGTTGCATTGGTCCCCCCTCCTTTCTCTTTCATCTGCCTGTGATCTCTCTTCCAGTCCTTCAGCTCGCTTGTTTGATTGATCGATCTTTTGTTGTTCTGTTTATTTTCACTCGTTTCGTTGTTTTGATACCCGTGAACAAATACTGTGGGTAAAAGTCAAATCGGTATTTTTTTTTTTTTTTGCCTACTCTGCCACCTGAATCCGGTCCCGGCTTCTCCAGTCTTGGAAACGCAGGGGATTTGACTGACAGACGGTTACATTCTTCACTTACCTGACAGTCGCTTTTCTCCTCTCCCACCCTTAGTCTCGTTCTCGCACTCACTCTCGCTTTTGTCTTCTCATCACGTTAATTACCCCCTTGATACTCATTCTGGGTAAGGGAGTTTTCATACGAACAAAATCAACCTGAATCTTATTCCGTGCCATCGTTCAACATGCGAAATTTCCAATTAATTTTCGGTCTCGCATTCTCGTTTGTAGCCCTGTCGGCGTCAGCTCACCCAGATGCATCTGTTCCAAATGCTTTGATGCCTCGACAAGGTGTGTTTTTGAGCCCATCGTTGACTTGTACCTTTGTTTACCAAAACCTTATCCTAATCTGTTTACTATAGCTACTACAACCGCGGCCAATGGAGCCCCTACTGCCGGCTCAGGAGATGTGGTGCAAGGCGATGTCGATGAAACCCCCGTAGACACCACTGAACAGAGCAACGCTTCCGCAACAGAAGCAGATCCTGTGACAACAACCGATAAAAATGGCTCGACTATCACTGTCGCCCCTTCGACCACAGCCAAGGCGTCAGGGAAATCATCCTCTACCAAAACAAAGAAGATCTCAGCAGATGCGCAAGCAGGTGGTGTGGCTATGAAAACTCCGGGTGTGTATGATGGATACCAGATCTATAAGATTGGTGACCCTGTTACATTCGTCTGGAATTATACCAGTCTTCAGGTTGCCCCGACTGCGATAAACGTTCAGGCATACTGTACCGACGGTGCACAGTACTTTCCCATTATGATGAACGCGAGTGCGGATACAACAGAAGCCATTTGGGACACTGAAGCATATCAGAGTTCAGCTTTGTCGAAGCTCCCTGTGTAAGTGCCATATCACATGAGGTTGACATATTGGTGGACTAATATTTTGGTAATCGTAGCGCGACATACACCCTCTTTATATATGACAATGCATATGCTCCTACTGCAGTCGCCTCTCCAGGACATTTAGGGCCATATTCAGGACTTACCTTCGGGATGTACACCCCTAAGCCTGCTGTTCCTCTTGCCAGTATGTAATCCTTTTCATTTGCTCATCTCACCTTTTATACATCACGCTGACAGAATTCTCTTAGGCTTTGAATGTGCCACCTGTGATCCCAGTTCTGCAAGTACCATGGACATGAGGGCGCTTGGCTTTCTTGTCGGTATGGGATTGGTCACTGCTTTGAGTTTCACGTGGTTTGTGGCAGGTGTGTTGTAAAACACAGTATGTGAATGGATTACTGCTTTAGCTCGAAGAATTATACCCGGAAGCTCAACCCTCAAATCGCTATTTTACTGCGGGGGTATCATGAGTCCTAGGGTACACCTTTTTTTTTTTTTTTTTTTTTTTTTTTTTACTCTGGAGTTCTTTCCTTACTCTCTTGCATCGGCATCGCATCGCATCGGGATTTGGTACTAATGAAATACCTTTTTCTATACCTCTTTTTTTGACTCCAAATGTAATTGGGACCTCTTTTTATTATCATTATTATTAACGCTAGGTTATTCGCGGCGTGGGGTGGATGATTGTTGGCTATGAACTTGTTTGAATGGGAAGAGGAGGAGTGCTATTTTAAAATCTGCGCAAGATCGGAGAACGATTTGCGCAATATGTTACTCTTTTGCTCTAGTATTGCTATAATATTGGATTTTTTCTACCAGGATAATAGGGTACTTTTATTTTGCCATAGCTTTATTCCGGGTTGTATATGTCCGACTTTTCTTTTTCTTTTGAGTTAAATGGTGTATGATGTCAGTAAATAGATTTTTCTCTGTTTTACCCATGATCACTTCAAAGGTGAGCCGCGTATCATTGACCCCACGAAGTTACAAACAAACATCTATCAACGTTTTATTTTGACCACAACTGCTTTTAGTACTAGTAAATGGGGTTGTAATACTAATATTTTTTGCCGTTGATTTATTTCCCGGCGGTTCTGCTTAGCGGGACATTTTGGAACCGATTATTTAAAATAGATGGCTGAACGTTATCGGGGTCACAATCTTATCTAAAGTAAATGGCTAAGCTCTTGGCAGGGGACGTGTTCTTCCTACGCGTGGGTTAAGGGAACGCGAATTTTGTTGATTCAACCCAGACACCACTCCAGGCAACAGTTTGAAAGATTCCAAATCACTGAGCACAAACTCACTTAATTAGACACGCACGATATTTCAAAATAACCTCCGTGATCTCTATTGAAGTGGAATAGAGTTAGGCCCGGATATCCGCTCTACAACCTCACGACTGCGTTCCGTCCAATACGCAAAGATGGAGCGCGCCCGCCGTACTGGCACAAAACGCACCCCACATGAAAAATTTGCTGAATTTCGTGAGCTCAAGAAATCGGGTAAAACACGCCTCTCTACATATGAGGTTGAGGAGGAAGAGGATCTATATCAAGAGGTCGACGAGGATGAGTATAAGAAAGTCGTCCGCGACAGGCTGGCACAGGATGACTTTGTCGTCGACGACAATGGCGAGGGATACATGGACAATGGTATGGATGATTGGGGAGATGAGGGGAGAAGGGAAGGGAGCTATGATGAGGAGAGTGATGAGGAGGCTGGGAAGAAGGGAAAAGGCAAGAACGCAAAGAGGAAGCGTGAGGATGAAGCAAAGAGAAAGATGGAGAGAGATAAGGATATCACTAAATACTTCAGTTCTGCAAATGTTGTGCCATCTGCCAGGTCAAAGAAGGTATGTAGCGGCGGAACTCTTATACTCATCTGTGTCTATTTTGCTAATCAGCACGCTATGGCACAGCCAATAGCTACAGAAGAGGATAAAGACTTCATGGACTCTCTACTCGAAGAATTTAATAGTGAACTTCCTAACAATATATCATCCTCTAAACGCACCCGAGAGGAGCCCTCGACTCGTAAAACCCGCCGCCTCTCCCCCGCTTTAGGAGACAGGAAGAAACCCTCTTGCCTCAACAAATCTGCCAATAATGACACGAGACCTTCTATCCCGAGTTCCCCCCCTGCAATGCGTGTATTTGACGATGAGGACGATGAATATGACGCCCCCATCGCCGATGACGATATACTCATGTCCGACACCCAGATCCCACCTTCTTCTCCTCTAGCAGGCACAAAACAGCAAAAAAAAGTTACTTTTAAACAGGAAGAAGAAGACTCCGATGATGATTACCTCGCGATTGCGGAAATAAAGGGGAACAAAGGGGCTAAATCAGAAGCAATAAATATATCGGCTTCGAGACCTTCGCTCATGAGGGTTCCAGAACCGCAACATGCGGCTAGCACTCCACGGAAGCCAATTGCTATTGATTCGTCTGCGTGGAAGAATTTGGCAGGGAGCTTGAATGTTATGAGCTCACCGCAAGTGGAGAATACCAAATACGGGAAGCTAGCGACTGAAGATGTTTTAGAGGAGGATGGAAGTTTGAAGATATTTTGGCTGGATTACACAGAAGTTTTGGGGTCCCTATGTCTTTTTGGAAAAGTCATGGATAAAGGGACCAATAAATATGTCAGCGCGTTCTTGAAGATTGATGGGATTCAAAGGAGTCTGTTCTTTTTACCAAAAGATAACGAAGAAATCGAAATGACTGATGTTTACGACGAAGTCACTTCAATATTGGACAAAAATCGCATCACAGAATATAGGTCTAAATCCACTTCCCGAAAATATGCATTCGAACTTGCTGGGATCCCAAGGGAAGGTGATTACCTCAAAGTTCAATATCCATATAATCAACCGGCACTGCCACAGAAGCTTAAGGGCAACACCTTCTCACACGTTTTCGGTACCAATACCTCACTATTTGAACAGTTTGTCCTCTGCAGAAACGTAATGGGGCCCTGTTGGCTTAGAGTTGAAGGTGGGGACTTTAGCGCTGTTCAGAATGCGTCGTGGTGCAAACTAGAAGTCCAAGTCGAGAAACCCACGCAAATCACAGTTTTGGGCGATGATTCTTCAGAGCCACCCCCACTCACACTCATGAGTATCGCTTTAAGGACACATATGAATGTAAAGGAGAACAAGCAAGAGATCATTGCTATCTCTTGTAGAATTTACGAAAACGTCAGTCTTACTGATGCTGCATCGCCGGAAACACTACCATGTCAGACTTTCTCGATAGTCAGGCCTATTAACCCAATTTTCCCCTATGGATTCGAGAAAGCTGCAGAACGACACCGGGGAACGATTAGACAGGAAAAGACCGAGAACATGTTACTCTCTTCATTCTTGGCAAAAATACAGCAGGCCGACCCGGATGTGCTAATAGGACATCAGCTTGAGAGTGTGGATTATAGTATTCTCCTACATCGCATGAAAGAGCGAAAAACTCCAAATTGGCACAGAATTGGGAGGATGAAGAGAATGTCCTGGCCGCAATATGGAGGGAAAATGGCAGGGAGCTTTTTCGCAGAACGGCAACTTGTCTCAGGACGACTGATGTGTGACCTTGCGAATGACCTTGGAAAATCACTTCTTATTAAATGCCAGTCTTGGAGTCTTACCGAGATCTGTGAGCTTGTTCTTTCAGAGAAACGGCAGGAACTGGATAACGAGGAGGCACTTAGGACTTGGGCATCAAACGGGGAAGGATTGCTTGATTACGTGCTACACTGTGAGGCGGATACATACTTTATTGCGGCCGTTGCACTCAAGATCCAAATGTTACCACTTACTAAACAACTGACTAACCTCGCTGGTAACTCATGGGCTCGTACACTTAGTGGAACCCGTGCAGAACGAAACGAGTACATTCTTCTCCATGAATTCTACCGCAACAAATTCGTCTGTCCCGATAAAGACTCTAGCAAGGGTAACAAAACCACTAAAGCCGATGAGGAGGAAGGAGGTGTAGATGGAGAAGAAGCCGCTCCCGAAAAAAAGAAGGATAAATACAAGGGCGGTCTGGTTTTTGACCCTGAGAAAGGGCTGTACGACAAATTTATCTTGGTCATGGACTTCAACTCACTATACCCTAGCATCATCCAGGAATACAACATCTGTTTCACCACTGTCGAGAGGAATGATGATGATGAGGATAAGGTTCCTGAAGTCCCAGAGGAACAAGCGTTGGGAATTTTGCCGAAGTTGATTAGTACATTGGTGCAATGGAGACGGCAGATCAAAAATTTAATGAAGGATAAAGGCGCCACAGCGGTGCAGAAGTCACAGGTTTGTTTTCTGGCGTTGGCCGCAGAGGATATAGCTGACTAGAGAATAGTGGGATATCAAACAACAAGCACTGAAATTGACGGCCAACTCTATGTACGGTTGTCTGGGTTATACCCGCTCACGGTTTTACGCACGTCCTTTAGCCATGCTCACCACATTCAAGGGTCGTGAGATTTTACGTGCAACAAAGGAACTGGCAGAGTCAATGTCGTTACGAGTTATATATGGTGATACTGACTCCGTCATGATCAATACCAACGTAGACAATTATAGTGATGCTATAAAAATTGGAAACGAGTTTAAAAAGAAGGTCAATGAACGGTACAGGCTGCTAGAGATCGATATTGACAACATCTTCCAAAGACTGTTACTACATGCGAAGAAGAAATATGCAGCTATTAATTACGTGGAAGTCAATGGGAAGCTTGATACGAAACTAGAGGTCAAGGGATTGGATATGCGAAGACGAGAATTCTGTCAATTGTCAAAAGAGGTTTCCTCGTAAGTTCATCTGGCTTAAAAATGGAGTGACCTGATGCTAATGAGGAGATAGACATGTTTTGAACGAAATATTTTCGGGGGATGAAACGGAGATTGTTGTGGAGAAAATTCACGATTACCTCCGTGATCTTGCAGCAAAAATCAGGGGGGCTAAATTCCCAATCATGAAGTACATCATCTACACCAAGCTTGGAAAGAACCCTGAAGATTATCCTTACGGGGGGACGATGCCGCAGGTTCAGGTAGCCCTGAGAAAGAAAGCGCGAGGGGAACCTGTCAAGAGCGGTGATGTTATATCATACATTATCACGGGTGATGGAGAAGGACATGACAAGAACCCGGCGGAAAGGGCGTACTCGATTCAGGATGTCCAGAAGCCCGACTCTGGTCTGAAGCCTGATCCAGAATGGTACCTTCTTAAGCAGATTTTCCCACCCATTGAACGTCTATGTGGGCCAATTGATGGCACAGATGCCATGAGATTAGCCGAGTGCCTAGGGCTTGATACGAAGAAATACCAAATCGTCAATTCTGCTCGGCAGGAGGAGCGTGAAATCCATCCGTTGGAGTCTACGATTCCAGATGAAGAACGATTTAAGAACGCGGTAAAGCTAAGTCTTCGGTGCCGTTCATGTAAAGTGTCATTTGAATTTGAGGGACTCCTTAATTCTCAGAACCTGGTTTCGACAAACGGAATTACATGCGCGAATACTTCTTGTGGGAAACTTGTCACTGTGACGAGTGTGGTTGCGCAGCTTGAGTATCAAATACGATCATTGACAACCAAATACTATGATGCATGGTTGGTATG
Source organism: Morchella eximia (assembly GCA_024713935.1). Lineage (NCBI taxonomy): Eukaryota > Fungi > Ascomycota > Pezizomycetes > Pezizales > Morchellaceae > Morchella > Morchella eximia. The sequence goes on from JAMGZG010000003.1 coordinate 1,192,195, forward strand.
CGACGACACACAATGCGGTAATCGCACACGTCAAATGAGTGTGTATGGTAAAAGGTGTTTGGGGCCCAAAGGCCATGCAAGCGGATGCAGAGGAGTTATGAGTTACGAGTATACGGATAAGATGCTGTATAATCAACTGCTGTACTTTTCGAGTGTGTTTGATGTGAATAAGGCAAAGGCAAGGGTCGAAGTTGATAAGAACGGTTTGACACCTTTCTCCACCAGATAAAGATCAAAACTAATGATATAACAGAGACCCTTCATGTGTTGGCGGAAAAAAATCGGGAGAGGTTTAAGATTATATCAGAAGCAGTTCAGAAATATTTAGACAAGTGTGGGAGACAGTGGGTTTCTATGGAGAGTATTTTCAGTTTCGCAGCATAGGCGCCGCGATGGTAGTAGGATTCAATTGGACACTATTCTCTCTGTTCAAAGTTGTATAATTATTATTTGATTGTCTGGGATGATTATGCATGGGCTGATTAGATATCTGGATATGGTGTAACGTTGGGGACTAATAGAGTCCTTGTATGCATGTATACTCGTAAGGAGGGTAAAGTAATACGGTGGTAGTGCCATACATGGTTGGGAACCTCGCACAGTGTATGTACTACTATCGAGAATAACTACATGTATGCATAATTTTGCCATACCAACCTGCTTGAGATTAGCCAAATATATGCGATTATCATTATCGGGACTCCATTGTAGACACAGATACATGTACATAAATATAGGGACAGGGCATCACTACATGTATGTACCTACATACATGTGCCCACTTCGTAGACGAGTGCCGGGCTGTGAACGAAACCGTTGCCAACTCTCTTTCTGGGTGGGCCCTGTGCCCTGGTGAAAACAAAATCGACTTATGCCAAGACCCATTTTCTATTCCCCCAAATGGACTAGGGCGGGGAACTCCCGAGAGCCGTCCCAGAGAAAAAAATTTGGAAGGCTCTGGCTCGAAACACCATGATAAACGCTGTGGATTGCCCCCTCCAAAGCCAACCTTTCAACACTCTTCTCTTTATTGCGGTCTTGTTGTTAGGGTCGTTCGATTAAAGTAACCATCATTTGCTTGTGTGCATTGTGAAACCTTGCTCTCACCAGAGGCGGCCCAAGTGGGATATCATTCTATCGCGACATGAGGCGTCTGTCGGTAGGTCACTGCCCCCTTTGCCCCGAATTTCCTGTTCCTGGAATCCCTTCCACGTACACTTCAACCACCTCACATCTTTCTCCTATTCCCTCTCTTCACTGTACTACATCTCCCTTTGTACTTCTACGACGTTTAGAAAACCATACAGCATTTAATATACCCTGTTCTTTACCCTACAGTCATCAACTACTACCAAAAACTCTTCAAGTGGCGTTTGATTTCTGATATTTTTTCACGCAACTTTTTTTTTACAGAGCTTCCATTTGCGGTACATCATGCAACAACAACAAAATGCTTCCAGGTTCGCCACCCAGTCTCCCGTTAGTTCCTGGCGCGCAAGCTCAAGGCCTGGTGTCCTTCCTGCTCCAGTCCGACCCGCAAGCAACTTTTACGCTCCATCGGGCGAGGAGGCGTGGACGCAGTACGATGGGCTTGGCCCCGTGGGAAACGGTAGAGATCTTGATAGGAGCTGGAGGAATCCGGCCGGAAGAGGAGGAAATAACAACAGGGACAACAGATCTACCCACAATTCTCTATTCCAACCGCAGGGGTCAAAATCTGGCGGGCACAACTCCAGAGGACCAGTTCAGCGAAATAATAGGGGCGGTTTCAAAACACAGGGACGAGAGCGATCACCCCCAAGAGGAGCCGGGAGAGGGGGTGATAGAATGCACAATGAATGGTCCCAATCGAAGTCCTCGGGTCACATGAAGTCTCGAGATTTGAGGCCAAGGGAGCTCGTCGATGAGGCTTATTTAGAGAAGAATTTCGAGGCCCTAAAAGAGGATGATTATAAGAAGGCACCGAAGGCACTATTTAATAACCCAAAGGCATTTTTATGGGATTTCAAGACATTATCGGCAAAATCTGCATTCTTAACCCAGAAGGGCGGGCTTTATAGGTGTACAGTTATCGTCACGCTTCCAAATGGTCAAAAAATCGAGGCCGTTGGAGATCATTCTCATAAGGTTTGTTTAGGACTCTCTGGCCATTGTTAATTGGATGCTGATACTTCTCTTCACTTCAGAAAAATTCGGAAAAAATCGCTTGCCAGCATTGTGTTCTTAAGCTTCATTCCAACGGCTTGCTCAAAGACATTATCTACCAAGGTTCCCATGAGGCCGCTTTTGACCAGGCTTTGTTAAACGATGAATCCGACGCGAAAATGGATATCTACGATTACTGTGCGCGTTTCGATTCCGTTCCAATGTTCATTTTTCGTGAAACCCAACGACCGGGAAACCGAAGGCCACTAGTTGAGTGCACTGTCGAGATGCCGGAACAGAATATTCAGGCCTCTGCCCGCGCTGCTGATAAAAAGGTCGCGGAGATTTTGGCATGTGTGGAGTTCAAGAAGCAGGCTGAGGAATATCACGCTAAGCACGGTGAATCGACAATTGTTGTTAAAGATCTATTAGCTCTTAGCACTCGTAACGCGAGAAAGTTTTTCGAATTTTACAAGATGCATAACCGAGGCGTCACATACGATAGTACCATAAAACAGGTTTCGGGAGGAACTAAACGACTGAAAGCTGGCTACTTCCTTGGGCAGATGATGCTCAATAACGAACCGCTAGGAGAGCCAGTGGAAATGCATAGTAAAAAGACAGCAGATACTGCGGCTTATCTAACTGGTGCTGTGGAATTGAAGAAAAGAGAGCCAGGAATATTTCCGAAATTTTTAGAGGCTCTTAGGCTTGGAAACGGAGAACTTCTGAAGCCGATTACTCCCGGATGGATAAATACGGAAAATGACTCGGTGATGGCTATGACTGACACTCTAATGGGTGTTAGGCGGGTCGGACTTCCCCCATCTGAAGAGGAAGAGGACATGATGGAGGCCAAGGAGGAGAAGGGCAGGAGGATGAACCCGTGGAGGCGTTTGGATAAGGCATTCGTGGCAGTTAAAAATATCAAGCTGCAGGAGGATTACGAGAAGTATCTCAATGATCCTGCGTTGACTACTCTGAGGCAAAAGCGCGAGGAGCTACCGATGAACCAATACCAGTCCAAGGTTCTGGATATTGTTGAAAACCACCCCGTTAGCATTATTGTTGGTGCCACTGGATCTGGAAAGACGAGTAAGTCTCAATCAATCACTTTTCATCTTAGAAATTTATTAACCCGTTATAGCCCAGGTACCTCAGATTTTGCTCGAGAAGGCGATTAAGGAAGGGAGGGGTGCTGAATGCAACATCATCTGTACCCAACCTAGGCGGATTGCTGCCACCTCTGTGGCACAACGTGTTGCAGTAGAGCGAAACGAATCTCTTCAAAAATCCGTTGGTTACCACGTCCGATTCGATTCAAAGTTACCTTCTGCCGGTGGAAGCATCACTTACTGCACGACCGGTATCCTCCTTCAACAGCTTAGAAACTCTGCCGACGAAGCGTTAGAGGGTGTTACCCACCTCGTTATTGATGAAGTCCACGAGCGCGATATACTCATCGACTTTTTGCTAATTATTTTGAAGCGAGTGTTAAAAGAGAGAAAAATCCTTAGGAAGCCTGATGTCAAGGTTGTGCTTATGAGTGCCACAATGGACACAGACCTCTTTTCTAATTACTTCGCGGAAAGGAACGAGCATAATCAGCTTGTACCCTGCCCTGATCTTAGTGTTCCTGGACGTACTTTCCCTGTCAAGGAACTGTACCTTGAAGACATCAGGGGAATCCTCAAAGAATCACATTCACCCGCCGAGTTGTTCATGCTTAATGAGCCCGATTCGAGGGAGTATCTCGGAATTGAAGGCAACCTTTCAGCCTCCGCCCCTGCGTCTAGGCTTGCTTCGAGAGTTCCATCCAGGGCTCCATCTAGAGCTGCCTCCACACGAGAAGAGGTTCCCGAGGACGACGACGTGGTGGACAATTCCACTACTATTAATTGGAAACAAGAAGTTAAGCTTGGTGTCGATGGTCAAGCGGTTGTTTCAAACGAGAAGCAGGATGCCATTGTTCCAATCGGCCTCATCGCAACCACTGTAGCTCATATCGCAAAGACAACTACCGAAGGCGCCATGTTGGTATTCTTACCTGGTCTGGAGGAAATTACTGGACTTGATGAAGCCCTTCGAACTCGAAAACCACTTGGTGTTGATTTCAGTGATGCGAGCAAGTTCAAGCTCTGCCTACTTCATTCTTCTATCCCTAATCAAAATGAAGTATTTGATGATGTTCCAGAGGGCTGTCGCAAGGTTATCCTTTCCACCAACATTGCGGAAACTTCCATCACCATTCCAGATGTCAGATATGTTATCGATAGTGGAAAGATGAGGGAGAAGCAATACGAGCAGGCACGAAGAATCACTCAACTTGTATGCACTTGGATCAGTAAATCGAACTCGAAGCAAAGAGCTGGAAGAGCTGGTCGGGTTCAGAACGGAAACTATTGGGCATTGTTCTCTAGGAGCAGATTTGAGTCGATGCGCGCCACAGGATTGCCGGAAATGTTGAGATCAGATCTTCAGGAAATTTGTTTAGACATCAAGGCGCAAGGCTTTACCGACCCAGTTAAGCAGTTTTTGTCTGAGGCTATAGAGGCACCTACTCCAAACGTCATTGATGCTTCACTCAATCAATTGATGACACTTGGTGCCTTGACTGATAACGAACGCCTGACGCCTCTAGGGCGTGTATTGGCCACCATGCCTGTTGAGCCTGCACTTGGAAAGATGATCTTGCTCGCTGTCATTTTCCGTTGTCTTGACCCGATCATAATCTTGGGCGCTTCTACAGCCGCTAGGGATCTATTCGTCAGCCCTCCAGAAAAACGACAAGATGCCAACCGTGCAAAGCACGCTTTTGTTCGCGGTACGGGTAGTGACCATATGGCTATGGTCAATGCTTTCCGTGAATGGAGGTGGATTCGTGATCAGAACGGTCAATACGCGGCGAGTAGATTCGCAGATGACAACTTCCTCCATAAAGGTGCTCTGAGGACTCTTGAGCAGACTGCTGAACAAATCGAGGAGATCTTGGTTCAGGCAAGTATCATTCCATTCACTAGGAAGGGTCAGCGTTACCAATCAGAAATTGGGCATGCACGCTTGAACGATAACTCCAATTGTGTACCACTCATCAAGGCCCTCACTTTGGCTGGCATGTACCCTAACTTGGGTATCAATACTGGCGGAAGAGGGTTCCGGACTGCGAATGAGAATTTCACTATGATTCATCCAACATCTGTACACTACGGTAACAGAGCAGACGATCAATTGCCGTTTGGAACCCTTGTTACCTATTCAGCCAAGGCTAGGAGCAATGATGGATCAACTTTACTCCTTCGCACTGTCACTGAAAGTTCACCTCTGGCGGCAATGCTATTTGGCGGGAAATTGACGAATTATGGAAACAATTTAGAGATCGATTCTTGGCTTCCATTCTTGGCGCCTACACAAACTGCGAAGATTACGCATGATTTTAGGGGGCTATTGGATAGGGTAAGAGCCTTTTCAAGTCACATAACATGAAAACCGAAGCTAATTTACATACTCTTAGCTGCTTGCACATGCATTCCGTAGTCTTTCTAAGAGAGGTAACGATAGGAGTGGATTTTTAGCCGATGATCCGGCTCGTGAGACTTTCGCAAAAGGACTAGTAGAGGTATGCTTTTGTATCTTAATACTGGTTTTACGGACCAATCTAACATTATAACAAATAGGTTCTTGAGTGTGATGTTCCGAAGAGGCAGCCCAACCGCCAGTGGGGATCTGGTGGTCAAACAGATAGGGGGTATACACGCAGGTTCTAAAAAAATAAGGGAAGGGTTTAAGCGGCGGGCATGGGCGGGAGGTTTCTTTCTGGTGTTTGTATGCTCCCGGCGTTAAATTTTTTGTGTTGTATTTGTGTTATCACGACCATTGTTGGTTTTTGTGCATCTCGATAGAGGTTCTCCTTCGTCTGTTCTGTAGTATACTTTACGATTATGGATTTAGAAAGTGTTCCGGTATGATGCACATGCTGCATTAGAAATCAAGACGAGGGACTAGGGGACATAGAAAGAGTTATAGGAGGGTTTATGGGCCGGGAGATTGGCGATTAGTGGGAGTTTTTTTTGTACCATTTTAAAAGACATCTCCACTTGATTATCCATTTGGGGGATTTTCGAGTATCTTCATTCATCTTCAAAGTGCATGACTGCAAATTTCTTAGCTTCAAATTTAGGTATGGTACCCAGGAATCAGAGTTAACTAAAGCACGGGTATTGCCTATTGATCAATGCTTCGTGAGATTTGACAAATAGTCACTGTGATCTTCTACCCGGTTGGCCAATGCCTACCAGAATTTGACCAAATGTGACATATAGCGGTGGTTGTTAATATTGTCTAAGTATGTACATGTTAACTCCTAAAGCCACCACCTAACAACTAAGAAACCCGCGTAGCACATTCTGTCTACATGTATATACCCTTGCCCCGAATATACCGCCGTCCTAGGGCTACATATATAAGTACTACAAATAAATATTTCTTTCATGTTAAAATAGCTAATTAACTGGGACCAACGAAAAAAAAATGTGAATTATATTATTTAGCAAAATGTATTGTAAGCGAAAAATAAGACCACGGCCAATAACCACTTGGTAGTGTTTACAACTGGGACAGTATTTAACCAACAAGATGCTAGAGCACTATTTAAATAATCATTTCTTACGTTTGATCCTTTATGATTACAATTGCCCCCACACCAGGTTATATTAACTTCCATAATTACTCACAACGAATCCCAAAAGCCTAGATTGATTGTCTACGTACCTAGGATATACGTTCTCATGAGGAGAAATATCAGCAAATGCTGGCATTAAGCTCTGCGAATGACTATTCCCAACATTGAGCGTTCAGCACTCCAGTACCAGCTAGTAATAGAAAGTGCAGTGCTTTTCTATATTTCTCAAAACTATATGTACACAGTCCGTAGTACTAGGAGAAAAACGTAATGTTCTTTTTCTGAGTACAGTCGTCACTATTAAGTGCTATTAGACACTATGGTGTTGATATAATAGCGTTATAGTAGATGTGGAAACAAATGAATTGTCGAGTTATATAGAGCAGGAAAACGAGCCAGTTTCCAACAGTGAGATATATTCGTTGTACGAGTGATGTGCCATGATGGTTATTGTGTCCATGTACTAGCAACTTCCAGTTTTGAGTACATGTAGGTACAAAAGCTTTTGAATATAATTATCTGCATGTACATATTGAAACTACAAGTACATACGCATATGTATGTACTTGAAGAAAGAGATATAGGTAAGTATCTCAGGAAAACATGCAAAAAAAGAAAGAAAGAAAAAGACGAGCTGTAGCTACATGTACTGGTAGCTTCATGACGTTTCCGAACACGACTGCTATTGCATACCATACAAAAAAGCGCCAAATCCACCTTTTTGTATGCCATGCAATATTGGTCGTGTTCGGAAACGCTATGAAGCTACGAGTAGGCAATGCTGCAATTACTTACACATTCTAACCGATTATATGTATGTAAATAGCTTAGTATTGACTACATGCAACTAAGGTCGCGTGTACGGATAAATGTAAAATTGAGCAGATTGTGCACGCGAGTAGAAATCAAACGAGTGATAATCATGATCTGGCATATGTATCCTGACTGAGTGCGGAGAATACCCGGTTGGCGTTAAGTCATGTGGGATGAATTCCGGGGCAGGTCGGCTATTCCGATAGAAGAAACACCCTTCTTGCTGATTATCCTGATGTTACGCCATATCGTTTAACATTGTAACTTGTGATGAGCCTGTTTTGTTTACCCAGAACTTACTATCTATACATAACTGTTCATCCATCTGCCTATAACTAACTGGTGATGGTCGAGGCTTGACTCTCCTCAACACCACACTTTTGTTCAACAAAACAACATCAATATCGTCATCATTATCATTGTGTCGATTCGATTGCTGCTCGAATAGAGTCTTCTATATCCTTACGAAACACTTATATAACCTGCCACTATCCGTACATAACTCCAGACATATCACCCTGTCTCGGAACCCCTGCAGCTCCCACCTCCCCGTCCAACCAAAAGGCTCCACCAAGCAGGTCCCCTAGCTATTCCTCTTTTGTAAACCTCTCCCCTTTCCCTTTCCCTTCTCCGGGAAATAATATTATGAAAACTCTCCCGTCCGCCGACTTCTCTCCCTTTGCTACTTCACCGCCTCCACCAAATTCCTTCTCACCCATAGAAACATCAAATTCAACAATGGTGAAGACGTCGACTCTCCTGCACTATGCTTGCCACCCCAATCAGTTGAGGGCAATTATTCAATGGTGAGAATCCTTATCGCTCATTTTTTTCTGGCTTGACTTATCATTTATATTTCTTCTATCTCTTTCCACCTGCGTTTACCAAACAAAGTCCCTATCTCTAACCAAACTTTATCTACCTAGGAAAGTTTGGCACACTCCTCTCCATGAGCGAGATGAAGAAAAGGAATCTCCATCTCTCAAGCGATGCTTCGAATTCCTGGATCTCACTTCCCGTTCCTTCAGCGCCGTGATCCAAGAGCTCTGCCCGGAACTCTGCGTTTCGGTCGCTCTCTTCTACCTTATCCTACGTGGTCTTGACACCATTGAAGATGACATGACAATTGCGCTATCAGAGAAGGAGCCTCTTTTACGATCATTCGACGAGGTTCTCGATAAGCAGGGGTGGAACTACAAAGGCAATGGCCCTAATGAAAAAGATAGGCAGCTCTGTGTCGAATTCGATGTTGTGATCAAGGAATTTGCCCTCATACCCGAACCTCACCGGGTGATTATCAAGGACATTACAAAAAAAATGGGGAACGGTATGGCCGATTATGCCAACAACGCTGAACACAATGTTAACGGTGTCAACACCGTCGCCGATTATGACCTATACTGTCACTACGTTGCCGGGCTTGTCGGGGAGGGTTTGACCCGTCTTTTCGTCGCTTCCGAGAAGGCCAACAAGGCACTTCTTGACCGCCCCCATCTTTCAAACGCGATGGGACTGTTCCTTCAAAAGACGAATATCATCCGTGATTACGCAGAAGACCTTGCAGATGGACGCAGGTTCTGGCCGAAAGAGATCTGGAGTAAATATATCACAACTTATAGCGAGTTTCCCAAGCCCGAGAATGAAGAAGCAGCGCTCAACTGTATCTCTGAAATGTGTCTGAATGCGCTCAGCCACGCCGATGAGTGTCTCTTCTACTTGGCCGGTATTCGAGAACAGAGTGTATTCAACTTTGCGGCTATCCCGCAGGTCATGGCTATTGCGACGCTTTCTTTAGTTTTCAGGAACAAGGACGTATATCACAAAAATGTTAAAATTGCAAAGGGGGAGGCATGTGAGTTGATGCTGGAAGTTGGGAACTTAAGGACTGTGTGCGAGGTCTTCCGAAAGTACCTTAAGGTCATCCACAAGAAAAACACGCCCAAAGACCCTAACTTCCTCAAGATTAGCGCAGCTTGCGGAAAGGTCTGTTGGCTCCTATTCCGGATCAGTTTTATATTTGCTGACGATTGAACTCTAGGTTGAGCAATTCATAGAATCAATCTTCCCTACTCCTAAGGGGGATGATGAGATTGCAAACCACAGGCAGCAGGAAGCAACTGGTGAGACACCAGAGCAGGCTGCAGAAGCGAAGAAGGAGATCTTCCTGCTAATTGCAGCTATTGTTGCAACTCTATTTGTTATATCTGCTCTCATGGTTCGTCCCTTTCCCTATCACCGCCTCTGGCACCTTGTATTAACTTAATATAGGTTGGTATCGCCTGGATGCTTGGTGCGCGATTCGACATTGCCTTCCAGGAGCTCATGAATGGCAACTTTAAACCGAATGCGGTTAGCTCAGCCGTCACGTCTGCCGCAACATCGGCCGTTACTTCAATAGCGCCAGAGCATGTGGAGCTGTAAATTTTGAATGAGTTTTGTCTTTTAATTTTTCTTTCGGATTTACATTATTTTAACTTTTTTTCTTCAAATATGGTTTGGGTTGTATCATTTTGATTGGACTTCGCATGCATGGCAAAAAAACCTTTGGGGAAATGATTGATAACGATTGTTCTTTGATGTGGAAAACTGGGTGGGCAAAAGGAAGGATCGGAGGGAGGGAAGGGACCTGGTTATGGTAGCTAGGCATGCACGTTAAGGCTCACGATAATATTTTAATCGCTTTTCTGGCCCCTTTTCTTTTCTACTATGCTGGAGAAGATAAGATGTAAGCGCACATGTTTACAGCAGTTTTCGTATTGTCTGTCTGCACTGAATTACACACACATAAGGTGATTTCCGAGTTAGGAGACTGTAATTACTCTCCTAGGTATGGTTGAATGTAATCTAACTGTTACTAGCAATAAGCATTTCCTAAACGGGCTGGCACTTAATGTGTATGCAATTCGGAGTCGGCAGACAATATGAAAACTGCTATAATTGCAGCCCTATATTTAGTTACTGCTGCCATATGTTAAATTATGTGATTACTCGCCCGTGAAATCTATTCTGATAGCCCCTAATGTATAGCCGTAGGATTGGTAAGGCATTAGTCTCGTACCCAGCCCGTTACTTGCAGCAAGCTGCCCACCAGAAGCATGAAAGCAGACGGGTTGGGGACGGACCTAGTAAGACATTTGATTAACGTTGTACTGAATACGAATGGGCGATGATATTTCTCTTCGTATTGACATTTCGGTAAAGAGTTTTGATAATAATTCGTAAGTCCATGTAGAACTTGGGGGATTATTCGTTACTATCACAGCTGTGTTTCAAAAGCTGCTTCAAGCTTTATTATATAAAAAAAACAGTACTTACCCGAGGGGTATTGTCTGGCTCAAATGATTTAGCCTATAAATCCTCGAACATATATCTATACGGATGATTAGCAGGTAAATAAATAACGTGGGATTCCCCTCGTTTGATTGACAGCTTTAGTACAATAACAGAAGTTGGAAATGCGACTAGAACCCACGCCATTCGAGGACCCTGGGCAAAATACTAAAACTCCATGCTTTGTCCACAAAGCACCAGTTTGGAGCCCGTCTGAGACGAACCGATTTCAACGAGATAACCGCTGGCACGGTATTGACCCTGTACCTACTACTGTTGCATTGCTTTTTCTATCAATACTTACGATTTGCCTTACGGGGGCTGAATTAATGCTGGGGCTTGCTGTACTGCCGTATGTTTTCCTTTGATGTGTACTATCATGTCCCCCAAACAATCATTGATTCATGCCAATTGTAGTACGGTGATACTACTGATATCTATCGTAACGGTAGTGCACACGGCCCTGGACCTTGCGCTGTACCATAATGCCAGTTTACCACCAGTATATACGCTGTATATGTCAGTTATTATGGTAGCTACGTGGATTATTGGTATAGGTATTGGCGTTACAGATTTAAAGAGAAGAAACGTCGCCCCCCACACAGGGGCAAAGGGGGAACTGGTATATGGGTATTGTCTGGGGACCAGAGAAGGGTTGGGTTATTTTAGGAGATCGGGTTGCTTGGTTCCAAGAGCAAGATTGCTGGATGAGGTGTTTGTGCTGTGAGTGCTTTAACGATGGGGGGAAGTCTCTGACGGGAGACACAAACTAATATTTGTGGGGTCAAATATTAGAATTTTCTATATAATTTCGACAGTAATATCAGCAATCGCCCACCACCGCAATAAAATCAATAAAATCAACATACTTAGGAATCAAACTCATAATTACACCAAGGTTTGCAGTAGTGAAAAGAGCAGCAACTTTCCGGATCTAGGGAGCTTGGGGTTTGAAGTTCAATTATTCCAAAAAAAAACCTTTCATAATAACTCGGTGTTCATGATTGACGAAGAAGATTATATTCTCAATTTGGAAACCATCTGAAGGAAGAAGCTATGTATATGACTAGAGAAGCACCATCAGTATCAAAAATATATACGTCTAGGGACAACTATCCGGCGCGATTTACCTAGAAACATGCGAGTTAAGACGACGAGGTGGAATGGAACGAGGAAGGTGGGATATATGCGGTGGACATTTCAGAAGTCGGGGATACTTCAGTATATGGGGATCATTTAAGATGATCTTTCTTTTTTGGGAGGTGGTATGACTTTGTGACATGAGGCTTTAGCAGCGGGCGTACCAGCCATGTGATTATTTTCGGCTAGTAAACCTTATATCTGTCTTACTGATTTCGATGCACAAATTTCCTATTATTGTTGGTCTATATTATTAGGAGTACGAATAGCCGAAATAAAATATAGGGTGATCTAAGTAGCGACGAACGAGCTCCTTACCCAGAAAGGTTCGTGGACAGGGCACTTCGTTCAGGTACAATTAAAGGTCTATTGTCAATTTTGGTGTCATTACCATAAAGCACGCAGCGCGGTACATAGTGTATGTTACAATATCTGGTAGGACAGTGCCCCTACCACTTAACCAGCGAGGTTGATACAGTAATCTGGTCAATATATACTGGTACATAGGTACAGATTGTCAAGTACGTTTACACTCATAAATTAAAGGTACCCCACGATGTCCCGTTTAGGAATGTCCTATCTACGAATGTTCGCGGATAGAGAGTTAGTCGGACTAGATAATAGAGTATTATATGTAAGTACATATAGCTATAAAGATGATAGTGCCTTCTTAATTCCGCTGATCGCTGAGGTTGTTGTTTTTGATGCTCTGTGAAGTTCATGGCTACTAAAACGGCAATAGTATATGTTGCTCTGCGAGAATCTAAGTAGAAGATATCCACCTTCATACTCATACAACCAATATATCTTCTCTATCAGGTGTCTCGTCAATCCGTGCTAAGAAGCTTGAGAATCTTTAAGCTGTACGGGAAAAACCACCAATCCCACATACTTGCTCAAGCTATGATATATTCTGTAGCTTGGTGAGGGTGCATAGATTCTGGGCTCGCTGGGCGCCTACAAAATTTCCGCACATTATGGAGATTCTGTCTATCCTTCTCCCAAGGAAATTTAGGAAAAGGTAGTCTCGCCGACACGTACACGTATATATCAGTTTATCCCGAGAGAGACTAACTATCAAACTCGGCATGCCGAACGAATTCCGAGACGTGGCCCCTGCACGTCAAATACGGCAATTCCCGTTACAACCCCTGCCCAGATCCTCCGTTGAGCCGCAACTTAAAGCACGATGACGTATTCAGTGGTCGCCCAAGTCACACAAGTGCAATACGTAAGGCAACAAAGGCCACGATAGCCGTTAAAATTTGTCAAGTTGGTATTCCACGGAGATGTGACACACAAAAAGCCGGTACCGACGCGTTCACAACCCCGTTTGACAGGCGTTGACTTTAATCGGTGAACTTCCTAACCTCGAGGCAAATAGAAAATCACATGCTCTCTCATAGCTACAGTAACAAAAAATCACCTTAAAGGCACAAACCCACACATGTCCTTCCTTTCTTTTTAAAGTCCTCAAGTCCTCCCAACCAAACACCATATCCACTTCAATCATAGAACATTGCAATACAAAAGAAAAATACAGTAAACGATTGGTTTGTAGGCAATCGACCCCATAAGGCCGCCCACTACAAAAGAAAAGGTCTAACCATGTATGTACGTCTCCCCTGATGAATGGGATAATCCCAGTCATTGGGGCGATAAGAACAGCACATCAAGTGCAAGCAAATAATCATACACTTCAAACGAAGGCCGGAGAGACTACTCGTTGTGTTCTTTCCTCTCGCCACCGGCGGGGCCTGCTACTGGCTTACCGCCCCAGCTAAACCACCCACCAGTCCTTGGAGTCCCAATGAATGTAAGGCCTTCTTTCTCAGCATCGCTCATTGTTACATGGTCGAAGTCACCAGCCATATTTCCAGAGCTTGGTGACCTCGAAACATTTGCTTTGTTGGCATCGGACGCATTGTCAAGGACTGCTGCAACACTAGTGTGGCTTGCATCCCCAGAAGTTCGGTTTGTTTCCGCCTCTTGTTCCAGCGCAGCCATAAGTGTCTTCAACTTCTCTTTCTGCATCTCAATGAAACGTGCCTTTTCTTCCTTTCCTTCGATAGATGCAGGAATCAGAGTCGCAGTGTTTGCGGGGTTCGGAGTTCCAGCTGGCCCTCCCTCTGGTGTCTGCTGCTGAAGTGCCGAAGAAAGGAATTGGTAGAACTCGGTAGCCCTTTGAGGAGCGCCCGAGGCGATTGGTGCAACATTCCACTTTGAGAACAAATTTGTGACAAATGAAGCCGCGTCTTGGGAGAGTGGCTGCATCTTTGCCTCTGAGCCTTCTGGCAGGGGTCCAAACAACTGTTCCCTGGCCATGTGGATGAGTTTTCGGATGTAGTCGATTCCCGCAGCCTTGGCCTGGTCGTGAGTTCGGGTGATAAGGTCTTCAATCTCCTTCTCGTGAGCCTCGAGTGTAGGGTGAACATGTTCTACGTAAAGTCTCGTGGCGCCCTGGAACTGTGGAAGGACTAGCCACATCATAAAACCAGCACGGATCTCTTGGTAGAATGGAAGCCTAGAACGCAGATTTGGTTAGGTTCCCAGGAGGCAAACATAGTGTACATAGAAACTAACCAGCACAGGATCCAGCCTGTCCATGACTCAACCACGGTGATGATTCCAATAACAACCCAGTACATCAGCCATGGCGTAAGCTGTGATGGATCGTTTGCTTTGAGGGCCTTGTACGACGCAAATACGGGGAAGAGGAAGGTTGCGATGGAGCTATTTACAGAAACGTCAGTAAAAGTAGGGACTCTACGTGGTCGCGTGATGTCAGTATTTTATTATAAGAGGGACAATACTCACGAAAGCAGTTTTGATAGAAGGCCAAACATGATTTTAGACTAGGTATGTGAACAATGAGAATTTTTTGTAAATGGTTACTTTTGGGCTGTTGGAATAGTGTTTGTAGCTACTTCCGTCAAGAAAGGTAGACAAGGACTGATTCTTTGACGAGGTAGAAGATGTGGAGGAAGAGGAAGAATCAATGGGAGGGGGGGCCGGAAAAGATATATGAAGGAAGAGGGGAAGTTGACCTTCTATTAAAAGAGGGGACACAAAAAAAAAGAGAGCTAGGTGAGTTGTTGTATCAGAGCTGTCGCTGTGGCTACAATATGCAGCATCAGCAGCAGCATAGTAATGTACAGCCATTTCCCAAAAGACTTGGCACCTCGCCAAAACCTAGCATCACGACCCTCGTTCACTTGCAACTATGGCTCCACCACATACGCTCTCGCCGCGATCAAATGGTAATAGTAAGTCAAGTGTATACATTCATATTTCGACTTTAGTTTTTCTATTATATTTGTTGCCGTTTTGTAATCTGTATCTTGCTACAGGCCGTGAAGGGAGTTCGAGGTGCCAGGTCTTTTGGGAAATGGCTGTAATAATGTGGTACAGACGCGGAGTATGCGGAGGGGTACCCAGCAGTAGCAGTAGCAGCAGCAGAAAAAAAAGGTCTGGGAAACCCCTCCACACCTCCAAGGGCTCTTGTGCATGACCTCCCACAGAGTCCCACTCGGAATATGGTCCAGTCCAATATCGTCAACCCCGTGATCGCATCAGCCGGGGTCAAGAGCAGTTACCGGAAGGAGATTAGTCGAATCTGTATGTTTTACCGCCCAGACCGAGTTCTGCGAAGGCGGCCAGTGTAGGGGGTCACGAAAGCGGGATAGGAATTTCTTCTCTGTCAGATGCTGTCACTCAACTACTGGAGCAGCCCTAACCACCACGACCACAACCACAACCACCACCCGCACTCTAGAACCTGGACACCCTGAGACAGAGAAAACTCCTACTCACTCGATAGCTAGGGTGTGATATCCAATTCAACCCCCGAGAGGAATCGTGAAAGGATCCGGTAGAATACACATGTACATGTATCTACCCTTACCACCGAATATCCCGAGTGCCGCCGAGACCCGTTAACTCTTCATCTTGAGTCTCTCCAACTGCCCAAAAAACCATAGTTCTTCCCCGAGGCTCAACTGCTTCGCATATGTATGTAGAAGTGCTGCAACGGTTGATGGTTTCAGCGATATGAACTGTACCTGCAGACCAGTGTGTACAGTACAAGTATTTGCCCCCCCCAAAACCGAACAATAAAATCCTTAAATCCAACCACAGCAGCTCATCCTGGCTAGTTGCCAGCAAATATCACGCCGCATCATGAGCTTTGCCTCCCGTACCATCCCACAGACAAACACAGGAGTTAGAACCGATTATTTGTATACTCATGCTAGAGAAATGCGACAGGATGTTCCTGCTTAGGTTGTTGCGTGTTGCGCTGGCATGAGGTTTCTCAACTCCTTCTAGCTAAATAAACCTCCAATCCCCCAGGCGCATCTACTTATCCATTCCACGTAAACTTGCCTACATACCCACTTTACCCCGCCATTAAAAAAACGCCTCCTCGGTACTATTGTGTCTTTGATTTGACCTACATATAAACGAAACCCCTACCTAAGGACACTTCGTAGTACCTACAGTAGGTACATACAGAACGACGAGAAACACCTCATCTGCGAGGTATATGCAACAATCCTAACTGATCCATCATATAAAAAAATAATCACATAAAATGTGTATCCTGCTTGTCACCACCGCGCACCCAGAATACTCTTTGATACTTCTCTCTAACAGAGATGTATGTTTTTTCCCTTTTTTTTTCTTCCACCTTCCCATCCTAGATTAGAAAGATCATCATGCGTCCACATATCACCTATCCAAGATTCGAAGTTAATCGCGCATGTCACAGCAATACTAATTTCAATTCCCCCTCTCTGATAGGAATTCCTCCACCGTCCTACCGCGCGTGCAGCTTTTTGGGAGGAACCCAACTCACACATCTTGTCGGGTCGAGATCTGGCCCGTCCTGAACGAGGTTTGTCTACGTTTCTGCATCTCCTTCGTTCCCCGCCTGTTCACCCTTCTTTTCAACCGGCATGCCCCTCCAATCATTCATCAGCTAACCCACCCCCCACAGGTACATGGCTTGGCATAACCCGCACCGGCCGTCTCGCAGTGCTTACAAACTACCGCGAACCCACTTCCCTTGCAGCACTGGCCGAGAAGTCCCGGGGTGCTATGGTTACTTCCTTCCTTACCTCTACCACAACTGATTCCTCCACTTCCGAATGGCTGCACTCCCTGCAAGCCACGGGCGACCTATACGGCGTCGGTGGATTCTCTCTTCTTTGCGGGGTCCTCCGTCCTAAGGATATCGCACTCGGGACTCTCCAACCACTTGCTGTGATTTCTAATCGTACGCCGGCCGGAGACGACGGGGTTGAAAACGGTGCAACTTGGATAGCCGGCGAGAAAGGAGAGACATGGGGGCTTAGTAATTCTTTATTCGGGGACCCGTGGCCGAAAGTGAAGAGAGGGGAAGGTATCTTAGCTGAGGTTGTAGATACCGCAGTCAAAGAAGGAAAAAACGAAGAGGAGTTGTTGGAGAGTTTATTTGGCGTGCTGAGTTTTGATACTTTGCCGAAACTGAGCAGGGATAGTGCGTCTTACCACACTCAGATGGAGTCTTTGAAGCATAGCATTTATATTCCGGCTTTTTCTGCATGTCATGAGAGAGTGGATGCACATCCGGCGGATATGACTCCAATCACAGACGAAGACCCAGCAAAGGCTAATATTCAAACTCAATGGTGGCGCGACCGAAAATATGGAACTCAGACTCAGACAACCATACTTGTGGGTCGGGATGGGAGGGTGAAGTACGTAGAGAGGACATTGTTTGATGATCAAGTCAGACCGCTAAAGAAAGAGGAGAGAGATGTTGTAACTGAGTTTATGATTGAGGGTTGGAATGAGTAGAGGTTTGATAACTTGTTTTTACGTACAAGGCTTTTTGCCGGCAGGTTGTGTGCTGCATAATTTCTAGACGCTGTAGCTTTTTCATTGTGTTTTTTTCTTAGTTTTAGGTACATATTACTCTACTCTACATACATAAAAGTTTCCAAGTATTTTCTCAGATCTAGGGTTCTCAGCCGTTTCAACCATAAACAATTGCAAGTAGGTGTGGTCATTTAGAACGCATGATGGCACATGCTGCAGCGAGCAATGGGATGAGATGACCTCTGAGCTCCGGATAAATCATTCGGAATCATTTAATTTATAAATCTTCTCGATATCAATTCCCAACACCCACATAAGAGTATTAAAAATCTCATTAGTAGCTTCACATAATTTATGGTTAGTCCGTAAGTGAAGCTAACTGACCTGGTGCAAGTTTAACTAAATATCTGTACTAGTAGTACTAGTACTAGTAGTTGTACCTACTCTAATAATACGGCTGGATTTGGGTTAGTAACCGAGCCCGGGGGGTTCACAACGTGTGTCCATCAGGTACGGACGCCGGGATTCAATGTGAACCAAATAATCTAGGGGACGCCCATTGCGGGGAGTACGCACGTACTGATGCCGTTGATGGATAGTTAATGTAGGTACACCTACGCAGACCCCTTCGAACCATGGCAAGTGGCTACTTCCACATACTTTACTCTCGTGGAAGTGAAATATTCTTCCGAGAGATCGAAGCGAGCACAGACATACATGTATTCTTCCCAGGGAAACAAGCACGTAGAGTTTCATGGATCAAGTGAGCAAATGAACAGATACATGCTGCGCCTTTTCTGACTCTACCTCTACTTGGAATATGGCTTTTTAGTGGACTCATCCATAAGGGAAGCATTGCTCAACGCCGCTCTTAGAGTAGATCTAGATAAGTATATATATCTCTACACACCTAACGGCTGGAGGAGATCCATCTATTCTTGCAACGCTAGAAACTCGAGTACATAAGACTTGTCGAATCGCGGTCGTTGGTCTCCATAGAGGTACGCACATACTCGATAGGTTTAGGCCATTCATCCCATCTGAAGATAAGAAACTCCATGAACCCCCCAGACTACCGAAGGTGGATATAAAAGTATAGTGCTTCTAAGATGGACAGCTGTTTGACAAGGCGACGGCGAAGATCATAATCACAGGGATACGTTTCAGAGATGCGCATCGAGAAATATTTCGAAAGATTTGAGTTCTTCAGACTGATTCCGCCGGCGACATTTCCAACTACCACATCGCTCAGCAACTCAGCTCGGCATTACCCCACCACAAGCACGGAATCAGTTGCGAACTTAGCAGTACCACATCACATGACTACCATAGGAACACAGCATCGCAAGTTAACTACTATGTCTACAGCAAAAGAAAAGTTCTATGAGTGGGGTTTTTATTACTGGCTAGACCAGTAAAGTAACCGGGAGCCTTCCTGCAGGCGTTCCAAGTTTTGCAAATTTGATTGGCGGCGCTTGCTGGCAGTATTGGGGCAGGACGCCGGGTGCAAATCGACTCAGTTCAGACGTGAAGAATGAGTTAGGGGAAGAAAACACCATTAAGCTAAGCTATTAAGTTCCAGTTCCAGACTGTGCAGGCGAACTCTCCTGACTAGAAGATTCAGCGTTCCAAGTTTTCATGATATATCTACTCGTCCCCGCAATCGATAGTCATATATCCATCTTCAATCCCTAGCTCACTATATCGATATGTCAGAGATTGTGGGAACTCTTGCGAGTATTGCAGCACTCATAGAGGTTGTTGTGGATTGTTGTAGGATTTTAGGTGGGACATGGATCAGCTCAAAAAAAGGACCAAAAATCGGAGACGAGTTGCGCATACTCGAAAAGGTGCTTGCCGAGCTGATGAGTGTCGTCAAAAACGTGGGCGCCAACATATCATCACAAACGCTGGATCTTGTTAAAAGTTGCATCAAAGACTGTATGGACGAGATAACAAAATTCCGGGACAAGATGGACCCGAAATCAAAGGAAAAGGGTATAAATATCCTGAGCTATCTACAAAGACAGCAAACGGAGAAAACGGCCCTGGAGTTTTTTACTCGGATAGAGAGGCGTAAGACCACTCTTACACTTCTCTTGGCGGTGAGCCAACTGGCGTAAGTTGATCCCCACCCCAACGCGTTAGGCATATATACTAAGTTAATTTTTTTTTTCTTCGACAGCACTTCTCTTGCGATTGCGTCGAATCAAACTCAGCCGTACCCGGTGAAATGTGCAAATGAACCGTCAACACAGACGGAATTGGATGATGTAGTCGAAGTTGATAGACGTTCTATTCGGAGTGCCACAGAAGATACTCCTCGCCATCCATCAAAAAAATATTCATTCAATCCCAGAGCAGGTAAAAGCGTTCGCTCCAAGCAGCATTACATGCATTGGCTGATATTTTGCTTGTGTCATATCGAAAGTGTATTCCAAGGTAATATTCCTAATCGAAGGAGATCGCTACGCGGTGAAAGACCAAGAGAAGATCGGCACTCTTGCCGATACGCACCATTGTCGTGATAAAGAGCGCACAGATAACTTGTTTTCTCCCAAGGCGTGGGGTAATTTCATATCATCAGTAGTAATAACATTGTAAGTAACTCCCCTTTAAGCACTGCGCTTCATAGAGAATTTCATAGGCTTACACTGCAAAGAAATATCAAGACAATCTACAGCCCTACGACCAGGTGACAACTTCGCAGTATCTACGATATGGTCTTTGATGTTCCAAGAGGATATACATTTTGCAGTTGAGCAGACGCACACTGGTGTATAACTTTCCTTCTGAAATTTCCTTACCTTTACATTCGCCACACCTTTCTTTTCTCTCACTCTCTTTACGTTGTTCAAACTCTCCTTTGTCCCTTAGGTATTCATATATATAAATATGTTTTTCCTTTCAAAATCTTCCAGCAATTTAGACTATCCTCCAAACCGCATTGATTCGTAGTAATTCTTCTATTGTAAAAGCCTTGACCTTACTGCAAGAAGCACAAATATCACTTTTGCAGGATATGTCTTTCCGATATGTACAGTCATTCTAGATACCATGTTCTTGATCTGTAGAAGACATCAGCCAGACTGGAGATAGCGTGTAAAAACCTTCTCTTGAGAAACAAGGCCTATATTCAACGGTATAAGTATTTCCTCATGTAATGGGAGACCGGGGCCGGATGAGGGTACCCGATTATCAGAGACAAATTTTGGATTTTCAATGTAATCATAATAAATCGACGTCCTCAAATTCACTATATCAAGTATCTGTAAATCGAGATGTGCTTTCCAGCTCCACATATGCACCAAGAGCTTAAATCATTGCTTACCTTGCATAAACAATTACATACCCACCCCATTACATTGTCTCCCTGCCTATTACCATAGCCGTAAGGCTGCATGCAATGAATGAATTAAAAAAAAGAAAAAACTGTCGCCCTGCCTGACCCATAGATCGTGTCTTCCCCATGTGGCCGCTACCACGCGACTCGAGCCACCACAGACAACTCTCTGACCAAGGCTGCATCTACACTCAGAACAGCAGCTTCATCCAAACTCACCACCACAGGGCCAGCCCCAAAGAACGCAGTACATGTCACCAAATTCAGGCAGCCAACATGCCGCTGAACTGACACAGACACAACTCTCAACACCATGCATGTGCGCATCACGCCCTATCACTCGGTTCTGTCAAAAAAAGAAGAAAAACACGGCTTCCAGGTACTACCAGCTTTGTGCCCGTGCATCTGCATGAATAACTATCGCTGTTAACATGCTACTATTGGGTTCTGCCCTGTCGTTGTGGTTGGCGCGAGAATTTTGGTGAGGTTGGCGTCGGCGGCTCGTACGAATATTCGGCGTACCTACTTGGCGGCCATGTCACAATCACATGATATCACTCGCTGGCGTCCCCCCCACCACGCCTCCCGCTCAGGAGGTGATGAGTGGTAGACCGCACGGTCCTGCGCGCCCCTTGCTTCCTTCCTTCCGTATGGCCGTGGATATATATGAGGCGGTTGTAGCGGAGTTGGGAAATGGAGTGGGGTGTTTGCTTTGCAGGTGGTGGTGGGCACATTGTCACAAGCAAACTGGCGGACTGCAACCTGAAGTGTATGGGAGATGAAAGTTCGCCGTATCCATCGTTTAGTCTACCGGCCCGGTCGGACCATCCACATACATACATGCCAGTCCCGACCCCCTCAAGCCGCCGGGGAAGATGCGCCAAGCCGCATCGTTTCTCCTCCTTCTAAGAACGAACTCCATCCACCCACGCCCCGGACGGTACCCATGAAGCCAAAAACCACACCATATTATATACCCCGAGATACATGATCGAAAATTACAATCTACGCAGCCGCTCCGGGCCCCTCCATCTGCCGATCGACGGGTAAAGGAGATCTAAAAAGCTTAGGGCCGGTCGGGAGCATATTAACGAGACCTTCCTTGCCCCTTGCACCGGCCGTGCAAGGGCCCGGGCTATAGCTATAGCTACTCGTAGTTTTTTGACGTTTCCGGACGCGACTACTATTGCATGCCATACAAAAAATAGCCTTGGCGATTTTTCTCTGTGTATGCAATAGCAGTTGCGTCCGGAAACGCTATGAAATTACGAGTATATGTTATATTATATTGATATGTCCCGTCAACCCGTTTATCGACAGCTCGGCTGTATCAGAGCGATTTTTGATATATGTACTCTGCAGGATCAGCTATATAAATGCTCCCGGATGGAGACTCCGGAGATGGGAATGTCTATAAATGGCTCTTATAGTGCTGTTTCCATATATCCATATATATATGCTTTGATAATATGAGTTCGATCAAAAGAAAAGACGAGATAAAGCTATGACCATCCATGGAGATGGCGCAAACAGGATCTACCCGCTAGCTATTCTGTCTTAGGATTTGGAGACACACACAAAAAAAAGAATATAATCTAGACCGCTGACTGGCCAAAGGAGCCACATCTCTTTGATCCGAGGGTTTTGGCTCTCTCGGATCTGATAAGATTACAACTTCCATCGATCCCTCAAAATCTGCTGATTCCTCACTGAAGGTACCTACATATTATATTACAGGACCAAGACAAGACATCTTCTTTTATATATGCCAGGATGCTCGGGAGATTGACATATACATATCATCTCTCTTCCGGGCTAGTGAGGTCCCCCTTCAATCAATATCATTGGTTCTCTCTCTTAATTCGGCATATATAAACAAAGCTTTATTCGTCATGTTACGTATATACAGATTCAATTAATTCATATCATCATCATAAGCAATTGCTCCCATACCCCCATACCTCCATACCCCCATATCCCCCATATCCCCATACCCCATATCCCAATCATTAACCAAATCCTCGTCCTCGTCCTCATCTGCGTTCCGCGGATCTATCTGCGGACTAGGAAATGAGCGCAGAAAATCGTTTCTTAAGCCGTCCACGGCGGTCATATATTGCCGGTTCCAGAACAGCCATATTTGTCTACTACCACCAGCGGCAGCAGCATCCACTCCACCCCGTCGATCACCCATTCCAGCCACAGTTTCCTCAGCGATGTAGAGCAATCAATGCTCCACACCCTTCACCCTATACATGCACGATCGCAGACCGTCTCCCAAGTCTAAACCGGTCCCTTAATTTCGACGACGCCTTCTGCCCACTCGTGATCCTGCAATTGAAAAAAAAAAAAATTCAGGATTAATAACCATCCCCAGGAAACATGAAACTCGCAGGGGTTGGATGGGGTTGCTCACGCTGCCTCGGTCTTTGATCTTCGGATTGTACTACTGCTGCTGCTCGACGGTAGAGACGACGGCAGAGACGTTGAGGACGCTGAAGCCGGGAGGGGCGGCAGCGGCCGGTTTGGCGGCGGGCCGGGGGAGGGCGGGAGACGCCGCCAGGGTCGGGTGGTGGTGATGGGGTGTTCTGGATGAATTGTTAGTATTGAAGGAGTGGTAGAGTAGTAGTAGAGTGCTAGTAGTACTAGTAGTGTTATAATTATGCATGGGGCGTACACATACCGGGATTCATGGCGACGTGGAGATCAAACCGGCGTTGGCGGGAGGACCGCTCGGTTACGGGGAAGATTAATGTGATGTCCACTGGTGGTTGGAAATGTTTGTTAGTGGTGAAATCCGAATGAGAGTAGAATGGGAGAACTGACTCTCGAGCTCTTCAGATACTTTTTCAAACTCAAACTCAATCTCGGTGAGCCAGTTGTCGACACAGTCGGGTTTTCGGAGGGCTGTTCGGTAGTTTATTTCTTTGGTGTTATCTATGATTGATGGCATGATGATATGAACTCGTGGGGGTAGTTTGGTGGGTGTGGATGTTTGGTTGGGGAGAAATATGGCGGTGGTGTTATATTCGTTATTTTTTATGTAGTTGTGTGTGGTTTATGGCGTAGGCACTTCTTATATCAAGACGGGATATCAATGGAGAGAAGAAAAGTCAAACAAACACATTTATATATACTCCGTACTCTCACACACACACACATATATATATATAACCTATCCACCACGAACCAAACGCTGTGTATGCAGTACACATCCCATCCTGCCCCATCTCATCCCATACGTACATACAATCGGTACTGTACAGCCTCCTCCTTCAGACACCCCGAAAAAAATGTTAATTTATGGGTACTTCCAGCTCCACCCGACCCTCCCTGGGTACAGGTATCATGACAACCCTTCCTCATATCGTCAGTAGGTGCCTAGGCATCTAGTTGGAGTACTAGAAACCGAAACGTGCAGCCATGATCCCGACTCCCCTTCCTTTGAATTCCAGAAAGTCTCGAAAGCTGGGATGATGGGAGCACGCTTTGCCGGATGGGGAATGATCGGAGGTAAATAAGCACCGGCGGGTTTGGTACTGTATACACCCCCCCCTCCCCATATAGAGATACCTAGGTAGAGAGTAGAGTACCCCGGCCGGCCATACTAGATAGAGAGCAGAGTATTCGTAGTACAATACGAGTAGGTAGTAGACCAGGCCTAGGATGAGCAGCTAGCTACCAGCCTTGCATGAAATTTGGCGGCGCTAGCCATTTTTGCACTCAACTGTGCCACACGTTCTAAGCCCGATGTGTCGGCCATCATCGTCTAGAAAGTAGAAACCTGGGAATAGGGGGGGGGGCCGGCGACGATTGGTCTCGTTCTCGCGCGGGAGGTCTAACTGCTTTGTATGCTGAGGTTTGTAACCGTTTGTTTCGGGCCGTTTCACTATTGAGATGACGATAATTGGGGGGGTTTGGTGGGTATTTCAAATATTAGTGCACTTACTTGCAGTTAGATCTGCGCGCGGTCCCGGTGTTTGAAGGGAAAGGAATAATGTTAGAATGTTAGAATACTAGTAGGTATATGGAAGATTTGTATATTGTAGGTACATACAGTTGTATATTACCTAGATTACACAGAGTGAGTGTGGGCTCAACTCTCGAGTGACACAGCCCACAGCCCATCCACCCACGTCCCGGTACCAGAACCGATATTCCGTCATTTTGTTTTCCGATGTCCCTTGGCCTTAGTCTGAGTCCAAGACAGTGTAAACAGACGGGCGGGCGCATGACGGAATGGCGATATCGCCAGTCCGCCGACCTCAAAACTTAACTTAGCTTAATTGGTGTAACGGAACGCATGTCGTATCGTTGTTCAACACATACACACGCGTCCATATAAGGGCATATACGCAAATACTCTCACTCACACTTGCACTTGTAGTTGCACTTGCACTCTCACTTGCGCTCTCTCACTCGCTACGGCCACTGCAGCTAGCTGAGTCCGACCCGAAACCAGACCCGCCCCCCCCCCCCCACCCCACAAAAGACAAACAACCGACCTCAGCGTTCTTCCTGCGTGCGGAGCTGAGCGCTGACTGAACTGATCTCAGATCCATCCGTCCATCCATATCCATCCATCCTCCAATTTGGAATCTCTGCGTTCCCCTCCCCCCCCGTATTCGCAGGCATACCCATCTATGTAGAAGCACTCTATGGAAACACGTTTTGTACCCAGGGTAAGCACTCTACTGCTGCAGATCACTCACTGGTCCCGAAATAGCTACCACCACAGCATAGCAGTCCGTTATATATCCGTTGCCAAGCACCAGACTCAGACCAGGCCAGCCCTACCAGCTTGCCTTCCTCTGACGCCCCCCCCCCCCCCCTGGTCCAGCTCTCTGGACCGTTTCTGGCAGCGGCCGCTGTCTACTACAGTGACGTGACAGTATCTATTCCACGTTTTTTCTTTCTTTCTCTGCCTACTCCGTTGTTTTGTAATTTGTAATTTGTAGTGCCAGCCCAGGGCTTGGCGGGGGCCTGGTGTTTACATGCACGGTTCCTGGCGCTTGTGTGCATGCGGACATAACCCTGGCCCTACTCTAAGGGCGAGAGGGTGGGCGAGTGATTTGTGGTGAGGATAATAGAGTAGGAGGACGCCGAAAGTGATTGTCATGATAATTGCAGTTCAGCGGCAGGTAGTATAGAAATATCCTCTAGATTGACTACTGGATAATATCGAAATCGATAACCTGCCACTATATCGTCGAATGAGTGTTATTTACGGACAGTAGTCGGAGATCAAGATCTCGCGCGTCCATCACGGCATCAACGCTTGCTAATTAATTCTCGCAATAAACGCTTTTTTGCCTGCTTCAGACATCAAGATATAATATACTCGTGGGATTAAAAAAAAAAAACTGTTCCGCATACCGCATCAGGGCACTGTGTCGATCATGATACGATACTCACCTCCAACCACCACCATCACCGGCATCTTGCATGAGTTCATCAACATCAAATTAAAAAACCACATTAAACAAACACTTCTAAAGCCGAGTGATTATTATAGAAAATAACTCTAATTAATGTACAGACATGCGAATGGTATCGTTTGCCTCAACACTACTCCGAATCGCTATCAACGATCACCGGCCCCCTCCTAGCCCTGCTAGCACTAGGCCGCGGCGCTTCCTCTTCTTCATCATCATCATCTTCACCAGCATCAACCATGTCCACATCACGTCCCTTCGGCGAAGTAGTCCCGCCATCCGAATCGCCGTTCTCCTCTTCCTCCGCCGACGCTGTCTCATCCCCAGGTACCACAGGCGTCGCATCCCTCGAGATCACACCCCTGTCCTCCTCATCCTCCTCATCAAGCTCTTCAGTAGCATCACTCTCCTCCACCACCTTCTTCTTCTTCTTCTTCTTCTCCGGGCTCCCACCCCCCACCTTCTTCCTTTTCCTCGTCCCCCCCGTCCCCATCGGCGCCACAAGCCTCGGAAACAACTCCGCCGACGCTCCACCACCCGTCTCCAACCGCGCCGGCCCACCCTCCCGCTGCGCCTTCTCGCGCAGCAAAAACGCGATCTCCTGCTCGGGATCCAGCTCGTCGTCCGAATCATGCACATATAGCGTGCTCTTGATGGCCGCGCGCTTCTCCTTCTCCTTCTGCAGCCGCGCCGCCAGCCGCTCTTCCGCGGCCGCGAGCGCATCAAGGTCCATCGCCGACTCTTCATCGACAGGGTCGCGGCGGCGGCGTCGTGGCTTGGTGGGCTTCTTGCGTGGCTCGAGCGGCTGCGTCTCTGTGGGGCCGCCGGGGACGAATTCGTTTTCTTCGTCGTTTTCGTTTTCGTCGGGCTCAGAGTCGGAGGTGGGGAGGCGGGGGCGGGCTTTGCGCTTGATGAGGTCCTCGGCGGCGATGCCGTCGTCGAGGACAAGGGGGTCGTTGGTGTACTTTTTGAGTAGGTCGAAGGACTCTTTGAGGTTTTCGGAGGTGAGGGTGGAGGGGATGACCCACGGTGTTTCTGGGCTCTCGTCGTCGACGCCGAGTCGTTCGAGCCCGAGGATGGTCATGAGGAGGCGGAGTTTTGCATCTTTGAAGAGTGCGGTCTTACGCTCTTCGGTGTCGGGTGTTATGGCTGGAGATAGTTAGTTTTAGAGTAATGTAGATTTTTTGTGGCATGACCGTGACTTACTGATGTGTGGCGGTTTGGGTGCTTCACTCTCAATGACCTCTGCGCCGGCATCTGCGGCCGCCTCTGCTTCAAGAATTCTGCGGGCTGCGTCTTCGGCCTCCCAGGCCTTGCGCTCGCTGATGGCCTTGTTGAGCACATCCTTAAGCCAGTCCACCGCATCGCCTTTATTGTCGTCAACCAGCGCGCCAACGGCGACACCAATCTGCTCATTCCTCGGTAGCCCAGGAATATGCAACTCCGCCGCCGGCCTACCGCACGTCAGTGTCAAGGCCCAGCAATTAGTAGAATCCCGGGGGATACAAACCTAGGAACCCTGACTCTAATCTCCTTATCATAGCCATGCGTCAAGTAATGCATCGTGCTATTCAGCTTTGTGAACAGCAACTCTACATACATCTCCGGCCTGCTCTCTAGCTTCTTGAACAGCTTCCTCAGATAGTACTTCACAAATTGGTCCATCTCCTTCCTCGCTGGGTGTCCCTGCGGCAGCCCGTCCGGGTCCTGCATAATGCGATAAAACTGCTCCACGATATCAATCCTAAACAGCAGCACCTCCTCCTGCCGCTTCACAAAGATCCTGTGGAAGAATGTGATGGCCCGCTTCACCTGCGCGTACGACAGCTCCTTGTAGTTGTCCAGGAAGGCTAGGAATGTGCTGACGCAGCTCTGCTGCAGCAGCTTGCCCTCGAATTTTGTAAAGTCGAAGGAGCGCTCGCGCATCGTGTTGCGCGACTGCAGGGCGAGCTCCTCGTCGTCCTCCTCGTTGTTGTCGTCGTCGGCGGGCATGTCGATTCCGTCCTGTTGCTGTCGCTTCTTTTTCGCCTTTTGCTGCCGCTTGGAGCGGACGAAGAGGTGCTCGTGCTGCTTTGAGTAGCGTTCGAGCATCTTGAGGTGCACGTGGACCATCTCCGTGCAGTCATCCAGCCAGCTGAACGGCTGCTTGGTGTAGGAGCGCAGGATGCCAATGATAAGATCGAGCGTGGTCTCTTCGTAGAACAGCCGGTTCTGGATGTTCTCCGCGATCTCTTGATCTTCCTCCAGCGGTGATGCTGTCATGTCTTGCACGGTGAGCAGGATCTGCGTGAAGCATCGCATCCCCGACTGGAGCTCGAGCCATGACTTGGACTCATACCACTCTGTCATCCGCCGGTTCAGCGTGATCAGCATCTCCTGGTTCAGCACCGAGGCCACAAGAGAGAACGAATCATCCACCACCGCCGCATCCGCGGTAGGCTGCTGCTGCTGTAGCTTCGCGACCGCCCTTCGGCGTGCCCGTTCCGCTTTGAGGAACCAAGCGACCAGGTAGAAGAACTGGCGCTGGTTGGTATTGAGAAGTCTTTCCGCATCGCGGTCAATAGCGCGGCGGACATGGCTAAACAATGGGTTGAAACCGGCGTCGAGAAAGTCCTCTACAAAGGTTCGCATCTGCGGCTTTGAGGCGCCCTCAAGAGTGACGACCAGGTCAAATTCTGTCTTGTGCCCAACACCCTTGACGTCGCTGCCCTTGGGCTTCTTCCACTTCTTGCTGGAGTCCATCTTTTTCTGCGCTGTGTCTTTTCCCAGTAGCGCATCCTGACCAGAGACGAATGCACGCCGCCCATCATCTTTCTCCATCCAAACCGTCGTGCCAAAGCGGTTATGCCTTGTACTCCTGCTCCTCGCCGCAGCCCTCTTCATCTCGTCTTCTCTCTTGAGCAAGTCCGTCAGACTCCCCGCCTTCTTATTTCTCTCCTCCTCTTCCGTCCTGAACAGCTGCTCAATATCCACGCTCTTGAGCAGGTGATACACAGCCTCCATAACGACCACATCCTGCGTGACAAACTCGCCGCCCATGTTACTCGCAATCGCAAGCAGCAGATGCATGACATTCTGGTCGTTGAACGCCTCGATGGTTGCGCAGCGGTTGATATCCTCGCCGGTGTCCGACTCGTTGGGGTTGGGGTGCTCGATCATGGCAATGTTGCGGAAAAAGTAGAGGACTAGCCGGATGATGCCTTCATCCCGCTCGGTGCGCTCTGTGGCGGGGATGGCGACGGACGGAAGGGCTACGCGCGCGATTGAGGAGAGGACCTTGCGCGACGGGTGCCGCAGGATTGTGGATTTATAGGAGGCTTGCGCGTAAATGAGGACGGGCTGGTGACGGTGGTGATTCTGCGTCATCTCCGAGAGCGACTTCTCGAATGGCCATGTGAGCGGGACGAGGATCTCGACTGTGAATCATTAATATGTTTTGTATCAACCAATGGCCCAGTGCGGAAGTGCCGGGGGGAGTTATGGGAGATAGGCTTACCGCAAGCGAGTGCTAATCTGTGTTTGGCCTTATTCTCTGTGTCCTTTTCTTTCCAGGCCGCGAGAATCTCGACTAGATCTCCATTCACTAGGTTCGCCTCCGCCATGCATCGAGCAACCTATATATTCCCCATTAGCAGCTTTCCTCATCCTCTCCTAACCTCTTCTCTCACTTTCGGGGCTGCCTCCTACATCATAGCGATTAAGCTTCTCGTCGTAGAGCCGTAGCCATCTCCGTAGATCCTTCAGACAGGCCAATGCGTCGTCTCCCAAGTCGTATCCCGTAGGTGTAACTCCTCCGAGCTATATATCTCCATATTTCCCAGGTCAGAGTTTATGTTTCCTGCGGATTACCGGGGGAGTAATGGATGGGGGTGGGTTGTTTTACCGCCGAAACTAGAGAAAGGATGTGCGCTCTCTGTATGATAGAAACAACAACATGTTAGCTAGCTACCCCCAATACCATTCTGGATACCACAAAGACGCACAATCAGAAGATCCACAGTCTCTGGAGCTGCGGCAAAGGCCTGAGCGTCGTTCTCGCTGTCAGACTCCATTATCGCAAGCCGTCGCGCCGCCGGAGAATTTGGGCAGCTGGGGGTAGTATTAAGAATTAAAGAAGTATAAAGCTATAAGGTCTTGATATGAGAGGGGCGTTAATCGGGGTTGAGGTTTTTTTTTGAGGTTTTCCGTTGTGGTAACGCGTTCAAGCGCGTCGCGTAAATTGATCTTGGCAATGTGGCCTGTGCATGCAGGGTCTTGGTCTTGGAGTCTCGAATACCGGTGTCAGATATATGCTATCACTGGCCCGGGCATCTGCTACATGTAGTAGATGGTATATAGATGGGTCTTGTTTGGTAGAATCTATTTGTTCACCAGATTTAGGTACGCATAACTCCCCGCTCCCCGAACGGGGCTGTTGAAAAAAGCCAATCCAACAGGAGGCGGTTCAGATGAGCGAGTGAGATCACATGAAGGAGCAGAAGGTAAAGCTCCCTGGTATCGCAGTAAACTCACTCCAAAGTGAAAGTGACCAAAGTCGGAGAATACTTTTCCGAGCATGATGCGCTCGATCCATCTCTCCTCCACGATGACCCCCCCAATCAACACACACACAGGTAAATAATAATATATACAAGAGGCATGAAAAAGATACGAAAAAAGAAAGGCACAAAAAAAAAAAAAAAAAAAAGAAACCCGATATCCAAAACAGCAAAAAGGAGGAAACTACTAGCTACAACCCCTTTTATACCCAGTCACACAGTCTCTCAACCAAGCCTGGGAGGTGGTTCGAACGAACGACCTCGGCCCCTCTGGGCGACACGATAGCAATTAGGCTACCGCGGCAGATGGTATGGTATTTTTCCCAACGCTCTTAGAGGTGCCGGGAGAGCTAGTCTTATCCCACAGACAGAAATCCTCCCGGCGGAACAGTGGGAGGACTGGGCGCCACGAGCCTACGGGAGGCAAGCCACTGCGCGGAATCCATCATCAGCTTCTTTCAAAACGTCGTTGACTCGGTCATGGGCAATCACTCGCACACCAAAGACAGAGCCCTCGAGGTCGGAATTGACTTTAACACCAGCGGATATATAAGTAGACTCACCACAGACGCCAGCAATAAAGAGCGGAATTCGTATTTACACAAGTAGTAACTAACATGTCTGACATGACTGACTCGGGTCTGCCAGCGATTGATATCTCCTCCAATACACACACACACACATCCACGCCTCCCCACCTCCACTCTCCACTACATCCCTCACCATGCACACCACCCCCAAACCAACAAAATAGCAGCTCAACCAACGATCATAAATTAAAGAATGAATAAAAGACCAAAGCAAAAAAAAAAAAAAAAAAAAAAGCGTCAAAAAATCAAAAAATCAAAACACCAAACCACCCAATCCATTTTTTTTTTCTTTCCTCAAAACAATCGTACCATCACCACACAATCATTTCATACAATCAACCATAAAAAAACCCACAGAGGGAACGAAAAAAAAAAGAGAGAAAAAAAAGATATTTCTACACCCTAATGCTGACTCCACTCAATCGTATTCAAGTCCACCCCCTCCTGCACCAGCTCCCACAACGGGCTCAGCTCCCTCAAGAACGTGACGCGCTCCTTGACGGCCTTGAGCACATAGTCGATCTCCTGCTCCGTCGTGAACCTGCCGATTCCGAAGCGGATACTGCTGTGCGCGCTCTCGTCGCTGGAGCCAAGCGCGCGGAGGACGTACGAGGGCTCGAGCGACGCAGAGGTGCAGGCGGAGCCGGAGGAGAGCGCAATGTCCTTGAGCGCCATGAGAAGCGACTCGCCTTCGACGTAGGCGAAGGAGATGTTGACGCAGCCGGGGTAGCGCGCGCTGGGGTCGCCGTTGAGCGTTGTGTGCTCCATTGCGAGGAGGCCGTCTGAGAGGCGCTTGGAGAGGGCTGAGATGCGCTTGTGGTCGTACTAGAGAAAATGTCAATATGTTGTCACTACAGTGGTCGGGGAGAGAGATATTACCTCGAGTTCCTCATAAGCAATACGGCAGGCCTCACCGAACCCAATGACGAGGGGTGGCGCAAGAGTTCCACTTCGGAGACCACGCTCCTGTCCACCTCCCGAGATCAAGGGCTCGATTCTGACCCTTGGTCGTCTCCTGACGTAGCAGGCGCCAATTCCCTTCGGTCCGTACACCTTGTGCCCAGAGATGGACATCAGGTCAATCTGCATCTTGTTGACGTCCATCGGGATCTTCCCCACAGCCTGCGCTCCATCCGTGTGGAAAAAGACCTTCTTTGACCTACACAGCTTCCCAATCCCCTCCATCGGCTGGATGACCCCAATCTCGTTGTTGACCGCCATGATAGACACCAACGCCGTATCCGGGCGAATAGCCGCTTCCAGCTCCTTCAGATCAATCAACCCATTCTCCTGCACCGGGAGATACGTAATCTCGAAGCCCTCGCTCTCCAAGTGGCGGCACGAGTCGAGCACGCACTTGTGCTCCGTCTGGCTGGTGATGATGTGCTTCTTCTTGCTCTTGTAGAAGCGGGCGACGCCCTTGATGCTCATGTTGTTTGACTCGGTGGCGCCAGAGGTGAAGATGATCTCCTTTGGGTCCGCGCCGATGAGGCGCGCAATGTTGGCGCGGGCCTCCTCGGTGGCCTTCTCGGTCTCCCAGCCGTAGGCGTGGGTGCGCGAGTGCGGGTTGCCGTAGAGGCCGGTGAAGAAGGGGAGCATGGCATCGAGGACGCGGGGGTCGGTGGGGGTGGTGGCCTGCATGTCAAGATAGATGGGGCGGGTGCCTTCGTCCATTATTGTGGCTTGCTTGAGGATCCCTGGTTGGTATCGCACCAGAGTTAGCCAATTACAAAAATCCAATGCCAGGTGAGGTGGGAGGGAGGAGAAGGAGGTGCGAAAAATCGAAAATAGAGACGGAATAGTTACCTGCAGAAGGCGACATCATGGCATCGGCAGTCAATCCGTTCCCAATTGACATTTCCGACGGCTGCATCCCGCCCGTCTTGTTGACAAAGTCCTGGGTGTCAATCGCCCTGTTCTGCACATCGATATTGACAGCGGCATTGGCAGCGGCATTCTTCTTTCCTGATGACGAGACATAGCATCTCGCCTGGCTCTGGAGCCTAGGGAGCAGCGTACGGGCCAGCGGCGATGACCTCGAGCGTGCAGCAGCAGCAGCGGCGGCGGCGAGGTTTGTGGCGCGAGACAGCGAAGGGAGCAGCACCCTTGTGGGCACCGGCGACATGGCTACTGTAGTAGATTTGAGTAGATAGTACTATAGATGGGCTGGAGATATGTATGCAGGTCTTATCAGATTGAGGGTAATATATATCTGACTGAGTGGGCTGATGTTTTTTTTTTTCTTCCTGGGGTGAGAGTTGCGAGTGATATGAGTGATAGATGAAATGAGATGGGATGTGGGCGGGGGCCAAGCTGCGTTGATATTCGCTGCCGCCCCTCATGTGGCTTGGCAGGCGTGTGGGAGAGGCGCAGTCAGGCTATCGGCGGTTCTTCTTGGTAAGCAAGCTGGTGAATTCTAGAGCAGGTCCCCGATTTGCCGAGGGGAGAGACGTCAATATCACAGGCATTGCTGGAATATTCACGAGAGCGAAAGATGTGATATTTCTGAGGTTCTAAGGCCGACATGCGCTGCGTGATAACATTAGTTTTTTATTTTTTATTTTTTATTTTTTATTTTTTATTTTTTCCCCTCTGCCAACTTTTAACGTCGGCACAATCATTGCCCCTAGATGCTTGTAGCCGTGGTGGCTGAACGCCCCCCTCGCTGTGGCCCCTGCGCGACACAACCCGCGCTCTGCTTGCATCATCTATCGTGATAAACAGCCTCAGCCTCAGGCAGAGACCTCGAGAGTCTGGACGACAGCTTCAGACAATTGTACTTCTACAGGGCAATGCCTGGAGTTCACGATGTAGCACGTTGATCATGCACTGTATATTGATGACCATGCACCTACATACATGTAGCTTACCTATTCTCTGATAAGGAAGAGCAACATCTTGAGTCAACCACGCCCTGGAATATGTCCTATTCCCGCCGTATATCCGATCCTCAAGCGGAATTACAATTACAGAACATTATGATATCGTCCGTGCCCGGCCATGGCCAGGGGAGAGAGGGGAAAAGAAAAAAAACCCTTGTATCCGGATACGATCGCATATTCCCTCATGACGTAAATACAAAGTATGGGGAAAGATACACCGAGAGCTGCCCTTGGGGTATAAATCCAACCACAATCCCTCTCTGGATTCATCAACCCAATTCTCCAATCTTGAAACTACAGTGGATACCCCCAATTATATATCCATCAATTTCATCAAAAATGACTCGCATTCTACTTACCGGTAAGTTCTACCAGCTCAATTCTCAAACAGCTACTCCAATGCTCTACGGAAACCCATACTGACGATTCTTGCTCACCAGGTGCCTCTGGCTTCATTGCCTGTAAGTTCCTCTCCACCACCACCCGGGGCCAACTCCACACCTGAGAGATGGCCATCAAATAACTGACACCCCCCTCCCAGCGCACATTCTCGAGAAGCTCCTCTCCCGCGGCTACTCCGTCCGCTTCACTGTCCGCAGCAAAGACAAAGCGCAAAAGCTGCTCGCCGCGCACTCCTCGCACGCCGACAAACTCGACTACGTCCTCGTCCCCGACATTGTCGTTCCCGGCGCCTTCGACGCAGCCGTGCAGTCCGACCCGCCCTTCGACGGGATCCTGCACACCGCCTCCCCGTTCCACTTCAACGTCACCAACCCGCAGAAGCAGCTCATGGAGCCCGCCATCCAGGGCACCGTCGGCATCCTGCAGGCCGCGCAAAAGTACGCCCCCAGCGTCAAGCGCATCGTCATCACTTCATCGTTCGCCGCGATATTTGACGCCGCGCAGGGAAACTACCCCGAAAAGACGTACACGGAGGCCGACTGGAACCCAATCACGTGGGAGCTTGGCTGCGAGAATGCGATGAATGGGTATCGCGCGAGTAAGAAGCTGGCGGAGAAGGCGGCGTGGGAGTTTGTGGAGAGGGAGAAGCCTGGTTTTGAGATTGTGACGATTAATCCGCCGATGGTGTTTGGGCCGCCGAAGCCGTATATTTCGAGCTTGGAGAACCTGAATACTAGTAATGAGGTATGGGCCCCCCCCCCCCCCCTTTCTTTATTTTTGAGGAGGGAGTAGGGAGAAAGAGAATCCGGCGGTGAAGTAAAGGGCTAACGAACGGATTCAGCGCACACTGAACTTTATCCGCGGTAAATGCAAGCAGGGACTCCCCCACAGCGGTGTCTTCCTCTGGACCGACGTTAGAGTAAGCCCTCCCCCATCTCCCCACAAAACACCCCCCAACCCCAAGCCCATCCACACGCTAACCCCCGCAACAGGAAGTAGCAGAAGCGCACATCCTCGCCCTCGAAAAACCCGACGCCGCCAACAAGCGTTTCCTGATCTCATCAGACAAGTATTTCTCCAACCAGATGATTGCAGACATCATCAAGAAGGACTTCCCCGAGTATGCCGACCAGCTTCCGGAGGTGCGGGAGCCGAACGATGGCCTGCCCGAGGGCGGATGCTATAAGGCGGATAACAGCAGGAGTACGGAGATTCTGGGGCTGAGTTATAGGTCGTTGGAGGAGAGTGTTAAGGACCTTGTTGTCGCACTGAAGGAGATGGGGCTGTAGGTGGTGGTGGTGGCGGGGGTTGGGTTAGGAACTGAGGTTGCTTTGTTTTATGGGGGTATATAGCTTATAGAATAAACTATATATATTATCTCATCATTGCACATAAATGCTAGCTAAAATTGTTTGACAGATAAAAAGAGGAAAGAAAATAATATTCTGGACAGTATGTGTGTACCTACATGTAGTAGAGACCTCGCTGCATACATGTAGGTACTTAGTCTAGAGTAGACAAAAAAAAAACGCTATATATCGGAAAAAGAGAATAAAAAGCAAAAAAAAATCAATAACGAGTTTAGACTAATGATCCAGGGGCGAGTGATTGCACATGATTGTCACAACACAACATTCGCACTAGCTAGGTGAAACTTTTCTTACAAACAGCCAAGAAAAGAAAAGAAAAACCGCTTGAAACGGAACCAAGAACCTGGATATGCGCGTGCATAACTCAAGATCGCACGCGGCACAGCCAGCCCTTTCCATCATACCTATCACCGCCCAGCCCTGTATAAACTACAAACCAGCCCCCGCTTGCATCGTGCGCCCAGTTTGCTGGTCTTTTTTCAAATCATCGATCGCGGCGATATCCAGCACAATTACTGCATACAGTGTTGCATCATAAGACATCACTCGGGCACCAAGACGCCGCTTTTGACCGCGCGCGGCCTACGTATTCCTTGGCCCCCGTTTATCGTATATTGCAAACGGTAAAAACGGGTGCTCCCGTCCATGACGGTCCATCTACTGGGGGATCGGTATATGGTGCTCAGATCGAATGGAGATATCCGTAGCCGGCTCGAGCCTATCTCACAGGCCGATCGAAGTCACTGTACAGTTAAACAGTGGCAGCGTCGATATCTAGTAAGCCGAAGTTGTGCTTTTACGTCTATATATGTGCTTTTTACAGTTAGAATACCAATTAAAGTACGTCGCTACGATGATCTAGTTATATGAGCATGATACAATCTTTAAGGGGGGATAGTGCACCTCAAGCTACAATGCCTCACTCCTCGCACTAGATTGGATACATGTAGGCAGGCCCGAATTAAAGCTAGAACACCATCAAACCAACGTACGCTCTCGAGATCATTTAACTTAAATCGCCATGAAATTTAATAAAAGCTACATGTAGTCTATAATATCGTACTTGCAATATACAAGTTGTACAGAAACGTCCAAACTATGCAAGTGGCTGCCTAATCACACAAAGCGCCTCCCCGCCCCCTTTTCATCCCTTGATACATAGAAGATAATTAACATAAAAACATACTAAATCATCAAAGGTGCCTCGCAGCAATCAAGAGGATTCTCGCTACACCGCCCTGTGCGATCACGGTCTTTGCCATTCCACGTTGGGCAATTGGAAGAGCCATGCTCGCCGCATCATAGTATCTCTCTTCCTGGGCATATTTGGGTTGCCTTGCAGTATCTCCGGTAAGAGTCTTGTATGCTGCAAGAGTGTCTTCATTGATAGTGTAGAGTTCAAGACCTCGCCAGTATCTGAAATTGATGTTAGTCATAGTTTGGGGGAAATTTGCAAAGGCGCTTAGGAACATACAGTCCATCACTATCATCCTTCAAATAGGTCATAATGTAATCGGTATGTCTCTGGAACTCAGTCTTGATCTGTGAAGCAAGACTTGCGTTGTCGTTGCCAAAGACTCTGGCGTACTCTGCCAATCCCTCGACAAGGAGCTGGCAGAAGAAGACATTGTCCCACCAGTATCTATGCTCAACGTTGGGAACAGAGGTGTCGAACAAGCCCTTGCTCCTGTCGAGTGCTGCGTTTACGAGTGTCCTCGCCTTGGATCCGCCGTTGTAACTAGGATTAAGCTCATTCATCAATGAGATAGCATGGATGGCAAGACCAGTGTTGTAACTATTATCCGGATCCTCGTTAGCAAGATTATTGAGAAAACCAAGAGCTGGCCCACGTACGTGTAAATTTGTGCATCGTTAGGACCATCCTTGATCAGCCCCGACTCCACCTGCAGCTCAGTAAGAACCCATTCGATACACTTGGTCGCGAACGCCATCAACTGAGACTTAGACATTCCTGGGGTCGTCTGTCCAAGCTTAACGAGTCTCAACATGGCCACGGCAGTCAAGGACGTTGTGACAGCGTTTCTACCCGCATTACCATAATGCCAGGTGACACCACCACTGGTTTCGTCCCAACCACCAGAGAGGAAGTCAATGACCTTCTGTGCTTGGGTAAGGTACGTAGCCTTGTCCCCCACTCCGAGCTCGTATGCACGCAGGAACGCGATTGCGACTTGAGCATTGTCATCTGCGATACAAACTTTAGCCAATGTTCCGCGCCCCGAAGAGTGCAAGGTATCTAGACTAACCATAGTAAGCATCTTTGTCTGTCCCCGGGTAGATCCATGCGGTGTATGCATTGAGTGTGCTTTGAAAGTATTTCCCAATGCCATTTGTGCCTAGGGCGGCGGTAATCTCAGATGCAAACTCGCCAGACTGAGCTTGGGCTTCAAGGAGGCCTTGGGTGGCAATAACATATCCCCATAGAAGGGTTCCGTTGTAGCTTCCGTACTTTAATTGATATTGTCAGTCGAAGATTCATAGGGCGTAGACATAGGGCTTCTTTGTATATACATACAGTCTCCGAGGTCTGTCTTTTGGATACATAATGTTGTTTATCGCTGTCCCAGAAATAATTCCAAAAGTCATTTGATAACCTTACGCCCTCAGCAATCACAGAGCTTGCATCTCTGCCCACAATACGCTCCGAACGAGGAGTGTTGGCATGCGGAATTGAGTGAAGATCTGTTTTAACCTCGGTGGGATACCCTCCCATTGAACGGGCATATCTGAGCTTAGTTGACACGAGATCCGTTGTGATGGGTGAAGTAGGAAATCCGCCAAATGTCGCAGAAACCTGGGATATAGGCATTGCAAGCAGCAAAGCTGCGAATGAGGATTTAGAGAAAAACATTATGGTGTATCAACGAACAACTCTTTGCACAAGGGACAATGGCGAAGATGTGTGTATATAAAAAGGCCGGGTGGAGAGCGCTTTTTATTCTCCATTCCTCCCAGCCTTTACATACTATTTCGGTAGGTACATGTATGTGCTCTACAATGTTTCAATCGAGAAAAGTAAGTAAGACATGCATACATGTATGCATGCCAGGGGTAAAAAGCCCATCCTTGAACCGAGGATCCATTAGGGTATTGTAGATTCGCTTTTGATAGGCGCAAAGGGGTTCTATGCTGCGGCTCCCAGGTGTCCAGTCAGCTTAATCCATGAAAAACGCCTCAGGAGACATCCTAATATCTACATACCAATAGCCTTGTTAAGTCAAAACATCCAAGCTTTTCAATGTTCATGCAATAAAAAAAATTAGGTTTTTGTAAACCCTTGCATTGTTGTGGAACAACGGCCGGGGAGTTGCCTTTTGTATTTTGGGGGTTAGCACATATCATGTAGTGGAGCGGCGAAGTCAGACACTAAACTGGGCGGCAAAGGGACATCATCTCTAGACTAGGGCCCCGTGACAAACTCAGAGCTGGAGTTATAAACTGCGTCATAAATTCGGACTGTCATAAACTGCTGTTTTTAACTGAAAACTGTCATAAACTCAGACTCAATTTTCTAATTTTAACCACCCAAATTACCCTAACCCACCCCTAAATTCCTAAAATTACCCTAGCCCACTCCCCAAATGGCTGCTGAGTTTACGACCATGACACCCAGGTTTTCGACAGCCAGTTTTTAACCAGTTTAAAACTGTCTGTCATACATTTAGTTTAAAACTCCCGAGTTTCTCACGGGGCTCTACTCTAGACACAAAGGCACAAAAAATGATACCTAGATGCGAAGGTACCTGGTAAAATTATGTTCAAAGTCAAGTCGGAAATTTGTCTTTGTAATAGTGCTTAGTTAAGCCTAGAAGTCGGAAATTTGTCTTTGTAATAGTGCTTTTATGTTGGTGGCGGTGGTGATGTTGATTTAGATGTTTTAGGCTCTTGGTTGTATCCTGAACTAGGATACTTGATGCTATCGATTAAGTATCAGGCAGTTGTACTCGATACATGTAAGGTAGTAGGTGTATTGGAGCACCTACATACATGTAGTAGTAGTAGAGTATATCTAGCTGTAGTATTACGCTGGATCTACCAATCTGTAGCCTGTATGGTAGTTCTATCGGTGCACTTGCCGGCAGAATTTGATCCCTCTCCACCCTCACTCGCACCATGGTACCAGCTACCTACACTGTAGTACATAAAAGGGGTGCCGTAAAGGCACAATCGTTCTTGAAGATCGATACGTAAGAAGAGTAATTTCCTCACTTATGGAACAGTTCTATTAACATCGCTGTGCCACACCGTGCCACACACTAAACTTTAGCCGAAGATCACCTTCTATCACTCACTTGATTATTTTTAGCGACGTGGTGGCCCGAGCCTATCCCCAACATAGATATCCATGAAGACTTTTCATGCAAAAGAGTCCACGTATCATGCAGTTTCCAGCTATCGCCTGACCAATGCCACGGGAAATAAGTCAACTTCCTAGTTTCTGTTTCTCCAACATATACTGTAACCCCAGCGCTGGGTTTCGAGTTCTTTTTGACAACAGTGCAGACCCCCCAGGCCGTGCCGCTAGAGGCTCATATCCCTACCCAAAACTACATGTACCGTGTACCTACATGTATACATTCCATATGAGTGGATATGACAGAATAACTTCCCATTCCAGTAACTCTTTTGGATATACATGAGCCTAGAAAGACTTCCAATGAGGACAAGGCCAGCTGGAATGGAAGCTGAAGAAGTAGTGACCGCTGTGGTGACTGTGGCAGTGCCTGATATCGCAGAAACTAAAAATAGCCGGTAGCGTCCTTGGCCCTACACGCTACATTGCCTAGCTACCTAGAACTTTCAAAATCAGTCCATTTTGTGAGTCCAAATCTTAGATTTTGTTACACATACATGTAGTTTTTGAATATCTAGATACATGTATGGTACGGTACTGTCGTTAGCTGTCGGTTATTTTTGAATTAAATTTACGGAAACTCCCGGCGCAGCATAGGCTAAGCTTTCAATAGATCGAGAATGATGACAGGAATCTAGTCTGCGAAGGGTAACCACCACCGAGAGCCCTTGAAAGGCCCTTGAAAGCAAGGATCCAAAATTGACGAAAGAAACCTGTCGTGGACAGTCTAATGTAAGGTTGAAGAAGAATTCTGAGAATTCGAGAGAACAGGTAGGACTGATTATGGCCCGGTCAAACAGTACTCAAAATAATAACGTTGCGGATATAATGGGCAGGTTGTCTTACATCCTGATCAGACCCCATTTTAATAAGTTTCCATTTGTAGGAAGTATTTCGTCATGACAACACTGGCCATGTCGAGGTCTTGGCCGACTATAGTTATGATGCACATATGGTCATGAAGGGGTCTCGGGTATGTTTCCCAGTTGGTTTCTCCGCCCAGAGGATCCAGAATAGGCGCTCTAGCCCCGTGCCTACATAGCAATAGATATAGACGTCTTAGTCGGACAAGTTATGATGATTAGTTCAAAGGGGTATGTAAGCCGTTACAAGATATTATTGTGTTAACTGTCCGGGTGAGTGGGTGTCCAAGTGAGTGATGAGGATACATATAGGTGGGCTGGCCCGCCCATCACTAGAACTTCTGTTTAGATTAGCTTGCCCATAGAGACTCTGACAGAGCAGGTTTACAACTCACTCATAATTTCCACTGGGAATGAACGACTCGTGCGGGCTCCCGGTTGGCATGTCTGGCAAACCAGATAGTGAGTGACATTTCATGATCTAGGCGATTTCATTTCCAGTTCTCCACATGATACAGGTTCGTGATCAAGCTGTGAACCACGATATGACTCCTTCAATCTCAACCTCTCCCGGCGTTTCGTTAAATTCAAGAAATGTAAGATGGTGGAGTGCCTTATGCAAGGAATGCACGTGTAGGTCGAAAAGTGCGGACCTCTACATACACCCAAAGTGCAGATGTAATGTCACCTTTTTCGGGAACTGACGTCGAAGTTGCCTTTTCCAGACAGTATGCGTGGAGATTAATATTAGGGACGTAACGACAAATAACCAAACAGGGGAACTTCAACGTCTTGTGTGACAGACCGTAGAGACGAATTATTACCACCCAGAATGCCCTCGAGTCGGTTCTGGCAGAGGACCACGAGATTGCGGTATCGTTAGGGTAATTACAGGTTAGGATTCTGATTTGATTCGGAGGCTTTACTTGCTACCGTATGTACCTATCACATCCGTTTTTTGTACTGTATCAAACAGGATTGAGTATACTTTCATTCCCATATTCGAGGGGTTCAAAATATTGCCCGCACTTAATGACTTTCATCCACCTAAATCTCGCCCTCTTGGACAATACCTACCACGGGGGTCTATTCCCTTTCTGAACGCCAGCGAAGCGACAGAGGTGAGGTACTCTATCCGTGAACTGGGAAACCCGTTTCTGGCGGAATACAGGCATGTACCTAGGAGGTGCAATATGTATTTATAAATAAGTGAGAGCTTTGCTGTTACCTACATATCTATTACTACCAACTGGCTAGTTGATCAACGGAGGCCAGACACGCGCAAAAAAAACGCAAGACTGGTCCTTACCATTTCTATTCGTTAATATATGTGCTTATAATAAAGCAGCTAGATTATGTGATTGTGGGGAGAGTGTAGGTTGAGTTGGGCGTTGCGCATAAGTGGGTTGGGATTTGTGCCAAGACACAGTTTGTACCTACTTACAACGTTCTGGCGCGATTTTTAGACGAGAGACTATCAAAATTATATAAAAATCATCGTTTATTAATTTGTGTGGCCTCCTTTGGAATGCTGGAGGAATCTGCGGCGCGTTCTGCCTGCTAATAGTGTACGGTACATGTAGCTACACCACTCTGCACATCTTGAGAACATCGGATGGAAATACGACTCCACACTAGTCCAGGTAATACGCATGATGACGTAAAGATGATACCCACGAACAAGAAAGAAGCTTAAATACAGCCTTATGCCAGTGAACGGTAACTCGGCAACCCTGCAGGGCGGATACAATGGCAGGTCAGGTTTCAACTCCCGTAGGTATTCTACATATGTATCTACTCTACATGGATTGATCACTTCAACCTCCAAGATCGAGGTTTCGTATCTTTTCTT
Organism: Morchella eximia; assembly: GCA_024713935.1. NCBI lineage: Eukaryota > Fungi > Ascomycota > Pezizomycetes > Pezizales > Morchellaceae > Morchella > Morchella eximia. The sequence continues at coordinate 1,235,810 of JAMGZG010000003.1, forward strand.
TCTTTGTATTTCCTTTACAGGGCTTTTTCCTTCTATTCTTATCAAGGCCAAATAATGCAACGCCAAGTCAGAAAATAAACGCTCAACTGCGCCGGCCTGCGGAACTCCTTCAGGCAGGAAATGACCAATATCAAGCCTCGTATTTACCTAGATCGCTTCAAAGAATAGTACATGTAGTCGAATAATTGGATGGAAACAAGGTCCTCTAATAAACGTACCCGCCTGCCCAGCCAAATTAACCCCTGACCCGTCATGGCGATCCTCCTGGGTCCAGGAGCTGCGGGACGTCAGGTGGTAGCCGAACTTGAAATATCTGATATGGCAAGCTCCCAGACTCGTGTTGTGCCAAACAGATCAGTATCCAGTGATACTTGTTCAGCCTTCTTCACCTTATAGGCTCTCCTCCAGCTGACAGACAACAATAGAATTGCATGTGCAATATTACCACACACTCCTCCAAGCCTCATCGTCCTCACCATTCTGACTCCGCTCCTAAGAAATACATGACGAATTCCAGCCCTGCCACGATTTATAGCAGTCATCTTCTCTAACTGTATTATATTAGCTGTGCATATAAGAAGCCGATCACGATGGCCAGAATGGCGCGCCCCCCCGTCCTCCCCCTCTACAAACCCCGCGAGCTCTTCAGGATGCCGGTCTCCTATCTTCCCTCACAGATCGACGGCGGCGCGTCTAGCACGCCCTTGAACTTCCGCGATTCGCCATTCAAACTGCTCTGGGCCGATATCAAGCTTGTCGCGAGTTTACTGCTATGGGTGCCGCATGTATTTATGCCCATACGCTCGACAAACAGATACTCGGAGCTGTACATGAGTCGCGGGAATATGCGCGATCTGTTTATTCATTTTGTTTTGGGTTTGTTGGGAATCATATTCTTGATTGTTGCGGTACCGTTGGCTGTTGTGGCGCCCGGGGGTGCATTTTGGCTCTTTGTGGGGTTATATTATGGCATAGTGTGGATATTGTGCATAGGGTTGAGAGGACCACGGGTCGTCTATAGCAAGGTTAATCTGGACGGCTATGCGGTCAAGCCCGAAGAGAACTGGGTCTTTATAAATGGCGTGGCTGCAGGCGGACACTGGTTGCAAGGTTGGTTTTTTTTTTCCTCTCAGAGTTGTAGGGATGTTTGTAATAATTTGAGAAGGGTTGACCTAATTTGAATATATCATCAGAAAACATCGACATGCTCAGCTCAATATTCAAAAGGCCTGTGGTTGGCGTGCATAACCAGACGTACGGCACAGTGTTTGACCTTATGGAATGTCTCGTCCAGAGGTGTTTTTCATACTCGACTGAAGACACCCGGATCATCTACCAGCATCTTAAGGCCGTCCTGATGAACCGTGAGATCACCAAAGTCGTAGTGATAGCGCACTCGCAGGGAGGCATCATTCTCTCCACAGCACTGGACAGTTTGTTTGCCGATGTTCCGAGCGATGCATTTGACAAGCTGGAGATCTATACTTTTGGGTACGTCATGTCTCACTTTCACCTTCCCCCGTTGTGCACGTGTGCATGCTGATCCGTGCATGCCACATACCAGCTGCGCCGCCAATCACTTCAACAATCCCGTCCGCTATGTTCCCACCCCTAGCGCTTCTTCCTCTGAATACTCCACTAGCGTCAGTTCCTTCGCCACAGAATCGCAAACTACCTCCGCCGGCCCCCCCAGAGAGGAGAGACTAATCCGCCATATTGAGCACTACGCCAATGAACATGACTTTGTTGCCCTCTTTGGTGTGCTCCACTTCACGCGCGACAAGCTGTCAAACAGGTTTGTGGGGAAGGTGTTTGAAAACAAAGGGCATGGCGGCCATCTGATGAACCAGCACTACCTCGACCGCATGTTTGTAGATGAGGCGAGCGGGTTCTTGGATCAGGTGGTGGAGATCGACGAGAATACTGCTATGCAGCGTGAGCAGGAGGCCGATCTAGAAGGCGCTTTGAATAGGACTGAGGTGGAGGCGAGAGCGACGCATGGAGAGAATGTGGCACACGGTACAGCAGAAGTTGCGGGCGTTAAAATAGATGCTTCAAGGTCTGCTGGGGCTCTGGGGACTCTACGGGCGAGAGATACAATGGATGCCAGAAGGAGCGTGGAGAGACAGAGAGGGAAGACGGTGAGGGACTTGAGTAGGTTGTGGAGATATAAGGATGGCCACTCACCACAGGATTGAAAGGACTCGATTACATATCACACTTGTATATAGGGCGTTAATAGTCATCGTAGACGTTATAGGAGTTTTGAATGGTTAGTAATATATAGATGAGCTTAGCTAATGAGTTTCTCATGATAATCTTTCGATACAATGTCAGACACTATTCTAAATGCGTCTTCTCATGTGTGTGACGATGTTCGCGAGTTCCTGTAAGAAAAATATCGTCTACCCCGGAACCAAGACACAGTATCCAAGACCTACCATAGATAGGTGTGTAACGTACGAAGAAAATCCAAGCAGGATTTGTTCGTCACGGGAATTACAGTCACACACTATCACTCGATACGTACTCAGTCAACATAGAAACTGCTATGAGGGCCCAGTTTCCATTTAAAGCGGCTAAATATCAAGGAAGTGGATGTAATAGGTGCTGCAGAGATACGTAATCGTGTAAAATTTCCGAATTGAATCAGGTCCAAACTATTGTACCTCAGCAATAACCATGGGATGTTCTGCCAGATAATGTGCTGGACTCACCCGCTTTTTGGTACTACGATTTGCCACTTTTACAAATTGAGCACGTAATACGTGCATATATGCATGTGATTTTGAGCTTTTCATCACGTCCGGAATTTCAGGACTGGTAAATCGGTCATGAGAGATCACTCGAAAAACATGCAAGTTAATTTGGAACATCTTGTTGAAGTGGTTACCACTAACCAATTATCTGAAATGCTCACCATAGTCTTATCTAAATCATCTATATTCTCCATTAATGGCGTGGGGGAGTAGGCGATGGCTGGTTTTGCTTGTTCGAGTCCAGGCGAGGGTGTGCCGCATGGCGCCGGGCGTAGTGGGGGGGGCGCCGCGGATACCTCGTAATGTATGATTCGCGGGGTGGTCGACCATACTCTATCTTTCCTTGAGAATATAAGCTGTCTCTTATTCGAGGCTAATTTCTCAACCTCCCAAGTCGGACAAAGCAATGAGTAGAGGAGTAAAACTTGTGCAAATCATGTACGATAATCGGTTATTTATGCTGTGCAGCATGCTGGTGGTACTTTGGAGTAGTGTATGTCTAGATGGATGTGATGTTTTGACTCGAGGAAGTAGGTGTAAGCCGAATGCATGTGGGAAAGGCGGGAGTGATCCACGTTCATACAACGTAGCTGATCATAAAATTCTGGCCTCATTCCTTGATCTCGCTTTGGTTTTATCCGACCAGAGAACCGAAGGTACCATGTAGTCCGCTGCTTCTTCAATTTCCTGGTTTCGAAACCCTTTATCGCCGATGATGGCTACACAAGTATGCACTTGTCTTTGTGAGCGATATTTTCTCCTACCTGCTGGGTGGGGTACGCCGTCAGGCCGGGGATGCTTACCATTGTACCACATTAAGGTATTGCGAATTTGCTGTCGTGGAGTAGGTGGGACAAGAGGAGTAGATAGGTTGGGCGTGTGTAGATAGAAGCAGGCTTTAGGAGAAAATCAGTTATGTAGACCGTCTAGAGAGCTCATATACTACTAGTGTGTACTAAGCATCAAGCATTGCGGTGCCAAGCTAGCGTCGAACCCGAAGCAAAGGCCATAGGTTCAAAAGCCAAAAACACGCACTGTTTCTTTGTGGTAAGAGCAGCCTAGTGGTTAAGATACTTTCGTATCTCACACTTTGAGTCTAACCGACCGGACTGGGAAAGAGTATGGTAACTCAGCGACTAGTACCGATGATGGGAGGTTAGCAGTTCGATTCCCGACCCCCTCAACCTTGGATTGGGACCCTTGGATGAGAAGAAGCAGCCTGGCGAGCGTAAGTCTTTTGTCGTGGCGAATCACAATTCTTTTTCCAAAAAAAAAAAAAAACAAGAAAAAAAAACGTAGCCTGCCGTTCTCGATATGATCACCTTCATATTTGGATTTTTGGTATATATAAACATTCGATTGAGGAACGGGAGAAGTACTGTGAACGCATTTTTTTTTTGAGCCATCTCTTTCCCATCTTATCTGGGATTACTTACTTACATGTACAATTATTGTCTGCAGCTAGGGCTGGCCAACGAGATACAATGCCTCCGAACCACCCGGCCAGTTGATGTCGAAATTGGGATCTAGATCAGGCTGTTTATAACGATTATTAGTCCTTCGGAGGGAATTCATGAGCGGGAGATTAACATGTAATAGAATTGATGTCAAATATTCATCCTCTTGTGTTTAGCGTTGAGCGTACTGACTTATGTGCTTAAATTATTTGTGTTCTGTACATCTTTGCGTCGTTCTATCATGTTCTATCACTCGGGCCTTAGAAGTATGATGTATGTGTTCATATCACGTGATTGCCAAGCACCTCGAAGACATCTATTGCAACTTCATGAAAACAACAGCCGCAAGCTCTAACTCCTGCGTGATTTCACCGATTTCCGACACTCTGCAAACCCACAAATTCACGAAAAGAAACCCTGATCTTCACGCCCTCACTAATAAGATAATGGTCAAGGTCGACAAGCAAGCTGCAGGTTTCGATGAAGGACGCCCGACGGTCGCAGATCTCTATGGTGACAATCCATTCGCGCAAGCTGCCAAACAGCACTGGTTAAAGGAGAAGCCGTCAAAATTTAGGCCAGATGCCTTGAAGACGGAATTCTATGATGTATTGGAGAAGGATGGGTTTCGATTTAGGTCTTTATTGATCTTGGAGAATCTACAGTTCTTGGAAAAGTTCGTCGTGCTCTTCGCTGCCTGAGGAAATAGTTGTTGACGTCTGTGCTACGGATAGGTTCTTGTGGCCCAATTTCTCGGAAGATTCCTCGAATTTTCATATCATCTTGATCGCGTTGATGGTAAACGTGAAGCGGAGGGAGAATCTGGGGATCTGGGGTAAGAATCGAAAAGTACGTGATGGATTGTTAAAGTGCTGATTGGGTGGACTAGATCACATCTCCGGATCGCCCGAAAACTTCTCGAGCCTGTTTCGCCGTATTTTGTCCATGTGCATTGATTACAGCCTTTCACTCTCTATCCGAACCCATCTACTGACATTCATCGTCACATCATTCCAATCATTGGATAGCAGTCTCGTACGGAAGGAATGTGCGCCGTTAGTCTCGATAGGAATATGGCACAATCTGTCTACCGAGGAAGTCCGGGAGGCACGATTCGACAAATATCCCCAAACAAAGAAAGCCTGGAGAGCAGCTAAGAAACGTTACGAAGCATCAGATGATAGTACTCAGGCAAGATTGAGATTCGAGAGGATGTGGCTTTTCCAGATGATACTAGACTTTCTGAACCTCATGTGGAAGCCTGTAGAGGGAGATGATCTAAAACGTTTTTACGCCCATTCAAAGCGTAACATTTATCGAGCTAACTGAGATTTAGAGACTTTGACTTATTGCGAACGCTTTATCGAGCTTCTTACCGACCTCGAATCTCAGCTCCCCACAAGGCGCTATGTCAACTTTTTGGTTAAAGATCTTCACATCCTTACCGCCATTAAATTGTCACCTTTTTATGCTGATTCGGAAAATGGCCTTTTCCGAGATCTCTATGCTCTCCTTGCCCATTATGTCAACTTTTCAATTGACGACCATTCTGGTCTCCAACTTTCCCAACAAGAATCACGACAAAATCATAATTCAGACCTAGCAAAACTTCAGAGAACAGCTTTCAAGCACTTCAAAGACAAACTAACCATTCTTGCTCTTGCCAACTATGGAAGTATAGGACAGAGGGATGAGCTTGCGACCCATCTTACAGAACTAGACGACGAAGAGGTTGCGAGATTATGCCAATTGCTTGGATTGCGAACAAACTACCCCAGAAATGTAGCTGTGCCTGTAGACCGTGTATTCTTGACAGAAGCACTTCTCGCTGTTCATGAGAGGAGAAGGACCTTTCAAGAACAAGCTAAAGAGCTTCCCGTGCTGCCGAACCAAAACACCCTTTTTGAGTCGTCTCTTCTCCGAAACGAGTACTACGATGGGTCTCGACCTCTAGCAATCCCAAAGCTCAATCTCCAGTACTTGACCGTGGGCGACTTCTTATGGAGATCCTTTATTCTTTACCGATGCGAGGCATTCTTTGCAATCCGAAGGGATATCGAGGATTCATTACATCGGTTACAGCCTAAACTCCAATACCCAAGCATGCAAACCCAGTTTCATGGATTCTCCAAGATGGCGCTTTTGATCAGCAGACCTTCGTACGTATGCGCCCCTCGTTTTGGCTGATTCCGAGACACTAATGGTCCTAGAATCCTCGAGACTGCACCCCCCCGTGTCGGTGAAGAAAAGCCGGCTTATGTTCGCGCGGAAATTAGCATTGATCTCAGCCGACTTTCTGATGAAGTTCGCCGTGACTGGGAAACCCTGCGACAAGATGATGTTGTTTTTCTCCTCGCGGTGAAGGGTATCGATGAGGGTGATAAAATGATTACTAATGGCGGGTCAGAAAAACTGAGCACTGCAGAGAAGTTCGGAATTAAGTGTTTGAGGGCCGCAGAAGTTATGCAAGTGCTCGACCAGGACGGACGACAGTTGAGGAGTGGTGAGGGGCAAGTCAGGAGATCAGGTGGAAGATGTAGGCTGCACGTCAAACTAGACACCGAGATGTATAAGGTATGTGCACTACTATATTGACGCGTAATGGTGTTTCAAGGGAAATTACTAATGCACTTTACCCCAGATTGATGCGGATCATATCAAGGCTGGCAAACCGGACGTCTATGACTCCATTAATGTATTAATCAAGAGGAAGGGCAGGGAGAATAACTTCAAGCCGGTATTGGAGTCGATCCAGGAGCTTACGCAAGCGGACATTCCCATGCCACTTTGGCTGCAGGAGGTCTTCTTGGGATATGGAGACCCAGCTGGTGCGAACTACACTAAGCTTCCAAACCGTCCCAAGACCCTTGATTTCCGTGACACATTCGTTGATTGGCAACACCTATTGGAAAGCTTCCCGGGAATGGCATGTTCCCCATCTCTTATATTGTCGATATCATTGATGCTAACGATATTACAGAACCTTCAACCAAAAGAAGGCACCAAGGAAGGATGTAGTCCTCCATATGTCCTCTCGGATAAGCCATCCCAGGAACAGTCTAGGCCCGTAGCTAAGAAACGTAGAAGAGAAATTATGGAGACTGTTGAAAATGATGCCATTGAAGTTTCAACTTATAAACTCCCGAACATGGGGCCTTACCCTGTTGACAAGCCGCGCACCAACCACATCAAGTTTACCCCGGCACAGGTTGAAGCAATCAGATCTGGAACCAATCCCGGTCTTACCGTCATCGTCGGGCCTCCTGGCACTGGTAAAACTGATGTTGCTACTCAAATCATTAGTAATCTTTACCACAACTTCCCAACGCAGAGAACACTGTTGATTGCACACAGTAACCAAGCGCTGAACCAGTTGTTTGAGAAGATTACTGCTTTAAACATTGATGAGAGACATCTGTTGAGACTGGGTCATGGCGAGGAGGATCTGAAAACGGATACTAATTATAGTAAGCAAGGCAGAGTGGAATCGTTTATGGTGAGCTTAGTATATGTTCTATATTATCTTTCGGTTTCTAACATTCTCTCAGGATAATCGTGTTCGATTACTCGCTGAAGTAGACCGACTGGCGCTTTGTATGGGTGCTCCTGGTGCCCACGGTGATTCATGTGAGACTGCAGGCTACTTCAATCTCGTTTACATTCTGCCAGCCTGGGAGAAATTTCAAGAAGACATCTCCAGTGATGACATAACCTCTGAAAAGATCTACGAGGCTTTTCCTTTCCACAGCTACTTCTCCAGTGCCCCCGAAAAGATGTTCCCAGACAATGCAACTGCCGAGGAAATGATCGAGATTGCAGAGGGCGGGTATAGACATATCTCAAGGTTGTTCTCAGAGTTGGAGGAGATCAGACCCTTTGAGCTATTGAGGACTGCCAGGGATAGACAAAATTATCTACTTACCAAGGAGGCGAGGATTGTTGCCATGACTTCGACCCATGCGGCTATGAAGGTGGGTTTTATTGCTCCGGGCCAGACTTTCATGTCTATGTACTAACAGTTGCTTTTGTAGCGTGGTGATATTGTCAAGCTAGGCTTCCACTATGATAACGTAGTGATGGAGGAAGCCGCACAGATCACCGAAGTGGAGACGTTCATCCCCCTAGCCCTTCAAGCTCCTAGAGATGGGGAGCTTCCTTTGCAGAGAGTTGTGCTATGCGGTGATCATTATCAAAACTCCCCCATTGTTCAGAATATTGCGTTCCGTCAGTACGCAAACCTGGAGCAGAGTCTTTTCGCCAGACTGGTTAGACTGGGCGTACCCACAGTGAACCTTGACCAACAGGGTCGTGCGCGCCCAAGTATCGCACAGTTGTACAATTGGCGTTACCGTAACCTTGGAAACCTTCCATTGCTGGATCAAGAGCCGGAATATCAAACTGCAAATGCTGGGTATGTTTGTTGCTCCTTTCGACTTGCTTTTGTGCAGGCTTACTCATATCTCCCAGATTTCAACACGAATTTCAATTTATCAATGTCGAGGACTATAAAGGCCAAGGGGAACAGGAACCTGTACCCCATTTCATTCAGAACCTTGGGGAGGCAGAATACGCGGTTGCTGTATACCAGTACATGCGTCTTTTGGGCTACCCTGCTGAGAAGATCACTATCCTCACAACATACGTGGGGCAGAGAGCACTCATCAGGGATGTTTTGAATCGCCGTTGCGCACGTAGTCCGCTGTTTGGCCTTCCAGCTGCACTGACTACCGTCGATAAATACCAGGGCGAACAGAATGACTGTAAGTTCTCCAGCACGTAGGGCAGGGTGATTTATCCCCACAGCTTACTAACGGATACATAGATGTTATCCTCTCGTTGGTACGCACAAAGCGTGTCGGATATCTCCGTGACATCCGACGCATGACTGTCGCTCTTTCCCGCGCACGTCTCGGGCTCTACATCCTCGGAAGGCGCCAAGTTTTTGAATCCTGCTACGAGCTCTCCGAGGCCTTCAACAGGCTCCTCGAGAACAAGAGTGACAAGCTTCAGCTCGTTACGGGCGAAATGTGGCCTGCTGCCCGAAAACCCGGGGAGGATGTCGAGGCAGCAGAGATGTCGAATGTGGAGCATATCGGGCAGTATGTGTATGAGATGACGACGACAAAGATAGAGAGCATGAAGTCCGCAAGAGGGGGAATTATAAATGGAAAGTTGTAGAGTGTGTTGGGGGGGGGGGGGGGCGCGTGTGCGCAGGATGTAACGATACAAAATGTGACGAGTTTTCGATATCAGTGTATAATATAACTTTAGTAAAATGAAGATGTGATGATTATTGACGATGCTGAAATTCTTGGGTCTACAATGATGTTGGCTTTTGTGGCCTATAAGTCTGCAGCAATCGAGAAATTCAACCATCATCCTTCCATCACCTATCAGAGAGCAAGAACAACAGCAAAATTCTAGAGACACCTAGAGCCTGGGAGATTTCTGCTAATGGGAGTCCGTTACCTACGCTATCGGAATCAAAATAAAGAGATTAAACTTAAGATTCTCTCCCTACAAAGAGATGTGTAATACCATCCCTAACCCTAGCCTCAATTCATTATAGGTTTTTTATAGCCATAGTACATCTTTAGTAATTTAACCTAGCTTGATTTTACTCGCTACAGTGTAGAGGGGGTTGGCTCTTTAATATGGAGATTCAAGGCTTCGGACATGCTCTGAGGAGTTTTTATCTGTTTTCTCTATCATTGACCTTTTTGCTAAATATAAGCATTGCATCACAAGATCTCACACGACTACGATTCGTATATACTATACCATTACCCCCCCACCCCCCCATATCATTAACCCCCCCCCCTTCTTTCAAAACAGCTAATAGTCATAAAATCCCTTTCCAGATTTCTTGCCCAGCCAACCGGCATCCACCATCCTCCCCAGCATCACCGCCGGCCTATACTTTGAGTCTCCCGTCTCATCCGCCAGCACCTTCATGATGGCCAAACACGTATCCAGGCCGATAAAATCCGCCAAGCGCAGCGGGCCCATGGGCACGCCCGTGCCGTTCTTCATGATTGCGTCAATGTCGTCGCGCGTGGCCACGGCCGTCTCGAGACACATGACGGCCTCGTTGATGTACGGCATGAGGATGCGGTTCGCGATGAAGCCGGGGGTGTCGCGCGAGGTGGAGGGCGTCTTGCCCATTGCCGTGACAAAGGCCAGGGCGCGGGAGAGGGTTTCGGGCGAGGTTTGGAGCGCGGTGATGATTTCGACGCCGGGCTGGATGGGGACGGGGTTCATGAAGTGGGTGCTGAGGACGCGGGGGGCGGCGGCGGGACCGGCGGCGGCGGCGAGCTTGGTGATTGAGAGGCTGGAGGTGTTGGTGGCGAGGATGGCGTCGGAAGGAGTGAGGGCGGGGAGGCGGGAGAAGATGTCGAGTTTGAGGGAGAGGATTTCCTAGAAGGGGTTGTTAGTGGGGTGTTTGGGGAGGAGCGGGGGAGGAGGGGAGGGAGGTACAGGGACGGCTTCGATGATGAAGTCGGAGTCGTGTAGCGCGGCGAGGTCTGTGGATGTTGTGATGCGGGATTTGATCTCGGAGGCGACAGAGTCAGTGATGCGGGACTTTTTGACGTCTTTTTCGAGGAGGGAGTCTGCTGCGTGTTAGCTCCTCTCTTGTTCTCTTTCCCCAACTCTGAGAGTAATATTCTGGTTATATGGAATGCGGAATATAGTTCCACTATCAATGGTCAAGGGCTGGCTACTACTAACTCATAAAGCCGAGCGACTTTTGGATCGAGGCTGGATTGCTGTCGATAATCGTGACGGGCACCTCGGCCACCTTTGCAGCTACAAGTGCAATTCCGAGGCCCTGAATTAATAGCACAGCAACTGTCAGCTTCTATTCTTTCCCCCCGACGGCTGAATTTCAAACGGAGGTTATAGAGCCAATACCATCTGGCCAGCACCAATAACTCCAAGCCTCTTTACACCGTGCGCCGCCTCAGCAGCAGCAGCAGCAGCAGTCGACACGGAGAACAGCCGTGCTGTAGGCCTGACGAGCACAGAGCTAGCAGTACGCGGTACCAGTCTTCTAAACATTGCTGCAAACGGGTATATATATAATAATAATAATAGAAAAACAATTAGTATTCCGGAGAGTCTTTGTTCGTCGTAGAGGTCGTGACAGTGCCCGTAGCCAGACGGAGGTGCTTTGTGGAGGTTGCCGAACACACACCGGCTAGGCGCGGCTGTCACATGTCAGAAGGCACTGCACATGTGATCATGCTGTAGATTGTGGAATGGGCAGTGATGGGGTGAACTGCGGGGTTGTATATCTGGGACCTGGTCAATGATTGCGAGAGAAGGAGAGCGAGATGCAGTGGTGAGTGATTCTCTGTGATGCGCGGGAGCTGTGAGTGATGCGCGGTGACTGGCTCGGGGGCTGAGTGAGTGCTTGTGATGCGGGTGCAGTCTTGTGTAGAGCAAACTCGAGAGACTGAATTAGTGGTAGATACCCCAGATGGTCGAGATATCTGTCCATCCCCCTCTGGTATTGATTCTGTGCCCTTCTCATAGCTGGGACATGCATTCCCCTCCGTTGTGTAAATCAAACAGTGCCACTGTTGCATCTCTTCGCTGGGCCGGAGAAATGCTTTCTTGGAGTGCTGCATCAAGGTCAATGATCCGCTGCCACAAAACGCAGAGTCGTCTGCCCTCTGCGCTGAGACAAAACATCCCAGCGCCGATCCCCCGCAACCCCGCCGCCGCAAACACTGCGCTCCACACTGCACCTGCTCTCCTCCGCATGGCAAACTCAAAGTACTACTCCTCTCTCTCCTCCCTCTCCTCCCCCTCTCCTCTCCCTCTCCCCCTCCACCCACTAACACTCCCCCCCCACACAGATTCGAGTACGTCCGCGCCTTCGAGCGCCCCGACCCCCTCCTCCCAAACACCTTCATCGTCATCCGCCTCGACGGCCGCTCCTTCCACTCCTTCAGCGCGCGCCATGCCTTCACAAAGCCCAACGACATGCGCGCCCTGCACCTCATGAACGCCGCCGCCGCCGCCGTCGTCCGCGACCTGCCCGACATTGCGATCGCCTACGGCGTGTCGGACGAGTTTTCGTTTGTCCTGCGCCGCGAGACCACGCTGTTTGAGCGCCGCGAGGCCAAGCTGGTCACGACGGTGTGCAGCAGCTTCACGAGCTGGTATGTGTTTTTGTGGGCGCAGTTCTTTCCAGAGACGCCGCTGGCGCCGCCGCTGCCGTCGTTTGATGGCCGGGCGGTGTGTTATCCGGCGCTGGGGAATGTGAGGGATTATTTGAGCTGGAGACAGGCGGATTGTAGGTTTTTATTTTTGCTTTTGGGGAGGGGCGAGGAGAGAGGGCTGACTGTGCTGTGGGGGGGGGGGGGTGTAGGTCATATTAACAATCTCTACAACACCACGTTCTGGGCGCTCGTGCAGCAGGGCGGGATGACGGTGCAGGAGGCCGAGGAAGAACTCAAGGCATCTTTCCCCCGCTGGGATATAATACACATTCTTCTTCTTCCACAATACTAACAAACCCTCCCCACAGGGCACCTTTGCAAAAGACAAGAACGAGATCCTGTTCTCGCGCTTCAACATCAACTACAACAACGAGCCCGAATTCTTCAAGAAGGGCAGCGTCATCTTCCGCGACTACACCGACGTCCTGCCCTCTCCTGCCGCAGCAGCTCCCACTTCCTCTTCCCCCGCCACTGCCAAAGCACAGGAGACGGCAACCACGGCGGTGCCGCGGGAAAAGTCAAAGACGCAGCTCGAGAAGGAGAAGAAGCGCGCGAAAAAGGCGCAGGTGGTGGTGGAGCATGTGGATATCATCCAGGACGCGTTCTGGGAGAAGAGGCCGTGGATACTGGGCGATCAATGACCGGGAGGTGTGATGATGGGAGGGGCGCGAAATACCTAGATTTGCGGGGGGCCAGGTGGATAGCAAAAAAGTTTATAGAATTTATTTTAATCACTCTTTTTTCTTGAAGCGGGTCTATATATATATATATGGATTCTATCATTTTGTCTACCAGATATGCGGGTATCAATGTCTAACCCACCACCCATCTACCTACCCATCCATGTCTTGAACAGCACGCCCTCACTTCTTTACAAACTCCGGCGACAGCTGGTCTACAATGTTGTTCTTGTCCTCCCATGCAAGCTTTACATATCTTTTGTCATACGCCCCCCCCACTTGTCAGCTTTGCCCACACACTCTCTCCACTCCACCCACTTGCCCACTCATCCCACGGTCCCCCGGGAGTGCTCGAGAGAGAACTTACTTTGTGTGGCTCCCCCTCGCAAACACCTCGTCCTTCTCGTTCCAGAACTTTATATTTGTGAACGCCAACGTCTTGCCGACTATCCCATCCCACCCCACCCCATCCCATCTTCTCTTCAGTCCCAACACCACAACAAACCAAACCCTACCCGCCAGAGGAGAAGGAGAAAGACTTACACTTATCACACGTCACCTCCGCCCTCACTTTATTCCCCACAGGCCCTCCGGACGCCAGATACGTGACTAACCACAGCCTTAGCACTCTATCCAACCTATCCAACCCATCCAACCCAACCACCACCACCACAAACGAGCAAAAAAAAAAAAGCATACCGTTAATATCCGTGCTCACCCCCGTCGAATACAGCCCCTTCGACGCCACAGCCAGCGAGCCGCCCAGGTCAACCATCGACGCGATAGTCCCGCCGTGGAGGATTCCGAGCCTATTCTATATATATATACTCTTTGTGTGAGCCCCCGCCGCCGCCGCCGCCGCATCCACATCTGCTCTACCCCCGTGGGGGGGGGGGGTGGGTTACGGTGTGCTGTTTTTCGACGTTGAGCTCGAAAGAGACTTTGCCGGGTTCGGCGTGGGTTAGTTTTAGCTGTTGCGCCGCCGGTGGGGGCGAGGGGGTCAATGATTGTTGTGCTGGTTTGGCGGAGAAGGGGGAGGGTGGGATACGTTTTGGAGGAGTCTGGGGGTTGGGTGGGTTAGATTGGAGCTGTTGGGTTGGGGGGGAAAGAGTGTAGTTACCGTGGTTCTAGCCCACTGGATTCAAGAAACGATGTCCAGACCTATATTATTGTATCATGATATCAATCATTACCGGCGCACGAATCGATAACGATAAGCAATTGTGCCCCCCGGCCAAAATCCTCAAAAAGGATGTGAAACTAACAGAGCGGACAAACTTTAACGCCGGCGTCGCAGCAGCCATTGAATTGGGTCTTGTTGCGAAATATGTGGTGATGTACAGTTGATCCGTGAAAGCATCTACGTACTCAAAGTAATGGAGTTGACAGATGCAGCTCACTAACCGCATGTAGTGAATATTCAATGCGGGTGCTGGGTTACCCTGCCCTCCACTTGCTCGGAGACAGCAGTTACCCTGCCCTGCCCTAGCTCCCGGCCCTGTCAATGACGGAATCGCATCCTTTTTTTTTATTTCAAGCCTCAATTAAATCCAACCCAATCTCAGCATCTCTATCGACGACGACGCCCGCAATGCTGTCCCGTGTCGGTGCGGCAAAGCAGTTTCTGCAGGCCGCGAGGAGCAACAAGCACTTGAATGCCTTCATCTCGCTGAAGCCCGAGGCGGCGCTTCTTGCGGAGGCTGCGTCGGTGGACGCCCGGTTGGCCGGGACGTCGACTTGTGAGTTTTTTTTTTTTTTCCCCAATACATGGATGGCTATAATTAAGCAGAGCTCTGTATATATACAAAATGTATGTTTGTGATGGTAAATAGTAATGATAACTGAATGGTTCTTAGTGCAAAACAAGTCGGAGCATAGCAGCAGCAGCAGCAGCAGCAGCATCGATGGCCGCATCATCGCCGTCAAGGACAATATCTGCACCACCGACCTGCCCACGACCTGCGCTTCAGAGATGCTGCGAGGTTAGTTAGCCATAGCTATAGTCCCCACCCGCAATTGGGCCCTATCCGCAGTGCGCAAGAGATCAAGATCAAAACCGAGACTAAACACCAGAACCACAGACTACGTCTCGCCCTACGAAGCCACGGTGGTGCAGAACCTGAAGCGCGCTGGCGCAATCATCATGGGCAAGACCAACATGGACGAGTTTGGCATGGGGTAAGTCTCGTGCGCCGCCACCAACCCCTTCTGCCCTGATATATAGCTTCCGGATCTGATGCAGGAAATAAGTAGATAACAAGGAAGCTCCCCTACAGATCCCACTCCATCTACTCTGCCTTTGGCGCCGTGATTGGGCCCTCGCCGCCAGAGGACCCGCAGCCGCGATCGGCGGGCGGCAGCTCAGGCGGGAGTGCGGTCGCTGTGGCCATGGGCATGTGTGATGCGTATGCAGCCCCCCTCCCTCCCCCTCCCCCCCCAGGGGCCTCTGCTTCCTTCCAGGAGGGAATTATGAATTGAGATGCAGGCGAATTATAGTGCGTTAGGAACAGACACCGGCGGATCGGTGCGACTGCCAGCGTCGTATTGCGGCGTGGTGGGCTTCAAGCCGTCGTACGGCATGCTCTCCCGCCTCGGGGTTGTGGCCTATGCAAACTCGCTGGACACCGTGGGGATCCTGGGCAAGGACGTGGAGAGCGTGAGGAACATTTTCGGTATGGGCAAGACTTCAAGATCAATATCAAGTCTCTGGAGCTGTGGTTTTTTCTAATGCGCTGCAGATTCAATCAACGAGCACGATCCCCGCGACCCCACAAGCCTCTCCCCCGAGACCCGCAAGCGCCTGCGCGAGAACCTCTCAGACTCCAGCTACAACAAAGCCTCTCTCCGAATCGGCATCCCCATGGTCTGTCGCCCAACCCAATCCACTTATCACTCGCCCGTAACCCGCGAGCTCCCTGCTGACTTCTTTCTCCCTTGCCTTGCCCCAGGAATACAATGTGCACGAACTAACCCCCGCCGTCCGCGAAGCCTGGGAAACCACCGCCCAGCACCTCCGCTCCCTCGGCCACCAACTCACCCCCATCTCCCTCCCACACACGCCGCACTCGCTCTCCGCCTACTACGTGCTCGCGCCCGCCGAGGCCTCCTCCAACCTCGCCAAATACGACGGCGTGCGCTACGGCCACCGCTCCGCCGCCGACCGCAGCAGCGGCAGCCCCGACGGAAGCAACATCCTCTTTGCGCCCACGCGCCAGGAGGGCTTCGGCGCAGAGGTGCGCCGCCGAATCCTCATGGGCGCATATGCGCTCAGCTCCGAGGCCAAGGAGAACTACTTTATCCAGGCGCAGCGGGTGCGCGCGCTCGTGCAGAGCGACTTTGACAAGGCGTTTGTGCAGCCGAATTGGCTCAAGAAGAAGCGCCGCAAGGACAAGCAGGGGGATGGGGATGGGGATGGGGGTGGGGGTGGTGGGGGGCGCGTGGACGTGATTCTAGCGCCATGCGCGCTGTCGGCGGCGCCGTTGCTGAGTGATGTGAGGGCGCAGAGGTCGCCGCTGGATGCGTATGTGAATGATGTGTTGACGGTGCCGGCGAGCCTGGCGGGGGTGCCGGCGGTGAGTGTGCCGGTTTGGGTGGAGAGTGGGCGGAATAATCCGGAGGGGCGGCCGATTGGGATGCAGATTATGGCGCAGTTTGGGGATGAGGGCGTGTTGTGGGAGGCGGCGAGGATCTTGGAGGGGTTGGGCACGATCAAGGCGGTAGATGGGGTGAGTTGAGTAGGTATGCGTAAGTAGGTTCTAATTAGACGGAAATGAAAGTAGAGGATTAGAAGCAGGATCTTGTGACTTTGAAGGCCCACTATTACAGCTAACCATTATTTGGGAGTATGTTTTATAGTATTTTTGTGCCAGTATTGTGTACTCATATTTCCACACATCCTTTAATTCCCAAAAAGCCTCTCGGCCGCAATTAAGATAGAGTATTGAAGGGCTTGAAAACCGTATATGCGGCATTCGTTAGTCAAAAGGTTTTCTTTCTCGTACACAATTGTTGGCGATATTATCATTTCCACTTGCCGCTAAAAAAAAAAGACCCATACTCAGTAATATGCAATAAAGATATACTGAGTACCGGAAACTGAGAACACATGTACGCCCACTGTAGGTACTTTGTAGGCCAAGGCCCTCCGCTTACATTGGATCACAGGTGCTGTAGGGCAGTCAGTGGCTGTAGCAAGATCAGACTGCGGGATGAGGAAAGATCAGACGATGTGGATATCAGCACGACTACTAAAAGGTTTCGACATAAGCGAGGACATATTACCCAAGTATCCCTCGCCATAATCTTTTACTACAATCGTGGTGGTGTGTTTGGCGGGCTAGCTGTTTAGTAGTATGTTGCGCAACGGTGATGCGTGAAACATTCCTCACGATGAATACGAAATATTTTTTCAGTTATAGACAAGGGGATGTGGTTTAGTGGTATAATGCTTCTTTAGCATAGAAGCGGTCCGGGGTTCGATTCCCCGCGTCTCCAACCTTTTTTTTCTCTCGTCCTCGCGATGGGGGAGGGGATGTAGAGTTGCTGATGGGGGGGGGGGGTGTATACTGGGGATAGGGGAGTGCAGAACTGTACTGAAACTCGGCGTTGCAACCTACTACAGTGCCTATTTGGCGGGCGGGTGAAGCTGCTGGGTAGTTAGGATTCGTAGTGGGCGCAATTTGTACGGCAAAAAAGTGCACCGTCCGAGCTGACACCCTATGTAACCCGACTCTCACCTTGTTCGGCATTCATCATCTTTGGAATACCCCCCACCAGCCAGTCTAACACTCATGCTCATGTCCAGGCGCAGTTGGGGAGTTGCCTGTATGGAGCCATCAACAATGCCACTATAAATACAAACGAGTGATAATCCATGATTCTAATTATCAATCAACCGACACTTACCTTGACATTGAACGGCTATATCGATTCCGGTCCTTATTCTGAACTTTCAACACGTATCCACCCCAAGCAGGATTTCAAACTGAACTTTGTTGTTTGTTATTCTTGGTATAATTTACATCCATTCTCCTGCGCGCCTTCTGAAGAAGAAGAAGAAGAAGAAGAAGAAGAAGAAGAAAGCCCTACCCTACTGCCTTACTCTTTAAAGACAAACACCTGCTTTTTCCCGCCAAATGCCTGTCCACTGCGTGCAACGGCTTCTTTCAATACCTCCACCTTTGTGGTGGGCGTCCAGATGGTCTCCTGCACGGGCGTGTCCTTGAATTCGCCCGAGGTGATGTATCCGAATATCTCTTCGACCATGGCCTGTTTCTCCTCCGGGTGCTGGTCGGACCAGACGGAGACCCAGAAGCCGTGCAGGTGGAGATCCTTGAAGATGAAGAGAGACGTGGGGACGGTGATGGGCTGGCGGGACATGCCGCCGTAGGTTACGAGGTGGCCTCCGTGCCTGCGGTGGTGGTGATGGTGATATCAGTAAAAAAAAAAAAAAAAAAAAAAAATTGGAATTGGGGTGCTGATGAGGGAGGGGGGGGGGGGGGGAGAAATCCTACCCTAGTTGCCGGAGGAGATCTGTTGTTGCTTTTCCGCCAACGCAGTTCAATCCGAGTTTTATACCCTTCTTCCCAGCGAGCCTCCTGATTTCCTGCATCTTGACCCGGTCCGCCAGCTCCGACTCCGTCACCACCACATCTGCGCCCAGCGCTTCAAGCTCCCTCTTGAGCTCGTCGGCATTGTCCCTATCTCTGATGACATTGACGCTCTTCAGCCCCCACAGCCTCCCAAACTGGATCGCGCTCCTCCCCACGCCCGAGTTTGCGCCGTTCTGGATGAACCAGTCGCCCTTCTCCAGCGGCGTAAAGTCCTTGAGCATGCGGTAGGCCGTGCACGGGTTCACGGAGATTGTGGCGGCCTGGATGGGCGTGATGGCCTTGTTGTCTGGGATCTTGAGCAGGTGCGAGGACTTTGCGGAGGCGTGGGTGCGCCAGGTGCCGAAGCCGACGCTGCGCATGATTGCGCGGTCGCCGGGCTTGAAGTCGGATACTTTGCCGCCGACGGCGACGACCTCGACGACGCCTTCGTTGCCGCCGACGGCGGCGGGCTCGGGGGTGCCGAGGGCGGTGGTGAAGGCGGGTTTGGTGGGGTAGACGCCTTCAATCTGGTGCGGGGAGGGGTGTTTGTGTAAGAATTCCAATCATAAGAAGATATACATGTAGCTAGAGGGGATTTCCAAACTTGGTTGATGTCTGCTGGGTTGATTGGAGAGGCCAGGAACTTGACGGTGATTTCATCGTTGTAGGCGGGAGCTATGGAGTGTGAGTGTAGTCTTTCATATCAACGACGACGAATTCCCCCGGCGTCAGCACATTATGTTTCATGAAATTGATCACCGGTATATATATATATATATATATTCGAACGGCGAGTAGTAGTAGTAGGAGACATGTACCTTAGGACGTCTTTTGGCTGGCCGTGTCTTGAGTATACGAGCGCTTTTGCCTGCGTGTAGCCAAATGCTGAGACGTAGCGTTTGGACAGGAGGCATGGAGTAGGGCTGCGGCGCAGAGATGCGAGCAGGGCGCGCTTCATTGTGCAGTTTATCATTGATAGAATGTTGGGTGTTTCTGGAATGAATGAGGGAATGTCTGCAGCTATCTCCAGAGTTGGTGGAGTGATTGATTGATATATATCCATCTATCTTATCGGGAGGAAGGAAGATCATCGATTGGACCTCGGGTCCTAATCGATCAGCGACGTCATGGATGATTGGTGAATTCCTTCCTCAAAGTTCTGTAAGAAACTAAAACATGCAATCCAATCCCTGACAATATAATTCCCCTCTTCTGCTCTCTCTTTTCTCTCTCTTGGCTCTCTCTCTCTCGCCTTTGTCTTTCATCCCAGCGCTGCTCCTTTCCCGTTCTTTACTTTAATTTGCTCATTCTCATCATCTCATCATGTACCGACGATCTCCTCGTGTTCCAGAGGACGATGAAATCTCCCTCATTTCCATGCAGGAACTCGCCCCGTCACCTATCGAGGACGACGAAGCAGATTACTACTACAATGCAGAACAGCTCTCTGTGAATCCTGTAGAGAGGAAGGCTACCGACCTTTCCTCCTCCAATTACTCCAATTACTCACAATCTTCGTCCAATCTGACCTTCTGGTGTAAGTTTCTTGAGGCACAAAGAAAAAAAGAAAAAAAAAGAAGAAAAAATCCCGTTTTCATTATCGCCAGATTGCACACTGCTAACTTTTGGCAGTGACACGGTCACAAAAATACTCATCCTACGCATTCAGCGCCTTCCTCGGTCTCCACGCCACAACAGTCTCACTAACACCCCTCTTCCTCGGCCTCGACGCCGGAAACTCCTCTCTCCTCCTCGCGCGCACCTACTTCTACCAGTCGCACCCCATCGTCGAGTCAATACTCATTCCCGGGTCGCTGCTCCTGCACGTAGGGTCCGGGCTGGGGCTGCGGGCATACCGCCACTACCAGCAGCGGCAGCGCTATGGCGGGAGCCCCCCGCTGGAACTGTCGCAATGGCGGCTGAGGAACTTTTCGGGCATCAGTCTGGCGGGGTGGGCCATGTTGCCGTTTGTTGCGGCGCACGTGGGGCTGCTGAGGGTTGTGCCGCTGTGGGTGGACGGCGGGAGTAGCGATATCACGTTGGAGTACATGGGGCATGGGTTCAGTATGGGGAGGTGGGGGAAGTGGATTGGCACTGGGTTCTACACGGTGATGGTTGGGCTGGTGTCCTACCATGTCGTTTTCGGTGAGCAGCCTTTGGAATGGAAAGTAAAATCATTTACTAACTGAGGGGGGGGCAGGTTGGGCAAA
Organism: Morchella eximia; assembly: GCA_024713935.1. Classification (NCBI taxonomy): domain Eukaryota; kingdom Fungi; phylum Ascomycota; class Pezizomycetes; order Pezizales; family Morchellaceae; genus Morchella; species Morchella eximia. Next base: position 1,256,735 of record JAMGZG010000003.1, read on the forward strand.
ATACCTAAAAATCGATAAGCGGCGGCGCATAACAGGTGCTACAGCTGTAGCGGTAGCTGGCACATGGCTTTCAGGGCTTTTTGTTATTGCCAAATCGGGGCCGGTGAGAGGATACCTAGGAAAGCACTACGACCACCTTTACAATGTCTTTTTCATGAGAGCGGTATAAAAAAAGTTTTTTTACGAGGGCGTGTAATATGAATTGAAAGCATGGAAATGGGATGAAAAGTGTAGCGTTTTTGCGAGGCGCAAATTATTTGATAAATACTCTAGATAGTACATATTACACGCTAGCGAAAGGTATTGGAACGATTACAGCTGCGGAATCGAGTAATGATACCAAAGCTGTTGAATACAGGCTCTTCTCCAGCTTCTTCTTCTCAATCTGTAGGCTTCGCTGGATCGTATCTTTCATAACCCTCATCCTCCGTATCACTCTCCTCCGCCGCCGCCGCCGCTCCTGCCGCTCCTCCTGCCACTTTTTGCTCCTCTGGGGCCGCGAATGCCTTCTTGAACCCACCGATTGATGCGGCCGGCACAACCTTCTTTTCCTCCTCGTTCCCAAACGCGCTCCTGAACCCGCCCTTCTTGAACCCGCCAGCCTTCTTTTCATCCGCGGCGAGCTTGAGCGGCTTGATTGTGATGACGCCCGCCTTCTCGTCCTGCCGGCGCTCACGCTCCCGGCGCTTCTCGGCCGTGGAAGGGTCGCGCTGCATGGCCTTCATCTCCTGGAAGCGCTTCTTGTGCTGGTGGTCGTAGGAGTTTTCGTGAGCTTCAAACTCGTTCATGCGCGAGTAACCCTTTGAGCATAGTTCGCCTAGATGGAGGAACGCGGTCACTTTTAGATGTATTGTACTATATTTTTTTTTGGTTTGTTTTGCCAATTGGGGTATAAACTAGGGGAGGAGGAGGAGGAGGAGGAGGAGGAGAAGGGTACAGTAGAATGATTTCCGGGCCTGGACTGCGCTCTCTGTTTTCGGGGGTGGTATTCCACCGCTGGTACGGCCACCGCCCTTGGGGGGGGCTGTTAGCATGGCAGTTTGGACGATGGGAGGTGAAGTACCTCGCCAGTTAGTCGTGACATTATTGATTGGTTGAGGGTATTAAATGTATATATATATCTGCGCCGTGTATTCGAGAGCTTTGTACTCTGTAGGAATGGGGATTAGATCAAGCAATTGGTGTCTGTGGGGGGAGATCCCCAGGCTGAGACGAGGAGAGAGAGAGCCGCACAGCTGCACAGCATCTGCTGGGCGGAATCTTGGCAGACGCACACAAAGCAGGCGAGGGAGTGACTCCGCTTTTACGACGGGATGATTGCCACCAACCGTCCACAACACCAGCCCCACTACAACAACCCAACCTCCATCTCTATCTATCTATCTACTGTATCTACCTCCCCCCATCGCATCCCCCCCCCCACCACAGATAAGGAGAAAAGAAAAAACAAAAGTTCTGGGAACCTCTATTTCATATAATTAATCATGCCTGACACCTCGTAAGCTTTCACTCTCCAATTTTTTTTATTAAAAAAAAAAATAGAGAGAAAAAAAAATTTCATCTCCAGCAATCAGCCTCTAACCCCAGAAAGCAGAAGAGCCAACTGGGCCGACGATGAAGAGTTCGATGACCCAACAGTCCTCCCCCCCCAACAAGTCCTGTCAAACCCCGACGGCACAAAGACAATAATCACCTTCCGCTTCAACGACGCCGGCAAGAAGATCAAAACCACACGCAAGATCCGCACCACCGTCGTCAAGGAGCACGTCAACCCACGGGTCGCAGAGCGCAAGGAATGGCCCAAATTCGGCGCCGAGAAGGGCCACGCGCGCGGCCCCGATCTCTCCACAACCTCCGTGGGCGAGAACATCATCTTCCGCCCCTCGTCAAACTGGAAGAGCTCGAACAAGGAGGAGAGCAAGGAGGAGGACAGCCTGAGGGACCAGCTGAAGGATAAGAAGGTTGCTTGTCGTATCTGTAAGGGCGACCATTTCACGGCCCGCTGTCCGTTCAAGGACACGCTTCCGCCTCTCGACGACGTTGGTGCGTCTGGTGCTGGTGGTGTGGGCGATAGCGGCAATGCGGCTGAGGATGTCGGTGGCTTGGGAATGACAAAGGGAAGCTATGTTGCTCCTCATCTGCGTGGAAAGAAGGGTGCTGGAGAGACTATGGGTGGTGGAAACTTCAAGGACAGAGACGACCTTGCCACCCTTAGGGTTACAAACGTGTCGGAGTTTGCGGAGGAGAACGACCTGAGGGATATGTTTGAGCGTTTCGGAAGGGTCACAAGGGTATTCTTGGCCAAGGACAGAGAAACCGGAAGGGCAAAGGGCTTTGCATTCATTTCTTTCGCCGACAGGAGTGATGCGGCGAGGGCGTGCGAGAAGATGGATGGATGTGAGTATCCTCTACATCTTACATATTTTTCTATCAAATACTGATAGAGAATCTAGTTGGTTACGGGCACTTGATCCTGAGGGTCGAATTCGCCAAGAAGTCTGCTTAAATCTAACAAACATTTTTTTCTGCGTTTCTTTCTTTCGCACCACCCCACCTCTTATGGATAATTTTAGGTCCAAAAAAAAAAAAATATCCAAAATACTCAAAAAGTTTTCTCCTAGTTGCTCTTTTTACCATCTCTTATCTCTTCCCAAAAACAAGCACGGATGTCAAATTACAACCCCTGCACTTTAATTGCTGTTGGTTGCGCCAAAGATGTGCTGAGATTGAATATGCGATTGCTCGGTGACGAGGACCAATCCTGGAACGTGGCTCTCAGTGTCTAGTCGCGGGATTGGTAAAGCATGATATTTTTTTTTTTTTCTTTCTTCATTTTCGTTTCTTCTATTCTCTCATAGGTTAGCTTTTTTTTTTTTTTTTTTTTTGAAATCGTGAAGATTTGCTCCGTAATTTTGTCAATTCCACTAAGTTTAGGACATCAGCAGTAAGCAAGGGTGGATTTTATATCACAATAAAGGTAATAGATTCAGGTCAGCTAAGAGCTGTCCTTTGTTATTGCCAAATAGTCGAGCGTGTCCCAATTACAGTGGAAATGACAATATTTTAGGCGGAGCAATCCTTGTAGCTTGTTCGAATTCATAGACGAGTGAGTCTTGGTGATTGATAGTTAAAGTCATTGATCAATTCTATACAAGCAAGTCAAACCGGTTACAGTTAAAACCATTACATAACAGTTACAAATTCTACAATTCCATACCCGCCCTATCCCCGACATGGAAACTTACGGAAATCCGAGTGTCCATGTCTTGAATCTGTTCTTGGCAGAATATTGAATATGTCGTTCCAAACCTACCCAGGTAGGTAGGTGGGTATCTGTCCTTCTTGTGACGAATCTTTCAAAAGTTCTTTCCTATATATTCAGAAGCTGGAAATTGCAAAAAAAAAGAATGGAGACGCGGGGAATCGAACCCCGGACCGCTTCTATGCTAAAGAAGCATTATACCACTAAACCACATCCCCTTCGAGCAATGAGTGCATTTGATGTTTCTCAGAACCAATATATTCACATCAGATCGTGGCAAGTTAATAAACTAGCGATCGATCCTCATTTTAGCCGGAAATCTCGCTTTAACCGCGCACTCCTCCACAAAATAGCTCCCAGAAAGTCCATACGCAGAAGATATATTCGCCAAGGGCCCCCGTGAAGATATCGGAAGGTCATCTTTAAGTCTTAACCGACGGCTTTGCTACATGGATCTGTTCAATCGGTCCGATCCCGCCCGATTCACCGGTCCGCCGGGGCCGGAATAGATCTCACAATCCTTGCCCAAGATCGTTTATCTAAATCAGCCGATTCAAGTTACACCAGAAGATACCTTGAGCAAAAACTACTTAAGATGGTTGGTTCTTGTTTATTGGTTTGTTTTGTGATATCGTTGTGTGAAGCTCGATTCGAAACGAGGCGAGTGAGTTTTGGTGATGCTGAAGATGATAAAGGTAAGCAAAAACAATTATCGCAGAGTTAACAAAATATTCGAAGGATACAAGGTGATTACAATATTTGAGCCAATGACTTTTCGGTTTGAGAGTTGGTCACTTGGCAAATCACGGCACTCGACTGACGTCTTGCGCTTCAGGTACCTGACGATCCGGTCATTCCTGTTTATTTGAATTTCAACGACCTAATACGCCACCGCGACTATACCTTTAACTTTGTATACCTATATAACTAAGTATCGGGAAACCGTGGCCATGTCAGTTCTTCGCGCGACACAATTCGTTACTAATCATGACGTCGGCCCATCAACTCGCTCCTCGACTACGCCCAGGCCTCGGAAAGTCGTACAGCTTCGGGATCTCCTAGTAGTCTATCCAATTGTTGTGTCCATTGCCAAAAGTCTTAATTTGAAAGAGCTGATTTCTCTGACATTGACCGATAAGAGTTGTTTCGCTTTCCTACGTGGTGGAGATTGGGGTGATGACTTGCGTCATTGGAACAACCTGAAGTCAAATTGCAATGAGATTTGTGAATTTAACTCCGCACACGAATATCTTCCTCCTGTGAAGAACGTTAAGGCGTGCCACAAATGCAGGTACGGCGTCTGCAATGTAAGTATCCTAGCTACTCACTTCTTTAAGCTTCGATACGCCCGCACTTAATTGATAGCTAATATTTGTTAATATACAGCACTGTGTGGGACCAGTAGGACATCTTGGGAACCCTCGCCGTCAGATATGCCCTAGCTGCGTTGAGAAACGCTTGACTTCCCTTATCAGATATATGAACAAACCAGAACTCCCAAATTGCTCGTGCGCAGGCGCCGAGCCATGGCTGTGTCAAATGTGTTGGAAAGAGAACTACTTTTCCACCTTTCAAGAATCTGCGGGTACATGCTGCGATTGCGATTTCAACTTCGTTGTTGGGTCTAAAACATATTTCGTCTGCAAATGGTGTAGAGGGAAGATGTTGTAAACTCGGCAGTTCTTTTGGGGAGGTTGGATGTATCGACGATTTATGATCTGTGATGCTGCTGGAGTGATGTAAGAGTTATTATTGTTTTGATACGTGTTCTTTTGTTGATTTGTTTATTGTAATTTTTGGCACGGGTGTTTGGAGTGGTACAATCTGTTGTCCTATTCTTTCTTTTATTTCCTTTCCTTTTTCATGTCTATAATATATTTCTACATATCTTTCCATTCTAAATATAACTATCCGACCAGGTACATTTGCTGCCTCTACGAACGTCAGTTCATCTGATGAGTTGGGGCATCATGTACATGCATGGGCATATATTGCCGCTCTACTACATGTACCTTTATTGTGAGCATTCAGGCTTTAGAAAACTAAAAGAATTAACGATATACACACATTTTCCGGCTCAATCGAAGAAAGCTTAACGTTTTTTACATCTGGTTCGCGGCTTTCCTGGACTTCCGACTGGACAAAGAATCGTCTAGGCACGTTCCCTCTCTCGATCGTTGGACGTTGCTCCACATTGTAGTACGGGACGGGACAAAGCTCAAGTGCATGTATGTATCACCGGTAGTTTGTGCACTGTCAGGAGCAATCACCACGGATCACTCACTAGGGTAACAGCCCTTGGTATTCCTGGCGGTAACATCCATGAGTAACGAATGCACTTAGAAGTACACATTTCTATTTCTCAACTCAGCTGAGAATGTTGCAGCAAAATTGGAACCTAACCAACCCTCGCCGGAAGATCACTCCTGATGAAACTGTGAGGTAATTATACGGCCATCACGCATCGGTTTTTCAAGAATCGTTTGCTATTTCGACTAGCACAAAGCACAACTCTTCCCGTTATTTATGGATTGTTGGATGACTCTCATTGAAGCCCATACACCCGTCCCTCTCCCCCCTGACCATGGCTTATGTCTCGATACTACCTATGATCCGTTTCAATTTGAATTTCTTTGGTTTTATCAATCGTCTTAAGGGCCGAAGTAAAGACATCAAGTCCCGGGTTCAAAAATTAACAGTATGCACTTTTGCTGGCGGCCCGGGCCGCACCCTGCATGTATGTACACATGTACCAAGTACGTATGTATATACAACTGTACAGCAAAAAAACGTACGTACCTTGGTGTGACAATTTCAAGTAATATATTAACTGCAAAGTCCCTATAGTGTGTCTCCGCATGTCTTGTTGGCGCAAAGTCGCGCCTTGGTCTCTATTCCGATGGGTTTATAACAGTGCAAAGGGATGGGTTGAAGGTTTGAAAGACCCGGCATAATGGAGTTGGTCACCGGAACGCCATACCAAAGAAGAGTCGGCAAGGAAGGAGAATCCTATCTAGCTAGCCACAAACCCCAAGTAAGTATCAGCGGATCATGGCTCACCCCCACGAACTCTTCGAGTATGGTGGTTTTTCCTAAGGAGTGCAGCATGAATCATTATGCCATGGAACAGATGCGGGGACCCGATAGACCGTTCATTCAATTCCTGGTTCTAGTTGACAACCGGGTAAGCCCGGTATTAGACCTCGTGATCAGCGACAGGTTTCCAACTTTCGGGCTCGCAACCTATTCAATAATCGCCTTACTTCCCATAATCTATTCGTGAAAGGAGGGCAGCCTTTCATGGACCTATAATACCGCTCATATACCTGATCTTTCCAGCACAATTTACACAAAGGGGCCAAACGATATATTTGCATCCTACATTGACCAGCACCATATTGCGCTCTTCTCGTCAACCCTAGTCGCCGCCATATTGGACCCGGTTCTTGTATCACTTATACGACGTAACGGAAGATTCTATAACTGAAAAATACATGGAATACGAGAGTTCTTTAACAATATCAAAGAGTTCCGATGTACAGAGAACCCTGATTATCATACGATATCACTTCAAACGATGTTTACACAGGATCAATTGGAGCAACTTGATCAAGCATTTGCAGTTACCCTCATCCCGACGGGCGCAAAGCGACCAACGGGGGTGGAATTGCCAGACATGGACCAGCGATGCAGTGTTAAACATGGGGTTGGTTATGCTCTTGACGGACAGGAAGGTGGGTTGCAGATGATGGGTTTGATCGAACAGGTGGCAGATCAGAGATAACATGAGACTGCCGGTGCTGTTGGCAAGAATATCATTTATGGATGGTCACAAATATAGACGTGTTCGAGTGCCTAAGCGGTCATGCGTTTCTTTCTTAGATATGTCAATGTGTTATTTGAATCGCAGAGAATCGAGCGTGAACAGCACCTTCGCAGAACGGTACGGTGTGTAAGTAGTCAGATATTTTCCCTCTTCGGTCTTTACTTCGTCAACTTGACCCATAACCGCATATCCCAATACATGTGGTGGATTGGAAACCAATTTAGGGAAAATACTGGTTCCCACAGGTGGTACACTGCGTGTACACGTACAGTTTATACCTGAACATGACACTGTAAGAATATTCTGTGTGCTAGTTTAGTTTGACATATGTGCTGTTTCCCATTCTTTTTCTAATTAGACGGACATGTAAAAGAAGGGGTGAAATTAATAGAACACCATCGGAATATAAAAATGTTGCGTTTGGAAATCTCCGCTACTCCAACCATGATAATTTTGCAGTGCATCTTTTTTGCTCTGAGTACATGTAGCTGCGAGCGGTACATGTAATTCAAGCAGGCGTTTGAGGTGCAGTGACGCGAGTGCAAGTAGGATGCGGTAATGTATATGGTATACGTGGGAAAGTAATATGATCAGGGCTCAATAAGAATACATGTATTCACTAGATAATTGTAAATCGCTATGTGCATATTACCTTTATATACTCTACAGCTTGCGGTAAGATTATTGAGGAGCCCTATTGGCTTAACCAACCAATCAAACCCTGTTTTTAGACCCCTGTTTCTACAATGATTCTACCTCTCGCTGTATAGGTGTGTAGCCATATCTACAATAAGTGTGGCCGCTAGAAGGTACATGTACCTACATATATGTACGTTGTAGTCACACGTGGCAAAGGCACGAGTGATATGGTATGATTCACACTCATCACCTCGAGTAAATGACACCTGGCTTGGCAACAATGTCTTCAGCTCTTGATGTCATTCTTGAACATAGCATCCGAGATTAAACACCAGAACACGAAAACTGTCCTCTCAGTATTCATCTATGCATCCGGAAATCTGTGGAGATATCACTTACCTACCGATTAAGGGAAGATCGCTAGATCTACTAACAGAGGAGGAACTATGCGAGCGAACTGAGCTAGGAATGATGTTTGCCAAACCTCCCTACAGTGAATTGACTGGAGAACATGGGTTTCAGGCTGTACTTGAAACCCCTTTTGTTCCCCTCCCCGGTGTTGATTTTGCTGGTTCGGTAGTTCAAAGTCACGACCAAGACAACGAAGTCTTGAAATATCTCCGCTTTAAGTGTCTCAAAGAGTCAAGGGAGAAAAACGTAGAAGTTGAATTGAGAAACGTTCGCTGCCTTATTGATTGGTCTACAGACATATCTATTGCCCTAGAATCAGCCGTTGGGAACAACCCCGGGACAATGGAACTTATAGACTTCGGGAATTTGACACTTGGGGAACTTCTATTAGATAAACAAAAGCTTTTTGTTGGCATCCAGATTATCAAACTTCGTATACATGGACGCCCATACATAAAAACTGTAAAGGTGGTTAAGGAGCTTTTCCCCGGTCATCAAGATATTGGTATCGACATTGTGTTGGGTAAGGATTTTTTGGATGCCTGTCCCGGGCTTGCCTTACAGCCAGTGCTATCTGGGGGCTCGCTTGAATTTGTTCCGTGGGATTATGGTGGCCAGGAAATTAATCCTTATAAAAGCGCATTCACCGTCAACGAACGGGGTGAATTGTTGGTATACGTTTGTAGCCGCTCAGATAAAGAAATCTCTAACCCGCATGCACGCGCAGTAGGAGATGCTGGGAAACCTCTGGTAGAGAAGGGAGCATATGGCGTATTTTTTGGGCCAAATTCTCCTTGGAATATTTCTTTACTTTCGACAATGAAAGGTACTCCAGCCAATGATACAGCGCTGATAGAAGGCATAATAGCTATATCAGACCTCTTGATAGATGGAGGATTTATCTTCGGGAATCCTACCTTCTCTTCTATCAGAGTTTTTACAGATTCTTCATTGATTGTCGAATTACTAAATTCGGATTCGAAAATTGAGGAATACGAGAAAAAAGGGTGGAAGAATAAGGCAGGGGTTCAATTAGGCATTGCTGAGCCTTTGGCGAAATGGGCTCATTCGATTCGCGATCGATACAAATCAGTCTGCAATATTCCATGGGTGAAAAAAGATCTCTTCGTCTTTGAAAGGGTTGACAAAAAACGAAAGGGGCTTCAGGCTGCCCGTCACCTGGCCTCATCTGCCCTGAAAGCGGACTTCTATTATTGTAACAAGGATCTTGGTGACATTCAAAATTCTAGTAGAGATATATCTGGTTGGGAGGAGCTGAAATCTTCTGATTTTCTATACATGACCGTTCCCAGAGTCGCCTGTGGTACAATTATGATCAAACAAAAAATCTCTGATTTTCTTGACAGTCGTATTCAAGCAAATGCAAAGGCTTCTCAAGAGGATGTGGAGACGCATCCTAAGCTACACTCCACACAAAAGTTATTTCTAAGTTACTTTCAGCCTAAGGACTCTTATGACTTTGACTCAATTATCTTCAACCTTACAGCCTACCGTAAACTTAGCGCCATGAAGATTCTTGAGACTTTGGATAGCTCATTTACGAAAGAGGTTGTGAGAATTGCAAAAGAAAAGAGAGGGTTACCGGATTCTCTTGAATTTTTTAGAGAAGATTGCGGGAAGATTCACTTCTTTCATAGGGATCCAGATGCACTTTTGCGACTGCCGGATGAAGATTCTACTTTAATCGATATTCTTATGGGTGATTACTCCTCCATAAAGAATATCCTAGTACTTGAAACGCAGAGCGGAGGAAGCTGAAGGACATCAAAGGTACGTATTCCGATACCCTGTCCGATGGTAGAAATACCAACGAAAAAAAACTAAAGCAGGGTCATTGAGTAGAATCGCATAGATATGATTTTTTAGCCCGCGGTATCGAAGCCATAAAGTATAACTAGGGTATCAGTATATGTCTATGGGAAGGACCCAATACTATTGGGGCCAGTGATAGTTCGTTATAGGGATTGATTAGCATCATAATCAAGTTGGTTCGGTCTAGTTTTATAAACTCATGGAATGTGCTTTAGAAATTAAAGATCGAATCAGGTGGACCTTGTATTATATTTTTTGCGATTTGTGCTTAGTCATGCATGTGACGTCCAGTCTAGCAGCAATTATATAAGGAATCGAGAGGCGCTACAATCAGCTTAGCATCTCTCACGCATTGTAGTAATAAGCTAGCTAGAATTATGGATCCTCGACATGATTAGTACATGTAGCTTACATGAATGCTTTCAATGTTCTTTGTAGGCTATATGGGAAAACCAGCATTATATTAATGAATTAAACAAAAAAAAAATATCTGCATTCTTCCTATTACTTAGTAATTCGAGTGATATTTCAAGACCGAAACACAACTATTAGAATTGGTGCAAGTATCGACAATATAATATAATATTTCTTTAATTGCTAGGTATTTTGACTACTATGTATACATAATCCACTGTATGATCAAGGACCTACACAGAAGACTATAATCAATCTTTTCTCAATAAAGGAAATTCAAAGAAAGTAAAGAGATCACGTCATAACCCATCACTCGACTTATGTAAGTCGCGATCGATCATGTTGCGGGCCTTTGTGCGTACTCTATTATCCGCTAGTTGGCGTAGCTTGGAGAATTAGCGACTGGAATAAGGCGAAGTTTATGGCACACTGGAGTCTCCCGATGCAACTGCAGCGAACAGCGTACCCGGGCGGACACATAAAAATTAAACTGGTACCCCTCCGCCAGATGCAATAAGTTTTCCACGTGTACTGAATTTTTTGTTGTACCGCCTAGTTGATTTTAGTTACAGTATATGCTTCTTCTTAAATTTTATTCATATACTCATGCGTTCATTAAATGGTCGGAATTCTTAGTATGGATTTGGTTGCAACGATATCCGACCATTTAATGAACGGCCGAGTATACCAAGATTAAAGTATGTGTATATACATAAGACCTAGTCGTAGAGAACTAACTGTTAACGTTCCTATTATTCAAAAAATATATATATTCCTGGTGCCGGTGCGCGTGAATCGATTTCCGGCCGCTCCTTAATTCGAATCCGCTCTTGTAAACGCCTGCTGATCGATCATAAGTATAGACTTCCAATAATAGTACTAGTTGTTACTGAGTGGTTATTACTGGGCGGATACAGCAGTTTATGTCAGCCATTGTTTAATGGAGAGTCTTTCCAAATATAGGCTGGGATGCATGAAAAACCACAAGTCCTATAGGATAAAACGTGGTTTACAGTTGACAGCGCCGTTGCAAGTACTACTATTCAACTTTGTCATCACTGACCTAGTCGGCCTTAAGCCACAATAATATAACCCCATTACCAACACAGGCTATGGATATCATAGGTGATACTTTCTTTGGCCAATTGGGCTCTTCAATTGTTGTTCGAGTCGGATATTTGACAGGACTCGTGCCACTATTTTCAACAGCATAAACCTTTCCCGCTGCAACAACGGTATTCTACCCCTGCGTCTCTCTAATAGTTCTTGTCGGTGTATTGTTATGCCGCCTAGCGAGAATAGTAGTCCTTGGCTAGCTCGGACTTTGTTTCGGTATCTCCCGGCCCTAATCCGACAGTCCAGAGTTTCAACCTGGGCTTTTCTTGATCTCCTCCGTTGGTCAAGCGCGCGACTGTCCGCCCCCTCCCCCCCTTCCCTTTTCGCCGAAAGAGCATCTCCATAGTCATGTTTCCAACAGGGGAGCATGCAGGTACCAAGCCGGCCGTTCAATTGTGGGGCAGTTGGCGGTAATCATTATAATGAGGTTGTTTGTAAAAAGGATGTCGGTGCGCTTTGTAAACTCCGACCAACCCAATTCGAAGGAGAAAGAACATGTAGTTTAATAAGCGCTGATATATTCATCCGTAAAAAGGTTGATAATTTTGTGTCGATATTGCAAATCGTCACCGCGAATCACTCGGGCCGAGCCTGTGGATTAACCATTTTCCGACAGCTGCTAGGCCGTTCCGGTCGTAGCCGATTGGTTGGCACAGACATCTTCACATGTTCCTGGCTTCCTGGCTGGTTGATCTGAAATTTCCGAACCCGCAACAAGTCGAACGATGTGTGCTGGAATGAGCCTAGTGCCTGCGGAGAATTGATAAGCTTCCCTTCCTCCCGACCGGAAAAATAGGAAATTAGTAGGAAGTAGCTTAGAATGATACGCTCGGGCGCAGAAAGCTGAATGTTATTAGTACTATAGTAACTAGAGGCTATTATTCATGGCTATTATTATTGAAATGGCTATTATGCCCTGTGTCAGTACTAAGGTAAGAGCGGACGTGAGGACTAACTAAGGCAATTTATTAGGTATGGTAGGTACAAGTATATAAGAGCTGGCTGCTATTATATCTAGGCCCCTTATAGCCTACGTGTCTCTGGGCTGGTATCTATCATTTTATTTTACTTAGATTAAGCAAGATCCAATGCACCTACTAACATGATGTTCCTACATGTAGTTGGGAGTTTGTAGGGTTTTGGCTACAAGCTATATGAAGAGATATATTGCCTATATTGCGGGCCGCTATAGGGGACCCTGTCATCAGCGCCACGGAGCGCGCCACCCCCAGCTGGAGAAAGAATAATAAGAATAAGAAAAAGAATAAGAAACGAATGGCGGGAGTCTTATTGTGTAATTAATTAAGCGAGAGCGGCAAGCAAGGCAAGTGCGTGAGTGGACCATGGGAATCCCTTCAGTATCCACACCACCACCGTCCCATTAACATCTATCTCCGCCAGACACAGGAAACCTCTCTCCCCACCGACTTACTCTAAATCTACGCTTATGCATGTTGTATCTTAGATGCATCTCCTGGTTCCCTCTCTCCCCTCATCCCCGCCTCCCCCTCCCCCTCCCCCCCCTCCTCCCTCCATCCGGCTCGGTGATTGCAGCAGCACCTCGGTCAACAAACCATAAAGAGAACCCCAGGTAGGATCAACAATCAATAGTGGGTGATCTGGGTGCGAAATATTCACCCATGCCACTTCGCGGCTTGCGTCACCCCATCCAAAAAGATTGATTGGGCCAATGAACCTTGAAGCATTCATCATCACGCCAGCCCAGTAGTTCTAGAATTCGAAGCACCGATGTGTCTCAGATTTAAGGTATGGCATTTTAGATTTGAACATGCGGCGATCGCGGTTGACAGTGAGGGGAGGGGGTGAGGTGGTGGTGAAGGATTGATTGAAACGCTGAATTCTCCAGGTACTGGGATTCCTTTTGCTTAATGCCAGTTTCTGCTGCTGGCTATAGTAGAATAGCTAACGGTAACGGTCGTTTGCCGACTGCCGACGTCCCGTGCATGTCTGATCATTGATTGGACTCTTTGGATGATTTTAGCTAATAGTTACTCTACTGGCTGTAGGTACATACATCACCCTCTGCTGATGGAGGTCATCTTTGATCACTCGTTAGGGGGGGATCATGGTACGAACAGACAGGCAGGGAACATGTTACTAACGAGAAGAAAAAGAGTATGTACAGTACTACTACATACCACTACATGTATGTAGTACTGGGAATCTCTCATTTCATAATTCCCGGGAGCTTGGTCGTTCCCGGCTCCCCGCTCTCGGTCGCGTTCACCAGCCGGCTCCCACGCTGGTTCATTTGTAACGTGTCGGCGCCCTGTGCAGGCAGGTCTCCTAGTAGTACTGACGGATATGTGGACATCCTATCCCGGCCGAGCGAGTGTTTCCAGGCACCACTCAAATGCCCCTTTTATTAAACTCCCGAACCACAACTAACCAGTTGATCCACCCGTCTGACTGACGGGCCCCGGGAAAGGTAGTCTGACACTTGAGCATATCTATTTACTATACCACTTTACTTTTACTAATACATTTGAATTGGTGTAACACTAGGCAGCAGCAGCAGCAGTACTGGTATTATATGGATTACTCAAAAGATAGGAGACCGAACCAAGACAGATCACACTGGGTTCAGTTCACTTGCAAGTAATAAGGTATGGGATGGTATTACTGAAATCGGGTTATCCAAGTTCCGAAAAGTCCCCATTGCTTCGTAGGTAAATTTAGACCTACCGCGCCAAGGTAGGTTGTCTCCTAGCAACGGTGAGCGGCTATGATTACTCAATGAGGAGTTTTACTGAGAAAAACGTCATGTACAGCCAGAGCTGTAACATGTACCTGGGTGTTCTACTCTACTCTACACCACTCGTACGTACTGACTGACTGACTGACTGAGTGGCTTGATTGACTGAGTGACAGTCGTATGACTTTCCGTTTGATCAGATCTGACATCACACACCCGCTCCTTTCGATGAGCTTAATCTTTTTGATTCAGCTGCACGTGGTATGGTGCCCTAAGGGGCCATCTTGCGAATATTAAGCGAGCACTTATGTGGGTTGTGGGGGCTCCACTGGACCAATTGATAGCCTGCGAGTGATATTCCGTGACCACACGTTTCCTTCTCCTGTGTAAGGCGATAAAAGAGAGCGGCACTGGGGGAAAAGTTTCCCCAAAATAAAATTACAAATATTTGACTTTCAAAACACCTAGAGGAAGGGAAAAAAAGGGGGCGGGTGGGTGGTTGACTTGAAAATTGTAAACTCAAAGAGACGACAAAAAATACGCTCAGTCAATGGCATTTCCAAAACCCGCCCGTATGTCGTACCATACCGGTACATGTTCTTTCTCTGGGGTAGGGTAGGCGCAACCGCTAGACATGGGTCTACCTGCATGGGACATGGATTTTCTAGAAAGAAAAAAAAAAAAAAAAACACCTGTGGGTTTTCGGTGAGATATTAACCGCGGTCCAAAGAGCTTGTGAGTGGTTGGTTTGTTAGGTGGCTTCTTCTTCCTCTTCTTGATCTTGTCTTGTCTTTGTCCCCAATTCCCCCCACCCCTAGCGTAGTGCCTGCTTGAGTGCTCTATTCTAGGCTGAACTCTGGCACTGGTGTCTGAGTTTGGACCTGGAATGTTATGCCTAACACGCTATTGATTGTTTATTGTACCTGAACGGGCATGCATGTAAGTATCATCCGGTATCTATCTAGCTCTTTACCTAAACGACATATCGAGATCTTAGCTTGTGTTTTATGATTTCGGTTGCGCGAGGGGGCGGGGGGGAAGCAGAAACCTGTACCTCGTACTCGACGTGGGGAAATGGATTGTGAGACATGTACTTGTTTCGCTGACGACGTCGTCGCGTCGTCTGTCGGTCAGATCAGTGGGGCTAGGGTTGAGTTTCGACTCACGCATGCCAAGCGCTTCCGTCGCTTATCAGATCTTGGGCGTGGTTGTGGTGACCTTGTCAACGACGACGACCAAGCTGATCAACAGCCACAGCTCCCCCCCAACGACATCCTACCTATTCGCCCTTGTCAAACTCTACAGTCCTCACAGCTCAACAGCTTCCTACAAATCCCCCTGATATTATCTCATATCACCTACCCGCCTAAGTAACAGTTATACCTGCTGCAGCTATGTCTGGCGGTCTCGAAAAGGCTCTTTTCAACTTGAAGGTCCGGATCCCCCCCCCCCCCCAAATCCAAAGCACCCACCCCATCACCTATTGCCTATAACCCATCCCCCATCTCCCATCCCCTCTACAGACCCCCTCCTCCCCCCCGCTGAGCACTGACCGTACTTCTTTCCGCACAGTTCACAGCAAAACAGCTGAACCGACAAGCAATCAAAGCCGGCAAAGATGAGAACTCCGAGAAGGCAAAAATAAAGAAGGTGCGCAACCCGCTCGCCGCCGGCTCCCGGATAACCTCGGCCCCTGCGCCTCTGAAATATACCGAAAGGGCAATCATCTGAAAAGAAAGAAAAAGAAAGAAAAAGAAATAAAGAAAAATGAAACTGACGGACAACCCGCCGCTCGCGCAAAACTTTCTGGGTTCTTAAACAGGCAATGCAACAAGGCAACAATGACATCGCAAAGGTCTACGCACAGAACGCCGTCCGCAAGCAGAACGAACGTCTAAACCTGCTCCGACTTGCCTCCCGTATCGATGCCGTCGCCAGCAGAGTTCAGACCGCCGTCACGATGCGCCAGGTCACGGGCAGCATGGCAAACGTCGTAAAGGGCATGGACAGCGCAATGAAGACCATGAATCTCGAGAAGATATCCCTGATTATGGATAAATTTGAAAACCAGTTTGAGGATTTGGAGGTCGCTACCGGATATTATGAGAACGCAACCTCCTCCGCTACAGCGATGGCTACGCCGCAAGAGGACGTGGATCGCCTCATGGGACAAGTCGCGGATGAAGCTGGTCTGGAGCTTAATCAGGAGTTTGCGGAGGCAACTCCTTCGCAACAAAAGATTGGACCGACCGAGCAGGAAGAGGATGGGTATGGTTACTTCTGTCTTGTAATGTTATTCTCTATGGGTGGTGCTGACGGGAAGGTGTTACAGACTTGGCGAACGTCTAAGGGCTCTGAGGGGATAGACAACAGTGAGTGACCCGCTACAATGGTTGGTTACGCGTCTTGCTCCTTGATAGAGCTAGCTTTGGACATGATCCAGATGTTCAGGGTCTTTATTTCTTTGTGTTCCTTTTACCTTTCCTTATTTCCCCACCAGTGGTTTCGGATGCAATGATTCTTGTTTTTTTTGCTTTTTATGTAGTCTATGACATACGAGGCGAGGTGCGAGGTGTGAGGTGCGTGGTATTGGGAGTATTAAATTTAGCAATCCTGAGCGAAGCTTAAAAAGAATTTCAGGCATTACGATAAAACACTAGTGAATAATATATGAATCACATGGTACAGACAAGTGGTTGCGATAAGTACATGTAGGTCAAGGCCTCCCCAGTCTAGAGCACCATTTCATTCCCGGCACGAAAAAAAAAACTATATACTTATTCAATACGGTTATTTTTTGTTAAAAAAAAAAAAAAAAAAAAAAAGGTAGCAATTGAAAATGCCTGATCTATCTACTGTTGAAATACAGTCCCATATCCCATATTCCCGATCTCGTTTCCCATTCCCCCATATTCCCATAGTTCCCATATGTCCTGACCAACCGTTGGAGTCATGTATAGCTACTAAGAAATACAATATTTCAGTGGCTTGCCTCGCTTATATAGCAGCATCCAAAAAAAAAAAAAAAGGAGAGAGAGAGAGAGAAGTATGAGCAAAACCCGACCTGCCCAGCCGCCGCATAAGGTATAGATTCAAACGTCTTCTCTTTCTCCCAAGAAAGGAAACGCCAGAGTCCATTGCTCCCGACAGGATATAAATAAGAGTATAGACAGGAAAGAAGACATGAAAAATCACTTGGCAGGGGTTGTCAAAACAAAAACGAGATGAGAATATAAAAAAATAAAAAGTTTATCCGTTGTCCCGACAAAGATGAAATAGAAAAAATAAATGAAAACTAAATAGAAGGTGAGAGTAAAGGCAAACATCTGATGCCTCCCTTAATTTCCGGCTCTCTTTTGCCTGTTCATCCATGGGTATTGTATCGAACAACTAAAAATTACTCCAGGCTTGCTTGCATCTTTCTAAGGCTCGCGGTTTTGAGGAAAGTTAGGGGGATGTGATGATGAACGCTTGCGCTGGTGTCCGAAATCCCGGCCATACATGGGTATCATCTTGTCTGGTCGGTCTGAATCTTGCTCATGTTGAGGAGCACCGGGAGCGCCCGCCGACCCTATTGACCCTGTCCCTCTGTTAAGGTATGACGAACTGAATGTGGTCGCATCCGCAGGTGCACTCATTTGAGGAATCTGGAATTCTTGCGGTGGGGCAAGAGGTGCCGTCGCGAAGCCAGACATGGTTCCAGAGTGGGGTGTCAAGGGAGGTTGTGGGTATTTAAAGTCGGATAGGGTCAACGGTGGTGGAAAGCTTGGCGGTGGTCGTGCCTGATGCCCAGACGGTGGTGCTGGTGATGGATAAGGGTGAGTGTAAGGTCCTAGACAGAAAGGTTAGTTTGGGCAGATCTAAGATCGATCGCATCGCAGCAGCGGTCGAGACATAACGCTTATACATACCTTGTGGCGTGTGCACATATGGACTGTGAGGCGTTTCTGGAGGAACACTTCTTGGAGGTTCGTTGAAGGGTAATCCCTGTATTGAGTATGCGCTAGGGCTTAACTGGTATTCTCCGTGATCGATAGTATTTGCCGAATAGGGCGTACTAGATCTCAATGGAGAGCTAGCAGATTCTGACATCGAACGTGGGATGTCTTGAAGCTGTAAGCGGGGCACACTGGTGCGAAAGGGATCGGTAGGCCGGGAAAATGGGTTTCCACGTTGCTGGGGGCCAAGTGGAGCTGTCATGTACCCAAGATACGACGGACGCTCCCCAGTAGAAGAGACAGGGGACAGTAGTTCACCAGAAGAAGTTGTGGGCGTAAAAGACAGCCCGGCAAAACCCGGCGTAGTTGGCGATACGACAACATCCTCTTCGCCAAGGTGTCTTCGTCGGAGGGGATCGGTCCGGCCATAGCCCATGTTTGTAGTTGGAGAATACTCTGTAGGCGAGGCAATCGGCGTCCCCATCATCCGACCTGAACCATATGTGTGCAATGTTTGGAGAATTGGGAACTCCTCTGGTAAAGCGCGCGACTTCATCATGCGCTCTCGGTCATCGCTACTCATTCGTTTCAGTTTCGCTCTCCTGAGACATGCATTAGTCACCAAATCTCGGTTGTACAAGCTTTAGACCAAGGAACAATCCTACCTATTTTGAAACCAGACTTGTACTTGACGAGGGCTTAATCCAGGGATCTCCCTAGCCAATCGTTCCCGATGAGCTGCGTCAGGATGCGCTTGTCTGGCGAACTCACTCATGAGGAAGCGAGTTTGGTTATGTGTAAGACTTAATTTCCCCAGGTTTTACGTCAGCCGGAATTGCGCACTTAGGGCGACTCAAAGCAGTCAAGATCAATTCTTACCGAAACCGTTTCATCTTTCTTTTTTCTTGTCGACGTTCGCTTAGAGACATATGATGTTCCCCTTGCGATCCGGAGGACTGGCCAGTTATATCAACAGAATGTCTATGTTCTGAGTGTGAAGAAGGGTGTGAGTGTGGACTGTCAATCATTGAACCAGCTGAGGAATGGGGAGAGCCTATATGCTCTTCATGGGACGCCGAAGTAGGCCATTCCCTGTACTCTTCGGCTTCGGATACTGGTCCCGGACTGTAGTGCTCATATACAGGTGGTAGTTGGTTGTGTGATTGATGGTGGTGGTGATGGTGTCCATCTTGCTCTTGGTGTAGTACGGATGAAGTATCTCTCTCCAAGCGTTGCTCTCTCCAAGGCATGTGTCCAGAGGACTGGTCTGCGCCGAACTCTGACATTTGATTAAAGCTGTGGTTTTTCGAGGTCGAAGGATTGCCCCAAACTTCTAATCCTCGATCTTCCCGGTATGGAGGGGTGTTTAGTAGTGAAGGCACTTTGACGAATCAAAAATAATGTGTCTATACAACCAACAAAATGTGGTTGCTGAGTGCTTTTTGGTAGATGTTGCTATAAGAGCGAAGATTGTGTACTACTACCGTAGCAATAGTAGTGATGGTAGATCCCTGAATAGTACTCGGGAAAAAGATGCAAATAAAATAAAATCGATATAGCCCCAAAATTTGCAGGCAAAAAGCAATTCGTATTATAGCTGTTCCTGCGTCTCGCCAAATCTCTGTGATCAGGCCGTATTTTCGTGCTTCGTTTCGTTAATTCCGGAAATCCGGCGTGTGTAAGTGCGTGCGTGTCAAAGAATGGCGTCGAGCCTGGTGCAAAGAATTTTATTGATGTAATTGAGTTGAGATCCCCGAATAATTGTGAAAGATGCAAAAATATTTGAAAGAAAAGAATGGGCAAGGTAGATCAACAATGGGCCCTGGGAGGACAGGTGAGCGAGGAGGAAGACTTGTGTGTGTGGCGCGGGCAAGGCACGGTATGTATAGTGACCGTTAAGCTGGACTGGACGACTAACTATGTAGCAGTACTACAGTCGGACAGGCTGCTTGTAGGGCGTGCAACGGAGTATGTAGGTAGTACCTAGAGACGCAAGAAAGAGTGACGAAGGACTGAGATCGGTGTAGCAACAAGGGGGATCAGTGTTGGTGATCTTTTTTGGGGCCAGACTGCTGGGGTAATTCGGGCAAGTAGACCGTCCACCGGCAAAAATGAGTGACAACGGTAAGTCTATATGGAGAAATGTTTGAATGAGGGAACGACCAGCGGGAGGCCAACAATAGCTTCACAGGTACTGATCCAGCAGCCGTGACCCAGCACAGAGAAGTTTAAGTAATAAAAAAAAAAGAATGGTAGGGCAACAGTATGAGGATTGTTGCAGAGGACGAGCCAATAAGAAAGAATGAAAGAGTGAAGAGAAGAGAACGAAGAGTAGAGATGATAATTCTCAAACAGAGAAGCTGGGGGGTGGTGGTTGTCAAGGTATATTATATGTAGGTAATAGTAGTAGAGGAATTGGGACTACTTGAAAGTCAAAGCGGAGACAGAGATACGACCCACAAACGGTTGTCAGGGAATCTATCAAGCGAAGGAGGACAGAATGGAAGAATGAACGAAGGTGGACTAGCACAACCAGAGATGCGGAATAGGCGCACGGGCTGTCGACGAATTTCTGAATCTGCAGTTGACGAGGAGTAGAACGAGGGTGGAGCGTGGGCACGGGGCCTGGTTGTGTAGCCTTTGCATGAATATAGATGGTCCGGGTTTGAGAATAAGGCGGGGCCCACGTATGAGCAGGAGGAGGAGGATGAAAGGGTGAAGGAGGAGGAGTGATAGTGGTAGTAGAAGTAGTAGTGGAAGTAGTAGCAGAAATACTTAGTGACAGTAGTAAGAAGATAAGGATCAAGACCAGGAGTAGGAAGCAGGAGATTCAGAAAAAATGTGGACTGCTCAGCCAACAGTGAGATTCAATAGTAGCAGCAATAGCAAAATAACCAGCAGAAGATCAAAATGAAGCAGCAGCTAACAGACAGCAGGCAATAAGTGACAGGGCAGATGAGTTGATACTCTAATGGGCGGATAGAGGAGCCACAACCAAGTGGGGACCGATTCAAGTTCCAGGAGTAACTAGAAGTGTCGGAGGGGGGGTGTGGGTATCCCAAAGCAGTCCTTGTGTTATGAGACGAGTTTTGGGTCCGGATTAGCTACCACTGCTACGGCAGAAGTGATAGATATTGCAAAAATGGGACTGGCGATGGTGGTGGAGTATATGCAGGTGAAGTCGCGGAAGCGACAACTGACTGTTCGTGAGGCTGCGGGGAACTGGTCTGGTCTGGTCTATCTGTCTGCACTCTTTCTTGCCTGAAATCTCTCTAGAGCTCATTTTTCTTTTCTTCCTTCTATCGGAGTACCCCCCCCCCCCCCAAACAACCCCACCACTCTGGCTTCTGTCTTCTTGAAGCGCAGGATCATGCAGAATTATTTTCGGCATTGAAATGGAAAAGAACAGAAGAAAAACGTCTTCTTGCATATCAAGGACGAGAACCTGTCAAAGCTGGTACATATGAAGTAGCAGCAGCAGCAGTAGCTACTGGCAGCAAAAGTAGTAATAGCAGCTGACTGACCGGCTAGAGGAGGAAGATTACCATACTCGCATAGGGAAGAAAAGCAGCAGGTGCGTTAAGCAAGAATTGGAATAATAGTAACAAGTACAGGTAAAACGGCCAAACACTAAGAAGCTAAGCAGCTACTACTATTCCCAGGACAGCCATGTGTGCGGGTAAAGTGCAGACAGCAACAATAGCAATGCATATTACAGCAGCAGTAAATAGTAGCAACAAGTATAATCAAACAAAAAATACCTTAAGGGCGGGGTGTGGGTTTGGGAATAGGATTGGAAGTGGAAAAGTGTACCGGGAGTTGTTTCAAGTTGAGTGTTGCGAGCGCTCGAGCGTTCCTGTAAATATGTACCGGAGCTTTTGCAACGAGGTTCCCGAAATCTCCTCTGGACCTGATTGCAGAGCTTGGAGACAGTAACAGTAGGGCCTGAGCAGGGCTCCAGGCTCGTCAGAGCAGCAATTGCAACGGCCGATGCGGATCATGGGTGGATTTGGGCATGGATGGGCGTATGTGATCCATCCATCATCACCCATCATGGCAGGGCATGCAGCCACGCTGCTGTTAGAAGCTGCGCGCTGCTGCTGCATCCTTGAACTGGTCTGTTTTGCTTTTTCGGTTCACACACCTTATCCGCCTAGTCGCTGCGGTAGCGGTGTCGTTGTGGCACATTTTCCTTTAGCCCGTCCCTGGGTCTCCCCCATATCTGATCCCGCCATCGACGAATCCAGCTCCCAACTGCACGCAAGCGAAATGTTCCTGTCCCTAACTAGCAGGCTAGCCCAGATATATTTCTACCGAAGGGTATGTAGAGTAGAGTAGGTATCTGATCCTCCTCCCCAACCAGTTATTTTTTCTTTCTGTTATTTATTTATTTATTTATTTTTCTTTTTCTTTTCCTTTTTCTTTCCCGGCGGATAGCTTTGCCATGCCCAGCCCTTTTTCTCTGAGCTTTTTGTATTTGGTTTATTTCTCTTTTAAACAGCTAGGTAGTGAAACCTGGGGTGCCAAACACAGCACGTACGGCTCGTCCCGAAGTAATCGATTTGATAGATATGTAGTATGTACTCCAAAGTGCCAACCAAATCCTTTATTTGGTTAGCAGGCGGCCCTGTCCAAACTCTCACGCTGGTTGCAGCTTTGGCCGATGACTCGGCGATGGCACCGCGTGGCATCGGTCTGACAGGAAATTTGACGGATTGCGATATCCCAGCCTTGGTGGGGTGGAAAAACCGCTGCTCGGCGGGAAAACTGTTGAGCCTGTTTTCAACGTCTTCCGTGGGGTCCGAGGATTGAAGGCGGGGGGGACGAGAAGTTGAAGGAATTCCTCATGAGCAACCTCCGAGGGACGGGGCTGGACCTAGTTCGTTAGAGTTGGCCGACGCGTCTCTAGAATACCGATGAAGCACAAAAAAATAAAAAAATAAAAAATAAAAAAAAGAGAGAGGGGGGAAGGAATAAAAAGATGAAAAAGATAAACATCTCGCCTGTGGAAGCCTGCGTCTCGTTAAATCACGAACAAAGGTACACACCCATCCATGTGCGGAGAATTGTTCGGTGAAATTGAGATCGACGGGATCTAGTGATGAACAATCCCGGGGCGAAGAACAAACAATGAGAGAAGATGAACGGAAAAAAGCTATAGAGAAAGGAATTATTATGTATGACAGCTGCATGTCTCGTGATGGATTCGCTATAATTCCCCGACGGAACCGTTTCCCTCCTTTCCCAAGCAACTTGCGTGTGTGAGCAGCAGCAGGAGCAAGCCAGCATGTGCGTGCATCAGGCACGGACCAGTCGGATCTTGGCTAACTACAGTTGTGAAGGAGGAGCCAAGAAAAAGGAAAGAGAGACAACATGCTGCAAGTATCATATCTACATGTTGCGTACTCTTGAGTACTTAGTTTTTGGAGTAGCGAAATTGAGAGAAAGGGAAAACCAAACCACATCGGAAAAAAGGAATGAATGTAGGTACATACACACGATATGCAAGAATGACAAAATAGGATCACTAGGGGTGGGGGGTGTAATTTTCGGACGTTTTTGAACGACGTCCAACAAAGTTGCCCTTGCAGGTTTCCGGTGTGCCTAGCACCGACGTTTTCTCTAAGAGCAGGAGTGCAACGGTCAACCTGCAGTCTTTTGATAAGATGTAGCTGCAGCAAACGGGCGAGCTGCGCGTCATCTAGCAGAAAGGCCAGGCTGTTTGCCACACTTTGTTTCTTGCAATTGCAAGGAACCCTGTCGAAACGAGATCGTTTTTCCTCTCTATGTAAGTTAGCCTTCTTGGAGACCACATCGATGTAAAGTCATCTGCATCCATATTCCTTTTTTCTTCCTTATGCGTAATAAATCAGTTTCTTTTCTTTTTTCCCCCTCATGCTCAGCCTTAGAGTAGTTTCACTCCATCGCGAAAGAACCGATACAATCCTATCGTGCATGGACCCCAAGACTTTTCACATCCTAATTACGACATTCGACACCTGCCTGAGACTGTCTTCTAGAAGCCTTCCCCACTAACGAAACACTACAAGTCTGAACCACCAATCCGGAGAAGTCATTCTACGGAACAACCCTGAACTCTGAACCGTGCGTCTTGACGTGATTTGCCGCAACAAGCAACAAGGCCCATATCCATCTTCACACACATGACATCTCATCCACAAAAGGGTATATGTGGAAACTGGTAAGTTTTGATTCGTATATTCCCTACACTAAGATGAAGCTATGTATCTAACAGCCTTATCGCGGAACTCGGGAGTCAAACCCAATCGATCGAGCTGCATGCATGAGGTTTCGGTTCTGGCGTCAAAGCGTGACAGCCCATTCACTGCTACAACGATTTGCTTTCTTCATCTATAGGCGGGGATGAAGTTGAAGCTATAGAAACAGCATGATTGATATAGACAGTCTCGGTCCAATCCGATACAGGGCACGCCCTCCTGCAACGTCTGTGCAGCACGGAGAATTGAAGATCTTTTGACCGCAAAAAAGAAATATCTCAAAACTGCTTCTAGAAGATTTCGCTAAGCTTTGGATGTCTTCTTCCATTACCTTCTCGAAGGGTCTGAGACTAGCGTTTTGGTGGGGGTGTCAAGCATAACATATAATTGGATATACGAAACAGTAACTTTTTCTATTTGCTTAGTGATGGTAATACTTACCTCACTAGCCCTCAGGTACAGTAATACGAGATATCAATATTTATAGAGATCTTTACTATTGTTTCGGTCTGAGACTGTAATGTGATTTCCATCACTATAATAATATCGGGGGCTCAGAACATTGGTCCTATATTGTAGACAACATAACATGAGGCCAGAGACCTTTCTTTAGATAAATTGGTTTCATACATGTAGTTCTCAAGTAAACTATGTAGACTCACTACCATCTGGGTAAAACATATCTTTCATGCTTGTTAGCGTAATCAAACGACCACATGATCGTAAGTGAAACGGGCGATATAGCCACTGATAAATAAAGTTCGTAAGTGATGGGAATCGATTTTGTTTCATTGATACTCACTCAGTCATTCATCACCAGTTATAGTCGTCCATGAACTAGCGGTCTCAGGCCCATTCTATGTTAGAAAGAATCTCTGCTGGTAATGTATTCAAGTTTATTGTATGGGTTGCGCTATTCTAGCCAATGAAAGCTGCCCTTAGTGATTAATGGTACGGTGAGAAGGGCTATACTCTTCAGATACTCAATCAATCATTTCCCGGTTTACTAGTAGACACAAAAATAGTGTATTCCAATCTCGATAGACGTGGCATAAACGATTTTAACATTGGAAACCTGGTATTTCTGCCTTGTCGTTCTTGGGGTTGATTGATTGACCTGATTGATTGCCCAACGCATGACGTCCATTGAAAACCCGGGGTACAGATGGCAGTAAGCTAGAAATCTGGTAAGAAAACCATTTCCCTGGTAAAACTAAAACAAAAAAATTAAAAACAATATAAAAAAGGTAAGAAAAAAGAGGAACCTATAGTACTCTGCACACGCACGTTTTGGTAATTGTATATAGGTACTATCAAGGGGACCCTCGCTTTTCCAGCCCAGAATTCCCAGCCAGTCAGTAGGCAGGAACAGCGAGCGCCCCCACCACTTAACTTCATCGAAACATATCCGATCGTACACAAACGATATAGCCACCCATCCATCGGTGCCATATTTATCTCTCTTCCCCTTCTTATGCAAAGCATATGTACGTCAACTTTGTTAAAGTAGGCTTGAATGCCTTAGCGATAACAAGCGAGCAAATGAGCGAGTGGTGATTTCAAAAATATGCATCGCATCTGCAGCCTTTGTCAGAATTAAAAAGAGAGATATCATATACAGTTTGTGTCCTGCACCCCCGCATTCACTGGCTGAGACTTGATCAACACATGCGAGCGACTCGAATCCGAGACATGAACGGCAGACAGGCATACATGACGACGTATACATAAGTTAGACGCCCTTACTTGCGCCGGCATTCGGGTGAAGGTGAAGGGGGCAGGCAGGAGTCGGTCAGTCAATAAACCTAGCAACTAAAATCGGATAAGAAAATGAATGAGAGCTATGACAAGTGACGAGTCATTACCATCGTCACGTCATACCATGATGCAAGTTCTCAGGTTAAAACAATAGAGGCCAGTTTTCCCATAATCGAACATAGGGATGCGGATCAGAAGCACAAGTTTCTCAAATAGGCCAGATGCTCCGTCGTGGCGTGAATGTTTTTCTGGTTAAAGGAAAAGAAGAAAATAAAAAGAAAGGCTGGATGCAACCCGCACCTGCTGTGCACAGGGCATCTCACGCCTCTAGTTCACTGGCATCTGAAATCGTATTTATCCTCAAGCAGTGCTGCTGCTAGCAACCGGAGAGAGAAAATAAGACAAGCATAATATGCCTGTCCTGTCATGTCAGTGTAAGCACCCACGTTTCTTCTATCCTGAAGAACGAAAGAGAGATCCTTCTCCCAGCTTTCCTCGACTTGCTGCAGCAGGCATTGGAACAGATGCATTCATTCGGCAGCACAAGCCTAAGCCCGGTCTCTCGTACCTGTATATATTTTTCCGGTATTATAAAGGGCACTGGGCGGCGGCAGGGTGGCAAAGTAATATCTTTCACGTTTTCCCCTTCCCGAGTTTGGAATTAGTGCAGATTAATGATATATCGGCGCTTGCATTCCACCCTGTATCAACATGCAAGCATGGCTTTCTTGAGATGGTAAAAAGGGAAGATTTCAAGAAATTCCGGAGTTTGACTCGGAAAAACATCATAGAGGGGGGTGTATCCACACCCCTACATACATCCCTCATACTCGGAAGGACCCGGTAAAAGGATGAATATAAATGCGGAGAGTAGAGAAAGAGAGAGAGAGTATGCTGTTGCGCGGAGATATGTATGGGGTGGCTAAAGTGGATGCTGGCTTCGATCACGAGGGGCCCAGACTGGGAACGATCATTCCTAATCTAAAGTTATGATCCCTGCCCATCGTGCCGGCCTCATAACGGGCAAGAAGAAAGAAATTGAGGTATCAGCAGGCCTATGAGCATTTGGGGTGGGGTATTGGTAGTTCTCAGGATTGGGAAGATCAGTACAATGAATTTTTCAGTGCACATGGGAATTGGGGTTTTCCGCAGCTATTAATCGTTGCAATTTCAGCGTAGTTTATCGGAAGTTGCATATATTGAACTTAGAATGAGGGAACGGGGTACATATTGTATGACTAGGGTCATATTGCTCCCGCGTGCGCGTAGACGCTTGATTGCGAGCAGGGATTCAGGTTCGGGGCAAAAAGATGCTCAACTTGATTTTGATTCTTTTTTTTTTTTTTTTGAGGAAAACACAAGATGAACGAAACAATGAGAGGGGTCAAGGCGGTAAAGATCTCACAGATGTGTATCTACACCTATAGATTTCATTTCGGAATGAGAAGCCGGCCCAGGTTAAACGCCACGCATGGCCTATCACTTAAAACCTTTTGCTGCAGCCTTGAAGAAAGGTCCTGGTCGAGGGAATTCGTGTCCTCCCGGGCCTCAATCGACAGATAACCTTCTATTTGATAAAATTACCACCCCATTCTGATCCACGTAGTGTAATTAAGGACCCCAAGCCGTTGTGCTGCCTTTTTGTCGAGATGCAGAGCTTTCACATTCACACCTGATCTTAACCTCACGACCTCCTCCAAATTGAACCGGTTTGCCTTCTTTTTCAAGTTGATGTTGTGGGCTTTTAAAGCTCAACCAAATTTTACCGTGTCAGCCACCAGTATCGCTCTCTAGTTTCTATTAGACTATGCTTGCTGATTTACCTTTGGTTTTGCTTCTTCTTTCGTCTTTTCATCCACATCAAAAAGCATTTCCAGATCATTTCTTTCCTCGTCAAATTTATCATCAAATTTGTTGAATAAATGAAAGCGATCTCGCGATGCAATACGCAAAGCCTTCCACGTTTTCGTGAATTTTGCGTTTTGGGCTTCTTCGATATCCTGTGGAAAAAATGAGTCTTTGATATCTTCCTGGGCCTGTTGGACACCTGCTCGGAAAGACTCGGGTGTAGGGATACGATGTCTGGCGTGCGAATTAGTAAAAGAAAAAAAGAAAAAAACGTGTCCGATGTAAAAGTAAGTATGGGATCAGGCAGTACTGTACCTCTCCTCGTCAGTTAATCCCTCCATTCCCGATGCGTCCCCAGTCCCCTGCCAGAGTCTACTCAGAGTTGGTGTTCCCATGACATAGCGAAAAGGAGCCTCCGAGATGCACTGTTTTTCAGCCTTGAGTTTTGCATCTTCAAATTCTTCCTCGGCTAGAGGGAGCATATCAAATGGCTGGCAACTCTCCGCTTTCCACCGCACCCAGTTTTGTTCTCTAGTGAGAACGGTATTGATAAGACGCATAAAGAGTCTACCAGCCTGATTGGGCTGCAGGCTATTAGATATTTGGGTGCGGGTGCTGATAGCCCATTGCTCCTATGTGGTGTCGAGATTAGCTTCTTAAGGAACATATCACATCGGCGGTACGTTGATCCGCCGGCTAAAGATGGTGTTGGCAGGTTGTAGAGAATCTCACATCTTCAGGGCCCAGTGTGTAGGAATATTGAACTGCTCTGTTGGGTGTCTTGATATCCTTCCACTTGTCTTTTGCCCCAGGTGTAAGGCTTAATAAGAAGTCAATCAGAACCATTGCCTGTACGAGCACATGCCTTCTGAACGTTAAGTCGCTAATCTATGATTTATATGCATCTTAGCCTCAATTATGCACCATACTAAACAAAATCAAGATGTGTGAAGGGGTGTATTTACCTCAAGTTCAAATAATTCTCGACTAGTCAGATATTTAGGGTTAAACCCCTCTCCATGTGAATCGTCCTCTTCGTCATCTCTTTTCCTTTTCTCTCCAATAACTACTAGACTAGCTTTCTTGTCATCTGACCGCTTACTGTTGCTTGTTTGATTGTCTTTTTTATCTGCTATGCCACTACTTTTGATGGCTTCCTCATCTGCTATTTGAAATCTCGCCATTGTTGCGGCAAGTCCTTTTTTAAAAGCTTCTAAAGATTCTGGGGCTTGTAATAGCCGTTGCGGATCTGCAAAATCGCGTTGCAGGGACCAGAAAATGGGATATAGTGCACTGGTACTTAGGACCTCGGAGGGTGTTTTCGGCTCCTGCCCTGCAGTAAAGGAGACCGTTTTGGCACCCTTTGTGCTGTCTTCGCTTTTTATGTCCCCCTCAGGAATAGCAGTCGATATTGATTCTTCAGTTTTTACTTCCTCCTCCTTCGTATCAACTTCCATTTCCACATCTAGGACGGGCTCCAGGGGAGGAGTGTCATCATACACAGTCACATTTTGAGTGTTGAATTCTCCTCTCAGGTTGACCCCCGATTTTTCACCGATAGGAAAGCTCTTGCTTAGGAAGATCAATATTCGCCCACAGAAAATAGTGTCTTCTGTTTTCGATAACCTCCGGAGTAATTCGTTGAGTAAACGCAACAAAATAAGACCTTTACCTTTACTCCCTTCGATACCTGCCGTCACCCGTTCAATCCGGGACTCAAGATATTGGAATAGTAGCTCGCAGGACGGGATGGTTTGAGAGTCGAAGAGTTCCTCAATTAAGGCAAGAGGCAAACCAGGTTCGGAGATTTCTGTGTGGCTTGGGTAAGATAAAGTGTATATAGAAATCGAATAAGAGATAGTATACCAAGCTCCGCAAACACCAAGGCTAAATCTAGTAGATTTCCGAACGCGATCAAGGTTTCGTTACTAACAGATGTGTCTTTTGTCTATACTTCGTTAGCGATTTTGATTTGATAGCTCCGCAGCGCACACGTACAGCAAGCTCATATAATATGGTTTTACACGCTATCTCAAGCGATGATTTGTAGAGCTCATCGACGGATTGTGTTGCAGGTTTGATTTGACCCAAGAGCTCGGCATCGAAATCCGGCTCGCCCAGTGGGGGTTCAAGAGAGCTCTTTTCGATCGTCGAAAGAATTTGCTTCAGGCATGATACAAAAGAATCAACACCTCCTAAGGCAGAAGTGCCACTAGCCAGAAGAGCTGGCGACATGGTGCGACCGAACGGTAAAAAACAGCGGAGGTACTTGAAAGCAGAAACAAAAGGGAGAAGACTTGAGAGGATGTTTAGACAGGGTTTGCGTGCGGTTCATTCACGCGTTAGGTTACCCGTCGCTTCGGTTGGTGGACCGAAACGCCAAGGGCCCTTTACATTATATGTTACCCTGCTCAGATTCCCATGACGAACCTCCCCCTGCTCTTTTGCCCCCCTGATTATCAAGTGCAATTTGTTTGTGCTCCAGGAGGAGTCAGGCAGAGGCACAAGTAGACCGTGTGCACCTGTGCCGAGAATGTACCTGTGCCGAGCATCTTATCTGATCTCTAGGGATCCGCTCCAAATGGTGGCTAAAATGCTGCCTTTATTATAAGGTGCTCGGCACAGGTACATGCTCGACACAGGTGCACACGGTCTAGGTATGGGCACGAGCACTGCGCACTGTGTGATTAAATTAATCTGATAAACAAACCCCGGTCTTCCTCGTCCTCCCTCCTCTCGGCTTCTTCGGAACCTATTATTCGCCAGGGCGGCTTCACGAACCGTCTTCCATCTATCCACCCCAGATGTTTATGACGGTATTTATCAGAGATCACCAATTAAAACTGACCAGGAACGCTTAATAAATTCTACCGATATTGGAGGAGGGGTGCCTTCCAACCGGAGGAAGCATCATCACCAGGATGGCTAAGCTTTCTGTAGCCTTATGTAAAATTAATTCTTATCCATGAGTTAGATGGCCATATTATTATCTTTGCACCACCATCTTCGGTCTCGATTTCTGGAGATGGTGGGGGTTTTGGCTTATTGACAGCGGCTATTGGGGGCCATTAAGGAAGTCGTCATCTTTATATTTTGACGCGGCAAAGCTGTCTGTCCCTTGCAACCTGACCTCATTACGGAGTAATAGTAACCGAGTTTGTATTATGAAGGAGCACCAAGGCTCGAAATGTTTACCTCCTACACGTGATCAGTCAGGAGGAGTAACGAGATCACAAGTTATCACTCGCTTATCTAATACTATCCCCCACTCTAAGCATGTAAATGTACCTACATCTATCAAACCGCCAAAAGAAACAAACGGTTTTCCAGATCCCCAACCTGGAGTCTTAATTTATGTTAATTTAATCGATATTTAGTACCTCGAGAATTAAATTAACATATATATAGTCTTACAACCTTAGTGAGAGGGATCGAGTGATATCTGTGACTGTGGCGGCTCCCGGATCAGACTACATGTTGTCTAATTATAAGTATATCCACAGTCGGCGTGGGTTCGGGGGTTCGATCGGTAAGCTAACCTACTAAATATCGACACATACTTCTAGAGAAACGAAACTATAGCCATTCCCTTAGGGCCAGGGGCAGACCGGCTTCATGCGGAGATAGTCTTTGTTTCGGTTATTTAAGTCGCGTCGAGAAGCTTAGCTATAGGCATTGAATTCCCAGTTTCTACCAGAACGAGGTGTGAATTTCAGACTCCGGGCGCCATATATATGTAATTGTAAGTTACATGTAGTCGCCAAGACTTATTGATTTCTTGTATAATGTATTAATGCCCGAATTGATTTTCCTGAACGAAGTGTGTAGAATCAAAAGAGCTATAGAGGTAAGCTTAATTATACCTTTCTTTAATTGACTACGTGATTAGGTCATTGCCAAATACTTAGACGAAGAGTAAACCATAAACGTACTACATGATCGATAATGTTATCAGCTATATACTCCTATAATTTATTTGACTAGCGGTGGTGAGCCTGATTAGGATCTACTCTATGTATCTGATGTGATTCTTATGAAGTTTGCAATTAGTTCTTCTGATTCGTTTCTTCAAAGGGTATTGAAACAAAGGTCACCGGCAATAACTTTCCTTCCGTCAATGTACATACGTACAGCCACTCGGCAATAACTTTCCTTCCGTCAATGTACATACGTACAGCCACTCAGCAAAAGTGTTCGTGATATAATTTCAATGTCAGTGCGCAGTGTGGCGCGCCCGTAATACTAATGTTATTAAAGTTGAGATTCAAAACAATGAAAAATGTATAATATAGTTCGTGACTATATATAAAAAGAAGATAGGCCATTGATCTTATTCTTCGTTAGTTTGGGCGCCATTGGTCACTGGGGAGGTCTTCTCTTGGGGTGTTCTTGATGGTCCGCCACGGTTACATATGGAGAAATGTCTCACTCCGAAATCGGAATCACGAACACTTTTGCAGGGTGGCTGTATATATCTTGAAGGTTTAGATACATGTAGACAGAACCGTCTACCTTGGTTTAACTTAAAGGGAAAAAAATAAAGTCATTTTTCTAAGATATAGTAACGATTAATTATAATTAATGGAAAGATAGAACCCATCGGCTAAATCTGGCGGCAAGTTCTTTTAGATCCTGATGTAAGCCGTGGGCTGTCTCTGGTAATTTGTTTGGCCTACGAAAGGGGTTTGAAGATATATGATTGATATCGGGCGCGGTCGGTAGATATATATATGACCAATGGTTAACTACCTAATATCCTTAAATCATCAGATCAATGTGTGACGGGGTACTCAAACCCTTTATAGTAATACTCGAAGCGCGAATTAATAAGAATCCGACATATCACCCATGCTGATACATGTATCCACAGATCCAACCATTTCAGGGTTGATTTCGTTACGTTTTCGTAGGTATATAGTTTTAGTAACTCTGGTTTCAAAATTTAACTTGGCGATTTAAGGGATACCCTAGGTCAAAATAAGAGCATTTTATGCCTGTTTATATATATATCTAAAGAAGTATTTTAAAGAGAAATTTTGAATATATTAGTACGAGTATAATAGTTAATTCATCAGAAGGTGAATTGGCTAGGAAAACTTCGAAAGTTAAAGGATATCTATATAGAGAAACCCACGCTGGGATGAGTATTGAGCACCTAGTCTTAAGCCCTCTTCTAATGTAACAAATGGTCAACGTACATGAGCAATCCCCTATCCATTATATGACTATATATAGCTACCTGCTTACTGGCTCTCGCGCTAAATAAGATATATCAATTCTGTTGGAATAAGTTTTAAATTTTCTTAATCTCCTCTTGTCATGGTACAGCTGCAGTTCTCCACGCGCCACACACTCGACATTTATCCTCACTCTATGACCTAGAGCTGTTTTTATACACATATTCATTCACCCCATTTCAGAACTCATTTTATATCATAGCTATGGTTTGCAGATGCATTATACCATCCATTGCTCGAAAAGGTGTTGATATATGAATGTTTTTTTTTGATCACGCGCTATCACTCGAGCCTTGGCAATTCCAAGGTCTGAAACCTTCGATTTTTGTCAACCATATTATAAAAATGTTTAATTCCCCCAAAAAGTCACTTCACCCAATTGATGTGCTATTTCACAAAAGGGTGGTTTAACACACTTCAACTATTGACAACATTACTCGTGGTTTAGCCGCAAGTCTTTAGGACACACACTAACCTGGATTGGAGGATGTTAGCTGCTTTTGCATCCATGCCTCTGACCTTCTCGGCGGGCTGGTGCGGGTGTGAATTCCTTGAGCTACTAGAGCGACGTGATTCAATTGAAGTGATGATGATTTATGGTTGCGGGACGAGGACAAATCTATGCTGGAGAGTTATCCGTTCTAGCCACATGTTCCTGCTCGCACTAACTATAACTACATGTACGCTTGATCTGCTGTCTCCTCTCATACTGGCTCCATACATGTAGCCATAAAACAGGAGCTGCCCAAGCGGCGTGTGCCCCAGCCACCGGCCGCCCTGTGTGGGGGTTCTGCAGGGCCGTACATATATAGTGGGCGATAGCTGGAAAGGTACCTTCGTTTCAACACCGAAAAATTGGGCTGCTAGATGGTTTTAGGAATAGTGGAAACCAAGCTGGGCCATAATGTTCCTACAGTAGGATTAAAGGTTTTGCTATCGTCACTGAGTACTGCGATCACCTCTCTAAGTCTAACCGTTAAGCGTTGTAAGTTGAAACCAGAGTACCCTTCCAGCTGTCGCCCACCATAGTATAAACTGTCATGAGTAGATCAATATAGGCGAACAGAGTGGCTTGATGGTTTAATGGCCACAGCTATTACTGTGCTGCACTGGCTAGTGGAGTATATTACATCAGATATTACACGCACTTCAGGTCCAGATCCTCAAAGTAACGTATCTCTCACGGCACGAGCGGAAAGAACTTAGTGTAAGATGAATTTGGTCCGTCTGGTTGGTACTGTGAGAACCTAGTGTTGAGAGATATTTTCAAAAAGACTTGTCTCGGGCTAGATGTTGGGTTAGATATATACAGCGACAGGTAATAAGTGATGGAACGCCTTGAGAGTACAATCACCAAATGTTGGTGGCGTTTTACCAAAACAAGTATCACTACATAGGTTCCATCACTTATTACCTACCGCTGTATATATACAATATCAAAAATGGGGTAAATATGATACCGCATCAGTATGGTATTATGAGAATGTACCGCTTTACCTCCATATTTTAACGAAGTATACGGTAGTCGTTTTATCCATATTTCTATCAATGTATACTATGCGTTCATTAAATGGTCGGAATTCTTAGTATGTATTGGTTGCAACGATATCCGACCATTTAATGAACGGCCGAGTATATGGCATTGGGAAAGCTTAATTAGGTTTAGTTCGAGACAGTAAGAAGATGATGTAGTCTTGGCTTGTGCTAATTGTACCTACATACAGTATGTACTCTAGAGTATTTCGCTAGAAAGAAAAAAGAAAAAAGAACAAAGATACGTCGACTTACCATTGCAGGCTGCATTCAATTAATGAATTAAACTAAACAACAAAAAAAAAAAAAAAGGAAAAGGAAAAAAAAAAAGGAAAACGTCGACTTAGACCACCCGCCAATGGTGGACACGTACCTGAGCTAGGTGTGCCACGACAAAGCTTACATGTAACCAACCCCTAAAAATCAGAATAGCTTCCCTATATTTACAGTCGGCATACTATACTTCCAACCTTACCGGCACCTCAAGGCCTCACGGAAAAATTGTACTTTTACCAATCACTTTACCCTTAAATACATATAGTGAGGTAAGCCTAGGGTCGTACACTAATTATAAATACTACGTCCGCGCTATGGAATATTACTTTGAGGACCCCTAGTTTCTGAAAACCATCTAGATTCGGAACGGATAAGAAGATACTAACTTAAGTACTTGAGTCGTTTTAATACAAACTACATGTGATAATACGAACATCTTCTATATACTGCACTAAAGTATCTTTTTAGCACATGTAAGTTTATGTGCTGGTTTGTAATGATTACAGTCTCGGAAATGAGGGTAAAATTGCCACCGTGGGGCTACGGTATTGAGTTAAGAATATTGGCTTAAACTAGTATTGTAAGTAGAATGCTATATTGATACTGTATTAACATTGTATTCTTATAGCATCACTAGCGTGTTTACTGGGGTGCGGTAGTGAATTTCTACCCCTTTCCGGTACTGTAGGGTCAGGCCTGGCGGCTTAAGCGTAAAATTTCGACTACGCTATTTGCGTAAAACCGTGCCATCTATTCAAGCGAGTGATATGTCATGACCCATAGAAAATACGCTTACATTTGGAGATCGCCACGTTTTTTTCTTTCTTTTCCTTCCTTTTTTCTTGGAAACTCCTACCATAATCCGATTTTTCTTTTTAGAGAAATACATTTACATGTACTTTATCATCATACTAATTCATGATCGGATCGCAAATGAGACAACTATCTAAACAAAACAAATAACGAACCAAGAGATAGATAATAGGGGGAAATGAGATATAATAGGAAGGAAGCTAGGTTTAACGCTAGACCCCTCGAATGAATGCTTTCCTTGGAAAGGAAAAAAAAAAGCCGTATTAATGTTCCTCCACAACCAAACCTTTATTTTATTGATGCCCATTGACAGGCATGACGCCGACAGCCGCAGCCATGGCGTCAGCAGCCAATTTTTTAGCCTCAGCTTCGTGAACCACGCCCTTGATCACATTTTGTTCATCTGGACTTAGACCTTTTGTGAGCCCTTCATAAATCTGGGGTTGCTGCTGTTGTAATTCTATAAAACGATTAGTAAGGGAAAGGTCGCCCACTTTCGAAGATAGAAGATACATACCTAATAATGCGTTTCTGAATAATTGGTAAGGTTCAATATTGTCCAATGGAGTCTCCAAGAGAGTTTCCTCCTCAAGATCATCATCTTCATCATCCCAATTGGTGGACGAAACACCCCGAGCAGATGCCTCATTGTTCAAAAACTCCATATAAGCACTGCTTTCATCTGGTATATCAAGCTCATCGGCTAGAAAATTTTCATCAGCAGATTATTCGAGAGAATTGAACGTTAAAGAACCATACCATCCTCACCCTCCTTGTTCCATGCTGCCTCGCCTTCCCACTCGGTGTCACTGTCAGATCCGTATGAATCATCAAGAGTTAGGCCTTCTTTTTGAATGTCTTCACGATTCTTCATAGCCAAAGGCAAAGATTGAAAGAGTGGTACAATTCCCTGCATCAGCTTCGGCCAACCCGGCTGGATGCTTTGAGGGATCTGCTCTGGCGTAAGTTGGATCAATGCCACAATCGCCACAATGGAAAGCTTCTTGTCGTGCACCCTGTTGAAATTCTCAATATTTGAAAACCATAGACTGAAAAATTTGTTTGTCCAGCCATTCCTCTCGAGGATCTGTAAGGTAGCGGCTGGGTTGTAGTAAATGCAGTTGATGACCATTTCCATCAGATGGATACGGTAAGACTTGATCTCGTTAGGTGCTGTAAGACATTGCGTGGCAATCTCAACAAATTGAGGCAAGTATTGATCAGCGTGTCCTCGAAGATTGAGCATCACGGCCTCAGCGAGCTTGCACCCGCAAATGCGGTCCATGGCACCTAGACGCTCATTCGTAAAGATCTAGAGGGTTTGTTAGAATCCCCAAATTTACAACTCGATTGGATTGATTACAGTTGAAATGATATCGAACATTGCTGCCAAGTATGTTGGGTTTTGGATCAACATATCGGAACCGTATGAGATGTAGTTGTCTAGCGCGGGAAGCATCTCCTCGATGTATATCTCCGCACGGTCCTTGAAAGACTTGTGGATGAGTTCAAATACCGCCCACATGGTACCCGAGATTGCTTTGGCAGAAAAAGTGCAACTGTCAATGATTTCAAAGACCTCGTTGTACAGATCTATCTTGTTCTTAGTAAAGGAGTCTCAGATTAAGTATTCTTGCACCTACCAAACAACTTATGTTCCAAAGTGACTGTAATGACTGGAACAAGAACTTGCTCTAATTGCAACAAAACTCCAGGAGAGCTTTCTAAAGTCAATATCAGAGTTCCGATGGTCTGCAAAACCCCAAGGGCTGTGATGCTCTTGTCATCCAGGTAGTTATCAACATCGTCATCAATAGAGTTAGCACCCTTGTCAATGACATCTTGGATGATCCTGAGATAAGTGTCTCTCTAAAAACCCAGTCAGATTTGGAACACGAAATAGGGGAGGTGATAACCCACCAGCTGCTCTGTCAGCTGTACTGCAAACGGTGTCAACTCTGAAGCAAAAACCTCAACGAACTCCTCCATGACATTGGAAAGCGCATCCACGTCAACCTCATTAGCAAGCTGCAACAGTTTCTGCATAATATCCGCGATGCTCTGCTGCATGGACGTTCGAATGAAGTCATGCCTGATTAAAGGTTGTAGGGCCAACGCTGCTTCAACCCGTACAGGTAATTCAGCATCGTTGAGACATTGTAAGATATTCTGGTAGATAACAACGACATTCTGAAAAGATAATTAGATCCACATACATCAATTGCGTGGAATGAACTTACATTCTCATCCCTAAAGTCAAGATCAGAGAATTTCTCAAGCACGTCGCACGCACGAGCTCGGAGAAATCCATGGCGGCTCCTAAACTCGGGGAAAACATGGCGAACAAAGAAATATTCCACCTGGTCGGCAATAGGACTGCCCTTTCCAAGGATAATAGCGGATAAGGTCCCAATCATTCTTAAAGCACCTTCCTTTTCTCTGTAGTTCTTCTGGTCATCCGGAGCTGCCTCATACCGATTGACCACTTCATTAATAAAATTAAGAACCGTAAATGTCTGCTTTCGGCGGGCTTTGCTAAGTGTGTTCAAGAAATTTGTGGCGGCAACATCTGGAGCTGATATTTCCTCGTATAAGTTAATCTTGCGGTTCAAGTATTCACCGGGATCTGACTCAAAAGTCTCGAGGTCCTCGTCTGTTTGGCAAAGCAGGGGGAAGAGAACATGCGAGATCAAGTTCTCGACGTGGGGGCTCAAGTGCTTCCATGTTGCTGATGGTTTGATACTTTAAAGACTATTTAGCTCCTTTCTTTAAGTTCTGTTAAAGGGAACAAACCACTCATCCATAAAAGTAATAGTGCATGAAAGGCAGATCTTGCTCAACCATGCTTGCTTGGAAACCCACAGCTCAATCTGCTGAAGATAAGCCTTTAGAATCTCTGGCGCAAAGTGTTGAATAAAATGCTTAGAGAATTTCTCATAATTTTCTGAGTTGTTTGTGGTGATGCTGGTAGGATTGCCATATCTTTCAAGGGCCATGAAGGTCAGAAAGCGAAGAAAGATAGGGAATGAAAAAAACATACCTCACAAAAAGCCTGTTCAGGTTTGAGTAGGCCCACTTCTTGGCTTTCCACCACGGGTGAGCCTCCCGGTCTTCAATATCCTCAGGCATGGATTCTGGCGGTGCTTGTTTCCCTACGACTTTGATAAACAAGGTTGCCCAGGGGACAATTGAAGATTCCTCCCGAAGATGAGCCGCCAACTCGAACTATTCGCCTCGGCCATTAGTTTTATGCCAATTAGTTCTTTAGCAAGGGTTCAAAACTCACATATACAGCATGCTTGTATGTTTTAATAATCATCTTTAACATGTCACCTGCATCAGTGCTAGTCTCGTCCACCAATCCGTTGCCGATAGCCAAGAGTGTGGGGAAGGTCGCTTGGGTGACACGGTCCAATTCTTCTCTCTTGTCGTTGGCCTGCTTAAATCTGTAAACGCGACAAAGCGAGAGCAAGCATTGCACACCCGCAAATACTGACTGGATATCATTCGAACCAAGGAGCTGCAGGGTGATGTCCATGTAACCAGGCCATTTTTTGGGGAAGTCATAATGAAGGACTTTCCCAATCAACGGCATAAGCTGCTGTCGTATCGGCGAGGTTGCCGAAGCAAGGGTTGGCACGAGTCGTTCGCGGAATGCTGCCTTCTCATCTTCAGAGATGGGCACGTTTTTCGGGAACTCCTCGTTGAATTCCCAGGATCTAATAACTTTATTTTTCAGGTACAAGACAGCTGTCGAGGGTAAGAAAGTGGTTGTCAGTTAAACTACTAGGAATGGGTAAACACTCGGAGAAGGGAGAGGTTTAAGTTTCGGTGCGATACCAGAAAGGCGAACCTGTGGTTCAGGATCGGCTGCTATGATATCCAGAAGAGCACCGATAAAGCCAGGTGTTGCTTCCGCCTGTAAATCTCGCGTTAGTAAGAGGAAACTCTCCCTTGTAGCAATGTCAAGGTGATCAAGAACCTGCTTCAGCTGCAGCTCGGCTTGTCGTCGAATGTCTGCATTTGTATCTAACGCTGAGAGTGTACACCCACGGAGAGCTGCGAGATCCATGGCTCTTTTTTTTATACTGATATTTTATGTAAAGCAGAGTGGTGGGTAGTTTAAGAAGATGAGAGACAATATTGGCTTATTGAGAGAAAAAAAGATTTTTGAACGAAGGCCAGGGCGGGTGGGGAGGTGAAGCCCAAGAAGTAGTGTGGTGTGTGTAGTCGATCCACAGAGGAGATGGGCACTCACTTGATCACTTGAAAGCGTAGACTTTGATGGCGTGCAGAGAAGCGGCGGGGATGTGAAGAGAGGGGCAGTGGAGGGGCGAGGGGCACATTCAGATCAAAGGGACCACTTGAGAAAAAAAAAAGAGCGTTGCGGAAAAATGGTAAAAAAAAAAAAAATTGGGCGAAAAAGAAAAAAAAAATACAAGTGCTAGTAATCACAGCCCTAGCGATAAGTAGGGCTCGATACTATATGTAGATAGGATGTATGTAGTGTGCGACGACTACCTACAAGCTAGCGAAACTAACGAAGTGAAAGTGGGAAGGGAGGAGTGGAGTAGGGTTGAGACGTCAAGTATCCTCTGATTAAGAGCGCTCTAAACACCCCTCTACAATAACGTAGTTTTACAGAAAGTCTATGGTAGGTAGATACCAGCATTTCCATGACATGACATGCCATGCCGGCAACCCTTTCTTTTCTTTTATTTCTTTGTATTTACTCTAGCGGCTTCGCGGGGTAAAAATAAGAGCCTCCCGCATCGGGAACCTACACCAACACGATCTAAGCCTTGGCGAGATGCTGCACATCAACAGAATAGCATCCTTAATACTGGGAGATATTTCCCTAAGTCGCGAAACTATGCTCAGATCCTAATTTATAAAAAAAAACGTACATGCTTTGATTTCCCGCATAAGGTTGCATACCAACAAATGCTGCATTAATGATGTCAAAAGATGTTTACTACATGTAGGCTATAGTTAGCATTGTCTGTAGATTAGTAGATATGTGGGCAGTCAGATGAGTACTGACCAAGTACAGCGAAGCGCAATGGCAAACATCCCTCTTAATCAACTCCTGACACTCCTGCATCTTTGCAAAAAGTGATGGATCACCTATTATCCTCGCCGAGTTTTTAACCTCTCTACATGTCTCATCTAATCTGGTGATCACTCTAACAATAGTTCCTTCAAGGACATCTGTGAGCTCAGTTATTTGATTGAAGGACATTCCCTTTGCCCATTCATAAACTACTTCCATAAGAGCGAAGCGCGGTCTCGCTTCAAAGTCATCACTCTCCGCGTTTATCAATACTTGATGTTGTATTTGAATCGAGTTGACCTTTTTCGCGATTTCGATTATTCTAGCCTTGCCCTTTTCAAGCTTAGGTGTGATTGTTGGTATAACGTCTGTCTTTTCGCTAAATACGAAGGCAGAGAGAAGGGCGACGATTTCCTCGGGTTCGTATTCCGCGAGAACATTTTCCAGGACTAATTCTGTCAAGACGAGCTCACTTGTTGAATTGACCTTTGCATTATTAGCTCTAAATATTTTAGCCAGGTAGAAGATGAGGGCAGATGACTTACCTCGCAAGCTACCCGTCCTTTTAGTAGAACATTTTGGTTGTCATCGATAAATCCCAACTCCTTCAAGACTGAAACTCGTTGCCCATAATCGGGTAAAAGCTGCAAGTTCTGATCAGATATCAATTGTTTCAGCTTGGAAATATTATCCTGGAGTAAAAATTCTTCATGTCGCATAGTAAACTGCAGAAAAATGTTAGACGAAATTCGCATCCAAAGGCCTGAGGAATACTAACGTGGGTAACAAAGTTAGGACACGAAAGACATGCACAGTTCAATATAGTTGCAGTCTCCTGTTGCTTAGACTGACGAAGCTCAATGAAAGTCATATCGTTAATCTTACTCCAATCGCCTTCGATCCATTCTGGTCTTTTCCAATCCCCAAGCAAATCTAGGAGTTGTGCCTGTAATCCTGCGATTTCTAACTTGTCTCCACGACGAACTGCTTGGGAATCAAATTTTATTATGGTTTTTGAAACCCACTCAATACTAAATACCGGAATAATGAACTCTCTAAGTTTCCACTCTTTTGGGGGAGTATTGGGTAAATCCAGGGACGGGCAGGCCGGAAATGGAACCAAATCACCTATTTAGATGTAAGTAATCTATGACAGTATACAATGAAACTAGTTCCGTGACCTACTAGAGGACTTTTTGTTGGTGTCAGGTTTAAGCCACAACACTTGGAGCAGAGGGCGGGTGCCCTGAAGTATTCCATCGTTTAGGAGCACGCCAATAGTCCTGGGCCCATTCTAAAGAAATTCGGTAAATATTACATCACCTAGATAGAGTTTGGGGCTGGGGAAACCAACTTCTTCTTGTATGACAATTAGCCGTCCAGGAGTGAACAATCGCCTGCCATGGGTAGTCGCTAATGACCTCAGTAATACATCTCCCGACAAAACCTTTAGTCTGATGCAAGCATTATGACAAGCCTCAAGATCAACGCTACAGATTTCACAGTCTTCCTTTTTCAATTTTTTCAACCCCTCTTCAGACAAGGCAACCTGCCGTTCATGTTCGGGCATCATCGTTTGCGTCGTGTTCTCACTGAAGCTCCGCTTAATCATTTCTTCTATCTTTAAAGCTTCAACACGAAGAAGGTTGAGGATCATATTATATGTTAAGCGGAATTGACTTTGCAATTTCGTTGGGTCCCCAAGGATCATGTGATTTAGCGTAGGGTACTATGAAAGGTCAGTGGAAGTCATCTCACAAAAGGGCCCCGTAGACTAACAGCCGGCGCTTCATCCATCGGAGAAACTATGATAACAGTTCCCTGCGGGTCCAATCCTCGACGACCAGCTCGACCAGCCATTTGAATATATTCCCCAGGAAGAAGATCACGGAATTGCTTCCCATCGTGTTTCCGGTATCCCGAAAATACCACAGTACGTGTAGGAAGGTTGAGTCCCATGGCAAATGTTTCAGTCGCAAACAATACTTTGACTAGTGTTTTCGCGAATAGAATTTCAACAATTTCCTTAACGATTGGCAACAATCCTCCATGATGTACAGCTAATCCCCGAGCCAAAAGCTCCCTCATTCTCCTTATTTGTGGTAGTTGTCGATCCTCAGGCTTCAATCTTGCAATACTCTTCTCAATGATCATGTGGATGGCACTCTTCTCAGTTTGATTGCAGTAATCTATATTGCTCAAGGCGTCAGCATTCTCTTCGCATCTCTTTTTCGAGAAAACAAAAATGCAAGCTGGTAAGAGCTCTTCTTTTTTCAAGTGTTGTACGAGGTGAACCCAAATGTTCTTGTCTTGAGCAGCTGTATTACGACCTCCCCTCCCACCCCTGGCTATGGTTCCACTGCTTTGGCCGCGTTGCTGTGCCCCTCCACGACCTCCCCGTTGATTTAGGCCTCCTCGCTGATTTGGGCCTCCACGCTGATTGCCACCCCCACGTTGATTACCCGTGAGTGCTTGAGCTGGCGGTGGATCTTTCTTCCTCGATAACGCATTATTCGCATCTTTCCAACCTTGCATCAGGAATTTTTTGTCGGCGCTGACGATTTTGTACATCGCTTTATTGGCCCAAAGGTAATGTTCTAGAGGTACCGGCCTTTTTGGAGTTGAAATAACGTAAATATCCTTTTTCTTCGTTCTTCCAACCCAACTTGCGAATTCTTTGGTATTTGGGACTGTTGCCGATAGCAAAATCAGATTTACATGGTCTGGAAGCATTATTATTACCTCCTCCCAAACCACGCCTCTCTACCATCATAATTAGTGTTGAGAAGTGTGCAAAACGATATTTAGTCCTTACCTCAAGATCGTTGACATAGTGGACCTCATCGAAAATAACAAATTCCACATCCCGGATGATATCTGCGCCCCTGTACAGCATGCTTCTTAAGATCTCGGTGGTCATAATTAAACAACTTGCTTCTGGATTGATTTGAACATCGCCGGTTAAGATTCCAACATCATCAAATACTTTTCTAAAGTCGCGAAATTTTTGATTGCTCAAAGCTTTAATGGGTGAGGTGTATATAGCCCTATTGACGTAGATGATATTAGCTTCGGCCAGGTAAGAAGAAAATAAACGAAAAACGCTTACTTCGTCATATGTTTTGTAGCAAGAGCAATAGCATACTCAGCAACAACTGTCTTTCCCGCAGATGTATGTGCAGCAACAAAGACCGAATCACCATTTTCTAAATGATAAACAGCTTCCTTTTGAAAAGTATCCAACTCAAATGGCCACTGCACAAACTTAGCTTGTGAGTCAATTTTATTAAGAGCTCTCTACATACTTCTTTTGCCATATTTGGTACAAGCTCGTGAAAATTGGTAATTTCTTTGTTCACATCGACCATATGTGCCCATTCTTTGGCCTTTGGCCATGTCACTGCCAAAGGCAAGTTTCCTTTTGGCGCGAGCATGGGAAACTATCACAAAGGTTAGCTATCGAAGGAAGGATAGATTCCTCATACTCTGGATGGAGGCTATACCTCAATTGGTAATAAATCATCGATACTGTCCAATTCTGCTAAAGGTTTCTCGGCTTTCTTTATGGTAGCACCCCCGGTCTCTTCTTTATGTCTTCTTTTTGGAGCAACATCACCGAATTTGAAGCCCTCTTCTTCCACGTCTACTTTTTCTCCGACATCTTCTGCTTCTTCATTCTCTTCGACGTTATCCTTTCTTAGCTTGAGACCCCTGGACATTCCTGGTGCAACTTTTAATAATCCATCTTTTCCAA
Source organism: Morchella eximia (assembly GCA_024713935.1). NCBI lineage: Eukaryota > Fungi > Ascomycota > Pezizomycetes > Pezizales > Morchellaceae > Morchella > Morchella eximia. The sequence goes on from JAMGZG010000003.1 coordinate 1,301,401, forward strand.
TCCTTTCTTCTACCAAGGACTCTTGTAATTCTAGCTCCTCGGGCCTCTCATTTGCAGTTCCGATATCAATGCCCCCAGGGCTGAACGGAAAGAAACCAGCTTTGCCTCTCACAAAATCGGCTTTAGAGGCAGGCTTTCGCAGAAGAGATGTAGAGTTTTTGGCTGTGATTGAGTGGGCTGGAACTGTGACCTCTCTATATCCTGTCACACGTCCCTCGAGACCTTCGCGAGTGAACCGTATGATGTTTCGGGACATTGTAGGAGCAAGTCCCATAAAAGAGACATAGTCGGGAGGGTCATCCCAACGCCTACTATTAATTAGTACATTCGTGAGAATTGCGTTGAGTTGAAAGGATAAATTACTGCTGAAGCTGATTTAACCATTTCGTAGAGAATACATGAGAAGGCGCAAGGAAATCCGTCTGAGTTTGCTTGTGTAGTTCGCCATCGTCAGGCTTGACACTCTTGCGGGGTTGGTATTCATCAAGAATGCTGTCAATCCAACCATCATCTTGTAAGTTTATACAGGACAAAGTTTGTATGGCATCGATCAAAGTATTTGCAGATGACATCACTTCAAAGTATTGAGCTCCAAAACTGTCTGATAGAAACGTTGATGTCCGAGGTTACAACAGTTTAGAGTTACACATTTGAGCTCTTCAGGCCGTCGCCAACCCACTAAATGCTTACGTAACCACAATAAGGTTACATTTACAAAAGTGATCAGAATCTGATTAGACAAATACACGTATTTACCGCAACATTCACTTATCAGATTCTGATCACTTACCCTCAATATCCGGTACATGTACATGTAGCTGATCTAGAGTTTCATTACAGAGATGCACATGTGTTTGTAGAGTGTGTATATCGCTTGTATGTACCAATATACACCTTGACTCATACTTACATTCATCTCATGCATGTATCGAAACCTATTACTGGTACCAGTACTCTGTCAACATGCAAGCCTTTGACTACTACATGTAGCTCCATGTATTGTATCCAGCGTTGGTAATGACCCCCGACCCGTAACGACTGGTCAGTGTTAGGACCCGGTCGAGGACCCATGGGTCGTAAAAGGCAATGACCTAGGTCGTATCCTCTTCCGGGGTGATATCAATTTATTGAAAACTTAAGAAAAGTCTATATCTTTTTCTAATAGAATCGACTTTCTTGGTACTGAGACGACCTACATTATGACTAGTCGAAGACCCGGTCTCATCAAAATCGTTATGACCCGACCCCAAGATAAATCGTTAGGACCCCCGGTCGTTACCTGATTAGAGCGTATTTATTAAGTGTCAAATCCGAAAATTGACACTTCGCCACATTAAAAAGCGGTTGCCGCAACTGTCAATTTTCCAAAGTGGGGATGTAGGTGGGGATGTAGGATACGCCTGGGGATTTTTACTATACTGAGTGCAGTATATATCCCGCCTGCGTATTTCCCAGTAAGCGTGAAGAATTATTTATCTACGCAGTTTCCCCCATCATACCTTCCTGTTGTGGTTAATTAGGTTAATTAGGTTACTGAGGGGAACTGTCAATTTTTTCTCCCGGAACTGTCATTTTTAAAGTGTCAATTTTCGGATTTGACTCTTAATAAATACGCTCTATTGTATCAACCAATCATTGGTCCATGTACATACCTAGCTAGAGTACCAACTAATCCTTGGCGCTGAGTGATTGGGCTCCTTACTTATGGCGTCATAAGGATGCTGGAACCAAACCGAATTTACTGGATTAAAGATAAATTCTAATTATAGACGTAATTACAAGGCTCTGGGATTTAGTGAGTGAACGGATCATCACCTGTCAACACCCCATTTAGTTCGCTCACTTAATGCCAGAGCCTTGTATAAAGACATGCGTGTTTGTCTATCTACCAGTCTGGTGGTGGCCCGAAATCTGCCATGACTTCCATTTCATCCTCGAAATCATCTCCAAGTGGTGTATTTGCCGCAAGGGCGGTATTTACCAATTTGTTGGTTTTATCCTTTCCTGCTTCCCTTGAAAGTACTAGTGAAGCATCTCCGGAAGTCGTGGCTCTTTCCATGTTCATTAAGGCATCCAACTCTTCATCATCCGGGCCGACACCGAAATCCTCATCATCGCTACCGTCTTCTACACTGCCTGACAGGAACAACGCGCCCGATGAGTTTGCATGAGCTTGCCCAATAGAAACGCCCTGGGTCTCTGTCCCTGTGACTCGCTGTTGAGGAAAGCTATAGAGGTCGCTGTCATCTTGATTATCTGGTCCATCCTTGCGTGGTTCTTCGCTAGGAATTTCGTCTCTATCTTCTGCCCCTACCCGAAGAAGTCTTTCTTTTCGTTTACTTTCTTCGATCCAATTCAGTCGTTGGTCCCTCATACTTTTTGAGTGTCCCAATTTCTCGATGATTTTGAGAGTGTCACGGAACTTTGCTTTTTTATAAAGGTCATCCGCCCAAAATTGGTAATATGAGAGAAGTCTAGCGGTGTCGCGGTACTAGAGCTCGGAGTTAGTTTTTCAACGAGGCGATATATAGGTTGACGTCATGCATTACCTCGTGACCTTTACCCTTGAATTTGAGTTTTCTCGGAGCGTCCTGTCTCAATTTTGGTATTCCTAGGCTTGACATGAGCCTTCAAGGCGTTAACAAAATTCACCAAAAAGCAGCAGGTAATGTTTAGAATATACCTTTCCTCATCTAACTTTACTGTAACTCTCTTTCTTCTAATTTTTACCTCTTCATCAATTCCCAATGTGTCTTTTTTTTCGGCAGGAGCGGTAGGCGCCCGAGTTGATATATCGATATCGGGAATCTCAGCATTATAGTCGAAGAGATCATCTTCCATGTAATCATCCCCAAGAGCTGTTGTTGTATTTGAGTCTACTAAAGGCATATTGTTGATAGTCGACCGTTTGGTTGAAAGCTGGATCGAAAGTTCTCAAATTATGGGACTCAATGTGACAAAAGACGCGTGGAAAATCAAGAAGAACGCGTCTCCAGAGCAGCATCCTTAATTGGACTGAAAATAACACGTGATATGTGTAGTCCAGGGCACGCTATCCCAGATGGAGCTGCGGGGGTTTCAACGTCAACTGATAATTACAGGTGAACCCGGCTCTAGCATGCGATAAAACATCTCAACATTCTCCACTCATAATGGCCGTTCCTCCAAAGCAGCTTAACACTGACTATCCAGTATGACTTTCCCCTGTATTCTTGCATTCTTTCAATGGCTTGTGGATTTGGTTTGGCTAATAACATCTCAGGTCATTGACACAGATCCGTAAGCTACTCAATCGCAACCCAAATCTCAAACAACATGGCTGACATCTAATTTATAGGCACTTTTGGCGTGTTATCCGTTATGCCCGTCCATCCGACTACGCCGTAGGAGCTGGTACTGCGGCTGCCGGACCTGCCCTCTTCTGGTTATGGGAGAAGAAGTCCCCCGCCATGCTCCCTAAGGGTGCATTCGCACAGAGCATGCGCCTTGCCGGAGCCCTTGGAGTCACCGCTGGTTTCTTAAGATTCTACCTTGGATCATCCTGTATGCCTATTCCAGATATCTACAGTCTCCTCCAGACCAGTCCAAAAAAAAACTGATATACTTTAAATCGGCAGTGCGCTTCTGGGGCTGGACCGAGAACCAACGGGAAGTGGACATGGATATGAAGGAAATGGTGGGAAAAGTAAAGAGGAAAGAGCCACTTTATGGAGAGTCTATCTTGACTCCGTACATGCAGGGAGTTGCCGCTCGCAACTCTCGATACTCTCAGGTTTTTTTCCATGTGTTGCCATGGTTCAACTTTGTCAACCACAACCAGGTGGGCCTTCTAGTATCCCTCTTGATAAAGCAATTCTGCCTAACAACATTGATAGCACGGCGTGGACACGACCAAGTACTTTCTTGCGGCTGAAGAGGATCTGGAGAAAGAGCGTGTTCTCCGAGAAGGAAAATAGATATTCAAGCAACAAAGATCATTTCCCAACCAGTACAGAAATGTACATACAATCCTGTAAAGAACGGTACCCTTTCTTATTATTTAGAACTCTTTCAGTAAATCCTGTAAGCTTTTACCAGCCTCACTACCATCCCACACAAACCTAGTATCTGTTCCACCCGTTGCTCCTGTAACAATGGACAATCCTACCCTGGTTGCCTCAACCCGGATTTTTCTTGTCTGTTTTTCAACATTCCTCATCTCATTTCCTTGGGCTATTTGCTGCCACTTATCGCCCATGCATCGAATTTCGTTTACGACACTTCGCTCCAAACACCAGCAAAGATACAGTTCCATCTCTTCTACAGAGCTAAACTTATTCTCACCCATTAATCGCGCAGAGACTCCGTCATGCGATGTGTTGATAGTGAATCCAGTCCCATACAACGGGTGTCCTAACATTGTCGACATTTGGATTTCAACCTTCCACCCACCCGGCAACACAAGTGTTGCTTCACTCTCTAATCTTCCCATAAAAGTATCTACGGCAGATTCCACGTCCTTAATTTCGGGTTGTCGGCAGTTTTGTAAAGGCTTCAACGAGTATTCGCCGTGTAGACCAGCAGATTTTGCGATGCCAATTAAGGATTTAAGTAGGCCTTGCAAATGACTGAGGTGTTGATGATGGATGAGATGTGTTGCAATGGGTCGTACCAGGAGAAGCGGAGGCACAGGTTGTTTTCTCGGGCTCAGTGCAGGTGGTGGCTTGCTTCGCTTCTTGAGACTCATTCTGTGATTATATGATAATAATATCCGAAAGGCCATCGCTACTCCTTGTGCCAACCCATTTTCCGGACTGTGAACATCGAGCGTCGTATCATCATCATCAAGAGGAGCCTATATATCCATTAGATTTTTTTTTTAGGTGACGAGAGTCAGTGATAATAAACTCACCATATCTATTATGATGCTTCGATGTTCCCCAAGTTGAAGTGTCACGCCGTCCTCGCTGGTTCTTATTCCCTGATTCGCCATGATCCTCGCCTCTCTCATAATTTCAAAGAAAAGTTCGTCCTCATAAACAAAGTTTCGTGCACGCTCAATCACATCCTTAACAGATGTAGATTTCTTGTTTCCGCTCTGTACGCTGACTCCCTTAATCTCTCCGTTCTCTATAACACGAACTCTAAGCATCGCCTTCCCAAGGGACCCGGTGGTAGCTACGTCGTCCATTACAACGCTTCCATCTTCGCCCCTTCTTAACGCCCCTATGCCCTTACTCTTATACTCCGCTGCCGATTCCGCAAATCCATATCTCACGCCTAATGTTTGTCGTTCTCGAGGTATACGTGTTATAACCCAACCCTCGTCGCGAATAGCCAGAACTTGTTCCCAGTATCTGCTCTCTTTCTCGACCTCTCGCCCAAGCTTCTCGGACGCACTCAATAGGGCGTCTGCCGCGGAGTTTAATCCTTCCATCTTCCAAGCCCTTGAAACAATCTCGTCATCTTTGATGGCTTTCGGATCGGGTTTGCGCTGAATCTTATCGAAACCTAAACTACCAGCGGGCACGGCCTCTTTAAGAGCCGGAGACATGGTCATATTGCCGGTTTCTGGATTATGCAAAGATACGAGAAAAGATATGTAATCAAGGCCCAATAAAGCCTCATTTAAAGCATGCCTATTTTCAAATTTACTCGATATTAGTGACTTTGAAGATCGTATTCGAAAAGCACCAAGCACGCACATACCCTACCAAAGCTGCCATCTTCGCCTTCGCATTCCTCAATTCCGTCGCGCTCTCTTGATCACCGGCTGTCTTATCCGCAGTACCTCCATTAGCTTTATTTTCGGGGTCCCCATGAAGCTCATCGTCCTGCGGCTCGTCTTTCCCGGCAGCTATCTCCTCCTCAAGCAAACTTTCGTTGACATCGCGGAAATGGCCACGCTGAGCTTGTATTCTATTTATGAGAGACGAGACCGAGGTTTCTTCAAGGTTCTCTTCCGGCCAAGATTTCAATGAGAGTAAAAGTTGATCTGCATTCATCACTGCGTATTTCCTACTCTGTTGACGGGTACTTTGACGTTCTTTGGTCGTAGATGAAGTTGGCCTGAGCTTTGTGCGGAGCCGCACCTAATCCTAAAATGGAAATAACAGCTCACTCCGTAAATCTAACCATCCTATTGTCAATAGACTAACCGAGCCCCAAGTAAGAGTCAATTCCACTATTCACTGAAAAATAACTCCAGATTGAAAAATGCGCACAGTTGAAAAGAAATCTTCTAGGGTTAGGGTTGCTTGCACCAAGATTGCTCTGTCGAGCAACCCTAACCCTGAGAAATATCGTACTCTACTGTCAGGTTCAACTTAGTCTCGTTCCCAGACCCAATCCGGTATAGCGCCGTTTTCCTTGGTGGTGGTTGAATACCGCCATAACTCGAAAAATTGGCTAGATCGAAATTACTTGTATGGGAAATTTCTAAAGCAGATCGATGCCATTCAACCAATCACCCAAGCGGTAATCCCTGGGCGGAGATAGCCAATTTTTCGAGTTTTGGCGGTATTTTTAATATTTCTATACCTAGTGGGTCTGGTGTGCTTGCCCAAAAAATTTGTACCACTACTTTTCCTGAGGTGGTTGCTATGCTAAAACACCGACTTTTGATGACGAATTCCGACTTTTGACGCTAAAACCTCCGAATTTTGTGCCGTCTCTCTCCCAAAACCCCGATTTCCCTGCCAAATAACTCCGGTTTCTACCTTAAACCTCCGAAAAAAACTCCGGTTGCTATGCAAAAAAGCCCGGGCTTTTTGACGAAACGTTCCGAGAAGATACTACTCCAGACCCAACTGGTGTGCAACAATAAAACCACACCAAAAGTTGGGGATGGGAACGAGACTAGGTTCAACTGCTTACTTCGTTTGAGTACATGCGCTAGTCTACATATTACTTAGTCCCAATCATGGAGAAACAGTGATGATTTTGGGGTCATATTACTACGCATGTAGAGACTCAAGCTAGGTATGTACATGGTCCAGAGCAGCCCAAATTTATATAGGCAATTTTGTACCATTTTACTTTTCGGTATTCGGAGAGTTCGAGGCGTAATACAACGATTACCGTCTTATAACCTACACAGCCGGGACTCAATGCGGTAGATACTCCATAATAACGTATATACGTGTATAATTAGCCAATATCTTATATATTTGTACGGGCAAACGGGCTGTCCGTGATCAAGATCTCGCTATGAGTGATTCTCAGGTACGAGTGTGGATGAGTGATGATGATTGACTGGCTACGCCGGTGCCACAGCCTACGTATAGTTAGTATTATACCCGCGAATGTCAATAAGAACAAAAAAATGCAAGTGAAGAAGCAGGGATTATTTGTATGGAGTGGCGCTGATCAGCCATACAAACTAGGCATTTGCATTTTTTGGTTCTTTATGCCGCACGCGAGTACAGTTCAGAAACAGGGTCACAACACCGTTGTAGTTGGCATATTTGTAAACTTTGAGTGGCAGAGATGGTTCACACCTACCTACACGTAGGCTCGTACCTAGTCCTCCTACCGACACCTACCTATAATATACAGAATTAACTGAGCTACGTACATGTACATAATATATCGACAATAGCGCTGTCAGGTATCGTTCCAAGCTTTATACTAGTCCGCACCAATACGCCTGTTGGCCCGGCCCTGGTCCAGGAGTCTGTCATATAGTAACCTCATTGCGTCAACGCCGATTTAATTATGATTAAATAAATGTATCACAAGCTCCACATTCGTTTAATAAATATAAAACCCAACCCGAGCAACAAGAGAACAGGTGTAGATACGGTCCGCTGCATCACGAAGAAATTTCACAAGAATGCACACCACCCAATATACCTACATGTATTCTATGTTAGCATCGTCCTAGGCTTATAATTAAATAAAAACAGAAGGGCATAATTTACATTGCGCAAAGATTACCCGGGTCGACGGCTGATCGTAATAATTCCTGAACCTGTCCCTCTACTGACAGCGGAACAGTTTCGCCTTGGAAGAGACCTCGGAGCTTGTTCTGAATGTTCTTCAGGACATCCTTAGGCGTCTCAGGAATTTTTATATTTGCTTTTTTCTACAATCGAATTAGCCCTGAATCAGAATCGAGTTTTGTAAAATACCATGCGTACCTTCTTGACCATATCAACAGCCGGATCATGTAGGAAGGTTTCTAGAACTGTCATAAGTGTGTCTTCGTTATTCCTCAATACTCTAAGGGTCGTTTCACAAGTTCTCCGGAAGGTGCCTATGAATAAATCATTGTAAATTCATGTATCTAAAGGGTCTCCTGAAAATAGGTTTTACCTTCATATCCTGTCACTCCCAGTGCATCAACCATGTTGTGTGTGAGACGGAACGGCACTCTTTCTGGTTTCTCAAATCCCAGGCCCTATAGTTACAGAATTTCCTTAGAAAGATCAACTACTTTAATTCAACGATGTCACCACTTACCTTATCAAATAGACAATTGAAATCAACGTGGAGAGTATCGCCATTAGTTTCGTCAAAGAGAATATTCTCTCCGTGACGATCACCGAGTCTATCTCAGTCAGAAAGATGTTCGTAAACCAATCAAGAAGTACCGTCACCATACCCCAATATGTGCCCAACCATCGACATAACTGCTGAGGTCCTCGAGTAACCGACCCTGCTGGCAAACCAAGCAGCTGGCCCTGAGAACATTTCAACAAACCATTCATGGAATACGGGAGGATATCTAAGGTGAATCAATACATTTCATAATTCAAACCCGGTGATAATAATCTATTAGTTTACCTTGGAAGCACGGAATCGGTAAATATATGAGACTTTGAGGGATCTGAACAGGCTTTATCGAGAAGAACACGAATTTCGGAATACTAATGTGTATGTCAAATCAATATCCTTAATATTAAGAGAGAAAGAAATGAATTAATCAATTGCTAACCTGCACAATAATTCCTTTTGCTTTATAGGATTTCAAAAGGATGTCCCGAAGCGGTCGTACATTATTAACCCACTCAATAAGACCGCATTCTTCGTTCAAAGGGGTGACCATATATGTTCGAATATCTTGCGATTCATTAGCAAATTGACAGCTCTTAAAAATCTTAAGCCGCGAATATTATTTCTTACATAAACGCCTGCGACTAGAATCGGTGTCTTTCTTCAAGAAACGGTTGATCATGTTGTTGAATTCCATCAAACGAGCGTCTTTACGTAGATCGTCTTTTGGCTTACACAAAAATGGATACATTTTACCATCAGAGCCACGCATTTTAATTTTTCGAGGCTTTTGTAAAGACGACATGATATCCGCATCGTCGGCGAACCCTGAGAGAATTTTCAGTGATTCATGCCAAGAACAAATCGCGAGAGCCTCAAAGACACAGCCTTACTGGTAAATAATGGGATGAAGTGTACGTACCTGCAATAGTAGGCGCAGATAGATTAAATGGAACATGGTTTTTTATAGATTCGGGGGTTGGGGGAAGTGTCACTGTGAGAACTGTTTGTAAAGGTACCACAAGCATACAAGGTGCTACGGAATGATGAAATCCAAGGTCTTTCGTCAAACTGACAGTGACTGCTTTCGAAGGTAGATTAGCGACACAGAGATGTAGTAACTGATCTGTGAGCTTTTGCGACTGCAATATTAAATTATTTAACTCATTGTCTGCTTCTCTCCGCCCCTTGGCGGCATAATTTTCTTTTATCCTGTTGATTATCCTCGCACCACGACTGGACCTTTCTCTTGATGTTGACTTGCACACCGCTGTAAGTGACCAGAGAGCCTGTCTGGGATGCGTTGAAACAACCTTTACAATGATGTTCTGAAGATGCGTGTAGACCTCTTGGCTAGGATGGACAATTCGAGATATTATTTGGGGAAATGCGGTATAAAACATCCACGCGGGTAGCCTCTCGCTATACTTTTGTACCGAGAGGTGTAGATTGGTCAAATTCTTGAGTCTCTCTCTTAAAATATGACTTCTGAAATCCGCGCTTCCGTGAACTTCTTCCAATTCCTGGTTCTCACCTAGATCTAGCCAAAGGGTTAATACTCGAGGCATTGTCTGGAATATATATTTTGTCCCGAATGCAAGAGCACGAAGGTAAGACTGGCAGACTAATCGTGCTGTTTCTCCATTTAAGAAGGGCTGGCTTTGATTGAGTGGCGCAATCCCCTTCTCGGCCTCATGAAGCTTATTATAATGCCGTCCGAGAAAGTAATGGCCTTGCTCCCATCTAACAAAGTATGATGATGCCTTGGTGTATTTCGAGATGATCTCTTTTGAATGAGTTTGGCCTGCCCCATCCAACCACCTTGCTAACAAAAGAATAGCTTTCGCTGAGACAATATTTTGAGGTTGGTTCTTTCCAGATTGTATAGTCTCAGTGATAGAGTCATTAGTTTGTATCATGTTTGAAGAAATTGCCCCCTCGAGGTTTTGTATAGCTTTCCGATGTTGGCCTTCGTGCCACAATAGTTTTGCATGTTCTACGGTCGCGAGTGGTGCACCGAGTCTTGAGGCATGGAGAACCGAATTGAATGATTGGTGTATTTGACCTGCCTTCCTTGCAAAGCGAGCACTAGCGAGCCAAGTGGACGCAATATTATCCTTAGCTAATTCGGCACTACGGCAATCAGTTTCGTCCAAATGCTCTTTTTAAGGATAGTGTTTTATACCCGGAAAGCTGGAATACAGCTCGACGAAGAGCTAGAATGTATTGCTTATGATTCGAGTAAGTCCCCATCACATCAAGACGCCTCTCTAGATTTGCCGAGAAACTTGCTTTATCAAAGGTTCTTTGCTGTAATGTCAAGCTGATTTCCTCAATCTCTGATAATGAATGAAGTTTGACCATTGAGTCATGGCATTGACGTAAAGACCCTGTAAGAGATTCGGACAACCTGCTTACGACATTTTCCCGCGCTCTGCCTATCTCCTTTGCAAATGTATCCGTGTCTTGCTTGCGCAATGCAGATAAAGCGCTACCTATTTTGATTTCATAAGACGATTCTATTGAGCCCTCCGACCTCATGAGATATTTATCTAACACGTCCCATTTGCCAGAAATCCAAGAGGCTTCTATGGCAAATTCTAGTATCCTTGGGTGGGGATTTTGGGAGTTGGCCATCATGCCGTCAGCCTGGTTTAAAAGCATTTCTAAATGTAGCGTTAGGAAACTGATAAAACGTGCGGATAATAATAAAACCTACCATGTTGCCCGGACTCTTTCAAGCAGGTTAGAAGATTTGTCTGAATTTCCAAATCATCTGGTTTCTCGCATAAGAGAAGTTCATACCAACTCTGTGCAGCTGTCCATCTTCCAGCCTTCCGATGTTCGAGGATTTGTTGGTCGTGATTGAGAACAGGCAATTTCGTCGAAATGCCTTCGATTCCGTCTGGTTCGTCAATCTGAGTATATATATGCTGTAGCCTCTCATATAAAGGCGTCATCTCATCTTCACTTGCAGCATCTCTTTTCTGGCGAATGTGTTGCTCCCAATAAAAAAGTGCTCTTGCATAGGATTGGCATTCAAATGAACGTATGCCCATCATGTCTGGAGGTATTACAGAAAGGACTGATTCGACCCGTTCGACAGCAATATCTTTCCCAGTATCATCTTCTAAAGCAACGTGACGATTTTGTTGCCTTGCCCGTTGAACTTGAAGCGATGAGTTTAATTTTTTCTTATCGCGTAGCCACCTTGTTAAATGGTCTATGAGAAGAAAAACCGTCTATGGACATTAGTTTCCCTTCCAAATTCTGATGATTCAAAACAAACCTCTGTGCACTGCTTAAGATTCTCTGAAGCCATAATGCTTTCTGAACCCTCCGTGGGCCGTAGCACGGCCAATATTTCGCTGGCAATATTGTTCCGATCAATATCTTCTCCCGCAATGATGACATTCAATGTGACAAATGGTAACAGAAACAGAGATATAGAGATATCCTGGCCTTTTAACATCCGACCGCATGTCGAAAATATACCTTCAGCATTCACTCCTCTAGCCTTCGATAACAAATCCATAAGTAATAAATGAAGCCAGCTGCGATGCGTCTTGTTCAGAGAGAAAACTGGGTATGAACAGGATGAAACCTGGGCTTTTTGCTGCAGAATATATTTAGATCCCAGAAACGGAGTCAGAGCACTGCGGGCTGTTGTGCTAAAGGATGCCCATCTTTCAGCTGCGACTGTAGAATGAGGAACTCGTGCACCACGACTACGACTAACATCAACTCCTACTTCGATAAATCTCAGTAGCTCTTGCATTCCAAACGCGAGGAAAGCCTGGACTTTTGTATCAGTAGCTGAAAGAAATGCCTTTACAACCTTCTCCTCTAGGAAAAAAACAACAAATTCAACACTTTCGTCTGCCTTCTCGAAGTTGTGTAAGACCATCATATCGCGTATCTCTCGAGTTGTTTCCACACGATTCGGATCCACGGCTCCTATCAGACCGAGTGATTCGGCACAAAGGCGCTGGATATTCAGTTGAACCTTAGGATTGGAGTTTAAATCCGTGTTTTTGAACGCAACAACAACATCCAAAAGTGTCCTTATTAACTGAGGAACCACTTCGTCAGGCTGTTCGTTTATGGCCGCTGTATGTATAAATGCTTGGTTTTCCCTGATGAACCCTGTTAACTCAATCAATGCCTGTTCTACAACAGCCACATTTTCATGGCGACATCGCCGTGAAAGAAGGTCGAAACGTTGTTTTACATCAATGGAACATCTCCATTCTTTAAGTTGTGTTTCAAAATGCGAAGATGATGGTATCAATGCCAAAGAAGGGATCATGCCAACATCCTTTTCGATAGTCCGGGAATATTTATTGAAAAAGTGTGTAATAATTTCTTGAGCTCTCTTCCTTGCATCGTCCTGAAAATCATTCCAGTATTGCAATATCACTGAGAAAGTTTGAACTAGCAATGGACTGATTACTTCTGCGGGCAAGGTCCTTATGATTGCACTCCAAGCATATAAAGCGCTTGTCCGTAATTGTTCGGTTTCCAGTGCTGATTGTAAACAGGCGCATATCTTGACAAATATAGTTAGAATGAATTTTTTAAGACGAAAAAACTGAGTGCTATAAGCAAGGAACTGGATAACCTGTGGTAGTGCGCCACTTATATACCCCCCGGCTAACATAACCATCTCCTCAATCGCTTTTATAATACGATTTTTTTCTACCATCGGGGTAGGAGCTTCTTTTAACAATGTCATGAATTCGGTGAATATTCCGAGAACATTTAATTTGAAAAATTCGTCTAAAGGTGCTTCCTTGCTCTCGGCCGATTTGGTTGTTCGACTAAGCTCAGCTACCAATGCGAGTGCCCTATATATCTATTTGGACTTAGTTATCTGATTTCTTAGGCCAGAATTTACGTCCAAATGCACAAACCGGTTCCTTATTCTCTTGGTCTGAATCACCAGCAGCTTTCAACAGTTCAGTTGCAAGAGTGATTTTCTCGGGTCTTACCAGCTCCCTCAACGAGCATGACTTGAAATTCTCTGAAGCATTTATAAGTAGAGCCATTGTCGTTTGTTCAATATCTCCCACGTCTTGGGCAAGAAGAAGAGAAAGAATAAAGGTCATATTTTCATGGCATACAACCCAAGCACTCTTACCACATGCCTGTGCAACCCTTTCAACTATTTCTACCCGTTTCCACAGTATCATGTATGGCAGTGTATATGTTTGAGTGGTCCCCAGGAAGTCGTCTACAGTAATCCCCAATATATCTGAAAGGTACCCAGCAATCTGCGGTTTTGACTGTAGCTGTTTAACAACACTTGCGCTGATGCTGCGCCAATATGGTGTGAGCAATTGCTTAGGCGTTACATCATGTATTTCTGCGAGGAATTGGATCTAGCACAGTAAGTATTAAAGATATAAGATAACCGATCAGAAACGGATACTCTACTTCATTGTAAGCGACCCCGATTATGAACGAATTTGCATGCCCAAGATACTCTACCAGCCGTATCAGTGAAAAATTTAGCTCCGATCCTGCCGATACTCTTGGAGAAAATTGTCAGCACAAAATTCGGTTTGATTATGCACGAACCTTACCTCCCTATTTGGCTCCAAGCCAAAACGAAAGTCTCCTGGTATTGCAGCTCATCACTCATCGACTTTGCTCGTAAATAACGAAGGATTTCTATCCTATTCTCCTTCAGAAGCCCTTCATCATGACTAAACCCGACAAAGGATGGCAACGTTCGTCTACAGAAAACACTATTAGCTCACACTTATCACAAGAATATATATTGGTAAAGTATACCCTGCAGCAATTCTAATTTCCCTTCTCGAACTCTTCAATGATTCAAAGCAACATTTCCCAAAGGCCCCAAATAAGCTCAGATGCTTTAAATTTCTTGTATGATTCAAAATCCGTCTTATACTCATCAAGCCCCACACCCTCACTCTTGAAGAACCCCGGAAGCTATCCAGCTTCTGAAGAATCTCCAAAACTGTAAATAGCACATCATTGCGTTCATCGGCATATGATCTAGCTGCTAAAAATGTCCCTGTGGTTTCAGCGTCACAGTAGGAGCAATAATAGTGGGTACACTGCAAGTTCCTTTGATCAAGCTCTGGGCCCTCGGTCAGATTGCCGGCCAAGATACAAGAGATGAGCCCAAGAGATTGAACAACAGTGCATTGATCATACTCATCAATTTTATTGAAAGCGTCTCTTAACACCACCGTGCTCAATCCTTGTAGACCAGCTGCCCCTTTGTACCCCAGAAGACGAAATGTTTCTAATACCAAAGGGTGGGTTTCCACACTGGGTAACTCGTCTTTTGTCACGAGCCTAGGACGTTTTCTACGGCCGCCGTTATTGTCTTTCTGCCCCAAAGATTCTGATATCTCAATGGTCCTGAGCCGATAGGCCTCCTCTTGTAATTTTTCGTTTCTAAAATTCCATCCCCCTTCTGTATCTGATTGTAAGAGAGATCTCGCTTTTCTTGTAATCTCGGGATCTTTAGAAACATCGAGGACAAGGCGTATTACTACCATCTATGAGATAATCAGTCAAGATTTTCTCTATCAGGAATAAACCACTTAGAAATATACTTGAAGATCGCGATCCATAACCCCCCACGCCATTTCATTATTCATAGTTTTAAATACCACAGGAAGGGCCTGTTCCCTCAAAAGTTCATCAACCGAGAGTGCATCGCCTGCGACTAATAAGACTCGAAGAAATACACTTGCCAGAACAAGTTCTGCGGGTTGGTTTGCTTGTTCCACCAGTTGGCCCAAAGTCTCACTAGCACACCGTACTATAAGCAGGCATAAATTATCGCATTTTATGGTCCCATATTGCGATCTTGGTATTTGACCCAGGGAACTCTCTAATGCCTCCAAAATATTGATGCGGATTCTAGAAACTTTTGACTGCAACATCGGAATAGACTCCCAAATTCTCATACTTTTCCATAGCTTTGAGATGTTTTGCAAGAACCACAAGTAATTGTCCGCGGCAGTTCTTAGTGTAGGAATATCATCGCTAGAAGCAGAAATCCTAGAAAGTACGGCAAAAAGATGAATGGCTACGCAAGCTGCGTTTTCTGGATCCTTAACAACAAATTTGAGGGATTGGTGCGTCACTGGGGGAGAATTTGTGGGTAGTTGTGATAGATTGATCGAAAAGTCTTCGTCTGGAAGCTCCAGCCTAAAGGAATTGGACATAGCGGCGGTGATTTTCGCGGTGCTATGGAATGAATCGATGATACCTTTATAATTAAAACCCAACATCTCTATCAGCGATCGCTTAAGAAATATAATCACTACCAGTAAAAGGTGTCAAAAAAAAGCGTACAAGTAATACAGCTCCGACAGTACCCCATCACCGTTGTCAGATATTTCCACGCCTCAGACTCCTTCGCTGCAGCTATAAGGATAGCTTCTATTGTCTGTATTAGTTCTAGCTTTATGCCTCCCGCAACTTTGTGTCCAAGAAGCGGAAACAATCTAGGCAATAACCATAAGAAAAGTATTGGTCGGTTCGGTTCGGCGGCATGCTCAACAGGTGATTGGCAAAATAGCACCTGTGGTGATCTTTGAATTGTTAACCTCACCACAAGTAGGCTGTTCGTTGCTTGAAGCAGTAAATCGTTGGTAGAAGCGAAAGGGTCCCCATTTAATAGGACGCTGATTCCAGCTTCCATGACCACTTCCACAACTTTGTAGTTTATCCTCACATTGTCTTCGAGGCTTGCGTCTGAAGGATCCCCATCTGTTCCCATTACTTCTGCCAGTAACTGCTGAAATGTGTCGCGATCAACCATTCGAGAGGAACCACTTCCATTTTTTGATAAATTCTGGACAATAACTGCGACAGACGAGGGTGGAGGCTGATCTCCATGTTGAGAGCCTGAGAATTGCAGAGGTGGTGGCGGCATAGAGCCAGTCACCGCAGCTAATGTTTTTCTCCTAACAGACATTGACAGACACAGATTTTCTCAACGCAGGACTTGATGGATGAAGAGGAGTAGAGAGAGACGGCGAAAGCATGGTGATAGTGGGAAGACGCGTGCAACTACATAGGATGACGAGAAGGGTTAGGGCTTCTCTTCTTATCAGCTTATCAGAGGTTATCCACTCTCCACGTGACTCTTCCAATATCGAGTGACCAATTGTGATAAAATCCCTCTAGCCCAATTTTTGGTCTTGTTTTTATTACATCAGTTGTACTCGCGCGTTAATTAAGTAGTCGGATATCGTTGCAACCAAATGCTTACTAAAAATTCCGACTTTTTAATTAACGACTGAGTACATATACTACATATAATTGGTGTACATAGCTTGGGGAGTAAACCTAACCCATACATAATGATTTTAAAGCTCCCAGAAGTGAATACATGTATTCCAGCCACCCGCTCCAGGATTGTCCGTTATATACCATGTACCATGCATGTATATGTAGTTGTATGTAGGTACATGTGCATGTAGTCCCATACCCACCCCCTATGGAACGCTTGCTGTTATTCGTAGGATACTATATACAAGGGCATAATATACCATAGCCAGCTAGGGGCCGTTGTATGTTGCCAATCAAGCATGAACTTTTAAAAACACGTTTCCAAACATTAGCTAGTCAAGCATAAATATCTCGGATTCATGGCCTGGCCCAAGCAGCCCCAGCCGGAGCCTACTTTAAATAAATCTATCCCATAATCACATATAGCTACATATAGCTAATTAGGGTGTAGCCATAACATGTACTAGTAGGTATCGGAGTTATTTACACCCTTGTACCTACATGTATCCATATATATTAGTTTTATTCCATATAAATGTCTCAGCCCTCCATTTAGAGGACCGATCTACTACTCGTAGCTACCTAAGACCCTCAAAAAGGCAAAAGAAAGGGAAAAAAAGAGATGAGTTCCATTCAAATCTTGGCAGGAGATTTTTAGGCTCGTAGTATAGTCTAATGCATACAGTATTCTTCTAACGTAATTATTTCATCCATTTTGGGGATTGAATATAGTGGGACTGAAGAGCATATTGCGTGTACATGCCAAGTACACATTAAACATTATTGACCTCAAGTCTGGGTAACAAAGGCATTAATTTCGTTAAGGAATTGGTATATTAGAACAAACAACCGTGAGACACCAGGTGTAATCATGCATTACTCTTGAATGCACATTTCTAAAGAAGAAGAAAAAGTACGCACTCTCTAAATCTTAGTGCCACCGAGGATATCTGCAAGCTCATCAACGGCAGCATCCTTTCTCTGGGGCACTTTTTTCTGCTCTTCATCTTCCGCATCCTTAACAATATCCTCTTTCTCATCGTCTTCCTCCTCATCTTCATCTTCATCCTCGTCTGATTCTTCTTCTAGCTCGTCGAGTTCATCTAGCTCCCCAAACCCTCTATTTTCGAAGATTTCCCTCAGCGCACTAATAGCGGCATCATCCTCTGAGAACTTATTCCCATTAAGCTCCATGAGTCTCAGCGCGGGAAGTGATTGCTTAACAGCACGCTCGAGCGCTTCAACACCCTTGGCGTCAATTTCGTTGAACTGCAACCTTAATGTTTGGATCTCTTTATTCTTTCCCTGGCCCAACGCTTCAGCCAGTATAGTTCCCCCCCGCGCGCCCAACAAACAATCACCGACAGCCAGCTCCACCATATCTGACCAACCAGTTACAACTGTGGCCAAGGCAGTAGCGCCATAGGATGTGAATGTGTTATCCTGCAAGTCAACTGTCTTAAGCCCGGCACATTTTGAGAGTCCATCTCTCAATAGCTTGTCGATTCCCTCTTGCCTGATACCGTTTTGCACCATCTTTACTGTTTTAAGTGTCTTATGCGCAGCATACGCAGCAGCCCACGCATCCATGGACCCGTTTTCAAGTCTGTTACGACCACAAACAATCGTTTCGAGTGGGGGGAATGAAGAATTTGTAGCTTTGAGAGAAGCAAGGTCCCTGATGGCATTAGCGACTATGGTACCGCCAGCCGGACCGAGTCCGTTATTATTCAACAAAAGATGGCGCAGGGGCCCTGCTTTAGAGTAGAAATCGCGCAGTGGTTCAGCCAGACGGCCGCCGAAGGCGTTGTCGGATAGATCTACAGTGTGGAGATGTGGCAGGTCCAGGAGAGGGGTGAGGAGGGCGGTGAGAGCATCTGGGATCTCGGAAATAAGGCGACCAGTAAAGATATCATCTGCTTTGAATACCTGGGGAAGTTAGAGTGGTTAATGATAATAAGAGAGCATATGAGATAGACCTTGAGATTTTTGTTTGACTTGAGAATTTCACCGAGAGCTCTGCAGGCTTCGATTCCAAGGGTGTTTCCGCCGAGTCTTATCTCCTCCACAGTAGTGTTCCCTTTGAGAGACGAAATGTAGGGTTCGACGTCGATCTAAAAGCGGTTTAAGAGAACAGTTAGTTCATTAATCCATGTATTTGA
The DNA here is from genome assembly GCA_024713935.1 of Morchella eximia. Taxonomy (NCBI): domain Eukaryota; kingdom Fungi; phylum Ascomycota; class Pezizomycetes; order Pezizales; family Morchellaceae; genus Morchella; species Morchella eximia. The sequence continues at coordinate 1,320,321 of JAMGZG010000003.1, forward strand.
AATTTCCGCCTATGTTCTCTCCGAAATCTTGCTTCAATAAAGGAAGGTAACTGACTGCGGTGTCAAGCTTGAGTGGCTTGCCATCTTTAGACTTGAGAATGAATATCTTGTCACTCATATCGATATATCTTCGTTTAATCTCTTTCCTGTAGTTAAGTGGCTAGGGCAGTGGCGTTTGCTTGTTTATGAGACGTTCAAAGGGAAAAAGGAGGTTTATTAACGGTGGGGTACGTATTTTTCTAGGCGGGGCTTTTTTCCCACGTGCTCACGATTATTGCCCCCTTCCAATTACCCGGTTTAGTGCCAAGCATTGAGGCTTAAAATCTTTAATTTCACTTCCTAGGCCTTTCAGGGTTCATATCCAGCTCCTTTGATGACCTTTTATGGCACCTATGTCATCACTCGTTGCAGGGGGCGGTTTTTGGCATCCGTTTCCGGGTTCTTATTATCTGGAACGATCTCCGGAGGGCCGAATATTCCCAAAGTTTAACGGCACACAGCATACGGCAGTTACCGGTGTTCGGAGGTCCCTCACATTGCGGACCCAGGTAACAAAAGTTTCTAGGCGACATGAGCTATCTCTCGATCCCTTCACATATCTCTTCTTGAATTCGGAAGATTGGCAAACTATTAGGTACGGTGGGCGACAAGCGTTTGGTCGGTCGGGGAAGTCTATACAGCCACTCAGCAAAAGTGTTCGTGATATAATTTCAATGTCAGTGCGCAGTGTGGCGCGCCCGTAATACTGATGTTATTAAAGTTGAGATTCAAAACAATGAAAAATGTATAATATAGTTCGTGACTATATATAAAAAGAATATAGGCCATTGATCTTATTCTTCGTTAATTTAGGCGCCATTGGTCACTGGGGAGGTCTTCTCTTGGGGTGTTCTTGATGGTCCGCCACGGTTACATATGGAGAAATGTCTCACTCCGAAATCGGAATCACGAACACTTTTGCAGGGTGGCTGTAGATACACGGATGTCCGTCATCCATTGTCGGCAATTCGATGTTACCCCTTGCGAGGACCTTGGCTACCAAATATGATCCCGACGTCGTGTAACTCCCTCAAACTGCGTGCGTGCCATGGCAGAACAAACACCAGTGCCTGTAGAGCTCGTACTACATACGCACGTAGTTTGCACAAATAACTGCGTAAGTAAACAAAACTCAGTATCGAGATATCATACAATGGCATGGCTTTCATTGACAATTACTCCCTAAAGCTTCAGTCTGAAGCTAGCGTCGGAACTCGACCATGTAAGGCTAGTCAAAAACTAATTCAAATTATGTCCCTTGCAGCAATCATCCGGGGACACGGCCATGAATAGATCTTACATACTGCTGGTGTCTCATACGAGTAATATACTCCGTAAGTGCTATAACAGTCGACTAATGATGTGGTTGAGGTCCATGATCACAGGAAGATCTTTTAAACGGGACGAGGAACCTTAGGATCGAGGTAGGAGGATATTGAGGTTTACGTGCGTACATTGATGCAGGCACCGACCTACCAATCAGATACAGGAGCAACAATATTCTGAGCAGCGCAAAGCACACACAATAGAGTAGGTAAATGTAGCACATGAGGTTTTTCCGAAAATCCAACTCCATAATATCAATACTAAGCATAAGCCACTTTGCTTGCTGCACTGCAAGGCTAGAAGCCGTTAGGTGAGGATCGACGACGTTACGTGTTCCGTGTGTTTGCTTGCTTGCTTGCTTGCTTGCACATCCGGTCGCTTGCTTGCTTACTTCGGCAGGTAGAGGGGGTTTCAGAGCCTATCGTCGATGATGAGAAGACGCGTGCATGCTTGTGTCACAATTCTATTTTTTGAGAGAGAAGTGTAAATTCTAGGCGCAAGGGGTGTATCATATGGGACCCAGCCAGTCAGTAAGTCAGGTCAAGAGAGAAGAATAAAAACGCGATTTCCCGCCAACGCTTGTTTCTCGTAGTATTGAGTCCAGAGAAAAATTTACCCCTTGTTTTCTGTTTTGTTTCAAAACAATTTTTTCCCTTAGTTTCTGTTGTCTGTTGCTGTTGCTGTTGATACCTTTGCTCCGTCCGTCTGCATGATACGCAGGCATACGCTCCACATTCTGCATATCCTACATACATACAGCCCATAACAAAAGCTTTAGAGCTCCATCTAAGACAATCAGGACGATCCAAGACTCCTCTGCCTACTACCGAGTAGTCCATCCATCACACAGTACCCACTTACCCTACATACAACCACCACCACCCCTATCATTCCCCTTAACATCATTCCCCTCCCCCACCCCACCGGTTCCGAATAATAATCCCATTCACAATGGCACCCAATGGAATTCCTCACCTTCAGCTGCCCACACTGGCTCCTCTAGAGCCCCTCACCTCTGGCACTAACCTGCCCCACGTCCCCGCTGGAGAGCTGATTCCTACCGAGAATACCACAAGAGACCCAAGGCCTCCACCAACGCCTACGTCTCTCGATGCCTCCCCTACGACGCCACCACAGTCCCCAGGACGCCCTACATCTATGCGTCGTTTTCTCTCCCGCGTCTCCCTAAACTCTTCATACACTCACGAAGACGACGACAAATCCTCCATTCTTTCAGGGCCCCTATCTCCAACGGCATCAGTCATGTCACGCGACAGCAAAAGAAAGGTTTCTGGGGGTAAGAAAGGGTCTTGGTGGAAAAAATCCAAGAAAGAAGATAAAACTCAGAATCTTCCAAGGCTTCCACCTGTCGCTGCTGCTGCTGCGACTATGATTGCTGCTCAGGTTGCTGCCCCAGCTCATACCGAAAGCTCCCCGAGTAGCTCTCCTACAAACTTAACTCGCACGAAGACGGTACAATCCATTGCTCCACCCCCGAGGTTGCCGGACGATCTCTTTGATAGTGGGTTCTCGAGCTTGGATAGCGATATGTTCAAGAATTTCAAATAGAACACCAGCGGCGATGATAGGCGGTGCATGGAATGTTGAACCACAGGAGGATTGAAGGCTTTATTTCCTTGCTTTTTCTTTTCTTTTTCTACATTGTGTCTTTCGGACCCCCTCCCTCTCCCCCTATTTCTTCATAATGGAAAAAGGGAGCACAATCAGTACTATCATATGCCCTTATTGAAGTGATTTCAAGGTTCTCGAATAATTCATATCCAAGATATGGAATAAAGGATGTTTTCGGTTATGTTGCTTTCTCTATCTTCTTTTTTTTTTTTTAAACAACTTCATTATTGCGCTTCTTTTGAAAAGATTTATTAGCATTTAGGAAAGAAGTTTGCTTCTAGGGGATATTGTGGGAAAATCGTCGGGTACGGCGTTCTCTTGGGGATTAGGCTTAGTTGTGTTTTTTCTTTCTTTTTCTTCTTTTTATATATTCTTATCGGGTATGGTATGGAAGGGTAGTATTTTTCTTTTTCTTTTACTTTTGTAAACACCTAATTATCTTTTGCTGCCTTGTATCACGGAGCTGATTTCTCTGTATTAGCTTCTGTTCTTTGTTTTATGATGAAGCATTGTTTCCTTTTTACAGTTATTTGTTGTGCTCCTTTCCTAAGCTGCGTAACTACTTTAAGTTTTATACCATACAAATGTCCCCCTCCCCCTCCCTCCTTCATTAATCATTTGACTCAAATTAGGTTTGCAACGGCCTATCTGTTTGCATCGCTTTATCTTCTATGGTCCGCACCCACATTTACCTCTATTTAACCAATCAGAGCACAAGATGATACAAGGGCTATTCTTTTTTCCACTATCGTCTTTGAGTTTAACCGGCATCGTGATGTTTTTATGTCCGTAAGCCAGATTGGATTATAGTGGGTGGGGTACTTTATGGGTTGGGGGTGTAGTGTAGTTCAGATATGACGCTCGAGATAATTGTGGAGAAGCAGGGTATATATATTCAATGAAAGATGCTAGAATGATCATTTCCATTGATAACCTAAGTGCATGCAGGTGCGGCAAGGATGTTGCTACCGATGCCGCTGTCAGGAGAGCTGACGAATCGGGTATTATTGCTCCCGCCCTCGTGTGGGGGGCTATTTTCCAGAAAGTTGCATGGATGTGACATTGTCATTTATAGATTGAACACATTTATAGATCGAATACAAGCGAGGGTTATGGGTACTTTAGGGAAGCGCGGCGAGGTAAGTTTGGGTGGTTGCAGTTAGTTTCCTGCCGTTTTTGATGGGTGGTACATCCGAGTGATCTCTAGTGATTTCATCAATACTACAATACATGTAGTATCAATCAACTACATGTACATATTACGTGCTTACGAAGATTCCCAATATACGACTTTCCATCAGGCTATATTTATTTACTCCAGATGAAGAAGCGGTTATTAATCACCTAGCCTAACAATCTCAAGACCCACATAAAAATTCGGGCACCTGTAGTATGGAATAGAAATAAAGCAGCGCCACTTGAACCCCAGAACAACATGTAGAAGTGCACGTCCATTTCTAAGTTACTATGCTGGCGCAAAAGAGAAGATTTGAAAGGAGGGGGATTCGAACCCCCGCGGGCTAGGCCCATGAGAAACCTCGCTTTTTTATAAGCAAGAAAGTAGTAATTACTTGAGTCACACACCTTAACCACTCGGTCATCCTTCCTTGCTAGTCTCGATGCAGAATTAATTATACTAGCTCATTATTTGTACTTATCATGCCAGGAAACCAAGACCCTTTTTGTGTTAGCGCACGTTGCATGGATAATCACTCGCATGCCTCGATCGATAAGCGCAACCAAAATTCTCCCCTTGCTACTCGGGAAACAAGCCTTGGGCTATGCACGAGACTGGGTTTATCCGCGATTGACACAAATCGGCAAGTGGCAATCACATGGCATCACATGCATCCCATCAACCCGCCCTGCATCGAATCCCTTAACATCTGGCTTCAGTTCAGCGAAAGGCTCATTTTGCTGAGCGATGATATTCTATAAATAGCACTTGCCAAGGCTTTATTCCACCTTGAAATGGGCTGTAAATAGAGTTGGTGGGCTTTATTTTCTGAGTTATCGAGTTGTATTATGTTTGAAGATTTGGCATTAGGTAAATGATACTTACCTTACCGTCGAAACGCATACAATTTTGAGCCTTATTCAGTCGGCTTATCCAGAACGTAGGCTTACAATAGCTTTATCAGTACAAAAATCCTTTTTTAAGCCTTATTTCATCCTTAAAACACGCTTAAATAATACTTATTTGAACCTTATTGGATTCATAAGGCTATTGTGAGCCTACGTTCTGGATAAGCCGACTGAATAAGGCTCAAAATTGTATGCGTTTCGACGGTAAGGTATTGTAAGGACATTGTTTGAACACCGAATCAACTCGCATCAAAAATAATAAAAAAAGCACGCAATATACAACTTAAAATAATCAGCCATTCCCTCTAGGAAACTACTACATAGCAAGGAATAGAGCTAGAAAGTAAATACAACTCCTGGTATCCGGAAAACATAGATGCAAGCCTGCCTGTTATTCCCCACTCTGATCGCTCCCAAATGCTAAAAAAGAAAGAAATAAAAATCCAGGCCTAGTTATTATATGCTAAGAGGTGCCCCACACAGAAAATGCAGAAGGAAATCAGGCTTTTCAAATCCATCAGCTCGTGTGCGCACCATCTGGGAATGCCAATAATTTAGGAATCAGCTGGCATTCCATTCTCTAATAAATCGTGCAACTCATCCAAACTGCTGACAGTTTCAGCTGGGTTTGCAACCCATACAGTAGTTCCGGCCATGCGTGCTTTAAAGTCGTTGTGTCCTGCGCTTAAAAATTGGTCTCCGATGTGCAAGGTTTCACTCCCCTTGATTTCACCAAAGAACCTCTGGCAACAAAGTACACCTAATCTCTTGTCGCCTATATCAACGAATACATCGTTACCACCATTGAACGCACAGAACGGTAGCCTCCGTCCAACTTCACTAAGCTCCAATGTTTTTTGAACGGCAAGCACAGCTTCTTCGAGTTGTTCCCGCTCAAACTTGGCACCAGCAACAATTGGAACAATCCCTACAGCGCGTGGTTTACGCAGGACAGTGGCTTTCAATGACATAGTCGATACCGACTCTAAGAGAGCGGTTTCGGCGATGTCGAGGAGCTTTTGGATATCTCCTTCCGTCCAAAGGCGCATTTCATCGAGTGCCCATACATCACGAGAAACACCTGAGAGAAGAGTATCTGAGGTTGCATCAAATTTGAATAGGTAAGATGATTCGCCACCGAGGATGATAAGGTTTTTACGCTGTTCGTCTGTAAGGAGTGGGGATGTATTGATCGCCTCAAGAAGGCCGTAGAGACGCTCCTTATACCGAGCACTATCAGTGTAGCCCGCTGCCGTTACAATTCCAATACAGAGACCTTTGGACATGAGGTGGATTATCCGCGGGATCACTGCGTTCTGGGGAGAGAGGCAATGCCCGTCATCATAGAGGGTCACATCTCCGTCGAAAGTGACAAGTCTGAGGGGGCCATTTTGGGTGGTAAGCGACATTATTTGTGCCGTGTTGAGAATCAGTCGGATATCATTGAATGACGGTGCGACAAATCTACGGCATGAAATTGCCCGTCGAGAGTCCTGGGCCACGAAGGCAGCTTCAAGGAAGAGTGGAGTGAAAAAGGTTCCGACAGAAGGTACGAGGAAGCGGAGTTTGGAGCGTTCGGGGGTGCCGGCACGCTCATTATTGACTGAAGTAGCATGTGATCAGCAAATGATGGAATTGTAATAAATTAGAGACAACGGTGTATTACTATGGTCATTGATGAGCTCTTCAACATCCTTCATAATTTCCCTGTATCGACGACGAGCCTCAATGGCCATGTTGGGGAGGGACGCATCTCCGGCTACTGCGGTGGGCTGGGAGTGAAGAACAAAGGGGACAGCAAGGAGTCCCTTGATGAATTCGATAAGTGCATCTCGACGGTGAGCCTAGACGTTGCGGTTAGAGCTCTGAATTGAGGTTCAATGGGCTGATTCTGCTGCATCCAGAAATTATATACCTTGAGCGCGTATTCAACACGGTATCTAAAAGAATTAGAACACGAAAGAACCGATTACGAAGTAGCGAGTACGCTAATATGCAGGGTTCTTGCTGCTTACCTAGTTGTCATTCTCGACGCAAGCTATTTGGGTGTTTCTGGATAAAGGATAATGGATAAGGGATGATCTCCTTGATGGGTGTAGGAGCTAGGAATGCGATAAAGATGTATACACGATAGAGCTTTAGGAGCCTCGAGTTGAAGCTTCTGGGGGCATCAAGAGGGGAGCAGGTCTGTGTTAAATACTGTAGCTGTAGCTACGTAGATGGATAGCCTTACTGTACTGGCAGCTTATTGACTGGCGGCGACAGACAGCTTGTCCAACTTTACTCAGCTCCACCGCGCACCGTGTCCAGCTGCTCAGTAGTTTGGCAGGATCCTGGTCAGTGATGCGTATGATCTAGTGTTATCTACAGCCTGGTGGTAGGCGAGAGGGATGGGATTGTGAATGCAGTGCGCAGATGCGAGCAAATGACAGGCATTTACGATACAGGTTTGGTGCGCAGCAGCCCGAGTTGTTGTTGGAGAGCTGCCGGGAAATCGACTGGGCCCGCCCGACAACTTAATTCGCGGATCACCGTCAGGACCGAGAGAAGCGTTACATGATCACGCGGCGACTGGGGCACGTACGTATTTGCGGAGTGATCTATTCTACTCTATCACAGAGAAGAGTTGTAGTAGTATTTGGTTCGTTATTTCTTCCCTTGCCTCTCAGTGGTTTTCAATTCTCAATTGGAACGGATTCCCCTATCATCCGAAAACGACATTCGTTCGAATAGATATATGTACATACATCTCACCGCGAATTATTAGTCATGTTTGAGTCACGCTCTGGTCAAACGTTGGGAGCGATCGGATTCTTGTAATTGATATTAGATGAGCTTCCTACTACTGAACAGAGTCCACAAAATGTCAAAGAACGGCTACTTATGCGTAAGTAAATGCATATACAAAGTACCAGAAATGGCAGGTTAATTGTATGCCCCAAAAGACAGCTTAAGCTAAGAGTTTACAGTCTTCACCCGGTTATTATCCTCCCCTCAAAGACCTAGCATAGGGTGAATGATGATTGCATATCTTAAGTACATGTAGAGAAATTACGGCGACAGGGACCGATTGTACACTTGGGGAATAATAGAGGAAATCGCGCATTGCTCCGTACTATATTGCTACGAGGCATATAGAAGGTATTTAAGCCTTTCAAAATCCTAATCACATATCTGATTGGCCAATTGGAGAATCTGCACCAATCATGTTACCGGAAAACTGAGTTGGAGTCTTTTCGCAAATGCTCAATTATGTAGCTGTCTGTACTGGCCGGGTGGGTCTGGGAACATGCAAGCCTCGGAACATCAGTACATACATCTGCCTCTTGTCTATATTTCCATGTGCTTACATTGCTCCTGTTCCTAGGATTCTACTGATACGGCTACTGGCATCACCGGCATCAATGGATAAACTTCGTTGGGTTGGGATCAATGATAATACAACCCGTCTCACCCTATACATGTGCCACTGATATTATATATCGTTACATGCGCCTACATCAAGTATAAACAATTCAATTGAACACTTTTAAAATCTAGGGCACTGACAAGCGAAGCGTAACTCCAATAATTGGCTTACTCACCACACATGGAGTGCTGTCAATTTATCCAATCATTAACAGCTTTACATTCTCTAATTTATAGATTGACATCCCAGTAACCTTTCGTGTTCGAGTTCGCAAATGACCGTTTTCGGATTCGCATTCTGCCCCTTTGCAGAGGTTAGGGGCCAATTATCAAGCTGGCACAGGCTTGGCTTCGGATAATTGAGTTCCCATCAAAGTATTTCGGAGCTTAACCGTATCAGACGATTTTTAGTTGCATTCGAGCCTCACCCCTTTTATCACTGAACCCTTTTAAATTTGTTCAACATCCACTTACTCTCTTATCTTCATTCCTCAACTCCACTCACTCACGACTGCATCCTTCGATTTCTTGCTTCGTTTTTTTTTATCCGGTTCAATACTTCCTTTAATTACACAGCCTTTTCTACCAACATTCGAAATGACTACTAGCAGACTAGAGAACGAGGACCACAGCCGTGATGCTGCTTTCAATAAGGCAATGCACGGGAAGTCTTCAGAGCTTAAGGGTGGTTTCTCTGCCATGCTTGGAAAGGATAAGGAAGCCCAGAACGCGGCGGTTGATGAGTACTTTAAGTTCTGGGATGGAAAGGGCGCTGGGAAAGAGACGGAGGAAGATATGAAGGAACGTGTTGACAGCTATGCCACGTTGACAAGACAGTATGTTTACCAACCTCGAAACAATTCGTAATGAATAAAGTATTGGGAAAAATTCTTACGTATGATTTTAGCTACTACAATCTTGCCACAGATCTCTATGAGAACGGCTGGGGCCAATGCTTCCATTTCTGCCGTTTTTATGAGGGTGAAAACTTCTACCAAGCCATTGCCCGCCATGAGCACTACCTTGCACATAGGATGGGTCTCCGCGAGGGAATGACTGTTCTTGATGTTGGTTGTGGTGTTGGTGGACCTGCTAGAGAAATTACAAGATTCTCAGGAGTCAATATTGTTGGATTGAACAACAACGATTACCAGATCGACCGCGCAACTAACTACGCTAAAATCGGGGGTTTGGCCGATAAGCACAAGTTTGTCAAGGGTGACTTCATGCAGATGTCGTTCGAGCCCAACACATTCGATGCTGTGTAAGCATTTCCGTTATCATCCCATGCCTGGAATAATAAGCTAATAACAGCCGCAACCAATAGCTATGCAATTGAGGCAACTGTCCATGCTCCCTCCCTCGAAGGTGTCTATGGTCAGATTTACGAGGTTCTCAAGCCAGGCGGTGTTTTCGGTGTGTATGAATGGTTGATGACCGAAGACTACGACGCAACAAATCCCCGCCACCGTGAGATTTGCCATGGAATTGAAGTCGGTGATGGTATCTCCCAAATGGTTAAGATCTCTGAGGCTATTCGCGCCATTGAGGCTTGTGGATTTGAGTTGGAGTTCCACGAGGATCTTGCGCAGAGGCCCGACGTTATCCCATGGTATTACCCGATTGGTAAGAAATTCCGCTCCCCTTCCGCTGCAAATTGGCGTAATTAACACTTGTTATAGCTGGTGATCTGAAATACGTTCGCTCTTTGGGCGACTTCCTTACTGTTCTCCGCATGACCAAGGCTGGTCGTGGCCTTATGCACAAGTTTATCGGTGGTCTTGAAACCGTTGGTATCGCTCCGGCTGGTACACAGAAGACTGCCGATGCCCTTGCATTGGCTGCGGACTCGTTGGTTGCTGGTGCCAAGGAGAATCTGTTCACTCCTATGTACATGATGATTGCCAGGAAGCCCTTGAACGCTTAAGTGTGGTTTACGGGTTTGAGATTCTGGTGATCAAGTAATTAGTTCTTTGAATGGCATAGGGACAGGGGTTTCGGGGAAAATTATGCGCTTAGCTATGTAATCTAGTAATAATTCGATTCGGTGGAGTTTCTCGTGTATCTATTATATCTTGTATTTTTACGGTGATGTTGGGCTGGATATTAAGTGAACTAAACGCTGATTGTCTTAAGATTGTTAGCCTGTTCTTTGCTCGCTGTACGCTGTATGAGGTATAGCTTATTCTCGCAACTTAAGTTTATCACTATCTTGGGATAACATGGCGTGGAAGGACGTACGCAGGTGGTCCTCTGGTTAGGATTGCCGATGTTGATGAAACCAGGCTAGGGTACCAGTTTTAAAGTTGAGACGGGACATAACATGCCTCAGTCAATCTGGGACCGGAGGAGGAGGGGCAGATGAACCCACACTCGGTGGTTAATTCGAGCCGTCTCCAATAAATAAACAGACTAGCTAAACCACCTTTAAAATAGATAAATGTCCAGAGCCGGCTGTTTGGGCATTCGGATTGTTTTGAAATGCTATATATGATGCATTTCAATTCAGCACTGATTTTTATAAGTGTAGATGCATGTACATACTTGTATACATGTACTTTGCTTACTTAGCACTGCGTCTTTAGATTGGTCTTGAGTACTCTAGAGAAGCTTCCTGCTAAGCCCTGTAAACTTGCCTTAGGGCCAACAGTGTGTATTCACTGTGATTTTAATAAGACTCCGATAAGGGTCAATGGAACAGAGTATCTTCAAAGCTTTCCAGTATATGCCACATGATTTCTGATTATTGCTTCTTCCCATTCGGGCATAGAAAATAGATGTCTCCGTTGTTTATCCCTTACACCATATACCAAACTGTATTATTTGCATGCTAAAAACAATTCTCGCTTTTTAGATCATCTTAGCCCTAACTAGCAGTACAAGCCGATCTATGTAGTATTGCCCGATCCGTCTAACCTAGCACAGCATCTTAAGCAGGCGTCAAAGCCTTCAACTCATCAGCCTTAAACAGCCCCTTCTTAACCATCGCCGCAGCTTGCTCAGTATAAGCAGCTTTGACCGCATTCACCGACTTATCCTTCTGTAATCGTACGGCAAATTCACCCAGGTCCTCGGGATCGATCTTTGAAATGATCAAGTCAACATCAGAAAGAAGGTCATCAATGACCCTGGGAGAAGCGTCGCCAGACACAAAGTAGTTTGTGTCCTTGACAGCTCCCTTGAGTACACGCCTATTTTTCTTAACAGCGGTCTTAGCGGCCTCCTTGGCCTTCTTGGAGTCGGCTTGCTTGAGTTTTGCTGCGGCCTCCTCCTCCTCCTTGCGTTTCTTCTCCTCCTCATCCTTGATGCGCTTCTCCTCCGCTGCACGCTTTTCTTCGGCCTCACGAGCGTCGCGCTTGGCATTGCGCTGCTTCTTTTCCTCGTCCTTGAACTTCTTGATTCTAGTATCGAGGGCGAGAACGTCGTCAACGAGCTTACGAAGACGAGCGGTGTCTTCTGTCTTTCTCTTGGCACGAGAAGCCTTGTTCTTTCGCTCGACAAATCGCTTCTGATCACGGTTCTCGTTGTCATCTGGGACGTCCTCGTCGAGGTATTCGAATGTACGCCATGAGTCGAAGTTGTACCAGAAGTTATAAAATTCTTCAACATCCGCCTTGGTTGAGGATTCGTCGCCGAATTTAGGGACTGGCTGCTTCTTTGAAAAACGGGCCTCAGACTCAAAAACGGCAGACCAGAGCTTGTAAAAGTTTCCTTTCGCCTTCTTTGATGGTGGCTCGCGGTTGGCACCCTCATCAACGGAATCGAATTGACGACGTCTCACGGGGTCAGAAAGAACCTCCATAGCTACACTTATTGTCAGTATAAAAGCGGCTATGGGAACATTATATTATGGTGTACCTTTCTGGATACACTTGAAGAATGAGTCGTCTTCGGTAGCACCGCTAGCAGCCTTCTTGTCGGGGTGATGCTTGAGGACCTTTCTGCGGTGGGCCTTTTTGATCTGCTCATCCGTCGCCTTGTAGCGGTATTTTGAGATACCAAGGACGGCATAGTGATCTTGGTTCTGTATTCGTAGATCGATTAGCGTCAAATTACTAATTACTAAAGACTAGAATAGCAATTTTTACATACCTTCCAGTCCTTTGGATCTCTCTGGAGAAGCATTGCGTCTTCAGGCTCATCTGCCTCAGAGCCGTCGTCGTCCTCGATATTCTTTACATTCTGCGAGGCTTGAATGCGATCGTCCTCAGAGAAGGTGCGCGAGTGACGCTTCTATTGGGAGTTGAGATGAATTAGCTTATGGAAAATCAATTATCAGAGAAATAAATTTAGAGCTTACTCTTCGGGCATGAGCGAGGAAGTGAGGTCCGACAGGCTCAAGTTTTCGGTTGACTGAAGAGGAGAGCGGGGCATGGATGACGAAATTTGATTCGGCTGACCATCCCTCAGGAAGAGAGGGGAGAGGCTTGAGTGATTTGACCGAGGCCATCGTTACTATTGATGGTTGTTGTTTCAAACGTGAAGTATATGTTAAGGTGTACAAAAATGTTGAACTTCTCGGACGAGGGGTTGCGGGTTGTACGTGGGCGGAAAATAAAAACTTCGTTAGTGTGGTGGGCGCTATCACGTGCATGGCTAGTACTATACAGTTTAATTGATCTAAGAGACATTAAAAACAGTGTAGTTTCGGTGGACCGGCTTCGGCGTATCAGTATTTATCTCTTGCCTTTTACCAGAGATAACCATGCGTACGAGCACTAGCGGTCCCTAAGTAATCTTTGGAAACCATCAGCGAAAGCGACGCTCGTTCGAACCCTGCTCCTTTCACTTCTCTTTTGCTTTACTTGGCGCCTAGTACTCCACAGTATTTCCCATGGAGACCATGGTGTCTCACCCGCACAAAATGACTGACTCATCTACTCTACGCACTTCTGTTTTAATGCAAAACGGTTAGACACTTTCTTTATCTGGTGTTTCGCTATCATTGGCGCCACCACTTCCAAGTACGGCATCTGCACCCTGCAGGGCGGCGAGTCCCGTGTGGTACCCATCCAGGTGACTGTAGGTACGTACCTGATAGTTCCGTGTAGATAAAGGGACAAAACCTCCCTACCAACAACCACTATCCCACAACAAACGCCATGAAGAAGCTTCATCTGTTACTCCCCGTCTTGATACAGCTCGCGACAGCTATACAGCCCTCTGCGCGCGATCCGTTACCCAACCAGCAGTTCCGCGATCTGAAATGGGGCCAACTCAACTTCTTGCACACCACCGATAAGTCAGTTTTTGCGTTTTTCTCCAAGCTGTGATAATTGAAGGAACTGACGTGGGGAAAAGTCACGGTTGGCATGCAGGGCATCTTCAGGAATCGCAGTACTCGGCGGATTTTGGGGACTATATCTCGTTTGTTAAGCACATGCGGCGACTCGCCGACGAGAAGGAGGCAGATCTTGTTGTGGTCGATACAGGCGACCGCGCTGAAGGTAAGGAAGCTATCATCTAGTAGCATCTAGTAGCTCTGGTGAAGGATAGTACTATGGCTTATCGCCTGTGTTTTGGTTTTTAGGCAACGGTCTATGGGATGCGTCGGACCCGAAGGGGAACTACACAAGGAACTTCTACCACAAGCTCGACATAGATGTCATCACCAATGGTAATCACGAGCTATACAACGGAACTACAGCCCAGAATGAGTTTGACGAGATGATTCCATACTACAACGGGAAATACGTCGCGTCGAATGTTGATATCGATGTAGAAGGGAAATGGGAGCCCTTTGCGAACAGGTCTCATAAGCTAGTGACGAAGAATTTGGGACTGAAAATCACATCATTTGGTTTTCTTTTCAACTTTACTGGGAATTACAATAATACTCGGGTTAAGGCTCCCAGCGTGGTGATTAAGGAAGACTGGTTCCACGAAGCCATTTCTGACAAGGATGTTGACCTGTTCATGGTTATCGGGCACATCGATGTCGAGGACCATGAGCTCGGTATGGTTCTGGCAACAATTCGTGAAGTCAACCCAGATACCCCGGTTCAGATTTTTGGGGGCCACAGCCATCTCAGGAAATTTGTCCAGTATGATGACAAGTCAACCGCGCTGGAATCTGGGCGTTATTTCGAGACTGTTGGGTTCTTGAGCATCGATGGTCTTGCAACAAAGGCAAGGAAAGCTGCGTCAAAGCTGAACTTCTTCAGGCGATACATTGACGCAAACAGAGTCGGGTATCAACATCACACCGGGACAAATGAAGACACCTTTGATACCCCCGAAGGCCTGGAAATGTCTGCAGAACTCACCAAATATCGTGCAGAATTGGGTCTTGACCGTCTAATCGGCTGTGCACCGCAGGATTGGTCCCTTAACAAGGATATGTACGGCAGTCCTAACAACTGGTACACCTTCTTAGAGGAAACTGTTCTTCCCAAGGTTGTCACCAATAAAGACCGGCATGATGTCCCACGTATTATTTTTATCAATACCGGTTCTCAGCGATTCGACGTCTTCAAAGGCCCATTTACGTATGACACTAGCTTCCTTGTTTCTCCATTCACCAGCAAATTCAAGTTTACCCCGAATGTGCCATGGGAATATGCCTCGCAGCTCCGTGAATATTTCGAGGACGACTCAAACCCGTACTTCCACACCCTAGGGGGTCCCGAACGTGAAGGACCGCGAGCACAAGCCCTCAATTCAAACTCTTTTCGAGTGAACCAGAGACAGCAGAACGTCCTCGTCAATGGTGCCCCACCCACAATAGTCCCAGGGTATACCACCCGTGATGATTTTGGCGACGATGGTGACGACACAGTCCACTCTAGGATCATCTGGTACTTTTCTCCCAAGGTTATCCAAGGCAATGCTTCTTTCCCCAACGGCTGGGAGACTAGCCCTCCCGAGACCGTGGATGTAGTTTTCATGGATTTTATTGGGTGGAATGTTGCGGCGGGGCTGAACGAAATTTCGGGAAATGATTCGTACAGGGCTGTTGATTTCCAGCCTTACATGGGGGAGGAGGATACCATGACGAAGTTGCTGCTGGATTATGTGGAGAAGGAGTGGAGACATGATTGTGTTTAAGAGAGACGTGGTTTTTTTAGGTGTGTTATGGGCAATGTTTTGTGTACCAGTAATGCTTTGTAAGAGTATATGTCGACTTGTTAATTTTCTGCGTTTTTATTGGGATCAGCAGTGTATAGAAATTGTTATAATATAGGCAGGAGGGGGAGGTGACTAAGTGCTGATCGTCTTTATCGTTTTACATGCATGCATACCAGGGATAGTTTAGCAATATTATACATATCAGAAATAGGTAGAGTTCAAGTTGTATTCTATAGCTAAAGCTAGCCCCGCCAAAAAAGAAGAGTACATAGATAGCGGCCCCATGATAGTTGCCTGCTCACAGCCGTGGCCCATGTCCTTGCGAGGTCAGAATCAGTCATCCAGTATCCAGTTCTCGCGGGTGTCCTGCTTAGCTCCTGCCGTGGCATCCTTTGAACCAACCACTGGAATATCATCAAGCCGGCCCGAGAGCTTTTGCCAACCCTTCAAAACCACCAACCCCAGGGCTATATCTAAGATCTGATTTCGGCCACCAAGCCGGCAGACCCTGAGTGATACAAATAGCGGCCCCATTGGGTGGAATGAGTTGCAAAAACTACAGCACTGGCCATGGCCTTGTTGGATATTTGTGATCGTTCATTATAGGGAAGTAATTAAGGTCACGGTGTCGAACAGGGAAGGGCCCGCAGTCAAGAGGAATGGTGTCCTACCTAGGCTTTTATAAGATACATGTAGCTTATCTTGGCTCCTGATATCGACAACAACTGAAGCCTTCAGACTCGCCCTACTTTCAGCACGCTTCTAACACTGCAAAAAATTAATCTGTCCCACATGCTACTCACAGTTGGACCGAGTCATAATCCATGACGCACCATGTTTTGTTTGATTACTTCATTAACTGTATGCAAATAATGCGCCATATCCACAGTTAGCAATGGATCATATTATCGAAAGAAAATGGTATTCTTCTATTTTGGGTATTCATAAAATGACTACATGATATACATCCCCCCTGTGCACACATATACAGCCTAGATCTACATGTTTGCCGTAGCTGTCTTGGGGGCATTCATGAACCGCCAATTCATGGTGGCCAAGATGGTGTACATGGACCTACACATTCGTATCAAATCAGTACAATCTCACAGTTACCGTCGAGGGAGACAGGGAGATAGGGAGGTAGGAAGGGAAGGAGGAAGGGAAGAGGAGGGGTTTCCCTACTTTATACACGGCACCTCCACCCCCACACTCTCCGCAATCCTCCACACGTTCCCACAATACGCCTCAAGCTCCATCTGCACGCCCTTCCTCGCATCCTGAAGCATACTCGGCACGATAGGTGGCGCCTTCAACGTCCACCCCATGCGATCCTCAACCAACGTATCCGCATCAATCTTCACGCCTACCGCATTTGCCGTCTTAGCCACCTCACGGATAATCTTCTCCACCAGCTCCACCGCCTGTGGCGAGCTCGCGAGGAAAGACTGCGTATCCAAGTTGGTGGCCGCGCACACCACGTTCCATGACCCGTTCCAACCCAGCTTGCCCCAGCGCTCAACGTGGATCTCGTCGGTGGCAGCACACGGGAAGCCCGATGCGTCAAACAAAGCGGCGAGGTACTGGATCTTTGACCTGTCGGTTGGGTTGTCCGCGCGGTCGTAGAGACCGATGGACATTGTTGCGATGGCGCCATATTGGAGGATGTGGCCCAGGGAGGGCTGGCTGGCGGTGATGTAGGCGACGCCTGAGGCGATCGGGTTGGCTGGAAAAGCCTCGCGGTAGGGTTTCTCGATGCCGACGCCGTTCTGGATGAGCACAATGGGGACATCGGGTTGCAGGGGGAAGAGGGCGAGTGGGAGGGAGGCCTGTGGGAGGACTTTGGTGGTCACGATCACGTAGTCGTAGCTCTCGCCCTCGATCTCATGGGGGTCGCGGATGACGCGGTGGGGGTGGCAAATATGGTTGCCCCAGTTGTTGGTGGTGATCTTGAAGCCGGACTGGGAGACAATGTCGTAGTTTCCTCGGCAGGCTATTGTGATTTGAACGTCGGCGAGTTTGGAGGTGGAGAGGAGGTGGGAGTAGAGCCCGCCGAGGGCTGCAGTAATGGTATGGATTAGTTTGAGCTTAATTAAGCTCAATTGACAGGAGTTGGGGGTCAGGATGCTTACAGCCACCGCCAAAGATGAAGATCTTGAGAGACTTCTTGTTTGTTGCAGATTCCATCATTTCCAGCGCCGGGGAATTGTTGGTTGGTGACAAATTAATGTGGTAGCGGTAGCACTGGGTACAGCAGCATCCAATGTATGATTACCGGATCGGAGTGGGCATGTGAAGGTAGCCGCGGGTAAAGCATTGGTACGTCGGCCTGAGACTTCATGCAAGAGGTCCTCGAAACTTTTTGATCAACGCAAAGCAAAAAAAAAAAAAAAAAAAAAAACTATTCTACTCGTAAATTCATGACGTTTCCGAACACGACTGCTATTGCATACCATGCAAAAAAGCGCCAAATCCACCTCTTTGTATGTCATGCAATATTAGTCGTGTTCGGAAACGCTATGAAATTACGAGTGAATTTTCTAGGATAGTTGTTATTCTAGGCCTAGTTTGGGTTTTTAATAATAGTGAAATATCTACCCCGCGATGGAGGCCCAACCGGGCGCAGATTCGCAAAAATCATACTTCCCCAATCAACTGGCCTTCATAGTGAGGATAGGACATTCGTATTCGAGAGTCCAGTGATTGGCCGTTAGAACGACCCCAAGTGCCGCGCCGGGGGTGCCGCTACTCTGGATATCTGGGAGATATGATCCAAGTATATAACTCTCAATGGACGAGTTTAGAATACGCGTCGCATACAACAGCTTCCCGACCCCCTTTCAAGACTTCGAGTCTGCTGTTTAGTCCAGAAACCTCAACTGGACAATCGTTACATGAGTGGGACATGGATCAGCACTCGCTGTGGGGTAGCGGGGGTCTGTCTGTCTGACAGCCGCGCAATAGATTAATATATAGCTGCAGGGGAGACGGGGCGCTGTAGAACACCAACATGTATAAGTTCTCCCTACGAAAGCGGAGGACAGGCACGAAAAGCCGTAGCCCTCGTTTCGCATAGTGGCACAGGAGCGCTGTACCAGAGACAATCGCTGCCCAAACACCCATTAACCAGGACCCGTTTTGCATACCAAGCATTTCTCAGCCTCAACAACGGCCCCCCCAAACCCCGCCATTCCAAGCTTCCCCGTGCAGCAGCAGCCCAGAAGTAGTGCGATAACGGCCACCCAGACTGAGACCGAGACTATATAGCATCATACGATATATACAGAGATATATTATCGTAGTAGCAGCTGGTCGCGTGGGTCGTAATATATCCATAGACTCTGTTTTTCTTTCTCTCTTTCCTTTCTCCAAACAATATTCACATCTCTTTCAACAGCCGCAATGGCAGCTTCTACTACACGCAATGTCGAGGTGCGGGGAGACACGAGCAGGTCCGTTGGCCTGATCGGCATGGGCGACATGGGCAAGATGTATGCGCGCTGCATCGCCGGCGCCGGGTGGAGGTACGTCTGTCTATCCATCTGCTACTGCTGCTGCAGCACCTCCGGGCGATTATACTGAGATAGCTTCTTGCAGAGTCAATGCCTGCGACCGCGCCGAAAAGTATGAAGCGCTGAAGGAGGAGTTTGCAGGTATATCTCTCTTCTCCCTCTCCCTCATTTCTTTCACTCTATCTCTCGGTTTGTAAGAGCGGAGGAGGAGGAGGAGGACGCTCGCTCAGCAGTGTTTATTGATGGCCCATTCCTTGTTGACGCTCCAGAGAGATTGAAAATGTCCACATCTACGTCAACGGGCACTTTGTCGCGCGCCAGAGCGACTACATCATCTACTGCGTTGAGGCTGAGCTCATTGACGCTGTCGTCGCCGCATATGGGCCCTGTGAGTCAAATCGCACCTGGGGGAGTTATGACGAAGAGAACGGGGAGCTGATAGCAAGGCAGCGACAAAACTCGGAGCTATAGTCGGCGGACAGACATCTTGTAAGGCGCCGGAGATTAAGGCGTTTGAGAAGCATCTGCCGTCGGATGTCGAGATTGTGTCATGCCACTCGCTGCACGGGCCGAGTGTGAATCCTGCCGGACAGCCACTGGTGAGTAGCTGGCCCGCCCACCCCCGCCGGCATTGAGTGAAGCGGTGAGAAGGCTGATGTTGGGAATCCGGATGATGCGAAATAGGTATTGATCCGGCACCGGTCGTCCGATGCGAGCTTTGCGCTGGTTGGGCAGATCCTGTCGTGCTTCCGGTCAAAGTTTGTCTATTTGACCGCAGAGGAGCACGATCGCATTACCGCCGACACGCAAGCCGTGACACATGCGGCATTTTTGAGGTTGCAAATTCTGAATTTTGAATACTCACAATGTTACATACTGATGGATGGATCCGTGTTCAATGATAGTATGGGCACGGCCTGGCACGCAAACAACCAGTTCCCCTGGGAAGTCACGAAATGGCGTAGCGGCATCGAGAACATCAAGATTAACATCACATTGCGCATCTACAGCAACAAATGGCACGTCTACGCCGGTCCGTCCCCTCACCTCACCCCCGTCCTCTCACCACTATTAATAGAACCGCAGGTCTCGCAATCCTTAACCCGGCGGCCCAACAGCAGATCCGCCAATATGCCACCTCCGTCACCGAGTTGTTCAAGCTCATCCTCGAGGGCAAGCGGCAAGAGTTCGAGACGCGCATTCGCACGGCCGGCGAGTTCGTCTTTGGGAAGCAGCGGGACAAGCTGCTGCTGCGTGACGACATCCTCGACCAGTTCTCTCTCAGTGGGGTACCGAAAGCCGAGAGGAAGCCGAATAGCCATCTGTCGCTGCTGGGAATGGTCGACTGTTGGTGGAAGTGCAATATTGTGCCCTATGATCACATGATATGCTCCACACCTGTATGTGCGCCCTTTTATTTTCTTTTTACTGCGTCTTACTGTGTTTGTGTTTGTGACAGAGAGGAGAGGAGAGAGCCGTGATAGCTGTACTTGCTTGCTTCTTGTATTATGTCGTGCAGTGTGGGAACCGGCGTAATCTTATCGGCGGGGGTAATGATTTATGTAACGGGATTGGCTGATGTGCGGCGTGTATGGCTGTAGTTGTTCCGGCTGTGGTTGGGCGCAACCGAGTATCTCTTCCGCCAGCCCGATCTGCTGGACGACTGCATCCGCTTTGCGCTTGACGACGATTCCTTCCGCTCCGATGATTTGGAGTTTACGTTTGCCGCGCGGGTATGTTTCACCCGGGCCTTTTATTCTTCGTCTTCCTGCCTTGCCCACCCCGCCCCACGCACATATCATTTTATATCCCCTAACATCCTATTATCTACCACCCTACCACACCTGCCACCCTTTCACCGCCAGCTTTCTCAGCACTCCCCCACTAACAAAAAACACATAGGGCTGGAGCGATGCCGTCTCCTTCGGTGACTTCAATTCCTACCGCCTCCGCTTCGAGAAGCCGCAGGAATACTTTGCCCCCCGCTTCCCCGAGGCCACAAAGCTGGGGAATGAGATGATCAAGACTATCCTGCAGAAGATGAAGTCTGTAGGGGAAGCCAGCGCTTTTGCAACTACCACTCCTGCGAGTGCTTCATAATGGAGAGTTAAGGAGGGGAAAGGGCAATGATCGTTCTTGCATGTTTTTTTGGATATGGAATCGAATACCTTTTTTTCTCGCGTTACAGAGACCAGTGACAGATGAAGGGTGTAGGGACCAGAGTCATAATTATGCTAACGTGACAAAGAATAAAAAAAAGAAAGAAAAACGCCTTCGTGAAAAGTACATGCCTCGAATGAGAAGATGAGGGGAAAAAAGAAGCAAAACAAAAGGGCATAAAAAATGAATGAAAACTCCCCCCAAACCCCCCCACGTAAACACCAAAACCGTCGACATAAATAGCTCCCCCCAATTGGTCCTCCTCCGTCCAGATTAGATTAGCTCCACTCCTTTTGGGGTGGGTTGTGGTTATGGCTATTGCTGACCGCGTACGCTGGAGAATACTCGTTTTTGCTATTCTACAAATGGGCCCGACCACGCCCCCCCCGCCGTCATGTAAGCCAGATGTAATCCTTCCTATGACAATGTATATAAACCAAAGGGAAGTAACGTAAAAAAAATAAAAAAATAAAAAGAAGTGAATGATAATCAATAAAACACTCATTAAATCGCCCTCTCTCTCACTATAAACATGCTTTCCCTCAAAACCACAAAAAGCGGACGGGCAGGCATACATTCCCCAAAACGTTCGTTCACTTCATTTCATTACATGACTTCTTTCAATGGGATAGACTTCTGTCTCCTTACCTCTCTCGACCGCTCCTTGAGCAGGTAAAACAGCGCATACAGCGCCGCCATGATCGCCACAACCACCAGATACGTGATGACCCATCCCTTACTCGCGTTCGCCAGCTCGGGGCCCAGCCCGATGCCGCCGTTGACGATGCCGAGGATGATGACGATGCGGCCGAACCAGATGTGCGCGTACGACCAGGCGGAACGCGTGCCCGTGATGAGGAACTGGCGGTGGTGCATCTGGCCGAGCACGCCCTGCAGCGGCAGTAGGCACACAATGATGATGCCCATCACTTGGTGGTAGGAGCGCCATTGCTATTTTGCGATTAGTTAATTGCGAAAAAATACACTTTTTTCTAATTGTGGCTGGGAGGGTAAATGTATGGGTAGAAGGTTAAATGATGTATGCGGAATAGGAAGGTGGGTAGGGGGGGATTGAGATTAGAAGAGAGGTATATGATTTTTTGATATCAATTGGTCCAAGGATAATTGGGGGTTCGGGAACCATCTAGGGGTAATGATAATGATATATATTAGGCTCACAGGGAGACCTACCGTTCCAGTCATACTACTCCTCCACACACCCATGATCATGCCGATGAACACCAATATCAGATTGAAGATCTGCACACCGCGATGCAGCGCCAGGGCGTTCGGGACCCGATTGTTCAGCAGCCGGATGAGTGCCGCACCGAACGGGAAGAGTAGCACGAATGTGACACCCATTATGACACCTAAGAAGCAGCACCAGCACAATATAAGAATCTGTCTATCTCTCTCTGCATGCATGCACAACGCAAAAGAATATAGCTAAGAACGAATAAAAGAAGAAGAAAAATAAAGTTATACAGGGCCCATCATGCCCCAGGCATGCAGCAGCAATAAAACAGACGTGACAAGAAACAAGTATTTCCAATGCGGCGTAGCTGTTTGACGGCTGCCCTGCAGTGTTTCCGCCGGGGTATTTGCGTATCAAGGGATATATGAATCGGAACCCGCAAGGGTATGTCAAAAGAGTGTAATATATATAATCAGATCGCTGCTTGTCCTTTTTGCTGTCGCCTGGGGTTGTGATTTTTCACGCTACATAAAATGACAAAAAGTAAACGCCGCAAGGCTCAATACCATACCATGTGCAATCAATACCCTATCCGCCTTTGTTCTCGGCGCCGCGATCGAGCTCCCGGTCGACACTATTGAGTCGTTGCTCGTAAACGGGTTCGTATCGTTCCCACCGGTCGCCGCGACCATGTTGAGAGTGTAGAAACCATATAGCCTGTGCTGGTGGATTGTCGCAGATTTATCTGTCGTTGCGATTTGTTCGTTGTTTCCCACGGACCATAGCAAGTTCTGAGCAGTGCTGTTGACATTGAGTGATCCACCATTCCATTCCCGACAGTTGGAGCCTACAATGCTGTAGTTAGAAGCTGCTCAGAGGGCGAAAGCTGTGTCGGGTTGAGATTTACATCTGATATTGGCGGTCATGATACCGTCTGCGACACCGCTCCCGTCCAGCAGCTCGTACGCGATCGATTCCTCAAACTCGGGCTCGAACTCGCCACTATAAATTTCACCATATCAGATCGACATCGTTCTTCTTTCTTCCCTCCCCCGTCAAAAAAATAGGAAATGCAATCCGTACAGTCCAAGTCGCGCCGAAGCCGTAACTCCTCCATTGCCATCCGAGTAGATCACAAACATTAATGCGCCCTTCATCCCCGTGCCAATTCCCGTCCCAACCCAGCCAGCGGATGCGGGTCCGTTGAGTTGGATGAATGTGTCATTGCCGGACGCGGGGATATTGAAACTCGCCGAGTAGCCTGCGGCTGATCGATTTATATATGTCGATATTTGGGCATTGCTCACAGTGGCTATATTTATTTGAAAGAAATGTACATATAAGTTGTCGTACTCTTTTATTGTTTGAAAGGGAGATCAAAAAGTTGGTGGGTGGTACACACCAAGTACCAGTACTGATGAAAGAGCCTTTATCGTGGATCTGAAAGAAACCATTTTATGTATGGATTTCGATTTTTTTTTTAATTCCTGCCGGTGTTTGTCGACTCGCGCTTACCGGGGGTATTTAAAACCTGGGGAAGTAGAAGTAGTGGGAGTAGGTAGTGAATATTAAAGAATGTCGAAATATGCTTGGTTGCTGTTGAACACACCACCTGCACTCTCACGGCGAAGAGAGGGACTGGGCAGCTAGCTGGATGTACGAACAAGAGAAGAAGGGAGCAAAAATGCCAGAAACAAAAAAAAAGTGCGGATTCACTTGAACTTGTACCGGTAGGGGGTGGGGGGTGGAGGGATAAGGCAAAAAAGGTTCGCCCAAGGTGTAGGTAAAGTATGCACACTGTAGTAAGATTCGGCTGGATTCATAATATCCTCCAATAAGCTGCCACCATCTCTCTAAATTCCCCCACTGGCTGAGACATTGTTCTACATTTTACTATACGCTTCCTACCCACACTGGCTCTGGCAGCGTTCTCTAAACATAGTCAGCACGGGGCAGCGCGCCGCAGCACTGGTAAAGCCTATCCCAGCCCCCACGACTGATTTGCCAAAAAAAGAAATTTTGGGCTTGAATGGCTTCTCTGTTTCAGCTAGGTCGGTTTCCTTTTTTTGATGGGAGAAGCGAACGGGATGTCGCGCTGTCTGCTGCTGTTCCTGCTGCCCTGCGAGATGTGCTGTAGCAATAGAGTACAGTCGCAACTCGCTATGCCGGAACTCAATATGTCGGATCCCTTGCTATCCCGGATGGATTTGGCTGATACTCTCATTCCTCACCAAAATTAATTTGCTATCCCGGATTTTGGCCTGCTCGTACCGTATGGGAAACTGGCCAACTCTCTGACCCCTGTCCCCATACAAATAATATTTGATATCCCGGATTCACTAGTCCATATACAGCTACCGCTAAATCGGGGGGTTGCCAAGCTCAGCTGCTAAACTACATTTAGTTTAGATCCTGCAGAAGAGGGCTGAAGATCCTCAGTTTTCTTGCAACCCCTAATAACTCGATAGATTTTCCCATTCACTGCCAAATATGTCTTGAACACTTTCTCCCTTCAAAATTGAGCGGAGAAAAGCTATCGAGACACCGCGAGTGTTAGACTCAATACCATTAGAAGTTTTTTGAAAAAAAATGGTTCAGAGGAGATAATGGACCAAATCCGCGCTAGGTTTATTTGTTGAGGATTTATTTCAGTCCTGATGATTTCTTATCCCGCATTTAAATGGGATCAATCTTACCATCCCAAGATATAGCGAAATATGACCGTATTTCGGCGTACGTTGTAGATATATGTACAGTAGATTTGGCCGCGATGATGAATTCGATGTATGTCATTTCTCAAGAATGTCATAAATCACATTAAGATACGCCATCGTAGACACCGTGAATACTTCTCGACAAAGCGCAATTGATATTCTAATATTACGTCATACACGAATTCCATACCCATACTGGAATACCTACCTACCATCAGATTAATTAAATGCATTTAACCACGGTCAGACAGAGGTTGGATTTAGGTGAGGCGGTCGATTGAGCAATCGGGCGATATGAGACACAGGTCAAAGCAGGTGAGACATATCTTGATTCAGCTGACTCGGAGCCATGAGATTAATGAATTACATAGTTTCTAAGAGGCCGGCCTCAAACTCAACATCCTCGTTCTCATCCTCTCTCTCATCTACCTCTTCACTATCAGGTGTTCCTTCCCGGCCCCAATTCTTCAATTTCTCAACCAGAGTAGCGGTCTCTAATCCTTTAATAGAAATCTCGGCATCACAGCTACCATTAATAGGTAAGGACAGACCTAATGCCCGGAATGATCTAAGAACCACATGCTGTCTTTCTCTGCAGAACCGCTCCCAAGCCTCACCTACTGCCCAAGTAGTAAGTATCCGTCTTCTACCCACTTCGCTACCCAGTAATCTTTTTCTAACTTGCTCTCTTTCTAAAATTTCGAGATTTTCCTCAATAGTTTCCTAAACGATAAAAGTTAGAAAGTTTATTCTCCAGAGTAGAAAAGATTATTTACCTTCAGTATATCTTTAAATGGCCGGTTAACAGAAACATCAAGGGGTTGTACGAGTGAAGTACAACCACCAGGTATTAGAGATAAGGTAATATCATGTGCACGTAGTGTATCCAGTACATCTTCCCTTTTATGACCGCCAAATAAATCCAGTACCATTAAAGTTGGTTTATTTTCTAGAACAGGGATGACTTGTTCATCCAACCACTCGATGATATTGTCTGAATTTGCGTAAGCTGTTGGGTTGAATTTGACAATCACTCTCGGGTCGTAGTCCTCTCGTTCAGCTTGTATGCTTGACCCAACACCCAAACCACGGAAAAATATTAATGGTTTAACACGAGGTATAGCATCAGCAAAAATAGTAAGCTGTAGAGTTGCCTGTCTTTTATCCCAACTACTTTGTTTAGATCCTTTGATCCATACTGTACTTTCGCCGACTGTATTGTATGTTTGGCCTGTAAGGAATTCAAAGGGTAACGGGGTTTGATCCATGTTGCAAATATTACTTAATCGGTATCTCCCTACAGCTTCAGGGTCGTCGCCGGGTCGTAGTTGTGAATTTCTTCTGTTGTAGCGTGCCCAATCAACAATAGGATTTTGGTAGTCAGTGGGGAGTTTACTGGCTTTGTTGGTACCGAATCGAAGCGAAATGTTATGCCATGAAAGGAAACCACGAAACCAGCTATTAGAAAATCGAAAATTTTCAACCCCACGCTTTTCTGGATAGACAGTAGCCCATAAATCTTTACTACTTCTACGAAACCAGCCTCTTCTGACCACCTTTCCCTCTGAACGTCTTTTTAAAAATTGTTGATACAGCGGGATCTCCATTTTCCGCCATCTCCTCTTTCTGACATCTGACCGCTGCCTCTGTGTCCCAAGAGATGTTATCAAACCGTTTTCCTCTTTTTTCCATCGGGTCAAATTAGACAAAGGTATTTTAAATCTATCTGCCACTTCTGCTCGAGTAGGCTGCCGGGTTTTTGTAGGTCCAATTCTTATTTTTGTATGTTGCCAATAGGAGAGAACGCGTAGTTTGTATTGTGCTGTATAGGATCGATGCGGGTTGGTTAGAACTGGTTTAGGTGGTGCGAGTTTCTTTTCTGCAATAGATTTTCTTTTGGGTCCGGGCCGCTTCTTCACTCCAGCATAGAATTCACCCGGGTCAAGAGGAGAAAACAATGAAGGTTGTGGTACTGGAATCATTTCTCAAGGGTTGCCGTGACTAGATCTAGAGCAAGCTACAGAGGACGTTAAAAACCCCCTTTTGGTCACGGACCCTCAGGCCTTTACCTCACCTGAAACATACAGCCTCACCTAAATCCAACCTCCTGTACGACCGGCCGTTCGTACGAATTAATACGGTACTACATACATACATCCTATTCCCAGCTGATATTCCCTAGCTGAGCACGTTAGCTCAGGGAGGGGCGCTTCCAAGTGCACACAAAAGTAGGGGGGGCTGAGTCCTTCGTTGTTTTTTCGGTTGCGGTCCATTTTGGCTTTTGGGTGACCTGGGGCCCTGAGAGGGTGTGTGGACCAGCCGAAACAGTCCTTGCCTTTTCCGGGGTAGCGCTGTTCTCAGGCGAAATGCTTGTTCGAGCTAAGCTAGCGGGGGACCCTGCTGATGTCTCTTCTTTTTTTTTTTTTTTTTTTTACCCAGGGTCTGCATCTAGCTTTTGTAGCCCTAGGGCCAATCGCTAAATAATAGATTTAAAACACGGCCGTGGTACGCAAGCCTGTCCCTGGGTAATATTCGATACCTCAACCTCACGACTCATAGCATATTCTTGAGAATTCCAACTGCGGCAATACATGTACCGACACAAACAACTGCTGATGTTGGGAAGGAGAGAGGCAAAGTGCTGAACGGGATTGTCTCTAATCCGTTTCAATGCCACCACCTCCACCACCATACCACATCGCTCGACGCAATCCCTGGTTTGCTGCGCTGCACTTGGCTGGCAGCCACCGCCATTGGGTTCTGCACCACGGAATGCCCTTGGACCTCAGACTCCACTAAACGAGCAAATAGGAAAAAGGAACGTTTTACTGGCTACCAACAACCAAGAATCAGTGCCTGCATGAGTAGTTTCATAACACGTTGGCCCAGGTACGACGTCGACTCTGCGGTCAATCGAGCTGATAAGCTAGTCGGCACCTCTGTTTACCTGGCCACTATGTAAAACCTTCCAGGCACGAATAACGGCCACTAGGCTCCCGCAACATCTCATGTCTAGAGTAGATATCATCACCAATGGTGTGCACATGGTGATGATTGATAAACTAGGGCCTGCCCAACGATAGATCGCCATCAGATATAAGCCTTTCTGGAAGCTGGACTCGTCATCAACGGCTAATCATCCGTTCTTCTATCAAATTCTACAGACCGAAAAATGTCCCCATGTAACTACAACGCACTGCCTGCGGCTTTTGTCCATACAGGAAATTCAATGTCAGAGGGGAGGAATCTCAAGAAAAGGAATAAAGAAGAAAAAGAAGAAAAGAATGAAAATTTCGCATGTAGACCCTCTATTGAAAGCCTCGCCAACCCCCAACCCTGTATACTCGGATAGTGAAAGATACTAAAGAAATTTTCCATACTCATGTCCTTCAGATGTAGTAGCGACTACACAGTAAAGAATCATTTTATCTTTTTATAGCCCACCCTTGCAATTTCTGTACAGTCGTTACAGGCATTGATACAAAGAGGTGACTTAAAAATCTAATCATAGTCAGTCTCAGGTCTTTTCCTTAGAGGAGATTGATAGGAATATACAAAAGTCAAAGAAGACTCGATCTTCTTTTAGCTTCGGGAGTCTCTCCTGATCTCGTGCCTGTTGGTACGCCTCCGTGAACTTAGAATGATCATTTACATCCTCATCGCAATCCCGGAACGACATAGGTTCGATACGGCAGCGCTCTAATAAATGGAAATTGGAGTCTTTCCAGAAGTCCCCACAGATACGATAAGGTTTCCAGCAGAGATATGAAACGTTAGTACAGCATTTACGAATAGTACTACAGAGATGCGATCTCGTATGCAACATTTCGTCTGCCGTGGAATTCCCAAAAGGATCAACCCAAACAAAGTAAATAAGACGAGTGATCCGACCTGGGTCAGGCAACTTTTCGATTGCACGCGCAAGCCCTATCAAACCGTCAATGATATACAATCATAAATATATTTTAAAACCAGAAAAACTACCTCCAGAAGTAACTAACTTGCAATCCACAATCACAAGGGTCGTCAAGTTTTGAAGCTTCGGGCAAAGAGCTGCCAGACTCCTATCAGAAATTTCCGGACATCGCTCCATCGTAAGCGCCTTTAAAATGATTTCGTTGCTACCTTTTAACTGGAAGAGCTTTGGTGAAATTTTGAGGTTATCGAAGTTTGTTGCAGCATTCTCCTGACAATGAAAAATCCTGAAATTCTCCAGGTTTGGATAGTTTCTCGACAAATTGGTCCAAATATTTTGGGCCACGATGCCCTTGCTCCTGTCATCCTTGATCTGAATTTCTCTCATCATTGGAAATTTCTCGAAAACCAGGTTAAATCCCATGATAGCACCATGCATGTTCACCGATAGTACTTGAAGTTGGGGGCAACTCTGCATCATCCTGGTAAATAGTCGTGCTAAATTACTAACTTTTGGCATCTCCGCTAACTGCTTTGAAGGACGTGTATCATGGGCCATATATGATGCTCCACCATGTATGTTTACTTTGATGGCGCGGACCATGTTACCCAATTCCTCGTCTTCGCTGATTGTCCGGACAAACCGCTCAAAACTAGGAAGCTTGTTCAGATTGACATACTTACAGACAATCTGTTGGCCCAGATGACGCCAATAGTGGCAGGAACGGAGGACTGCCCTCAAACGTCGATGCCTTGTTGTGGTAAAGCTGGTATCAAATTTGAAGCTATTTCCAATGTGGACATTTTTCGTTTCCATTTGCTCCTCTGGCATGAGGCCGTCGGCGAGATAGCTGAAAATCGTCGTCAAGGTATCTTCGGATAATTTTCTAATACCGGTGATTACTCCATCAGAGTAACGTCCAATATGGCTCCTGTCAGCTCTAACCATTATTGATTTTGGTCCATCGAATTTCGGCGTTTCGAAGAGCTCTTCGGGTACCGACTCTGCTCTTTCAACGTTTCCACTCAAAGAAACTCCTTCCTTGGGTTTTTTCTTTCTTTCCCTCTTTTTTGGAGCTAGCTTTGTAGACTGGACAGCTTCGGTTCCCATGAATTTATCAAGAGGTACGCCTCCATTATCATCCTGATCTGGCAAATCTCTGGCTGCATGGGCTTTTCTGATCCGAGACTTATTTTTCTTCCCGGTTTTTCTAGCTGCCTGTTTCTCGATAGCCTCATCATCGGACCATTGTTTGTTGATCCCTTGAAAATCCCATGTACCGAAATCGTCATCATTGACCTGATTTCTCCTGGTTTTTGAACTTCCAAGGCCATTTTCTCGACAAGGACCCCCATGATTACCCTCACAAAACCAGCAAGTCTCTGTCTGAGGAGTTGTAGAAGACTCGTCCCTGGGGTTTTCTTTTGCTACTCGAGGATGGGGGGGCGGGGTCACCTTTGCGTTTTGTTCTACCCACCTGGGTGAAGGGATAGGAACATTGTCCGGAACACGGGCCGAAGTAGAAATGCGAGCAGGAACAGAGGCACGGATAGGGTCAGAGGCACTTTCAGGAACAGTGGCAGAGGCGGAAGACTTCGCCTTTACGATTCGATTTTTGTACTTGGAGTTTGATTTAGGAGCAGGGCCCATGACAGACCGTGGAGACGACAAAAGAGATGCAGGTGGAGGTAACGGTGCTGACCGAGACTGCGTCGGTGGCGCCGATCTTATTGTAGATGGCGTCGGTGGTGTCGGTGGTGTCGGTGGTGTCGGCGCTAGCAGAGATGGTGTCGGCGGTTCCGATGCCGTCAATGATAGTGCCGGCGTTATTGGGGGTAGTGTCGGTAGTATCGGTATTGCTGTAGACGGCGTCGGTGGTGCCAGTGGTGCTGACGCTGGCAAAGACGGTACCGGCGCTGGCAGAGACGGTGTCGGCGGTTCCGGCACCGGCAAGGATGGTGTCGGTGGTGCCGGCACTGGCAAGGACGGCGTTGGTGGTGCTGGCACTGGTACAGACGGCGTAGGCGGTGCTGTTGTTGGTAAAAATGGCGTTGGCGTCAGTGACGATACCGTTAGCAGTGGTGGTGGTATTGGGTTGAAACCTTTCTCGCCCGATTTTTCTTCCGCAACAGAGATATTACCCTTGGTAAACTGGCCGGGTTTTTGTAAATTGGCGGCCAGAATAGGATCCTCGCTCCACGTGCGCTGCGTATTCGTTATATTCTCTGGTGGCGAAACCTTCGCGTCATCAAGCACTGTATCAGTGCTCGCGGCGTGATTCTTTGGGGGGGCGTTTTTCTCTGCAGAGGCCTTCTTTTCTGACGATTCATTTTTCCCCGACAAAATATCTGCAAATCATATCAATAATCAATGCCCAGTATATATATGTCGTATGGATAATTACCAATCCAGGGGTCCGGATTTATTTCCTTTTGAGTTTCCCTTTTATTATCATAATATAATCTCACTGCACTGCGGTCGACACCGGGCTCGGGCGAATGCCTAATAGAGAGGTCCGCTTGTTGGAACAGCTCAGGCGTGTACGGCCTACCCGAACTTTCAGAGTCCGCGTCTGAATTTTCAGTTCTATAATGGAATAGGCCCGGTTGATGGTCATTAGGGTCGCTTTTGGGTTGGCATATCTTGGGAGTCAGGTTCTGATTTGTATGTAGCCCTGACCCAAGCCTGCTATTATAGTTGCCACTATGATGATTCCTTACATCTCCGCATTTAATAGCTGGAAGATGCGAAGGTCCCATAAGAGCCTGCTTTTCTGCATGTTGTGGCTGATACCTATTATTTGTCGGGGCATGATTGTTTTCAATTCTGAGGTTAGGGGGAGTGTGATTTGCTAGGGCTACCGGTGTATTACCATTGGTAGTTGGATGAAAGGATTTGCTATCCTGTAGCCCATTTCTACTCTCAATTTGATAACTCATCTCACCTCTTTTATCTAGATCAGGAGTCCAGTTGTGGTCTTGGGGGCTTATTCTCGCTGTGTTATCTGACGGGTGGTAATCACCCCCGACTAATGAATGTCCCAAGGAGTCGGATCTAGTCTGAGAGGGTCTTCCTTGCCTGAAGTTGGGTACACCACTTCCTGGACTGCGACTATTCATGGGTTTATTTCTAGATATTAAGTATCCTGGTTGAAAACCACGGTCAACGGGCGAGCCCACAGAGCCATGTGCGCTTGAGTCAGTCCTAAAAGATTCGGAAAATCTATCTGAGGGAGTCGCACACTGCTGGCGAGCTGTAGTCCCTCTACCGTTGGTGTATCCATTGTTACCATAGGTGTATCCATTGTTACCATAGGTGTATCCATTGTTACCATTAATGTATCCATTGTTACCATTAATGTATCCGTTGTTGCCATTGGTATATCCATTGTTACCATTGGTGTATCCGTTGTTACCATTAATGTACCCTCTATTGTTACGATCGGTGTACCCTGAGCCGGTGTTGCCGTTGATATATCCTCTATTGCTGCCGTTGGTATATCCTCGATTGTTACCGTTGGTATAACCTCCAGTGTTTGAGGGCCCACCTTCGAACCGATCAACTGAACTCTTGGAGTAATGATAACTGCTATTTTCTTGCCGAAAATCCCTCCTGGGACCCATGTGTATCCGAGGTTGATTGCCATCAAATGTTTGAGGGATTGCTATCTCCCCCGCTAGAGAACCCTGACTTTGCAAAGTACTGAGATTACCTGCTGGCGCTTGATTGGGCCATTGACCATTGGGAAGGCTAGGTCCGCCTGCGGTGCGGGGGTGTCCTCTTCCTCCAAGCATCCTTTTTTGTAACATCACCTCTCGCGGAGATGTGATATTCCCACCTGCACTCCTCACAGCCTGGAGTAGTACATTCTGAATATTAATTGTCGGTTTTGGTTTATTTCTATTCGGGGGGGTAGGGTCCGTTTGAGAGGCACTAACAGAAAAATCACCGTCGATCGGCCCTAGTTTGGTGTTACTTTGATCGATTGACCTAAAGCTTTGCTGACCACCTCCAGTGTTATTCGCGTGGGGTAGAGGAGCATGGCCCGGGAGAAAGCGATCTTGATATATCCCCCCATTCGAATATGCCTGAAATTCATTATCATTACTATGAAATGAACTATTTTGCTGGCTTTTCTGGTGGTTTGGTCTGTGGGAGTGAAAGTGTGGTGTCCGCATTAGCGGCGGTGGTGGCGGCGGTGGTGGCTGATCATAATTCATCACTCGTTGTTCGTTCATGACGTCATTTTGATATACAGACGGACGGAATTCCTCCCTTGCCATCCCTTGATATGATGCGTGCCTGTTAAGGCTGGGATTGTTTGATGAGCGGCTAGATTCCGGTCTATGACTAATGGAACTGTCCCTAGGCGGTTGGATATGGTTCATAGCCGGCGCAGATCCTCCCCGTGGCTCATTATCATAGTTCGCCTGTCCATTGTAGAAATTTCCGCCTGAAGAAGATTTAAAGATAGAACTTGGAGGGCCGCTGTCTGGTCTTCCAACTGTGATGATTGGATCAATAACATGTCTAGGGGGTGCATTGTAGTCCATTGACCTCTCGGCTTGCGATAAAGCCGCCTGGTTAGTCAATGATACACCACCATTCATCACAGAAATCTGTGCCTCTATTACAATCTTGGCCTTGCCAGTACTTCGGTTGTCAACTCCCATTTTTGGAAGTACGGCCATGGCAGCATCTCGTTGCTGTTTCGAGGCATGCTGCCGGCCAAAACTATCGTTATCGGCGCCTGAAGCAGCTCTCGGCATCTGGCTTAGAGTTGGCCTTGGCTCAGCCACTTGGATCTCTTTCAAAACGCTGGATGGTAATTGAACGCCTGATAATACGTGGATCAATGGGCATTTTTCCCCCCGAGAGCAGTAGTCTAAGATTTGTTTTAGTCATCCTTGTGTATTCAGATTACATTCCAAGGGAACATCATTTGCGCTCAATACTTTTCCTCAAGAAATGATCTCTGCACAACGGCCTCACGTCGCTGGGCTTAATATTGTGCTTCCAGGGGCAACCTTCGGCGGAGCATTTTTCTGTAGATTATTAGTTTATATATGTAGCATGATGCCGAGGCAGTATGATGATGAAGATGGGATGCGGAAGAAGTTGGGCAAGGTATCCTTACCAAAAATCAACTGCTTGCGACACAGTATAGAACCATTACTCCGCTCAAACTTCTGTTGCTCATACTCGAGCTCCTCCGCCTCAGACATAGTGATGAAATTTGGGTCCCTTTTTTGTTTTGCTTAATTTGCCGGATTAGCCAAGTAATCGTAAGAGTGTCGGGTTGTTGATGGTCAGTGGAACAAAAGACAAAAAACAGAAGTAGTTTTCGAATGGAAGGAAGCAGTTTGACTAAGAGACTCAAACAGAAGTGGAATTAAGTAATTAAGTGTAAGAGGAACGCGCTTGAGATTAAATTGATGTATATGATGCGCGGGGGGNCGTTGAGCTGAAGAAAGAAGGAGATGATTACGATGATTATGACTGATATGAATTGTAAAGGAGGCGCCAATGGAAAGCGCCGGATCGAGGAAAATGAAACTAGAGAATTATGAGGGGGCGAACTCCGATGGGAACTATAGAAAGCAGTGTAGCACCCGTCGGGCTCTTGGGAAGAGACAATTGCACAACCGATAGTGATAGTGAGTAGAGCTGTGGTGATGACAGAGGTTGTGCGTACTAGTTAGGTAGTGCGCAGATATAGAGTCCCACTATAACGAGAGCGCCTTCAGTCTATCAGACGAGCGGGGTACAGGGCGGACGAATACTTTGGTACCAGGAAAAGCGCATGTAGGAAGGTATCGTCAATCGTACAATTTCATGTAGTTGTGGGGGAATTGGTGTGTCGGTTGCCTGAATCTTGCACGGGCCACACAGAAACCGTTCACCTTTCTATGTATGTATGTTGACTATTATGCATTGCGCGCATGCCTCCCGTCGCCCCCATGTATCGCTTAATTGCATCCCATGCAGCCTGCGCCTAAGACACCATGATTGCGAATTGTTTCTCCGCAGAACGCTTGCCAAGCAAAGCACTCATCAATAAGGCGCTTAAGGTAAATATCAGCTTCTGTCTAAATACCAACATCACCCAGGCCAGGCCAGAATAGAAAGAATCATATCAAGTAGACTAGCAGTGCATACAAATACCTAGCGCACTGTATATTGAGGTAAATAACGATTGGGCTTGCAATCATACTCATTGCAAGCTGGGTCGATACAACAATGAAAGGCTTCTCTCGTCCACTTTTGCATACATGTATGTATTGCCATTGGCCGTTCGTCTCTTCTGGAAGTTTTAACTTCAAGTCTACAGTGGGATTTACAGATAGATACAGACAGGGCCTTAGCGGTACAGTGCTGGAATGCAATGGACGTGCCAAAGTATGAACCATTAGGACCGTGTTGGGCGATCCAGTTGGTACTATTCTGATGAAGGAGCCGAAAATCCATTGATACATGTAGTAATATCTACATAACAGGTATACCTGTCTCTGTATAGGCGAGACCGAACCTCCTCTTAAGATACAGTGACAAACCTCAAGAGTTTGGACCGTCACCTGAACTGGACCGTAATCTATTAGACCTGGCCCATCTCAGACCATTCCTCGGCCAACATTTTCTTTTCTTTCATCCCAAATATTTTTCCCTGAACAAGAGCAAATCTATATAGCCTCATTAGCAATGAATGCACAACCTCAACCATTCTTAAATACCTCCAAAACATCCAAAACATCCACACATCGGCAGGACTTTGTAACTATAATGAGGGGATCTTTATGTGTGGAGTATAGAAAACCAATACGTACCGTCTTCTCGTTCTCCCACACACCGGCACTCCTTGCGATTACGCCAACGATGGTGTCTGGGTCGTTCTTGGCGAACTTCCCTTCCTCCTTGTGCCTGGAGACCACAATACTCCTTCCTATAATCTCCCACACTTCTACTGGCTTATCCAGTAGCACAGTACCGACACCAGTTAAACCCACTTCCACAGTTCCGAGTTGGCCTCGTGATAGTTCGTTATCTTTGACTTCTTCATCTTCCCAGATACCGCCTGTTGAGGCTGCTCCTTGTGAGATATCTCCGGTAGCCCTAACTGTAGCATGGTAGGTCCCCGGTGATAGCCCACGAATAGTGAGATCGAGGATTGTAAGCTTTGCTGAAACTTGAACCATACGTACAAGACCGCGGACAGGATCTGCGATGCCTGGGGTATGTGTTTCTAGGATAGCTACGGCGGCGCCTGGGTCCAAGTCAATTACAGCCCGTTTGTACATAATGGAGAGTATATCTGGTGAAGAGTGAATGGCATACTATTAGGATTCCCGCTCCCGCGCAGGATTGCATCTCTTCCGGTGCTCTGAATTGCTGATACAATTGCTGATGGTGCCGCTTAAGGGAGATTAGAATTTTCTTCCGCGATGGTAGATAGAAACAACGGAGACCCATACCCGTCCCTTCGACCGAAACTAACTGCTTCACAAGATCCGCATCAACATTTAAGATGCCTTTTGTAGACCGAGTAAGTCGCTGCTTGGCCGAGAGAAAGGAATCAGGGTCAAGAAATTACCAGGAAGCTTTTGGAGTGATTTCGTAACATCATTAATGCATGAATCGCATTTTAATGGAACCGCGAAAAGGGTCTGTAAATTCACACCTTTTTATCAGCTTATCGAGATTGTCAATATGAGTAGAAAGGAATTTGGACCTTGAACGGGTGAATCATGGCTGAGGTTTTAGAACAGTCACCGAGTAAACATAAAGTATAGGAAGTCAACACAGAGTCTATATATCGGCAAGACGACAGATGATATTTCAGTGAGGGGCAGTCAAGTGGGGTGTTGAGTATTACCTTTGGGAATGTTCGCGCAATTGCTTGGTAATACATAGACTATGATAGTCCTTTCTGGGCCAATGGCGAACCTAGTGAGTCAATGGCAAATACATGTACATACATGTATGTACTAATTGAACTACCCTATTTACTATTTACAAGTGTAGATATTTGCGAATGTCAAAAAAGAGTATGCTTCTAATTGTGGGATTATGTGTCCTTAGAAAATTAAAGTGGAAAAAGCCGCACCATTCTACCTGTGTTCAGATGAGATAGCATAATCTTGGCTGGTTTAGTTATTCGCCGTTGACCCATAAAAACACCGGAACTTCCCGGTCCGGTTTAGAACCGCAAATTGTTCTAGGCAACTTGCCAAATCTTCAACGATCAACCTACCTCCAAGACCTCCTCGACAGCACGACAAACCTCATCCACAATGTCAGCCAATATTGGTAGGGTGTGTATCCTTCTCCTTCTCCCCCTCCCTCTTTTCCTAAGATTATAATTATATAGAAATTGACTGAGCCAGACTTCCCTGGCTTACAGCCGCACATGGCACCACGTCGATATGGGCCACGACCAGCGGGCCTTTGGACGTATCGCAACACAGATTGCAATTACCTTGATGGGCAAACATAAGCCTATTTACGACCCGAGTAGTCAGTTTCCCTCAATTCCTCGGACAGGAGTGCAACTTGTTCTGACGCATGTGCGGGGGATTTGCAGCGGATTGCGGGGACTACGTTGTAGCGACAGGGTGTGCATACCTCAAAACCACCGGTGACAAACGTAACTTGAAGAAATACTATTCTCATTCGACCAGACCTGGTTCCTTGAAGGAGATCAGCATGGACAGAATGATCGCAAAGTATGGTGGTGCTGAGGTGCTGCGAAGGGCTGTTTCGGGAATGTTGCCAAAGAATCGGTTGAGGAGCGTACGGTTAGAGAGGCTAAAGGGTAGGTTGCTAATCTTCTCTCTCTATTTTTCCGGTTTCCTGCTATACGCGGGCACTTATGTTTTATTCACTAATACAAACCTTTGGACAGCTTTTGACGGATTTGGTCACCCGTACAAGAAGAATTTGGTGAAATTTCTTGACCCTTCACATCCTGGGCATGCCTCTAAGTCCAAGACACCAGTTACGGATGCTATTAAAGACTTTTCACAGCCAGAGGCAGAAACACCAGCGACTCCATAAAGTTCTTTTTTAAATAGAGGTTGTATATATATAAAAATTAAAGACTTCTGCTAATTCATGAAATAATGCAACATTCTAACTTAGATATATATGTATTAAAAAAAAAAAAAAAACAGTACATAAATTCATGACATTATGCTCCTTTAATACTAATACCGAATACTCAAAATTATTTCGGTACCAGGATGAAACATAAATATAAAATACAATATTTACCACAATACCTCAAAAGAAATAGACTTATGGGAGATAGATCTAAAGTTTGGAGAGGACCCTCGAGGCCCCAGGTCTTGAAACGGTGCACGTAATGAGCCCATTGGGGTTGGATTGTGGAGCATAAACCTCCGCGTCTTTTCCTGTATTCTTCAGTCCGTTGAACCATTCGAGATCTGTGTGTTATTCGTCAGCCTTGCGCAACCCAAATTAGGCAACATATGATTTACAACCAAAAACAAGGCTTTGTAACACCTAGTTTTTGATATGCTTGCTGCCATACTTGAAGTGACCTTATTGGTGGACTTACTGATCTCAAAATAATGCTTGTTTGGGAGCGAATAGTCCACATGATTTACTTGTGGAACTGCAGCAAGGATTTGATCTGCCATTTTGTACATGGTAGCTTGAACGCTAGCACTGTTGTCTTCCGCAAAGGTCTTCAAAGTGATGTCTCGGGCTTTCTGCCACGCGACATCGAAGTTAGGGATGAGTTTCCTGACGTCATCGAGGGTCTTGAACAAATTCCATTCCCAGGTTGAATCAACCTCAGTGCTCAATATCCGATCCCGGGTTTCGCCCAAAGTTGTATATTCATCTCGTACGAAGCCGTGAAATGCGGAACCAGTGCTCTTCAATACCAAAAGCCCCTGAAGTCCAGATCTGATGGTAATACCAGTTTCTCTTCTGCATGTCACATCTACGTTCCTAGTTTCCGCGCCATCACGGAGAAAAGAATGAGGATGCGGTTTCCCATCAATGTTCATACGTGTCCATCGATGGGTTACAATCTTGACATGAGCGGCGCAGATATGGGGGTATTTTGCTGGGAAGTGTGAGGCCACGATGGAACCAAAGAGTTCCGGTGGCGTGACCGGATTTTGTTTTGCAAGAACTGTACCCCTGAATTAGCGAGCTGGAACATCACCAGAAAAAGCTCTCTACTCACCATAAACAGTGTTCTTCATTGTGTCGGTTGCGACCACAACACTGTTATCTGCGTTTGTGTATCTACAATACTCATTCAGCTGACATTACTCGTTTTGAAGTGAACCCAAGGGAACATACGATGTCTGGATATCACCCTCAAGCAAGACACAAACTGTCATCTCTGTGACAGTATGAGTCTTCGTAGCCTCATCCCGGTACACTTTGTATAGCCGAATATTGTCCTGGGCTCAAAGTCAGCAAGTACACTCACGCGTTCGAAATGGCATTGGTCACGGTACCTTTCCATAGCGAGCTGCGGAGACTTGTGATGCCATTGCTGAAGTTATTGGAGGATTATATGGAGCGTGGAAGTTTGTAGAGAGCTTTAGGATGTATGTTTGGCAGCTTCTAAGTGCTGTTTTCCCAAGAAGACGGCCCAGGCTTGCGGGAATCTGGGGTGTTATATAGCTTATCAGAGCTCTTCATTGTACTAAAGGAAGTCTGTTCCAGCCCCCAACCTGTTATTAGACTAGCATACCATTATCTTGGGCTTTCCAGGGACAATGATCAGCGGTGATTCCCTACACGGACCGT
The DNA here is from genome assembly GCA_024713935.1 of Morchella eximia. Classification (NCBI taxonomy): domain Eukaryota; kingdom Fungi; phylum Ascomycota; class Pezizomycetes; order Pezizales; family Morchellaceae; genus Morchella; species Morchella eximia. Next base: position 1,360,161 of record JAMGZG010000003.1, read on the forward strand.
TGAAAAGAGTAATATTAGCGGTTAAGCTATAAGCTGTGCAATTACTTCCGTTTCTAGGCGTTGGGTGTCTTCTGCTGCACGCTGATTGGTTTCCAAATTTTGCTGCATCTCTTTTCGTCCCCTTCTAATATTTCTCAAGAGGCGGACCGGTACGCTCGGCTCGGAATTTCTGTACCTTAGAGAGGGCATCGTACGGCAATCGTTCGATATTTCTGCCAATCTAGCGGAGGTAGCCGCACGGCGATCCCCGCAATGTCAAACCTCCGTCTCCGCTAGTAGAACTTAGAAGAGTATCATCTCGAAGGGTATAGTCGGCTATCCTCCGCCCACGCTTGATATCTTGGCTCCATACTTCTTATCTACACACGTGTCTACATACTTTTATTTGTGTAGGGCTGCTTTGTATCTCCCCGGAAATTTACAGGAGAGAGATCGAGTCCCGGCCATATGCGATAGCTAGTATCATTGACAGTGAATCAACTTTATTCTTTAGCATACCCATTGATCATACAGTACTGTATGTAGCTAGCTGCCCCCTACCATACCAGCCGGTTACGAGCCCACAGGTGTGGAAAGCCCCGAAGGAAAAAGTCGGGCGGTCAACTCAAACACTCTGCCACATTGGGGATCGGGGATCAGCCACAGATGCACAGAGACTTAAATCTGAAATCCCTTTACAATGCTATAGTGTTTAGAATTGTAAGAATCACCTGTAACCCTTCGTGATACTTTATCGTGTAAGTTGAGGATGCCCGTGCAGCGATATGAGCAGTTTCGTTTTGTTGAAGGTTTCCACGTCAGATAGGCTGTCGGGACCGTTGTTTTTATGTTTTGGGCAACCTTCAGTGTTGTCTGTTCCCAGCCTCAACTCAACCTTAGCCTCCCCGCGCCATACCCCCCTCCAATCTACCCAACAATCGACCCCGCGTCACCAAAAGCTTCGACGTATCCAAGCTTTGGAACGTCGTTTCATCTGCCCCGTGAACATCGTCGTTCCGTGACTGCCCCGTAATCTCCCCCCGTCTCTGGAAGCTCGGGCTGCCACAACGCGACTTGTTCTCCACCGTCACGGAAGACCGGGGCATCATACATTCTCCCGCCATCTCCCACGTTATCTCGTATATCCATGTTCAAGCTTCAATCGGAAGCTTGACCCGACCCTGATTCGAACAGGTGCTTCATGGGAGTGCAAACCATGTCCAACGTCTTCACTTCATCCCCAAAGTCGGTATCTGGAACTGCATCCCCCATACCCAGGCTTCGAGGTGCCAGCGGAGGTGATAGAGAAGTCTTACTTCAACCTCGTACCAATGGCATCAGACCTAGTGCTAGTTACGGCGGCGTTGCCGGTATGAGTGTTGGAGGCACGACTGTGAATACACCGGGAAGCTTCAGTGCAAGTCTAAGGAGTGCGACCACCACTATACCGACACCAAGTGGCCTTTCAGGAATAGTCGATACTCCGAGCTCAACAAGTCCATTAACTTCGGAGAGATTGGTCGAGGAGCTTACCGATCAACTTAACAGAGCTATCAAATACAAGGAAGGAGCTGAAAACCTGCTGCAAGTTCTGGATTCAAAAAAGATCAAAGAAGCAAAACAGGCACGAAACCAGGCAGAGAAGGAATACAATGCCAGAAATCAAGAGATTACACAACTCAAAACCCAGATTGAGGCGATAACAAAGCCAAAAGATATTCCACGGAGGCCACGAGAAGGAAACAAGTTCCAGGGGACGCCTATAAGGCCGGACGAGGCAAATGGGATTTCTATGTTAGGTACATCAGAGTGGGATCCCGGGAGTGAATCGCCGACAATAACGCTCGCGGAGCTATTGGGGGATTTAGAGGAGAAAGACAAAAAGCCGGAGTATTATGTGGACAAGGCTAATAGCTTGGTCATGCTGTTCAAACGGCATCAAAATCTCAAATATGAATTATCGTGGTCCACTTTCGGGCTTAGGGTTCAGTTCATGCTTCTTCACGAGGCCAAAGAAGTAGTTGCGGCTGGTTACCGTATAACAAGATACGCTATTACTGATCTTCACTCGCTCAGAAGCATCCGGAGCTTGCGAACAGACTATATTACTATTGGGTACGGAATTTTTACAATCAGCTATTGTCATACCATATACTGAACTCTTTTATCTAGCTCATTAATCAAAGATTCGAGGGCCAATGTGGAACGTGAACAAGCGCTAAAGTTTGTACGTGCATTCATAGAAGTCCCTGGGGGGGTCAAAGAAATCTCTAGAGGAATTGTTCGAGGCATTGTTGCATGTGCAGAACAAACTGATGATAGACTACGAGCAATTTCTATGGAAACCTTGGCAGAAATTTGTAAGCTCGTTCCTCCAATTCCTCACAAATCTTTGTTAATCTTTCACACAGTGATCTTGGACCCATCACTTGTTGTTGCTGCTGGGGGTGTTAGAATACTTACCCAAGTTCTTTCGGATGGGCCTTATGAACTTTCAGATACGATATCATTGGCGTTTTTGTATTTATTGGACATGCCTTCTTCGAGAAAATATATACGACCAGGGAACGATATAGAGGTTAGTCATATACCATGCTCTGAAGGTTATTTAGCTCTGGTACTCATGGTATCAAGGTTGTTTTTTCGGTCTTTACGGATTGTCATTCAGTAAAAGTTCCAGTTCCAGAAGAGAAATTAAAGTCTAGCGCAAAAGTAATCAGTTGCATGCTCAAGTCATGGCCAGGTATGCAACACCGAGGTCCGGTCGGAGAGATATATTTTTGTTCTAATCGCAACCGTAGGCCTCCTGGCATTAACAATGTACAATCTACGTGCTCCAAGGTCTCTAGTTGATGCGCTATTCATACCGTCTCCTAGCGTTAGAGTATATCTCCCCTTCACTAACTATGGACCCGCCCGAGATCTACTAACAGTTTCAAGGATACAATACTCGAATTATTTTTTGATATCTTTAAGATTAAACCCCCTTCGTGGTCCTCTAGTTTCCTCGCTGGTCGTCGGCTTACTAGTAAGTGCCTAGATACCCTGCAGAGAACTGATGGTAAGATTACGTTTTCTAACTCAATGACCAGCCTATGGGAGGGTGGCCAATCTCAAATCGGAAGCGTCTACAAAGTCCGCAAGATCAGAAGGAGATAGCGATCATGGAAATCTGGTTGATCACTTCACAGCTCTGCTACTTGCAGTCTTCTTTGAAGCAGGTCTACTAAAGGTTAGTACCTGAGTCTATCACAGCAAATCCTACCGCTAATATAGAAATTTAGGCTTTGATGGCCTTAGTAGAGGATAACAGTGATCCAGCAATAGTTCGAAAAACCACTCTTCTCCTTGGAGAAGTTTTAAAGTTAGCCAGTCGCCTACTTCCAAGCACTTACAGTGCACACCAACAGCTTCTTCCCGATCTCTTTCAGTCTGCAGCAAAATTCGGCATCGATGGTCGGTTTGCTGCTTCATCCGCTGTCTACCAAATCGATAGTCTTAACAGGACATTGCATCGCTCTTTGGCAACCCAGACCGCCCAACGCACCTCCCTCGATGAAGAGAAAAGAGGCCAGAGACAAGTAGAGCTAAAATTGAAGATAAATATGACAATCGATGAAAAGCACTTTTCACAACTAATTGTCGAAAGCGGGGTACAAAATCTTTTGACAGAATGGTTTAAGACTCATGACTAACTAAATTCTACAGGTTTTGAACACGAAAAGCTACATTAAATGGAATTGGGATTCCCTAAATGAGATGATTCAAGGCCCATTGCTCAATCCAAAGAGACTTGAAGAGGCGATTAAGGGAACTAAATTCATGAAGAGGTTGATGTCTTTCTACCGGCCATTCAAATACAAGTTCTCGGATGTCAAAAACACAAAACCCAACCAACGGTATGTTAGGATAGGGTGTGCTCTATTCCAAACTCTTTTAAAGACTGCCGAAGGCGTCAAATATTTGAGTGAAAATAAGATATTAAGGCAGATCGCTGAATGCTTGGCACAATTGGATCGAGTGAGTTTACAAGATCCAAATACAACCCACTTGCATTAGCAGGGATTAATATATAACTAGATGAGCGGAATCACCTCCCCTGAACCTCTTTTTTCCACCTCGAGATTGGCAGACACACTAAGCAGTGGTTATTTCGCTATGCTGGGAACATTGAGTAGTGATCCGAAGGGTCTTCAGTGGGTTACTCCTCTCGATATTTATAGTTGTAGCTAATTTTCTCGCAGAATGATGGAACGCTGGCGCATGTTCAATATGTTCTACCATATCAGCGATTTACCTGATAGACCAGACCTGATGGAACTCTTTGTTTTAAATATGGATTTTACTCTGTATGGAACCAGTGATGATCTATATATCTTTATATCCTCAGTCGAAACATACTAATTCCATGTATTAGGGAGGGTCATCCCCGGATCATTCTTGGGAAAGTTTTAACTGCGGGCCCAAAGGTGACTTTCTCCATCTTATGACTGACAGGAAGGGGCTTGCCTGACACTTTTTAGACTGCGCGGTTATTTGCCACTAACCATCTCCGAAGTCTTATTTCAACCACATCTGCCGGGAAAACACCTTCACAGACCCAGCAAAGCAACGAGACAGCCGAATGGGCAATAGGACTTCTCATGACTCAACTTTATGACCCTGATGTCGAGGTTTGTGAAACTGCGGTAAAAATTCTTGAAGAGGCTTGCAATGCGACACATAACCTAGAATATGTGGTTAAACGCCGGCCACAGCTCGATCACCTGGGTGAAATCGGTGCACCGCTACTATTGAGGTTTGTGGCTACCCCTCGATGTAGATGATGATTTTGACGATTTTGTTAGATTTTTATCGACATCCGTGGGCTATCATTACCTAAATGAGCTTGATTACATCAACAGGGAAATGGACGATTGGTTTCATGTAAGTTATTCCTGGTGAACCTTTTTTTTTTCTCCGGCCGTGATGGACTGACATTTAGCCAGGGGCGCAATGATTCGTACGTTCTGACTGTTGAGGCATCACTTGCGAGAGCTTTTGCCGATGAAGAGCCTGTAAAGAAGCGCCCAGGTGATATCAATGCGATAGACCGAGACATGATGGGCATAGTACCCCCGCATTTCTACCGAGAGCTAGCCAGAACAAGCGAAGGGTGTATCCTGCTGAGGGAAAAGGGCCACTTTGATCAATTTGCGTGGTTTATTCAAAAGCATGGCTTGGAGGATGATGACTTGGAGATCGTCACTAAGGTCAAAGGTTGCCTATGGGCCGTGGGAAATATTGGATCAATGCCCTTCGGAGCTCCGTTTTTGGATGAAGCAAACATCGTCGAAGCGATCGTCAACATAGCAGAGCAATCTCAGGTGCTAACTCTCAAAGGTACTGCATTTTTTGTCTTGGGCTTAATCTCAAAAACCATGCAAGGCTTAGAAATCCTTCTCGAACACGGGTGGGATGGTACCACTTCTACTATGGGGGATTCTCTGGGGTTTTGCGTACCTTTGCAGCTTGGGCGCTTGTTCTCTGTAAGTCTTATCCCAGTGCACTGCAAGCCTACATCTATAGACTGACAAGCTAATCTATATACAGCTCCGACCCTGGGTACATACGGGTGACGAGACCAACGCAGTCAACCGGCCGTCACCACTGTCATCTGTGATTGGTGACGATCCACTCGATGCAAAGATACTCACGGCCATCGCGAACCTGAACAACCACATTATGGAGGGCACATCTACGAAGGAGTTGAACAGGTCAGAAATTTATATCACCTTACCTATAGACTGAGCTAACAGTAAAGATTACAGGCTGAAAGCGAATCATGTGTCCCACTTTCAGAGCTCTGATCTGTATCGCCGAGTCATGACGTTACTAGAATCGTATCGGTATCGACAACATGTCCGACGGTATATCATTGACCTTTTTGACAAGTCTGTCGTGGAACAGATAGTAAGGGATGGAAGAGCAGAGCAGGATCCTATAGAATCGCCGCAGACACCCGAAGACGTGCGGTAGTTCTTTGAGTCTTTCGAATCGTCTCTTCCCGGACATTTTATCTATTTTTGAGCTTGTAAAATACGAGATGCTTGTACTTTTAAAGACCGCGTTTTATGTGGCTGGTTGGGTTATGGGGGTGAACGGGTTCGGCAAAAGGAGGGGTTCTTTTTTTTTTTTGGCGCAAAGTACATAGCTCAATTCCATCTTGTAACGTTTCTTATCCCATGGGCTCTAAGCTTAATGCCAAGTCAATGGTTACTATTCTGACAGAAGCGTTAGAGTGCGGATATGCAAGTCTGTACTACCTATTATGTACTTACTTATTAAGCCACAAACGTTTATGAATTGCAAGTCGTTAGATTCTTACCCAGGGATCAAATCTCTGCATCAAAAAAACAAACAATGCGATGGAGGACGATGCCTTATGAATTACGGGACGATTTCGGGGCACTTAGTACATTGAAGGACGTTTGCCTCTCTTGCTGGGTGAAGAGCAGAGAACCGAGGAATGATGCGTCTTCTGGATCAAGGATAGATGCTCTGCTGAGCGGTTGAACAAAGATGAAGAAGAAAGATCGACGCATACCGTATTAAGCGAGCTGTCGCCCAATCCCCAGGGCTGGTGGCTGAATGTATGACGCGCAGACCGCGTTCACACATTCTCATATTACATACCCTGTTTCATGCAGGACGTACATACATACATTGCACATGTGTATTTAATACGCAGGTCTTCCAGATACCGATAGAGTACATACATGTACCAACTCTAGAGTGCACCTATGAACTCCTTTCCCTTTTATTTTATTTTCTTTATTTCTTTTATTTCTTTCTTTTCTTGCGATGATCTCCTATCTGAGTGAGGGTTGTAGGTTTTGTGGATTTTTGTGGGTTGTGTGGAGTACCACACACTCTGCTTTAGAGTATTCACGGGGCCCATCTAAATATGATGCGGTAATCTACTTTAATCTGGATTCCAGACGGGAGAGGAGAAGGGGTGGTCCTTTTGAATAAATTTCCGCGTGTTTGATTCCCCGAACATGTCATGAGTATGAGGTTGTGTAGCCTGATACATCTGGATACCCTGTTATATTTTGTGCGTTACAAGTGCGTGGTAACGTTATCTGTAGGAACAACCGGGTGATCCGTAGGGAAAGGAGTAAAGCAACATCCAGTGACAAGAGTAAATAAAAACGTGAAAAATAAATGATAGGACAGTCGGGCTGAAAGTGTAGTAAGTCTGCTGTGCCATTCAAAGTATGTATATGTATTTTTATTTTTTCTCAGAGTACCAGATGGAGTACAGATATGCGTGTGAGAGTGATGAACTGTGGTGTGTGTTGAGTGTGTTGAGTGTTTATGTAGACTACCATAAACGTAGTAGCGTATGCACACCAGGTGTGGTACCTGAGCCTGTTTTGGGAGGATATTGATGAGTCTTGTGTGTGTGTTGCTGTTGCTGGCTCGAAGGGTTCCTAACGAGTTAGGTCTAGCGACGAGGGCAGAAAGTCTCGATCGCAGCACAGAGTCCTGATCCGTGAAAACACATCGAACTCTTAATCCGAGATCACGCTTGCTGGACATCGCTCACTTACTTCCTACACTCGTCTGCTTTGTGAATGGCCCAACCAGCTGCCACTCTCCAGGAAAAATGTCCCTGCCCAGAAGGTGCAGCCGGGTGTAGTTCTCTGTATGGAGAATATTGAACAGGTACAGGACGTAGTTTGCAGGGCTCATGAGGTTCAAGAGGACAAGGGAACTGGGGAAACAGGGATCCCTCTTAGACCTCTTATACTCCTGAGGCTACCACAAGGAAGGTATGCCAGAATGGGAATTGGTACAGGTAAAGGAAGGGAGTGGAATGGAAGTGAAGAGAGGAGGGTGAGGTGAGGTGATAATTAATGATGCGAGACCTACGGCCTAAAAACACGGGGGGTTATGAATAAGTACCTCCAACAATTGTACGAACAAGCCATGCTCAGTTCCTTTCTACCTATCATATATATGTTAAATAAAAATAAAATATATCCGTCCTGCTAGATCTAGCTATCCCCTTGCCAATTGTTATTCCTTGCCCGTAGCCTCTCTCTTCTTTTCATCATTGCTGGTCCAACAACAGCCTCTTCTCATCGGAGGACCCAGTACCAGTGGTCGATCCCCAATCGAGATCGAAGACTTCAATCGGCTCCCCCCCCCAGTAAATTCACCCCCCTCGCCCTTCTCTTTTCTGCTTACGCTGCTCTCTCCCCTCACCTTACTCGTCCCACTAAGATACTTCAGACCAAAACACTGGAACTTTAAATAAAAAAAATTCCTAAAGTGACTGGATACGCCTCGCAGCGGTAGACGGCATTTTCTCCAAGAACAGTCTGTCACGTCTCGAAACTGCTAAAAGGAACTCACTTCTCCCTCCTTTCATCCTTCAAAAATACGCCCCCCTTCCAATACCTGTGGCAAAGAACTTTTTGTGCGGTTTATTACGAGCCACTACCTCATTACTTTCTGTTTTGCTTTTCTTCATATCAGTACCCCGAGGATCATTCTTTCCGTCCTTTTTCTACACAAGCCAGCACTGTTACTATTGCCGCCATTGCTACCACCACCATAAGCAGCAACACTACTACAATTACCTCCCAACTCCTTTAAAGACACGCTCTTCCTCCCGTTGCCCCTCACCCCCCTCCTCCCTCCTCCCACACTTCCTATATCCTCGACTTCCTTCTTACTTGGCCGCTGCCCCTCTCCACACACCCGCCCCTCTTGCATGCTGGTCAGCAGGGACCACTTCCTTAATAAATAGGCCTGGGGTAGCTATCTTCGTTAAATGCACTGGACCTAACGTAGGGCAAAGGGCACTTGACTAGCCTGGCGGTAATATATACGATTATTTGCAATGGAGAAAGTTATGGTTTTGGGGGGATATTCTGAGGAGCCTGCTTGTGACGGGTTTCATGATGCTCGGGCCATTGTACGGCTTGCGCAATGTTCTGTCTGTTCGTTCCCTCTTCAGCAACCCCGCACACTTCCCTGTGGGAACTCGATATGTCTTCAGTGTCTTCCTCGGTTCTACTTGCGACAAAACATATCTTATCCACCATTACCAGGACGACAGCAAGGATTTGAGTGTCCGTTTATGGAATGTGGGAAAGAACATTCGGTTGCAGACATTGCGCTAGATGTAACATTATCGAAGGTGACGGATATCTTTGAGAAGGATCTAGGTTGTCATCGCTCGGAAGCGTTTCCTGTGGAGGTTAAGGAAATTTTGGATTTTGAAATATCGGACGTCGAATCAGATGGAGGTGAAAATGTGGAACGGAAATGGGTAGTGAGCGGTGGGCGTTTGATGGCTATTTACACGCTTGTGAGGAAAGCCGAACTTCCATACGACACAGATGTCACCTGCACGTCACTTCTCCCGGATGGTTGCGACTCTGCTTCCTTTGACCGGGAGCTTGTGCAAACTTTAAGGACAAAAATCATGTCGGAAATGGAATGCCAAGTTTGCTATGGACTTCTTCTAGATCCAATCACTACATATTGTGGACATACATTTTGCCGGAAATGTCTGGAGCGCGTACTTGACCACTCGCAACATTGCCCTGCCTGTCGACGACAGCTACATCTTCCAAATGTTCTCCCGGCACAATCAAGTAACAAGCGTCTAACAGATATATTGGTTGGCCTATGTTCAGAGGCTTTGGCACATAGAGCAACAGCTGTAATGGAGGAACTCTCTGCTTCTGAAGACGACGACTTGAATACACCAATATTCGTATGCACAGCTTCTTACCCTGGCATGCCGACGCCTCTACATGTTTTTGAACCCCGCTACCGATTGATGATACGACGAGTATGCGAGAACGGTACTAGGAGATTTGGCATGCTACTTCCAAATCGATCTGGACAACCGCAAGGGGAACTTGGCGTTGTACCATTCATGCAATATGGAACAATGCTCCAAATTGAAGGCGCCAATATGTACCCGGATGGCCGCAGCGACATCTGGACTGTAGGAATCTCTAGGTTTAGGGTCAAAAGATGGGGGATTCGTGATGATTATATGGTCTCGGATGTAGAGCGGGTGGACGACATTCCGCACATTGACGAGGAGGCTCTGGAGGTGTCTGATACTTCACTGCGCATAAATTTATCCCCGGATCTCTCACCTCCGTGGACACGACTCCCAACCCAATCCCTTCTACAGATTGGGCACAATTTTGTCGATCAAATGCAAGCAATCTCCGCCCCATGGCTTCACGAGAATAATATTCTTGCCTTCGGGAACCGACCCGACGATGCAGCAATGTTCCCATATTGGCTTGCGAGTGTTCTGCCAGTTGCGGAGGATGAGAAGTACCGTCTTTTGGTGTGCACTAGCGTGAGGGAGAGGCTTAAGATAGTGGTTGGATGGATAAAAAAAATTGAGAGCCATCGATGGTTAGTTGTGCCCAACTTGCATGAAAATTTAATTAATACTAACTTTCAATTGTAGGTTCTCTCCATCTACCTGTGCGATTGTTTAAAATCTGGACATTACATTTCGTCCGGATATATAGACCAGCGGCTGTTCTGATAGTTTCATCACATGTTGTCCTATGTTTCTTCATTTTCATGGTCGGATATCTGCTTGTTTGTTTTTGTTCTTTAGGCGCATTCAGGAGCATACTACGCGTACGTTAAATTTCTTTTTTTTTTTATTTGGGGCATGGTTTGGGTTTTCTTACTTGGGTTCACTTTCCACGGTATATGATCTATATTCTGCGTTTTTTTTATTTTGTAGGGGGTTTTCAAAAATATCTGTAACAAAATTTAAAGATAAAAACTTCTGACCTATAATAGTTAAAACTATTCCTATTTATTTCATTTTGTGCTTCTAGTTTTTATTACTGTCGTGGCTGCTTACCTGTACTTTTCTTCGTTTGGCGTTTTAGAATGATATTAAGAATCATGCATGATTAAGAGTAAGCAGATGAACGAATGATATTCTATGATCAGTTCACTAAATTGTTTTTCAGGGACACTCCCTGGACAATTAGACCGTTATCTGTAGATGGCCCTCCAACTTTACCCCTCCAGGATGTTAATGTATTACCGCCTTAAGTATGTTACAGTATTGTATCCGCACGCACGGACAAACAGTGCATGAAACCTAGTTTTGAAAAAAACGATAATCCGCACAATGTACATGCACTCCTCTTTAAGGATACCGCGCGGTGATGTCTCCTTACTCTACTCTTAATGACGATTATTCTCTTCCCACATGCTGCTTCCTATTGGTGGGGGGAAATCATACATGCAGCTGTGCTCTTTTTGGGGCAGAGTAGACGTAGACATGTGATGCATTGGGGATATATATCGAGAGCTGATAACGGCCCTGCATGAATACGTAAGTACGTAGCTCAATTTGGAGACTAGGTCGATTTACCCTTGTGAGTTCTGATCTCTTCTCTGGAGCCTGATGCCCTTGAATCGCGGAATTCTGGTTTTCGGAACGGTTAAGTGTACACGTATGGGATACCACGGCGAAACAGCTTTGACCATGGATTCCGGGTTGTTTTCCATAAAACTTTCCGTTTCAATTCCTAGCTATGCTTGGATGTCAAGTACGGTATGTAGCCTTCGGTACCTTGGTACACCTCTACCTCTGTCTACACGTATCTAGTCCATCTTCAAGTGTTGGCCTGAGGCAATCTAACAATTAGCAATTGGCCCACAACAGAGTTGATAATACGTAGAATATGCTCCAATATTTAATATAACTTCAGCACCTCCTGCGTCATATTGTGCCTCATGACCAGTAAGCTCCATCCCCTATTCTCCTGTTGTTTCTTATCGATAACGGATTTTTTTTTTCCCTTAAAAAAGAAAATATGCTCCATGCATGCGTGATGCGTGCAAGCCTTCGAACCTCCAGGCCAAATCTCAACCTGCAAGCTAAGCCAAGATATCTAAACCCCATCACAACAAAGGCTCGGGTTTTAAACTGGTGAACTTGTTCATAAGCAGGTACCTCGAGTACGTGGTACTGCTGAGCGATTTGGCTACCCTGGGGCCCCTGATCCATGGGTTATGATTCAGAATTCCGATCGCGGATAGCAAATTCATTAGACACTTACCAACTCTATCCTGGTAGCTATCTTTGTTGGCTCTTTTTTTTTCCCTTCATTATTTGTTCCGTGCCGAAGTGGCTTACATGTCACGACCGAGCTGCCGGAATAATGTGGCTGTTTGTTGTGATCACTGATAGCTGTCAAATTCTGGCCATGATTTCGTAATCATTCCAGGTTCAAGACGACGACCTTATCTACTTCGAGGCACACCTACAGAGGAGACATTTCGGGTTAGCGAGTGATAAATGATGACTTTGCCTACCTTGCTCGGGTGCGGTTGCGCGGGATGTAGTTCGGTTTGCAACAATTGTTTACGCTTCGTCCAGTTTTAAATTTGCGACTTGATAACCGGTCCCTGTGGTTATATCCTCTAGACCACTAAAGCACTGGAATTGAAACCCAACCATGTCGCAACGCTCCTTTGCCGGTGCGAAATTTGCTTGTAAAAAGAAAATATGAGTAGTTAGATATGTCAGCTGCAGATCAAAACCACCATCTCTGTGAGCATAAAAGTACCGCAAAAACTCACGAATTTTGGTAGCGGATCTGACCAAAAACTAACTCGTAGAGGAAATATCTGAAGCTGATCTCTACCTTTCAGCGAATCATCAATGAAGAAATCCCTACACGGAGATAATCAAGTTGGCGAGCTTCTGCGGTACTCACTTATATATAATTTCTAGGTGTCGTCCGCAGGTGAAACCTAGACCACGAGGTTACAAACAATGGGCAGACTGATAGCAAAGGTTTAATAAAGTAAAACAACCCGGGAGTGTGTTTTTTCCCGAATAACAAGCCATGACAGTTCCGTCTTCAGTCCTAACAATATCACATCAAAGTAAGTTGGAAGCTGTTCGATCCTGTGGTTGATGGAACCGACTCAGGGTATCGTTATTTAAAATTTTATGACCATGTTTAGCTTTCTAAGCTGCCCCTCTCAAAGTCGGAAACGGTGTAGAATGGAATTAGCAACTTCGTGAAACCTGTGTCAATGACAACTATATTTATCCGATGGATTGCTGGTTAGTCTCGAGATATTAGAATTAACGTTACTGTACATACTGTTGGTAGTATTGCGGGATATTGTGAGTTTATATTGTTCCAAACATATGGTTGGTTGCCGTGAAAACTCTGAGAATACCTAGAGCACATTCCAATCGATCTAGATAGATATTGCCAATAGGTGAGAATATGATGTGATTTGATAGGCTAGAGTGTTTTTGATAACGTTAGTGGTAAGGTTTGAGGTTTATTCTCTCCCTTGTTTATCTTAACGTGTCATTCGCTCACGAAACGTGTCCGTCTCAGCATTGTTTTCTGTGTAATTACTTGTCGTTGGCTACAAGTAGGTACTGTGCATGTAGGTACATAGTTAGGACCAACAGAATAAGAGCGTCACATGGTCCAACCACAAATCACATTTGCTAACGATGATTAGCACCCGAAGAATATCAAACGGATTCCTTAAGTGCTCACGATTTGTGTTTTTAAACCGGCAAACGGCATCTCAAGCCATTACCTTCCAGTGAGAGTGAACCTTGAATTCTACCAGGCCCCACATAGAGAAAAAAAGGACGATACATAGATGGACCCAGCGTTATACTAATATGTCATGGAGGACAGAGCGCAAATATACTAACAAATGATATTGCCTTAGTGTCACTAAAACTTTCATCTATATGTTCTACCTCAACTGTATAAACTTTGCCACGGGCCGAACTAGCTCTCTAATAAGCGGTTACACTGGAAACCCCGTTAGAAATCTACCAGATAGTAGGCCATAGTGATGTTTCAGATACGACATCATGAATAATACGATAGTGATAGTCAATTAATATAAAGCACATATCCGAGGAATGGATCGTGGTCAACTCGGTTACATAAATTGGCCCAATATAGCCATCTCAAATCCTATTATCTGATATTATTAGAAGGCCTAGTTCATGTCTCAAGTTCGTCTACAGGATGGATCTATAGCTATAGTATTCATACTACTTTATCACAAATTCTTGTACATTGCTTTAATTTCCCTTATATTTAGTCAATTAAGGCAAATTATAATTGCTTGCAGCTGTTCACTAGTACTACTATGCAGGGCCAGGCGTTGGCCCCGGATTCACTAATTCCCGCATTGCAAGTAGTATTTCGAGGGGTCAATATAGTATGTTTGAGTGATCCTTATTACGTCACTTGATCTAGCGAAACGACGCAGTGCATCAATTAGATTTTTAGACCTCAGAAAAGCGGGCAAAGCTTTGCGCTGTGTGATCATAGCCTCTCACTCGGTACAATCACTATCGATACGCTGCAATGCCTTGGGGCTTTTCACAGCTAGAAATTACTGTAGGATATCCCAAATATATAGGGAGCCACTCGTGTTCCCTGGCCTGCGGCTGCAGCGGCTGCGGTATTATAACCTATAAGTATCTATTTAGCCAATTGAAAGCCCCCCAAATGTAGGAATAGCTAGGTGTCGCAAATTCGAGCACTACACTCCCCAGAATTCATACCTAGATGTTCCCAACATATCATAGACTCTGGTTAAAGTGGCGATATAGGGTCAAAATACATTCGACGCGCCTAATCGACATTTGTGTAACCGGCCGCGGATATCATCCTTCGTTCAGGAATTACTTCCGCCAGTGATATATATGTCCTTGTCTACAAAGTACACCTTTTTCTCGAATAGACTAATGTGAATAAAATCTTTGAATGGGGGTGCCGTAAATAAAGTTTCGTCGTTTCAACAGATTCTTAAATCCCAAGGTTTCTACTCTACCGGTTCTGAGATCGAAACCGTCTAAAACTTGTAGATTTCTGTCCTGTATGCTCCATTTATTTTATTTCATCCCTTGCAGTATCACAGATCAACATACTAAAATGGTTAGCCTTCGGGAAAATTTCACTGGTACGGGTAGATTTGACACTGGAAATATTTTACCAAACCATACTATACGTATATGTGGCATGACGAAAGTCTCAGAGAATACCGCCTATATCGTAAAAATCACCACATGGAATGAATGTGCATCTACTTAAGTGTTTGTTTGCGAAGCCGCATCCTATCCCAATGGCCCGCAGATTTACTCAGACAGATAACAATGATCTCGGTTTGACGCGACCCTACGGTCCCGATATTATCCCTAGAACCTTAGGTAAGGTTGTGGGTCTGTATGGACTATCGATAGTACAGCGGCCAGCCAAAATTTTAATAGCCAAAAACCTAGATGATCTTAGGTTCATACCACTCCAATATTATAGCTCATCGAATAGAAAAGCATTATTCGAATCGCGTAATTAGAAAATTTGGCTAGCCCGAGTTAGCGGACTACCACTGACATGTATAGATTGCACACTACTACAACCAACATCCGGGTTGCCGGAACATTGGAGGAACACCCTCGACGCACAAAATAGTAGATGCCTAATTAGCTTTTCGGGATAGGTCCTTCGCCAGAGTCAGAGGCACAAAAGTGACCTTCTACATACCTGTCTTGGTGTGAACGTCTCTTGGACCACAATTAATGAATTAAACAAAAGAATCTCGATCTCTTGGACCAGCTTACATTTCCTTGGCATCCGGTTCTAGGAGTAGATATCTACCGAGTGATGAACTGTGAATGAGACAATCGTTGACATTAATCCTATATTCACGGTATTCGGTAAGGGATTAGATCACTATGAAGATTGTTACTTGTAGTATCTGATGTTTTTCAGCACCTCAATTCAGATGTCTTATGTCAGAAAGGTTGCGTACTCACAAGCGCCAAATACCAGGATGCTTAACTGTGATTATTATATATAACTATTCTCACTCGTGTCACGGCTCAAGCTGACACATCTATGGCTAATTTTTTTTTCAGGCAGCGCTTGGTTGTTTATTGAGCCCGATAAACGACCTTTGAGTAAATGACGCCCCCAAATAAATGACCTTTACTAAATGACCCAACTACATGTACCTACTAAATGACCTGACTTACGTATGTATGCCCTTGGCACTAAACCTTATTTACGTGCACCCAGTACTATAAAAGTCACCACCACAAGCGCTCTTCCCTAACATCATCGTCATCACCATCATCATCACCGGTACATGCCAAGGTAGGTCAGATCCATCGTGCTAATTGACATAGCTATCACTAATAGCGGTAGCAGAGGCAGAAGCAGAAGTAGCAGCAGCAGCTACAGCTGCGGTGGAGCAGTAGCAGCAACGGTGGTAGCAGGCACAGCGGTGGAGCATTAGCAGTAGCAGTAATACGGTAAAGGTAACAAGGACAGAGATATACTGTAGCTATAGTAAATAATATAATTCCGAAGCAAAACAATAATAATAATAAAAGGATAAGGCCATTTATTTACCTCTAAATGACTGCGTTGTTTATTAAGTGTAGTCACATAAACGACAATTTTAAACGACTGCTTGTTTAATTGGTCATTTAGTACTAACTGACGATATAGGTTATACGCTAAACGACAAAGTCACTCATAGTTTGCTACTAGAGGTATCGCAATGCGTGCAGCTTATATGGGTTGCGATGATTATGTCTTCTGATATCCCTTCATAGTTTATCACTCGTTTGAGTGGTTGTGCACTGCAAAAAACACTGATGACAAGAAAATGCGGTAATTCACCTCACGTCGGTTTTACCGATCCATCACTACACATTTTTAAGCATTCATCTTTATAAATACCCTTTCCCTTAGGTAATCAGACCTATGCGGGCTGCCGTTCTTTGAGTCAATGATTGAAGGGACTCTAAACGTATTGCTCCTAGCTCAGCAACCCCAGAAGCCCCAACAACCTGTTTTTTTTTTATTGAAAATATTTTCGCAGCTGCTATCAATCATGTCTTAAGTGTTGGTCATATAAGGAAGTCCTTAAAACATCCCTAAACTCTTTGCTCTCACGCTCCCTTTACCGATCCACGGGTAATGTACAGCACAGCTGGTTATTTGTATTCCTCAGATCCTATTAGATTCTTTATATCATTCTCCGTGATTGATATTATACTTTAAACGCACGCGGAACAACGGTTCGTAACGATATGCCTGACAACATCATGGTTCAGGGCGTTAATTAAACATCGGCAATAGGTTGGGTTTAAGGACGGTGCGGGAAAGCTCTCAAGTACCCCGGCCAGTTAGACCATATTTTCCTTCCTTCTACCCCACTCACTGATGCAAGTAAGCACATAAACATAAAACATAACGTCAATAAGGAAACGGCTGAACTCTTGAAATCGCCTGTTTTCAAGCAGAAGTAGTGAGGTGCAGAGGAACAGCAAAGTTTTGAAGATCAAGGCACCAAACCACTTTTGGTATAAACAGGCCCGGACGGCCTGAATAATTTGTGTTTTGGGCGCAGGGCTGTGGATCGATTAACTGGTTTACCTGGTTCACGGAACGCATAAAAACGACGATTTTCTCTGCAGAAGGCCAGTGTGGTTCTTACCGGATGAGTTTATTGGGAAGGGGTTTGTGCATGTAGGTGAAGTCAAAGGCTGAGAGGGGGGTAAAGTGCTGAAGAGGCGTTTTAGAATAGGACAGATTCATCCCAACCGCCGATCAATAGATATCTGAGGCGCTCTTCTTGTGACAGTTGGCGCTGGATATCAGTTTCATGATACCAGGTTTGCCCACCAAAATCTCGTGCCACCCTGTTTCGAGTTTTGGTCACTACTTTATGCGCGACACAGCCGATTCGAAGCTTGAACTGCTAAGCATCCAACGCTAAATGCTAAATAATATCTGGGGACATTACAACCACCACTGCATGTATCACCATTTATGTTTGCTCTAGATCTATCAAACAGAACAAAAGTATGTATGTTCTTGTATATAGCATAAAATACAACTTAACGCCATGTTCCACCCAGTAAGCGCGGTGCAGTCAATTACATGTAAAAGTTACCTAACTTGCAAATCTGCTTGCCTTCCTAGCCGGCACGGTACACTGAGTTATGAAATGAGTTTGAAGAGGACAACGATAGCTACTAAGTAATGTACCTACATAGCTGCCGAAGTAACCGTGAGGACGCGTGGGAAATGCATGGTATTATGTGGGTTTTAGCATCATTTCCTTCTACCCGAAGAGTGTATTGGGATAGCTAGTCGAGGAGACGAGCAATATCAAGGTATCACGGCTTCGAAGACCCGAATAATAATTTCGTTTTCCGGGCGTCGTGCGTAAGTATCTAACTACACCAGTCAACCAACTACTGGCCAGGAAGCCAGCAAGCCATCAATCATATCATTGGCACAGACTACATGTACTGAACTCGCCCAACAACACACTCCTATTCCCCCTCTCCTCCCCAGACTCTCCTCTTCCTTTCCCATCGTCGCCTCTTTGCTTTGTCCTTGACTCCAGCTTCAGTATCTTTGCGTTACAATCAGAAACAGACTGCCTCCCTAACTAACAGGGCTCTCTCTCTCGAGCTTGCTGCTGCTATTACCGCCGCTTCCTCGAGGCTCCTTGTCGTAGTCTCCCACCCCACCTTCCTCGATCTCACCCGTATTGTCCCAGGAGGCTGTTGCACCGTAGACAGCCCTGTAAGCGCCTGTTATTGCGTGGTAACTGACCATTGTACTCCATCTCGCATTCAAATTGGACCCTGTTCCCGCCGGCTGAGTTGTTGGGCCCTTCTCTCTGCGTTCCCCGGACCAATTCCGTTGCCGTTCTCTCTCTGATCTGGGACATCCAGCGATATACTGGCCCCCAACGTACTCGTCTTTTGACAGCTATTTTTTGTTTTCGCCTCACCTTCATTTCCCTCAGCTTGCCATTAATTCTTATTCATTAATCCAATCTCTCCCAACACAAGTTTCTTTTCTTAGACCATTTACTCGAGTGCTTTGGACTTGACTCTGCCTTTCGTTTCTTCTGGATTTTGCTTTAATCTACGCCACCCTAATACAGTATTCTTGGTACTTTTACCGTACTAATACTACTACTCATCAATAACTCAGCATACCTACCCCACATACGAAAAATAGAATTCCACATCGAATACTCTCGGAATAAAAACATACGGACCCTGGTGGCACTTTATTAATTAAATCATCTGATTCTGATACCATTTTGCGAACATTCTAATCAAAATCTACCCTTGACACCGGCTGGCTGGCCAGCAGCGTTCGTTCGACTTATTTTGTTAAATTTCCCCCCCAACCACCCCTCTTGGCCCCTGGCGTCGACCGTTGCAACCCCCCTTTACACGTCCATCTTTGACGTCCATCGATAATTTTCCCACTATCCACGTCGAATCTTACGGAGCAACCTATCAACCACCGGGAAAACAAAAGCTGTAAGGAAAACTTGATATCTTTGTAGTTTAGAAGTCATGTCTCTCAAACAGGTAAGTCGGGCCCGGACTACTGGACTGCGGTGGTAGTGGTGGAATATGGAGCCGCAGAGGCTCAAAGGGGCTTCCTGCTAAAAGATACTTTGGGGGATTTGTAGGAAATCGAAAGCTGGGTGGAAGCATTAAACTATTATGATGCACAAGAATATGAGGATGCTTTGAGGATATTCGAGCAGAATGCCGACACTTCAAAGATATATTTCAACATTGGAATGATCCATGCAACACTCGGCGAGCACGAAAAAGCTGTAAGTTGTTGATCCTCTTATATATATATATATATGCCTCCTTAATACTGGTGGTCGTATAATTTTGTGCTTTTCTAACAAAGAGTGATACATCGTGCTGCAGGTCGAGGCTTATCAAAGAGCAACGAAGCTCGACCAGTTCCTCGCCGTTGCCTACTTCCAGCAAGGGGTCTCAAATTTCCTGCTAGGGGAGTTCACGGAAGCTATGGCCAATTTCAACGAGGCACTTCTATATCTGCGGGGGAATACCTTAATCGACTACGAACAGCTAGGGCTCAAGTTTAAGCTATTTTCCTGCGAGGTTTTGTTCAACAGGGGTTTGTGCTACATATATGATCAGCAGATTGAGCTTGGGATGAAGGATCTGGAGTATGCGGCCAAAGAGAAGCAGGTGGAGGATCACAGTGTCATTGATGATGCTATCAGGGAGCAGGCGGAGGTACTATCATATACCCCCTGTTGCTGTGGTTGGGGGCTTGGATATTGATTACCTCTTTAGAGGTACACTGTGTTTTCTGTAGGAGTCGGCGTTCTCTACCGCCCCAACGAAGCCAAGGTCAGGAACGTCAAAGCAAAGGATTACCTGGGCAAGGCTCGGTTGGTTGCAGCCTCGGATGCTCAGAATGCCTTCACCGGGTTCGCCGGTACGGAGGTCAAGAAGGTGAGGCCCGGGAGTGTGCCTTACTACACAAATTGGAAGCTAACCGGAGGTACAGCAAATGAATTCCGAGAACTTAGCGGCCGATGACCGCGCGCCAACCGAGATTTCCTTTGCTGCAACAAATCTTGTAAATCCCGACCTAGTTACATCTCGCCGCAAGTCAGATACCGCACCCTCAAAGGAGGGATCCGCCGCCAGCATACGGGGCGCAGATCGTCAAGTATTTCCCCCAACACCTCCACCAGAAAACGAGTTCTCATCATCGAAGCCAATACGAAGTAATACCGTCGCCGGAGTTCCATCGAGTGGTAGCAGCAGTAGATCACTTTCAGTCCGGGGAGCACCTCCTCGAGCGAGAAGCCGTGACGGAGGTCGAGACGGCCGAGGTGGGATGGATGACGATGAAAGATATTTGCAGCAGCAGCGAAGACCTCCCCCGGGACACCTCCGCGGTCAGTCAGTGGAACCTCGCCGTGCGTACTCCACTCGTGCTCCGGCTCCAGCGCAGCCAGCGACCGCCCAGCGATCGCGAACCGTCCGCGAGCGCGGCGATCGGCACCAGGACGAAGAGGGCCAAACACAGTACTCGGAGGATATCTATACCGCGTATAGTCATGAGCGTGATACATCTAGGCGCGGCGGCGGCGGTGGTGGCTCCATTAGGCGCGGCCTCACCCGCCGGGGAACAAATAGTAGACAGGAACGCTTTGTGGATGAAGACGAATATGCTAGTGACGCTTATGAGGGATCTTCGTTCGATGAGGATGATTTTGAGATGCTTGATAATCGTAGTATTCGTAGCGGAGCTTCCCGTCGTGCCCCGGAGATAAAAAAGGTATTTTTCCACCTAAGTCCGAGAAACTGGATTTTAGAGTTCTTTGAGAAACAAATATTGACCATTTTCATCAATTAGATCAAAGTCAAGGCACACGGTGAAGATACGCGGATGATCATGATAAATGTCAATATCGATTTCGATGAATTCGTCACCCGTCTCCAAGACAAATTTGGATACCGTCGCAAGACCAGATGCAAAATCAGGGACGAGGACGGTGACGGTTTTATCAGCGTCTCTGATCAGGAGGATCTTGACATGGCGATCTCATCGGCCAAAAAGAATGCAAGGCGCGAGCGCTCCGAGTTTGGAAAACTTGAGGTTTGTTCCAATTCTTTTTTAAAACGGTTTATTTTCGAACTACGTCATATGCGGATCCATTGCTGACTTTCTCCCGCGATCATAGATTTGGGTCCACGAAGTGTAAATGATCCGAGACCTGGATCACCGGAAACTTCGGCAGCCCTGTTTTGCGTCAACCTTCCTTGTTCCCCTTATCACTAATCCTTTCCCTGGGCGAAACCCAACCAAACAAACCTCAGCCCTATGGATTGTTGTTATTTTCATTTGGTCCGACTTTTATTCGATCGATATACTGGTTATGCTTTTCTTTCTCCTTACTGGACCACGACATCTTTCTGCAAAACCCGGACTGGAAACAGCTCTTCCTCATCGATATGCATCATACCCCTTGTGAATGGTTTTATTTGCGAACCCATTCGCCCTCTTGTTTTTTTATTCATTTCTTATCTTATTCGAGTCGTTTGGTTTTTTGCATTGGTTTGGTAGTTGGTCTTTGGTTATATACTTTGGTAGTTGGTGTTTGTTTTGTAATGTTACCTACGAGCTATGTGAGCGAGCTCGAGAGTGAGGGGCCCGGGGAAAGGAAGCTGGCGAGAGAGTTGTAGTGCAGCGCAGTGGATGATATTTTGTTTCTCTTTATTTTTATTTTTTATATTTTTTTTATTGTCAAGCAGCATACTTTGATGTTACCATGATAAAAAAACGCTCCTTTCAAGTATTTATAGAGTATGATTTTAGTGGCTGGCCAGCTTAAAGCTTGGTATGGACATGATATACCGTCGAAAAAGGCACAGATATTCCGATAACGCTCTAGGTTAAGTCCCGGTGACCATGTGATGTTCTGTGATGGAATCTTGTTGATGGAAAGATGGAGAGATAGAACGATAGAACGATAGAGCGATGGAGAGATGGCGAGTGATAGATGGATGCTTGTCACTGTCACTTGTACTCATACTGATAATGGAAATCCTTATATCCAGCATGTCATGCCGCAATTAACAATGATCTCCAACCAACAAGCTTCCGAGCCCCACCTAGGTATACGGAGCAGCAATATGGAGCTCTACAAAATACGAGCTCAGCATTATCATCATCATCACTGCTACTGGGTATGTTGTCATCGAGAAGCTTCTTCTTCCTCTTCAATTGATCTCCTGATGGCTGTTTATCCCCGAGCCAATCACGAAGCAACGGCGGAACCGGAGCTCCGTGCTGGCTGCGAACAAGTTCCGAGCCTGACAAATGTTCTCACTCTCTCTTCCTTCCCCTTCCGAGTCATCAAGTCACACCAAACAAACGAACAAAAACACCAATCCCTCCGTCGGTAAGTCTTACTTCCGTCTCTTGTTCGTTCATTTGACCCAGGTAGCGAGAGGGTGAGTAATACCTTCTTCGTACCCCATGCTCGCATTCCGCAGTGCGTGCGTTTCCTTGCACCCCTCCCCGTTACGTTTACCTCAGACCGTAGAGGTGAGGGGGAGGGGGGAGCTGTCAAACACAAGCTCAGCTACGGCTACGGCCCTCGCCAATCTTAATCCACGGAACGGACCCGATCCCTCACAGCTGCTACAGAGCTAGGACTCATACTTTCGTACTGTGCTGTGCTGTATGTGTCAGCACCATAGAGGATACTTACTTGATACTACCTGCCTATCCTAATTAAACGAAACACCCACACGTATGTACGTACACCGGGGGTGCTTGCTGGTCACATGGCCGAGGAATGGAATGTGCACAAAAAACGGTCTATCGGTTCATCATCGTCTCTCGCTAATTATAACGAGAAGCTTATGGATTGCCGGTTGTGGTAATGTTAAACGTAAACTTTGTTTTTGTAGGGCAGACTCGAACTCAATCAGGGGATGAGGGGGCCTCAGGGTGGTCCGTCCACCGGGCTCCAATTAATTACTAGATCCTACTCTATGTACCATCTAGACATGGAGATACAGCCTCTATCTCGTAATTAGTGGCTTATAAACCCACGAGTGTAGATACTGTACTGCCCCCAATAGCTCCCAGGCCAGGCCAAACATGTGTACATGTAGTCATGCCAAACAGCCCCAAGAAAACAAACTACATGCAAGAAGCCCCTACCACCACTACCACGATTGTCATCATCACTGGTCTCTCGCTTCGTTCCGATGTGGAACAGCGGGGTAGTTACTCTAGTTTGGGGAGCGAGATGTAACGTTGCTGATGCTGATGACGATGATGGGTAGTGGTGATGGTGATTACTACGAGGGTGGGCACCCAGGGGTGGAGGCGGCGGAGATAAGCAGCGGAAAGAAGAAGCTTCTTCCACAACGCCCTTCTAGAAGTATGGGAAATGTGTAAAAAGGGTAACATAAGCGGGCTGTTACTGCCGAGCTATGGGAGGAAGGGAGGGGAGCTATGACAGTTAATGATCCTCCTCCGCCTCTTCTCTCCGCATTATCAATCAATCAATCAATCGTCGGATGGGATAAGGGATTATGGGAATATTGGATATGTAAGCCCTGTCGGATGGGTAAATCCTGACACGACAGGTAACTACAGTCGGGTCACAGAGTGTGAGGTGGGTACCGTAGGGGGGGAAAAGACGCAGATTCACAGATTCACGGATTCACAGCTAGTAGAGGGCATGGTAGCAGAGCACCTACCACGCCCGGTAACATAGGGCCGAATTCAGTAGCAGCATCAGCACGCAAAACGTACAGGCATCCCGTCGCTCGCTTTCTTCCCCGCCGCCGCCTCACCTCGCCGCGTAGATAAAACTGATTTGTGGTTGAGGGTGTTTCCCCACCACCACCACCACCACTTGGGGTTACCCGTTACAGAAGGCGTAGACGTCGTGCAGGGCTGCTCACCGATTCTGGGGATGGGAAGAAGCGGGCGTATCGAAATCGTCGGACCGTGTATCATATGCTATCTTGATGCCGTGCAGCAGAAGAGATTTATGCTTCTTTGCGCTGGTCTGGCTGATCTGGCTATTCTGGTGTGTTAGAGGTTGAGACCGCAGCCTCCTCCGGAACGGTTGGTACGAATTGAGTAGGTTCAGTAGTGTACAGCACAGCAGAGTAGCAGACATACTTCGGTTACTGCTACAAAGGAAGGAAGGTGAGTTAGAAGTTGTAGGGGAGCAGTTATGCGCTAGGCAGTTAGCACTGCTATTATTACTCTCGCTACCTTGTAGACTACGCTATCTCTCCTCCACGGGAGTTTCAGAGTAAGTGATAGGTTATGTGGCTGTGAGTTGAGCTCGTTCGTTCCTTCTGCTGCTGCTGTGCTTTGCTGTGCTTTGCTGTGCTGTGATAGGTAGCTGTGATAGCTGTGCTCAAGTCTACATATGGCGCGCACATCACAACGCTACCAAATCGAGATTCCCAAGCGAGAAGAGAGAAACCTCTTTTCTTAACTCCCCACCGCGAGAGCACCAATTCCCCAAAGAGAGCACTCGTAGCCGGTGCAGCAAGAATTTTTGCTTTTCTTTTCCGTGCAAGCAAAAAAAAAAAAGATGGATGGGACTTGTGATGGAGATCGCCATCAAGCTCGATGGGTTTTCTTACATCCATCAATGGGGTTGCTTCACTTTAGGCTTCTCGCTTATGGCGGTGAGGCTCCTTCCGCTGCTGCTTGCTGCTGTTGCTGCATGTGTGTGTTGCTTTGCTTGACTGTCTTGTCTGCCTCGATTATGTGTATGAGTGCAGTAATTGTTTGTTTGTGGAAGTCTGAAGTCTGTCTGATCTGTCTGTCAACGATCCGGATCTGCGGGTCTCTTGTTCGCCTTCGATTCTCTCACTTTGTCGCCGCCTTCCGTTTGTTACTGTTGATTGATCGAAACCTTTGTTTACAGACAGGTAGATAGACAGACACAGACCGTCTACAGAAACACTGTGATAGAGAGACCTCACTGGACCAAAGGGTAGGTAGCTTGTAGCTAGTAGAAGTCCAGGCACAGGCCAATAACAGCCGCCTGTGACTTGGTACTGTTGTTACACTTCCACTTACCGAGGGCGAGGATCAGCAGATCTACACTCAAAGCAAAACAACCCAAAAAAAAAAACCTTAACCACAACCAACCAGGTACCTCCTTCTCCCTCGAAGCGAAAGAAAAGAAACCGGTCGGTGCTCGGCACAACAATCGGAGCCCGTGTATGGGAGGTGGAAAGTGGGAAAGGAAGGGCCGGCCGGTAGGTGACTCGTGCGAGAGACGAGGGTCGAGAAATCAAGTCTAACTACTGTGAGCAAGGTGTACTCTATGAACAAACTCGGGCGTCACCAGCCATAAGAGCTCTCTGATATGATACTACACGCGTACTATCCTCTACATACGCCAAGTTTCGCGTTAGATGGGCCAATGGTCCGCCCCGGCTTATCCGGTTTATCCGAAAACAGGCAGCAAAGGCGACGGACAGCGACGGCGAGAGGGAAAACGGTTGTCGTCGTCGTCGCTGTCGTCGTTGTTCCGTCGCTGTTCGTCAATTTGAAATCTCTATCATTGGCATTCTTTGGGGGGGGGTGACAAATCCTGCTTAGGCTTACACCTCTACCAACTCTACTCTACCATGCTATTAAGGCTACTGCTATGTAGGCGTCATTACTTTAAGTATTTGGCATCGAATCAGATCAATGGCAACTCTACTCCAGATTTCTAATTGATCGCCGAAACGGAGTTACCAGAATTCGAAGTAGCGAGGTGTGGCTTAATAATTGGGGGGTGGAACGCATCAATGATAGTTGAGCATAAATAAAGAAAGGCGCAATCACGACCATGATCAATGATCGTCTGAATCTCTAATCGCTAATTGCACCCAAAACGGCCGTCCAGGTAGAAATCAAATAATTGGGGGTAGGGTAAAAAGAAGAAAAAAAGAAATGAGTTAAAAAAAAATAAGGCATCGTACCTGCTCTACTACTTTATCGTAGCCCTGTGGTATCGCCGTGCATAATAAAACTAAAGCGGGGTTTGGTCCTGAGAACGAACCTTTGGGACGGAACCACCGGTCGTTTGTGTTCTGCTAGACATCACTACAGGGGAAATGATTTCCTTGTAAAATTATTTTTACCACAACCGTCGTGCGATTATTTCCCCGGAATGCCGTCAGCCTCACGAAGATGTGATGGGGTGTGGGTGTGAATTGGCACAGCAAGCACTGGCAACAGCAGCAGCTTGGTCGGATAATAATGTCTGTTTCGCAGAGAACGAGCAGACGGACAAGCAGGCAAGCAAGGTCCGAAATGAGGGTGGGTTTGCATTCCGACGTGGTCTTCTCTTTCCTCTGCCTCTACCTCTGCCTCTGTATGCCTCTCTATCACAGGCAGGCAGGATATTTCATTTCTATCTCTACATCGCGGCACATGGGGCAACTTTCAACTTCCGTGGGAACAACAGGTCGGTTCGTACATGTATAGACAAATAGAGTATCTAGACGAGAGTTAACCTCGCTCGGGTTCGGTCCCTGTCGGTGCCAGCGGACAAACTGAAAGCCCTATCCCTCGTCGCTCTACACACCCATGTCGGATGCGACGGACTAGAGTAGACGAGAGGATCTGCCAGTCTTCCAAGGAGAGAAACAGGACCCGCTGAGAGGGGTCGGGCTCCGGTTTGTCAGTGTGTTTTGTTGTGTGGGGACCCTGTCAAATCACAATAGCAGGTCCAGCATCTGGGTCTCAGCTGGTCCGTGGGGAATTTCTTGTGAGTTGGGAAGAGGACCAGCATCCGTGCACTTTTCCTTACCTATTCCCAGTTGATCACAGAGATTCACTCAGATCACACACCACACACACACACATACACATACACATACACATACACATACACATACACACACACACATAGATATTTCAAACTCCCACTCGGAACTCCTGAGCCCTCGGATACTCGTGGGGGACCTTTTTTGGGGGGGGGGGGGGCGTGGGTGGTTGTGGGTCGCGGGGCAGGTCCACAAGGTGAGCGAGCGAGCAAGGTGAGGGAACAAGCGATCCTCGTAGTGATGGAAATAAGGGAGCTCGGTACTTCCGTACTCCCGTAATCCGAAAATGGACATTACAGTCATCCCGACTGCGTGGGTGTGCGCCTTGTGATGATGCACTCGTAGTTAAACAATTATTACCTGCGAACGAGTCCATGGATCCCGCGCCCGCTCATCAAAGCGTGAAGCGTGAGGCGTGTGTGAGCAGGGTGTGTGGGATTTGCGTTTCTGTGAGTGAGAGTAGGTCAGTCAGTTATGTTGTGTGGGATTATTATGGATAGCAGCTAGACTGGGGTGGGACTTGCCCAGTCCCCCCGTTCCATATTAGAGACTTTGCGTTGAGAGAGCCAGCTCCATTTTAGTGCATCTTGGCGTTGTCATGCCGAGACCTCGTAGAGCCAGCTGGGTTTATGGAGCCCGCACAAAAACCTAACAGCTCAATTTGATACCCCATCAACGAATCCTTCTATCTCCACCAATATTTGCCCGATTGAGACGATTTTGGATTCCCTGTATAGCCAGGGAGCTGTTCTTTCAATGGCGGACCTCGAAGACATGTATATGGAGTTTGCTGTAGGCGTCGCTGAGCTGGAAGTGCTCGCACAAGCGGCAAGAGTTGACAACACCCGGTGGCGAGGACAAGGTCGCGCAGGAGGTCCAATAGACCTTGATGCAATAGAGGGTGATGCCTGGAAGACGTATTTTAGGTACGAAGAGTGTCAAATCATTTAGTAATGGAATACAGTACTTATATTTTTGTTAGATTTAGTCGTGACGAGGTTTATCGCCTTGCAATCTGTATGCGATTACCAGATCGCATTGAATGCGAAAATCAAATCTTTGAAACCAACATCACTGCATTATGTATGCTACTAGCTAGACTCTCTTGGCCTAATCGGTTGTCCGATTTACACATTAAATTTGGCTGGAAACCTGAACGAGTTTCACGTACTGTCAACACGCTCCTCGTATGGATACACGATCGATGGAAACACCTTTTAGTCTTTGACGCAGAACGATTGACACCTGAAAGACTGGTATTGTTTACAAATTCAATAAGACAGAAGGGTGCACCCCTTGAGACATGCTTTGGTTTCATTGATGGCACGTTGCGAGAAATTGCTCGCCCTATTTATGCACAAGAAGCGGTATACAACGGTTGGAAACGAAAACACTGTTTGAAATATCAAGCAGTTGTGACACCAGATGGTATTATCATACATCTGTTTGGCCCTGTAGAAGGGACTAAACATGATGCTTTGGTTTATAGGGAGAGTGGTTTATCAGAAATTTTAGAGAATTATGCACACGGCCCTGATGGAACAAATCTACAATTATATGGGGATCCAGCGTATGGTATAAATGAGCATTTGCTTTCACCTTATGGGGGTGCGGCCATTGATGAAGCTGAACGAAATTGGAATAAAGCAATGTCGAGAGTCAGAATAGTTGTAGAATGGTGTTTTAAAGAAGTTTTGCAGATGTTTACGTTCTTGGATTTTAAACGGTCACAAAAGATTTTGCTTTCACCTGTTGGTCTTCAATATCCTGTCGCTGTTTTGTTGCACAACGCGCATGTATGTCTTCATAGACCGCAGATTTCCCAGTTCTTCGAAGTTGAAGTTGGAGATGACTTGGAAGCACCAGAACTTCTAGCACCACCTACACTTGAGGAATATTTTCATTATATAGAGGAGGAAGAATAACGTTAATGATTTTGTGTACCCAATCTGCTACTAGTACTAGATTCTTTGCCCGCAGAATTCTGAATGAAAGCATTCATCGTGCTAATAAAAGCGTTGAGATTTGCATTCAATTCTCTTTGCTCCTCTGCCTGCTGTTTCTCTCTTGCTTCCCTCTCTTTATCTCTTCTCTCTCTTTCCAAAATGGCTTCCCGAAACGCATCGGCCTTCTCCTGTAGACCGTTCAAAACCTCCTCTACTTCGGTAGCAAATTGATTTTTGGGAGCGCGCACTTTTTTCCTTGAACTCTCCTCGCCATTGGAAACCGAATCATCAACTTCCATCAAGTCCCTTTTCCGAATTTGCGAATGCTTAGAAGCTTCTCTAAGTTGACTCGCTTTTGCCTTTCTATCTGCCAATTTGTCTTTAGCCTTCTGTCTGATTTCCAAATGACTGGATACAGAATCAAACAAAAGACAGATATCCGTCATGTTGCGAACATGGCCGTTGACCTCCTCTACCTCCCCAGTCTTCTGCTTGGACCGGGTTTCTTCCTTCTACCCATATAGTTATATTAGCAAATAACTATAGTGAGATCACGAACAGTAGCTTCATTATTATCATACCCGATGCAATTCCACCAAAAGATCCATTCTATTCCGGCAGGATGCACCAGAGCGAGTCATTCCAACACTTTTCTCAAGGTGTTCTGCTACCTCACGCCAACGCTCATCCTTCTTTCCAGTTTTGTTGAAAATTGGATCATCCGCAAGCACCTGTTTAGCCAGAGCTCTATCTTCCCATGCGAGCCATGCTTTTCCCCTCTTGTTCTTATCCGGCTCTGGAGTAATACTACTAGCAACAGGTTCAGAGCCCGCAACCTCAGCTTGAGAACCCAAACCAGTGTTGAGAACCAAACCCAAGTAGCTCATGGTCTCGGCGACGTTTCGTTTCGTTTCGCACCGACGGCGTTTCGTATTCCTGCTTCAATACATAATCAGCAACCTGTAGTAGAGATAGAACTGATGGCTTACTACAGTCAAAACAATCCCGTTCCGCTGTTTCGTTTCGTTTCGTTTCCGCTATCACACCTATTGAACAGTTAGTACCTTACAGCATCGCTAAACAAAAGATAAAGATTACCTGTATAGTAAATTGATGGATTGTAGAGGGGTGGATCGCTGAGTGATGGATTCAAGTTGTGAAGGTGACAGGGTGGGAGTTCGTGAAGGTGAACAGGGTGAGAGTTCGTGAAGGTGAACAGGGTGAGAGTTCGTGAAGGTGAACAGGTGAGGGTTCGTGAAGCAGCTCGAGTGACATCACACATACATCAACCGCAACCGCAAAGTAAAACGGACAGCCAGCTCCAAACCCTGGTTTCTTGGCGACAACGGGCGCTGGCTGCAGCCAGCGCAAAGTCTCTATTAAAGACCGGCGTCTGCTCCCACTCAGTGTTCCTTCTCCCTCAACCCCCCCCCCCCTCAAGATCAATAAGCATAAGCATCATCAATATCCTACTTATCTATCGACCTATCTCTCCGCCATTTTACCTATCTATCTCCACATCGAAGACCTCCCACCACCCATTACCATTACCACCACCACCCCTTTCTCGATCTCATACAGACAGACACTTGCTCCTGGCACTTCCAACACAGCACAGTTGCAACATACATTACAGATATTGTACACGAGTCATAGCGTCCGCCTACCCAGCCAACCGGATCTCTGAACCCGCTAAAACCCAAAGCAAGGTATGTAAATAATTATGCGGCTCGCTGCCTACCTGCTTGCTTGCTGCTCCTTCCTCCCCCCCAAAAAAAACTCTCCTCCAATTCTGCACTTCACCCTCCACACACAAAAAAAATACCATTCGTGCACGGCCAACAACTGACTCACGCATCATAGTTAGACTCAGAACCTTACATAGCTAGTAGATAGCAGAGAAAAATAAATACCCTCGTACAACCACCTCCACACTTAAATATGTCGACACAATCCATCTACCCTACCACCTCATCGTTACAATATCAATCATCATCATCACATCCTTCACTACAACATAGACAGAATCCACAGAAGATGAGCATCACACAAACATTCTACTTGGCACACAAGGCCAGAGGCAAGCTCTCATCTGAGGCTTCCCGATCAGACCACAACCTCCGCCTTCTAGTCGGTTAGTAAACATACTCTCTCTCTCCAATTGTTTCTTACCCATTGCTAACTTTTACGCTACAGGACACGCAAACCTTTTGGACACATTGATGATCCACCTGTCAGAAGCCGAGCGCGACCAGGAGATCTGGTACAACAACATGGTTCGCGGAAACGAGGAGTCAAGGGAATCAGTACAGCAATGGCCCGAGACAATCCCCGAGGAGACAGAAGAGTATGGATCATTGGCCGCCGACTACGAGTCAGACTCAGAGTCGAGCGAAGAGGAGGAAGAGGAGGAGGATGAAGACGAGGAAATGATGGATCTCGACATGAGCTACGACCTTACTCTTACTCGCGAGCCATCATATCCATCAGCATACACCAAGTACTACCAGACACACGGCACCGTCATTGGCGTATCAGAGATTGGCGAGGATGATGAGGAATACGAGGACGATGAGGACAATTGCGATGAGGACGGCATGTTCTCGCTCACGCGAACAACATCGCACCGCCCGCCTTCGCTGTGCTCCGATCTTTCGGATGACGAGGATGAAGACTCGAATCCGCCTTCGCCTCCTCAGCCTACAATGTCACATCCGCCCATGTCGCACAAGGAACAAGAACAAGCCCGCGCCTACTTTGAACACAACGATACACCAGGTCTAAGCGAAGAACGGGGATCATTATTCGAACACGATTATTTCGTACCCGATCGATCAACACCGACAATGATAAGCACTTTCTAGCGCGTTGTCTTTGCGATGGTCACGATTCTTGTATATTGATTGGACTTGTATATTTTTTCACTAGTTTTTTTTTATTTTTGGTTAGGCGTGGGCATTTTCTATTTACTTATTCATGAGCGGGCGGGTTTTGGGCGTTGCTTTTTTTTTTTTTTTTGACATAGTAATCTTTTTATTGGGTAATCCAGGCGGTTGCCTCAGTTGTATATCTTCACAACTCACTTCTTTTTTTTTTTTTTGTAATATCTTCTGCATATCTGTGGGGTACACATTTTTTGGGACTTTCTCTTGTCATCATTTTCATTGCGTGGCTGGCATTTTTTATTTTATCTTTTATTTTTATGGGTTTTATTTTCTTATTACGAGGTCATATGGGTTGTCCTCAAGACAGAAGGGAAATGTCTCTGCAGAGCATGTTGTTAAAGATTGTATGGGCTACGTCATAGCAATAGCATTGGATATCCGGTTCTCCCTCCCCCCCTTTAGAGGGGATGGCGGAGTACAAGGGAAAATAACAATCTTACTACATAGCTCTATAACTTTAATATTTTCCGACCACCATTATTATTGCCATCCTTATTTGAAACGTCCTCTGCTACTATTGCCTCTACTATTGCTATTACTACTACTAGAGCAATATTATCTGATCTACTTTACTCTAGCTGGTAACTGGACCCTGCGTATAATGTGCGTGCGTGCGTTGTTGTTGTCCACGGGGGGTGAGGCCGGTCTGGTGATTGTGGGGTAGGCGGGATGATGACTGTGACTGATATGGACGTTGTAGTCACTTGGTGTAAACACAGAGCCAGAAAACACCGAGAAATACAGAGATGGAGATCAAAAAGAAACCAGTCATTTTTTGCCCATGAGATGAAGCATTAATGCGGACGGATGTTCCGTGCTAATACGGGGGCAGGGAATAAAAATAAGTACATCCCATCTACTAACGTAAA
The DNA here is from genome assembly GCA_024713935.1 of Morchella eximia. NCBI lineage: Eukaryota > Fungi > Ascomycota > Pezizomycetes > Pezizales > Morchellaceae > Morchella > Morchella eximia. Next base: position 1,393,156 of record JAMGZG010000003.1, read on the forward strand.
TAAACTCTGCTCCTCCGGCACGGCCACCGGAAGAAGCTTGTTGTCGTGTGACAAATATTTCGAGGCGTCCCAAATAGTGGAAATGATTTCGACGACTCTGTTCCGAACCTCGCTTGTTACTCTAAAAATGTACCTACAGAAAGCAACAACAACTAAACTAGGCACGAAACTCCCCCCGTTACACAGGAGGGATGTCTGTCTGGAAATACGGAGCCGCGTAACATTGAGTCAACGATTTTCCGCAGCAGCGCTTGTTTGCAAATTGGATAGTCTACATGACCCGTATGTACTTGCGTGCTTTACAGTATCTGTATCTGTTCTCAAGAGGAGGTGGAGGATGGAGGCCTAGAAGGCCGGAGGGGATTCGAAAGCATGTGGAGATTAGAGAAAGAGAGAGGGGTAAGTACCAAATTGCATCATTGTTCACATTCGGTGCAGCATGTTCAGAGTGTGCGAATAAAAATTTCCGCGCCCAACGCTCAACAATTGTGAATATTCTACTCTACCTACTCTATGGAGTAGCCCCGCACAAGCAGGCACGGGGGAGGAGCGGGGAGGGAGGGGAAACAATATCGTCACTGAATGACCTAGTGCATCGTCGGTCACTGTCGGATTGCTTTTGAAATGAGGTCTTCCTATGGGGCCTCAGGAAAAAAAAATATAAATGGTGAAAAGAAAATTTTCCCACGATAGCATAGCATAGCATGGCATGGCATGGGTAAGGAGACCTGTGGAGGCTTTTTTTTTTTTTATTATTATTTTCGGCAGGTTTGGTTGCGGTTGTGTAAGTCCTTCCTAAATCCGGTTGTTTGTTGTACAGCGAGAGGTAGAATTATTGTAGAAGCAGGGGTCTAAAAACAGGGTTTCTATGGCTGGGCAAGCCAATTGGACCCATCCCATACTTCTACAATAATCTTACCGCAAGCTGTAGTTTCGTTTACGTTCGTTCGCTTGGTTCCCTTGATCTCAGGTCCGGACTCTCTTTGGCTCAGGGCCCTTCCCTTACCTTGCCCTTTCTCCACATCATGTGTTACAAATCAAACAAGCGAAATATTTGTTCTTGTTTCTTCCTTTTGTTTTTTTTCCTGTCCTCAAAGGAAAAAGAAGGGGTAATAGCGAAATCATTTGCCGGAGTCTTGTTTGTATTCGTTTTTTCTCTACCACCCAAGCTTCTCCCCTCCTTCCTCCTACCCCTCCGTCTGTCAGTCATGTCACGTCAGTTCGCTACCGGAACTTTGTTTACAGTGGAAGTTAGTCTGGTTGGTCGCGGGGTTAGTCAGTGTTGCATGAGGCAATCAAGAGGTTCTACTCTAATGGCTCTAAAGTACAACCACCAACCAAGCTATCGTTCCCCTCATGTCCATCCTGCATGGAAGAGTTTGAAATCCAGCAGTAGCAGCAGGAGCAGCACCACCACATACTCCACGATATAGCGCAATAGAGTAGTTTCCAATGTCCCCGTAGATAGAGGGTGTGTGTTTCCTCATGTAGGACGGCATCGAAAAGGGCCCTTCCCCACCTTAAGCTTGCGTGTGAGCCTATCTACAGCGCTGGAGGCTCTGACATGTTCACGATCATTCGTGATATTTTCCCGTGGCATGCAGGGTGTGAAACATTATCGACATCGTTGCTTGGCAATGAGATAAGCTACTGGGGTATGGAGCAGCAGAGAACTCAGATTTAAAGTGACCTATGATCTGACTGGCTCATGGCTGTTCTAGGTTGACACCACATGGTAGTAGAGAGGTAGGTGGCTGTCCTACTCCACACACCTGGGCGTACATCATTTCCAGAGAACTGGGACTACAGCTCATGGCTGAGTGCTCACACGATGATAATATCCTTAGTGGGCCAGTGTTAAGTTCTGTAGCTAGTTGGTTGGTGCATGCCATCAAAACCAGCATCTGGAAGAAAAAAGTAACGAAATCAGATATATCTGCATTTTCTCTCTCTCTTTTCCTTGCCTGTCGGTATGCAGCGCCTTCTGGAGTAATGGAGTGTATCAGAGTTTTTCCACGGAAGGCATACGTGGTTGACAGACACTGCACTGTGCTGCTGTTACTGTCAATGCTCCTCAAGATGTTGCCTGATTTGAATTTTTTTACATTTGATACTCACATACAAGACCACCAAGGTTTCTGACTTTGCGTCCTCCTCTCCCAGTTCCCCTCTCCTGATGTGATCGGAGACAGGGGGAATCGGACAAACGTCAGATTCAATACTGTCGGGCCGGGTCTCACATGCTTTGAGTATCTAAACCTCAATCTCCACCTGTCTTGATCATCCTGCCGGACCGGCCGATTGGGTGTGTTCCGGTCTCTCGTGGCAAGAATCATATTTTATTTTTCCACTTTTTCTATCTGATGGGTTCTGGGTGCTGGGTGCTGGCCAGGTTGCACGCTCTGTGCTGTGAATACATGACGCTCATATCTGTATCGTAGATCTCAAAGGGTGGTTATATCACCAGGCGTCAGTCTACTGTCTGTCGATATGATAATGAAACCCATTTGCGGCAACTAACTAACGTAGGGGGTTTATGAAGACTATATGATACAGATATCTGTTTCGGAGGTTGTGCTCTCTTGAATGCTAGTAATTCTGCATTTGCTGGATCGCATACAAGAGCTCGTTGGAGTACTGACTAGACGGGGTCTGTCTGTCTGTCTGCATGTCCGTAAGTATGTCTGTTTTGTCGTGAGACCCAGGTGTTTCTTGTGACCTTGAAATTTCTTTAATGTCCCGAAGTTACCCTCGGGCTTGCGGGTCGGTAGGACCCATCATCTGTTACTCTAGATCTCTGGGTCGTTGCTGTTGATGATCAATCCCGAACCCGTACGTGCGTCCTTGTCCCCTCAGACCATTTTTTTCTTCTCTTCCGCTTTGTAATTTGGAAGATTCCGTTTCGTTCCTCTGTGCTCCCCTTCGGAAAATAGAGACGGAAACGTCTTGCATCCAAGAGAAAACTTTCCTGTCAACGGAATTCGCTAGCTTCCTCCGAGAAGTGCACTAGACCGCTCTCTAGCTCACTTGGAAGCGGTGGACCGTGACGGAAGTGAATACTTTAGACCCTAGGAGATTTAAACAACGGCTAGCAGCCAATCGGAAGCCACGGGGTGCTGTTGTAGGGAGTGGCCTTCCATCTCCGGCTTTAGACCTGCCCTACGTGCATTCTAGCCCTTAGGAGCAGACTACATGTACCCTCTTGCCAACCCCAGCTTTACTCTAGAGCATGCAGGCTGTTGATTTTTTCTTACAGGCACAAACAAGTCTCGGGTAGGAAGGACGCTTTCTCTCGTCCCTTGCAAAAACACGTTTCTGCTCTAAGACAAGGGCCCGTTGTTTCTGATGCCCGGAAGGGGAAGTGCGCTTGCTATCCATTTGATAGTCGTAGCCGGTCCGCAGCTCAGGGTTCTTATCTAGATTTCGTTTGGGCTAGCGCCAAGATCTCCCGCTTCTGAGGCTCTCAAAAAGCTTGTTTCTCCACAATCCACAGCAGCACCGCAGACTGTATCACGTGGGGGCTGCTTGGTGGGAGCAAGTCCAACAGGGAGAGTGCACCCCCACACAGGTCCTGGATGGGGAAAGGATTCACAACAGGTCCTGACGATTCCTCGATGGAGAATAAATAACAAAAGCCACAGACAGCTGCATACACAATGATAATGATAATTTGAGTCCAGCGCGTTTAGAGTCCTATCTCCACGGCTCTGTCTGTTGCTGTGTTCCCCGGGCCGGATCCCACCCACGCATACATGTAGGTATGTCCCCCCCAACTGCCGCGACAGTCGATCTCTGAGCGCTCGGGTTGAAGACTCCCTTTTCGCCTTTTCATGGTGTCGTGAAGTGAGTTGTCTTTTACGCACTTGACAACCCCATAACCCAGTACATAACGCCCCAATGCCGCAGATCTAGATAACGCCTTCTTTCGGCAATCAGCAAAGGGGAAGCACGTCCACAGTGGTTTCAAGTTTTTTTCCTCCACATTTCATTTTACACGCCAGATTTGTAACAGCTGCCACTGTGCAGTTTAAAACTCTTTGTGTTATGTATGCTGAGCGCTCATGGAAATATTTTAGGGGGGGGGACAAGGCTCGGCGAATTCCATGAAGGAATGTCTTGGGACCTCTTGGTATTTCTTGGTATTGGGACCTTCCACGCGTCCCTTGGGGGTGAGAAGGGTGTGGTGGTGGAGAAATCATATCAATCACCTCGGAAAGTAATGGAAAACATCTTCCGTGTTCCCCGAAAGTTTTGTCTAGTAATAAACATCAATATCCGTGCCTTCCTTCCTCTCTCTCTGCTCGGCGTCCGCACAGCCCTCCCCGAAAATATAACGGATATCTCAAAGCACCAGCACCGTACGATCTGGGCGGCCGCGTGGACTGGCTAGGGGGGTGAAAGAGCTGCTAAATCGACTTCTATATACGGATTGATAGATGGGTTCTGGGCTGGCCAGAATCCGATTGGGGGTTCGTCTGTGGGACGGGATATTTCACGAACCGATATGGGGGTATCGGAGCCCGACCAAGAAGAGCTGATAGCCGATAATGCTTTTTCTAATTCTTTTGATGCACTACACACCTATCCGAACGTCGTGATCAAGCGTTTTGGCATCCCACCTGACCCAATGAATTTTCGTTCCCCATTGTCGCTCCCTTCACCCCCATTCATCCCCATCACTGCATGATCTACCTATCCTACCTATCCCCCACCCCACAGCTAAAGCAGAATGGAATTCCCACGATACTTACATCTCAATCCTCTTCCTCCCGCGGCAAGTTACTCTAGAGTACCCATCAGGAGAAGTTACGCGTACAACTGCATGCGCACTACTCTACCAGCCAGTGCCCTACATGTCAAGTACCGTAAGTGTGTAGTAATTGTAGTACCAGCCCGCTGCTTCCAGCTTTCCTGGGCATCGCCGAGAACTCGTAGACTACCAGCGTGACCCCACCATTATGTCATTCACGATGCTCTCTCTCATTGCACCGCCTCCCCAATCAATTCAAAGTCTTGGGCGTCCTCGGAACCTACATGTAGTACTGAGGTTCTGAGCCAGAGGTACAAAACCATTCATTGACACTCGGGGAATAATACATAGAAAGGCACATTGCAGGAAAGCAAGCCCCCTCTACCCCCCCCCATTTCCTCTTTGCTACTTACCGCCGACTTTTCCCGTCGTCTCGAAGCTGTAGCCTCCGTCATACACCTTACATACTCATACATACAGAGACCCTTTATTGTGTGTTTCGCGGTCCCACCTCCGTCTCTACTTACACCACGCGTCTAAATCGTTCCCGTCTCCGCCTTTGCTTTCGGCCCCAATCCCCGTCTCCGCCTTCTTCATCTGCTGCTTCTTCTTGGACACTTCCAAACCCCACCTAACCACTACGTATTGAGGCATTATCCCCCGTCCACCTACATCAACCATTCAGCTTCCTTCACTCCATTCAGCCATCAGGTACACCAACCCTTATATCCTTCTGGGCGGTCAAAAATCACTTCCCCCCCCTCCCCACTTGAAAACCCGAAGAAGGAAAGGGCCCCTGGCTCTTTGTTTTTTGGCTGGTTGTTCTTGATAGCCGTTGAGACTAAGCTTCTCGGCTATCTTTCTCAGATCGTGCACCCTTCTTGGAAAGTCATCAGTCATCCAGCAGCTCTCCATTCAGGGAAAAGTAAAAAAGAATCAATTCTATAATTCCCAATAAAACAAACGGGGAAGAAAGAGAAAGCAAAAAAGGAAAGCAACAAGTGACAAGAGAATAATCATTAGCTGCAACGAGATTTCATTACCAACCCAGGTTTCCTTTTTCTCTTTTGGATGACTTCCTCTCCTAAGCAAGCAGCAGCAGGAGAACTTGTCGAGAAGAACGGAGCTCGCCCAGCTTCCATATCTTGGGCAAACGTCCCTGAAACACCTTCCTCTGAGGGTCGTCGACGTCGTCAATCGTCCTTAGCCTCAAGTACAGGCAGCGGAAGCGTAGGAAGTGTGGGAAGCTTAGGTGGTGTATTACCGAGCGCATCCGGGGGTTCTAGGGCTACTCGCCAGAGATCCCTATCGTCTCCGCCTCCGCCTCCGTTCGTCTAACCCTCCCCCTCACTGGTCATTTTTTTACCTCACCTTACTCCCCCGCATTCTCCACCCCCCCCTTGGCATTCCCTTCATTTCCCCTCAGTCATATACCCAATAATCGCGAAGCTATGTCTGCGAGTGACGTCGGACTAACACATATCAACCTACCCGTGGACAATAGTACCTTTTTGAAACGAGTCTCTTTCGACACCTTTGATAACAAGGATGCCTCTGATTTTTCGCTCACGTTGAAATCAAAGCACAAGGACTATGCCTACACCCGACGATCGCGCACCTTTCTCTGCGGTACAGATCAGAATGATTATTCGGAATTTGCGCTCGAGTGGCTCATCGACGAGCTCGTCGATGATGGCGACGAAATCGTCTGCCTGCGGGTTGTCGATAAGGACAGTAAAATGAGCAGTGACTCTGCACTGCAGGAAAAGCAGTACCGGCAAGAAGCCAAGAAGCTGTTGAACCAAATCATAGAGAAAAATGATGAGGACAAGACAATTTCTATCATCTTAGAGTTCGCCGTCGGGAAAGTACACGAGACGATCCAGAAAATGGTACGACCCCCCCTCTTACCCCACCACGCAACGTTGCGTTGCGTGACTTGAAATGCTAAAATACTAAACACTCTTTCTTGTAGATTCATATTTATGAGCCAGTGATTTTGATTGTGGGCACTCGTGGTCGTTCACTAGGTGGCTTGCAAGGCCTCCTCCCAGGTTCCGTCTCAAAATACTGTCTCCAGCATTCACCGGTTCCGGTCATCGTCGTGCGACCGTCATCAAAACGGGAAAAGAAGAAGGAAAAACGAAAGGCCGATCCCGGTAGAAAGGTTTACCAAGAGATATTGCAAAGCTCGGGTGAATTCATGACACACAATAACTACAGTCATGGTGGTGTCTCTGCGATTTCAGGAATCACAGAGGGTATGTCGAACACGTCGATTAGCTCACTTGGGGAAATCAGCCCGGGAACCCAAATTGACCCAGAAGTGTCCCCAAAGACCTCGATATTTGCTACCTCAGACTCGCCTCCTCCGCAATCGCTCACACCGAATCCTGAGACGACACCTATTGGCACACCGACGGAGGAAAAGCAGGAGGGAAGCAAGTGATTGGCGTTAAGATATCATACGATAAGGGTTTTCAGGGCGGCATTCATGGAGTTTTTTTTTTAGTTTTTTTGTTTTTGTTTTTACTATTCTTTTTCTTTCTCTCTAAACCAGGAGGATACGGGATAAGTGATATTACATGACTAAAGACTTCCTCTTTCTCGACTACTGTACTGTTTTTGTTTTAGTTGCTTTTTTTATTATAGCTTTCACACTTTCAATTGTAATCATGAGGACACTGGTTGTTGCATTATGCATTGCTTCCACAAGAATTTGCTGTAAAATATCATAAATGGAGTTTTGGCAGTTTCGTTAGAGCTAGGCGTTGCTTTCTATGATCTGGTTTTTGAATCCTGTACTAACTAGTCGGATCTAATTGGACCAGGATGTGCATAGCCCTGGGAAACCTCTCAAAACCAGAATATCTGGAACATAGATAGGTGCAGAGTGAACTGTAATTTGGAGACGAAAGTGCATATGCAACTTTGGCCCGGCGTAAGGACGGAAGCCTTACTCTGTTTTCACCCGCACAGCAACTATTGGCCGTGTCATGTGACCTTGAAGTCTATCAGCCTTTTACTTCACCCCCTCGAAAACCGTCGGAAAATAACCCCGGATATCCCGCAGTGTTAGCCCGGAAACCCTACAATTCAGCCGCTTTTCCCCGTCCAGGGAAAATGCTTATCCCCTCCATAGCTTCTCCCTCTCCCATATCCGGCTGTTTCCCCCAAGAGGCTTAATGATGATGGGGCAACGAAACGAAACCGCAAGACCAGACGATAACGGATAGACGGACGGACGGACGGACGGACGACAAACGCAAACAAGCTCAATGCAATGCACTTGACGGTATGATAAGCGAACGAGACCGGAGAGAGCGTTGCCTAAATCAGTACGAGGTCCTACTTGTGTGGATCATGCAGGTTATGTTGGGGTACAGAATGAGTGTTGATCTGGGTCCCGTGCAAATTGTGCGGCGGGCCTACCTGGCTAGAGCTATTGGATATGTCACACATTGAGTATTGTTGTGAATTGGACCCTGAAGCAGGATCTGCGAATGATATTTGAATGCAATATGGGACATGCGCATAATTTCAATCTGGGGCCTTGTACAGTATTACATTGAGACCCGCAGTTATACACTATTTAAATTCCTGCCATGGAGAAGGGACTTAATATCAATAGGCCTTTTAAATTATGAAGATCCTCACTGTATGTATCTCATGATTTCCAGGGTCATGGAACATCACTCGGCTTAGCCGAGGTCTGGAACTGGCCGGCGGTAATATGAAACTGTGCTACGTCACCGACAGTACATCAGATATTTATTATTTCGGCGCCGAATGTATGTGCCACACACTCCCATTTACACATTCAAGCCATAACCAATTGGTATAAACAAAAGACGCAATGGCGCTTCCTCGTGTGCCACACCGTTTATATAGCCTAAGGATGTATATGTGGCTCACGTTAGACGCCGGATTAGATCATGTGAAGCTTCAAAGGGGTACTTGAGGGCGGCACTTCATGTCCCACAAAGCTTCTATACTAAGTATTGTAGATCTTGGTAGACGCCGGATTTAGATTATGCAAGACAACTGCATCCTACAATACGGCAACGACAAGTTTCTCGTCTAAGTAGTAGCACCAACAAGTAGGTCATAATAAATGACCTTTGAGTTTCTTCTAAAGAGCGCGGCGCTTCATGACAGGGTGTTGACTTGTTTCGTAAATAGCTTGATCTCAACCTGATCTAATGGACCCTAATGTCCCTTACGTTGTTGACCTGATGAGTTGAAAGGAAGAAACAGAGCCAATGCATGAAGACCTTCGTTAACTCGGAGATTCTTGTCCACACCTCTGCACAGGTAATGTTAGCATTGATGCTGAAAACAGGTTTTTGACCAGGTTCTATTCAACATGGGCTGCTTAGCTTTAGAAACAATACATCCCACAATGCACTCATAGATAATATTTTGAATCGGAGATAGATGGATCGACACACTCCGGTTATCTATATGGCTAGATCGGTGGAGCCTTTGGTATTGGGAACGCCCGTCTCTCTTTCTAGCAACCAGGCGATCAATCGGTGCTTGAACAATTGTACCTTCAATAGTTAAATTTCCCGATGAAGGGTTCGTTGTGTTATGAAAGCTTATAGATAGATATTACTACGTGTAATAAGTAGATATCGCTGGGACAATGGCCATCCTCATTGTGCAGGGAGGATGTGGTAGAGTGGGGGGGAATACGCAGGTTAGAGAGGGGAATTGGGTGGGAGGCCACGTTTTAAAACCCGTTGGAAAAAAAAAAAAATAGAAACTAAGCTGAATTTGATTTTGGACAGTTGAGTTACTCTGGGAATAAGTGCAAGTTAGTATATTAGTGGCCTAAAAAGTGCACTTGTAAACCGGGCGGGGGCGAGCATGGACTCCCTGAATGCAGATGTGAAAACCAGCACAAGCTGATAATATTAGTAGCCCATGATTGCTTCACCAGGGGCCACTAATTATTTCCTAGTCTTTATCTATGCAAATATTCTGGCCTAGCTAAGCGTTCCGGGTGCGGGAACGAGTTAGGAAAGAAACGCCACCGCGCAGTAGATATAGAGATATCAGGCTTACCGGACATAAATTATGGTTATCATATTATTATACAGGCATAGGACTCCTCTCACTCGTGAAGATTCAATGCCAGGTTTTATCTTAAGGTTGTTAGACAGTGCTGAGGCGCACGCTATTGATAACTTAATACTTAGTCGGAAGTTTGATTGTAAATTTTGTTCATGCAGATATAGAACTTTGAACTTTACGCTGAGCATGAGCTGCATACATATATATTTGGGATTGGGGTGGTAATGCAGACGGTTACTTTATCCATGAGTTATCACTCGGCGAGGATAATCTAAAAGTTTAAGAACGAAGAAGCCACTGTCAAGCTAGATTCGGATTATATAGTCTCATCTTGATATACTTTGCGTGCAACGGCTCCGAATTGCATATAGCATTGACGAAACCGTTGTATCACCGAGTGATATCATATGAACCTATCATTCTGACCATGAAGGGCGCTTCTGCATGTGTATGTATTTGGCGCAATTTAAATTTATCGCCGTATACGCCACTAAAAACACTATGGGACAGACTACATAGAAGAACTAAAGCCGGGAAAACAAATATCCAACGAAAAATGAATAAAAGAAATCCTAAAATCTACTCCGCATAAGGCCACATTGAAACAAGTTATTACTAGAGCTAAAAATAGTCAACATAGAAAAAAAAAGAATAAATGCTAGGCTTTAAAAAAAGCAACAAGCCAAAGAATTTTGGGCGTGGCTTTAATAGATACCAGTCTACATGCAAACCTCATGATATGGCGCCCAAACCTTCTCCTTCTTCTTCCCTTTCTTCTTCCCACCTGCACCTGCACTTACCCCACCAATAGGTTCATCTATCTCAACAAGTATAGTATCTCTATTCCGGACAACAGGTAGTTCTACCTTGCTACCCGCTGTCATTTTCCCGCACTTTTTGCAGGGGGCGGAATATATAGTTATATAGGTCGTGAGCATTTCCTATGGTACGATTAGATAATGCACTAAGTTCATAGGACATGAGACAAGACATACTAAAAGAAGCTGGAGATTCCCAGCATTAGGCCTCGTAGTGATGCTACGGAGAATGGAAGTATATAAATGGGGCGTTGCTTGCTCGGGCTTTTTCGCATTGGTCACAGAAGACACGATAAATCGCCTTGCGGCCGAAGACGGGTCCGTAATATCATGTGTCGGCGAAGATGATGGGATATCGATGGTGAATAGTAGGTCTGCCGGCGATGGTAGTGTAATCTATAAAGTGCCCGGGGCTTAGAAATCAAATAAGCAGGCATAGTTTAAGGTTAAATTACCTTGACCGTCCTTCCTGAGTCCTTCACCTCGATATCAATCTTCAGTCCGGCATCGTTTCCCTTGAATGCCTCGAGTAACCCATCGACGTCCTCCTCCTTTGTATCTTCCACGACCTCTTCTTCCTCAACCTCTTCCTCGTCGCCTTCCTTCATCTCCGTGTCTTCGTCTTTCTTTTTTGCCTCTTCGATGGCTTCTTCTTCTTCTCCATCGTCTGGATAGAACATGTCGTAGACCGATACAGCTTGAATACCCTGAGGGTTTTTTGCTCGCGACTGGTTGGCATGCTCGAAGACGCCTGCTGAATCGACGAATAGTTTATTGAATGCGAGAACTTCTTCGGACGCGCCTCGGGCGCGGGTCGAAAGATCTTCATATAGTTCTGCGGCTGTGAGTACCGAGGTCAGCGACTGTTACTTTATCGCAAGGTAATATGCACTATTGATCTGATCACATCTCCAGGATTAAAGATTGTGGGGTAGTTAATCGAGCTGGAGACGGGAAGAGTGGGGTCGGCTTACGGGAAGGATGGCTCGTCGACAACGGCAACGTCAACCGCGGGATCACGGTGCGAAGGCTAATCAACTACATGCCCATGAAGTAGTTAGCTCCGCAGGTGACGAAATTTTTTGTTCCTAATTTTCTCTTTTACGGAGAAGGCGGGGGAGGGGACGAAATTGGATACGAACCTTGGAATGGAGATCATCAAGACGCTTCAGCGCGTCTACTAATTTCTCGTCTGTCCATTCCCCAGATTCTTGACTCTGTTGGTTTTGGTTCGCATGCTGGTTTTTCTGGGGGTTCTTCTTCTGTTGGAGCTGCTGTTGCTGCTGCTGAGCTTGTTGTTGCTGGACTAGGGGAGGAACTGCGATGTTTACAGGCGGCTTCGACATTATTACTATTACTGTTGTTTTGTGTTGGGGGCGACGCGGATATGAGTGCAGATCAGGTAGAAATTCCTTGAACTGGTGGCAGAGCTCTGAGTTAGCGGCGGGAGGGAGGGTTGGTGGGATGTTGTTCCTGGATCCTTGGCAGTCACCCGAGGATACCGATTGACGTGTCTTACAACTACATGCTATAGAAAGGGGTGAATGCGATTGGGGATCGTATTGGCGATATATTTAGGGGTCTCTGCTACAATATCTTAACGGATATTAATTACGCCTGTTCATTGTAACATTTCATTTAACTTTCACGGTTGTTGGTATATAATAACCCTAACCCTTTACAGTGCTCAGAAAGACAACCACTATGAAATGGTAGCAATTGCATTTACGGTCGTGGTATTTATGCGAAAGTATTGATAATTATCCGAAGATCAAACATTCGTTTAATCATTCTCCAGTCCATTGAGGCTTCTTCTTCTCAGCAAAAGCGGTCATGCCTGATCATTGATACTGTTAGCAGCTGATCCTGGGGAAATCATATAAAGTCAACTTACCAATCTTCTGGTCTCTTGTGGCAAACAGAGACTGGAACACTCTCCTCTCAAACTTGACTCCTTCACTCAATCCGTTCTCCATGCTCTGGTTAACTACTTCTTTTGCTGCCTTTACTGCCAATCTCCCGTAGCTTGCAATAGTCTCCGCGGTGTCCAAGGCGCCCTCCACACACGCCTCTGGGGTTTCGAACACCCTCGCAGCAAGGCCCCAACGTTCAGCCTCCTCTGCAGAGAAGTTTTTTCCTGTAAGGATAATTTCCATAGCTTTCGCCTTCCCAATTGCCCATGTAAGCCTCTGAGAACCACCAGCACCGGGAATGACGCCGAGTTTGATCTCCGGTTGCCCGAATGTGGCCTTGGGACCACAATAAAGGATATCTGCCATCATGGCGAGCTCACAGCCTCCACCGAGAGCGTATCCATTGACAGCAGCAATAATAGGAATGCTGATCTGGGTGAGCTCGGACCAATTCTTGATGAAGTCGTTTCCGAAAGCACTGGCAAAATTAAGATCTTTCATCTCTTTGATATCAGCACCAGCAGCAAAGGCTTTTTCACTACCAGTGATAACAACGGCGCCGGCTTCCTTTGAAGCCTCGAAGGCTCTGAGAGCAGCATTGAGCTCGGTCATAAGAGGGGTGGAGAGGGCGTTCAAGGCCTTTGGACGGTTAAGTGTGACTGGGGATTGCTTAGCAATCAGTAATTGGTTATTAGGATGGGATTATTTACTCTGGCCAACTCCTGGCCTGGGAGTAGAGACTAAGATATGCTCATAACTAGCTTCTGCTGGAGTAGACATTTGACGAACGGTCACAATACGAGGAATGGTAAATCGAAGAGCAGAAACAGGCTTGAGGGAGCGAGCGAACATGATGGTGCTAAGTTATAAAAAGTGGGGATTGATAGTAGAAAAGGAAAAGTATCAGTTTCGGGGTACCACTAGTAAATGTGAGGTAGGAGTGGTGCATATTCATTTCCATGGCATCGGCGTCAGTACAAATACTAGTGACAGTTACTGCAAGCGAACTCCCGTGACTCGGCGGACGCTGCGGGGAACCGTAGAAAGCCGAGGGAGGAAAGGATAGAGCTTATTAACTACATGTACCGCAGTTCCTTCTCTAGAGCAAGGCCCTGGTGTTTGGTTGCTGTTGCCTGGGCAATATTGATTGTGTCACAAAGCTATTGCGGAACGGGAATGATACATTGTGACAATGAACACAATACCCTTGTTTTTCTGGAACAGGGCTATGCAACTTTTATGTCTCTGAAGACGTTGCCTCCCACAAGACACAGGACAAGACCTGTTCCACCTAAAATTGCTTTCCCGACATTCTTTACCTACAGCCTCGTCGCTCTTTTCCTTCACAAAAAAAACACATCAAACGGAAACAATACAGAATTCATATCATTATGGACTCGCAACCTCCTGACAGCGCGTTCCCGGCTGCCTTCAGTGCTCATACATCACGTATCACGAGGGTCTGTATCCCCTGAAGCTCATCCTTTCCAGTCAATGATGCTAACGTGGCGACATCGCGACGTAGGCATACCAAACATATCTAGACAAAGCAACTCCATTTGTAACCTACAGATGGGCTGGAACGATCTTTTTACTACTGGTCTTTATGGCGAGAATTTTGGTGGCTCAGGGGTGGTATATTGGTAATTCAACCTTTCCCTCGCCTTCTCCATTTGTCGCATCTCATATTCAATTTTATAAACTCCCATCGCTACAATAACTCACTATGAATTGTGCTAATATGATAAATAGTTTGCTACTCGCTCGGGATCTACCTCCTGAATCTCTTTCTCGCTTTCCTAACCCCTAAATTCGACCCTTCACTCGAACAAGATGAAGAGCTCGAGTCTGGTGGGCCAAGCGCTCTCCCGACTAAACAAGACGAGGAGTTCAGGCCCTTCATTCGCCGTCTCCCAGAGTTCAAATTTTGGCATTCGGCGACTAGAGCTATTGCGATCGGATTCTGTTGCACCTGGTTTAGCGTGTTTGACATCCCAGTGTTTTGGCCTGTACTGGTCATCTACTGGTTTGTTCTGTTTGCGCTCACAAGTAAGTTCTAATACCTGGTAATTATGGTTGTTTATCGAGGATAGTGGCTGATACTTTGTAGTGAGGAGGCAAATCCAGCACATGATCAAGTACCGCTACATTCCTTTCAGTCTTGGAAAGACTCGATACTCTAGATCTTAAGAGACGCACGTATTCACACGACGAAACGGCATTTAGAGTTGTAATTTGTATGTTTTAGGATTGCTAGGGAATGGCAGGAAAAGGTGTTTGGAAAAAGCGTTTGGCTATTAGGCCACACTTTGTCCGAAAGCCATTATCAACCTATTAGTATCCTTGAAGGACAATAATGGGAAGTGGCGTATATCTAAATATGCTTATAATGTTTACTGGGATCGTGGGAGCTTATCTGTCTCAGTCTATTGTTTTATTTCTATATTCATGCATGTCTCGAGAAACAAACTGAACTTATTGATATTAGCTATGAACATGATAGAGGGCCTTTATCTTATTTATCTTGCCGTTCCATTTGGAATTGGCTTTTTTCTTAGTGGGGATGTAATTGAAATGGGGATGGGGCATGATGGGATAGGATGGAAACATGACTCTTATCTTGCGGGGGCTGTATTTGGGGATAATATTTGTGGATGAGCGAAACTCCAGCAAATACGTAGTATCATATGTGCAATAAACCGGATTGGACCTTAATGGCTTCCATCGTGGAGTTAGATACTCTACAATCACAGCGAGAAAGATCGCCCCCATGCTTAATTGTCGATCGATCTGTTAAATGTCTTAGCCAAACACTATAGTAATAAGATCTGCAACGTTTTTCCATTAGATCCATGCTGGTATGAATTAGTAGGCTATGGTACTGTGGCCGTAATCCAATCCAATGAGATGCCCACGCAATGTCTCCGACGATGGATGTCATTGAATGGCTATTCCCCCAGATCTCAGCCATGAATTTTTTTTTTTTAGCCAAACGGAGTTCCTGGATAGATGTCTGACGAAGATGCAGGTTTCCTCCCCCGGCTGCTAAAGATCGAGGTGCAGTAAGTTCGGTCTTAAAGTTCGGTTTTTCCTGCATTGGCTGCATGGTACTATTTACTTACCAGTCGGTCTCCATCTTTAAAGAAATACCACGCAAGCATGATAATATAAAGCCCTTGCTGACTATTCATAGCTACAATATGTAGACGCCGTTAGAAAGCACAACGGGCCGAATGCCTCCCATTCCGGATAAGCTTCAATGATCGTGTGTGCGTGCGCGTGTGTGTATGGACTTTTTTGTACCCCGAATTGTGCAGACATTTATTTCCGACGGATGGTTCCTTTAAGATCTGGGAAGTCACCAAGTATCGGCAGGTACCCGTTTCCCCTCGTTTATTACCCCCACAAAGATTACTCCGATTGGCAATGCTGGAGCTTCCTTGTAACCTACCAGGAAAATCAGACTTTGGGGGTAAAATACATGCCGTACGTGGATGATTGTATTGACTTGTTTAGTCAAGCAGGGTGTGTCCGTTAATAGTAGCATTTCAACTGTCAGGACAAAGCTGGTAAAAATAGGACTAGATTCATCAATACTCAAAAAGTGGGCCTATAATACAAACGGTATATGACATGCGGCGATCTGGCACCCCTGAAGGAGGTAGTGGTATTTTATGGCGGGGTCGGGTTTCCTGGCACTCGTGCGGGTAGATTGAAGGTCAGTACATGGCGGTATGGCGTCGAATTCCCCAAATTACCATTCATTTACGCAAAACCCCTTTAAGCTTTCTTTTCTTCTTTTTCTCTTTCCAGAAGATTGCACAATATGAAGTCTTGACATGTCAACAATAGTACATACCCGTAACTTGTAAGGCTGGTTGGGAATCGCCGGGATGGGACCCAGCAGTAGTCCAATGCTCTTTTGCCCTGCCCCTTGGTCGATACCTTGGATGGATGAATAGCATAGCGAAACATCATGATCATCGCCATCAACGTCACGAATCAGTAACCCTTGCTTGCAAGAGGCTCCTAGTCCAATGTACTTGAAGGACTTTATGTACCCACATCCTCTAGGAAAGTTATGGCATGTAGCTACAACACATGTGCTTATGATACGTGCATAGCCATCTTTTATCAAACAGATGGGAGACGTGTATCTATGATAAGCATAGACAGGAATGCAAGAATAAAGAAAGAAACTCAATGAGTGACCATTGTGCTTACCTACATGTAGCCCTCGTGAGCTTGTCTTGTATGCACAGCCGATTCCAAAGTGGTATCAGAAGCTTCTAATCCCACCATATTCCTTCTCCGCCCGGCAGGCAATCAGCAATCAGCAACCAGCAACCAGCAATCAGCAGCAGTATCCCGAGACTAGAAGTGCGGAAAACAAATAGATCACCACTTCCATTACCTTACGAGTTGTGGCTTGACAATCGATCACTTATCACAGTTGAAGTTGCGTCGACTGCGGCGTTAAAAAGGTCCTCGATCGCTCCTCTCCTGAAATAACCACCATTGACCCCGGCACCCTGGTCCGCTTGACACCTCCACGATAACATCGTTCCTCATCTTACTTGCTTGCATCCTTTGCTTTTACTCTTCTCTTATTCTTTCTCTCTTCCTTTCCTCCCCTCTCCTCTCTCCCCTTCTCTTCTCCAACCAACTTTAGTTGTCCGCTCTGCAATCTCCTATACCTCATTCAGGTTATTTACCCTTGACCTTCTACCGGCTCCTCTTTACTTAGATCCAGCTCTCAATTAAATAGCATTCAAAATGCCACTTTGCGGCTCAAACAAGGTTGCGAGTTCTATTCCTTCGCTTTTCACTTTCGTTCGCCCGTTCTGTTCCATGTAACAGGCGGATTCAGGTCATGATTTGCTAACAGTATACCCTTTTCGCGTATATAGACGACCCAGCGGAAGATTGTACTATTAGGTATGCGGGAAAAAACCCTTTCTTTCCTTAAGGATTAGATACTTACAACGGTATAGGAGATGGTGCCTGTGGGAAAACCTCATTACTGAACGTCTTTACAAGAGGGTACGTTATGCTCTATGCAAAGGGATATGGGGCGACTCGTGAAGTCGGGAACTAAGGGTTAATTATATGGACGAACATTAGATACTTCCCGCAAGTCTACGAACCCACAGTTTTCGAGAACTATGTTCACGGTAATTACATACACACGCCCAAGGTTCAAGGGACCGGCCTTGCTGATATTCTCACGTGTAGATATCTATGTTGATAATACACATATCGAGCTTTCACTCTGGGACACGGCCGGTCAGGAGGAATTCGACAGACTGCGATCACTCTCATATAGCGACACCCATACCATTATGCTCTGCTTCAGCGTAGACTCCCGCGACTCACTCGAGAACGTCGAATCGAAATGGGTCGGCGAAATTGCGGACCAATGCCAGGGTGTCAAGCTGGTACTAGTTGCGTTAAAGTGTGATTTGAGAGAGGCTGGGGATGGCGATGGCCCGGAGAAGAATGTTCCCGGAGGATTTATTCAATATCCGGAGGGACTTGCTGTTGCTGAGAGGATAAAAGCATTGCGTTACCTTGGTAGGGATTTCCGTGGGGCAGGAAATTATTGTTTTTCAAGGGCAGGGTTTGTTCAGAGTGCCGGGCTAACTCGTTTGGTGATTAGAATGCTCCGCTAAAATGAATCGCGGGGTCAATGAAGCGTTCACAGAGGCCGCCAGAGTTGCGTTGAGCGCGAACGCAAAGGGCAGTAAAGATTCACGGGCATCGGGATGTGTTATACAGTAAATAATCAACATTTAGCATCGACACGAAAATCACCCTAGTAAATCGAAAGGAACCGGGCACAAATTTTTTTCGGGGCCGGAATTGGAAATAGCAGATCGATGGAGTTTAGGACGAGCGATGAAGGCTACTACAGCTTCATCTAAGGGTGGCTTTATCGTTACAGTTTTGGTCTACTTTTTGGTCGGTTTTGTTCATTATTAACTTTGCTAGCGCTTATTTGTTTGGTTGCCTGCGCTGCTTTTTTTCCGACTTGTTTTTGCTTTGGTGAAATCTTGGTGTTCTGTTCTTTTCGGAGCGTTCGATGATACTATGTACAGTATTAGTATTAGTTTATTTATTTTCTCTTTTGTCAGTGCTATCGTTTGGTTCGGGGAGGGAAGCCCAACATTCGGTTTATTCGTGATAATTCTTCTGCGTTTCCGAATAATGGGTAGCACTATTGATGTTTTGTATCTACAGTACAGTACAGTACGAAAAAGCATGAATTGGCCAAAATATTGCGGTTATGCACAAGCACAATATCTTGAAATATCAGACTAGTAACATCCAGTTCTGAGAAATTCAGTACTGTACCGTAGGTGATCTATTTTAGTGACCTCATTGTTGTACGTATTGAAATTTCTTTCGTCTGTCGTCTCTTCCACCCTTCTCATCATAACGCTAGTACCACAACCACCTACACTCATTCACGTCCTGCGAAGATTTTAATCACGGTCTGTCAGCCCCCAGTTGTATCACTCACAGGTCTCTTTTTTTCTTTCTTTTTTTTCCGTCAAGCTTTGGGATGGATTGCTCACTGACATCTTAGCTATTTAGACAATGTATTTTCTACCTAGTGTTGAACACTTCATCCCGGCATTTGCATTGATAGGCATGCTATGTAACCTTCTCTGTCTGATCGCAAGTAAGTATTATGTACCAGCTATCTTTCATCACTCATCCAAGGTTTAATGGTTATTAGCATTCTTTCTCATCTGCTTGATGATCCGGAGAATCCTTAGATACTTCGGACTAATGATTGACTTTGAAGCGCTAAGAGATTAGAGGATTACGGGGCATAGAGGGGGAGGAGGAGCCACAGGCTTTTTAAGGGGGCTATTAAGTCTTTCGATTTGATTTCTCATGAGAGTAGCTACATACAGGGTATATCTCACGCAGACTATCGACCTTATGCATGCTATCTTGATACTTGATTTTTCTTTTGTGCTACTGCTTGATGATGAAGACGATAGCATACGATCGAGACGTTTAATACCTAATTGAGGTGAATATACTCGGGGCAGGAATAAAGTACCGGACAATGCAGGTTTTTGGTTCACCAATGGGTGCGCGTGCTATGAACTACTGCAAAAAAAAAAGCCCAGAGACAAAACTTGCATTGTCCGGTACTTCTTTCCTGCCCAGAGTAGTAGGTATCGGATGAGCCTGCATTAAGAAGCGTGCCGTGACATGAGGGGTTCACGTGGCAGTCACATACATAGGGGTAGTATGCACGGGGGTGTCTCGGAGACATGCCATAATTTCAAGTAGCGATAGGTTTGAAAGAACATACATAACATTGGGATCTTCAAATCAATAATGAAGATGGCTGAACAAGCCTGTTCGACAACAGGGTAACAAGGCTTATCAACGCAGTGGATGTGTCAGTGATCATCAGGGCAAATGATACTCGTTCTGTTGGGGGGGTTGATGATTAGGTGGACATCCAATCGATCCCGAGCTGCCTACATGTAGTTATGTCCTTTTCTAAACACTAGGAACCATATAAAATGTTTCTCCGTGCCGTAAGACAAGCTTGGACTCAGGGGTAGGCGGCCAAGATACCGAGTGATAAACCATGATGAATTTGTTTCTCGTTGTGATGCTTGGATACCTATATAAACCTCGCGAAAAAAGATGAGAAAATATTCGCATGTATATACGTAGTTGTATGTAGTTAGATTGTAACTACGTCGAATAAATAAATTTCGGTGCGAAGTGCAATATATATGCAGGTACCTGTCTGCGCCCCACAGAAAAGCTCCGCGGAGGGAAGGGACATCTGAGACATAGGGCTGAACAGTTATTGACTCCTAAATAAACTTTTGTCGAACTGATCTTATGTCTATGACATATGTGCGCGCAGCATTGTTCGCAGTATAGCCATGCGAACAGGAGTGTTACTGGGCTAAGGTGGTGTTTAACTTAAGTGTAAAGGCACCTAACGCTTACAGGGGCTGGATGTCAATTTCACGAGATTATAAGGGAGAGGAGGGGCCATATTCTGGTCAGTGCAAAACGTGTAGTGTAGATCGCTAATGAATGAGCTCATTATGAACCTGCTACCCAACCCAGCCACTGCGCACAAGGAGTCCTTCCTTCATTCCTTCATTTCTTTCCATGGGTGCAGCTCTGCCAGCTCTGCCTGCCTAGGCATAACTTCATTCTAATAACAAACATGAATTATATATGTGACAGTGAATTGATGATCGACAGACCTACCATCTCCTAGTTTCAATAGTATAGAAGAAAGTGCGCAGGCGGTAAACATGGTTCCTTCGAAGCTTCCAGCTTCTCCTCGCCTGGATATTTTTTTGTTTTGTTTAATCCATTAATTGCATGCAACTCTACGGTTATGGTAATTTTTCTCGCCTGTAGGATGATAATCTTCTGGATACAGCTTACGCGCCGCCACTTAGACCCGCGCTAGACGGCCATACCCCTTTAACAGATGCATGAATCTCTGTATTGTAGGCCTGGTAAGTACAGTTGCCTAGCATACTGTGGGTGGGTTTCAATTGGCTCCCTCAAGATAGAGATAGCTTAAGGAAGTCGCTCTTGTAATTCTCAGGAGAATTCCATATTCGAAATTCCAGCAAATCGTAAAGCTTCAATACCGGCTTGTGTTGAATTAACGGGAGATTTGATAAGTTGCCTGGGAGATATATATGTTTAGCTAGCAGCATATGTCCGACAATGGTGCACCTACTTACTAGTTAGCCATAGATTCTCCGTGATTAAGCTTGAACGGGTTGACAGTTCTATTCACTTCTCCCCCTTTCTCACCTCCGAATTTTGTTGAGTGTTACAGTCTGTTGCCTGGAAGGCACAATCATGCCAAACAAAGTAATATTCAACAAGGCCCAAAGTGTGCCTTCACAGACTGAGTGTCTTCCTGTTTAGTGAGTTGATGTCGCTTGATGAGTCAATCAATGAACGATTACTGTTTATGTATAATAGTCTTTCTTGTGCACCTGCTGCATTCAGCGATTTTCCAGAAAGCCTTGGAGAAGCTCCTTCACCGGAGATTTCTCTAGTGTAACTGCTGCCTTGCATGTTTGACCAGGTTCCTGGGGCTGGGACGATGTGAATCTAGTCCAACGTCACGCATCCGTACATCGGCTGCTTCCGAAGCCCAGCCCCCCCTAGCTTCACATTCAGTCTATGCAGTTCCAGGTTAGATCTGTAGAGTGCCTACATGTAATTGATGGTTATTACATGTATGCACGTATCTCTGGTTTAAGGAGAATTGCTCACAGTTATTCGAGGACTCATTAAACGAATTAACGTACCAAGTCGTCAATCAGTTATGGTCTCGATTCTGGGCCCTTTCTGTGATGTGCGAAGTACATCAAACACCCCATTTTAATCTGAAGAGGCTTATTTACATCATATGTTGGACGATACCGATGTTGCGGGGATATGGAAGGCCGGGTACATGTTACAGGAACTCAGATCACGGGTGGGCCAGACGTTACAGTACTGCTAAGATGACATGATACATGATGGCCACGAGAACATCAGGAAGTTTAATATAACGCTGTAGCACAACACGTGGTGTAACAATTCTACTGCCCACTCACTGCACATTATCACTTACCCGCTGCGTTACACGCATACGCGTATGTTTATTTTCGATATGAATAAGCATTGATTATGAGTGTATCCTCCGTACCTTGCAATGGTTTGTTGTTCGATGCTTGACTGATATCGCGGAGAGAGAAAGCAGCGTATCATGATCCTCATCAGTGGGGGTTTGTTACGCAAACAGCCCCATTGTATTGGTGAAAACAATAATTCCGAATCCAGCTTAAATATTGGATGGATTTGATGGGCTACTGCAATGTTACCACATATTGATACTATTTGAGTGCGGGATTGTTATTAAACATTGTCTAGACAATCTTTCAACCCAGCATTTGCCATGAGTTGAATGCTGCAGTGAATGTAGTGACTTATCTTTGCCTATTATTCTTGATGGGAGCATTACCAACGACCCCGACGGCTCTAGTTATACATCTATATATATATACAGAAAATGTGCAGGGGCCCTTCTCTATGGATCCACTGATCACTTGGTAGTAGGTATAGAGCTGAGCGTCATGGTAAAGTTATAGATGGTTGTGTCCATGGCCAATTGCAAATAATGAGTTAAAATGCCTTTAATTTTTATCTGTAACAAAGGAAAACACAAAAGAAAATAGGCGACAGCCCAGTAATACTAATAACACATGACCTCAAATGCTACTATCACAATCCACCCGGCCTACAACCATTATCATCTCCCCTGGCATAAACCTTCCCAAAATACTCTGTTACAAGCTAGAAAAATAACTGCTATAAACTCTCAAACTCATAATCATAACCTTATATTTTCTGCAGAGAAGAAAATAGGCGCGTATCATATCAACCTCCCCAATTACTCCTAGCGTGCAAATTGTTCTCAATCAAAGGTGTCGCAAGGTATAGGATGAAGTGCTGATAATGGTGGAGGGAAGGTACTGCATGTGGGTATCGCTATATTTGTGCGTACTGATATCGCAAGGCTTGTCTGATTGGATGAGGTGAGCGGATGGTTCGACTTGTCTATTATTGAGGAAATGGTCCTAAGATGCTATCGGTGGTAACAAAGGCATCCGCGCGAAGTGCTCCATAGGCATAGGAATCAAGTCTTCCCGCAATGTTCGACGGCTTCGGGGAGTGCCAGGGGAGCATTCTTGTTTTGGTGCGTTTGGTGGCTTTGAGTGCCAGCGTGACGGCCAGAGCGGGCTCTAAATCTACCGCACTCGATGCAAGCAGCGTGAAGATCAGAGTTGTGTGGGCCGAAACCACAAGTTCCACAGTACCAATTGGACATGATGATGATAGTCTAAAAGGTTGTAAAAGTGTAGAAAATAGACTGTTGCGGATGAAGATTGGAGAAATCGATATAAAACTCCGTGGAAGCTTAGGGTTGTGAAGTAGGAAGAGTCGGTATAAGAACTTGGTCTCGAGAGACTGCTTTCTATAAGTAATTGAATGAAGACACTGAGATATTGTGCTGGATGAGGAGTGATTGAAACTGGGAGGAGATGCCTCTATATAAAAAAAAATCACACATGGTGTGATTAAGTCTATACACTGCCCAGTATGTTACGATACCAAATATCATGCTCCAAACACCCTTTCTAGCCTATCATTCATATCAAATCTCCGACCCGGCTCTTACGAGTATGGTTCGTAGGGCAAATCTTGAGTGATCGCTAGGCAGCGAACATGGCCCCTTGAAGTTTTTGCAGGAGAATGACTGACAGACCCATGGAGGCACTGCAAAAGAAAAAACCACGATAAGTGAGCAAACTTTTTTTCCCGTCATTGCCGAGAATGGTTTCTAAAAACATGTGTGCTTGTAGTTCGCAAATTTTAGCTAGTAACCACTGAAAGGCACTGCAGCGTTAGGAATCACACAAAGGTTTGTTGCAGGCCTAGAGTTAACAGCCCTATCTTTGTGCGAAGTGATATATTGATCGCTATGATGTACATGCACAGCATAGGGTGGTTGATGCTGCTAGCGGATGGCTGTGGATGCAGTATGATATTGTAGTTTGATTTAAGCAAATGTCACGCTTCCAGTTTCCATGTAGTTAGATATGAGCCAGGGATCTTTTTTTTTTTTTTTTTTTTGTTTCGAGGACTCATGTCTCTGTTCGACAGGACCTACAAACCCTATTAGGTAGTGCTTTGCCTCGCGTGAAAGCGTGTAGGTAGAAATCCTAAGAATAAGGTCCGCCGTGCGAATTCGCGAACCAGTCAGTGCATGTAGTTAGGCCTGCAGGCACAGTTTCAGAAGAAGGAGCTGTCCAAGTTACAGCGAGATGTAACGCAGTTATCCCACCAGCCTCTTCACTTCTGGGTACTCTACCAGTGTCAGTTTAATTGCAACAAGTAGAGAGCCAATCCTCAAGAGAAGAAGAAGCGGGCCCAGGGCCCTAGGTAGCCAGGGGGGGTGAGATTTCAGCCGCATGTAACGGGGGGGGTGAGTATGTACATACCTATCTACCTAGAGTCTTGTCCAGATACAAAGTGAGATCCAAGGACAGGAGCGAAACTTGGCTGTGGGGAGCGCACTCGCCTAGTGAAGGAAAAACGTAGATTAACCGAATAACTAGCAGTGGCTGAGCTGTGGAGTCAATAACTGAATTATTATGAATTTCTGACCAGCCTCGAGACTTGGAGCCTCAGACCGGTGAGTGACCCTGTAGCCTGTAGGTAGCTGGGGCTTTCGGAGAGTCCCATAACCGATATCATAACCGACATATGATGGTGACCTGAGTGAAGGTCTATCGTGGCTAGGAGTCGTTCTAGTAAAACTGTCCAAGGCATTTCGTCGCTGATTTTCCACAAGGCTCAAAACGAAACCTGCTTAATGACCCTGGCTGGATGTTGAGGAATGTTTGTGGTTGCAATCGATTCGCACGGGATGTCCCGGCGGGTTGTTGAGCCTCAGTCGATAAGCGCAACCGCACGCTCAAACACTCCACAGTAGCTCCGGCATCGTTATGGGGGGAGGAAACAACTGAGAATTCCAGAGATGTACTGTTATATACATACGAAAGGGGAGAAGAGCTCAAGGTCTGTAAGTGTCATTTGCCACTATTTGTTTATCTATAGTGACCTGAGTAGCCCGCGTTTGTTTCAGCTGGTATTTGCGCAATTGATGTTTACTTTGCCGCCAAATGTCACCTGGCCCGCGCCTAAGCTTCCACACTCCTTTGAATCATAATTTCTCTAAATACTGCATTAGAAGCATTTGTTGGGTTTGTGTTTATGATAGGCGTTCGCGATCCAATGGCAAGTCAATCAAACAACTGCAGTAGAATTAGTTTGGTAAAAAAAATCCCGATCGTCTAATTATAAGCCAGGTTCTAATTTTATCTATCTGTATGTACTCTCGTATTATTTCGCTTCCAGTGAAACATCATGAAATCTCACTCGAGGAGATCCTTGCTAGAAAAGGGTTGCCTGGTAGCTAGGCGCGATTAATATTTAGCCTGGGCGTTTATATCCGCCTAGAAATGAACAACAACCGCCTAGAAGTGATAACGTGGATGTTGGTAGAGTGCATGTACACCTCTAGCTCTATGAACTTTTAGTCATTCCTGAAGCATATATATTATATTGCGATCGGCGTATATAGCTAGAGAGCAAAAGGCTGAGGTCTAGAGTATCGGCTTATGAATCGGTTGCTACATGTAATGAGTATAATTGTAATCGAAAAGAATCTCGTACTGACTTTGTTTGCTGGATCCAGAGAAATTCAAGTCGGATATTGATATCGCCAATTACTGGGCCATGAGAACCGGAGGAATGTAGTAATTCATATGGTACTTTGGTTGTTTACCATGGCCAGCCACCACTGTATCCCGAACTTGATAATTCCTCACTAACATACATGTATCAATATCTAAATAAACTTCTTAACTATTCGGTCGTGAAGGTCCGATACTGGAATTTTGTAAAAAAACTTATTGGTCATTTCTAAACTCGGCGGTATTCTAGGTTTACACCCCCATAAGGCAATTCTCTACTCTATACCAAGAGTATATGTAGTTTTATGTAATTGAACTGAATCCTATTATTACACTCCATTTCTTGGAGTAATGGAAGCGTACTATTCAATCGAACCGCAATCCCTAAGTTATAACTCCTCCTTCGACTGGATATCGATTCTGGTACGGTATGTGACCTTTGACCTCATTAATTGGACAACAGTTAATTTGACAGATCCAGAACTCGCACGCGGCTAGAAACAACTGTTCTATGTACAGCACTGTATGTACATGCAGCTCTAGACTTTTTAATATACGATTTAGTTAGTATCGACTAGGTATTAGAAAAAACTATTGTGCAATTCAAATCCGCGTAAACATATGTATTCATGAGAGATTGACTCATTGATCAGAGATCTAGGAAGGGCCCTGCAAATATTGCAGGATCAAGACTAGGTAGCCTAGGTTTAACTCACAATGCAGCATAAGAAATAACCCTGCCATGGAATCTTATCAGAGGTGGTAAAGCGTGGGCCTATATTACATGTATCTAGATTGTCACACCTATTAAGTGTGTAGGTACTGAGGTTACAGGGGGGTCCACAGCGTCATACATGTATTGTTGAGTGTCACACCTGCGCCATCTTAATTATGCATAAGCATGTTTCTTCGGCGTAGATACATAAAACGAATGAATCACAATTTGTGTTTATGACCAGCAGAGAAATCCTCAAAAAAATCCCAAGGCGTAATTATGTATTATGACTCGCAGAATCGCAGAAAACGTCGAGTGATTTCTCGTGAGCGATGCAACGGTTGCGGCTCAGCGTTCATCGTCGGCGCGCACCCGAGCCCAATCTCACACCCCGAAGAAAAACGCCCCACCACCGTTAGAACAACCATCGACAGGAGACCCCCCCCCCCCACCACCTCCACGATGTCCACGCCCGAATTCCCCGAAATTGCTACCCCAGGGCAACCGCTAGCACCGGTAGCATCCTACACTCTAGGCACCTGCGTCCACATATTCAATGACCGGATTTGCGCGTCAATTGTTGGACAACCTTCGCTCTCTGCTCCCACAACAAAGAGTGAGTCAAAGCAGATACTTTCGGTCCTACGGCCGAGCCAGTCTGGGAGTAGCGGGAAGCAAGAGGATGTAGCTTTGACGAACCTGCTGCCACAGGTGGGGAACAATGTACTGGCAAGAGTTACCAGAATCAACCCAAGGCAGGCGACAGTGGCTATCTTTGTGGTGGGAGATACGGTTTGCAACGATGAGTTCCAGGGAATCATCAGGTGTGGAAACTCTAGAATAAGAAGAGGTTGGGCCCGTAACTAATCGCTTTTGGGGTGGGCAGACAGCAAGATGTTAGGGCGACGGAGAAGGACAAGGTCAAGATATTTTCGAGCTTTAGGCCCGGGGATATCGTGAGGGCTCAAGTTGTACGTATTCCCTAATAAAATCTCTCAAAAACATACACTAATTGTATCTCTTAGATATCTCTCGGTGACCAGTCAAACTACTACCTCTCGACAGCCAGTAATAGTCTAGGGGTCGTAGTCGCTCACTCTGGTCGAGTCCCTCCACATCTGGATGTCTTAGCAACATTTTGTTGTTTACTAACTGCGTTACAGACTCTGGTGACCCATTACATCCTCTAAATTGGCGCCAGATGGCTTCATCGCGGACAGGCGCGGTGGAAGAGAGAAAAGTGGCCAAGCCAATATAAGGAAAAAGGGAAAAAAAGTATTGAATATTTGGACTTTGGGCTGTAAGATATTTTTATGTTGTGAGAAACCAACAAAACTGGATCTATGGAAAGGCATCCAGTTGGGGACATGATAATAGTCTCTATATCTAGGATAATCGTAATATCTCTCGCCATGGATATGACTGATGCTAAGGGCTTTGATTGAGGCGAAAAATGAATAACATTAAAACCAATCCTAGGGGGGATGCCGCTTGATACCGTAAGATATAATAACCGCATTATAGCGGAAGAATTCAATAGCCCCCAAGAATAAGGATAAAGACTACATGTAATTACGTGGCCCCGGACCCCAAATCTCACTTCCAAACCCAAAATATTAGTGGTTGTAAGTTCGGAGAACAGTCCAACACCTAAGGGCAAGCCACGGAGAAAACTATCTAACAGTGGGAGTGACACCTCATAGGGCCAGTAAGGACTAATCTCCAGGAGTCCCAAGCACCGCCGTAGTTCGCAATAACTATTCATAGATTTCCGAGAATCTTCTACTTTCTAAACTGAAGGCCTCTCGATCAAGTTATATGCCGGTGTCAGCCGCTCAATAAGTATTTGAAATGATCTGCCCGAACAGTGCACCGCGCATATGAAAATCGAGTTACCTCTTTTGGTAAACTGGAATTGATTCACAACTTATCACTCTGTCGTCATGAATAAGCTGGTTTTATACTATAATTTACTCGATAATTATAATGTAGTCAACACACCTCTCATTATAAAGGTATTTTGCGGCGATTGAGAATTAACTATATATAGTTACATATATCTGTAGCTGTTCGAATCTACTAAATTAATTATTGGTATTTCAATCTTCTGGTACATGAATCCTTGCTTGGTGGACAGGAAAGCGTAGTGTATTCAGGCAAGCGGTCGATCCACAATGTTCCGGAGCTATCTACAAGTAACCGTAGAGTAGTATTTATTATGTCGGTGCGATCCTAAAACGCACCCAAGTTTATTGTCCAGACATATTACAGATTAAGCACTATATGTAGCACTAGTATGTCCCAAAAATGAAAATAAATTTGATACCTTACCTTCTAAACGTGCTTAAGATGATAGGAAACATGTAAAATTGTAGCCCATTGAATGAATACCTTGTATATGTATATGTGAATGCCCCTCCCAAATAGAAACAGAAACAGAGAAAGAAGGGATAAAAACAAGCCAATAAAAACATTCCTAGTACAATAAAGTTGAAAAGACTTTAGAGCCCCCCAAAAGTGAAAGAGAAAAAAGAAAAAAACATACCGCCATATTTGTCGCCACGGAAATAAGATAGCGGGTAAGTGCCAAGAATTTATATAAAAAAAAAAGGAAGGAGAAAGGAAGAAGACAACCCTAGGCATAACAAAAACCCTTCTTTTGTTCGTAAGTCCCGTTTTTTTTTTCTTTTTTCTTTTTTTTTTTTCTTCTCCATGAACACGTGCCAAAACCCTTTGTGCAAGACCCTCCCTACACCACCGCCATATACAATAAGCCGAAAATAAGAAGCCAACACTGAACTATGCCTTCCTCTTCCCCGAATCAATCGGGTTCTGTCTCACTGACCACTCTAGAACTGTTTCGTAACAGAGCACAAACTGCCTCAAACTTTGTACCATCGACAACCTTTGATCCCTAAGATCCGCAACAGCCTTAGAGATC
Source organism: Morchella eximia (assembly GCA_024713935.1). NCBI lineage: Eukaryota > Fungi > Ascomycota > Pezizomycetes > Pezizales > Morchellaceae > Morchella > Morchella eximia. The sequence goes on from JAMGZG010000003.1 coordinate 1,422,700, forward strand.
AAGTCCTCGTCGTCCTTCAATAACCAATCTCCGTTCTTCTCCTCAGAATCGCTAAGACCCAATCTTCCCATCCTTCCGTGACCTTCCCCATCAGAACACGAATCCCCCCCATCACGTAATAGTCGCTTTTGTTTTAGGCGTTGGCTCTGTAACATACTTATAACCGAATCTATTGTACAGAAGGCACCTGTCCGCCCACAACCGGCACTGCAGTGTACAAGGACGGGTCTCCGTGACGGCGAAGAAGATGAATCGGTGGTTCCGCTGGATCTGACTACGGCATCGGTATGCTCAATTAGCCCTAGAATGTGAGCCGGGTGTGCTGGGGCTCCGAAATCCGGCCAAGAAGAATACTGGAGTTGAGTTATCTCACGCATCGGCGAGAATGGATGTGACATGTGCTCGAGCGTGAATTTCCTTACGATGACGAAAGGAATATTCGAATCAAGAGGCGGAGGTCCGTTTGCGTGGCTCTCAGTTGAGCGTCTTTTCGGACTAGCCTTCAAATATGAAGGGTCAAGCGAAACACGGACTTCCGATAACGATGCCAGTTTCAAAGGCCCATATTTTTTGGATTCCCAATATTTATGGCTCTTAACTTGTCCCCCTTCCTCTTCGGCAGTCAACATGACAATAACTCGAACATCCTGCTCCCAGATCATGCTCCAGAAGTCCTATGTTCTATTAGAATGGCACAAAAAGTAAATTAATTAGAGTCTTTAAACGTACCCTGAAAGTAGCAGGTAAGGGAGCTTGAGATGCAATATAACGCTTCGAGCTGTTTTTTGCTGAAACATGGCTAGCGTTGACATAATCACATTCCTGATCGGGGTAATCTTGCAACTTTACTCGGGCATGATCGTACGGCCAGATGTTGTTATACCGATTCTTGTTTCCTTTCTCCACACCAGCAAGAACATGTGGCTTTACAGCCGTTGATAGGGGGGAATCATATACTACTGAAACGTTGAGGGCATCCTGCATTCGTCGTTGCTCTGCTTTTTCCAAGCTCAAAAATTTATCCGCTATGATCTTTGAAGCATTTTTATCCAAGGCAATGTTCCTCAACCACGATGGCAGGGCGTTGATCGTATCTTTCCCCATATTCTGCGGCAGTGTTATTGGGATTTCGCCAACACCGCCAATCAGGTCCATATTTTGCCGGATGTTTGAGAAAAACGGGTTCGCGACAGTTTTTTGAGATGTCGGCATAGGACAATATAATGGGCCAACACCCTTCTGGGCGCCAGGAAACTTGCCGGTCAACGATAGACTCTTTGGTGAAGTTGCGCCTATAAGTTGTGATTTGTCGATTTTTTCGGGGTGCTTCATAGAGAATTCGTTGAATCCACCTAAAGAAGTTAGATGTTTATACTTCCTGTTTCGACCGTCCACAAACCTTTCAGAATATAAGCTTGGCCCTTCCAACCCTCCCTTACAAATTTACTTAGCGTATGTAAAGGTGCAGATGCCGCAGCATCCTTATCATTCTGAGATTCACTGTCGTATACAACAATGTATTTCATATCCTTCCATCTAGCAAATCTTTCTTTATCTTCTTCTTTTGCAAAGGTCTCTGATAACTTAGTGACGTTGAAAGATGGTCGTTTCAACAATGTCGTAGGAATGCAGAGATTCACAGCCTTTGTGATTCGTGATTGCGCAAAAACCTTATATGTTCGAACGTCCAACAATAACAAGCTCGAAGTTTTTCCCTCTAGTAAATCTGAAAGTGTTGAGGCTGACACAAATACAGGCTCTCCCTCTTTGGAAGGGTTTGGTAATGTTGCTGACCGTCCGTGACTCTTCTTCCGCTGCAAGGCAATGTTGGGGAGTGTCAATGTCAGGTTGGGAGGTTGGGGGCTTGAAGGCGCCGATAAACGGGAAAGATTACTATCACTTGGCCGTGTAAAGGCACTCAAACCTCTTTCAAATGAAACTGGAGATGCCACATAGGTTCCATTAAAGATACTTGGTCTTGTTGATGAGTTGGCATTATGACCCATTGCGCCTAAAGAACTTAATGGGTCGCTGTTGACACTGTTGACATCGGGAGTAGGGGGGACATTAAGAGGGGGGACATAAGACCCAGGTGCTAGAGGTGAAAAGCTGCTCCTATCGTCGAAATGTTCACTAGAGGCATAGTCGGCATCGTTGACATGTGGTATACTGTTTGTTCGATTGAGTTGGAGGCTCATAGCTATCGCCTCTGATTGCTTTTGGAATAACGTGGAGACATTGTCAAGATGGACTGGACGAGGTGATCGCGCTGCTGTCGACCTAACTGATGAGCCAGAGGAAGACCAATTATTCTTTGCATTGGGTTGGTTGTCGGCGGAATCTATCACCAGTCCAAAATATCCACCACCTCCACCTGAACTAGGAGTGTTGTGGTTCTGTGCCTTGGTAAGTTTTGGTCCGGTACCTGAAGGGGGTGCGGGGGGGTGTACTGATGCTGGAACTGGTACTGTCGCAGGATGCGATGTTGGTTGTACAGGAGCAGGCACAGGGTGCTGTGGACGAATGTGGGATTGGGCGCTATTGGTATTATTGATGGAAAACTCGAGTGACGAACGTGGTGACGGCCGAGAGGTGGTGACAGACATTTGCGGAATGTTTGGTTGCCCAATATCCGTTTCAACCTTTTTGTGATCCAGTTGGACGAATTTACCTTTAAATTATGGGAAAGGTTGAATGTAATTGCAGAGAGATACTTGCAAAAGATATTTGCAAGTGAGAGAGGGGGGGAGGAGTTGCCTTCCTTTTAGGGAGGATGCCGGGGGAGAGAGGGAGATATGACGACAGATGGCGGCGAAGGCGGGCAGGGCAGGGCAGGATGACGGCGGAAGGCAGGACGTGCGTTAGGTAGTGTCAGAGAACCCTTAAGTTGTGCCTAATGCTCATGATCACGGGATATCACAGGGAATTTGGAAGGGGAAGGGGAAGGGGGGAAAAAATCTCCTTCGAGGCTGGGAAGATCGCGGGAAAGTGGCGTTTGGGATCCGGTTTTTCTGACCGGCTTCTAGAAAATTGATTATGCGGCGCAACAATCTCAGGAACAATTGTTTCCCTTACTTTCAAATTTCCCTTTCCCGTCCTTTTCGATCTCGTTCGTATGATACCCCTTCGAGCTTCCTCTTTATCCTTTCACGTCGATGGATTGCCAGATAATCGTGATATTGATGGATTTGGTTTGCCTTGATAATCCCCCCAAACGTCACCAATACACTATTTTTTATTAATTATTCTTATGGAAAGAATCAATTGCGTGACGTCGTCGTCGCCCAATTCCTTCCCGTTCCCCTTATTATTTCCTTCTCTTTATTCTTTCTCAGCAGAAGGTATGTACCGGTTGGATTATGAATGACAGCAGAGGAACAATGGCGATGGCAGGAAGTCAAGGATAGGTAAACGGAGGCCTTCTTATGAGATACCTAGATCTAGGTACAGGTGACGGATAAGGCCCACGTAGTGTATATGAGGGGTGAATAAGGAGGGGGAGGGGAAGGGAGGGGTGAAGTGAGGCGGCCGAGAAAAGGGTCCTATTTCAACTATTTCAACAACAGGCGGGCAGAAAGGGGATTTTGAAGGCTCTAAGCTAGGTTGATCAACCACCACTGGTACCCTCAGTGAAGAGGGGATCAAGTACAAGGCAAGTCAAGCAGGGCCTAGATCGTTTCCCTTTTGTTCCTTTATCCCTGGCCCTATCCTGTACGAGTATCTTGGTGGAGTTTTCTTCTTTTTTATTCTTGTGGTGGTGTGGAGCGGGGGATTACCGCCGTGGAGGAGGCGGAGAGGAGTGGATGGATGCAGGGAGCCAAGCAAGTACCTACATGTAGCCAAGCAGGGCTTCTCAACCACCTCTCTCCCACTTCCTTAAACTGGGTAGGAATAGGAAGGGGACAACTACCAAGTAGTTACAGTATTCACACTTGCATGTCGAGACATTGCACATCTGTACTTTCCCCGTCCTTGTCCGTTGATATTCCCCCTCCTATTCCTTATTCCTCCTTGCAAACATGTACTTGCTTACCAGCAAAAGAACCAGGGATTGTTTATATGAGAGAACGGCGCCACTCCATACAAATTATCCTTGCCCTGAGCAACCATATTTCCTGGTTCTTTTGCTGGTAAGCATGTATGTAAAAAGCTCAAGATACACATGGTACGCTAGAGCATAAGCAGGTAGAGTAGAGTAGAGAGCAGACCTTACTCCAGGAACGTGCATACTCGTACTATTTAGGAGGTGACGCCTGTGCTCAAGTTGCAATTGCTTATATGCCGGTATGTTGTACATATCTGCCCAAGAGCAGTACTCGAGAAGATCCAGATATTTCTAGTCTCCAAAGCAACAGCCCTTAGATCTCTACTTGCCATTCTTTCTGTTCCGTTTCCACCTCTTCTCTACAGCTCCCACTGCCTCAGAGCGCCCTAGAGTAGGTACTCACTTTACAACCTCGAGCTCTCTATAGCCCTATATCTGATCCTACCTATGATATCTCTAGAGTACATACATCCGTCCACCCATACGACTCTCCTGTCGTTCTTGGCAAACGCGCCCGCAAGCCATGCCTGAAAAAAATGTCCGCTGTGCCCATGTCGCGTGGCTGTTGCTGGTCGGTGAGAGCTAAAACAGTCCACCGATGACGCTATTCGGGTCTCAGTCGCTCAGTCGGATCAAAGTTATCGTAAAAGTAAGACCTGTGAACCCCCTGAACCCCAGGTTCATCGTCATCGTGTTACAAGTCAATCTTAAACGCAAATAGGTACAATGCCTGGAATCAGGAAACGGCCAGAACACCTGCCTATGTGTAGTCCGTCGATACCCTATTCTTGGGAAGAAAGCAGCCTGCACAATATTTCGAAATTATCATTAACTCCCCTTTCGGTATCGAAATAGATACATGACTTTCTGGCAGACGTGTCTCGAAATAAGGCGACCAAGAAGAGAGAACAAGTCTTTCCCCTTTTTAGGCCTGGGCCATTTCTTGCAAGGTTTCCTAGAAACCCTCCCCAAAGTCCAGGCCAACGGGATCGTCACCGCGACCACGCATTTACGGCAAAAAGCAAAAAAAAAAAGGAAAAGAAAAAAAAGAAAAAAAACCTCTATTTGGCTTAGCCTAACCGAAGATCCAAGCCAGCAAGCAGAAAGGATTCCCAATGTTGAACATCCGCCAAGATACATGCCATGCCAGTTCAACAACTACCAGACATAGGTAGTGATCATAATTTTGTTGATCTCCCAGACTAAGCAATGGGCATCATGGCATTGTCAGCTTCTCGACGAAAAGCATAGTGCAAAACCAGCGCTGCGTCGATAGATAAGCACGTTCCTTATGATCATCGTTTCTGGAAACCTTGCATGCTGACATATCATTCAAGGGATTAAAAAAAGCAAACAAGTTTCTTATTCTGCTATCGTCATTCACCAGAACACCATACCAAATTCAGTTGCATAGTAAGCCAAAGCACCTTGATCCTGATATTGGTAAATAAAAAATTCTGATGATCCACAAAAACCGCTCTACAGGAAGAGAGATATAGATAAGGAGCAAAACAAATCATAGTCTACTATGTACCGGAATATGGTACATAGAGTACCTGTAACTCGAGTACAATACACACACATATACTCGGTCGTTAATTAAAAGGTCGGAAATTTTAGTAAACATTTGGTTGCAACGATATCCGACCATTTAATTAACGCGCGAGTATTGCCGGGCGAATACCAACATCATATACAACTCATGCAATTATGGAATCTGAAACTGTCTGCCGCGACGCCAAACAATCATGATTGGACCTAGCTCTACAGATCTCCCCACCTTGCCCGCACCTGGCTTCCGGTTGCCAGAGTCAAGTCACGAATGCGGCTCTCAACGGCGAAAATTCCGCATTCAAATAGTTTCCACCAGGCGAACAATCAAGGCCTTGAAAGCTGGCAAAAGAGTGACATATCCCCTTACGTTTGTATACTACACTCCCCCTTCATATGAGTCATGGAAAGTAAAAAATACACTACTTTTAACTAAGAAATGGGGGTTTTGTCAATGATAAATAAGACACATAAAATCGGATATCAATTTGGACTGCGATCTATAGATGGCTTTAGCTGAATAGGGAATCGGAGTACTTGTTTGGATAGAAAGTCCCTGCATTAATGACCTAAAAACAAAATCTCAAAAATGAAATTAAAAAATAAAAGTGAATGCAGTAGCATGTTTAACTCCCCGACCAACATAATTACCTATCAAAACCTCTCCTCTATACTAGGGCTTGGATAGGTAATTTAAAGTCTGCCAGTGGGTACTTCCGTGGGAATGGTACTACCATAGTTATACTGAATTTCGGCCAATTAAAAGTATACACGGAATCATGGAATCATGAGTTGTCACTCGGCACAGCTGAGATGAAGAAAAATTATTTAGTACAGTCTACATAAATCAAATAATATCAAAAGATCTTTTGGGGTTTAATATTTGAACACCAAAGGTTCCGGTATCACATGCATCTTGAAACTGGAGACTATGAAAGCTCTAGGATTCTGCTCTTCGTTTTGCGGCGTTATCGCTAGCGGATACCCCGCTCGCTATTCTAACGTGCAGTGCATGATAATGGGGGTTATTTTCAGTATTTCCACTGGTTCAATCCTCCCCCCGCGCATTAAGTATAAGCAGAGGAAAGCTTGTTCTTTCTATAAAAAGCATATGTCCGATCATTAGCACCTAGAGTAGAATTGTGCTCACTTACGAATACCCGCCAATATAACAGCTTGGTTTGCATATCACCAAAATCAGTTGTCTCATGCAAGATTTGACCTGTATGCAGACCCAGCTGTGTTCTGGAACATTATGAGTAATGAGTGTATGCTTCCTGCAGTTCTAGGCGATACAGGGCATCAAGGGTATCATCGAATTCTCATCATTTACCTACATGTAGGTATCAAAAGTCTGGCAGTCATAAGAGGCACGCAACCCTCCTTCACAATGGCTGGAGCGTTCTGCAAACAACATGCACATGGACTTGAAAATGTGGAATTTCCTCACAAACAACTGCTTGACGCTTGGGTTGGTTGGTCGTATACAACCCACAAGGCTAATGATTTTGTAACAAAGGCCATCGCAGGGGTTATTTGAGGCCGCGCTCAGAGGGTACGTGTTCACAGGATGATTCTGTCCGTATCTCAGAGCCACATTCTAGCTACATACGTCTTTGGTACACAAATATATGCAGGCACCGAGATATCGTATATTATAGGGCATGTCCATGATAAAATGGAGGGGAAGGTATCCTGGTATTGAGCACAAAAGTCTTGCGCGTGACAGTTCGAAGATCAGGGTCTGAACGGGCTCGCTAGCCAGGTGAAATGCGGCACGAGGATTCTAATACATATGCGGGAAGTGAAGCTTGGGTGAAGGGAAGGACCTGGGAAGGAAGGAAGGGGCTCGCAAAGGAAGGGAAGGGCTTGGGAAGGAAGGGGAGGGAAGGAAGGGCTGAACATACCAAGCGTCGACCGCGACTCCCGCGCGGTGACGCGATATGAAACTACTCTCCATGTAGAGTACTGTCGTTCACGGGGTATTGGTGGATACTGGGTATTGGCGGATTGCAGGTAAAAGTTGGCTTGGCTGTCTCTTTTTTGCCCTGTCCGCCATCACCCAGTATCCGCCAATACCCCGTGAACGACGGTACTCTAGTCTCTGACTGCGGTGCGGGAAGAAAAGAAATTTTTTTTTTTTTTGTTTCTGAGGGCAGCAGCTAGCGGGCCCAAATGATATTTATCTGCAAGCCCGTCGGAATATTCATCCGGAGGGGATTTTATTTCGATTTTCTGCATCATGGTGTTATTTTTTCCTGGCTGTTCAAACCGGCTGTTGGGTACTGCTTGGTTGCGGGTTTCTTTCGTTCCCGCCCCGCCATTCTTTCTCGCTCTTGCTCTCCTCTGCGGACCGTGCCGGATAGAAGTGGACAGCTGTGTCCCGCGTGCGGGGGGTTACGGGTACCAACCGGTGTCTGATATTGGTGGTCTGGACAACTGGCATTACATGACGACAGCAACTACTCTAATAATACATACAGCGACGCAAAAGAAATTAAAGAACCGCCCTCCCCTACCTAGGCCTCCGCCTATCGTTTTTTTTTTGATTTGCATTGCGATTATTAAAAGCTGGAAACACCCCCCTCCGACAATACTTGATCATAGTCATGGCGAAAACCAGTGCAGTGCGCGCCCAACTGTCCATGTTTGATGAAATTGCAATTATCAAAGGGCCAGAACAACGAGAAAAGGCAAAATGTGAATGCGCGCACACAATTCAATGTGTCTACTATATATTAAGGGCAAATAAGGGCAGCCAGATAAGTAAAGTACGTACATATAAGTGTATAGTTTGCATCGAGGCTACGCTACCCAAGTACCACTATATACACGTGGAGATTGTTTGCATAGCTACAGCAACTACAGCTAGAGACAGACGTATAGATTGTCCTACCAACCTACCATGGTAACAGCTATGAGCCAGTCGACAGCACCTGTCGTTGCACTGCCTAAGAAACAAAAAACAAAAAGCCCCCAAACGAAACGTGTATCCAGAGAATTAAACGGCCACCGTTCTTTTTCAAACAATAGCGAATGACAACGGCAAAAGATTTGCGAACAGCACTTCACTCAGTTCCGATCTTTCTTATCGGCATCGGCGCGTCCTCTGTACAGCAGAAGGGCGCCTTGATGCACACCTGAGATGCGATAACTGGCAGCTCTAATCAGTGTTGGCTTCGCATACTATAAAACTAAGAGTAGAATAAAATATGAGGAATCCCTTTGTTGATTCTAAAAGCCATTCATTACTAGCTGTGGAGTTGGGGTCAAAGACAAAGAAAGAACGCTTCATATAAAAACGCCCTCAAATATATTTTCTAAAGCCCACAGAACAAATATGTCTTCCTCTGCCTCCTCCGCATCCCTCCAACTGATGCTTCTGAACATCCTCGTCCTCTCCTACATTTCTACCTACTGTGCCGACTCGATACTGGCTAGGATAGTCAATGGGTGGATCCTCCTCTCTAGCATTTTGGCCTTCCTGGTGTCATATCCGTCGTATTTTTCCCCAAGCACTTGCTTTAGGGGTCTTACTACTGGATTATGAAGAGTGTTAGTAGGTGTGTAGGGATATATTTGATATAATTAGACTCTGTAGCTAATAAGAGGAGAAGATAGCGCCTTGGATTGTAAATATGGTGAACAAGACGACACATCTACGAGTGAGGAACACTACCTTTCTGGTTAGAGCCTCTCAGTTTAGCGCTCAAGATGAGACTCTTGATGATATAAAACGGATTTGGTTTTGCTCTGAGCTGAGTCAAAAATCCGAGTGACTGTCCGTGAGTCTGGCTGGCTGGCTGGCTAGAATCCTGGGTTGCCGGTTTGGGGTTATAATTGTAGATGGATAGATAGATAAGAGTGTTATGGGTGTTCTTTTCTCTCTCTCTCTCTCTTTTTTTCTTCTTTTCTTTTTGGCGGAATCCCACATGCTGTATAATACGATGTAATATCGCGGGTGTGCTATTATGCTATCTTCGATGTGATGTAGAATAATATTGTTCGAGCTTCGGGCCATATCTAGTCATGTGCCATCTTCTCAGATCTTGTCTCCAATTGGTGGGTAAGGTAATCGATCAAGACTTTGGTTGGTAGAACCGGCTAATAATTGTATGTACGTGTACATACATGTAGATATATATCGATGTATTTATTGATAGATGCAGCAGATAAGAGTGTTATGCTTCCCCTCTTTCTCTTAGTAGGATCCTTTATACTATACGTATCCTAAGGTCTGATAATCATAGTAGGGCGAGATATATTTTGTTATCCTGGCTGTAGAGAAATGGTACAGCAATCAACATATGGACATCCAGAATATGGCATATGTAAATACCATGCCATAGTCAGATCGCGTAGGAGTACTGCACTCCGCCATGTGCTGCACTGCGGTGAAGATCTTTGACCGTTTGGCTGTGAGTGGCAAATATAAAGGTAGGGAATCGATCAAGAAGCAAGTACTTGTAGCTGGCTGGGTAATTGAACCCGCCGGCTCGGAATTGTAGATATCATAAAGATTTCTCCTGATTTCCTTGGTCCGCTTGCTTGCCTGCTTGCTCGCCGCGCGAATCCTGCTCACGCTGTACATGTAGATATCCTGATCGCGGAGAAATAAATAGTATGTAGAAAGTAGGTATCCAGATTATGTACCAGTGTTGATCAAAAAAGTACGTACGTTGGCTGCGCTAAACCAACCGTCTACATGACAGCATCTCGATGAATGATGAACCTGCAACACGCTCGATACTCGGGATTGATCGGACTTAAGGGAACGTACGCACGTAAGTAGCTAGGGCCGATTAAAATCGAGGATCTACGCGGCGGCATATGCACGTAAATAGCTGGTAGTAATTGTTTAAGGAATACGGAAACGTACCTCAATTTCAGCATGATTGAGCACAAGAATAATAGTAATAATAATCAACGGCTTGGATAGAAGTGATTGATAAATATTTGTTTCTGAGGAAATCATAATAACCACGTAAGGAGGCGCGGGGCGCCGAAAGTGCTGGCTGATAAGGCGGTCAAAAACCACAGGTTAGTATCAAATATTTTTGGTCAGGGATCTTACAGTCTATGTTACACCCCCCTCTATAGAGTACCAGGAATCAGGAGAGAAGTCTAGAAGTTAACTAGAAGGATCGGTGATCGGAGTTTTATATATTTTTTATTTATTAAACGGATTCCATCTGGCTAAGCCTACAGGTATCATCCCATCTCGACCCGTAGTTATATTAAAAGAGTTTTCGGGAGTGACCTTCCCTCCCACCTGTCCGAGTGATAGGTAATCTGGTTGCAATCACGATCAATCATACTCGGTTGAGGTCTCAGCCCAGAGGAGAGTAGAGTACGAGAACCAGCGGGAGAATCATTTATTCGGTTAAATTTCCCCAAACTAAACCGAACCCTGAGCCTAGAGTGCATATGTGCCTTTGGTTAAATTCGACCCAGCGGTCTGGAATCACTAGGATGGGTGGGTGCTGGACGGGTTTCGGTAGATCTGACATAGAAGAGATTTCGAGGTTCCGGGCTCGGCATTTGAAGATGTATATGCATCATGCTTACTCTGAGTACTTTTAAACGATTAGAAGGTTGGTATGTAGCTGGTCCGTATGTCAACTACACCGTTTGTGTTGATACAAAACCGTTTAATGGTAACATCATGATTGTTGAAAAGAGGTGGTAAAAATGATGGTTAACTGCATGTAGGACGTTGCCAGTTTTTAGGCATATGTGTACGTAGTTGGGGGAAGATAGAGTTTGAAGAGCGGCTTTGGATTGAGAATCATTGCTGTCGACTCCCATCATCAACATCTAGCTTGAATTCAGATAGACCCCCTCCGGTTCCCCAAAGCTGTTCTCTCTGCATGGTTAAGCTCTTCTTCGTCGGTGCACCCCCAATCCCGCTTAGTGAGAGAGTCCTTTGTAAATATGCTGCTAGTATTAGAAACACCCAATCTCAGTCACTAGATCGGTCCGTGTACGTCTTTGGCCTTTGGATTCACACAATGATTTCAAGGTTAGCAAGATCGAGACGTGCCCAATGGGGCCGGATGTTTATTCCAGTGGTATTCTGAGAATTAGAACTCTAGGCCTTTGCAGAAAAGTAAAACATTAATGCCACCTCATATTACATCGCCCGTGACGTCAATGCAGGGCCGGCAGAAGAAAATTAGGACCCTTAACTAAATGTAATCCTTATTCCAGAAAGAACCCTGCTGGGGAAAGAAAAAGGGTGAGTTTGAGAATCGTTAGCTCCCCCTATTTCTAGTTGGATAAAACGATCTCCGCTATAATTACGAGGGATATATCATAGGGGCTAATGCAGTGATAGCTGTGTATCCCTGCCGGGGACGCCGTGCCCAGGTAGAAGGCGAGAACCGACCAAGTCTCATATGGCGAATTTTCTTCTTTTCTTTTCCTTTGCACCGCTGCATCCCTCTGAATCACGAACAAGCTGGGGAACCCTTGTTACGCGAATAAGTGTTTAAGGCGAGATAAAGGAAGGAAAGAAGGAAGAGTTAACTGGAATGTGTTGAGCTAACCATAGTAGAAGTTGGGATCGGATAAAACATCGATTTGTTTGGCCAATTGGTCGGGTCGAGTGACATTTTATGAAAGAAAAAAACGGTTACCGACCATGCGAAATTGACGGCGGGAGGAGAAGTGTGATCATTTATATGCAAGCAGCCGGCTCATCGGATGAACGCAAGGCAACCAACAAGATGGAGCATCTAGTAAACCCGGGATAGGGATAAGTATCGGTACCTGTACGTGGTGGACCCTTACGTCTATCTTGGGGTACTCTACATATGCAGTATCAAGGTTAAGATTGCATCCAGAGATGCTAGTGTGATTAGTAGCACCATATACATGATCATTGGTACCTCTTGGGATTTGTTGGGTGTACATGGCAACAATATAAAATAAAACAGATTCTTGCAGTTGGAGTTAGGATGTCATAACGGCGGTGTGCTGAGCAATCCGGCATATTGAATTCGCATAGAGTATAGGTGTGAGGTATATCACAACGACGATATATTATCACACTCTACAATCATTAACCACCTACAGCACCGATGCCGCCATACTTGCGAAGCAGCCAAACGATGAATGGCTAGATTCAGGGCCGGGCGATCGGCGAATATTCCGCGAGCGTGGAAAACGTGGTTTGAGCCGCATTTTTCTTTTTTGGGAGAGGTTGCTAGTATTTCTTCTACCTAGGAAGCTAGTGCGAGCGGGTGGGAGATGTAGGGCATCAGACCACCTTCCTACTCTGCGTGCGACAACAGAGTATGAGTATCCATCCCTCACCCAAAAGCCCCTGGGGCTTGCATGTTTGGGCTCTCCGAGGACATTGCCACTGCTTCCCGGGTTGGGGAACTCGAAGTAACACATGTGTGTGAGTGTATGGGGAAAGAGAAGATCTAGGGTGGGAGTACATACAGTACCTATTTACATGCCATACGGGGGTGTCTGGGGGGCAATAAGCGGTGGGAGTGATTTTTCACAGTACTCAAAGAATTAGGCGATGTCATGTTCGGGAACCCTAGCTCTGACCACTTTGTTTGTGCTTTCGCTCTCCCCCGCAGGTTGAGTGTGGCTGCCCTTCAGTTGAATGTGGTAACAGCTGCCGTTCTCTACTAAAGTTTTCGGAATTGCTTCCAGTTTGAGTCCGCGGGGATTATATCCGTTCTGCTGTGTTTCTGAACAAGTGCCTGGGCTCTAAGGAATTAAAGGAAGGGAAAAAAAGACGAACACCCCTGGTCGCTACCGATTGGCCAATCTCCCTATGGCATTGGCTTCTTCATCTTGAGTATATATCGCACCGGCTTTCTGGGCCTGCCATGATCCGTACCCGGGTTGGGGTTATTATTATTATTATTTTTTTTTTTTTTGGCTGTGCTTTTATATATATAAGACCATATGGCACCACTTTTTTTTCTTCCTGGCTTATCCGTCTGTGATTGTTGCTGCCTTTTCGTTTCTGCGCCGCTTTCGTACCCCCCGCCTAAAGCTGGCCTGCAAGAGCTACGGCCATCTAATTGATATTATTCGATCCCCCACGCACGTTACTTACCGTAATCATAATACCAGCTGCGATGTCTGCTACGTCTGTTGATGTTGTAATTGTAGGGGCCGGTGTGTGATATTTTTCTCTTTTACTGTTCTTTCTGATATTTATCTTGCACTTTCCCCTTGGCCTCGGCCTCATATTCACTTTGCTTGCCCTCCTATAATCTGGGGGAAGGGGGAAAATGGAAATATTATTCTCTTTTTTTATTTTCTCCATTGCGTATGCAAGAAAGAACCGTGCTGAACAAAGATGCGGGCTCCCGTGGCCCAACCCCGGGCATAAAATAGGTCCCTTTGGAATCATTGCTGCAAAAACATATCTCGAACTCAACCCCACGGCTCTACTGACGATCCTCGAAACCGACACCTCTTTGGGAGGAGCATGGAGCAAGACCCGAATCTATTCAGGGATGTACTCACAGTCTCCCCTGGGGATGATCGAGTTCAGTGATGCGCCCATGAAACCAACGAAGGACCAGTTTCATGGATATGTCCCAGCACAACATGTCTATGAGTACCTGGAAGAGTACACAAAAACGCATGTCTACAACGGCCGTGACATCAAGAGCCGAATACGCTTCGACAGCCGTGTCACCAGCATCAGGAAGGTACGGAATACAAACTCTGTGAGGAACTCTTGGGTTGTGTGTACCGACAAAGGCGATGTCATCACAAGTGACAAGCTTATGCTCGCAACCGGTATCACCTCAAAACCAAACATCCCAGTATTTGAAAATGAGGGATTCACGCCGCCAATGCTACATACCAAAGATTTGGCACGACTAGCACCTTCGTTCGTGGAGTCGGAGGGTGTTCGGAATGTGGTGGTGTTAGGAGGATCAAAGTCTGCATTCGATGCAGTTCACATGTTTCTGTCAGCGGGGAAGAACTTGCAGTGGATCATCAGAGATAAAGGTTCTGGGCCAGCGGGGATGAGTGCGCCTGATAGTGCGCCGGTGTATTATGATAATGCGCATCAGATATTGGCAACTAGGTTGATGTCGAAACTGAGTCCATGCATTTTTGAGCCGAGGGACTCATGGATGAAGTTCTTTCATCAGACGAAAGTGGGAAGATGGATTACAGACAGGGTGTGGAGTAGCATGCAGTCGAGGTGGATAAGAGCGGCCAAGTATGAGCGAAGTGATAACATGAATAGGCTGAGACCTCAGCTTCCGTAGGTTTCCCTTTTTATTGGGGCGAGATATGTTTAGATGCATCAATTTCTCCCTAAGTATAGCACCATGAAGGTCATACTAAATAATTAATATCACAGGATATTTTGGAGCTCCGACAATGTCGGCGTCTCTAATACACCCGGCTTCTGGGACACAATTTCATGCGCCAAAGTACACCGAACGTCAATATCAAAACTAGTCGATTCATCTATTCTCCTCCAAAATGGTGGATCTCTCCCTTGTGACCTCCTTGTAATGTCTACAGGATGGGACATAACCTTCCCCTTCTTCACCCCTGAGGATTCCGCCGCCCTGGGTCTTCCAGTGCCCATATCCTTCCAGTCCATGGTCGATGCCAAGAAATGGGAGCATCTCGAAGCTGCTGCCGACGAGAAGATCATCTCGATGTTCCCGCGCCTGCGATCGCCACCAGATTACTACCGGCAACCGCCAAGCACGACACAATTCTATTTATACCGCGGGATGGTATCACCGCATGAGGTGGCATCGGGTGACAACTCGATCGTCTTCCTGGGACAGGTGGGCGCAGCGCAGTCGTTCCAGATCGCGGAGACGCAGAGTATCTGGGCTGCTGCGTATCTAATGGGGGATCTGCAGCTGCCTGATGTGCGTGAGATTGAGAATGATATCGCACTGACGAATGTGTGGAGACGGAGGAGATATCTCTCGGTCGGTGAGAGGAAACCGACTTTTATGCATGATGAACTTGCGGTTTGGATCCACACTCGGGAAAATTGGCTGCGAGTGATATCTAATGATTCGATTTTTTTTTTAGTATGTAAGCATGCTACTCCGAGACCTCGGCGTAAACCACCTGAGGAAGGGTGGGTGGAGGGAGATGGTGCAGCCATACTGCAACAAGGACTACCAGGGGATGCTTGACGAGTATAGGAGGATTCGGGCAAAACAGGAGGACTATAATAGTAATATCAAGCTGAATATGGAAGTGTAAGTTTTGAGAGAGAGAGAGACGGGGATATAATAACCTTTATGATATCATGCCTAGCCTAAAAAATGGCACGCAAAAAACAAAACAAATTATCTTTACCCTCTCATTTACCATCTTTTGTTCACCTGTGCGCGTTATGGTTGTGTTTCTAGGGTTCTTAATTTCTCTTTAACTCAAGACTGGAGCGGCAAGCTACACAGCTGGCTAGGCGTCAGTACAATGTTTACTCTCCCAAAAAAACATTCATGCGCCGGCCTCCATAATATAGAATGAGATTTTCCCCCAAACTATTTCGACGTCTCAACTCACATAGCTACCACTCGGCCAGCTAGCAAGGAAGGTCCAAACTAGCACGGGAGTTGACTCGTTGTTTGGGTTGAGGCACCCCACCCTCAAACCACTCTCCCCCGGGCTCAGGCAAAAAAAAAAGAGATATCAATACTGCACGAACCCGAAATTCGAAAAGCTGCATGACAGTTACATCTTATAAATTAAGGGTCACCCTCCAAAACAATATCTAGGGTTCAGCAATCACAATTGACTTTGCATTTACACAAACTCGAAACGCTGTTACCATGCACGACAGGATGTGCCATGAGCGTGTGGATCATATCATATCAAGCAGCACAGCGTCGATCACAAGCTATAAAGTCACCACCGCGAGCGGATCTCTTCTCTTGAACACTTTATCATCACCATCACCATCACCATCACCATCCCGATCACCATCACTATCGCCAGTACGTACCAAGGTAGGTCAGATCCGCCGTTCTAAGGCAATATAGCCATGACTAACAGCGGCAGCGGTGGAGCAGTAGCAGTAGCAGTAGCAGTAGCAGTAGCAGTAGCAGTAGCAGTAGCAGCAGCGGTGGTAGTGGTGGTGGTGGTGGTAGTATAGAGGTAACGGTGGAGTAGTAGCGGTAGCAATAGATAGAATATAGATAATGGCGGACAGAGATATACCGTAGCCAGAGAAAATATTATAATCAAAATAAGAATTATTAATAAATATATAATTATATAAAGGTCATTTTGGTGGTTTAAACAAACCATGTTGTGGTTTAAATCAAACCACCACACAACCAAGCGAGTTTTTCTTTATGGTGGTTTATTTAAACCACACCTATATGTACTATAGGGCACTGCATTTATTAGTTACATGCTGTGTTATCGTACCTGTATAGGGACAGCAAGTAGGATATACATACATGTAGTATAGTGCGGTACTAATTCATACGTATGCCTATGTTTCTATAGCCCCTCCACCATGTTAGGCTGAAAGATGGAGGCGGGCTAGTGCAGTGCAGTATTGATCAGGCTCGAGTAGGTGCTGGTTTAAGGTTTTCGTGCTTATATCTTGTCATGTACGTATTTGAACCGTGGCTGCGGTGCAGGCCCCCAAATCGACTTATCACGACATCGATATCGACTGGACGGGTCGAGGCATTCTCCGCAAACCTACATGTACATACGTATGCACATGTACTCTACATGGAGTAGACCGGCCGAACCTACATATGCAACCACCCACTCTATGATCAGCGAGCCCTGGAGGGTATCTCTCTGCGTATGTGTAGCATTACGCTCACTGTGCCATTGTGCCGGGCGGTCAGCTAGCCCGGGACTCGCCAACTGGGTATGCTTCGAAGGCCGGTGTAGATGTTGGTAATACCGGTATTCTCTGACGAACATACAGTATATATGTTTGCCCTACGCATGGTACTAGGGGACTGGGTCCAGTAAAGTCTACCGCGAGGTCTATATATGCCAAAATCAGACTTATGAGCCCCATTCAGGTCGCTATGTTGGGAGGTTTAATTGCTCAGAGGATGTAGTTGCCGTTCGATCTGTTCTCGAAGGTGTTGGCCTACAGCTGTCTATGAAGTTTGTATAATAAAATACAACCCGTTTAGCTTGGTATTTGAAATATTGTTCCAATATTCTATTATAGCAGTTAACGTTAACCCTGTATTCAGTCATAAATAGGTGTATAATATCAATAGACGATGCATGCATGTACGTACGGATACCCAAACACATAGAGAATTACCGCAATGTGTTTTTACCAATTGTTCTCTTCACGCAATTGCGCAATCTAGCCGGACCAGTCGCTCTCGTAGTAAATAAGAAATCTTAACCCGACAATTAAAGCAGTATCGGATATCTAGTTAGCTGTTTTGTTAGTTGTTTTGTGAGTCGTATAATATATGTTAATCCATTGGGATATATGTATATGTATTATCGTATATTGAAATGTGCATGCCTTTTAAAAGACCTCTTAATTGTCATCAGCACAGTTCATCTGGGAAGGAAGTAGTGCAAGTAGAATCCACCTGTCTCTAGTGTATGTATGGTTACATGTAGTTCGGGTCGTTTTTCATTCACTAGGCCCACCTGCATGGTATTGTTCGAGAAGTAGTACTGTTTACCCGTGGCAAATTATTGCGGTTTTGTTGCCAACGTTTCCAACGTTTTGTTTGGTAGTTTAGACGTGGCCTGTACTTTTATCTTTGGAAGAACAGGCTGTCCTTTGATTTTAACTACAAGAGGAACCTACTTTCCTTCCTTTCAGTTCTTATACACAACGGACTGTTCATCAATTCTTTTCTGCTCAAATATCACTTCAAATAAAAGATATTCCATCGACGCCAGGGAAACAGCTATACATCCAATAAGTATATAATTATAACCTGCATATGTAATGTACTTTTATAGTCTTCTGATTGGCTCATTGAGAGAGGTTTTTGTTTCACTTGAAACATATTGTGTTGGGTATTAACATGGGTATTGTGCTGAGTGGTGTTAGATTATTAACAGATTTTCTACTGGTTCTGGGAACCGATTAGTAGTTCGATTTTAGCGGCTTGGTGGCTGTTAAAGGGATATATATACTTGCAGCTTGAAAATTGTCTGACACATATCGACCAGAGTAGATATAGTGATGGACTTTGCCTGCCAGGAGGGGTCGAGGGCCGCGCAGCGGCCTGAGAGCCCCGACTGACAGGCAAATAGAGAAAATAAGCCGCAAAGCGGCTTGCCTGTATATTGGACTGATTGATATACATATAGTACCGGCCGAAGGCCGGAAACCACTTGTACATGTATATAAAGGACACCCTAGCACAGGATGTACCAGCTACCGAGGCTGCTATAGGGCCGTAGGTTGGTACATAGGCCCTATCTCGGTTTCCATTCTGATACTGGCACTGGTCCCGATTCGAGTCTTTGAACCTACCCTAAATACGAATATTTGGTCTCAAATGAACACTCATACTCACCTCAAACATATATAAACCCTGCGCTTGAGTACCGGCTGCACTTTTTCAAGCCTATCCCACCCCCCTCTGAAACAAAGCATACAAACTCAAAACAACAAATAACTCTAAGCGGTGCTTTTACAGATTGACAAGCGCGCTGTGTAAAATTCTTTACTCCTAGAAGACCAACCAGCCAATACAGCGGTAGGTAATAAGTGATGGAACACAGCGATACCTGTTTTGGTAAAACGCCACCAACATTTGGTGTTTCTACTCTCAGGGCGTTCCATCACTTATTACCTGTCGCTGTACATACAGTTAGTCAATTGTGTGTGTACCTGGGGCATTACTTAGAGTTTCATCCAGGATCTGATCTTTCCTGGACTCACCCGCTCACTCATAACAACTCCATCCGGACTACAAAGAACCGAAAAGAAAAAAAAAAGAAAGAGAGAAAAATGCACCCAAAAAACCCTTCCCCACCCAAAGGGGCATTTTAAGCATGTGATCGGCCAAGCGAGTGATAACCTGTGATCCTGGTTTCAGCACAAAGGTCCGAGCTACACAAAAGTGCCTATTTCCCATTTCTACGAGGTACTATATATCTGTACTTACGAGCCAGATTTGAGAGCGATACGCGGTCTTAAGGAAATGCCCGAGCCCGGTGGCGATAGTAACAGAGCTCCTAGCCCTAACCCTTGGCTGTGATTAGCGATGTTTCTGGTCTTTCCTTTTTTTGGAGGCTTGAAGTTCACCAGAAGGTATGGTGGAGAAGGTGCATTAAGTGCGAAGGATCGAACGGTCGGACGGGGTTGTGATGAATTTTGAGCCATGAGGCACTTTGGGGATCGAATCTGGGTAAGTAGGGATCATACTTGTGCCCCCCTCCCCCATGTGCATACAGAAATTATAAGATGTGAAGATGTGGCATCAAGCGGCTCTCTGGTTATGTGCGGTTGAGGCTGACTCCCATCTTTATTACAGCGAGAAAGTCGTTGGAGTTGAGTTGAGAAAGTAGTTGTGAAAAGAAGAAAAACCGCTGATTCCTACGACGGAGGATCCTCAATAATTGTCGCTTGTTGTTCAACTACATAGAATCCCAGCCTGCACTACACATGGCTAGCCAGCCAGTAACATCACAATATGATTGGTGCGGAAAGATCAGGAGACTTTATATGATCTGTATTGGAAAGCCCTCTTTTCTTTTCACCTCGCACACGTGATGGAGAAGTGATGGTGACGGTGAAGCGTTGAGGTGAAGATGTGAGGTGAAGATGTGAGGGTCAAGTCAGCACATACAGTATCAACCACGAATGGAGAGCGAATTCAAACCTGTAAGCAAAGACGGCTCGGATCGGCCGCTCCGGAAAAAATGGCAGCAGATAAGAAATTACATTAGTCGCAGTTGTTATAAAGGCTGCCCACCCCCACCCCCCTCCCCCTCTAATCTTTTGTTTTAAGAGCTCCATCTTCTTTAGGGAGAAAAAAATCAGAGTTTGAAAAAATACACCTATCTAAACTATAGCTAGTTGTGGAAGGAAAAAACTTTGCCATCTTTTTGAGGCTTCTTCACCAGCAATCAACCGGCCGCACACCTACTCCGAGTCATCGGTAATCACTCGATTACGTGTACACAGCACAACGCAACGCAACGAACAACAATAACCCGATCATCTCTCCAGATCTCTCCAAGATTCTTTTTTCTTGGTAGCTAGTGCGGTAACTTTGGTCTTGCACCAGTGGGTGGTGGGCTGTGTGTAGCTTAAAGAGAGAGGGAAAAACGGCAAACCCCGCCAGTCACTCTTTGGGGCCTCCCTCCCCAGTTGTTTTAAAAGGGAAAAAGAGCGCAAATAATAATAAATAAAAAAACGTTCGACTAGCCGGTTGTTTCAGTGAATCTTTTCTTGAAAAACTTTCAACTCTCAACCAACCAACTCAACCAACCAACTCAACCAAGCCACAGGCAGGCAGGCAGGCAGGCAGGACAAGGCAGCTGGGGTTGACTACTATTACTACTATTGCTATCACTGCTACTGCTGCTAAGAACTTTTTTATTTGTTGCATCCGTTAATTTTTGTTCAAACACAGGGGGGTCCTAGTTCCGTGCATCACGGACCTTCTTCTTCTTCCTCTTCCTCTTCCTCTTCCTCTTCTTCTTGTTCTTTTAGTACAGACATAGCTCTCTTTCTTGGTTTCGACTCTTGAATCCTCTTTTACTTCGCCTCAAGCTTAAACCTCAAGCTTAAATCGAGCCTGAGCCTGAGCCTAAGTCTGAGTCTGCGTTTATTACCTACATAACCTACCTAGTTACTTTCCTATCTACCCCTTCCCTTCCCTTCCCTTCCCTCCCTTCCTCTTCAATCCACAATCCCACTCGCGAGGCAAACAACAATCATAGATCTTCCCCCATTGGTATGTTCCAATCCCCCCCCCCCCTCCCTCCCTCGCCCTCCCCTCCTCTCTCTTCTCCCCCACACACCGCCGTCGCTTATTCATAAAGCAGGTCAATCATCACACTCGTAACACCCAAAGGCTAAACCCCATCCACAACCAACAATTTCCTTTTCCTATTCCACCTCACAACCACAACCACAACCACCAAAAATAAAAATAAAAAAGCTATGACAAAACCCACCACCACCACCACCACCACCACCCCAACAACAAACGGAGCAACCAACCCCCAACAACCTCATAAACGTCGCCGCCGCCGCCGCTCCACCACAAAACCCGCCAAACCCCCCACCCCGCCCGCCTCAACCGACATCGACCACTGGTTCCAAAGTGGGCCCTTCTCAGCGCTCCCACAGGGCGCCTCTTCCGCCGAGGTCGAAGCAGACCTTAAGCGCATACGCGCCGCTGTTGCCCGTCTTGCGAACATACTCCTCGGCGCCGCCGTTGGCAGCGGCGGCATCTCGCCCGTGTGCGAAGCGCAGCAAGAGCAGGAGGAAGCGCTGTTTGTGCGCGGCGTGTCATTATCGCCGAGAAAAGAGGACGGGAGAGGGCGGTCGCCAGGGACGGCTGCTGAGCCGCTTACACCTGAGTCATTTTATGGCGAGGATACTGTGGGGGAGAGGGAGAAGGAAAGGAAAAGGAAGGCAAGGAGAGAGGCGGGGGCGGCCGGTGCTCCTCGGGTCCGTTCGCCCACGGGCGTGAGGAGAGAGAGGCACAAGGGGTCGGGCGGAGTCCCGGTGAGAAAGCACCGGGCGAGGTTCAGTCCTTACACGACGACGACATGAGAGCGCAACTACATCGGCGGCAATTTAGAGAGCTGTATCTCTAATCAGTGAGAGAGTTTTTTATTTAACGTTTTTTCTTTCTTTCTTTCTTTTCTTTTTTATTTGTGAAAAGAGCTTTATAATTGTGCAGCAAGAGGAATGACTGCGCTTGTTTTCTCGTCGCGATGGAGAGGAGAAGACTTGTCCATATTCTGTAATAATTTTTTTCTTCACATCTATTCCTAACGTCTAAATATTAGCAGGAGGCCAGGGGAAATGATTTTTATTCTTTTTTCTTGCGGTAGACGGGAAAGTGAGGTTTTAGGAGCCCGAGACTACTTGCGAATCTCTTATCTTTTTTTTTAACGTCGTTTTCGTTCTTTTACGGAGTTTTATTTAGGGATATTTCTTTTATGGGATTTATGGTTATTATATCTAGCACTGAGCTACATCTACATAGCATTTTACAAAAAAAAAAAAAAAAAAACCTACAGCAGCAGGTGTGCGCACCCCGACTTCTCAAAAAATATGACGCGAACTCTTCATCCTCCTCTAACCGTCATCCTCTCACAAGTAGCGCAAGAGCGGCAATGATACCATCAACCACAAACCATCCGCCGCCAGAAACCAGTGCCAGCTTCACACCGCATCACTCACCCCTTCTATTCTCCGCGGCCACTCAAGGGCCGTGTAAACTATGCATAGACCTTGAGATCCAGTCTTTACCGCCTACGCGAGTACCCTGGAGTGTTGTAGCTGTAATCCCCACCGCCATGGAGAGAAAAACAGAACATGTCATGTTTGGCCCACGTGGTCGTGGGTTAGGGTTATAATTTAGATGTGGGGGGGAGGGAAGCCGATTTAGCTGTGGATGGGGGGGCTTGTCGGGGTTGTGTGGGCTGGTGTGAACCGGAATACGGGAGGGATCCGGAGAGAACTGATCAAATAGCGTGGGAGCTGATTAGTCGGCTTGCTGTGTGTAGCCAGCGCATGGGACCAAGGGATCTCGACAGCTGGATACCTCTCTAGCGTCGTTCGTGGTTTATCTGCAGATCTGGCGACTAACAAGGTATGTGTGCGCCCTGTAAATTGCATGTGCGTGGGCATCAGACTGCAACTCTGTGAATCAGGGCTTATGGGCGAAAAAGATGGAAACGGTAATCGAGTGATTTTCAGTGATTCTGTCGCGGTGGACGGGGCCTAGCGCGAATATGGTTGTTAGAAGTTTATTTGGGTCTTTGGTTTTCTTTTTGATATTGGAATAGATATTGGTTATACGTTTACGTTCTGTGGGATTGGCAGGTTATCGTTTTCCTTCGCACCTTGGGTAGACGGGTGGATATGTTGACTAGTTGGAGCGAAGAAGAAGAAGGAGAGAAGGAGCAGGCTCCTCTTGTAGGCCAACGAAAGAACAGGTGTTCGGGTAAACAAAGTACATCATGTATAGACTGTTTGGGGTCACGTCCAAATTATAATTACATGGCGGCTAACAACAATGCAATCGTATCCTAACCATGTCCCAATGACTGACACGAATAATATAGCGCCACAGAACATGTCAACTAGATCCGATATCATATATCCCGCCCGGCCTTAAGCTTCTGGTTTACATTGTGCTATACACAGAGCTCCTCATAGAAGATGGGCACGAGACTATATGTCAACATACTATCCCGCGGCACCAGACACAACCAATCGATAGTCCCGGACCAACCGTCAAGAGCCGCAGTTTGGGTCTCCGGTAAGATAGGTAGGAACATCTTTTTTTGGTAAAGAATAGTTATAATATGTACTGATAAAAACCCCACCAAATTTATCTAGCGGAGTTTGAAAAGGTGCTCCTCGATACAGCCCACAAAGGTCTGTGTGTTTAGGAGCAGAATCGGCCGGCCCAAGAACCACCCACATTGACATTGATAGCGGGATATCGGTCACTCTCCATGGATTACTATATGCGTTTCACGCACTTATTGTAATAAAGGCCGCGAAGAAAGTCCTAAGACGATACATGAGAGACAAATAAAACTTGGATGGTAGATATTGTACCGTATATCAATGAGGAAGCTTCTAGGGGGAGTTTAAGCTTAACTTGGGTACAAGGTAAGCTAAAAGATAGAACCTGTCTTATCAGATACCAAGATGAAACTAACCCCAAGCATTAGGACCCAGAGTCAAGCTTATAACCTATAGATCAACTGACTTCTCCTAGAAGCTATGATTACTAGTCGGGGGACTTTTCGTCTCGTGTCCATGACCAAGCTATCTATCAGGTTGGTGACAGATAGGGTTGATATATGTTGTGCAAAACTGATTCCATAGGTTCCAATGGACATAAATTTCTTTGCTTCTTTCTGCCTCCAGAATCTAGCGGGATGGAAGCATCGATTCAACTACCCGAGTCTACAAAAAGGCCCAGAATTTCGCGCAAGACAATGCTCCCACTTTTTTAAAACTACTTCCCGTTTGTCTTCCTCATGGACCGGTCAATGGATAGTCGATCGATCTAATTGCATACCATAGTCTGCGGCATCACGAACTCTTCTTACTACTTTACACTCTACCCTGGCGACGAGCACCTCTCATGGTCAGTGAAGTGCCTGAGGGGGGGGGGGGGGGGTGCGTCATAGTCATCAGAGCTTTCGTCAGTTAGCCACATCTGCAAGAAGCAGTATGTGGACGTATCCAATACCAATAGAGCAGTACACCATCACGGCCATATTACAATGATGCTTCCTCTTGTATTTGTCGTTCCCCAGACTACATGTAGTTGGTAGATCGCGAGGTGTGGTGCGCCTTGGCTGCTGGGTACCTTTTTGACAGCCTATGGTCAGCTTATCGACAGACTATAAGCTATTTGTGGGCAGCTTTTCGACAATCGGTAGACGTAAGCCGTTTGCAAAACAGTTCATCCTAGGCGTGGCCTGGCTCGTCGATCTTTCAAATGGGCTAGAGGTGAATGTTTCGATGATGATGAAGTGCACCATTCAGGAACGTTTACGACTGGTGGGAGGAGCAGCAGAGCATGGCGGCTTACAACCGTCAATTCCGACCAGCTCGCCCCGAGCCCAATCCCGACCCCGACTCTTCAGCATCGCACAGAATACGTACAGTAAGCTCGCTTCCATTCCCCACCCCCAGATCAAGAGCTACACCATGCAGAAAAAACCAAACATAAAGCCCTCAAAGGAGACCCACCAGCTGCCGCGTTGATAAAACGCCTATCTCCGAGACATCATAATAAGGCACATCTTGTACTTCATACATCTTCACACATCTTCACACTCCTAAGGATTCCACTTCCGGGTGTTATTCTTCCGCACCTTGCCGGCCGTGTGTATGTACACGTTGTCGATATAACCATATTTGTACAACATGTAAAGCATCCCCCCAGTAGTCTTAGCCCTACTCTGGAGCCGGACCGCGCGGATCCAGTACCCCCGTTAGCCTATTCGAAACGAGCCCAAGGCAGGGACTTGACTCGGCTTGTATCGTCTCGTCCTGTCTCATATGAGGCCTGAGCTCGTTTCATAATCTCATTTCACGGGCCTAAGCTCGAGCTTTTCAAGTATTCTATCGATTGAGACTACTGAGTGTGGCAAGCGGGTGATCTCAGGTGTCTTCCAAAGAAGAGGTTCTGAGGAAACCTTTTACATATGACACCATTGTTACGATATTTCAGTTTACTAGGGCTCGAGCCTTATTGAAACTCGAGGCGACCTTAGAAAGGAGAATTCTGAACGACCTTTGAACTTGGCCTTTAACTACATACCCGTAGAATGTTTAAAGCACTTGGTACTGCTGGTATTATTAATTCTTAGTAGGCTCGAGCCTGATAAAAACCAAAATTGAGTAGACCAAGCTCATGCTAAGTTCAGTCTCATGCCGAGTCGTATCTTAAGACGGGACTATGAGCCGGCCCGTCTTATAGGTGGTACACACCATGAGGATCGACCAGCCGCCGTACCATCTGGCCAGCCTCTAGTTCCATTTATCAGACTAGGATCTCGGTAACAAGCTTATAATCAAGGAGACTTACAAGATTTACTGAAAATAAAGCTCCTGTGACGGATCAGTGGTCCCGGGGACCCTAAATTGGGCTAAGTATTATAGGCAAATATAGACGAGTGATAGTTGATGATCCAACATTCAGCGGACATGTTGATTTTCCCACCTTCAGACAGCTGTTATTTCTGGCTGTACTGTTGACGGAGCACTCACAGCAGTGAAGGCAACTAAAAGCAGTCAATGGTCATGGCTCCCGAGACTATATTGAATAATCGGCATAGCTTTTTAGTTCATAATTATCTCTATATCTGGCTTCTAGAGATATCACCACAAAACACACAATCTAGAACCATGGCCAATTCATGCCTAATGATATCTATTGCTAGCATTACTATCCGTTTCTAGCTCATAGCCACACAAACACACAAATATATAACCATCTACTCCCTATCTACTCCGCGCCACCACCACTAGTCATAATAAGCAGTGTCGCTCCCAGCAACACCCACCAGTACCTACACATCACAAGCACACATTAGCATACACACCCACACAATCGCATCCACAGAATACAGCAGAAAACTCACTTCTGCAAGAATGTCTTCTCCACCTCCGGCACCGGAATCTTGCCATCAGGCGTTAAAACAATCGGCTTGTTCAGTGCAGGCTGCGGGCCCGGCACCTGCGTCAAGATGCGCACAATGGGCGAGGAAGACTATACAATCAATGCGCAGTTAGCCAACAAATCCAATCCAAATATTCATACAGCCCACCCAGCAGGACACAATTAATGATCAACATACAGCTTCATCGCCAGCCTTGTACTGCACATGCCACGCCTTCCCCATATCATCAACCCTAACCGTAATCTCCGCATTCTCCGGATGCTTCAACGTCTTCTACAGTAACCACCCCACCCAGCACATTAGCATCCACAACCACAACCACAACCACAATCACCCCCCACAGACAGAGCAATACTCACGCCAACAACCACACACCCAAAGGCCCACGTCTCCCCGTCCCACACGCCCACCCGCACCTCCTCCTCCTCCCCACTCTCCGCCCACGCACCCCTGTGCTCTGCAACGTCAAACCCGCCCTCGCCCGTCGCCGGGTCATACGAGACCTTACCCAGGACCGTCGGATTGGGCGCGCTGAGCGGCCATTGGTGCAGCGTTAGGCTGTGCGTGTGCGTGGTTATCGCGTTTGCGGTGGCCGAGAGGAGGGACAGCACTGGTAGTAGGAGCGAGAATGTGCGCATCTTTTTTTTTTGAATTTGTAGGGGATGGGCTTTTGGGGATCGTGATATTGCGAGTGGTGATATGATGCGGCTCGGTTGGGATTGTATGTGGTTTGGGTAGCTAGTGAGAGGCGCTTATCGCGGCTGTGGGGAAGATACGTGGCTGTTCGAGACCTTTTTTTTACTTCTTGAAAAGAAAAAATTCAAGCTACAGTATTAAAAGGGCCAATATCACAATATTTGCTGGAAAAGGCTCTACTAAAGGCTCAAGTGGTATAAAACACACCTCGATAGAATTATTCCACATAGTAAAGCTCTAAAGCTTCAAACCCCATATCGATCTCGTAGTTGGGCAAAACTGGCAAAACAGAGGGCCAAAACATGAGCTCTTACAAGGCTGCCAAAAGTCACAGAAAACCTCACAAATTCACAGCAAACGAAGACTCCAAATAACTCCCTTCTATAATGGCAGCACGTATGCTGCCATCTGCTATTTCATTCTGTTTCGTCTCTATAAAAGGTATCTCAGTCTCTCTTCTCAATCCCCTCCCTCCCGCTCATGCACCTCCTGAAAGAAGCAGGCTTGTGTAACATGACTGCTTCTTGTCCACCGCACCGCCCGCGCACAAATCCAATCCAGTGCCAAAACTAAAAGTAGTGGAGTAACAAGTCCCGCAAAAAAAGACACCTGCCATCATCATGCAAAGAAACGCAACAAACACCGTCCCTGGCTCGCCCGCCATGCCAAACCGAAAGAAACCATCGAGAAAAAGGTGTAAAATACTCAAATCCTTTGCACTAAGCAGTATATCCCCGATACCCCGCCAAAAGCGAAAAGGAAAAGGAAAAAAAAAGACGAGGAAAAAAAAAACAACAAAAAACTCCACTTGCAGATCGACCGATAAAAGTACTAATGACACAAACATAACAAAAACTAATTAAACAGCCCAACCGCAGAAGAAGAATAATCATCTCAAGCGAAAAGAAGGGGATAAAAAAACATCGCTGGCGGAAACTCGGCAAGGCGTTCGACATGCTATTAAGCCGAACACAACCCTCCACGAACAAACTACGTCACTAGATAATACGCAGCTGTTCCGAGCTATACCAACGAGTTTGAGCTTTAAACCAGCTCAAACTCCTCGTCAGAGTCCTCATAATCAACGACTTCATACTCGTTCTTGATCAGAGTCGTCAACTCCTTGTGCTCAAACTTCTTAACAGCCTCTGTTACAGCATAACTAAGGGTGTCGGTTCCGGCACGTGGTCC
Organism: Morchella eximia; assembly: GCA_024713935.1. Classification (NCBI taxonomy): domain Eukaryota; kingdom Fungi; phylum Ascomycota; class Pezizomycetes; order Pezizales; family Morchellaceae; genus Morchella; species Morchella eximia. The sequence goes on from JAMGZG010000003.1 coordinate 1,451,516, forward strand.
GGACTGGTCATAGGAGTACGCGATACCGGCAATAGAGTCGTTATCCGACGATGAATCCTCCCAACGGTCTTCCAACGCCGCCGAAGGGGTCAGAGGGTTGGTTCGGGCGGTGCAAATCTCATCATCAAAGTACAACTTGCGAGCAGCCCTCTTTTTGGCAAGCTCCTTGGTGTTCCAGCCTCGGCACTGGCAGCAGTGACAAACCTTCACGAGACTAGGGTCACGGGTCATCTTGAACCTACGGAACAATGAGTCAGAATTTCAACTCTAAAACAAAACAAAGAACGGATACTGTTTCGGAGGGGATGGGGGTGGGTGTTTAAGGGTTGTAACGGGTTGTTACGGGTGAAATAAACAAAGTCAGGAATTACTTACTTGTTCTTATCATTCCAACAGGGAGCACCTAATTTCTTGTTTGAGAATGCCGGGTGCTGTGGTTGACCGAGGAGGGCTACATTGACGTTTCGGTACTTGACACGACGCTGTGGAGGAGGATGTTTATCAGCATGATGGGCTCACTTGACTTGGGGGTTGAGAGTGGAATGACTTGTATGACTCACCTCTTTGCTGCGGCGCTGTTCAACGGCTGCGCTTCTAAGGTCGCCGGTGGACTGAACAATGGAGTTGGTGAGAGCCATGGTGTTGGATTTAGAGGATGGGATTGGAATTGAGGGAGAGGGTATTGCGGCTGATTTGGTGATGAACGGGCTTGGTTGGTGAAGGACTGGCGACAACGAAGACGACGACAACGAACGAACGAATTAGGCTGTGGGGGGAGGAGAGGAAGCTTGGTGGTGATAGCGGGATGTGTAGGAGGAGTTACAGTTACAAGTTTAAAGTCTTGCAGTGAGAGCAGCTGTAGACAGCAGACAGTAGGCGAGGGAAGAGGGAGAAGAAGGAAGATGAGTTTCGGGAAGGGCCAGATATATAGGGAGCAGGTTCGGAAAGGGTGATACCTAACACGATAGCTCTTTATAGCTCAGGCAGATAGAGGTAGGTTTAGGTGGAGCAGCTGGCAGCTACTTGACTGGACTCGAGCTAGCGTTTCCGGAGCGAGCGAGAGTCAGTCAGGAGCAGCAGCAGCAGGCACTGGGCAGGCCTTACTTGAAATGTTATCACCAAGCTGTATCATACATTCATGCTTACATACATCATCCATCATTCATTCATCCATCCATCCATCCATCCATCCATCCATACTACAAATATACTTTCCCTATGTAATCGCATTCGACTATCCCCCCCACACTCTCTCTCCACAGCCATCTTTTGTGACCATGACTCTACATTCTATTGCTATTGTTGTAATGTAAATCGGGGGGCACGGGGATGGGAGGCCTAGGGTTGTGTTTCCCCAGCTTCGTTATTATTGCTACATGCTATTATTCTGTTGGGGGTTCTATGTATGTATGTAGCTTTTTTGTTGCTGTTGCTGCTGCTCCCTTGCGCGCTCCCTTGTCTCGTTTGTCTCTTGTTGCAGCACACATCCCATCCAGCCCCAGCAAACCAGCAAATGACGCCTACAGACAGACGCTGCCAACCAGCTAGCCAGTAACGTAACCAAGTGTTAGCTAACATCACATCACTAATTCCCCACCATACAAAAACCTTCTGGAGGTAGAGCTCTCATGCAACCTACATGTAAGGTTGTAGCTATGTAAGTGTAGAGCGGTAGTCAATAGTACCTATGTACCGGTAGGGCGCACGCACCCCCCTCCCTCCATCTCTCCTCTCTAAACCGAGGAGGAGCCGAGCTACATAGAGAAAGCTATCTATCTATCTAGGGAGAATGAACGTGAATGAATGAACGAAAACCCCCAAACCCATTCCAATCTCCCTCACCACCCCCCCCAGCCACTACAACAAACAGCGGGAAAAATAGGTTTAGTTTAGGGGGAGAGAGGGGGGGGGGGGGGGGTCGGGGGATCGAGAAACCGTGGTTATCAATATTTCTCCCTCATTCTCTAGCTATCCATCCGTTCCCCTATCCCTGGGTTTCGTTATCACGGTGTACAGAGCCCTTATCCCGTCGCGGTATCGCCCGTGCCTCAGTGAAGTGAGTGAGTGAATGAATGAGGGCTGAGAGAGATAAACACCCGTCCGGGCTGGCTAGAGTGGAATAGATAGATAGTCCAAATCCAGATGTGATTGTTCTATATGGGGGGGCACATAACGGGGGGGCGCGTAGATAACTATCATACTCTAACCTTACTCTACACTTTGGTAGTAAGAGTAGTAGATACTAGATAGATAGTAGGCTAGATACGAGGAGCTACAAAAACTTGGAAATTCTCGTTTCATATCTCTGTATTCTGTTTCTAAAACAAAAAACCTGGAAATTTGCTTTTCCATGATCCGGGTCGTGAAACGTTTTTCAACAACCCTCCTTCCCTCTCGCGATAAGCAGCTAGCTATGTAATGGGGGGATAGACGGATAGATGGATAGACAGGCAGATACAGCGGGGGGGAAAATTATTGTAGAAGTATGGGAAGAGTCCCATTGGCCGAGTCAGCCACTTAAACCCTGTTTTTAGACCCCTGTTTCTACAATAATTCTCCCTCCCGCTGTAGAGTACGAGCAGCTAGATAGAAACAAAATCCGTGCCTACATTATTCTTGCATACATGTATGTACCCCTAATCTACACCTGCTAGGAACCTCTTTGGTTTCTTTGGGCTGCGCGCCCAGGTGACGTAGAACGAAAAGGAACGAAATTACATGTAACCGAGCCTCACTGTGGCTCATTCCCCCATAATAGCACCTGCCGGGTACACGCGCATCCATCCATCCATCTGAGAGTCTCAGTCATGGAATTAGCAGCCTGACTGAGTTGAGTGAGGACCTTGTTTACAAATTACATGTATGTACCCATTCACCTCACCAGCGCCTTCAACTCACTAACACTGGCTCCCTCCCTCCCCTCCCCCATACTTTACTCTGTATACCCCTACCCTACCCTACCCTATCCCAGCAACTACATGTATGTACTGTACCCCATACACACATATAATCAATCACCAAGTATATATTTCCAATATCCAATATGTAAAAAAAAAAAAACCATGACTCTCTCTCTGTTTCAGTCATCGCCGTCACCGTCACCATACCCTGAGCTGCCCTCACCCTCAGAGGGCAGGCTGCCAGGAAACCATCCAAAGCCATCCAGGTCCACGTGAAGCGCTCCCCCTGCCCGTGTCGTCACAGTTACTCCCTCGCTGCGCAGTGCCTGTGCATGACGTGCTGCGGCGGTAGGGTCATCCCTTTTTTGTTGTTTTATCATTTCGGTCAATCAATCACTCTCACTCAGTATAATTATAATGCTTTTGGAGGGCTGGCCCAAACAAAGAAACAATAATCAGACAGAAACAGAAACAGTGCAATACAAGCAATCCAATGCAAATCGCAAATTGCATAATAACGGATAAATATAAAGATCGAAAACAACGGAAAGGCCGGAAAAACTACAACTTTTGTTGCTGTTGTAAAAGTGCAAGTATGTATGTGGAGCAAATGAGGCTGTTTTGCAGAAAAGAGATCGAGAAACATAAAGAGAGAAAGAGAAAGAGAAAGAGAGAGAAATAAGGCTTAATTTACCTGACCGGAATTATCCCATTCGACGATATGACCCTCTGCCACGGAACATTACCGTTGTGGAAGACGACGGTATTACCCTGAGCGTCGTTGCTGTTGCTTGGGAGGTGCTTGAGGGCTTGACCGACCTGTCTGTGACCGGTTAGAGCAGAGTACCTACATAGAGCCAGGAACCACCATACCCGGTGGGTGGATGGATGGAAGGAAGGAAGGATCGGGGAGGTTGAAATGGAAGCTTTCGAGATTCTTCCTTCGAGAGCTGATCTAGGTAGCTCTTCTTTCTTCTTTCCGGGTTTTCCAGAATGAGGGTGTTGATTGTTAATTACCTTGGGCATTGGGCTGGGTGTCCGTGTCCGTGTGGGGAGCTACAATCAGCTATACTGAACTGCGCTCTTCTTTCTTTAATTTACCTCTACGCATGAAACCCGAGTGAGGCCTTCTCTTCTCTTGTATCGAAACAAAGATACATGAGATATACATAAGATATACCTCAATGTAACCTTTCCCCGTACTTTCTACACGAGGAAACAAACCAAAGCCAAAAACCAAAAAACAGTGCAACCAAAACACAGAAAGGGCTGTCTTACGCTTCCCTATCAAGTATGCAATGTGACCATACGAAGTGACTTTACCGTGAGGGATTTCCTATTCGGCTCACCGCATCATCTCAGCTCAGCTGGCTGGGGGAGGTATTTTGCACAGAGTTTGAGCTATTCTGATTTCTGGATTGGGGGGTCAATCACCTACTCTAGAGTAGGTGGGTACGAGGTACATGTAGGTACGAGGTACAGACAGGTACATACCTAGACAGCCATATAAACGCCCACAACGAATGCCTCTGCCTCGTCTGTCCGTGCCATTCCGAGCTACTGTACCTACTCTGTTGTGTGTAGGTGTGTGGATGTTTCCGAGCTCTCTCAGCTGTCTGTGTCTGTCTGTGTCTGTCTGTGTCTGTCTGTGTCTGTCTGTGTGTGCCTGTCTGTCTGTCTGTCTGTCTGAGTGTCTGTCTGTCTGTCTGTCTGTCTGTCTGTCTGTCTGTCTGTCTGTCTGTCTGTCTGTCTGTCTCTGCCTCTCTCTGCCTCTCTCTCTGTTCTTAGTAAGGCGGCGGTGGATGTCTGGTAGAACACGCGTCTTGGCAGCAGCCCAATCAGCGCAGTCACGTGCCAGCACTCGCATGCACCGAACACGGCATCGATCAGCGGTTGTTGTAACCTGGCTGTCTGTCCCTTTCCTCTGCTCGATTCGATATCATCGTGAGGCGAGAGGAACAGCTTCTTCGTCACTAAACACAACCTCTCTCTCTCTCCCTCTGCAACAAACACCCAATAGGAATGTCCCTCTCCACATACCTCGCCCAGAAATACCTCACAAAGGACGAGCCAGACAAGAAAAAGGCAAAGAAGCGGAAAAGAAAGGCCCAGCAGGAGGGCGGCGTGATAATTGCCGACGACGATGCCCTGGGCTGGGACCAAGCCAAAGACGACGACGATGACGACGGCCCTGTGACCAGTACGCCTCTCCCCGCCACAAAACCCCCAAACCCCCAAACCCCCCAAAACCTGAATTGGTAAAGAAATTGAATTAAGCAATACTGACCTCACGATTAACACAAAAACAGTCGGCGAAACAACCAAGGCCTTCCGCCGCACCACAAAGTCCAACTGGACCACCGTCGACGCCGACGCCGCCGCAGCCGCCGACGCCATCATCGCACAAGCCCCGCCGCAAGCCGACGACCCCGACGACCAGCCCGCGATCGTCGGCGCCGACGACAAGTCCATGCAAAAGATGTCCAGCGGCGCGCACGCGGGCCTACAGACGGCCGCACAGGTGACGGCGCAGCTCGAGCGGCAGCGGCAAGCCGAGCTTGCGCGCTTCAACGCGCAGGACCCGCGCGAGACGGGCAAAGGGCAGGAGACAATCTACCGTGATGCCTCGGGGCGCATCATCAACATTGCCATGGCGCGGCAGGAGGCGCGCAAGAAGCTCGAGGAGGAGGAGGCCAAGAAGCGCCAGGTTGTGGAGCAGAACAAGGGTGAGCTGCAGGCGGTGCAGCGCGAGGAGCGCAAGAAGGAGCTCGAGGAGGCAAAGTATATGACGCTGGCGCGGTATGCGGATGATAAGGAGCTCAATGAGGAGATGAAGGAGAAGGAGCTGTGGAATGATCCGGCGGCCGCATTCTTGACGAATAAGAAGAAGGGACTGAGTAAGACGGGGCGGCCGCTGTATAAGGGTGCCGCGCCGCCGAATAGATATCATATCCTGCCGGGGCATCGGTGGGATGGGGTCGATAGAGGGAATGGCTTTGAGAAGAAGTGGTTCCAGGCGCAGAACGTGAAGAAGAATAGGGCGCAATTGGAGCATGACTGGCAGACGGATATGTAGAATCTATTGTGCCTTTTATCTTAATAATGTAAATAGCTATAAACGTTTCAATGATCAAAAGTCCCTTTTTTATTATTATTAGAACACCCACCGCCACAATCACTTCCAGAAATGCGTATTGACCAGAAAAGCAGCATCTCGAGAGTCGGGCCCACTGATTGTAATCCTCATAACGAGAATGTTAATATTATAGTTATAATAATTACTTTTTTACGCCGAGAGCGTCCGTTACTAAGCCAGACTACCTAGTACTCGCCCCCCTGCACAACACTCAAACGCTCGAGAGATCGAGAGAGTCTCACCCACTATCTAATCCACCAACAACCAATTGCCCGCACCACGCGCCAGGCCCCGGCCGTCCAGAGAGCCCCCATTCTCTGCGGTCAAGGAATTGAACCTCCCAAATCCAATTATTTAAAAAAAAAAGGCATCTTCCCCGGCCTTTACTTTAGTAATATAAGCCCTAAGATATCGATATCTAAACTAGAAAATGGCACTGCCCCACCCCCCACCACTGACGCCCATTGAGCGGGTGCTCGCCCCCAGCACGGACCCGGCCCACACGCCGCCAAAGAAGATCAACCCGCAGCCGTATGTCTATCTGAAGCTTGTGCGGCTGCGGCCGATTGTGGGTGTGAACGTCAATTTCAGGATGAGGCTTTCGGATGGGGTGGACTTTGTGCATGGTTAGTACCTTTCTGCCTTTTTGTGATTGTTTTGGTACTTTCTGGGGGAATGTGTTTTTCTGGGTGAATAATGGGTGGGGGTGGATATTCTCGTGGCAAGTATTGATATCTATACTTTTTTTGTTGCTGGAACAACTATGGACTTCCTGGATCGGGGAAGGACCAAAAATTGTGTTTTCCGGTATTGGAAATCAACATGAAGCTCAATTGCCCCCCCAAATCTGCCTCAATTGCTATCAACATCACTTGGCTACATGCAGGGAAGATATTAACAAACCTATGTGCGGACAGCCTATTTCGTCAGCACCAAATTCGACAAGTTCGTACACGACGGCACCATCAAGGTTGGGCAAACCTTTGAAGTGCGGCGGTACATGTTGGGGGTACATCCGAGTGGCGGTACGAGGTATGTAACTATGCCCCCGCAGTAGTAGTACGTTTTGTATGTGATTTGAGAATTGACCAAGGTGGTGACGCCGGTGCGTAGCTTTGTGGGGCTGGTGTGGATATATCCAATCCCGTGTGCGGTTGTTAATCCCCGGTCGATTGTCTTTAACGACCCGAGTGCTGCTGTCAATGGTTCGAGAGTTGTGAGTGGTGCAACGATTGGCAATGGCTTGAATGGTGTCAATCGCTCGTCGACTGTTGGCAGTGGCTCGAATGGTGTCAATGGCCCAAACATTGCTGTCAATGGGCCAAATACTTCCGTCAATGGCCTAAAAGCTACCATTAACGGTAGCCCAACTGTTATCAATGGCCCAATGACTGTCAAGGACCCAAGTACTATCGTCAATGACTCCAGTACAGTAGTAGTCAACGACCCAACTGCAAGTATTGACGTTAAAAACTCAAGCGTTGCCGTCGATGGCCATGGTCCGGGTGCGGTTATCAGCATCGCCGTTCCAGCTCTCCAATGGCCCCCGGCCCCCGTACCAAATATCTGGCTCATATCCAGCGCCAAACTAACTGACGACATGATCAACATGAAAAGAACCATGCTAAACAACCTGGCGAACAAGAATATGCGAAACGCTAGTACGTCCCCGTCCCCTCATCCAGCGTCGAAACATGATCTAAGGGTGCTCACTCACCATCGTCCAGATTTTCTCGTTGTCGTACTAGAGAGGCGGAAACGCCCCGACAGTAAATCAATCGTATACCCCCAAGTCCTCTCACCCCTAATACCCTATTCTAACCAACCCCAAACAGCCCAAGGAAGACTGGTACCTCTGCGATCAGTCCTCCAACGACCGCAAGACCATCATCAGCGTCTGGGGCGAGCTCTGTGCCGAGTTCCAGCCCGCCCCTGGCACAATCGTCGCCCTCTGGGATGTCCAGATCAACACCCGGTACGAGGACAACCCCAACTCAGCAAGGTTGACGCGCCTGACAAAGGGCGGGCTGGGCCACTTGAATGCCTACAAGAACAAGCGCCCAAAGGCCCTGATGGATCCGGAGGATGTGGTGGGGTATCATGAGTTGAAGGAGGCATGGCAGGCATTACAGCGCGGGAGGATTACCTGGGAGGGTTAATTATTTGGTTGGGCCATGGCGTTAGGGGGGGGGGGGGGGGGGTTGGAGAGTGAACTATCTATGGTTTTTCTTTTTTATTTTTTTATTTTTTAGCTAGCTAGCAGATTGCGGGTATCCGAGATATGACGCCTACTACTTTATTGCTCTAATAAACGGATATGTTGACTTGCAGTGTTGCTTGGTTTGTTCTCGATGGATAAATATAGGTACGTTGTAAATAGTGAGGGTTCACCTTACACTTTGGAGCGAGGCTTCGGGCTTTAATGTCTTGTGGACCGCTATATTGCACCGGTAACTAGTTGTATGATACGAGTGATTTCTGGTGACACTATTGGAGGAGGAAAATGTCGGTTTTGGTTGTCTACGATACACATAAATATACGTGCTTATATGCATGTGGATCGAATTTGAGTATTAAATCTGATGATCTGCAGGGGTTGAGGGGGTTGATGAGGAATTTGGTCAAGCAAGCCAGAATGTTCGAGTGATAGATCATGACGCGAATCACTAGTAAGAGAAATTATCATTTAGATCTTATGATTCACATCTTTCATGTACTTCGGGGTGGGGATAAGTGAGAAGACACCTTCGCCCAGCCTCCGCAAGCAGGTGTCTTCTCACTTACCCCTGCACTCGAAGTACTGAGAAGGAATCCATCTTTCAAAGTTGTATCTGGAGCAATATCAAGAACCTAGGTAACATTGATTCCCTAGGTGTACAGTTGGAAAAATGTTAAGTAAACCTTAGAAACTCCTACTTTGCCATTTCTAACTAAAAATACAAAAACATACTTCAAATCTCCAACTCAGGATTCTTCAGACAAAAATATCAGGTCCAGATATGTTATATTTTTCGAACCCATAATTTGACCCCTCGTGTAACTGCAGAAAACTAAGCCTAACTTCCAAGCCTGTGTCCCTGCCCACGATGTGTCCACTGACTATTGGCCGGTGCAAAGATCCCCCTACCTGAGGCTGCTGTCCCCGGTGCAGTTGGCACCGGCCTGATAGAGGGGCCTGTTGGAGCCCTCGGCCTTGGCCCTGAAGTATTATCGCCCGGAGTGTCAAAAAGCGCATGTATCCAGTTTGGAGTGACGATGAAGTTTCGCCCACCACCGAGTCTGGGGTAGATATCCGTAAGGAAGAGGTAAAGATGTGCTGCAACAAGACCAGTTGCTTCGACAAGTGCTGCACCAGTGCCGGCCTGAACGAAAGTCATGGCGAGCATGACAAGGGGCAGGAACTTGACAGGGAAGGTGGCGATGAAGAAGCTGACTTTTTTACTACTGTCCTCGAGAGCGGTCCAGTAATATGCGAGGGCTAGGATGAGAGCTTGGCAGAATACCATACCGCCAATGAAGGTGGAGTTGAGAGCCTTTTTCTCACATCCCAGATATTAGGAATTAAGACTTCCCTAGAGACAATTGGTATAATGTAGGTGTCTACTTACCACTATCACCGACCCGCAAAATATCAGAAACACTAGAAAGTCGCCTGGTCGTGTAAATTTGGTTCTTTCACAGCTGTAAAAACCTTCAGTATATATTCTCGGGGAATAGTTCAGCAGGGTTACTCACTCGCTGGCATATCTATAAACTGTAAACTCCACAAATTCTCAAAGTCAGATTACGAAGCTCTCAAATTCTCTGAACTTTCGTATTCAAACTTGATAGTATCTACTCACGAAAAAATGTATCCATAATTATTCCCTGGAGCTTGAGTCAGCACAAATGTCCGAGGCTAAACTCTTGAATGTAGGACCTACATACCAGTTTGGGGCTCGTCAGGAAGAACGAAGTCAACGGCCGCCATAGCTCAGGCCTTGATAGTTTCCACACCAACGGCGCATGGTACACAAGAAATCTGGGGTGTATCAGACCCAGTGCCTGAGAGGCAAACGAGAGGAGGAAAGCTGCCCCGGCGAGGGTTCTAGGATCACAACGTGAGCTTTGATCCACTTGCGTCGACGCGACGCAGGGAAAATGACAAGATTGCAAACTTACCTGCTGACCGGTGGAGCTTGTTGAATAAAGGCTGATATGTTATCCGACATGATCTCTCTTTTTCTAAGTTTCTTCTTCTGGGAATTGATGGTAGAGGTAGTTCACATAGCCTTCATGATCTTGAAGTTCAAGGTGTCATTAAGGGTGGTCAGATCGCGTATGGATTACTCAGCTGCCGCGGTTCCCTATCACGTGATAGTGAGTACGCAAGGCTTGCGCCAAGTCCTGTACTTGAACCCTTTTCTAGGAGAATCTTGCGGGGCATACGGGAGGGCCGTTAATTAATTTGGGGGCGAAATCAACATCGTACAACCCAGGACAATTAATTATAAGAATCAGCCTATTCCCGTAGCTAATGGAAATATATTACATGAACTCCCTGGGACATGAAGAATTATCTCAAGTATAGAGCTAGAGTGCCTACCTCATTTGCCTAGGGCCTAGAAGCTCAAGATCTTAAGATCGAAGGGAGCTACTCTAGACAGAGCTAGAAGAAAGGAGGGGAGAATGAAGAATGTCATTCCTAGCTAGACAACTACATACCGCGACATTAAACGGCATGGTCACAGTTCAAAATAACCAACAACAGATCATTGATACAGATACGCAGAGCTGGATTCTAGCTTCTAGAAAGCGATACCCCTAATTACTATAGATTACATATAGTTCTTCTTGTCCCTGCTCAAGAAAACAACGAAACTTGCCCGTAAATGCTATGGCAACTTCTATTTCTAGCTCTACGTTTATAATTAATGTTGACATCGACTTGAGGACGGGTTTTCTAGCTACATGTATGTGATCCCCTGTTCTTCGCCTAGACTCCAACGGTCTTGCCCGTCAGCTAAACGCTCGCCTAGCTAGGTACTCTATCATGGTCTGGGAAAGGCGTTGGAAGGCTCTGTATCCCCACCGAAATAATTTCCTTCCATTGGTAGAACAATTTATCGCAAATTCAATATCCCAAATATCGATTAGGCATCGTAGGCTACATGGATGTATCGATTGGTAGAGTGCGTGCATGCAATTAGGTCTCCCTATACCGTTAGAAATAAGCCGAGGCATAGAAGATTCGAGGGTTTTTCGAGAACTAACTATCAGGCGGGTGTTCCTCAACTTTACTAATAGTGGACCCTGATAGGGTAATTACGCCAAGAACTTCAGAGGCTGAAAATCCCACGAATATTCCTGTGCAGCGAGTGCACAGTGCACAGTGCGTGACAAGCTCTCAACGGCACGCGCCCTGGCTACATAGGTAGGTCTTAGAGCACTTGAAGAGTTGAGGCAAGAAAAGGAAAGGAAGAAGTGAAATTAGAAGTAAAACGTTCGTTTAGGATAATAACAGAGCAAAGCATCATGTAGGCAGCCATGCTACGTCTGATATGAGAGACAGAGTATCAAAGAATGTGTACTAGTGAGTGTCAACCGCGCGGTTGCTTTGATATCTGGTTCGCGAATTCGGCTGTGGGCGATTCCGCATAGGCGAAGGGAAGAAAATTTCCGTTGTTTGCCCTTTGTGAACCCTTGGATACCTAGACTGTTTACATATCTTGACCTCAGTCAACCGGATGTCGACTCGGACACGGGCACGGGCACATTCCCCGCTTGCGACATCTTTGGTCCGGTAATTACTCTAAATTATCTGTGGCAGCGAGGCGAATGTTGCCGATCTGATCGAGGCCACATCTTCGGTCAATTGGTTTCTAGACGAACACATGTAAGTAGGGACTTGATTCAGCGCCTGATTGATCGATAGGGGTGAGGTCTGGCACGTTGAGATTCGAGAAATCCATACCTACCATATATTCCATACATACCGACAGTTTGAGTACCATGGACTGGGCGACAAGACCCTTTCACACACCCACCTAACGTTTTTTTTTTTTTTTTCCTTTCGAGAATGTGCGACATATTTTTGGGTTCCACAGGAATGGAAGCATTGGAGAAGGGTGTTTTTTTTTTTTTGACATGCATCTCAGTTTCCTTTGCTTTTCCTTTCCACAGAGGGAACCTAGCAAGCAATGCTATGGCTTGCTGATGTTTTTCAATTTTTTTTTTTTGACATGCATCTCAGTTTCCTTTGCTTTTCCTTTCCACAGAGGGAACCTAGCAAGCAATGCTATGGCTTGCTGATGTTTTTCAATTTTTTTTTTTTTTTTTTTCATTTCTTTTTTTTACTGTTCCCCTGCCTGCCGTGGAAGAGCAAGAGAGATTCCGCACGGACACCTCTGCCAGTGCCTGCAAGATGAGTTTTTTTTGATACACATTTGCTGAACATCGGACTTTGGCTTTTTAAACCTCGCTCTTGAACACGACTACAGGAAAGTACCTACCATCTTGAGCTGCATACATGGCACTTGGGACCGGGACTGGATCAGACAGTAGAAGGCGATCGCAAGCTTGGTGCCCTCAGGCGGTAGGTAGGCGATATGGCTTCTGAGTCTCGTCGTAAAATACCGGGTGATTAGGGATTCATGTGGTAGGAATGGCGGAACGAACAAGGATTGAAAAGAAAGCAGGAAGCTGCATGGGCTCGCTACTCGTAGCTTCATAGCGTTTCCGAACACGACCAATATTGCATGGCATACAAAAAGGTGGATTTGGCGCTTTTTTGTATGGTATGCAATAGCAGTCGTGTTCGGAAACGTCATGAAGCTACGAGTATTAGAGTGACTGTAGAAAATCTTCTCCATCGAGTGGAGAGGAGGGAACGAAAAAGAAGTCCACCAGATCTGCGTCAAGAGCTCCCATTTGTAGACAGCTTAACTGTAAAGAAGCCAGCCCAACCCAACCACTTTTTTGGCCCCATCATCCCTCCCTCCCTCCCTCCATCCATCCATCCATCATCGATCAATCCATCCCATACCTACTACTTGTACCGTATGTACTTACATGTACTATACCACCCCCAATTGCCCCCCCATCCCATCATGATCATCCCAACCGTTCATCCAGCGCCGCCGCCGTTTGACCCGTTATTTTGTAGGTTAGTATCTAGTAAATAAGACTCAGTATGGCGCCAGCTACACGCCCTCATTACCCATTACCCCATTGCTCAAATTTTGCGCCTTAGCATGCTTTGGGCAATAGAAAATAATAATGACAATCCAAATGATAGTGAGATACCATATGAGGCCAGAAGAATTTACCTATCTATGTTCTCATCCATGTTATTAAATATGAATCCTTCCTTCTCCCGTTCCTGATAGTGTGTGCTCCTCCTACTCCTCCTTTTTTTCTTTCTTTTTTTCTTCCTCTTTCTCCCCTCTTCTTCTCGCCGCCATCTCTCTCACTTTCTCTTTAAATTTCACTGCCTCACGCTCTCGTAATCTGCATTCTGTAGAAGCCGTCAGCAACTGCAGAAGAGGAAACAGAAGACGGGGAAGAACAACAAGAAGAGGAAGAAGTAGAAGTATAAGAAGCAGCGTCGGCCTGCCTTTAAAGATTTCTTAAAAGAGAAGGACGAGGTTCACACTGTCTGGTGCATTATCTTCATAATTATTATTCCTTGTGGCACGGGCATTGAATCCTTCGTCCCACCTTCGTCTCTTCCACGATCCCTGGAGCCCTTTTTCGCTTTCTTCCTTTGGACCCCCCAGGAAGATATTTTATCCTTCCGTAGGCTGTCCCCCCCGCATACGTACTCTAAATACTGACGGCGCGGAAGTACATTGCATTTTCTAGCTCAGTTCTCCACCACCGGCGCGCCTCAAACACTTGTGTCGAACGCCCCCCCCCCTACCTTGCCAACCCTTACCACCCCCCAAACTCTCATCTCCCCGAGGAATATCACGGCCATCTTGCCATCAACCTGTCTGGTAATCCGTGTCCAGCATACAATCCGGACATCTTTTCACCGCCGCTGCTGGCTACTACTCGTCTCGTCCTTTATATATTTTCTTTTGTCTATCGGTCTCCTCCGCTTTTCAATTGTCCTCCCCGGCTGACGACGACACTCTCTCATAACTCCTGCCTTGCTGCGGCTACATAGCTACTAGTGCTTGCTGTCATTGATTTTCGTACCCGAGTAGCTCGCCCATATTTTGTATCTCAGATCCCGTCATTATTTTTAGTGCCCCTGCATACATATACCCAAGGCTTTCTTCCTTGAACGACAAGAACGACGACAACGACAGAAAAAGAAGAAAAAAACTCCAACTGTTGTTCGAGAAGCTCTTCTATTCCCTCCCATCCGAGATCGCTCCATCCGCCCGTCGAACAACACCAGCTTCCAGGGATCAGAACAAGACAAAGAACACCTGCTGGATTTAGTTCTTTTCTCTTAAAAGAATTATCAAGAAAGAAAAAAGAAAAGAGGGGAGGAGGAAAAAAAATCACTTCAGTGAAAGAAGAAAAAAGGAAAGCAAGAAAGGAAAACAAAAATAAAAAAATAAGTGGGTTTGTAACAGGAACGAAAGGCTTTCTCTACTGTCGTTTACGGATCTACGCAACACGCACGTCGCCGCCCCCTCCTCCTTCGCTTCTCTCCCTTTGATCCATCTGTCGTTACCCGCGCAGACAACGGGATACCGAAGAATCGCTTGTGGAGCCTCGGCCATACCCGCAAGAAGGCTTTGGAGTTGCAATTGGTCTATCTAGGCCATTCCCGTCATCCTGTCGACCGCAACAGCGCTGTCTAGGCCCTCCATAACAAGGTCCGGCCTATCTACAATAGCGCGCCCTGGGTTACAGACCGTGCTTGAGATTCGATCACCAAGTAGCACCCAGAGGCCTGGGTCTAGCTTCTCAGACTCGGATCTGATGGAGCAACAGCTCCCGAGTGAGCCGAACCCGAGAACTCCCTTCTCCGGCGAGGCAGGACAACAGATCCCACCATTGAATACCGCCGATTCAAAGAACGAAAACACAAGTAGTCCAGAGATGGACGGTATGACGCTTTCGGGCCCAATGGACACCCCGATGGGAAATACTCCTAATTCGGGACCAGGAATGGCGCTCGGGGGTGCTGCAGGGATACAACAGCCAAAGGTCCAGACGGCGTTCATCCACAAACTTTACAAGTACTGAATTTCCAACACCCCGGTATTCATTGAAATTAGGCAAAGCATTGTAGGCTGACATTTCGAAAAAAAAAAAATACATGTAGTATGCTCGAGGACGCCAATATTCAGCACTTGATCTCCTGGTCGCCTTCGAATGATAGTTTTGTAGTACAGCCTACAGGAGAGTTTTCGAAAGTTTTAAGGTGCGAGTTAAAATAATAATAACTTGGCATATAAAGCTAACTATAAAACCCTACAGCCAATATTTTAAGCATACCAACATATCATCATTTGTCCGCCAACTCAACATGTATGGTTTTCACAAAGGTAACTCTTACATGCGCTACTAGCAGAAGGCCATTACTGATCCTTTCTGAAGTCAACGACGTATTCCATACTGGTTCTCCGGATTCAACATTATGGGAATTCAAACATGGCAACGGAAGTTTTAAACGTGGGGATCTAGTTGGCCTGAGAGACATAAAGCGACGGGCTTCAAGGCACGCTCTAATACACCGGGATTCGTTTCCTGGATCAAAAAGCGCTGGCCCATCAGTACCTGGAACCCCCAATGAACAAATGGGAGATTCTATAGAAAACCGAATGTCGGTGTTCGAGCACACGATAAATGATATCGCATTCAGGCTTAGCCGGACAGAAGAAGCCAATGCCATGCTTTCCAATCGCTGCCAAACTGCGATCGAGGGGCTTACGAGATGCCATCAGGTGAGCCCCCAGATCTAAAGCTTTCTCTATCTTGAGCTTTTTCATTCCCTTTCTTTCCTCTTTACCCTATGTTACTTGCCTTGCTTTTTCTTATCGTTTATTACATTCTTTCCCCATTCCTTCTAGCCTATTCAGATGCGCGGCTCGCTCATACGTATATAGTGGACAATTGACCTATCGCAATTCATGACGAATTTGTTTCCTTCTGATGCGCCAATTTTACGTGAAAGTAAGAATTGGACCAAGTCATTCCCCTTGAGCAGGCTATTGAACTAACATAATGTCAAGTTAATTCCATGCAAAAGGAGATTGAGCGCCATACTCAGCTCTTGGAGGAACCGCAAGATCTGATGCTTCGCGACCGACCTATGTTCACATCATCATTAGGTATGGATAATTCCGCGCCTCTGTCGCCGAGGCAAAGACCCCTAGACGATGAATCCCGAAGATCTTCTATAACCGGCCCACTACGACCGGGCGGTTACTTCCGGACCCCGGCACCACCACACATACCGAACCCGCCCAGACGGTTTGCTTCCGGAGCTCTTGCAGGGTCGTCCTCTCCGAATTCACTTCGACCTCAACAGCCCCCTCAGCCCCCGCAGCAGCACCCACTCGCCAATTTCCAATCACCGCCCAGTCATTTATCACGGCGCCACACCTCGGCGGACATCCGACTCCAGGGCTGGCAGGCAAATTCGCCTTTCAGCGGTCTTCCTCAGAGCGGTGGTCCAGGTCATCAATGGCCACCCTCACCAAATAGGCACCCCCACCCCCAGCATGACAACACAAGAGAAATACTAGCAAACTATGAAATCCAACAGCATAGGCCACCTATCTTCTCTTCACAAACCACACCGCCACTCAGCGAGACTACATCCACTAACGGCGTCCAAGACAGCGGATGGAACTTCAGTGGTCCGCCAAAGTTTAACCCACGAGAAGCAGCCCACACGGCACCTCCAACTAGGCGCTCAAGCCTTGCATCCAGCAGTGTACATGCTTTGCTGAACCCCACAGACAACTCCTCCGGTGATATCGATAGAGATCGGAGGGAGGGAATGTCCGACGGTGAACCGGAAGATAGGAACAAGCGGAAAAGAATCCAATAAGAATGAATGAACGGGAAGGGAGTGGATAAATAGGGGTCAAGGTTGGTATTGGCGGAGAAATTTTTTCGGAAACATGTTTATGGCGTTTTAAGAGCTTCGTTTCTTGTATTATTTGGTTGTTTATTACCCTAATGTCCGAAACGCCTGTTGCTGGGTGAGAGGCACGGGAAAGGAGATGTAAGTTTAACGGAAGGAAATTTGGTACTCGTAACTAAACGTATATCCATGAGATGGGGGCAGAAACTGTTCGCCGCCTTTTCTTTGGTTGGAAGATACCTGTTGATTTTTATTTTCGTTTCTTTTTTCTACTTTTTCTTTCTTTATTTGGCGTTTGGGGAAGAACAAGTTTACGATGTTCATAACCTATGTACGTTAATACCATCGAAAGGAACGATGATCGTAAGATACCCTACGAGTAGCTAGCGCAACATCTTGATGCTTTTGGGGAACACAATTTTATTATTTACTATACTACAATTGAAAAGAATCTAAAGATATCATGTAGTCCCAAATTTGCTTTTTCCTTTCTTAGTTGGCAAGCTGCTTCTTTTTCTTCTTTTTCTTCTTTGCCTTTTCAGCTTTGTGCGCATCAAGATATGTTCCAAATCGAATAGGGCCTTTGGGGGAAGATTCTGTGCTCTCTTCTTTGTCGGCAGAGCTATGAGGTTTGGAGTCCTTTTTGCCATCTTCCTTAATCTCCTTGGTCTTTCCCTCTTTGGTAACTACCTTAGATTCATCTTTTCCCTTTGCCTTCTTTTTCCCGATCTTTTGGCGCTTTGGTTTTCCCAATGACGACCGCCCCTCCTCTTCATCGTCGTCGTCGTCGTCGTTTTTGGTGCTCGATTGATCATTACCGTCTCGTGGTCGAGGTTTAGAAGCTTCCTGGTTACTGGAAGATGGCTTTGTCCTCCCCATAATTTTCCTTTTGAGGTGCTCATTGGCCGATATTGCTTGTCGCCGGGCCTTGGGGTCCGCGCTATCGAGGAAGTCTTTAGGAATCGGTGCACCAAGGCCTAGCCTGTGTGGAATTAATTGTGAGATTAGTTAAAATATTCCCGGAGACAATATTTTGAGATATTGAAATTAAAGGGTTTTAAGGTGTTGGAGTGTGGGTAACAGCTGGAATATACCTGGGAGGCATGAGCTTAAATAATTCTGCATCTTCCTTGGCTAGCTGCTCGTCGGTTTTCTGCGATGCAATTTCTTGTGGTGTTGGGGGGGGGAGCCATGACGAGATCAAACGACGAGATTTGGCTACTGAAACATTTATTGTAGCTTGGATTGCGCCCACAGAAGGAGCTGTAGACGCCGACATCGGTGAATTATCTGACTTCTGGAGATGTTCTATGTATGTGAAACCAAAATCAACAAAAGCTTGGGTGGCCGGGTAACGAGGTACCGTGACCGACCCCCTCCAACGTTACTCCCTGACTCTCCCGACTCCCGAGGCGCTGGAGATTGATAAAAACCCATCTTCACATCAGACCACAACTGCAGCTTGTAGTAATCATCTACATTATACTTCTCCCAATCTCCGCTCCTCTCCATCATGTTCAGGCTCGCCAGAAGTAGGCCCGTTTTGGCAGCTTTCAATGTTGTCAAGGTATGTTTCATGTTTCGTTTGTTTCTATTATAACCGGATATTTTCAATTTTTTTTTGGTTTGATACTGGGGTTTATAGTGCTGATTTGGGGTAGGACTCCTCAATCAAAAGCAATGTTTTGCAGTCCCAGAAGCGAAACCTGTCGATTCATGAATATCTCTCGGCCAATCTTCTGAAATCCGTGAGTGGGCTCCACAAATGGCTATATATATTATTATATATTATTATACAATATAATTATATATATATATTTGGCTTCCATCGTGCTGATGGGCAGTGTTTAATTTTGTTTTTCGTTTTTTTTGCGAGAAATAGTATGGTATTGGAGTGCCTAAGGGTGCATATGCGAAAACTGCTGAAGAAGCAGAGGCGGTTGCAAAGGAGATCGGTTCGTGAGCATCTTATTCAGGTGCGAAAACAAACTTGGGATTACTGATGTTAAAATACAGAAGGCGATGATATGGTCATCAAAGCACAGGTGCTCGCTGGTGGACGTGGAAAGGGAACTTTCAGTAACGGGCTCAAGGGTGGTGTGCGTGTGATATATTCGTATGTCACCCAGCACGCTTTTATCCTCTGGCTTTAAGGGCATGCATTGATTATTTCTAGACCAACAGAGGCCAAGATGTTCGCTGGGCAGATGATCGGGCAGAAACTCATCACTAAGCAAACTGGCGCAGCTGGAAAGCTCTGCACAGGTGTCTACATTTGTGAGCGTAAATTCGCTCGTCGCGAGTTCTACCTTGCCATTTTGATGGACCGTGCTACTCAGGGACCAATCATTGTCTCTTCCTCCCAGGGAGGCATGGACATTGAGGGTGTTGCTAAGGAGAACCCCGAGGCTATCATTAGCACCCCTGTTGACATCCACACTGGTGTCACTGATGCCATGGCTACTAAAATTGCTACTGATCTTGGATTCTCTGAGCAATGCATTAAAGAGGCAGCCGATACTATCAAGAAACTCTACAAGGTTTTCGTTGAAAAGGATGCTACCCAGATTGAGATCAACCCCCTGAGCGAGACCAATGATCACAGGGTCATGGCCATGGACGCAAAATTGGGTTTTGACGACAACGCAGAGTTCAGACAACAGGAGATCTTCTCATGGAGGGACAAGTCCCAGGAGGACCCTGATGAAGTTAAGGCCGCTGAGTATGTAGCTTCCTTAAGCATAAATTCCGTTGTTTTGCGTTACTGATTTGTGTAACAGTCACGGCTTGAACTTCATCAAGCTTGATGGTGACATTGGGTGCTTGGTCAATGGTGCCGGTCTTGCTATGGCCACCATGGATATCATCAAGTTGAACGGTGGCCAGCCCGCCAACTTCTTGGACTGTGGTGGTGGAGCTACTGCCCAGGCTATTGAACAGGCTTTCAAGCTCATCACTAGCGACCCTAAAGTCACTGCTATCTTTGTCAATATTTTCGGCGGTATCGTAAGATGTGACGCTATTGCTCAGGGTTTGATCGCCACTGTGTCAAACATGAACCTTAGAATTCCAATTGTTGCTCGTCTCCAAGGCACTAACATGCAGGAGGCTCAGAGATTGGTAATATTGATCATTTCCGAAAATTTCACTGGATCTTGTGACTGACTTGGGGTTCTAGATTAATGATTCTGGATTGAAGATTTTCTCATTTGAGGACCTGCAGGATGCTGCTGAGAAAGCAGTGCAGTTCTCGAAAGTCGTTAAGATGGGTAAGCTTTTATGTTCCATACCGGGATCTACTGTATGATATGCTAACCAAATCTAGCGCGTGATATTGATGTTGGCGTTGAGTTCACTCTAGGAATCTAGGTGTAGGTATATGTAGTTAGTGCTATATACCTGATGCTGTGGTTAGAGCAGCTTTGATTGCTATTGATTCTGGTTGTTGGCATTCTTTGTACAGCTTACTGGGTTTTTTCTTTATCTCTATATATGTCTGTCTTTAGTACTTTTATTCCCAATTTTCGTTTTTAGCAAATGATGCGCGTTACAAAGTAACGAACCTCACTTTACTAGTATCAGCCCGCCCAAGTGTCCTAATATGTTGTTTCATGGTTAAGCAGGCATGCGACCAAGTCCATAGTAAGAGACAGGTTTAGTTATTTATACCAAACCAAAATAGTGAATTTGTAATAACAGACCAGCCCAACTGGAGTTGGCTCCTGGTACTCAGGCACCTACATACATTTCCCTATGATTTCCTAATCTAAGATGGACCCTTGCCAAGTTTTAAGCCTCTATTTTCGGTTTGGCCCTTCCAACGGTCACAACCGTATAAGTATTTGGTTGAGCCAACTTTCGCAGAAAGTCTTGGCACAGCAATCACAAAAATACTAGACTGGGTACGAGGTCAGGATCCATACCATCTTAGGAAAAGGTTTCACTGCACCTCACCCCACCAAGAGCCTCACGCTGTCATGTATACTGCCTATGCACCCGCAAAATTAAATGAGGGGAAACCGCCTGCACCTGAAGAGGATATCTTACTTGAACAGACAAGAAGTACATTCATAATGCCAACAGAACTTGTGAGATTATCTCCGCCATTTTTTTGACTCAAAATGATTGCTAATCGAATCTACGGAATTTAGGAAGAGCTTGTAGGATTTTTGGGATCTCCGCGACCGGAAATCAGACAAATAGGTATCAATTTAGTTTGGGCGGAATGCTATTTCACCCTCGAAGGCTATTTTCAAAACAGAGACTGACCAGATTGCTCTTTTGAAGCGCTTGAGAACTTAGTCGGATATAGCAAAGGCCCTCAGTCTGCGATTTTTAGGCCAGAGGGTCTCGCGCCAATCAAAAACCTTAAACTTCTTGTCGGCGATGTCTCAGTAAGAGCTCTACGAGAAACTTACAGCGATAGTGAACTAATACTAATAAAAATCGCCCATTAGGCACGAGCAGTCCATGCCTTAAAGATATTAATAAATATCTCCGATGACGCAGCTGTGCTCAAGGACATCGCAAACGATGATCTCTTCCTTGAGCTGTTGCTCTCAAAGATCACAGACCCGGAAAACGCACATGCAGACCTGATCGCGATGCTCCTAGCTAATATGGCGAAGAGCGACTCAATTCAACGAATTTTGGACCTAAAGCGCGCTGTCCCGGGGAAGGGAGTTAGTGACAGCCCTAATGCCCTCGATCAACTTATGGACTGCTTCGTAAAGGGCGCAGAGAAGAAGCTTAACAAGAATGCCGACTTCGACTATCTAGCTTACTTCTTTGCGGACTTGAGTAGACTGCCACAGGGTAGAAAATACTTTATCGCGAGACAGGCATATGATGATGTCATTCCAATCTCAAAATTGGTCGTGTTCACAGAGCACCATAGTACCGTTAGGAGGAAGGGTGTTGCATCTACTATCAAGTAAATATTTACCCGCTGGTTTTTTTTTTATGATATAAAATGCTAACATGATGTGTTAAGGAACTCGTGCTTCGATATACCTTCACACACTGCTTTCTTGAGTGAGGACGAGGTGAACCTTTTGCCGTATATCTTACTACCACTATGCGGACCCGAAGAGTTCCCTGAAGATGTAAGTTATCCTTTAATAATGCTAATTATCGAGAAAGAAATGCTGATCAGAGTTTTTGATGATAGGAAATGCTGGAAATGCCGGCTGATCTTCAGATGCTTCCTCCGGACAAGAAGCGTGACACTGACATGTCAAATCTCGTTACACACATTGAAACACTTTTGATTCTCACCACCACGAGACCAGCACGAGAATACATGAGAAAGGTCAACGTTTATACAGTAATCAAGGAGTGCCATATGGCGGTTGATGACGATGATGTTCAGGATGCATGTGACAGACTTGTCCAAGTCCTGATGAGAGATGAGGCCAATGATGATGAGGGTGGGTTCGTGCAGACGGCCGAAGGTGACGAGGAAGATAAAGACGATGATAAGATAGTTGAGATATTGTGAGGGGACCTTTTCCTGCTTTTCCTTTTTTTTTTTTTTTTACTTTTTTCTGTATAAATGGTATAATTTAGAGTAAAGCTCGAGGGCTGGTTGTTTCATAGCTAGAGGTTTCCGGTTACACCCAGTTCTGAATACAAAAAATTCGATATCAGGCAGGTCCTTTTGTCTAAGGGACTTTCCGTTCATCTTTGGCAATTCGCCTCTAGATTTGGCTATAAAATAGGCATCAAAAAAAGCTTCAACAGCTGCATGCACTAACCAAACAGGCAGCTCAATGTTTCTGGATAAACATTCCCAGTTACCCGGCTGTTTCACCTGTTCCTGCATGTGGCATCATCCAGGCCAGATTCCCAGAAACAACCGGATTAACCCCAGTCCAAAAGCCGGTTCAGCGCCCCGTTCAACCTGCTCCCACGATAAAGTAGATCTGTCATCATCAATATCCGCACCCCAGCGTCCATAAAACTTCGCAATGCAGCGCTCCGGTTATCTTCCAGCATCCGGCGCATCACCTCCTCTCCACCATCCCGTTCCCCAGCACCATGTACCTATTCCAGTGATGCATTCTCCACCACCTCCACATACCGCTACGGCGTATAGCTCGCCGTACGCCCAACAACCAATGCAGAACACAATGGGAAATCAACAGCCGAGCCAGGGCATGCATCCTGCGTATGGCGATTTCTTTAGTGACCCTAGGGCCGCGATGGCTTTTCAGGTTGGAGGAAGAGCTACTGAAGCTGCTGGTGCTTATGTGGAGCAAAACGTAGGTTCCCCCGCCTCAGGTTCTAGCCAATGGGAGAACACCTGCAGATTTCTAAGTGAATTGTCCTCTAGTTTGGGAAATATTTGCAAGTAGGTGCATTAAAACATTATTTCAACGTCTCCAACAGTTACGTGCTCCGGAAACTATACCTTGTACTTTTCCCATGGCGACATAAGCCATGGTCTCGCAGTGGGTCTCAAAGAGCTGGGGCAAATGGCCAGGTCGATACTTATTTCCTTCCACCGAGAGATGATATCAATTCGCCCGATATGTATATTCCAGGTACATCGCGTTTACCCAAGTGGCGTTGTTCATAGCTTACCCAGCTTGATGGCATGCAGTTATGGCTTTTGTCACTTACATCCTTCTATCGACTCTCCTTTACGGTCTTGCTGGAAATTTTAACCCCGAACAGCTCGGATACACTGCATCCTTTGCATTTACTATTGTGATCCTTGAGATCGGTATTATTAAGATCGGATGTTATCTTTTGAGCATCAATAATGACAGTCAATTGATGGATCTCGTGGCGTATTCTGGATATAAGTTTGTGGGGATTATTGTTACGCTGGCTCTGACAACTCTCGGGTCCCGATGGTTAGAATATTTGGTATTTGCTTATACTTTCAACGCGAATGCGTTCTTCTTAGTACGTGCTAGTTGTCTTTTATTGGTTCATCCAGCGGTATAATTTCTAACTTGAAACAGTTACGGAGCTTGAAATATGTTCTACTTCCAGATAACACAGCGGACAATCCACGAGGCACTATGTATGCTGTCAATCGAACCCAGAAGAACCGTCGCACCCAATTCTTGTTCTTGTACAGCTATATTGTCCAAGTTATTTTTATGTGGGCACTTTCATCAGGATTCAATAGCGCAACCTCTGGGAAGAAGTAAGCACTTAGCTTACTGACAAAAAATGTTTGGAAAATTATCGGTGTAGTTGGGGGTGCAAGAGAGTTTCTTTTGTTTAATTTGCATTGCTCCTTGGGAATGACATTTACATATACCGGCGCGTAGCATTTGTTAGCTGTAAATACACACATCAAAGTTTGGTTTGTTTACGAAGATACATACTGATGCAGCAATATATCATCCGTCTTAAAGCTATAACAAGGAACAAGGAACTACATACATAGTATTAACTTCCTACAATCAAACTTGGTCGCGCATGTTGACGGTTTGCTGCATAACTTATCACTCGCATACCGTGCCACACCACCTGAAATAGAATCTGCATCTTGAAAATGGACATTTTAGAGCTTTCGGAAGGAATTTTATAAAGACAGCTATTTTTTGGTGGATATCCCACCTAGTACCTCCTACTTTGTCCCAAGATAGACACGAACGCCACCCCTCAACATGTTCCCAGCCAAGAAAACCCCCGAGCGTAACCAAAATCCCAGGCCCAGCTTCTACTCAATTCCCCGAGACCTCTACAAACACGCCGCCGAACGACGATACGAGAACAGCAGCGTCCCCCAAAGCCCTACCATAAGTCCCATAAGACCCCATTGCGCACCAATCAGATACATAACCCACGCCTCGCCCAGCCCTGGCAGAGTAATAGGCTACGAGTCTGCTGGCTGCAGTGATCCAATGAATGTCTATGGATGTGGCGGGAGGGCGTATGGGTTATCGAATTTGAAAGTTTGGTCTCCAGGGGATAGGGAGACCGGGCGTTAGCAGTGTGGATGCTGCTCTGGTGGCTTGAGCATATATGTAGCGGGGCGACTTGTTAGATTAATATGTCTGTTTGTGGACGGTGTGGTTGACGTTGAGAGTTGTAGAAGGTGGATTAATACGTAAAGTTCCACGCATATAACTGGGGGTCTTCTGGGAAAAGATGCTCTTTCCAATCTCGTACTTATTATAGGCGCACCGAATAGCATAGTGACTTGATATTAGGCCATGTACGAGCCGTACACATATTGCTGTTATCCTTTCCCCTGCTTTAATATCCTGCCCATTTTCTTTTGAAGTGGCACCTGAGTTAACTGCTAGCGGGTAGGAGTTCAGCAGCTTATCGTCCAGTTCCATGCCCATGGATCCAGGGGTCCAGAGCTATATAAGCTAACTGGCCCTATGACATAAACTGTGACCTTCCGAAGTAGTCCGACATACAGACTCCTGGAGGTGGCCGAATATTCAACGGGATATCCCACGCCCTTGGCGAATGTAGGGTTGTTTAAAGTTTAATTACGATCGTATTTACCGGCATCTGATCCGAAGACGGGTAGATCTAGATGAAACGAGATGAAACTTGGGCAAAACCCATCTTGTTTTAGGCTCAAAGATGTTGGCGGCGTCGCACTCAAGATTTCTGGACTTTAGATGTGTATGCAAGCACTTCAGTTACGGTTCATGTACCCGGGGTCGGGTACATTGCAATTGAGCCAGTCCCCCAGCCCATTCATTACCCGGCCCCATGTACGAAGACCGCCGAAACCTTCACAGGTTTTACATCTTAGGGGGAACAACCCTACCGGATTTCGATTTCTTTTCAGGAGCGAGAAGTACTTCGGATCACCGGACTCTCGGCGGGGCGTACTATAGCTATATCTTCACCAATCATATCTCCGGATATAGTGGCCCTGCATATGTGGCATATGAGACTGCATATATTCACTATAATGGCCATAATCTCCATTTATCTTTGGACAAAAGAAAGGCCCAGAAAGCCTCAATTCTCAGATGTTTCCGCCAGATACGGATACGCCACTCCCGGGACGGGGTGTTTTGAGATAGTTCAGACCTGGTTGGACACTATACCAAACTTTTTATCTAGCAGGTTGTTGGACAAATTTGCGTCTCCTACTCAGCGCTCTAGTGGTGCCTGGATCCATGGAATAGGTGGTTTACACCAAGCCGTCGGTGTTGTGCCATGGATGGCAAGCTCGGTGACTGCTTTTCTGAATATAAGAATGCTCAAAGATGCTATCCATCGTTATTCGATGAAAATAAACTACCAAAGCCAACATATAACTTCTACTTTACTTTATCATAGGACGGCTGTAGAGTTGCCCCCAGGATATGTGTCAATGATCGTTATTACCGGTTTTTTCATTTTGAGTTTATACCGTTCAAAGAAGGCTAAACGATCCCTCTAAAGGGATGAATCTACATACGTCTATAACAGCTACTTATCTAGCATCGGATCAAAATAAACTCAGATAGCCAGCTTCCGGAGCACTCACTATCCCAATGGTACAAATTGCAGCTAACTCGGGCACTTCAATCCTGGTTACCCGGAACACCCCAAACTGTCAAATCTTTAATCATTTACCCCACCAACCCCCACCATTAACCCCCACCACCGCAACAACAACTCCTGCAACCACGCCCTCCCACAGCCCAAAATGACTACGCCCGCAAAATCCCTAGAAGCATCCACGCTCTCCCTCCTAGCACTAATATCACACAGTCGCAACCTCCTCTCCAGCGGCGGCATAGCCCCAGCCTCCAAGCCCTCCACCGACAACCCACTCGACATCCTCCACGACATCGGCGCCCTCACGCGCGCCCATACCACCAAGCTCTCCATCGCGATCCGACCACCCAACATCATCTACGATGCCGCCGCGCGCTGCGTCCAGGACATCACACAGTCCGTTGTGCCTCCGCTGCTGGCCATAGTGGAGCTGATGTCGCCCAAGCAGCACGGAAGCACTCTATATGCCGCTGTGCTCAGAGCCGCCGACAATACTCTGGCGGCACTGGAGGAGTTTGCGAAGGAGATTCCCGAGATCTGCCGGGTAGGCAAGAGCGCGGGGGCGAGAGATCGGCTGGCGAGCACGGGTGTGGTGTGGCAGGCTGCGGATGGCCTGGTCGCGTTGAGGTCGAAGGGTCTTGCCGGGGTGGTCCAGGATGTGGTGGAGTCGCATATGGCGATGCTGAAAGATGCTATGGCGGAACTCAAGGAGTGGCTTGAGAGCAACGACGACAATGAAGATGATAATGCGGAGGGCGAGGACGAGGACGAAGATGCGTTCTGGGATGCGCCAAAGAAGGCTCTTGCAAAGGACGACACTGAGGCTAGGGAGAAAGTGGACGCATCATTAAAGAAGATGAAGTTGGCCACTATTCTCCTCGGCGCGGTGGTAAAGCGAAGATTGGCAGGTGAGGGAAAGTTACGGGACCCCCAGCGATTGGATAAGATCGCGGAATTGGCAAAGAGTGTGGCAAACTCGGGAGACGATATCGGCATGGGATACTATGAGGACGATGCAGACGAGGCTGTGCGGACTCCTCTTTCTTCTCCATTATGGAAGTTACTGATTGGGATTATTGACAGGCTGAGGCGCAAAAAGAGTTTGAGAAGAAAGCTATTGAGTTGGCAGAGCTGGCAACCCTTGCGAACGATGGTAATGATGATTCGTTCAGCAAGTGGTTCCGGAATTGCAAAGACGCAATTTCAAAGAATGGCTGATCAAAGAGCGATGAATAAAACAAAACAAAAAAAATATAGACAAATACCCCCCAATTATCAACGACCAAATACTTAGGTTGTAGGCTCATAGGAAATCACTCGGATCCAATCGGAGACATTGCGGGTAATATACCGCACCACCACGGATACACTTTTCGCCGAAGATCCGATACTGCGTCGCGGGATGCGCACAAGTGTAGATATCCCGAACCAGAGCTCAAATACAAGCTACATGTGCCTCCTAATTTGATTCTATGCATTTCCGCTATTCCACGTCCTCATCTATACAAGCCCAACCCAATCAAACCACATGCTAAGTATGCTCATATGCAAATATGCAATCCGCCAGCCAGCCAGACCAGACACCTCCAACAGCAATAAACGAAAAAGACAAAAAAAAGAAATCCACACGCCAAAGGAATGACAAAAATCCCAGAACCCAAGCCATCAAGCCATCAAACCATCCCATCCGTCCTTTTCACTTCCAAAATAAATATGTGTAACCAATGCAAAGAAAGAATGAGAAAAAATGCCAAAGGAACAAAAAAAAAGCTATATATACATTTCCCAAGCTAAAAGAAGTTCAAACCCGCTGCTTACGTGAGAATAAGATAGGAATAAAATAGTAATACTGAAACCCGAGCTTTTTTTAATCGATTGCTGATCACGCCATTGTCTTAACGCTGACTGTTGTCGCTAAGGACTGCAGGAGCAGGTCTCTCCACAACATCAACACTACTAATCGTCGTCAACCCCGCACCCCCCTGTGCCGTCTCCGCACCCGCCACCCCGGCCGCTGGAGGCGCAGGCTCATTAACCGTAACCGACGAGCCCGCTCTACTCCCGCTCATGCGCCGGTTAAAGACCCTTCTCAGCCTACTGATCCCCAACTCTGGCGCGCGGCTCCTTGGCGGTCTGGTGCCGTTCTCCTCTCGCAGCTGCCTCAAGGCAGCCATGCGTTCGTCACTTGAAGAGCTGCCGCGTGCGATATCGAGATAGCGCATTATGCGGCTGCCACTCTGAATTGGTTCTGGGGCTGGTGGAGGGGTTACTTCAATGGATTGACGCTGGTCTTCAGGGCGGAGGTCGATACGGCTGTTCCGAGATGTTAGTTACAGGGCTTTTAGAGAGGCATGAGTAATGTTTATACATACCATAATGGACAAGAACCAGCAACGTTAAGTAGCCATGGGTCTATACAATCAGGGTGAAAGCTGTGGTGGCACGGCAGGACACGCAGATCCACTCCAGACTCAAAGTCTTCCATACAAACCGGGCACCTCAACTGCGACGGATCCATCTCTGACGTTGACATCACCGCCGGCTCGGCACCCTCCCTCGCAACAGCATCCTCACCAGAAACCGGTGCAACCCCACTCACATTGGGGACGGAATGCGATGCTACCGAAGGCACGACAGACCTTCTACGATCCTCCTCGGACATCCTGGATGTGATTGAGTCAGGTGCCATCTCCAGGTCGGTTGGTTTGACAATCCCATCATTGGCACCTTCCGGAGCTGGCGGCTCTCCGAAACGGACGATCGGCAGAGTGTCCAAGACTGCTCTTGCGAGGCCTTTGGCTCTTGACTGGCGCGGGCGGCCAAACCGGGGTGCTCGCGGGCCGTAACGTTCCGGATGCCTGTGGGCCCGGATTGCACCGATCAGGATGATGAGCAGGAACAACGCAGTAATAACTCCGGTGATGCTGTAGAGGATTATCAACGCCACGCTGGTAGACGGCGAGGGCCCCAGGACGCTGTTATTCTGGTTGGAAGACAGGCTGTTTCGGTCCTGTTGGGTTGGCTGATCTTCGACGCTGCTATCATAGTTTATCGAGACATCGAGCTTATCGCCGGTGGTATTCATGAGGAGCTGGAAGTCGTTTGCAGATTCTCTGTCGAGGGTTGTAAATACGAGGTCGTAATTGTAGTCTTGCTGTGGATTGTAGTCGCAATAGTCGTGCTCCACGGTGTAAAATATCACGTAGTATGGTTGAGGTTTCTGGGAGATCGCTTTGAGGAAGGTAGCGGAGGCATTATTTCCGTTGGAGGAGTCGCAGGATATGAATGCCAAGTTGCCAGTGGAGAATTCCCGGTCCGTATCGGCAGTGTACAGGACTAGGTTGTTGACAAAGTTCTTCACTTTCTGGGATTGGCCAAATTAGTAACATGTTCAAATCTCCATATTCATGTTTCCATAACCAGCATCCCCCACCCAGACGAAACAAACAACTAGATAACATATACAGATAAAGTACATCCACAGTTTAACTCTCTCCCTCACTCTCCTCTCCCATGCAGAACGGATATAATGCTTGTAACGTACCCTTGTATTAGCTTGATCGCGATTGGCATCTAGTGGCAGTTGGTTTATTGGGACTGAGTATGTCCGTGTTCCGTCCGTAGTGGACATGACAAGCCCACTGCGGTTTATCAGGTCCCCATTGTCCCCCGTTTCAATCAATCCTCCCACCGCCCTCCCACACAACATCGTGACCACGACGAGAACAATAGTGACTGCAGATAACGACCATGACTGAAAATATGGCGGACCCCGGTTGAGACGATGCGCGCGGCTAGATCTCGCAGGAGTCTCCATCTCGCGGCAGCAGCAGCAGAATGAGGATGAACACAGCGAATGATGCGGGGGCCCCGAGCAGCGGGAAAAAAATTAAAAGGAATCAGTAGAGGGGAGAGGGGGGCTACAGTATTTTGTACTTTTTTTTTGAGGGGGGCAGCTGAGGCTCGACCGCAGACTGCGGATAGGCTGACAGGGGGAGGGGGGGGCAAATTGTGGAGGTGGACGATGATTTATCATTCAAGGCTCCGTGTACTTACTGACTCTCACTGCCGCAATTTCTCTTGGCTGTGTTGTTTTGTTTGGATATCAGGCAAATAACGCTTTGTTTGGCTGGTTTAGTGTGGAGAGTGGGAGGATTGTGGAATGGAAACAACTCTGGCTGGTAGTACGTATCTCTCGCCCTGTGTGTGTATGTTTTTGAATAATCGCTTCTACTCTTGATCGCCAAATAAGAACATTATGATGCCATAAATTAACATACTGTATGTCTGTGGAGCAACAGAGCACGTACTCTACTCTATCCCCCCGTTAATCAAATTCAGCCTTGATTGCTAGGTACAAATCCTTCCACTACTCTACATAAAGAGAAAACTCTCCTACCAACACCATCACAACCACTATGTACTACCACCACAATCATCTACGCCTCAATAATTCTCCTCCCCCAGCCTGGGATCTTGAAAACTCGATGTGGGGGCACGTCTCATAACCTCGGGGAATGCGATACGGTATGAGCTTCACAACGCGATCGCCCAGGCATACCGATTGGAGGGTGTAAGGCCGTCAGGGGTCATGGTACTGGGTTGTTGTCTGTTCTGAGATCCCATTATGCCCATAATTGAGACAAATAGCCTGTCACCTCCACAATTGGAACTTTTCCAACTCTTCGTCATCTTCCTCACTACCTATTATAGAGAGAGGGGTATTCAATATTCTGGGAAAAAGCTTCTCTGGTAGCCGGGATTGCCGAGGATATGCCCAGAGATCAAAATATAGTTAGTTATTTTTCTGATCACCAATACTCTATAAATATGTCTCTAGCTTCCAACTTTTTGTCTTTTGTGACTATCCACAAGCAATCAGCTGCTAGGTATACATCCGAATAGTAGTTCCGCACTTGCATGTACAGATGCACTTACTCCAGAGATATTTCTCGTCGTCCCTTGCGTTGCCAAGGTCGACTAACAAATAAAGATAAAGTGCTAATAATAATGGGGCTGTTTTGATCAAACAATTGTACAGAGTCCTAGACATTGTCATCGGATTTATTGTCTAAATTTATGTGTGTATAACCAACATTCGGTGAACTTTGTTTCCGCTCCGATGGTAATTGTGATCTTTCTCAGACGGCATGTCGCTAGGGTATTTTTTTGTGCGGGGTGGTGTGGGTGTGGGGATTTGTGGGGAGGAAAGGCGCAACGCGTGTGGGGTCCTTCGGAATCGGGTCCAGAGATGCACCCGGGAAGGTACTTCCACAGCCGGACTCCAGGAAGAACCCTGGGAAGAAGGATCGATGAAGGATGTCTCGGTGGTAAGAATCAATTTGCCACTCGCTCTGATCGGAATCGGAGCCAAATGAAATGCTACTCGAGAATCGGAAATTAACAGTAACCTTTCAGAGACAACATATCGGAGGTTTCGTTTATTATGTATTTATTGAGGTGAAGTGACATGCACGTGGCATATAGAGTTGTGAAAGGTGTTTCAAAAACAACCCCTCGGATTAACCGGGGACCTTGCCCGGGCACCGGCCCTAGCGTCCTCTCCGGAAAAATGGAAAAATTGAAGACCCGGCCGTGCCTGGTCATCTCCCCCAGTTTTTTGACTTTATGCTCCAGTGTTTATTCCCCACAGTAACATGAGAAAAAAAGGGTTCAAAAGGGTAATCTAAATTCTTGCGGGTACCTTGGGGTCATCGGTTGCGCACGTACGGGGAACAGTGAAACCCCAGAAAATTAATCTATCAGAGATCCCTCTTCGAGTGTGCTGGCCTCTTATTGGTTCTCTATAATGATCGTGGCGATGGTTTCCGAGGAGACCAGTAAATACTGGCTCTTTGGCTTAACCCTGAAGTCACTCCGTTGCTTGGAATTGAAATCTCTGAGTGATATATCGTGATCCAAAAATATTGATACATCCTCATCCACAGTGCCTCAACGTACTAGCAGGACCAGACCAGGAAACCCGGAGCAGAAAAGAAATCTGCATACATTTTATGTTTGTCGCTGTGACACGTGTGACAGGAGGACGCTCTGGAATTCCGGATAAATACAATAAATCCGGTGGAATTCCGGATCTTTGCCGAAAAACGTTCCCCGTAAAGCCTAGGGGCTAGGCCAATACAATATAATACTGGCAGGTAGGTCAATAAATTTGGTTCCAACTAATCTTGTTTGAAATGTCTGGTTAATATCGAGGTTTTTTGTAACTGGGGTGGAAAGCAAGCCCCTAGATGAATGAGGGATGCAATTCAGAGCATGTTAGCTAGATGACATTTGAGGGCGAGGAACACATCTTACTTATCAGCTGTACGACAGAGAGGCCTAGATGCTGACCACATATGTAGCAAATGAGAAAAATTCTAAGTAGGCTCATGCCAGAAGTGGTTGAAAATTTGGAAAAACCAAGGTTACAGTTTGATAATTTTGTCATGCCGAGACATCCGAAGCAACGACATGCTCAGAAAGTCTGGAAGAGAAGGTCAGGTATTGAAGACGAGAAATCAAACAGCAGTGGTGATATTCCAGCTAAAAGACTAGCCTCAAAAACTTAATCTTTGAGCGAAGCTCCAACCTAGCCCTTTTTCTGGGCAGTCTAATGCACATGGCCCATAGCCCTATTTCGAAACCTAACCCATCAAGTCAAATATATTGTAGACCGCTTGGCCCTACCATCCCATGATCATTTATCTCGCTTATTCGTATAGGCACTATCGGATGTAGAGGTTTTGGATAGGCGGGAGATATAGTTCTGACAAGGCTCCCTACACTGAGTGTGGGTATTTCCTGCGCACCAGCAGCCTGCTACATACACATATCCGCTCCCTCCTTCCCTTTTGCTCCCTAACGATAGGAGGGCGGTCATCATTGCATGAGGTGAACGGGATGATGATGAACGATGCAGGTTGATTAACGTTAGACCTTAAGTTTTCCAAGGGTCATTTAAGAGCATATCCCATAGGTTGTATTAAACCAGTGGGCTTTGAATAAGGCTAGATTTCATCGTTGATTTGCGTTTTTTCGTTGTCCACGTCAATATCTTCCTGATGTGTGGTTAGGAAATGCTGGCTGGATAAAGTTATGTACCGTTTTAGCTGGCTATGGGTTTCAGGCGAGTTGAGTAAAAGTCGAGTGATAATACGTGAATGAAATTTGCGTGCCATGCATGCAACATTCCCCAAAGTCATAGATATAAAACACCAAAATAAGTGCGCAAATTTATACGAGATTTAAGTACATATAGGTCCTCAGCGTAAGAATCTAGAATTTAAAGGGCGGGGCTTCCATGGAATTAATGATGGCGTTTGTAGTTATATACATATGTATAGATGCCCATAATATAGACTTGGGAATAAGCCTAGGCGCTAACGCTTAACCTCCATTGAGTAAATAAGACCAAGCGAACATTTGCCGATCGACCGCTTAAACCCTGGAAAAGACTTCCGCCATAAGCTCAACTAATTGTAGCGAGGATTCTCTATCTTCGTTGGTGCTGCTGATCCCCCACTTCAATCTCCTCTGGCTTCCACCTTCCTTACGGATACCCCGCCATGCGTTCTGTTACCACAAGCCCACCCTTATCACTATCACATTGATAATCCAATCGGTATCTCGCCCTGTCGGATAGTCCTGTAGAGTACTCCTATGATCCATCTCGCGTTGGTTGACCTTTCCAGAATAGGCGTGGGCGTATTCCGTAATTTGAGACACGGCCCTATGCAGATGTAATTGACCGTGAACAGTAAGTTGTGCATATGCACTCCATGATCTTCCGAGCCCTTCAAATACTCTAGCGTTCTAGAGCTCTTCGATTTAGTACCTAACCCAGTCTCTAGTGCTGCAGAGAATCTCCTTTAATTCGTCAATTTTAACAGGCTCATAAATATGCTCTAGTTACCCCTGATCGTTTGGGGTTCTAGAAAGAAAGAAAAACTTTGATCTTGGTATCTGACTCCATAGGGTAATTTTTTTTTTTTTTGCTGTGGGCCATCTCATAATCATAAGCGGCCCCGATCGTTACTCGCATATTCGACCAACTATATGTGCGGGATAATAAGTAAACAGCCGCGGATTTAATCTTTCTGCTAGGCATAACTGCAGCTTCTTTTGAAGCTAAAAGTATGGATTACTCTAGCTGGGCGAGCTGGGCTGAAAGCCTATGTAGAGTAGGTACTCTAGCTCCCATGCAACCTGCAAGTACGTACTCTACTCTAGAGTAGACTCATAGCGTAGGTAAAGACACTCTGCTAAGACCTTCGTACAGCTTTCCAAAGCACTCCAAAATCGAACGCTGAGTTACGTTTCTTCGATAATAGGCCCTCTTATGAGGACATCTAGGGTTGCATCTGTCGAAAGCTGAGTGACATCACGAAAATTATTGTTCGCGCAGAATTTTCTTGTCGATGCAGCGTAGTAAAGAATTTTCAAAACGCTGGCGTTGCTGTCAAGTGTAAAGGCTGATGCAGGGGGTACATCCTCACATTCGCATATTGCAGACGACATACTTTAAATCCCCCAGAGTATGTAGAGTGTTGACGTCGATTGTTTCAGTGCGCACCGGGGCTGCATTGATTAACCGCTACCACTGCATCTATGGTATCATTGTGTACCGAGATTTCCGTTTCCGTTGCCACTGATCTGCCCCGCACATTGATTGTTTTGAAGAAAACGATTATTGATGGTGGTTGTTGTAGTCGGGTATGGGGGCTTTGTGGACCAGACAGGCCCGACGAAAATTCCTATTTTCTAGCGGTTATGTTGGCCACCATCTCTCCCGATTGGTGACACGTACATGCGGTAACTAAGCACCTTCTCTGGAAGCTCTTCCATCAAAATTTTCGTCTTTTCTAACGATGGGACCGGTTGAAACCATGACAGCTGTTACCCCAGAATTCTGAAACTTGCGCCAAAAAAATCACAAAGTCCCGAAATCACGCTGCCGGCTGCTAAAACTGATTCTGAGAAATCGGGTAGAGCTTCTCACTAGTTTCATGAACACAATCCACATGTGATTGTAACTGGAGCTGGAAAGCTGAGAATTCTACTGCAGCTCCCGGAATACCGATGGAGCACTGTAGTAACTGAACCTGGCGCCGAATCGGAACAGATGGAAGAGAGCAATATGGATATGCAAATACTCCAAGAAAGCCGATGTAATCAGATAATTGATATGAATGCCCGATAGCCAGTGGATGTTGAACCCCTCATGGAAACTAGTTCCGATGCGAGGGGTTCGGGTTCGGGCCTGTTACTGCCCTTATTGGCGGTCCTTGTCTCCTCATTGGTGATCTTGGTTTCTTGTGAGAAACTCGAGTGATGTTGGGTGATAGTGGCTGGCCAGGATAGCAAGAGGTTCGAGATTCTAAATATTGTCGTTGTTATTGTTGCCTTTTCAGGAACGAGATAATGTACCATGCACACCCAGCTCAGAGGTGCAGAACTAGTGTCTTGAGGGGAGCATTGGTATCATTGTGGATTGTGGGGCATTTCTGCGGTGAGGTTATGTAGAACAGACATTAGCTTGTGTTAGAAACCTCGAGAAGGTGCTCTAGTGTCTTTATTGTGGAAAAATGTGTGTGCACGAAGCCCGTGGGGTTTTTGCGGGGGAGAGAAGCTCGGGCGGTGGTGGTCGTCTAAATAAACATCGACAAGTCAATGATGGAGAATGTATCTTTTGGTAAAACGTAACACACCATGACGGTTGCATGATTACAGCTGCCGAGGAGAATTCTAGAAGCAAGCAAGTAAGCATACTAAAGGGCTTAGAAGATGGCAGTGAAACAAAAAAGAAAGCTGGAAGCGAATCGAAACATTATTGCAATCTAAATATATTCGGGGTAGAACGCATTAGGCTGAAGGCGAATAGAATGTTTGAACTTGCGTAAGAAATCCTAGCTAGACAGCGCGAACGGACTGATTCAGGGGAGTGCTTACGAACATCCAGTAACAGTGCGTTATGCGTGCCATGCGTGCCACATCAGAGAAGGTTCACTGTGTGCACTGTGCAGCGAAAAATTGGGAAAAAGATTTCTCATATGCACATATCTGCACACTTCCTAGGTACATGTAGGCACTCTGGGTAGAGGAGGTACTTCTACTTTACATTCTCACATAGACTCGCAGAGATCAGGGAGCAACATAATGCTTGTTAGAGTGCAGCCCACTGTAGCTAGAGCGATGAAGAAGGTGGGAGAGAATTCCATTGTCGTCCAACGGGATGACGGGAAAGAAGGTGTGTAGAATAAAGTAAATTCCTAGGCATGTCGGCCCTGGCTCGCTGTGAAGAAAACCCGGGAGTTGGATGAGCCTGTCGTGTTGCGAACACTTTATTTAGTCGGAGAGTCCAGCCGGCGAAAGGCGTGGGACTTGTGCCGCGCCGAAACCAGCATGCACAGGGTTGTAATCCCTCCAGTCCAGTTTCGAACGGGGCTGGGGAACTTCCCATGTGGGAAGGGGAACTACCCAAAGAGCAGGATCCCTTTGTGTGGCGACGATCCTATCCTGTTGTGTCAAAGCGTGGATGAGGAAGGGAGGTCAGCTCAAGACTTCACACATAAAGAGACCACGCTGTCCTCAGTGTCCCTGGTTTCCTTTCTCTCCCCAACACACCAGTCTCTGCGCTCCAGCTGAGTTCTCGATGAAGTGGCCTATTCAAGGTGACGCTGTTCGTTAGCCAGCGGTCTTCATTAGGGAATTGTTTCTGTGACTCTTCTCTGACTCTTCCTATTCTGACTTCTCGAGTCACGTTTTACACTCACTATTTCGTTTGTGTTTATCTGTCCTCAACGTTGTTTACACACTTCATCTTCCCGTCCTGCACCAGTCTGCAGTGGGAAAGAAGGAGCTATCCACTACCACTACTTCCACACATTACACTTACACTTATTACCAACAAATTCCATCACAAACACGTCTAGATTGATACTGCATACACACTGCATCTCATCATTCTCTCATCATCATCATCAGCTTCATTGTCTGTTGAATACCCCTCCTTTCTTCATTACGTCATGCCTTCACAGTTCGTCGATTCTTTCTCTCCAATGGAGGCTTCCATCGATTCTCCCACCGTTACAAAGGACGAACCTCTCGACTTTGATGACTTCGGTAGTCTCGGTATGTTGATGACCGGTCCAATCACTCCAGCCTCGACAGCTCCGAGTGACCTCTACATCGGAACCCCTTGTGGGGATTCCCCTACTCCCAGCTATTCGGAAAGCCCTGGAAACAGTCTCTCTCCAACCCCTGGTCCAGGTGAAGCCCCGAAAGATGGTGAAAAGAAGCCAGTCAAGAAACGAAAGTCATGGGGCCAAGTTCTTCCTACTCCAACCACCAACCTTCCTCCTCGGTATGTGTAATCCCTTTTAGATATTATTAAAAAAATCATATAGCTAACCTCATATAGCAAACGTGCCAAGACTGAACCTGAAAAGGAACAGCGTAGGATTGAGCGTGTTATTAGAAACCGCCAAGCAGCACAAACCTCTCGGGAACGAAAACGGTTAGAGTACGAGGCACTCGAAAAGGCCAAAGCTGCTCTTGAAGTTGACAACAACGAGCTCAAGAGCAAGTTGTCTCTCACTGAAAGGGAGAACATCGAGCTTGCCCAACGTCTTTCTAACCTTGAGCAACAAGTCAAGATGTTTCAAGACACCATGAACGTTGCCAGACAGATCGCGGACAAAGTCAATTTCTCACAGTCTGGTGTCCCAACTGACATCCCATCACCTGTCGGCTCTGATGACGTTCCCTCCAGAATGTCCTTTGTCGACAACACCCTTGATCCAAATACCCTTTTCTCTAATGAAGCAAGTAATGCATCATCCCCGGCGTTGGATATCAACGTTGAAGCTCTCTACGAGACACAACAAACTGCTGTTTTGTTGTGTGACCTGCCGTGTCTGCAGAGAGCTTCGCGTCCTTCCCCGGAACTTTTGACTATTTGGATGATGCAGTACCTACTGTTGGCAACAATGACATCGACGATCTATTCGATTCAGATGCCTTTTCTACAACTTTTCTTGAGTCTCAAACGGGGGACCAAGATTCCGGATACTCAACTAGCACGCTTTTCTCCCTTGATTCTCTGGTTGATTACGACCAAACCGACCAAGCAGCTTTGGCAACGACTTCTGACCTGCAACCCGGCCTGCGCGCTCCTATTGGTAGCGACGGACGAGCGACTGCAATCGGAGTCGAGTAAGCTGTTTGGTAAGTTTGGTTCGTTGTCAGGCGGGGGTGATGGGGGGTCTGGTTTGTTAGGCGGGAATCCGGCCAGTGAACTTCGGAGACTAGTGGAAAGTTTGGATTTGGATAGGCAATGTGATGAGATTGATTACGGACCCGTGAAACGGTCTGCAACATGGAACATCTCAAGGCGTCCTGGAAGTCCAGGTTGTGGGGGGTTTGTTTGATTCTGTTGGCGAATATTTGGGTCATAGGGTTTAGTTTAATCTTTTCCTTTGTTCCTTTCCTTTTTTAACGCATCTCGTGCCTCTAATGCCTTTTCTTTGTTTGGGAGTGGGTGGATGTGGGTTCATCCAAAAAAAAAAATATTATGCGAGGAAATGGAAGGAGGGGGAACTCAGGGAGTCTCCGCCTATTCTTATTTTCTTATGAGGGTTTTTCTTTACGGTGTTAGAAGGGGCTTGCTCAGATTTTTACTTTCGCTTTGTGTTCTGGGGTGTGATTTTCTTCGATTGTTCTTTCTTTTTTTATATTCTAGCGTTTATATCGCGTGAATAATCTGGTACACAAGACTGTTCGTATTGTGGTTTATATTAGCTAGTGAGTGGGTTAGAAACAGGCCCGCCTACAAATACCAGACAAAGCCTCAGGCTTAAAATAAATATTTACACTTTGTACATCAGATGTGACCTGAACGATATTCTGCTCTGCTCCATTCTGATTTTGAAATCGACTGGATCAGATGAGATGAGATGGAAGTTCTGATTTCCTTCCATACATACATACACCGTACGTAGTGTGTTGGCCGTTTCAAATTTATGATATCACATTAAGTCGTTCCAGCCCTATCAAATACACCCCCTTTTGCAGAATTTTCAGCAGTATCCGAAAAGATAATTCATGCCGTGATATTTCTTCTTTCAACACTTCTTTCACGCCGGTTTGTTGGCCGGCAACGGTAGGCATGAATGTTACTGTAGGGGAAAGGGATGGACTGGCCTAAGGCTTTCCCACATGTAGAAGGAAAAGGAATCGAGTGATAGATGAGTGGGCGCGGGCTTACTTGATATTGACCCCTGCAACGTTGGTGGGGTTGGTGGGCGGTGATGGAGGTTCTTTGCATATTGCCGGGCCTTTCACCGGGATCGTGTTAATGCCCCCCACACGGGCCACACTTGTTCTTCTAGGCATTCCTCTACCACCATCATCATGGGCAATCAATTTCTTGTACAGTCGTACCTTGCTATAATTATATATTCGATCACCAGAACTAGTTGAGAAAACAAGGCGATACCAGTGAAAAAGCCAAGACTCAGGCAACGAATATCCAAAAGACATTCTTGATCT
This sequence comes from Morchella eximia, assembly GCA_024713935.1. Classification (NCBI taxonomy): domain Eukaryota; kingdom Fungi; phylum Ascomycota; class Pezizomycetes; order Pezizales; family Morchellaceae; genus Morchella; species Morchella eximia. The sequence continues at coordinate 1,491,615 of JAMGZG010000003.1, forward strand.
GGCAACCCGTACAATACAGCAAAGATCTATGCGACACATAAGAAAATCGCAGATTCCCCGCAGTTAATTTTTTCCTCATCTGAAGACATCTCTGTTACTCCCGGATCGGTTGTATTTCTGATACTCAGAGCAGAAAGGTAGCTTCAGATTAGTACAAACTCTGTGTGGTTGGGATGGCGGATGATCCTCTGAATTTATCCATTAGAGCTGCAGTGCACTTTCACCCCGCTCTAGCCAGCCCAATTCATGAGCTCCATGTACATGTTTTATGCTCAGCATGTTTACCAGGCTACTCGGGCAGGTCCTCGTGATATACTATGTATCCGCCATCAATTCCTTATTTTTTTTTTTTATCAAACCCCTCATCTCCACTTCTCGACGCATCTGTAGGAGTATATAAACGTTACTGGCCAAGCTCTATCAAAAAACATCACCTATCTTATATAACTATCAACAATGGCTTCAGAAAGCTACTTCCTCGGTGTCGACGTCGGAACCGGCAGTGCTCGGGTTTGTATTATTGATAGTACTGGTGAAATCAAGGGCGTTGAGTCGAAAGAGATTCAGACATGGAACCCCAGAGCAAATTACTATGTGAGTATACCAGCTACACCAAGAATTTCCGAAGCTAAAGAGTTCACAGGAACAATCGACAGCAGATATCTGGTTCGCAATCTGCTACTGTAGTCGTCTTGTCCTCCAGAAATCAGGCGTAGACCCGGAATTGGTGAAGGGAATTGGATTCGATGCCACCTGCTCGTTGGCTGTCATGTCTGAGGACACGAACGAGCCAATTTCTGTGGCTGGCCCGGATTTTACAGAGACGGCGAGGAATGTTATTTGTATGTTGCGATATTCCCTTTATAGATCGGATCCTGACTAACAAACGTTGTTTAGTATGGATGGATCATGTAAGAAGTGCAATGACCTCATCGATCGTTATCGTAGACCTAATACTTGAGAAATCTATTATAGCGTCCCGTCAAAGAAACAGCAAAAATCAATGCCACAAAACACAAGCTTCTCCAATATGTTGGAGGCTCAATGTCAATCGAGATGGAAATCCCGAAGGTTCTCTGGCTGAAAAATAATATGCCTAAGGAGCTCTTTGAGAGGTGCAAGTTCTACGATCTGGCAGATGTTCTGACACATCTTGCAACTGGGAAGGAGACCAGATCTTTCTGCAGTGCCGTGTGTAAGCAAGGCTTTGTCCCTGTTGGTATTGATGGAAGTGTCAAGGGTTGGCAAGACGATTTTTTGAATGCCATCGGGTTGCCAGAGCTTTGCGAAGATAACTTTAGAAGGATGGGTGGTGTCCATGGACAGGTACAGAACGCATCGGATCCTTAAGCTTACAATTTCTAACATAATCTATTTCACAGAATGGCACAATGCTATCCGCCGGAGAGTTAGTGGGAGAATTGAGCGAGAGCGCTGCAAAAGAACTTGGTCTCAAAGCTGGAACTAAAATTGGTAGCGGTGTCATCGATGCCTACGCAGGATGGATCGGAACAGTTGGAGCAAAGGTTAAGATGAGCGAGGACTTGCTGGATCAAGACCATGCAAAGAGTGATATCGAGCAATGTTTCAAGCGTCTAGCAGCGGTAGCTGGTACAAGCACATGTCATTTGGTTATGTCCAGAGATCCGGTATTTGTGCCTGGAGTATGGTAAGCCATAAGACTAAAGCCACATCGCTCAAGACCCGGTAATTAACCAAAAGAAAAACCATCCAGGGGACCCTACCGCGACGTTCTTCTCCCCGGTTTTTGGATGGCTGAAGGCGGCCAGTCCTCCACCGGCAGTCTCCTCCACAACGTCCTGACCACTCACGCCTCCCATGCCAAAGCCCTCGAAGAGGCTAAAATTGCCGGCACAAACATTTTCGACTACCTCAACTCCCACCTCGAGGACATGCGCAAAGCTCAAAATGCGCCCACAATCGCCTATGTTGCCCGTCATCTCTTCTTTTACGGTGATAAGCACGGTAACCGTTCGCCCATCGCTGATCCTGAAATGCGTGGTTCCATTGTTGGGTTGAGTATGGATTCCAGTGTCGATGATTTGGCGCTGCAGTACTTCACTGCTATGGAGTTCATTGCTCAGCAGACTAGGCATATCATTGAAGCACTGAACAACAGTGGGCATTCTATTACGAGTATCTTCATGAGTGGTGGACAATGCAAGAACAAGCTCCTGATGCACCTTATTGCTGATGCAACTGGTTACCCTGTATCTATCCCAAGATACATTGATGCGGCAGTTGTTCTCGGTGCTGCCATGCTCGGTGCTAAGGCTGCCAGCGTGGACGCTCAAGGAAACACTGCGAACCTGTGGACGATCATGGATAAGATGAGCAAGCCGGGAACCATCATTGAGCCTACCACAAACGAGAAGGAGAAGAAGCTTTTGGATGCTAAATATAAGGTGAGGAATTGCGCTATCTATGAATCCCTGTAAATCGGTCTTCTCTAATCATCTCCGTAGGTCTTCCTCGAGATGGCAAAAGCGCAGCAGGCATACCGGAAGAGTATCGACAAGGCTGTTGGCGATTGGTCTGCCTAAGCCAATACTAGTAGATATAACCAAGGTTTTATGTTGGGATTCCTTTTGTTTAAGTACCGTGATATAGGGGGATTTTTTATTATTCCACTCAAGGGAAACTAGATTATGATCATAAAATTATATGAACGTATCTGTAAGCATCAAAAAGAAAAGGAATCTAAACCCGATAAGTTTTAGTACAAAAAACTCATAAAACCCAAGACGTGCGTAGAGAAATGATTGGCCACAAGAAAATTAACCTTTGATGCATGAATAATCGTCACATTATAGCATAAGCGCATAACTGCCCTCAAATACGAGTACGAAAAAGTGTAGATTTTGTTTCAAATAACCCTTGCACCTTAAAACAAACAATGCCGCTTATCAAGCACCAGAAAATAATCCAAAGGAAAAATAAAGAGGAAAAAAACCCGATCTAGGGCTCTAACACTGGTATCAAGCTATCTCCACCACCAAGTCCTATCGTTGCATCATCATTTATCACTCGCCACAAATTTTCACAACTTTGCCTTCTCCTTGAACGACGGCGCACACAGAACATCATATGCGGAACTTGATAATGTATCTGAGGCAGTTGAGACGGTGTGTGTAAATAGTCCTCTCGTGTCAACCATAGATGGGTTCAAGTCCTCGACCTTGTTAGCGCCGATCAAACGCATGTTCATCACAAATTCATCCTATTCAATGTTAGCTTCTACATAAACAGAGACAGATGCACAGAAGGGGAAATTACCTTCAACAACTGCATGGCCCTGTTGACACCAGCCTCACCGTACGCACTCATCGCATACAAAAATGGCCTTCCAATACCCACACCCTTGGCACCCAAGCAAAGCGCCTTGATGATATCAGTCGCACGCCTGATACCACCGTCGATGTAAATTTCAATCTTGTTCTCCATGCCCCTCTTCCGGAGCTCGGGCATAACCTCTGCAAGGACTTCAATTCCCGACGGTGCAGTGTCGAGCTGTCTTCCGCCATGGTTTGAGAGGACTACACCAGCACAGCCATGCTCGACAGCTAAGATGACATCTTCGACGCGCTGCACACCCTTGAGGACAATTGGCATCTTGGTGATAGATTGGAAGTAGGCGATGTCTTTCCATGAGAGGGAGGGGTCAATGAAGGAGGAAATCGCACGTGCGGCGCCCTGAGAGCGGTCGACGTTATCGCTTTCAACCTTTTGTACGTCGGTGCCAACATCTTCGAACTTAGAGCGCATATCCTTCTCACGTCGCCCAAGTTGCGGTGCGTCAACGGTTATGAAAAGTCCTTTACACCCGCGCTTTTCGGCATGCTCTACTATGCGGCGAGTGACGTCACGGTTCTTGTTGACGTAGAGCTGGAGCCATTGGATCTGATCTCCCTTCTTTGCGTCCACAATCTCATCGAAAGAGCAGGACGCAAGTGTAGGGATCATTTGAATTACATCGTGCTTATGCGCTGCCCTGGTCAATACCACCTCACCCTCAGGGTTCCCAAGCTTTCCTAATGCCGTTGCAGTAACATAGAACGGAATTGAACACTTATCGCCCAACATTGTTGTGCTAGTATCCACATGTTCCACATCAACCAGGATTCTCGGGCGGAACCATATCTTGTGGAACGCTGAGTGGTTTTCCCGCATTGTAATTTCGTCGTCGGCTCCGGAAGAGTAGTAAGCCCACGCTGTGCGTTTCATAACATGTTTTGCGACAGCTTCAAAGTCGAGGAGGTTGTAGCATTGCTCAAGGATGGGCATGTTCGCGATACGTTCCTGGCGGGCGGCTTCTTCTGGGTCTTCGGCTTTTACTTCAGCTTCGACGGTGGACATGTCGACTGGTCCTAGGTGCTTGGATTTGTCGAGGTACTGTACCTGGTGTTAGTTTACCCATTTCATGAGGACCTTGGGGCTGTGAAGAGCTCACCTTGTCAAGTGTGTCTGGGGGGTGGATAGGGTCAAATTCTTCTGTCGCATCTTTTCCGGCATACTTCAGAATGATCTTTGAGCCACCGGGGTGTTCTGGTAGGAATTCTGTGACATCGTAGGCTTTCCCGTGTACAATAACCCAACAAGAGTCCTTACTGTTGTGCTTTGCCACGTCCTGGCCGGTCAATTTAGCGTGCATTTTTGCAATTGAGAAGCTAGAGGTCAGAGAGAGGGGAGTCCGTGTAAAGAGAGAAATTCTGGAGAAATTCTGGGGAAACGAGAGTAAGTTAAGTGGATTTTAAAAACAAAAGAAGTTGCTCGGGTTTAAGACGGGGAAGAGCAGGTCGCGGGACGCTAACAAGCATTTGTCGGCATTGCTCGGGCTCGGCTGAATGGTTTGCGAAATGTGGGGTGCCAAGAAAGTCTATTTACCCCAGCCCCACGCAGAAAGCCACCGGGAGCTCCGTTGATATAAATCCACTGATGCAGCCGCAGACTTTCTTCACCGATACTACACTACCGATACTGATACCGATCAACTTATTAGATCCTGAAGGTAAATTTCCTTACATCTTTAATTTTCACAGAAAGAATCTGAAAAACATTGATAAAATGCCACTACTACATGTAGATACATTGTTTATGGCTAGTCCAAATTCTTGATTGTTAAATCTTTAATAATCGACTTATCATAGGTCCAAGGAGCTCACGGGGAAACAGTCGGTACGGCCACTTTTCGTGAACAATCACGGCTCAAAGGGGTAGGTACATAATAGCAGCACCAAAGAATGATCCTACAAAACATTTCTACGACGCAGATTTTGGCGCAGCTGGCCGTCGTTGATTCTATGGAGCCGAATGCGTAAAATCTTGGCAAATCGTTGCCAAGCATGTCATAAGAAGCTTTTTATTGGAATAAACTTGACTGGGTTTGACAGAGACCCCCCCCAGAGTTCCCGAGAAAGATGCCGATTGGAGAATGGGATCCTGATAGTTTCTGGTGATTGCCATCCCACTTCTGGTATTATAATGACAGCCCTCACGAATAAGGAAAGAGATTATTCGGAGTTTGGGGGAAAATGATGCAGTCATTTGAAAGGCTGAAATCCCTCGTGAGCCCAGGGGATCGATTAGTAGGCTTCTTAATCGAATTCTTGCTGACGTCCAGTAGTCGGCTGCGGTTGTAACGCGTAAACAGTGGTAGAAATACCTATAATTACTCTAACGTGAGGCGTATTGGTGTTCTCGTGATATACAATACAATAATGTATGCTTCTCTGACTCGACCCCAAGATGAATATATATGAGGCAGGAAAGAAGCTAATCTACGCTTTCTATTCCTGTGACCCAGACTGGCCACCAGTTGTGACACGCGTCTAACCTCTGGTTATACTGCTAGCGCCATTACGATAGGGCTACATAATAATTATCCGTTATGGAAAAACAATACCCGTGTAGTGGCGGCGGCGGCTGTTTCAAGTGTTGTTTCAGGTTGTTGGGAAAACTCTGCAACTGGTGCTCATCTTAAAGAGTTGGATAAGAAGCCACCGCAATAATGTGCCAGAGTAGGTAAGTATTCGAGAAATGAAGCAGGCGAAGATCCAAAGATTTAATTTGAACTGTGGCTGTGATTGTGATATCTAGATAGCATTCAGCTGCAGATGACTGGTGACTGGTCGTTGGGATCGTCCCTATGATGATGCTGAGCGGCGCAGGATGTCGCACAAAACGAAACAACCGTGCACCCAACCAATCACGGGTGTAAACATGAGACACCTTGTTGACTGGGCTCCTTCCTGGGTTTGTGTTCTTCCCTTTCACCCAGGGACGGCCTGTCGAGGTTTCTGGTGCTGGGTGTATTGGCATATCCTCAATAGTACCTACAGTAGGTAAGGTAGTGCTGTTTTGCCTGCGGAGGAGGTATGTATGCTCTGATATATGTAGCCCCTAGGTAAGGTACTTTGCGTATTGGTTTTGTGTATTGTCCCCTGGGTCCTGGTCCACATATCTTTACACAGTATCGTAGATTCTCACTTCAGCAAACCACCGCCGCCGGCTCACCGCGTGGCCCGTTTCGTTCCAGCTTCTGCTCCACATAATTCTCGACTCTCTTACCTACATACTCATAGTTACCCTGCACCGTATTGTAGACGAGGCTTAGCTAGGCGTCCCCCCACCACCGCGACGCCGGGAACCCGTTTATCACCTCACCTCTACTACAGAGGCCCCCCCCTACCTGATACCTCATACCTTCCCTCCTCCTTCCCCCAATACATTCGGGTCCCTACATTATCTGCACTTTACCATTCCAGGCCAGTCCAGTCCAGTCCGAGCAGTCGTTCGATATAACCACTCCACTATTCTTTTCGCAAAGCCTACCTTCGTATGAACGATCGCCAGGATATGAGTGAGAGTCTCGAGGCAAAGCTGGTGGTGCTAGGCACTCAAGGTTGGTTTTAAGTTTTTCTTATTGATCTTTGCGTTCGGATGTCCGCGGACTAGTCTGAGCGCTTGTAAGAGGAGGAGGGGTACCTAGCTAGAGTGTGTGAGAGACGAGAAGAGAGAGCTGTGGAATTTAACGGCGATGGTGGAAGAGAAGGGGAAGCTATTCAAAAGGGATATGATAGCTAACAGTCCATCTTGATTGGGATAAATAGGCGTGGGCAAGACTTCGCTCGTCGTCAGGTATAACATACGCCACCCCTAGCTAGATAATCATATGAGAAATCTATATCTGCGCATTCAACGGATCAGTATTAGTAACAGACAGCTTGTGAGGGAATTAATTAGATATGTCAAAAACACCTTTGATCCCGCGTCGGCGTCAACGATAGGCGCTTCATTTCTTGCCAAGAAGGTTGTGGTCGATGATTGCCTTGTGCGGCTACAAGTAAGCTCTTTCCTTCCCCGGCGGGATCGATAATAGTTCTAATGAGCTAATTAATTACAAATAATAGATATGGGTAAATAAGCATCACCACTTACCTTGGTAACAGGACTCGCGGGGCTTATATTTCAAAATTTTAGGACACCGCCGGTCAAGAGCGCTACCGCTCTATATCGAAACTCTACTACCGCTCCGCCAACTGCGGAATTCTCTGTTATGACATAACTTCTGAAGCGTCATTCCTTGCAATGCATTCATGGTATGTTTCTCTCTATAATATCCCCCTCCCATCTATTTTATTACATTTCATTGTCTTTTTTTTTCTTCCGCCAACCTAAATAAACCACTCCTTCGATGCTACTTCTAAAGGCTTCTCGAACTCAAGAAGAACGTAAACAACGAAAACATCATCATCCATATCGTAGGAACCAAGGCCGACTTGGTGAACGCCGATCCGTCGAAACGGGAGGTACCGTTTGAGCGCTGTGTTGCATATGCGGCAGAGCATCTGGGCGATGATGAGGCTGCATCATGGATGGGCATGGATACATGTCATGAGATATCGGCACGAGATGACCAAGGTTAGTAACATGACTCCTCGCAGTGGGATTGTACGCGTGCTAAAGAAAATATATAGGCGTCGATGAAGTATTCCAAGTAATTGCACGGAAGCTGGTTGAGCGGCGCGCCGAAATTGAGCGAGTGCGGGGATATGCTGGCGGAGGTGGGGAATATGGGGATAGCGGGGGCACTAGAGACGGCATGAGAATTGATGCTTCGTTAGACTCGAACGAGAAGAAGAAGGGTGGAAGGTGCTGTTAGATATTTTGTTAGTATTGGGTGGGAAAGGCCCCACGCACGACATACACGATCATAACGACCATTCCCCTTCTCTCCTGGGTAACCTATTGATGTATTGTTTTTATGCGTTTTTTCATGTTTTTGTGCGGTGTTTTATGGTTTTTCTTTTCTTTTTAAACCCTTTTCTTTTTTCTATATCAGTGTAATTGGTTCTATTCTTTTCCAGCGGGTTCTTCATATTTTTAAACTATTCGGCAAATGCTATTATACTACGATAGCCAGTCAAATTCATCTCACATCTAGACTCTGCACGTGAAGAGGCCGCTGATTTGGTCCTAAACAACGCCACTACAAGGGTTGCCTTGAGGGTACGCAAATCGACTGGACGGGGTACGTTTATGCAGGTACCCATTACCTAAAAAAACTCGATTATTGCAAGGGCATGGATTTCAGTTACACAGTTGTTCCAATCGAGTGACAACTTGTGACTAAGACTACGATCTGCAATCAACACCATTTATAGGTGAGAATTAAGATCCCAACGATAAAAGTTAGTCATATATAAACTTTTAGAAACTAAGAGAGTTTAAAATTTCCAAACAATGCTAGTATGTTCAATCGAATAGCTGCTCGGTTTAGAGATGGGGACCGAGTGAGAATTTATGTTCTGAACTGGGTGACTTTGTGAGGTTAGATTTTTTCTGCATCGTATAGTTCTTCTTCCCTTAAGCCATACTACACTATTAAACAGAGATTTCAATCTCTTTCTCCCCATTAATTATGATTTAGTAAAGAAAGTAGGCATAAATATAAGAGATTCTGGATAAGAGTTTGAGAATCTCTTATAAATTTTCGTGGTGGGCACGAGACAAGACGAGGCTTGGGAAAATCTCGCCTGGTCTTATATCTTTTAAAGTGAGTCTTGAAAAAACTCGAGACAATGGTCTTGTCTTGATTTGCTAAAGGTCTAGTGACTTACTCTCCAGATCGGTCTCCAGACCTGGTCGTCTCATCTTGTCAGCTCCAGGTCTCGTCTTATTTTAGGTCTCTTCCCGTCTTTTAATATTCGAGGAGTAAAGTGATTTTATTCACCTACCGATAATCCTAGGATGTTACCCTTAAAGTATCGTTAGTTCGCCTCGGTTTTGTTACAGTTTTCCTCCTCTTCGTGGAGGTGTACTAGAGGTGGCGACGAGAAAGGTGGGCTTATATAAACTTTCTCTTTCCTTCTGTATGCAGGACCTCTCATGTGTACTTCTACCTTTCATCTCCATGTGAGTTACATACATTGCTAGGGCCATCGCTCAATTACAACAGTATAATGGCCGGAAGCTTGGGTAGTCAAATTTACTCTGGCCATCATGAGATTAGGAGAGAGCATTTGTCCATTTACTCGAGGAAGATGCAATTGAATGTCTTTGCTATAGCTTCTATGAGGACGTCATTCCATGGCCAGGGGAGCTTTGATCGGGAGTAAAGCTGGATCTCATAGCCTCTATTGCATCTACTATACTATAAAAGAATATGGTCTGAAAAGTTTCCCAACCCTACATCCGGCATATGGGGTGGTGGGGAGGGAGACAAATTATGAGCGATAAGCTAAGATAATGCAAGCTGGCAATAAATTTTGAAAAATAAAATTTACAAAAAGTGATACTGTGGCCATATACCTCCACGGGGCTATGGGCCCAACTAGCAGCTCCACTTCCCGCTAACAATATACAGGCACAGTATCACTCCCACCCCTGGAGTTGAACCCATGACCTACTGATGGTCATGAGGCTCAACCCACTCGGTGTTCCTCCACGACGAGGCGTCTACCCCTAGACCACACTCGCCCACACAATTTTTAGCGGCCCGGAAGTAATATTTAAGAGAGCGCGAGGGCAAAGCGAGCTATGAGGATACCTAACCCTGCCATGGCAATCTATCACGACGTCGACCATGTAGTCACCCCCCAGGCCAATAAGCTCTAGTAGTGGTATAACGACTTAACATTCCCCGGGATCGAGATTCCCACCCCATCACTGATACTGTCTCGTGAAGCCCGGACACAACTGGAGCAACCCAAATCTCTATCGGCTTAAAATACAAAGCTTCCCGAAGTAGGGGTGTAATGTCTCCTGAGTTACTAGGCATCAGAGAGGACGAATTCCCATGACGTGAAGGGTAGTGTGGGGGTGGCGGGGGGCAGTAGTATCGTTGCGGACGAAGTGGAATCACTTGTTCACGCCTTCTGCCTTCACCGTTCCCTCTAGATCTCTATGTCCACTATGGCGAAAATTTACCACTGACCCATCGCTGCCACAATTAACTAGTACCATTACCAGCGGCAGTTGCATAATACATTTACAGACCTCTGGCTACGCCTCGTTGTTTTCAGACTCAATTGGCTCTATATTTAGGAACCCTTGCCGTAAAGTCACGATAGAGAGATAAAAGTGTCCTCCCGGTCAAAACAACCGCCCCCCGCCGATGTAATGCTACCCACTGAACCACAACCGAGGGCCATAAATAAGCATAAGCGCCCATCACAAAAAAATACAATTTCAAGCGCCCCAAAGAGAACTACCAATTTTACGACACCTTTTGATACATTGATCAAGGCCCAGACATCGATAGGAATAAAAGGCTCCCTAGACAGTATGAGACGTGGGAAGACTTTAGACACCAACCGTAACACTAACGGAGACAAAAGAAATTGCTGTAGGACCGCTCCTAGTGGTAGCAGTCTATGAGCGGTTTCATAGAGCCTATCCTTAAGCTTTGTTGTTTGCGAAAAGCTTTCCTCTTGAGTTTGCTTAATCTGCTTCGTCTAGGAGTAAGGGTTTTTACTAATAGTAGATTGACCAGTCCAAAAAATACCAAAATACCGCTAATGACCTTTCTTTCCACGATCAAGAGTGAGTCAGGACAGTGACTTTTTGTTAATCATGATGGCGGTTAACATCTTGCTAATGCTATCATTACCATTGATTACTAATCATAGTGAAGGTTGTTCTTGTAGTGTTAGGCCCACCATACCATTTCACTATAAAACCCTTGCGGTCCTGCGGGAGCTGTTTGTTCAACCGAACTACTGGGAAATTGAACCTACGTTTGAAGAAACGATTAAACCCCCGATTGCTTGTACTTCGTGTATTGGAGGTGTAGCTACTTATGGCCACTCGTGACTATGCTATCATGACTATTGGCCGGCCGGTGGCTGTTATGCATGAAGGGTCATATGTGGGCGATTGAAGGTTAACCCAACTCCCTTCGTGCTACACGCATGAAGCAGGTCCCCGATTGTTTCGTTCAACAATGCGGTGAATATCCGTCTCGACGCCAGAACAAACGGAAGGCACAACCAAAGTCTTTAGTAATAATAATAGTAATTGTCTCAAGGATTTCACATCCATGCAAGATACTACGAGATAAAGTCTGGCCTGGTCATAATTAGGAAGCTTATTTTTTTTGTTTTCCGAATCTGTCAGCAGCCGGCGATCGAGATGTCTGAACTGTTTTGAAATTTCTGCGGGCTGTTGCTGACCCAGGGACTAATTCTACTGAGCTAACTGTCCTGCATTAGACTTTCCGACAAAGCCTGGCTCGTCGTCATGTTGCAGGAAATCTCTTTCCTACTAATGCAGGAACCACGTGGAAGCTCATTCCAGATTCACTCTAGTAGTGAAGTGCAAATGGAAGGTGAGAAGCAAATTTTAATCACACAGCGGCTTCTTCCGCGCCGGCTGGTCCTTATCGCGAGCCCACGTGGAGTACCCTGGGATTAAAGATGCTATTGCTCTTTCAGGCCATCTAATCATCACGAAGGAATAGAAGAAAAAAATCGATTTTACATGACAACTTAGAGTAAATAGCTGGAAAAATAAAACCCAAACCCCGCACAAAAAAAGACTACTAGGTTACACCAACACTGACACAAGCTAAAAAGTTGGAGATAGCAAGTTCTTAGAGATCTTCCTATTTAAAATACACGCCCTCCAAAACTCTAGTGCCCATTTGGCTTTGTGGAAGCTCCTGCGGCCAATTTGTCATGGGCGTCAATGTCACTGTGTTGGATGTTAGTCTGCATACGAATCAAAACAGAAAACGAGCAATGGAAACGTACGTAGCCTCCCATGGGTAGCAACACCAAACATTCCCGACTGTCTCAGCAGCAAGGTAGCGGCCCTCATCCATCATGTCTTTGGGGAGAGCTCCTCTCTTGGGCTTATCCTTGTTCTATGTAGTCCCTCATATTAGCCAAATATCACCATCATTTGGTTTTCTCTTGGAAACGCACATGAAGGACAAAGATGTAGAAGTTTGTCTTCTCGGTGGAGCCCAGTTTCTTAGCCTGAGCCTCAACATCCTTACTCAGCTCTTGGACGGCATACTGCAATGTAGTCCTGGTATCGTCGACCTCATCTACAATGAGAATGTTCTTTCCGATCAAGTCTGTGTTCTTCAGCGAGGAGAAGTCGAGCCACTGAGTCCTGGTGACCTTGGTACCGGGCTCCTCCTCGGGGCCATCCTCTGAAACGAGCTTCTCATACAACGAAAGCCCGATAGCTTGAATCGGGATGTTGGAAGATCCAGGGGTCTTCAAAAACGATCTTAACGAGTGAGTCAGCATAAATAATATGTAGCAACTGGGAGAAACTAACCGAAGAATTCGGGCAGGTACGTATCCTCCGCCGCCAATACTGAGGAGAGTCAACAAATAAACATCCAGCCTTGAAAGGAAAAACATACGCAATCATGAGATTTGGCTTGAACTCCGCGAGTATCCTTTCAGCAGAAGCCTGGCAGAGCTTGTGGACCTGGTTATAGGTGATGTACTTCCTTTCAACGGCCATTTTGATGTTTGTAGAGATGAGAGGTGATGAGAAATTAGCTGCGAAAGGGTAAGAAGAAATGTTGGTTTGGGTACAAGACAAGGCGAGAGATGTGGGGATGTAGAGGTCTATTATCAGGAGGCTGTAGGAGTACCTAATTTTACACAGAGCATCTCCTGCACTCTTCAAAGGGGAAAAAAAAAAAAAAAAAAGAAATGACCGACACGAAAAATTGCCCCGCGATCATGATTCCAAGCTAAGCTAGATTAGCTCATCGGCTTGGCTCTTAACCCCGCCAGGGCAAGGGTCATGGTGAACGGCAGGAAGATGAGAGGCTGTCGGCGAGATCCGCCCGCTGGGCTCCCCCGTGTCCGAATCCTTGGGTGGAGCTTCGGAGTTCTCCTCATCTGCACTACCGCCCACTAGTACCGCCAGCCTCGGTTGCCGATTGTGGGGCTGGGCTAGGGCTTTTGAAGATGGTGATGAGTCATGTGACGTTATGATCATAGCTCATCACTCGTTGGTTCAATGACATAAACTTTGTCTTCGATATTATTGACCGTATACACCAGTTTGCTGTGGCGATTTGGAATATATTTGAGTTTGAGTTTTACTGCAGAGTTATCCCCAGTCGTACAGATTTATATGCTGATTTACGATGACCAATACCAATGCTTGCAAGCCTCTTACGTATACGATTTCGATCTCATCGGGGAAAGAATACCTTCATGAGACAGGATAAGATGATAGCACTTGCAATTATAAATATGCTTTACATCTGTCCATATACACTACGCACGTGTAGCCATACCAAAGCCTTGGATCCGAGCACCCCGCTCAGAAAGTGATACATTATCACCGTCACCGCTGCCGCCATAGTGACGGTCTAACGTGGCCTGCAAGTTGAGGATTGAATATGTCGGCAGCTCTGTCTCTGCCTCGCCAAGAAGTACAAGATAGGGTACAACATTTACTCTTATTGATACATACAACGCATTCAAGGCCTTAAGGCGCCGGTGCTTAACGTTAAGTACCTTGAAGATAATTTGCCCCCTGTTTAACCAACACAACCCACACCACCTTACTCCTGTTCTTAAGAATACCAAGCTCAAAAGTGAAATATAAACCAAAGGAAGAAATGCTAGTTTGTGGAAATACATTCAACCCAGGAGCGTTTCGTTGATTGATAAATCACTCACGATGCTCTTCGTAGAGACGGATGGTATTGGCGATGTTATCTAGGTATATGACTAGGGGTGGTTCTATACCTCAAGAGCCCAGGGACAGGTGAGGTGACTTAGCCTAGTGATAAACCTTAGTGAGATTCCGGCTCTTCCTTCTGTTTACTTTCATCAGTACAGGAAGTGGGGGGCTGTAGATGAATATGAATTAAGAGGCAGGGATGGGTGAAGAGACGAGAATCTATGGCAATGACTGGTTGCTACATGTATAACATCCAGGAGGGTAGCATTCTATAATCATATAATATCACTCGCGCCAAGAAATACTCCTCTCGCTCTGGAATCCTTGGCTAGCAGCCCATGACCATATCACTGATCTGGACCATGATCTTCAATCCCCGGGGTTCAGCTGTGGGTCATGATGTAGATTCATGTGATTGCAAGGTTAGGTTTCCCTAACTCCCTTACCATCGCCCTTAAGTATTACTCCTAGGCTACTGACAATTGCGTGGATGAGCGTGGTTTAGTGGTAGACGTCTCTATTACATGTAGCCCCCCCCCTAGTAATGTAGCTCATCGTTAGACTCCGTTCAATTTAGAGCCGGGTATGCATATATGAGGGGTAGGGGTTTAACGAAACTTTTCCGATCTATATTCTTTTATAGAATAGTAGATACACACCCAAATATCTGCATTTTGGGGTGGGTCTTGCCGATTAAACACTTAGAACACGGAGATCTTTAGCGGGGTCGAGTTTGCGCAATTATGTGTAAGGCGTAGTCAACTCCTATCACTAGAATCCTTCTGCGTACAAAACTACATGTAAATACACATGTATATATGTACCCCTATAATCTCTCCTTAAGATGCAGTAGGCTGTTAAGGAAGAATTACAGTTATAACCAGTCAGTACGGCTGATGATCATACTAGCTCCAGTGGTGCAGGCTAGAATTCACGGGGAGATCCTTTTTCTTTTTCCTTTTTGCTAACTATTATCATGACTAGCATAAGGATATCTAGCCTATAGCACCTATGCCCAGTTCTGATCAATCCCATCCACCCGTATATTTATCCATGAAGGCATGGTTCACTAAACATGATCTCTACTGGGACTGGCATCTTTTTACGAATGTTGTCTAGCTAGTATATTTCATAATGTGAGATAGTATCTCTTTCTTATCCTCCGCGAATGTTAAGATTCCACCCATCAATTCTCATGGTATAATCTAGCACAAGCTTTGTGGCAGTCATAAAAGTACATATTATCCACTCTTTAACCATAGAAATATATGGACAGAGCTGCACATGGCTGAATAAAGGACGCCAGCGCCCTCAGGCAGGCCAGGCACTCATTTTCAACCACCCGCATTCTATGAGTCATCTACCCTTCTCTTCTTGTGACTCCTACCTTCCTTCGTTTCCGTTGTTTTGATTTCGCTGCCGCTTAGAGCCTCCCCAGCCATTTTCTTGGCGCACCACGCAGTCCCATACTCCAAGTATTCCGCCCTTGTAACCTGTCTCCTCTTCATCTCTGCCTTATCCAGTGCCAGTGCTACACCACCTTGCCAAGTATATGTGATTGGATCTTCTGGCTTCGCAATCCTTACAATCGCATCCGAGGGTGCAAGAGGCTGTAGCTCGTTCTGCAGCCGGTCCAAAAAGCCGGGGATATTGGCATTACCGCCTACAACCACCACATTTGCCAGTAATAGGTTCCGGTAACGTTCCGGCACACTTTCAAGCGACTGAATGATAGTTTCTGGGATGCCGGATTGTTTGAGTCCTACATCAGTCGGTGAGAAGAGTAATTCTGGCACTGTGAATCGTTCGTTCCCCAATACCATAACCTGCTCGTCATCCCTGGCAGGTCCAAGCTTCTTTGGAATATGGGCCCGCTGATGGCCAAGTTTGCCAGAGTTATAGTCAGGAAGAACATAATCCAGTACAATGGGATTGGCTGAGTTTTTAAGTGCCTTGCATTTCTCAAGATCTCCCGAGAAGTCAGTGGATATGTAACAGACGGACTCCTTGACCTGATTGACCAAATAGGGTTCTTCCATCATGTTGTAAGTCCGTAAGGAGACCATTTCTTTAAGGTAGTTGGTTAGGAACTTCCCGCCGACGTCAATACGGCGTACACCCGAGTTCCAGAGCTGGCCATTGATTATGGGGGTTACGTGGGTGTGGGAGAAACCGGAGTCGATAACGAGGCATGCTTCGGCGGGGGGTTTAGCAGAGGGGTTATAGTCAGGTGTATACAGAGCACCGATGTTGTTCCAGGGTATCAGGGTTGGACCTGGATGGGGAGGGTTAGCGGGTCAAAGTGGCGAGGGAATGGCTGGTGGGAGATAGACCTACGCAACGATAGTAGGCGCTGAACTCGTATTCTTCAAAGACCATCTGGTCGCAATTTGATTGTAGAGCTGACGGTGCATTAGGAGCCTCAGTGAGTAGGAGAGCTGTTTCCCTGGGATCGCACTGTTTGGAAGTTAGATTTAAATTGTTTAGACGAAAACCTTGGGGACTTATGTACTTGTAACGTTGAATCCGAATCTAGAAAGGTCCTGTCCCATATTTCCTTCTCTGCCTCCCAGTTCACCAGATAGCCCTTTGGTAAGGATAGTTAGCTGGAAACGAACCATGGATCATCGCAGAGAGCAAACGTACCTTCTCGACAGGTCTTCGGAATGACATAGATCCAAAGTCTCGACAACTATCCAGCTGCTGACCAACTAGCACGCGTTTGTCTCTTGCTCGGGCAAGACAGTTTGGGGCCTGTAAGCAATCACCTGGAACGGCATTTTCAGTGGCGAATCCAGCTTTGATTGTGTATGAACCGTTGTCCACTACAAGCGTTCTTGTGGGCTTTGGAGGCATATTGTATTGCTTGCTGTGCTGTGCTGCGCCGTTGTGGGCCTCGTCGTCGTTCAATGTCGATGTTTTCACTTGCTTACCTGCGCTGCTTGGATGATTATAGGCCCTGACACCGTAGCGGAGGCTCAAGTGCGCAACCCCGACGGCACCCGCCAAACCCCTTCCGTCACCCCTACATAGAAATTGGCTAGGATCTTTTTCTTTGCTGATTCAAGAATGACCAGAGAAGTTTAAAAAGACCGCGAACGTCCCTTTTTTATAAAAATACCACCCCGCGTCTTCCCCCTCTCCACACACCCAATACCCAATATAAAAAGTCTACATAAAACAGTTCTCGAGGGTACCTTAAAACACCAACGCGTTCTCTCCTATCGCTGCTTCGCTAGGTTTTAATACTACTTCTTCAAATATGTCAGATCGTGAATTCGGAGGAGGTATATTACTGCACCCCATCCCATCCATCCCTTTGCTTTTGTTTGACTTGCCGCTTTTCTTATCCCCCTTCCTATTTCTCCCACAGCTACATAGCTACCTCCCCCCAAATAGCTTCAGTACTATGAACTAATAGCTATCTCTATCTCACCTCTTAGCGGATGACCTATCCCTCCCTAAAGCCACTGTCCAGAAGATCATCTCAGAGATCCTCCCATACGACCTCGCCTTCGCCAAGGATGCGCGCGACCTCCTAATCGACTGCTGCGTCGAATTCATCACTCTTATTTCCTCGGAGGCCAACGAGATTGCCGAGCGCGAAGCGAAAAAGACTATCGCGGCTGAACATGTCATCCGAGCCCTTAGGGACCTCGGCTTCGAGGAGTACATCGACCAGATCCAGAATGTGGCGCAGGAGCATAAGGAACATCAGAAAGTATTACCCTGACGGCTGGCGTGCATGTGGATGATATAAGATCGCACTCAGATGATGCTGACATTTACGAGCAACAGTCCCGCGAAAAGAAACAAACGAAGCTCGAGCAGTCCGGGCTGTCGCAGGAGGAGCTCCTGAGGCAGCAGGAGGAACTGTTCGGGTCGGCTAGGGCCAAATTCAACCAGCAAGGCCCTGGCCAGGAGTAGACGCCACCATCCACCCGACATTGATACGAACATAATAACGGGTGTATTGAAGGATTGATAGACTAGGATGGGTAGTATGATGCGGAAGGAATCTTTTCATAGAGATCTACCGGTGGATCGATCTGACCGCTCTCTTTACTCTCTCTTCCATTGCTTACCAAGGAAGCAGGAGGGCTGATATCCATGTTAATAACGGGGGTTTTTGTTTTTTTTGTTGTGCGTTTTATTTTCGGAATTAACGGCGCAGTAGTGTTATGCAGTCTTTGGTTTTTTGGTTAACTTGGTTCTTTCTGGGTTGCCGGTTACTCTTTTATTATTACTATTATTTCTTTTAAATGGGGGAGATGGACGGAGTATAGGGTACTAGGATGTTTCTTATACTTTCTTCTGGAGAAGGGCTTTGGTGTCCCTAATTCCTTGTACAAAGAACGATGGAGGTTCATCATAATATCACTCTCTGGTAGGGGAAAGAATATAATTCCTCAATTTATTTGTGTTAAACAGCAGGCAGATGTCTCGGTTTTTCTGATTAGTCTGCAATAGATTTTAGATGTGCACGAGTGATATACTATGATGAACTGTGTCTCACATCACATGAGTTAATTGCCACTAAACTGCAAGAGTATCTTCACCAATATTGAGCAAAATATACACTCGTTGGTTAGCCCCTTAGAAGAAACTACCCAATCTACGCGCCAGCGCCGGATAAATTATGCCTAACTTCATCGAAACCCATTCGCTGCCAAACACCACCGACCATCTCAAGAAGCCTCAAAAACTCGTCATCGTGGATGGCGTTTATGATGAAATCTTCAACTTGCCTGAACTCTTCTTCTTCTTGTGTACGGAGATGATCGCTCCTTTGTTTTTTCTGTTCTTGTTCGTCTTTATCGTCGTCATCGTCTTGTTTCCGCTTCCCTCCTCCTCCTCCTCCTCCTCCTCCTTCTGTGTTGGGATTTCGAGCACCTGCAGTAGGTATAACTGTAATATCACCGGCAGCTTTCTGCCTTTCCTGTGGAACGGCCGGTAAAAAGGTTTCGGACCTAAGTTCCGGCTTTTTATAGCCACGTGGAAACACTGGAAATCCTCCGCGATCTTTTGTGTCGTTTGCCCTAGCACGCTCTTCAACAATCTCGGGCAACCCGGACCTATAACCTCCCACTCTAGTCTTCGTGACTAAGCCTTGATTGTCACTCTGCTGTTGGAAGGAACTAACCCCCGACTTTGATCTAGAAGAATGTTTGAAGTCAGATCCATGATATGCAGGTGCATTATCACTAGTAAAGCCTAATGAGGGCGCTTTTTTCACTGGCGTTGGTTTCGGGAGTGGCGGGAGACTGCCAATCGAATCCACTGGAGCTCTATTGTTTATGGGATTTGTCGGGCTCTGCACGGTGGGTTTTCTAGATAGAAAGCTGGATGGCGGGCGTGGTGGTGGAATATCATCTCCCAGAAACATATCAGAAGGCTTTACTGTGCTAGGATGCATATCCTGGGGAGCAAAATATGAGGGTGCTGCGTGAGGGTCGTTTGTTTGCTGAAAGTTACTGGGCGTATTGTTGGCTGTAATTGCACTATCTTATAATCAGTACAGGTCAACGAAAAACCGTCCTCCCGGGCGAATCGACCCCCTCAAGGAATACAACTCTTGGGTTTTCGAGAGAAAACTCACCTCGGCGTGTAGCCCGAAGAAGATCCAGGTGGAGTACGTAACACTTGGATAGTATTATTACGGAGAGGGACTGGTGGGCCTGCCTGCGCAAATTGAAACTGAGAAGATTGCTCGTGTTTATCTGCTGGAGGTGTGCCAATTGGGCAGTTTGCTTGCTCGAGAAGTGCTGTGGCCGATTGGTAGGCGGTATCCGACTGAAATTTGATTTGAAATCGGCGAATCTAAAGTTCGACATAAACTCGGTATATTAGTAGACCCTTCTGGGGGTTAAGTTCTTTTGCTAAATTATATGTTACTAACGGTTTGGTTTTCTGCTTTATAATATTTGATGGCTAGAGATGGCGAGCGCCCAAGTGCCATGAAAGCCGGCTTTTGGAACTGTGATGATTCATGAGACGGGATAGTCTGTTTAGCTAGGCTTGTCAAGTCTAAACTCTCCTATTTTAAAGTATCAGAGTCCATTTTCTCTTGCTATGCCCCAAACTTCGACTAAAGATGAATCTCACCATTGTCTCAAGACACCATACGACTTTCAGCCTTGTATGCTTGTCAACAAACTTTCCATCGTTATGAATGTATCCGGGTACACGATAA
The DNA here is from genome assembly GCA_024713935.1 of Morchella eximia. Classification (NCBI taxonomy): domain Eukaryota; kingdom Fungi; phylum Ascomycota; class Pezizomycetes; order Pezizales; family Morchellaceae; genus Morchella; species Morchella eximia. The sequence goes on from JAMGZG010000003.1 coordinate 1,511,992, forward strand.
GTATCGATCACCAGAAATACATTATCCCTGTGTGGGAAATGTGACCATGGAGGGTGGGCCGAGTCTGATACTGAGGAAGCAGAAGAGGAATACTTCAGGAGCGGCCAACTAGACAATGAAAGAGGAGAATTGACTGCCGACAGAGGAAGCTTCCGAGAATCCATGCTTACGATGTATGGCTATGGGAAGAGAGTAAAAAAGAAAAGTTGCTTGTCCTGGTCTTAATAATGGTAGGAAAACATACATTTAAGGTTTTCCTATCACTACATGCAGAATAATAAGGTTTGTGTGTATTAAGCAGTTGATACCAAGTACCGATAAATGGCATGAATTCAATTTGGACGTAGAACATATTTTACTTTGCAGGTAGGTACATTGTGTAACTTGGATCTCGACAATCATAATAGATCACTCGACACAAGAATGAGAGAATGCAAATTGCTTGACAAGATCATTTAGGGTGAAATACATGTGTATCGGTAAGGGCGAGCTCTAGAATTTGATTGCTCTTGGGTTCATTTGTGGTTGAGTACATGCCCATGTATTAATACCCCCTTCAACTCCTGCGTATCGTATATCACGTGGTGCGAACAGCGAGTTGTTTCACCTCCTCTTTAAACCTCCACCTAGACTCTGAATGAGTGTAAGGCACGCTGCTGTTTTCTTAGAAAGTTGCAACCCCCCCCAGTTTCTTGGCAAAGTCCCCGGACCTGATAAGGCTGGATGCATGTATTTACTTGTTCATGTCTATTTTGTGGTATGCAGCTGGCATGCAATGTGAAAGGGCTCGGCGTTAAAGCAACCTCAATTCAACTCAACTCGGAAAAGGAGCCTCAATCAGGACGCGTTTTCTCGTCGCTTTCAGAGTTGTCGCGGCCCTGCTCGTGTTTTCCTTGTCCAGTGAACTCTTTAAAACCCACTGCTGTTCCATAGGGTCGCGTTTCCCCTGCCATTCTTACCCAGCCTAAGCGTGTCGATCGATATAAAGCGCAAGTTCAGAAAAGCGAAGAAAAAGGGAAAAAGAAAAGAAAAAGGGAAAAAAGGAAAGAAAGAAAACATTTAGTAGAAGAAAGAGAGAAGGAGAGAGAGAGAGGAGAGGAAAGGAGATAATCTAAATGTCAGAAAGCTCAATGGCAGCGCCAACACCCGAGCGCGAGCGCAAAGGGCCATGGGCAAACAGAGTTCTCAGTACCGACATCGAAAAGACGCCTGAATACGACGAGTTCATCAAAAAGCTATCCGAATACCACGAGAAGCGAGGGTTGGTTGCTCCCCAGGGTCCACTTTGGCGTAGAAAACGTTTTGGTTTGGTTTGGTGCTCTTACTAACTCTTTCGCGACTGAACCTCCTAGGACCACACTCACCATCGAGCCTGAACTCGGACGGAAGCTCCTTGACTTGCGAAAACTTTATGAGAAGGTCACGGCTCTAGGAGGTTACGACAAAGTGACGGAAGAGAAGGGTAAGATATTGGATGCTAAATACCCTAGGGCGATGGAAACAGAGGAGCGGGGGGGGGGCAATTGAGGTTGACGTTTTTTCGCGAAATCACAGGTGCCTGGAGAGATCTTGCGCTACAGTACAAGCTTGCTGCGAACAACACCAACGCAGGTTACCTTTTAAAGACGATCTACTACAAGAATCTCGCGTGCGTTCCTCCCCATCTAATCCCTTTGTTGCCCCAACTCTGTGATAGCTAAAATACAGAGCCCCCACAGCGCCTACGAAATTTCAAGTTTCTTCGGGAAAGAGCCCCCCCCAAAAGAGTGGTTAGAGGAGCGATCCGCTGCCGGAGGGTCAATCATGACGAGAACCGCAGAAGATTTTCAGGCGGCTTCGCCAAAGTCTGAATCAAAAGTAGAGAGGTCTCCAACCCCACCACCCACGGAGAAGCGAAGTATGTTATTGTGGTTATTGCCCTATTTCCCGTCATCTGTCCTAATCTTTAATGTCGGGATTATCCCACAGGTCTACGTCAAGCACCGACACCAAGAACTTTCTATAATCCGGATACGACTTCTCAGCGCCATAACCCACCCAGAGCCACAAGCTTACAGCACCAACAGCAGAACTCTCAGCAGTCGCAGCAGCAGCAACAGCAAAACAATCAAATGTCACCCGGTAACCAGTGGAACGGAAGCGCTATGAACTTCCCCAATTTTTCATCGAACACGGTCAATGCACCCATTGGAATGCCTGTACCAACACCCAGAAATGCCCCACACGAGTTTATCACTCAGAAAAGGAAGGCCGAGCAGTATGCCGCAACAACAAATATGGCTAGGTTTGGAGGTAACTACCCCTTCCTCTTCTTCTTCCTGGTGATAACGGCGCACATACTGATGGATAGAGCATTTAGTCGGTCACACAGGCCCTAGCAACATGACACGCATTGCAATGGGATTGAAATCCGGCTTGCCAGAAGAGGTCGACTTTGCTTTGAGCCAGCTGGTTAAAACATCATACGAAGCCGGCGATGACCTCCGTGCTGAACAATTCCCTGGTTTAGCTGAGGCGCTGTATGATAAACTACAGTCAGTTACTCGGCTGATGAAACTACACTCTCTCAACGGTAGCGAAGAAGTCCTGGAGGATCCTGCATTCACGAAGCAGCTCGAGAAGGTCAATGAAGCGGCTTTGATATTGCGCAACATGTCCTTCCAGGTGGACAACGCTAGATACTTCTCACGCCTAAAGAATGCTAGGTCTATCATAGTTGCGGGCCTGAATCTCCCCAACCAAACCTGTTTCATGGAGTTAAAGCATTATATCCTCGATATGGTCGAGTCAATGGCTACCCACCTCGTGCTTTCAACGCATGATAACATGTTTGAGGCGCTGCATGTCAATTTATTATCAGATGACCGTGGTCTACTTTTGGGGTCACTCAAGTCGATCTGTAGATTCGTCATGGGACGTGACGAAAGTAACCGCTTGGGAGAAATTGGCATGGATGCAATCAACCGAATACGTAATCTTCTAATGCTTGAGGATGAAGACTTAGTTTCTGCTTGTTTGGACTTTTTGTACCAATACACTACTAACGAGGAAAACGTCGAGAAGCTTATGCAACCTCCCGATGGTATTGAGTTGATAAAGCAGTTGATGAGATTGTTACTCTACCAAGCCATTCCCGGCGAACAGACTGTGTGGCTGAAGACTAGAATACCTCGCCCAAGTCCGCCTAGAGAGATCCCGAATCTTCCGCAGGAAATCGTCAATGACCTCCTGACTTATATGGAACCAGAAAGAGCAACTAAGTGGTGAGTTGCATTTTTATTTAACCCAAACTAGGAATTTCTAACCCCATACCAGGATGAGATGCTGTTTTGAAGAAGACCCAAACTCGGATATCACCCAAATCGCGCTTTGGCAGGCCTACCAAGCCCGCTTCAACGATTACGTCCCGGCTGGCCGCAACCTTCTCCCCGCCGCTGAATTTATTAAGAATGTCAGCATCGCGTTCTCTGTCGCTTCCGCAATGGTCTTGACTCTCCCCACAGGCGGTCAGAAGTTTATCATCAAAGGTATCAGGGCTAGAGAGACTCCAATGTCACTCAAAGGGCAGATTTACGTCGCTTGCAAATGGATCGACACCACAGGCAACGGCGCTAGATGCCATGCACAGCTTCCGACGCCTCAGGACCTATGGGTTCATGTATTGAATGATCATATCGGGGCTCCAACGGATCCTGGGAGAAAACTGCACTGCAACTGGGGCGGATGCGGAAAGTATAATCATCAAGCTGGAGAAGAGGACCGCAGGAAAGTCATTGGACATGTCCGGACTCATATTCCTGACTTGAACGATCTCCGCGCTGCCCGAATCGCTGGAATGGAGGATGTTGACGGCGGTATCGGGGGTGATGAGGAGCCGAATTCGAAGGTCATCATCAGGAGAAACCAAACTGGCATTGATGACCGCGGGGAGGCGGCAGGAATTCCATTAACTGCCGCCTTAGTATTAAGGAACATGGCTAGGAGGGGTATGAACGATGTTAGGGAAATTTTGGGGGCGGAGAGGGGAGCGTTATTTGAAGTTATGGCAGTCAACAAGCCCCTTGCGGCTTATGTTGCCGATCTATTAGTGGAGGATGGTATGGTTATTGATGATTAGGTTACACATTGTAGAAAAGTATTTATGCGGAATGAGGGCCACGGTTTAGAATGGATTGGGATGCCGTAAGTGGTTTTGAAATGCTGGCCGTGAAGGTATCTATCACTGTCTACTATACCATTAATCGACTGTGTATAATGCATTTTTTCTTCCTTTAATTTTTTTTTTATTTCTTTTTTATTTCTATTCAAAAAGTATCAGTTTGTTTCGTTTCAAATACGGCTTCCAAGCCGAGGATAAAACATGTGATTGTCACTATCTAGAATCACTATATTTTATGTGTAGTCACTATAGTGTCAGTGGTAGACGGTGGAAGCAACTTGGTAGTCTGGTCTACCATGAGCTCTATAGGTATATAATGGCACATACATACTGCGATCAAGTATGCCAGCAGTTAAATCTCTGAAGCCAAGAAAGCAGCCCATATTTCCAGCATATATTCAACGATAACAATTTGTCGAGTGATAATCCATGATGATAACCACAAGCTTGAACTGCTACTCGTGTGTGTGCGCGCTTGGATATTAACCCTGTCTCGGGATTCGGGAGGGTTTGCTGAAAGCAGAAGCTTAAACAGTCTCGAAAACGTTTACCCGGGTACAAGTAAGCTTGGGGGAATTGTGGGGTACAACGACAGTTCCCTGGGAATCACATGCACAATGATCATGGGGTAATAAAACGATGCTGGATCGCGAGTCAACTGGACGACGACCTCTGTAAGATGTACTCCAAGCTACATATATGTATGTACCTACCTGGTACATACATGGGGAAGCTTTGTTTGCGGATACTCATGCAACTCTCACTCGTAATCATTCCCAATGGGTAAATTGTCTGGTTATTATTAGTGAGAAGTAAAGGTAAACAGAAAGTGTATTCTAAATCAAACGTTGGGGGTGGTGGTGACCTTGTATTCACTGGTTAATCTTTGTTGCAAACGTACCTGGGTTAGGTTGCCATGTGTGGTGTGGGTTGCGCTCTTGGGAGCTGGAGGCACGAGGGCCTGTGTGGCACAGTCACTTTGCCACGATCTTTTCGGTGTTGTAGGGGGGTTTTTTTTTTTTTCCGTTGTAAGATGGAAGATATGTTGTTGCACATGGTTTTCTAGAAAGTCCGAGTGCCAGATCATCACCAACAAGGCAAGCAAGTGGTGTTGAATTCCGCAGGATTAACTAAGGCGAGTATGGCTTTTTTCTTTTCTTTTTCCTTGTGCGTAGTTAATTGAGCAATATTAATCGCAATTGTTTCACCGCCTGTAGTTTCTTTTAATAACGGGTAAATAAATGTTGTGTTTGGCCATGGGCATCGAGGAAGCTCGATGGCCAGCGCAACAACAAGCAGGCAGGCAGGCCATTTAGACCCTTAAATACCAAACCTAAGGCGGGAGAGGTGGGGATTTTATGTACTCCAGGGCGCCGTGCAGCTTTGGTCCTTTGCTGGTCTAAGCTTAGTGTAAAGGGGAGAGGCGTTTTATTTTGGTTAGCCTTAATCCACGGCTAACTGCTTTTTTTTCTTCCTCTTTCTCTTGTGTGTCTTTCTCTCCTGCAAACGTGAGGGAGGAGAGCGAGGAGAGGAAGATCGATGTGCAGCGTGCAGAGTGTATAAACACTACCTAAGTGAGCGAACGTGTATCGACAAGTCTCAACGAGCGAACGAGGAAACGAATCTTTTATTTCTCTGACATTCTCTACTGTACTGTCATCTAAGGACGTCAAGTCCCGTTCGTTCTCTTCCATTCTTACCTCCATCCAATCCCATTCTTGTTCAACCTTTTCCTCCTACCAAGTCCATCTTTCGTGTCTATCTCATCTGCCATACATCATCATCATCCCGTTTTATCACATCAACGTCCCTCCCACCACCACTACTCCCACCACTACTCCCCCCCAACTCCCTCCCTCTCCCCTCAATCTAGGATAGAGACTTTGCTGCTGCTGTCTATCGGTCATCTAGTCATTTGCCATCTCCTACTCGTCAGTCTCTACTACCCTCACCCACCCTCCCCAATACTTATCCCGCTGTTGCATCTGCTGCTGCTGCTGCTGCTGCCGCCGCCAGATACCGCTTCAGTCTAGGCCGGTGGAGTTACTTTATACCTACAGCCTGTCTCATCACCAGCTCACATTTACCTACCATACTCCACCCCCCCACCACCCCGGTCTCCCCCTAGTCCGCTATTAAACAACAAATACACATCACATATCTCTTCCCACTAAAAGGGGAACAATGACGGAGCTACAGCGGCCGCTATTCGACAAGAGGAACTCTTCGACCTCCTCTGTACTCAGCGGGGGTAATGGAAATGACAATTCCAATACCACCACCGACCGAGACACGTCCTCAAACGACGAGCAGGCCCAGGCCACCCACCAGCCCTCTCGGCAGCATCACCCCAAGAAGCACCAATTCGTCGTCGGCGGCGCACACTCTCGCCATCACACCCGTGTCCCATCCTACGGGCGTAATTTAAACAAGCTGGGGAAATTGGCCCCGATTGCGACATCTCCGGGCAGCGGTAAGGCGCGTGGGGAGGAGAAGGGCAGGTCCTCGGCGAAGCGGGCGACGTTCGAGCTCGGTGGAGACAACCGCCAGAACAGCAACGGGAACAACAGCAGACCAAGCAGCTACAAGGAAGAAGGAGGGTACACAAACGGAAACGCAACGAACACGAGCAACGGGACGACGCCGCCGCTCACCACTGTTGCTACCAACAAGGGTACAAACGGCTTGGTCAAGTCATCAAGCACAAAGTCTCTTGACCGTAAACCAAGAGACGGCGCACGAAGACTAAAACGAGAAGAGAAGCGCGAGAGATCACAATCCAAATCCCGCGACACTGTACCCCCTCATCCTCCTGCCCCTGCCCCTGCCCCTGCTGCAAGCCGTCACCACTCTGAAGAAGTGCTTGTCGAGATGAATAACAAACGCCAGACGGAAGCGCAGCCACAGACACAATTTCAGCTCCCTACCCCACCGCAGGCAAAAGTTCAACTACCACCGCCGCCGCAACACCAGAACCAGCACTTTCAGTCTCAGCATCCATCGCATGCCCCGACGCATGCCCCGACGCATCTGCTCCAGCATACAAAGGCTGGTGGGGCAGCACCCCCCAAGGTCAGCGTTGAGTCCGTGCAGGGCACCCAGCCAACCGTGTCGACCAAGATCCGGCGCACAACCGCGCAGCAGAATGGAGCCTATGTGACCCCTGCGCATTCCCTTCCAGACTCGCATGAGCAACCCCTGACATCGCGATTCATCGATTCTTCGCTGGGAAACTCAAATTCGATATCGCCCTCATCTGCAGCAAAGGCGTACGGGCTGTCGCCGTCGTATCGGGAAAGCCTGCCGACAATAGTGTCAACCCCGCCTAAAAAGGCGGCGGTTACACCTGTAATCTCATCGCCCAATCCCACATTGGCAACCACAACTGTACCCTCACGCACGCAGCAGAAGCTATGGCTTCAACGACAATCATCGCAGCACGAGGCCCCCCAACATGTTCAGAACCAAAACAGGATGGGGCCCGGGTCGGAGTGGTATGCGCTGCAACCACGGGCGCAGAAGGAGTTTGAGCGCGTAAACAGAGAGTACCTGAATACGCGGCGTTTCAAGAATCCGGCCGCACAGAGCATTGAAAGGATCCGGGATAAGCATGCCGATCGGCGGATCCCGAAGCGCAAGGAGGGGCAGAGCGCGGACGGGGCGGGGGCAATGGGATTGAGCCAGTCGCTGAAGGAGACGGGGGCAGCCAAGTCGGCACGGAAGGAGCTGAAGATTGGGTCAAAGGACGACTCGGGCGTGAAGCAGACGGCGACAACGAGTGGGAAGGCACGGGATAGGGCAGAGGGGTTGCACGCAATATTGGTGAAGCTGTGGAACACAAAGGAGATGATTCCCTCCAATGAATAGTTTTCCCTCTTTACTCTTTTGTATTCTCCCTCGTCTTTTGATGATTATTACCGAGTGAAGAAGAAGAAGAAGAAGAAGAAGAAGAAGCTTACTTGTTTATTTGGGCACGAGGGTTTCTCTTTATTGGTTCTTTTTCTTTCTTTCTATTCTTTCTTGTAATTTAACGTCCCTTTTTTCTCTTTCTCTTTCTGTGTCTGCTGCTCCTGTTTTATTTGGCGGCATTGCACACACACATTACGAGCTCTATGCGGTGGGTTGAGGTAGCATTGGGGGGTGTTGGGGTTTTGCGGGGTTGGTTTGGGGGAGAAGGGGAGGAGGAGGGGGGAGACTACCGTTTTGCCCTCGGGGAGTCTTGTTTATTTTTTGTTTTACTATATCATTTGTTTTGAAAGATGACGGCGTGTAAGATTATTTTTCAAGAGTCCTCCTGATTCCTGCGGAGGAGAAAGAAATGAAGAAGAGGAAGAAGAGATGAGGGAAGAAAGAGGACTCGGGACGATTACGAGGTGTGCATGATATTCTATATTTATACCATCTTTCTACATTGTGCATCGAGGGGGAGATGAGGGAAGGAGGAGAGTATGATAACCTGTACCTACGCACCCCCCTCTTTCTATCCAGCCTATGTATAAAGCCATCTACGCCCACCACCGCCCACCACAGCTCACAACAACGCAGTGATATACCCATCCAGCTCCTTGAACGCGGTCTCCAGGTCGTCGTTGACAATAATCTTGTCGTGGGCGCCGGGCTCGGCGGCATACTCGAGCTCCTTCTCGGCCTGGGCGAGGCGCTTCTGCAGCGAGTCGGGCGTCTCGGTGCCGCGGCCCTCGAGGCGCGCTTTGAGCGCCTCCAAGCTGGGCGGCTTGAGAAAGACGAAATTTGCGTTGAGGTCGGTCTTTTTGACTTGTTTTACGCCCTGTGTGTGTGTGTGTTTGTGTTAGCGGTGGTGGAGGGATGGGGGGGTGATGGTACTTTGCTCTCAGTACTGCTCCCAGTGGATGGCACTCTACTGCCAGTAGACAACAACCCCCCAGTAGACAGCCAGCCAGCCAGAGAAACAGAAGGGAGCGTGCCCATACCTCCATCTCAATATCCAAAATACACACGAGCCCCTTGGCCGCCACGTCCTTGACGGCCTTGACGCTTGTGCCGTAGCAGTTTCCAGAGAACTGGGCGTGCTCGATGAAGGCGCCCTGGGCCACGAGGGCCTCAAAGGCCTCGCGCGTGGTAAAGTGGTACTCGACGCTGTCGGTCTCGCCGGCGCGGGGGAGGCGGGTCGTGTCTTTTTTTGCCAGCCAGCCAGGTTAGTGGTGTGATGATGATGGAAGAGGGAAGAGGAGGGGGGGGGGGGGGGGAGAGGTACGAGAGACGGAGAAGCCAAAGGTGCCCGGGTGGGCGGTAAAGAGGCGCTTGAGGAGGGTGGATTTGCCGGTGCCGGAGGGGCCGGAGATGACGATTGGGGGCTTTGGGGCTGCTGTGGAGGGAGGGCTGGTTGTTGGTGTCATCTATCTAGAGTGTGAGGGTGGGGGGAGAGAGAGATGCTCACCAGGTGCCATTCTTGCTGCGGGGGGGTTTATCGTGGTTGTGGTTGTGGTTGCGGGTGTAGCGGTTGCGAGGGTGCGGAGGAGCAGCAGCTTTGTCGTTGAGGAGGAGGAGGAGAGGGCGCGGTTCAGGAGCTGCATGGTGTTGCTGTGCAAGTCTTGCAGAGAGAATCTCTCGCTGGAGAATCTCTCTCGCCACGACTTGCTGTATGCAGCCGTTCCGTCAATGGCGGGGTCCCTGCCAAGCACAGAAAACGCCACTTTGGGCAACTCGCACGCCAAACCGCATCTCTTTCACTCCGATAATCCACACATCCCGGCCTACACAGAAACCTTTTCCACGCTGTCTGCCCTACGACTCTCTCTCTCCCGCCCGCTGCTGCTCCTCCGCCGCCGCCCTCTGCAGACCCGCACCCGCACAAGCACAAGCACCCGCACAAGCACAACCCCCCCCAGCGCCCCCGCAATGGCCGCATACGCAACCGAACGCCGCATCGCCGAGCTCGCCGTCCAGCGCGCCTGCCTGCTCACCGACAAAGTCTACCACTCGCGCGTCAAGGGCACCGTCACAAAGGGCGACAAGTCCCCCGTCACCAGTACGTCCCTCTCCCCACCCTCTCACTATACACACATACTAACCCCCCCCCCCAAACAGTCGCCGACTTTGGCGCCCAAGCCCTCGTCATTGGCGCCGTCCACAAAGTCTTCCCCGCCGACTCCATCGTCGGCGAAGAAGACGCCGAGGTGCTCCGCGCCGAGGCCGACAAGCGCGAGTCCGTGTGGCGCCTTGTGCAGTCCGCCGTCGACGACAGCGCCGCGCTGACGGCCGACATTGGCGCTGTCAAGGACGCGGAGGAGATGATGGCGCTGATTGATCTGGGGAACCACGAGGGGGGCTCTGTTGGGCGTGAGTAGTAGCCCCCCACCGCTGCATCTACTTGCCCAGATGGACAGATGAATCGAAAGTGGCAATAGTAATCATTGGCTGATGAGGAGGATAGGGATATGGGCGCTCGACCCAATCGACGGCACAAAGGGCTTCCTCCGCGGCGACCAGTACGCAGTCTGTCTAGCCCTCATTGTCGACGGCACCGTCAAAGTCGGCGCCCTCGGCTGCCCCAACCTCCCCGTCGACCCTTCACAGCCCGAGGGCGAAAAAGGGATCCTCCTCTCTGCCGTCTGCGGACAGGGCGCCACCATCGTACGCCCCCCCCCCCTTTCTTCACAACCCCTCACTCGCCACCAACTAACCCCTCTGACAGCGACCGCTCTCGAACCCCTCCGCAACACCCACACCAATCCACATGCGCGCCATCAGCGCGCTCCCCGCCGCCTCGTTCTGCGAAGGCGTCGAGGCGGGCCACTCGTCGCACGGGCAGCAGGCGGCCATTGCACAGGCGCTGGGCATCACGAATGCGTCCGTCAAGATGGACTCGCAGGCGAAATATGCAACGGTGGCGCGCGGCGTGGCGGATATCTATCTGAGGCTACCGACGAGCGCGACTTATCAGGAGAAGATCTGGGTATGTCTCTTTTTTTTCTCTTTTTTCTTTCCTGTGCCTTGGGTGTTGTGTTGCGGGGGGGGGGGCTGACTGGGGGGATGAATAGGACCACGCAGCCGGCTCGCTCATCGTCAAAGAGGCCGGCGGCATCGTGAGCGACGCGCACGGCAACGCGCTCAATTTCGGCGTGGGCAGGACGCTGAGGGAGAATAAGGGCGTGGTGGCCGCGACGAGCAACATCCACGCCGAGGTCATTGCCGCGGTCAAGGCCGAGCTGGCAAAGGCGCAGTTGTAGCGGAACACATTGGAGTATCGCTTGGATGGACTGTAAAGAATGTAGAGGAGAGGAATTGTAAAAATGATATATTCCACCCACTGGATGTTTGGTGTTTTGGGCTGGGCTGGTTGGTGATGGAAATGATGTCGAGAACCAGTCTTGGCGAAAATACACCGAGTGACACCCCATGATGCAGCCAGTCAGTAATCACCCACCACGTTTATTAGTAGCGCACATCTCTCTGTCAGATACTCTCAAGTAGATCCTCCCCTTCTCTCTCCGCTGCAGATTGCCGGTGTCAACCAGGGAACGTAGCAAAAGAGCCGCAACAAATTAACCTCAGCAGCAATGATGTCATCGTGATGTCAAGCTAGCGGGCCGTGGCCAAACATATATCAACACTGCAGGCTGCTCTACTGTAGATACCTCTTTACAAACTCTCAAATATTCCTCCACCCCCCCTCAAAACACCCCACACAACTCAATCGCGCCCCCAACCCCAATGCTCCCCCCCCGCCCCCTCCACCGCCTCCTCCCCGCCTCCTCCCCACCCACACCCACACCCGCCTCCTCAGCACCCCGCACGCCCCCCACACCCAGCAGGGCCGCCCCGTCCCCTCAAAAGACGACATCAACACCTCGTCCAAAGAAAACACGCGCAGCGGCACAAACGACGAGGTTGCGCACGCGGGCGAGGCCGCGTACGGCCGCGCCACGAACCCGTTTGAGGAGAAGCAGGTTGCTGATGGCGAGGTGAGTTTTGTCTTTTTTTTTCCGCACAAGAACCCCGGGGACAAGGGGCTGACAGGGGGGGGCAGGAAAAGACAGCGAGGCCGGGATCCCCGCTCGAGTTTTCGCCCGCGAATCCGCAGGTGAGTCATCAGGGTGCCGAGGACAAGTCCCCGACGAGGGGCACGAAGGATGCGAAGAGGACGTCGGGGGGGAGTCGGAATGCTACGTAGAGAGAGAGAGGGGGGCGCTGGTTTTTGGTTGAGGGTATAGAGAGGGGGGTGCATTTTTTGTTTTTATTTTTTATTTTTTATGGTTGTGGTTGTTGTATAAATGCGTATGGGAGGGAGAGGTTTGGGTTATAAGCTGTGATGATATATTATGCATGGCCAGAAGAGAGCGGGGAAGGGTATATAATGAACAAATTGATTTTATTAGAGGGCAGGGCGGACTTTAAAGGGGGGTCTCGCAATAAATATACTGGGTGCCGTTATATTATCAATTGAGCTAGCTCTTTGTGATATTCACAATGCTTTGAAAGTGTTCAAGTTACTGGAGTATTAATCGACCTTTAATTTTTACATGTAATCGACTATTGTACTGTGACATCTATTAATCGATCATTCATCATAGAAAAACCCCCAGCCCTCCATATTTCTCTTTCTCTCTAAAACCACCCAAGATCTTCCTCTTCAGGGTCTTCATAGAGTTCCTCCTCTTCACTTCCCCCTTCCTCACGAACGGGCCCGCCGCCGCCTTGATCATTGTCGTTATCTTTGACGATAAAACCACCACCTCCTTCGTCCCCATTTTTATCATCGACGATAAAACCACCACCTCCTTCGTCCCCATTTTTATCATCGACGATAAAACCACCACCTCCTTCGTCCCCGTTTTTATCATCGGCGATGAACCCACCACCATGATCGTTGTTGTCGACTATGAATCCCCCGCCGCTGTCCTCAGCACTAGCAATTGGCGCGCCTCCAGGACCAGAAGAATAGTCATCAGCCTCGGTGAAAAACCCACCACCCGTATCCACATCCTCAGCATCCTTGACCCCATCCCCAGCACGATCATTGACCCCCATGACCACCTTATTTACCTGCTTCACGTCCTGATAAATCCCCAACCTCTCCCTGATTCTCAGCCCCATCAAGTACCTTCTCCACCGCTTCAATGACTCAATGCTCTTCTTCTGTTCCTCCGCCTCGTTCTTCTCGTCCAAAAGTGTCGTCATTACTGCCATGACCGCCTCGCGGTATTCCTGTGCGACCACAATGCCGTTCATGACTGGTGCAACCTGCCGGTTTTTGAAGTCGAAACCAGTCTGGATTGGTGATGTCGTTAGCATAAAGCCATCATCTCGAGAATAAAGGAAAGAAGGGATGGGTCCTTACTACTGCCTCAGCATAATCGATACCCAGTAATTGAGCAACCTTCACAAGACCCTTATCTACAAGACCCGTAAGCTTCCCATCCCGCAAGCACAAAGACGCCAGAAATGAAAACCCACAAGGCAAATGCACAGCCCCCTTCGGCACCATCGAAGGCACAAATATATCTAAATTACCAAAACTATTCTTCGGCACCCTCCCATAGACTACACTCGGCGGCACATAGAGCTCCGTCTGAAATTCGGCATACATCGCCGACTGTCTAGGCCCGTTCTCTCCACCCTCTTCTCCCTCTTCCTCTTCGGGTTCACTATCCAGATAGTCGTCGCTTCTGCCTTTTACGCGCCGGTGGGCGGTGACATATTTGAGTGGCTGCTCGCCTGCTTTGAGTTCACGCCCCACCCGGTACCATTGCTCGCTGGTCTTTACGACTTTTACGTCTTCTCTTCTATAGATTGTTTCTGTGACTTTCTTCTTCCCAGCTCCTGTTGTGATGGATCCGACTTTTCGCTCGGGGTGTATTATTTCGCCTCGTTTTAGGTGTCTCTTGAGGGCAAACCTAGTTTGGAGATCAGCAAGTACTTTTAGGTAAATCAAGATTTGCACATCTTACAGAGGATGGTCTTTCAGGTCCTGGATATTATTGGGTACGGGCTCAACGACCTCCCTGTCCAGCAATTCTGCGGCCTCTAATTGATCTCGGTCCTAGCACGGTTTAGGTCATGCATGTTTTTAAGAAGATGATTGAAATGCGTACCATTTCCCATCCTCGTTGGAATACTCCAAGCACACAATTCCACCATTCTAGTCCGCCTTTGGTGGACGAGACTCTCAACCTTCTAGTCTTTCCATTGAAGCTCTTTACATATCGCCTTGTTACGTCCGTAGCCTGGCCCTCTAATTGGAATTTCAAATAGAGTTAGCGTGCCAGTCTGTGATCAATTTATTACATGACAAGCTTATACGAACCTTCTTCAAAAGCAACTACATAACACATGGAATTTTCCCCGTCCGCCATCGGAGGCTCAAGTCTACTCGGCTTTCCAATGGTAGATGTTACCAGAGGGTCCACAGCAACCCATTTCTGTGTCGCCATATTCCATGCCTCAACCCAGTAAACAGGATACGGATCTTCCCAGGCTTGGAGGCGGGCTGGAGGCTTTTCTGGTATGGGAGCTGTGACGAGTGGCTCTCGAAACCCGGGTCTTCTCAAGCCTCCCCTCCTTCCTCCTGGTAATGGCCCTTCTGGCGCCGGTCCAGGGCCGCCAAATCTATTGTCGACTTGCATCTCTCCATCATTATCCCTGGCAGCAGCTTCACTAGGACGAAAATCTGCAATTATTTGTGCTGCTTTGGGCAGAGCCTGCTTGTCCTGGAAGGTGAACGATAAAGGCTGAAGGGAACATACCAGCCTGCAGGTCACTCCAACAGAGCAAAGTAACGCACAGAAAAGCTGGGCCCCTAGGTCTCTCGAGCCTAAAAGAGCTATTGAGGCGGCCTGGAAGTCGGCTTGCCTCATAGGGGGATCTCCGCTCCTTGGAGGGCACGAGAGCATTTCAACTATCGCTTCATTATCACGCCAGCGCGGTTTCGACAGTCCCTTGTTTGTGATTCGGAATCTTTTTTTCCACATCTCTGATACTTTCCGTAATCCTTCATTAAAACTCCATGAGCGTCTAAACTGCTGATCATTTGGGTTTGGGTTGAGCAATGATAAGATCTCTCTATTTACTAGAGGTCTGAGATTATCCTATAAGTTGATACTTGGCGTGTTAGTACTAGTAAAGACCCGTTGGTGTTTAAATTACCTTTACAGCTGAGTTGGTGCACCATCGGCTCCTCTGATATACATGTATGAGGAGGCACAGAATGTGCATTTTGTGAATCTCGAGTCGAATGCGACGGTCAACGGCTGTTATCACTCGTCTTACCGGGCCAGACTTTCGTTTTTCTTTTGTATCTAGAATGAGCTCCAGGGTCTTGGGTTTAGGGGGTTCCTCAAAGCGTTTGATTGCTGTACAAACGGTTAGCGAAGGCATACAACGAATGACTTGATCGCAAGACAGACGTTTACTAAGATCGACGTCTTCCCAATCTTCTTCTTCTTCTTCACTCTCATCTTCATCCATGGTGGGGGCTTCATCTTCTTCGTTATTTAGATTATCATCTTCTTCTAAAGATTGTTCTGGGCGCTCCTCCGAGTCTTCACGAAGAACACCTTTCCCTTTATCTTTACTGTTTGATGGACCCGGTTCACTTTTAAAATTCTCTACCGCTTTCCGTCTCTTGGCAGGCCTTCCCTCAGAATCGGAGAGCTCTTGCTGCTGCTGCCTGTTCCTTGAAGGGCCGACTACTTCGGCTACCATTTCCCGATAAATATCGACATCTTGCATTTCATTCTGTGCCCTAGCATTCCTGCCCGCTCCTCTAGCTCTTCGGGTGGTGGTGGTACTCCCTCGAGCGGTTCTTTTGTTGTTAGGTCTTGTGCGATTAGCTGAGACATTTTCCCCTGTCGCAGCTGCACTGGCACCAGATCCAGTAGCTTGGGTTGTGGGCTGAGATCTCGTGCTACTTCGCGTTTCGCGAGTACCACCGCTGCCACCGCCGCGTCGTTTCGGCGGCATTATGAATTAATTGGGCTGTTGTGGTTTGAAGGTGAAATACATGTAAAGAAGTATTGACACGCTCAAAGGGAGGGAATGGGAAGACGCGGCGGTTATGACTCTGCCGAATCCCTGCCCTAATGACGACATGTGTGCAACCGGCACCTTATGTAAACATGGCGAGTGATAGTAAATGATTTAAGGTTCCACAAAAGCTTAAATCCCCCTCTATGACTTTAACAATTAAGGATACATCTTTCTAATTAAACACCAGCGGTTCTTGAGATGAAGACTTTTTCCGGCATCAGCGGATTTCTATATCTCGTTTTAGTTACAATCACCTTATTATCCAAATCTCTTGCCTTTTCTCTCTCCTTCCCTCGCACCCAAGGAAAGAGTCCTTCTATCTTAGATACTCAGGCTACAGATCATGAAAACGATGTTCTATCTGAAGCTCTCTCTCGAGCGTTTCCTCCCTCGCATGGCCACAATCCAGCCTACGTAGCAGCTCTTGCCGTTTTCCGTGATCTTGAATCGAAAACATCCTGTCACAGGACTGCTGCAGCATCCCTAGTTTCCGACTGCAGCACCATCGAAGGTAAAAACGATATTCTCAAGATCACCTATGCAGCTCAACTGGCCGTTTGCGAGTTTGAGACTACCGGAATCAAGTATCCTCGGGAATGCCAGAGTACGGATGGCAGCCCATTGCGGGAGACAAGAGTTATGGAGTGCGTTAGGAGATTGGAGGAGCGTCCGCAGTGGTGGACTACACTCAGTAATAATATACAAAGCGCTGTTGTTATGTGCTCTGCGGTTAGACACGAGGTTGAGAAAGGTACGGTCTTGATTCTTCTCAGCAGCTGTCATCTTGCTAATCGGGAGGGGGTCATACAGATGAGATTCTAATCCTCCATAAGAACATAACCAAGACTCAAAAGTCTCTATTCTCGGCATTGTCTACATCTTTAGAGGAGGTTTGGGAGTCGATAACAGCACAGAAAGGCTTCGGGGGTATCTGGAAAACCACGTTAAATGGCGTGTTAGAGGATCTGGCTGAAACTAGGGAGGAGGTTATGGACGCGTTGAGGGATGCCGAAGCCAATGCTACCGGTATCATTAAAAGTTTAACCCAAGAATTAGAGATTAGAAAGAAAGAACAAATGCAGACAGTTAGTGAGCTGGATCAGGTACAGACATCGATCCCGAGAATATTTTGAATAAGAACCTGACTGATAGAACGGGTTAGCTTGTTCTTGGAGCGATAAATAAATTCCAAGAGTTAGGGGAGCGTTCAGAAAGAATAACAGGGGTGGTCGAGACGGCAATGGTAGACCTATCTACCGATGTTAACGCAAAGAGAGGGGCCATCGAACAGAGCTTACATTTAATTCATCGGGTATACTTATTACGCCCCCCGACGAAAGTGGTGATATTGAATCTAACGGTTCTACAACAGATTAGTTCTCAATTTTATGTTGACTTCAACTCGTCAATTGATAATATGCTGCGTACAGTTGACAATCTCTCAACTAGAATAGTACCTATACCTTCCAATTATTTATTGAAACCAAACCTCCTAACATGGTTTCATAAAAGATCGATTCATCTGTGAAGCTTGAAACTCTTGCCAATACGTTTGACTCACATTCATCGGTGAGTGTGTGGGATTAGAAAATGCAACCTGAAGTGTAACCAGCTAACCAAATTTACACCTTACAGCTTTTTGACTCAATCTCAAGTTCTTATACCGAACTCACAAAAAATCACGCAACTCTCACGAAATCCCTCGTTAAACAGGAAGAAACACAGCAACGATTATTCTCTTCATTAGAAAAGACTCATGATAGAGCAAATATTACGTTCAGAAATTTATTGAAAATGATGGATAATCTCAGCCAAAGTCTGGATCAAACAAGTACAAGAATCCATTCCTGGAGGGCTAATGGATCAGACTGGGCTGGAATACCAATAAGCTCCATCATGTTTATATCTGGGATATTATTCGCAAAGGGATGGGAGAAAGTTATCTTGATTTCCCTCGGT
The DNA here is from genome assembly GCA_024713935.1 of Morchella eximia. Taxonomy (NCBI): domain Eukaryota; kingdom Fungi; phylum Ascomycota; class Pezizomycetes; order Pezizales; family Morchellaceae; genus Morchella; species Morchella eximia. The sequence goes on from JAMGZG010000003.1 coordinate 1,530,116, forward strand.
GCTTTAGGTTTGTCAAATACTCGTTAATCTGTTCTCCTTGCTAACTAGGTAAATATAGTTATGATAGCGATAATTGTTTTTATTGGGTCCGTTCAATTCCATGGTGGGGGATTCCTCGGGATGTTCGGCCATGGTGTTTTTAGAAACCTACCCTCTGCGGTCGAACCCTTTATCGGCGAGAACCTCGATAACACTAGTCGTGTAGTATTATCATCACATTGGCTTTGGCTTGGGTGTTTTATGGTAATCATTATGGCGATATGTGGAATATTTTGCGTTTCACTATCTCGGTCCCGATCCATGACCTTAGTCAAAGGTTTTGATTAGATCGATGCATTAGCTTTAAATGTTGGATATTGATTGCATGAAGTACCTTATGTACACATTTTTAAGAATATAAAGGGGATGGGCGTTGCTAGAGCTTATATAAATAATCTTAACTGCGGTCTCTGGACAGTCTAGAACGTATCTCTTGTTCGCGGCCTATGATGTTTTTATAGACCAATTGAGCTTTTTTTTTTTTAGTCCAACAAAGCGCTCGATTCACTCGGAGAGGTTTTTGAATTAAAGTTTTGGCCCATTCAAAAAACCTCCACCCCGCAATTAAGCCAATCTCAAGTCCATTCTAATATATAGTAAAAAAGAAAAAAGAACCTCTTGTATTTAATCAAATCTAGATCGGATTCTAGTTGATTGATAGTCGTCCACATCTAATATCATAAAAGCTCAGAATATATGCAGGAAAATAAAATATACTTGCGAGGATATTTACATTCAGATTTTGGCGACTGTTACTGACCCCATTTATAGGAGTAATACTCCATGATTCGCGGGTGGGCTGGTTCCCTGGGTGGACTAAACGACAATATCGAGTGACAGGTCATGACTGAGTGTGGGTGTCTTGGCTAATACTCGAATGAGGTCCCATGCAGCGGGGTTAGATTTCTATCAATCTATCCAAATTTGCCACTCGCAAACCTTAGCTTGCCTAGACCACCGAACCTTCTATAGTACTTTTCAAAGCGAATACTCCTGGACCTCTCGATGCGATGGGGAAAGAATTCGTCGTGGCGTCTTCATGCTAGCCTGGAGCCACGTCCCTGAGGAGTATACCTTAACCTGGTTTGCTTAAACAGGAAGGGTGAATGCCTAGGAGCTTATGATAAACACAATCACTCTGCGAAGGCGTGGATGACTATATATCTTGAGCACAAGGCGTTTCAAAGGAGCGCTTTCTCAACAAAACTAAAGACACCAGTTGATGATTTCATATTTCAATCACCAAATATCACTCGATTGATCAACATGTAATCTTTGCCGACAGCACCAGCGGTGCCTTTAGGGGTAACAATCAGCAAATCTTCACTTACTAGCAGCTTTAGGTCTCAATACAATGTGATATTTCTGGACACGGACACAGACCACGACTTTCCGCGAATAAGCTTAAACTCTGCTTGCGTGGGCGCCTTCTATAGAGCGGTAAATGTGTTAAAAGTAATTTTTACCAACGGTAGTAAATTGTTTACCACCGGTGGTATAAACACTGAATTTCAGTCCTTGTGTCACACTATACTACATTAGTACCTTTCCCACCGATGGTATAAATACTAAATTTCAGTCTTTATGCTGAGCTATACTATATTAGTAATGTTCAATCATTAATGCCAAAACTTATGAAAATTTCCCACCGGTGGTGATATACCTGTGATATACCTGCCGCTGGTTGTGAAATTCCCTACTGGTGGACAATGTTTATATATTGGCATTATATGGCCTCTTTTATAAAAGTTGGTATTATAAGGTATAAATGCTGGTATTATTTTCACCATGTGCACCGGTAACAAAATAATTTACTACCGTTAGGAAAATTACTTTTAACAAATTTACCGCCCCATACCTTCTCAATGGACTCAGAAATATGGTATTATACAACTCCAAGTTATCTAGCAGATTATTTCGAAAGCTAATAAATTTAAAACTCCTCACATCCTGGAAGACCCTCTAATAATCTTTACAAACCGTTCTTCCCGCCTTCGTAGCTTTCTACGTCATACTCATCGGGATACTCCTCAATGATCCTCTTAAGCTGCTGTAACTGTTCATTCAAGTCCTCGCTCGGCTTCTCAAAGATATCAAGAAATAGATTCTTGATAGCTGGCTTCTTTTCTTTCTCGGCACGTGCAAAGGCTTGTAGCACTTCTTTACGCAGATTTGTCCGAAGCTGTGTCTCTTCATTAGCTGACCACCAGGATCTAAGTTCAAGCCATTTTCGCATCCTCGTGATTGGATTATCTCGTCGTTTCCAGTCTGTACCGATAACCACTAGGTTAGCAATCATGAGTTTTAGGTCATCTCCAGAAAGAAAAATATACCCTCGACTTCCACTTTCGCTCTATAAGCAAACGAATCATCACTTGTCGAGTGATGTGAAACGCGGTACGACATAGCCTCAATCAAGACTGGTTTTTGGTTGGTCATGGCAATATTTCTCGCTTGCTTTGTCACTTCCATTACTGCCATGATCTATTCACCCAACCGTCAACAAAAAAATGCATTATTATCCTTGATCGACTGAAACTTACATCATTCCCGTCAACTCTGATGGTATCAATACCATAGCCTACACCTCTACTTGCAATGCCATCTCCCTTGTATTGCTCCAAGGTAGGTGTACTGATAGCGTACCCGTTGTTTCTACAAATGAAAACAACTGGACAAGATCTCGTTGCAGCAATGTTAAGTGCTGCATGAAAGTCGCCCTCTGAGGCAGCACCCTCACCGAAATAGCAAACAGCTATACGGTTTTCGCCGGAGAGTTTTAGAGCATATCTATTTTGAGAGGAGTTGGTTAAGTATAATTCGTGACACAAGTTTTTAATGTGATAGATATCCTTACGCTGCGCCTACTGAATGTGGGATTTGAGTTGCAAGTGGAGAAGAAATCGAGTGCTTAATAATATTGGTTAGGCCATTGTTTACGTGAATAAAATGGGTCTATCCTTACTAAGTATAATCTCTCACTCATGTAATGCACGGGCATGTTCCTCCCTTTCCCATAATCAAATCTATTCGCAAATAACTGATTCATAAACTAGTATATCCAATAGTTCTCATTAGTATTGTCAAAGTCCCACATAAGAAATCTCCCTAAGTAAATTACATACCTCGTCTAGCGTAAAGCCCCTGTACATCATTACACCTTGTTCTCTGTACTGGGAGAAAATGATATCATTGTCTGCTAATGCAGCAGCGGATCCGACTGCTATACCTTCTTCGCCGGCAGAAACCTAGATAATTTATTAAAAAAAAAAAGAATTGGTGGATTCGCCCAAAGCTAAAGAAATTCTGTACCATGTAGAAACTTATTCTTCCTTGCCGTTGGGATTCATACCTACGAACGACCGGAGTAAGAAGCTAAGATTAATATAACTCTGATATTGGAAGACCTACATAAGTAAATCCATAACACTAGCTAAACATTACATTCTTGTATCAGAAATGTCATTGCTATGTCCCATTGCATTCGTGGGAGGGTGACTTACTAGCAACCATATCCCTATACATCTTCAAAGCCTTTTCTTTACTCAAGTCCGGCTCTCTACTGGTATCTAACAGGGCCCCATTGGTATCGATAAGCCTGTACGTTGGTATCGCTGGTGTATCTTCCGATTTCTGGAATTTGAGAGTATTCGAGAACTTTGAATTGAGGGCACCGGGGAAATGAACACTATTTCGCGGTAAGAAAATTGAAAAAATTAGCATTTAGTATGAAGCTTGAGGTTTTAGGGGGTTAACCTGTCAGAATGGGGCGGCTGGCGTACACCTGCATTCTGCAGAGCTCGGCTTGAGGATACAAAAGGGCGCCCGAAAGCTACTTTAGGGCGCTGTGTAAGGGCCCGAATCGAAGCTGAACGAATGCATTTCTTTAAAGGGGTCGTTAACATAATTGTAGACAAATTGCGATTTTCTGAAAGCTAAACGTTGTATCTAAGTGTTGAAGCGGAGCTCTAGGGAATTGGGGTCAAAGCAACAAAATCCGGGGTTCGGTTATTGCCGGCGTGACAGGGGCCCCGTGACGCTGCTCCCCGCCATTTCGCTCGAGGGTTAGTTAAGCCACAGGGGTTATATAACCTATAGTAAGCTTAGATAATCTATCACTTTAACCGTCCCAAGTGTATGTATGTATGTACATGTGTGAAATCATTTCATTTCTGAATCCCAAGTGTATGTACCTACATACCTGCATCATACTATATGTGGCGCAGAAACAAAATACCGAAAAGAGCACTCGCCACAAGTTCTCGGTGGCCGGAAGAACTTCTGAATGTTTAGATATAAATTTTTGGCCGCAGAAAGCCATGACGAGCTACAGCTACCCGCGCTAGATTACCCGGAAACAGAGGGGGAAATAACTTATTACCTACACGTAGTTGGTAAATATTATGATTTACAATGCTGCGTGATCCTTCACTATGTAGGAATAATAATCAGTCAATGGGACTATTATCTAGGCGAGTCATACTCCGTGATTAGTGCCAAAAACAGACTCTATGAAGTACCGAATCAGAACCCATGAAGTAGTAGCAATATCGACAAATTTCCGTGATATTACTCCGAAGGCTCAATGCTAATACGGGAGCACATGATTCATAGAATGTCGGCCAGTACTTGGTCGCAGAGTAATTGTTATAGGACAGGCGACCCATCTATCTCCGACATCTGGGGCATGATTCAACGTGGTTTAAACTTGATTCTGTTCACCCCCAGCGCCACCAATCTCTACTTAAATTCTCCCTAAAATTTGTCTTAACACGGAAGCATCAATAAAAAAAAAGCTTTCATGATGGCATAAACCAATTTCTCTAGGTATATCGAGATGTCAATTCTTACAAGTACATACATGTATTGCGGGTTTCCAAAATTAACCGGACGCTCTGTTGCAACCACCCAAACCAAATAGGCCACAAAAATAAGCTTTCAAGTGCCTACGATTGAGCCGATATTAAAACCTGAGATAATACAAGCATTGAGAATCACAGATATAACAACTCTGGGCTTTTCCAGCTGTGGTTGTGTTGCAAGGCGATGTTGAATCGCATTCCCATACAATATTTGGTTGTAACGCAGTGTCCGGTTAATTTTGGAAACTCGCAATACTTAAAGTCCAATAAGCACTGATACGCATTGCGCGGATTAATAGAAATCTGCGGGAACTTTAAGGCAATCCTCCACCATCAGGCCCTGATGGTTTCCCACCCTCTTCTCCTTCATCTTCCTTTTTAATAATGTGCCCCAAGAGTCCCCTTTTGCTCACAATCTTTGCCCTTTCGATCAGGGCTTCCTCTTCCTTCAGCATGTCCTTGGCCCTTTGTTCTTCCCCTCGAAGCCTCCATTGATCCTTTCTAACAGCGGCTTCGCGATCTCTTATAGCTCGTTCTTTACGTTCCAACTCCTCTTTAGCCTTCTTTTCCGCTTCATTCATTGGAGCCTCTGGAAGGGTAGCAAGATGATCCTTAATTATTGCATCACGTATCTTCTCGGGGGAAGTTACATAGCGCACATCTATTAGGATTGACTCCGGAAGGTCATCGAGTAATGTCAGACGAGATAACTCAGAATTAGATCTAAGGAGCTTCTTTAAGTCATTCTCACGGAGTGACTCGGAAATTTTCATATCTAACAAACGTCAGTCACGATGTGGCAAAGACAATATTGAAGTGACCCACGTGAAATATAGTCCCTGTACATCTTTTCTTTCTCTTTATCGGCGAGTTTTGTGTCCTTCATTTCTGAAACTTTCCTGAATTTCCTCTTGAATTCTGGCCAATAAAGCTTTGCGCTTGCGTTTTCTTTCAAAAACGCCCAAAATGGGATTTTGGGGTCCACCTTTTTCTGCCTTGCTTTTTCAGCCTTGATCTCTGCTATGCGATTCTTGCACCACTCTGTAAAAACATCCTTGCGGCGTTTTGTAGTTGTTACGAGAACATAGCGATTATCTTCGACGATCCTTGGCATTTCGGCGTCCCATGTGCTATAAGGGTTGATTTTGTAATCGTCCAACATTTCCTAGGCAGTTTATTAGCAACTCAACTCCCTGATACTGGATTTTAGTCATATACTTTGAATGAGTTAATGTTATCCTCCTCTGTCATATCTTCTCCTTCTTCAAAATCCTCTTTCTCAAAGCCGTATTCTTCAGCCATGGCCTCTAATTGCCACGCCACATCGTCTTCTGTAAACTCAACTGCTTCTCCAGTCTTCAACCTCTTATTCCCGTGGGCGTCATGCTCGTCTTCACTTCCCTCTTCATCTTCCTCCTCTTCATCTTCCTCCTCTTCCTCCTCTTCCTCCTCTTCTTCGTTAATCCCTGCAGCTCCGGTGCCCTCCTTGCCCTCGGTTTCTGGAGCAGCCGGCGCCGGTCTTTTGATTCCTCGAGGCTCTGACTCCTCTTGTTTGAGACTATCAGCATCAGAAGCAAGCTTCTTCTTAGCCTTCAATTCCTCTGTTGCTTCATCCTCGGGTGGCATGGTGTCTATAGCAGCCTGTACATCTTCTGGGATCTTCCATAACGATACTTTTGTCTCCGTATTGTGCACAAAAGCCCTGCCTAGTTTTGTTTTTACAAGGACCCATGGTGTCGCGCCTGGGATGGTACGTCTAGAAAGAACAAGTAAGTGTCTGAACAACCATTCAAACGAGACATGATATTACTTTGACTTTGGGCGATCTGGTTTCTCTTCCGGCTTTTGGCGGTGTTGGCGCTGATTACCGAATCTTCCGCCCCTACCCATCCACCCACGGCCACGATTTTGATCATGGCCGAACTGTTGTTGTAGTGGGAACTGCTGGTTCGGGAGCTGCTGTTGGTTGAATTGACCACCATAATACCCTCCGGGAGATTGGGAAAAGTTGGGATAAGGACCTGAAGCTGGGTACGGACCCGGAGTTGGACCAGCTGCGAAAGGGGCTGGCGCAGGCGTTGGCGCGACGGGGCGAGTATAAGTCGAGGTCTTCGTAGCGGCGTTATAGTAATAAGAGTGACCTGCCAACTCTTAGATATCTAAGAATTTTCGAGGCAGCGATCAAAAGTCGCAGAAAAGCTAAGGAGACTTACCTGTAGGAGCTTTGTGTTCGGTCCATCCAGGCGCAAGCGTCGGAGGTCTAGGTGGAGGAGGAGGCCGATTGAAGGATCCAGGGTTTGGAGGGCGGTTAGGAAGATTAAAAGATGCCATGACGAGATGCTTATCGTGTACCGAATTTTCGTATAGCTGGTGGTGCACATAAGCAGTTTACAAGATCTGGGACTGCCGGGGGTTCATGTTATTTATCTGGCGGACGCAGATCAAAGTTGTGAGACATTCCCAAGTCTTGGCACAACCACCTCAACCCCCCCACGCGTCCCACCAAACAACGTTCATCTGCCCCTCAGTCATCACCCTTTTCTCCATTTCAGCAAGTCGAGAATCAATAAAGTTCCCTCAAAATGTCCAGACGCTACGATTCCCGAGTACATCCCTCTGCATATCCTCCCAAATCATCTGTGATAAGGTCAAACTGATTGATATTCTTCCGTAGACAACAATCTTCTCCCCCGAAGGTCGACTTTATCAAGTCGAATATGCTCTAGAAGCCATTTCTCATGCCGGAACTGCTCTGGGAATCTTAGCGAAAGATGGAATCGTCCTTGCCGCTGAAAGGAAGGTGACGAGTAAGCTGTTGGAGCAAGATACCAGCGCTGAGAAGCTGTACATCTTGAACGAGTTAGTAACACATCCAGTCAATACGTTCCATCATCAAAGAATCTTAAGCTCCAAGAGCTTATGATACTCGTGATAAAAAAAGTGATGGGAACCTTTGAAACTCTAGCTGACGGACCGATTCACCATCGCAGTAATATGATCTGTGCTGTTGCCGGAATGACTGCGGATGCCAACATTCTCATCAACTATGCTCGACAGGCTGCTCAAAACTATCTCCTAACATACAACGAAGATATTCCATGTGAACAGCTTGTTAGGAGATTATGCGATCTTAAGCAGGGCTACACACAGCACGGAGGTAATAATTCCGGCAAACCAACCCCGCACCCCGCCTTACCCCACATCAGTCAAATACACCCTTTATCATCACTATCAACTGATTCGCAATTTTTGTTTGATATTAGGTCTGCGTCCCTTCGGCGTTTCATTCATCTATGCGGGTTACGACTCGCAGCGCGAATTTCAACTTTACCAGTCCAATCCTTCTGGTAACTACGGCGGTTGGAAAGCCACCTCGGTTGGTGCGAATAACGCCTCAGCGCAGAGTTTACTGAAGCAGGATTACAAGGAGGACTGCGACTTGAAGGAAGCCTGTGGGATTGCTGTCAAGGTGCTTAGTAAGACCATGGATAGCACTACCCTAAGTAGCGAGAAGAGTAAGACAGCAAATCTCGAACACTATTCTGCTGGTTCAATACTGATAATCCATTCTTACAGTTGAATTTGCGACCGTTGGTAAGACAGCCGAAGGCAAGGTTTATCATCACCTATGGACCGCAGACGAGATCCAGTCTCTCCTAAAAGAGCAGGGCTTGGCAAAGCAGGAGACAGAGGAATAATTGACTGGACAAAATCATGGTTTCGGTAGTCTTCCAATGAGTAATGAAATTCTCGGCGCATCTGAACGTTAGACCTCGTCACTACTGTATCGTTGCTTGATAATACCCTTTCCAGTTCTGGAAATATAACATCCATTGGCTCATGAAATTTCCCCAGATCTTATATCCAATTATTATAGGGTCAAGGATATTTTACTCGTGTTTTCAAGCATCAAGACACAAAGAGCCAAAATATAACCACTGCACCATTCGGATAAGAAAAAGAAAAACTACGGAGAGGTACATCATAAAGTATAGAAGGTAAGGAATGCAATATAATAATGCAAGAAGTCTTTCTTGTAGAATAAACACAAAACTTGATAGTGACAGCGCCAAACATCGTGAGATAAGAAAACATATAAAATATCCCAAATGCAACAGCAAAAATCAGACTGCACTTGCCAATCTCTCGTAATAGGCTCTCAATCCCAAGACATGTGCCCTGGGCGGGTCATTTCTTAGAACTCTACCTTTACCCCAGCGTGAATTCTGCCTTTGGCTTCCACCGATACATCGTTTTGTAAACCTCGTGGCCATTTCTCTCACTTTTGGCCTTTCTTCTTCTAGATATGTCTTTTCGATCCAACCTACTCGCTCAGCATCCGCCAAAGAGGGTCTTTTATTACCAACCCAACCTCTTAGCATATCCTTTACCCTCTGCTTCTCCAACTCTTTTGCGGTACCCAGAAGCACCGGCGAAATTCTAACAGGTTGCCATATTGCCGTATCATCTGCCGATTTGTGATAATATGGCGCGGGAAGAACACCGCGCTCGATTAGAGACGGTATTGACGGCCTATTAGACAACTTACGCTTCAAGCGGATAAGAGTCAATGAACGAGCGAGAGATCTTTGAGCCACCTGTCGACGAGTCAAGTAGATTCGGCCACTCCTCTGGACGTCGTCCAAAGAGGGTCTGTGAGAAAGCGAGATGTTGAGCGTTTGCTTTGCTGTCTTGAGACGTGTGAGGTGCAGGAGAGGGTCCGTGGCAAGTGCCCTGAGGTGGCGGGAAGTCTACACGAAGGCGTATGACTAAATTAGAAAGTTGATTCATCATTGACAGTCTGTCAATCAGTATCAAAAATAAATCTTTTAAAAAATCCCTTGCATGTCGTTCTTTCCCTTTTTTATATATTTTTTATTTTTTTTTTCCTTTTCCCAATGACTTGTCCTCCAGGAATCAATGCAATTCAAATCTCCTGACTGATGAGGCAGGCACGGAGAGTCCCATGGTGACAGATCGTAGATGATGATGATGTAAGATATATATAAAAAAAAAACAGAAAATAAAGACAACGGGCGAAACAGAGGCCTAAGATGTATAAAAATAAGGTAACACAACGGCTCGATTGACAATTGAGAGGGTCCACTCCCTCGTCCGTTGTGCCCACATGCGTTCCTTAGTACATGATCAACCGCCAACATGATGTTTTGGATTGCGACAGGCATATGGAATCATCAATTAAACGAAATGCGGGGGAGTGGTACTAACTCTCGCTAACACGTAGAGCTCGGGAACATCTAGGAATTTTAAAATATAGAGGATGAGCTCGTCTGGAAACGTTACCAGTCCCACCTGCGCCGACGGCGATGATATCGCAGCAGGGGCAGAAGAAGATGAAAAGGAATCTGGTACTGTTTCTGTTGCTGCTGCAGCCAGCTGCAGGATATTGAAACATGTAGTTGGGGTTGAGTCCACCATTATGACGATGAAGCAGCAAAGCAAGCAAGTTAACCCAAGTTCACAGTTCTGCGTTGGCGATGGACAGTTATCTTTCTCAAGAATCTTGAGGAGTTGCTGCTCACAAAGCGGACGTTCAAACAAGGCGCTCGACCGGGACCTTACCTACTTCCTGGCTCCATGACACAGCCCTAGTAACCGATGACGACAGCCACTAGCTAGAGTTGCTACTGGCAACTGCTACTCACTTGCTTGTACCACGGCAACCGTCAACCACAATAATAATCTGAGACATCAACATCTAGTAGAAATTGCAACTAGTTAGTAACAACCTCTACATCTGGATATTAATAGGAAAAAGAAATGAGAAACAAATCATAACCACGCCGACCCAAGACATACACGTACACCTACATATATTACAAATACACGACCTTTATTGAAGGCACCTACCTGCCTGCACGTATGTTGTACATTTATATTTAATATGACCCAAGCAATAACTTCGGTCAGGAACTTTTTTCCAGGCATGTTTGTCACTTTGCGGCCCTGACTCGAAAAAAAAGGTTTATCCAACAATCACCCAGAGATAGATTGAAGGGAAAGAATCCATCATTGGCTCGCATCGCTACCCCCGACCCGCAGGCTGACAGTATCACCTGCACAGCATCAAACCAATAAAGGGCGAATCCGAAAGATCAAGAGAACCGGCCCCAGAAACGAAAAACGCACAAAATCGAACGAAAAACTAAAATGCAAATGCAACGTAGAGTATGGCGAACGTATGGCGTGTACATGCATACATGTGGGATCCATCCGTGCTTATTTTTCCAATGTACTGACCCTTCTGGCTATCAATTTCCTTCGGTGTTCGTTCCCTGCACAGACACTAATGTACCGTATCTACTCTACTCTTGACTCTATATGTATCTCTCGCAGACGGTACAGGGATTGGGCGATAATGCTGCCTTACATGTCTGCATCTCATGGCATCAACCTCTCTTCTTTCATGACCCACTCTTTCCTAGCCATAGCCCCCCACCCCGCTTTCCATCTCCTGTAACCTATGTAAGTGCTTGTAATTTATTTCCATGCACTTTGCCTTCGGCTTCAGAGGCGAATAACAAGCTGCCTAAAGCAATGAGTCCCGAGTGGGACCCCGGATTGTCTCAGGCATATGGCAAGCCTCACATGAGACATCGGAGCCCGAGCAGAGAATGCCAGCTATCCTTGGCATGCAGCAGTAGCATAACGTTCCATGAAACATTCTAGAAGGTCACAACGCTTTAACCACATGGAACGTGGGTTAAACTCTCAAACCCTGAAAACTGAACTCGAGGGAAACACAACGGCCTCAGCAACCTTCTAAGAGCTTAATTTGGAGCATGAGGACACAAGTACTAATCATCAAGGGGGGTGACTGGAACAAAAACTCATCAACGGTAGTTTATTCTGCGTTATGTGCCATAAATGAAGGGAAAATTGTGTATCAGCAAAAAGAATTGGAGGGGTCGGGAAACAGGGCTGATTGAGCAATAACAAACAAATTGAACACTGGCAAACTAGCGTAACAATGAATAAGAGTAGTCTTCTTCGTCTCCAGCTTCCCTCAATCAGCCCAACCCAACCTCTCATCCCTCCTTCTCTTTTTCAAACTTCCTGACAAGTGCATCTTGATAAATGCCGCGCTTAAAGTTTTCCCAAATATCGAGATGGTGCTTGACTGCTGCCTTGCTTTCACTGCCCCCCTTCTTCTGCTGTTGTGTGACTATCTTCTTCATTTTCATTGTTGTATATCGACGGGCAGGTCAATATGATGTCTTTGGTAATTGCTGTGCCGCTCACAAAAGAAAGTATGCCGTTTAACGACATACTATGTCTACCGAAGGAGTTTTCTTTGCCACTTAGGGCACCAGAGCTAGCTTCAGGGACCATCAATGGGCCAAATCAGCGGTCTCCAAGGATCTTCTTCTAGAGCACGGCTGATCTGATGCAATTCACTGTAATCTACCTGAGCCGGTTTTCCATAACATAATATGGCCACCGCCTCTCAGATCCAAGACGTAATTGAGTTCACAGCCATAAGAACAGCCCATCAATTGAGCCTCTTCATTCAAGGTGACAGCCATACCCTGTTTGCCACGTCAGTTTGGATAAAGTCTCGATCGTAGCGCCTGCCTCATTTACTTGGAGGGGGGGGGGGGGTGCAATGAGGCAAGAAAGAAAGTGATGGGCGAAAAGAATCTATACGAGTCATTCATGCATTGCTTTCCTTATCTGAATGCTCTGGAAGAACGGAGCACAGAAGAGGTAAAGCCGCCGGGCCGTAACTCTGGGAGTGGTGCAAGGTTCGTAGGAGGGGTGCAGGAGAATGATAATCAGCTGAACGATTATAATCCCAAAAAAAGATGTAAGTGTTTTATGGAAACCAATCCAAATCCTCAATTGAGCAATCATGAAAAATGGAGACCGAGGTAGACACAGTCTTGTGACTGAAGGTGCATTTTTAGGAAACACCCGGGTCTGCGGATAGTTGAATGATTTCAAGGCAACAAATGTCCTTGAAACAAAACATGTTTACCTGCAGTATAGTTCAAATGAATTCGAAAAAAGCTGAGATAAGACCCCGGCCAACTCGGATGACGAGGCTGTAGCTGAGAGAAAGGTGTGGAGCCATAGTGCAAGAAAAAAAAGGTGAAAGCAACCGGTGTTGGAGGGGGGGTATGGAGGGGTTTGAAATGTCTGCTTCTCTTGGTCGTTTTGTTGGTGCACTGATTCGGAGCAGTGGAAAGCACGACCACCTTGATAGCCGGACTTTTGGCGTAAAAAGAAACAAAATTCATGCGTTGAATTGCGCCAAAAGAATCCTAGTCCTGGGGGAGGCAAATCCCAAGATACTTTCATCCTTCATCCTAGTTCAGATATCTCGTGCCACTAAGTAAAGGGACTCCGTGAAACCCCCGTAAATAACGACCATTCAGCATACTCTCAATGCATTGACCCCATAGTGCATGCACCCACGTCCCGTTCATCACATACACACGTGATGAACAAGCTTGCAACCCAATCTATGAGCTTCTGCAAACAAGGGGTAGTAGAGAGAGTTGTGAAAAAACCACAACACCATAAAGCATCTGATTTAGTAGCACGGGACGAGTGAGACAGGGTGAGGTGAGAGCTAGGAGTGCATAGTCAAAGGCCTCCGTGAGGGGTTAAACGGGGAGATAGGAGATAGTTGGTCAATTGATCGAATGGGAAGAAGAATTACTGTTTCCGGGAGACGGAGTTGGAAGCGAAGGGGACACGCCTGTTCAATGGAAACAGTTGAAGAGGGTGTGGGAGCAGGGGTTAATGTCCAGAAAGAACGACGATCGTTGTGATTGCGTGCCTCCGTTATGCTTCGCAATTGTGTGTTGTTCGAAAGGCGGTTGAAAAGAACCATGAGCTGACTAGCGTGATCGGAAATAGTTGAAGATTCTGTAACTGTTGGTAGTATCAAGTCTTGACGGAGGTGTTAGGATATACATGTTGTATCAATATCTATCAACCATAAATACCCCCCCATCATCACCCTCAATTGCTTCCTCATCCTCATCATTCCTCTCGAGAAGCACAGACTAGAGCCGGAACCCGTTCTCAAACATAAAACATATCCTGCATTCTTTGCCGCCCTCAAGCAGCTTCCCCACAATATCTAAAGCAACCCCCACCAAATAGCTCTCTCAAATCTTTAGATCACCCCCCCCCCCCATACACTAGATATCAATCGTTTTCGAAACACCAAACAAATCAATAAACATGTGCTTCTACGATCAGCAAATTTTCTCCTGCAACGACCACAAATGGGGACGATTCCGTGCCCACTGCAATAAGGAGTACCGAACCGGCGAAACCTGTGGCATGAAGTTGATATACGAAGCTACTCGCGTCAATGGCAAGTGCCAGAACTGCAAGAAGTACGAAGTAACCTGGCGCAAGATTGTTCAGGCTACTGAGCGAGTAGCCCGATGGGAAGCCGAAGGAATCAACCCCGTGTCGACCGATAAGGAAAGGCTCAACATTGCCGCGTGGCAAAAGGAGTTGAAGGATATGGAGCTTCTGAAGCAAACCAAAATGCGAACGATATAATTGAACGCCGACTGGCGCTTGGTAACGAGGGATTTGTTTGAAGCCTGTACCGGTGTTTATTTTTATTATTTTTTATGTGTTGATGATCGTTCCTTTTTTTATTTTTTGGTGTTTTCATTGTGTTTTGGTGGAGCGGAATTAAGAGTGTTGAAGTGAGAACACTGAGGTGACGTCGTGGTAACGGGGTCCAGAATCGGACAGGGGTTACTATTCCGGGGATCTAAAACTGTTTCATTTTTTCTTTTCTCCGTCTTTCGCTGTAATTTTCGTTTATCTTGTACACAGATATCTGTGATATCTCAATAAACTCTTCAGAAAATCTGCAACCGCGCTGCTACTGAGTCGTTAATGATACTTTGTGATGTTTGGCGTTTTTGTTTATGTTTCGGGAGCCAATTGAGGATTGAGGTAGTTCCTGGGGTGGTGATCCATAAATAGAATCGAGACGAGCGACTGCTGTTACAACACCATTGTCCGGCGATCCGTTTTGAGGCTCTGCCCATTGTAAATAAGCTAAACAAAAACACCACATAAAAACAAGTCCCAAAGTAGTGCGACGAGAAGCCCTGAGGATAGTTATTCGGGCGATGCGCCTGTCTTCCCGTTGCGCCGGAGAAATAATGATCCCCTTGATTCTCATACGGTTGACGAACGTTGAAGCGCCCTGTCGAATTAGAGCGAGTGGGCGTTAAGAATAAGTCTCGACGCTCTGGTACACTTCCAAAGTATTAAAACAACACGTGTTGTCATGATAATCTCCTATGATTTCAAGAGAAGGGAATGCTTCCCCACGTTGTTGTCGTCGAGTGTTGGAGGAGAAGAAGAGAGGGGAATAAGGGTTGTGACGAACTTCCTGTGGTATTAACCAGCTGTGCGTATTTCACAGACCGGCCAGCGCTAAGTCGACCTCAGACCCCGCTTTATCCGAAGGACACTCATCCTTCATGAGCAAGCCGTGAATGAGTTGAGGATGTGTTAGTATGTGATGAGGATGTGTCCTCCGAACTGGAATGATAACGAAAAGTGCGAGAGAGAGCATTATAACGCCGCAGACGGCCCGGCTGATGCAAGTAAGGCGTGGAGAAAGAGTGGGGTAGCCAACGCCGCCCAATAACCAAAGATCTGAAAAAACATAAAAGTCTTCAACATCCGACTTTGGGTGTGCCCATTATATGTATTCCTCCCCTTCGTTCTGCCAACGCGTCCACGAGCGATTCATTCTAACAATCATCCATACAGAAACCACAGAGAACGTGGCAGGTATTTTTCGAGACGCACGCATGAAACGTTCCTCCAAAACAGGAACAACATTAACAACGCAGCAAACTCCACAGCCCGTCAATTACAATTTCCTCAGCTTGCACGAAGTACTGCAAGTGGGGTTCTTTTGCCGGATTCTGAAAGTGCTTGGCGATCTTTTTGTACAGAAATGTACCTTATCATCCATTTGGGGGTCGGTCATACCTGTCAAAACGCACGCGACTTCTTCGGGTGATCTGTGAGGGATCATTGTTGCGATATGATTGGTTGGATTGGCCGACAAGGTACTATTTTTTGTGACCATATGCCATCGTCACGCGTATTCACACTACCAGGCATTTATGCCCTCACACACATATCGAAGGAATCTATATATGAAAATTCTAATTACAGGAAAATTGTTGGCTCCAGCGATTGAGAAAAGTACTTGCGCTATCAACTTAAAACCTAAGACATGCGTTTGAACCTAGCCTGTTTTGTTAATCGCTACTGCATCTTGCATGGTTCAGGTCCTTGGAATCAACTCGCAATGATATTTTTGACGACTTTTTAGGAATCTTTTGCTCCGCCCCGCATTTGAGTTCTAGCAGCATCTACGATAAGATACATGGTTTAAGAGTAATTTTGGCGCATCGTGAGGTCAAATATAACTACATCGGCGCTCTAAAATTGAGTGACATTTTTTGAGCCTGGAAATGATATCTCCTCCAAAATACCCAGACTAAATCGAGATTCCTTAGTTTTGTTTATTTACGAATGCTGTAGAATTCTTTCCGGAATTCTTAGAAAATACTGAGCCTCTCCTGCCAGCAGTGCTTAATCTGGCCAGCTGGCCATACGTCACAAAAATCGTGGTGAAAAACTGTATCCTTGATTAACTGAGTGTGTTTCGTGTTTCATATGTTTATCTAAGGTTCCAATCTATTGGTCCTACGCCTGCCAGCTCGAACTGGGTAGAAAAGTAGACTAGTCTCAAGACGTCCCCTTGTATTGACGTGCGCTTGTCTCCCCCAATGATTTCAATAATTCCAACACCACTTCTGGCTCCCATTTATGCCATCCTGTTGTAAACGCCGTTTACCCAGAAGAGAGTCTCCAATATATTGCATAGGGATGGGTAACGTTTCCGAGTGCTATTCGTTGATCCGATTGCCGCCGCTACCGATGTATATGCCCTTCTTATATATATGCACTTTGTGAGACTTTCGCCATAAACTATTTTTATGAGAGTAATTCCTAAGAAAACTCTTTATTTCATTCCCATAAAGAGTAATAGAAGCCCTCTCTTCGTATTGAAATAGCTTCTTTCCGGAGAGTAGCCCTATCGTAATTTATTATCCATAGATACACTTGCTCAGCTGAAGATCAGTAGCGTCTCTATATATAAGGAAACATCTGCAGGATGACCTCACGGCATGAACACGACCATCGGGCTGACTGTTTTCTCAGGCTTATGCCCTGGATACGTGTTATCTTTCTCACAATATCAGCCCTGATCTGGCTACGAGATTTAGAGCGAAAAGCCGACCACGAGCAGGCTTTCTGCATGTCTGACTGGTTAGCATAGTGAAAAGATATTGCCGTAATTCATATTGCCATTAGCTTTCTGTCCGGTTCATGCAGCTCAGGTGGTATGTGTCATTGATTTTGGTGCTTTCAATCGAATCAAATCATGACACACACTGAACTAAGGCCCTCCGTACCCTACGAGAGAGGTCACGATGGTATATATGGCATTGATAAGAGAATATGCTGTCATGGCGCTTGGAAGCTGCGACTTTTTGGGTAGCTACAGTCGCTCTACAAAAGCTTCCATGACGTGTCCCAACTTGCTTTAATAGAAAGAAAAAGGGCGTCCATAACCTCCGTCACTCGTGAGGTCTAACTATGAACATAGTTAAACAGCTACCTAGCTACACGGCGACCTTTTCTTATTTCCTTTTCCCCGTAGTATAGTCCTCTTTATGTTCCTGTTAAGATCATGCTATACCCGAACCATAGGCAGACGTACCTAGCCGGAAGTAATGGCATGTATGGTGAGCTGAGCTGAATTCGGAGCTTGGATGAACTTTTGGAAGCTATGCCTAGACTACTAGCCCAACGATGCATCCAGTGCCGTGAGATCCTCTAAATCCCAACGCTAGACTCAGCCAATTTGGCTCAACGGTACCGGGATCAATACCGGAAGAGTTATTGATTGGGCTTTCCATGTTTGTGTGGTTGAGAACAATGTTCTGTAATGTAGTATGGTTAGGGATGCCAACACAGCCAATAAGATGTCTTATTCATCAGTACCTCCTCTGCAGATGCTGTTTACAAACATGGTTAGTGTTGATGGACGTAAACCATTCTCTAGGCCCTAGGGCTAGTTTGTTAGTAGCCCTGAGTCATACATATATCGTGCCACCATACCCTCGCTCAACGGACGATAGCACCGTTAGTAAGTGGCTATATGCATATCATACCAGCCACCCCGGCGCAGACCACCATGTAGTTACAGTCACTCACGGGGTGAAGGCAGATCCCGTCTGATGGCGGTCAGGGATTTGAGGCCAATAAAAGAGTTAGGTTTTGGACGCCAAGGGCAAATTACTGCAAACAGAACCATCAGACAGGATCCGCCGTCAGTAGGTGAGCGACTGTACCCCACTAGTACCACCGCACCCACCACATCACTAACACTTTCGGAAACTCTACACCCGATCCCTTGTCCCTCCAAAGAACAATAGCAGCCATATTATTATATATCTTGGCGCTACTCGAGGCCCACCAAATGTATTAGCTCCTTATTAACAATTACCAGAGCGGATAGCTGCCACTCCCTCACCCTTTCCCAAACAATGGGGTATATAACGGGTACTACGGATACCCCCCTTTGTGCCAGGTGAATTAACTGGGAGTTCGCTACAGCGGCCCAATTGGGACCGGAGGTTCGTACCCTTCGACGCAGGAACCCTGAGAAAGTTTGGGGAGCCAATGGTGATTAATGAAGTGGCATGTACATCTGTCAGGGTAGAGTCTGCCGACATGTACAGTAATATCCTTTCGAGAGCGTATGTTGCTGGATATATACTTAAGTGCTTAGACGTAACGGGTAAAAAGATAGATTAGTGGTGTGTGTGACATTGGAGACTTTTTGACTTCTCTTGGCACTAGAGGCTCTGTGTCATGAATAGTCACTCGGCTATTGTTGCCAAGACACCTCCATCGCGCTAGCCATTTCCAAGTAAAGTTCCTGGCCCTATTGAGTGTGCCATTGAGTATGCCTGTTGGAGTCAGGTTCTTGAGGTTAAAATCTTGGTAGCACTCTTCCTTTGCCACTCTCAGCGACATCTATCGTGGTCGGTATTTTGGCCCTCGTAGCTAGCGCCCACTAACCACCAATATTTGCTCTAGAGTAGGGGTCTGGCCATTTGATTCTTCCTACTTGGCGCGTTTCCTCCAGAGTCTCCAATAAGACATGATCGGGATAGAACAAACAATCGCGACCAGTAAACTCAGTTACAGATACCGCGTCTCTTCACGATGCATCTCGCGCCGGCCATGATGGTCGTTGCTAGCTGGCATATTTGTTACTATTTGTGGGATGCGGCTAGACCTGTTTCACGCCAAGCCCTTTTTAGCCGCAACTACTACTCGTACAACTCATGTCAGAGATTTTGAAATGCCCATTCTTCGGTCCATTGCTTGGCTGGCGGTGTCTAGGCACGTCTAGAGTATGTTGTGTAGACCTGTACGCTCACTGGCCATGTTTTGCTAACCGCCTGGGGTTCGGTAAGTGGGTGGCTTTACGGGCCGGCTGGGCGGGTGCTGATCTGTTAATCCGTTGGGTGGGTGTTGTTGCACAAGATGTTGCAGCAGGCCAGCACATGGCGCGCGAATCTTGTTGGCGTTTGTTTGATGTTCGGCGTCCCTGCAGATGCCTGTTTGGGCATGTAGAGACTTCAGTGTCTTTGGGTTTTTTTTGTTCTGTGACAACTGAAATTGAAATTGGAATGAAATTGCCCTCATGGACTGTATCTCTTGAAATTACTGTAGTTACTCGAAGAATACATGTAAACACACTACTTCTGGCATTGAAGGTCTAGTGATGGGAGTACCTTAATCCCTGCTGCACTCGCTCAGTAAGCATATCTGCGTTAAACTTCAGCCGTTAAGCTCTCACACTTCTACCCCTGCATCAATCTGCAGTCGGTGGCTTCGTAGCAGCCCGGGGTTGGTGGGCGCCGTCCAGTGCAGCCCGCAACTTATGCAAGGTCCCACCTCAAAAAATCATCATTTCATCACCTCCTCCCTCACTACCCGCTACATAACCTTCATCCCCAACATCCATCCCCACCCCCATCCCCATCCACGTCCCCCCGTCCCCAAAACTTCCAATACCCAAAATTAATTTCTAAAAATGCACTATCCAACCCTCCTCCTTACCCTGATGGCGGGCTCCACCCTAGCCGCCTTCAGCTTCAATACCTCCGTCACTGAGGGGTTCACCTTCGATGGCCGCTTGCCCACTAGTGGGGTATCCTCGGCATGTAGCTCTGCCTATTCAGCATCTATCAACTGCGATGCCAGCTTTCTGCAGCTTCGTGACTCCACCGAGGGGCCTAGTCTTTTCACCAAAGCTGGCCTCGACAAGGTTTGCACCACTGCGTGCATTGATTCGCTCAATGCCTGGGACAGGAAGCTGCACCAGGAATGTACCGACCAGGATAAGCTCTTTGCTGAGGAGCAGAACCTCGTCTATCTTAGCACTGCTTTGGATGGCACCTACCTGATTCAGGAGAACCTGTATTGGCCGTTCTGTCTCAGGGACTCGTAAGTTTGATTGTTTGATCATTAATGTGTGATGGTGGTGGAAGCTAACTGGTAATGATAGCACCACCGGAATTTACTGCTTGATAGACACCAGCCTTCCCGAGTGGCCAACTCTCGCAGCCGCTAACGACGCCTCCGCTGTGAATGCCTTCTGCGGTAGCGACTGCCGCATGCAGGAGTCGTTCCTCATGAACCTCTACTACAATGACTATGACCTCGTCGATGCCGAAGCCGTGTGCACAGGCCTCAACGTCTCCTCACTCCCCATGAGTGTCAATATGAAGACTACTTTTGGGTCCGTACCGTCTTCGCAGGAAGGTGTCGTTGGTGACAATACTGGTGGGAAGATCCTTGGCGGGGATTACAGCTGGGAGTTCCTCATGAAGGGTGCTAGGAATGCGAATTCCGCGGGTCCTGCAGCGGGATCTACAGCGGGCTCTGCAGCGACTGGAGGAGAGGCGAAGGGGGTAGCAATGAAGGCCGAAGTTTCGGGAGTCGTATTTTTCTTGGCTGTTGTGGGTGCGGGTGCGTTGTTGATGTAGAGTGTGTATTTCTACATTCTTTAGGCAGCTATTTTCTTTTGTAGGGTCATAAAATGGAGTTTTGGGGTCTTAGATTTTTTTAGTTTTCACAATTCAGTAATATACTCTAATGCCAATTAACTTCTGGATAACAGGTCGCCGAACTTATCCGTGATGTAACCGGGCAGGATATATGAAAACCAACACTGCAGATATCGTATCAAGAAGTAAAAAGAAATGAGCAACGAAGGCTTATATGATCGAATACTCCCATACCCCATGCCATAAGCTTGTAAGCGCATAACATTCCTCGATCCAGATGTCAATGATCAAAAAACCGATATTCTTCTATCAAGTGTAGTGAAATGGGATGTTAGGCAATATATTCTCATATCGCATAAGTATTCATACAGAGATTTGAAAGGCCAGCAAGCATGGACGTAAACCAAGACGATAACACTTTGTTCTGAAGATTGGAGTCAAGAATGGCAAACTATCTGTACCACCTTCGCATCACTCATGGATGGTTACCAGGTTTTGGGCGACTGTCACTTAGTGGGGCGAGTCGTCTGGTGACAGACTGTAGGTACGTCATGTTAGCCACGTTACGTTTATGTACTCTGTTACTTAGCTAACGAAAAGATCCATTTTTCAATGAGGGCGGTAGGCCTGTTTGAAATCCCGTAAGCCTAACCGGATGCATGTAACTATAATTAGTAGACTTTACCAAATTAGACCAGGTGAGTACCAAATATTAGCTACTAATTTGTTGGTTGGCCAGATTGGGACGATATTAGTAAGGTCTACTGCATATATTTGCATCTAGCTAGGTATATAGGATTGTGGACTACCGACCTGCCTTGGGGATAGCTGATCTTCTCGCGTGGTGTGAGGGGTATTTGGATTAGTGGGGTACATCGGGCGGGGAGGTTTTGGCGGTTGGGAGCTGCCAAGGCAAGGGGAGGAAATGATCGGAATACACAATAACCATATGCCAAGCCGTGGGGGAATCATTAATTATAACCAAAATGTCGGAACCGGGCTAGCACATTCTTATATGTAGGTTACCTTAACAAATGACATCCTTGTATAGGAAGATTTGACTGTAGCAGGAGGTTCAGACTCATGGATTAAGTTCTTCATCTTACTCAATTGCGCCAGTATTTTCAAGGAAGCTTTACACAACCCATATATTATATAGGTGATAGTACTAGTCGCTACTAAATATTCAACTACAACTATAGAAAGTTCCTCTACTACATATCCTCCAACGTCGGTAGCATCCTCTCATACATGATATCTGTCCTCATCGTATACTTGGTCCCCACCGTCACCGGCTCCCCCGAATGGATCAACCCCTGGTGTTGGAATATCAAGACTCTCCCCACCTTTGGTTCGATATCTAGACATTCTGAATCTCTGTCTAGGCTCCGGGATAGGTAGTTATATGGCAGAAAACGCGTGGAGCCACCTTTGACGTCTTCCTCAGTGTCGCCTGAAGAGTTGAGGTATAGATGTAGAGTTAAGAAGGATCGCTCCTTATCGTCGGGGGTGGAATAGGATCCGTCGCCGTGGGCTATGAGAAGGGTGTTAGTTAATATAAATTCTTTAGTAGGATAGTTAGTAGTATCTTACGTTTAAAGTACTGATCCTTGGTATATCTCAAAAACCGAAGTCTCTCGTTTAGTCTACTCACCCAATTAGCCACACCTTCTCATTGACCTCTAACTCTCGGCACATCTCAGAAAAGTCGATACATACCTTGTCATCTTCCACTTATAATACCTCCCCGCATAGTACGCAATATCCCACTCCGTTCCCTTCCCCACCTCCACCACTTCATCCAGATACGGCTTCACCCGCCCAAAGATCAGCCCAGCCAGCTCGAAATCGTCAATCATGACTCTAGTGCAGTCACGGATATCCTTCCTCAGCACCTGGCTATAGCCCGAATTGATCAGCGCCTCCTCCCACCCGCCGCCCGCCAACACTGCGAACTGCAGCATTTTGTGGCATTCATCTGGTGTGAAGAGGTCGTCAATCACGAGTGCATAGCTCGGCTGCTTGCCATAGGACTTTGCGAGGGGTGTGGTCGAGAAGTCGATTCGCTCGGCGTGCGCGCCAGCGGGGGCGGTAGGAGTGGAGAGTAGGTCAGTTTTGAGGCTTTGGGCGTCCATGGTTGACTGGGTAGCTTGTAGAGTGGTATTATGCGGATATGGATTGGATATAAGGTTTATTGGGGAAGCTTGTTGCGGTAGCCGCTTATTGTGTACGAACGCTAGTAGGGGACGAGCGAGAAGTGTGTATGTTAGTCTTGTCACGAGTGTGTTGGCAGCAGGCCACAGAGAGAGCATTAAGCGAGGATAAGATACTACACTTGTCTTGAGGCCTATGGGGGGGAGGAGTCTTTATAGATGGGCCCGGGCACCGCGGCAGTGCTAGCTGCATAGTGAGGCTGAGTATATCATATCATGATTCATACGCTTCTGCTGATCATTGTATTCATTAAAGATAATTACGAACAGTATGAGTACAAATGGGAAGTCCATCATTCGATAGAGGACAGATAGCTCATAACTACCGCCATAACTCGAAAAATTGGCTAGATCAAAATTACTTGTATGGGAAATTTCTAAAGCAGGTCGATGCCATTCAACCAATCATCCAAGCGGTAATCCCTGGATGGAGATAGCCAATTTTTTCGAGTTTTGGCGGTACTGCGTTTTACCAGGTATATACATGTCAAGTTAGCTAGAGCCAGACACCCGATAATCCCGTCCACTGTGCGGTTCAAAACAAACACCCTAAATGGAGAGTGTCGTCAATGACTCCAACACCGCCTGACGTGCACTAGTAATCCATGGACTGATGTTGGATTAGGGTTAGGCTCGCCTATTCTCCCCCCTGCACGCATGGACTATCGAGTCAAGTTCCGATAGGGTTACTGCATCGAGGATCATTGGTCGGGTGAAGCAGCCAATCGATCATTTCCACGCCTTGATCCTTGGGACGGCCCTAGCTGCTCACAGGTCTGCTGCTGCTGCCTTGCGGGGCGTTCGCTACCGCCCTTTGCAGCTTGCAGGGTCTATCCGCAGACTATGCCAAATGTGTACGATATTGGGTTAGGGTTTGGTACTTGCTGGCCTTTTCAAATACACCTCACTTCGTTTCAGGGAGACTTTAATTTGATTTCGTGGTTTCATTTCGGGACATAAAGGCTAGGTACGTATGAGTATTAACACAAAGGAACATAATGGTCATTTCATCCTCTCCCTCACTCACTCGCACTCATTTAGGATTAACCTCAGCCCAGCACTCCTCGCATGCTGCTTTATTACAGGCAAAGGAAAGAAAAACGGAAAAGAGACATAAACCAAACCAAAATCACCCCCTCTTGCTACCACAATATAGAGGGTCAAGAAAGAAAAGATGGGTTGTAAAAGAAAGCCCTTAAATATTGCGGATCCTCCTCCGGTTCGGACCACTCCACCCTCCATGAACTGAAATAGGTAGCTCAATAATGACCACGAGTGAATAGAAATAAAAGGTTACCACGATTAACATGATGACCCCCAAAGGAAAACACATCTTTTTGGATACAAATACACCCTCTTAGAAAGACTCAATACAACAAAAAAACCAAGGGTTGTAGAGTTGCCGGATAACAAAGGATAAGAGCATCGGGTACAGGAGTGGGCTGACAAGATAGCAACGTAAATCTTTAATTTTTCAGGCCTGATACCTCTTTTAAAAAAATAGAAGGAAAAAAAAATTGAAGAAAAAAAAAAGAACGCCCATCCAATTCAAATCCACTGTATCAGCTTCAAGTAAAGAAAGGGTGTTAAGAAGAGAAGTTTGGCTGATGATTTGAATTTCTTTATAGGGGCGAGATGCTAAAACAAAAAAAGGTGCGTGCATTCAAGCTCAAGACCCCCCCATCTGCCTTTCAATTATCTTCGCGAGAGCATCGGGGTCGTTCTGTATCTCGGGGTTTTCAACAAGAATCTTGTTGATCATCATGAGCTGATTGGCATCCATATCTGGGAAGATTTGAACAAGATTCTGGGTCATTTCCGCTAATGGTACAGGGAGCGATCCTGAGGCCGGAGAGGGTGTGGGGTGTGCGTTGTGGCCGGTATTCGGAGGGTACGATCCTCCATTGTACGTAGTGACGTATTGCTGCTGATGAGCATTGGGACCCTGATAGGCAAAGTTATGTTGCTGTGCCTGTTGAGGAGGTGTATACGGTGTTCCTTGATGGTGCATACCTGACGGAGTCGGTGCAATCGGCGTATATGGGGGTGCAGCATCTGAAGCACGATGGCGCATTTGTGTATAAGGAGACATGGATGTAGAGGCATGCGTTGGGGTCGCTGATGGTAGGCCCACGAGGTTTCGAATAACGACAAATATGACGATTAGGAGCTTTCCCTGGCGCCCATTCTGGGGGATACTTGAGGCCGGGTCTAATACATTGAACCAATCTGGGAGACTGTCCTTCTCGTCGACGGGAACAATATAGAGATCCTTAATGCACTTTTGCAAATGCTTCCCAACAACTGCATACCTATCCCTCTCCTTGAAATAATCGAAAAGCTTTTTGAACTCTGTTTGGGCCGTGCTATCTGTGGGGGTGAGAGAAACCATAACAAGAGAGCTACTTTTCGAAAATTTCTGTCCGCATAGATATTCTGTTGCGCGATCATGCTTGATGCGGCCATCAATGTGTAGAACATCGGTCAACAGATCAGACCATTTAGTGTTTGCAACATACTCTGGGCCTCCGACTAGTGCAGCTGTAGCAGATAAACTTGCAATTCCATTCATTTCTACGCGTCCTTTCCATTCATCCTCCTCCTCTTCGTGGCGTGGGGAGTAATGGTCATCATCTGACATGGCACTTGCTGGGGAGTACGGTGGTGTGGCATCACCATCATCATCTTTAAGAAGCATATCAATGTCCTTATCAATCTTGGGGTCTGTATCACGGGCTGTGGCTGGAACCGCTGGCCTCATAGCCCTAGGAATACGGTTCGTGTCCGGTGCTTCAATGTGATCCCAAACATTCTCGATGCTGAAATTTCGTCCCTTTTCGGGTTTAGCATCCGCAACGGGAGGTCTTGATGGAGATCTCAAAACCTCATCATGATTTTCGGGTGCAGTGACTGGGCTCTCAGTAATTTCAACGGCAATAGAAGGCGATTTGTCGGCCATAGAGGCTGGTGGTTCATCGGTGGAATCCGACCTACGTAAGATGCCACCGGGTGGAACAAGGCTATCCATGTCTTGGTCTGTTGGTTCGTTGTCCTCGACCTCACCGACCAATTCCTCGCCTTTATGTGTCCTCCGGATTCGGGGCCCAGTTTCCGTAATCAAAGTGTTATGCTTCTCTGATTCTAGGCGTATCTTCTGCATTAACTCCTTTAACTCCTTCGACGCCATTTCATCTGTTGTCATGTGCGCCAGTCTAGAGGGCTCCAAATTCTCCTTCAACAGTTCTTCGCTCAATGAAGGATTGGCGCGGAGGTTGTATGCAACACTCCTTACTTTTTTGGTGTATTCGGGAGGCAATTCGCCCCCTTTGAAGAACAATAGATAAACATGGTGCTCCACCTGCAGTGCAAGTCTTTCGCAGAGTTTGTTGATTGTTTGGCCTTCAGCCAAGATCAGTTCATTTTCAGAGACGAGGGGACTGGCACGCTCAATGAGTGGCGTCATCAGGAAGTTCGCAACCTTCCGACGGCCCTCGTTTCGAAGTTCATCAATAGTCTCAACAAGCTCCTTCTGAGGTGTATTGTCCTCCGTTTTCTGCCTTTTGATTGGCGGTTTTGCTATGGAGGCTCTTCTGGGCGACGGCTTCACATCCTTGGGGCTGGCATCTACTGCGATTGCCGATACGCGGCGTATTCTCTTGTGCGGTTCCTAGAAAGATTTTTTAGTAATGAATACGTGTACCGGGTCATGAATATATACCTCGTCCTCGTGCTTGTACTCTCCATCGGAATCGCCCGTGGGCTTTCGCTTGAGTGACTTTATTGATCGAATAGAATCACGTCGACTATCTCTCCTATTCGGTTCTTCTTTTGTAGCGGAAATCGGGGTCTGTGGAGTCTAGAAAATTTATGATATTAGTCTCTGGTGTAAAAAAAAACGCACACTGAGATCTTACCTGAGGCTCCAGTGAATCCTCTATCACTTCTTTCACAACCCCATTCCCATTACTCTCGATGGTGTCTTTGGCAGGAGATAATTCCATGGACACTGTCCTCTCGCGATCTTCTGTCTCTTCTTGCTCTTCCGGCTTTTCTTGCGCCACTGGCTTTTCTACCGTCTCTAGTTTATCTGGCTCCTCTGGCTCCTCCTCTGGCTTATCCGGTTCCTCCTCTGGTTGTTCCGGCTGCTCTTCCTCTGGGTCTTCCTCTTCTGGGTCTTCCTCTACTTTCTCTAAATCCTCTGGAGGTTTGTTTGGGATGTCTTCCTGCGCGCTTTGCGAAATGTCGATATCCATCGGGTCATCCTGTTCTACAACCGGAGAAGGGCTTCGTCTCGGCACCTCCACCTCCACTACAACCTGTTGCTTCTTCTTCCTCCTTTGTACCGGTTTCTTTGGCACAGGTGTATCACTTGGCGCAGGCAATTCCGGAAATTCTGAGGCCGGGGCAGCTTCACTTTTGGTGGGAGTTGGTTCATTTTTAAAATTCCTAGCTGGCGTTGAATCTTGTTTCTGGCCTCTGGCCGGTGTTGAATCTTTCTTTCCCTTTCTCCTTGCAGTTGGCTTCTTTTCCCAGGGCTTTTCACCCTTCTCCAATTGATTCAAAAGGACTTGGTGATTCTCCGGTCTGCAGACCTCGCAAAAGTATTGCTTTGGGATTTTCTTCTTGGGGATCCCCATGCACTGGGTATGCTGCCACGCTTCACACCCTTCGCACTGGATCATCATCCTCGAGTCATCCTCATCTTCCTCCTTTGCTCCACAGACACACCGAATGATATCATCAGGCGAGCCGTTGGTATTCTCCTCCTCCACAGTCTGCGATCTGTCAGGCGAGGCTCGTTCTTTCGCAGGGGTTTTCTTTTTCGCTTTCGACGCTTGACCTGAAGCGGGCGCTGGCGACGCGCTTTCGAGCCCGATATCAGAAAGGCGGTGGTTGACACCCTTCGTAGAACGAACGCTACGTCGTGGCTCTGTCAAAATCGCGCCAGTTAGCCATGTACATGTCTTTAATTGCGTGATTTGTGTGGGGGAAGAGATAGATAGATCTGATGGGAAGCCTGAGTCGGCGGGGAGAGGGAAGTTGTTTGACGGAGGCTTACCAGCCATGATAGATTTTTTATATTTATTTATCGGAGGGCAATACTAAATCGGCTTGCTTTTCTCTCCTCTTCCCTGAAGATATTTTGTCTAACGGTGGAGTTTGTTGTTGGTGATGGCCCAACGGCCAAATTTTTACACGAACCAGGCTAGCGCGCGATATGGAACCCTCGGATGCAGTGGGATGGCAGAAAGTGCATACACAGTTCAAGGAATACGAATCGGAGGAGGGGGAGGGGAGAATGAAGGAGCAGAGTCTAGTTTTCTTTCAAGTCGGGCGGTGTAGTCAGGCAATACCCAGCAGTTCTGTGCCTCGTCTTCTCGCCTCGTTCTCACGGTGGTCTCTCACAAGAAATCTTGACCTCTTCTTTCTCCCCGTGGTCTCGTGACAGACGACCAGCCTCTCCTTTTTTCTTGGTATCTTTATCACGAAATGCTGGCAGCGTGTTCCGTCTGTCTGTTCCTATGACGACACTTTTCTGGGCTTACTCTCACAATGATTTCGGAAACTTCTTCACTTGTAGATGTTGTTATGATAAGCCGTGAAGTTTTGAGCGACGGGGGAAGTTGAGGTGGGGGAGGGGGAGGGAAAAGCAGAGGAGATGACAGAACGTCGAGGCGGCGATCAAACGAAAAGGAAGGACGATGATGAAAGAAACAAGAGCACCGTCTTGGCAGCTCGCTTTCTACGCGCTCCCTGCGTATACTAGAGCACACATCACAGGAGGCTGATTGTGGTGTGACCCGACATGCTTGGCAATGTGCTGCCCCTTCGAAATTCCATAGCCTGGTTGGATACATCCATACCTTGCGCTGTTCTGCGGTGAACTCAACCATCTCACAGTATTTCAAACATTCCTACGCATACCAACCACTATTCCCACAACATAATACACTCTCTTCTAGTCTAGTCCTCGTACCCTCTTACCCACAAAGCATTTGAAACTTCACAATGGCCGATGCACGCAAACTCCTCCAAGCAGAACGCCGACTCCGGGAAACAGCTAAATCCAAGCCCGACCGGCCAGTGCCGGGCAATTCCCGCGTCTCAGCAAAACGATCTCTTACTGAGCTTGATGAAGATGTAGCAGAAGCCACAAAACGACCAAGAACCACAAAACCCTCCAACATGGCTTTCTACGACGCAGATGGTACAGAGGCAGTTAAAACAATTAGGGGTGACAACACATCCGCACAGGATCAAGGGGAAACTGCATTTGTAGAAAGGGACGACGCGTCTATGGCAGGGGCGTCGGACACTAAAGTCAACTCGTCAACACTACCGCCAGGCTTCTTTGGAGCAGGATCGGCGGTACCGAGTAACGCACAGGTCGAGGTGGATGAGGATGAGTGGGCCGCCTTTCAAGCTGATGTAGTGGAACCTGCCGCGCCCGTAACATCCTCAGTCATGGTCATTGAGGCGGCGCCGACAACAAGCAATCCTGCCGCAGCTGCTCCCGACGAACAGGAAGTTGTGGATGACTATGCCAGGGGAGAGGAAGAAGACGCAAAGCAGAAGCTTTTAGATGAGTTTGAAGAGATGGAAGGGCTGGAGCAGCGAGTACTGCGCCTGAAGGAGAGACGAGAAGCGCTGAAGAATAAAACTCCTGTAGGGATGGAGTTGGCGGTAGATCAGGACGATCCAAGCGCCGAAGAAGATGAAGATGATGATGAAGATGAAGACGACGACGACGAAGATGATTTCTTCCGGGTTAGAGGGTCATAGGTTATATATGTAATCTGTGGAAAAGCCATTCATTTTTGCTTTCTTTTCTTTCTTCTCCCTGGGGCGGGATAAGGGAACGGATCTCCTCTCCGTTCCGTTGTTTACCAAGATATCCTTTGTTCCTGTAATAATAGCATATTGTAAAATATAGCAAGTCTCATTAGTCGGCGGATATATGCAATACCTAATATTTTTGAGAGATACGGGCGATATCAAAATTTCACTTTGTATCAAATTCAACTCTCAGGATAAATTGTAGAATGATTGCAGTTTAACAAGTTTTAACAACGATCCATGCTAGAGGTTGCCAAGCAAAATGATGAGACAAGACACTGTGCAGATCATGTGGGTTGTCACCAATAAACGTATGTAACCCTTATGTACTGGGCGGATAATACCGGACAAGATCGAGATGATTGATTTTCATTTCCTTGTGCCCGCAAGATAAACATCGACTTGATGTAGGCACCCCGTCGATAGACTACATGTACCTACTCTAGTGTAGCAGGTAAGTGGCTGCCATATTAAGCTTCAATGCTTGGGCCTCTTTCGAAGTCTTATCTACACACGATGCACCCCAGGCAGGCCGGCACAATTCAGTTCAGCGTGATGATAACAATAGGTAGATAAAGGCTTATCCAATGTTGACTAAACAACAAAGTCCGACCCCAAAATCGGATTTTCTTCCTGATTTACCACGGGCATGGCACTTCGATCCATTATATCCCTTGAGCTCCCCGGATTCCCAGGTTATCATGTTACTGGTAGGTATTGCATGCTCCACCGTGTCAGGCAGGTATGGTGCGCGCACCACTCTTGGCCCAAGCTTTGGCAGGTTTAGTTGAAAAGATTCCCTGTCTGTCAAGTTGTCCCGATCAGGCCAATAGAAGGTTAAAACACTGAATACGAGAGATGCTAAGAAGCTAGAGACCCCAACTACTGCTCCGTCCAATTTACCGATCGATGTAGGCGCTGCATATGAAGCGAGTGATCACCCATGATCCCTCGCGAAGCACACCGGTCTTGGCGATCTCCCTAGAGTAACTGCAGGAACCCTTACAACCCCATGGCGGATCAATAAACCTTGGCTCTCTCAACCTGCAGCTCACCGGGAACGGCGGGTTTATTGCCCCCTCTTTTTGGAGGGGGGAGGCTTCCTTCACTCCCCTTGCTGACGACGACCTATGCCCAGCGATCTCCATACCTCACATCACCACGTAACCTGCAGAAGATCAAGTTGCAGAACATATCGGTCTCGAACTGGTGATTGCCATTTGTTTACCCCGCACGGGAGCGAGTGAGGATGGCGGACACTGTAGCTGCTTCTAGATGAGATAGATAAGACATCTTTCAGACGCTGGTACAGGCGTAAAATCTCGATGGAGCTCGATAAACAGCAGCAGCAGCAGCATTTTACAAAAAAAAGAAAATATTACATAAATGATGGGGATTTATGGGGATTTCTAACCAGGTGAATGGTACACAACCTGGTGGTGGTATATTGAGATATATGTATTTTTATACTCGGATAGCAGCAATCGATGCCACATTTACTGCATGGAAAGGATATTTTGATGTGTGTAACTCGAGCTCTCATGGTTTATGTGAATGAATCAGGAAGGTCAAACGACCAAGAAACGGCTTTAGTTCTGTATCACTGTTTGGGCTAGGGAAATAGGATATAAATTGTGTCACTATAACTGTAGAGCTTTTTAAACTTTCAGAGCTCTCAAGTGATCGAATTCCACAACTGACAATAAAGCTGAAGCGAGTGATCCTACAACCGCTAAGTTTTCCATATCGATCACTCGCAAGTATAAACTAACTTATGTAGAGTATTGAGCCTATCTTACAGACCCGCCATTCGCGAGAAAATAGCGTCTCGATATCAACTTAAGCCCACGGCTATGGGAGAATCCAAGAGCACGCACATACATATGTAAATTTAAGCACCCCGAGGACGTACTTAGGAGTTTACCATGGGCCACGCTACTGTATGAAATCGACTCGGATAAACTAGGTACATGTACTTACGCAGTCAGATCTAGCAAGAAAAACGGACCGAGCTCTTCATAATATTTCCTTTTTTTTTTTTTTTTTTTTTTTAACTGCCCCTATTAGAGGAAATCAACCCTCGGGTTCAGGTGCTACAATTTTTTTAGCTTTGAAGGCTTGAGCATTCACTACCAACCAGATATCAATATCAAGCTGGGCATGTCTTGTGGCCCATTGTTTCGGAACATCAGACCCCTCTAATCGCTGTCCAGGAGCAAATAGAAAATAGACGCTGTGGACCGTTTGTCCCTAGCACAACTTATTTTACCCTCTTTAGCCTTGAGTCGGCCGGTCTGTCTAACTGTGTTGCAATCGATTTTCACAGTGGCACTGTACGTTATGTACGGGCTTCCCTCCCGGGATTAGTCGGAAAGATGCTTGATTGGGACACAGGCGAGTGGGAACCGAAAAGGCGATGGGCAAGGAAACAAAACAATATGCGTGCTTGACGGTACGGGTGCAGGGTGTGATTCTAGTTACCCGTTGAAGGCGAGGAAACAAGCGAAGTGGTTGTGGCTAGGGTCTGGTGTAGGTTCAACACTATCATCAGAGATCGTAGGGCAGAGACACAGCCCCCTTTGCATTAAAGACCCTGATACTTAGGGTCCTAGGTCTGTGTACCCACATTGGCAATCACCCTTACTAGGGCAGTTCGATATTTGACTTTTTGGTTTTTATTTTGTTCCTATTCGTTCCTTACTGGCTGGTTTCCTGTCCCGGACAAGACAACCTGGATGTCAACCGATTAGACTACGGGCCACAAAAGAAACGATAGAGAGATAATGAGAAAATCACAACCCATATGTATCCGTAAAAAGAAGGGGATATCTGGGCGCTCTACTCTACAATGTATTCTCGCACGTGTACCCTACGTTTAATTCCCCCCGTCTCTTCTTGCCCTCTCCAAGGGATTCAACCTCCAGGCCACACCATAAAGCCCCCTCTCCTTTCTTGACACCTCCCTTGCCATTTTGAATTTCAAGCCCTGATCAGATCACCCTGAAATTATTTTCCGTGGTTCTTGCCGTTAGTGGTACCGGTGATTCTTCCAAATTCCCTGTATTCCTCTAAACCAATCAGAGATTAACCCTCCCCCCAAAAGGTCTATGCCTTTCTCTCAAACACCACCAAATCCAATATAGCTACCCCGCTCCGAAAGAAAAAAAAAAGGGTAGAAAAGATACAAAAAACCGAAAACCCATACCACCTCTATAGTCTTTAAATTTCCCCATGTAGAAGTCCTTGTAGGAAACATAACTACGGACATCAAAAAGAGAAAAAGCAAAGAGAAAAAAAAGAACCCATACAGGTACAATAAACATTGAACCTGCCAGGTAGGAAGAAAAAGAAAAGAAGAATATGTAAAATAACAGAAAAACCCTTAAAAACAAGAATATTCGACAACTCAAAATGGCCAATAAGAAGACAAAATCTTTGTTTCCTTTACAAGACACCCCCCTCGCCCCGCTAACAGTTAAGCTTTATCGATAGCTCAATTCTTCTCCATACATATAAACGAAATAGATAAATATAAAGGAAATCATTAGCTAGTCCATGATTGGTCAACCGGTGGAGGGGGTCCAGTTTGTGCGCTACCCGGCCACGGTGCCATCCACAGAAATTCACTCTCATCTATCGGAGCAATATTTGACGGAAGAACACTAAGTTCTGCCGTTTTTGTAACCATCATGTCCTTCGAACTCAAAAAGCTATCACTGTAGCCCCCATATAACCCCATGTTTTGTGCTTCAGGCTCTAATACCCCATCGACACCAGCCCCCAAGCCCAATCCCGTGCTAAAAGAGTTTACTCGCGATGTTGGACCAAGAGCCAAGAGTTTCTCAACGTTCAAATCATCGAAGCTATTGTTTGCGACCATTCCAACTTGTTGTAGACTGATGAACGAGGAGGCCGCGCTTACACGATACCCGTCAGACTCGGCTTGATCTGAAGCGTCAGAGGATGAAGATCGAGTGACAGTTCCATTCCCATTCAAGGGGCTTGGTCCACCCACCGGACCAATGAAGTCGTCAATTTCATCTCCAGAAACTGATCCTGCTGCTAGTCCTGTTTGAAAACGAAGAAACGATCCCATATCTATCTGTGATGTGTCGTAAGATGCGTCTAAAGGTGGATCTTCAAATGTAGGATCGAATTGGCCATATGCTGGAGGCCACCCCGCTGATTGTGGGGGGTACAAGCCAGCAGAAAATTGATAGCTGTCCGATTCTGCTGCTGACGGTAGAAGCTCCTGGCTTGGGAAGTCTTGAAGGGTGAAAGGTGGATGATTTGTATTTACGACGAGCCCTGGTTGAATGCGGGACGAAGTAGGCTTTAATGCTTGCTGTGCCAACTGAGGGGTCAGCTCCAGGGGGGTGATGCTGGTATTTGCCATTTGAAGAGCTGGGTATGTTCGGAGGTCTGGTGATGATTGTTCGGATTTGATTCGTCGGGGTTTTTGTGATGCTACAGTCGAGGGCGCTGACGCAGAGGCCGTTACCTTAGTGCATCCGTTGACGTGTTCTCCAAAGGCATGTCCAGTGTGCCCTACGGGTGGGATGGTGTATGGCGATGACCCATGTATACTTCCGTGGTGTTTGTGAGTTGGTCGGTGATGGCCATTGGCGAAAGTGGTGAGTGAACTTTCAGACTGGGTCATCTGTAACCGAGGCTTTCGAACCTCCGGTGGGGTAGTGGACGCGCAGGATTCTGATGCAGAAAGTTCAGGGACTGGGTCCAAATGTGGCTCTTTCTTCAGTGAACAGGTACAACGTCCTCCATGGCAGCAGTTGCAAGACGCTCCATCTTATAAAAAAAAAGAAAGTTTAGTGATAACTCCAATGTAAATCACACATAGATAGAGTGCTCACTCTTTGCATCCCCATCCTCATTGGTAGCATGACATGCTCCGGCCGATGGGATGGGTTTCCCGCTCTTGGCCTGTTCTTTAAGAAACGCCAGTCGTTCACCACAGTCACACTTGACGTGAGCGGAACGGGATTTTCGCATGTGACGACAATGACTGCATTGAGATACCGGGCGTCCCTTCTTCGCGATCGGTAGGAGTTTACGATCTACCAAATCCCGAAAATTAGTTTCATCATTCCAGGATGCAGTTTGGGTGTAGGTGGGGTGGGTGGGTTGATGCGTGGATGGATGTATGGTAATGTTGAGGATGACATCGTCAAAGCCATCGCCCCTCTAAATAAAATGAATCGGAGGTGGAGGTGGAGGTGGAGGT
This sequence comes from Morchella eximia, assembly GCA_024713935.1. Taxonomy (NCBI): domain Eukaryota; kingdom Fungi; phylum Ascomycota; class Pezizomycetes; order Pezizales; family Morchellaceae; genus Morchella; species Morchella eximia. The sequence continues at coordinate 1,565,493 of JAMGZG010000003.1, forward strand.
GGAGGTGGGAGGATTGGGAACTGACCCGAATGATTGCACCCGCTCACTCTGTGGCCTCTAATGCAGGCCTCACAGGCCATTTTGACCCCATCTATAATCATCGTGAATGCAAATGGAAAGCCACTCGACGAGATAGTCGAGCGGGGTGAGATCGAATCTCAAAATGTGACGATAATTTTTTGGTTCTCCAGAAACGGCCACAACAGGACCACTTTTCTGAAATCTACCTCGTCGAGTCCAGTCAAGACAGAGAAAGACGGAGAGAGATATGATACGGTGTAGGATTCTTTTTTAAACAAGGTAGAAAAGTATGTAGTCTGAAGAACAAAAAACTTGGAAAGTACTTTGGAGGATATCTTCGTCGCCGGAGAAGTATGGTTATAGCGACTGACTGACTGACTTTGACGCCCCGCTGAACAGTACTGAAAGCAAAACACCCCAAAACGCCGCCACACACACAAAAAAAAACCAATTCAGCTGCTCTGTAGGTTGATGGCCCCTCGCCTTGCACGGGCCGTATTGGCGCCGGCTTCGAAAGCGTTCACGCGGACGTCCGAGTGGAACACCAAAATCCGTAGAGTTTCTCAGTATCCAAGGGGCGGAAAATGTGTAGGAATGGGAAGAGAAGAAGAGGAAAAGAGAAAAGAAGAGGAGGCCGGGAGCAGGGAGAAACAGGAGCTTTAACGGGAATCGCAAAAGGCGAAAGGGCAAGGATCGGTGAAGGGATGGTGGACTCAGATTGGCGGAGAGGCCGCGCTGGCAAGCCTTATGCTGACTGGACGGTGATGGTGCAGAAAGAAGCAACCTGATCCAGAAGCAGGAAGGGCCTGAAGATGGCAAAAGAACAAGTCCAACCAGCGTGCAGTCTGTTCTACCTACGGCCGTCTCTAACAGCTACTACCACTACCAGTGTTACCACCACTCACAACCACCACCATTTCTATTCATTACCACCACTGCCATCACCTCCTCCACTCCTCCCCCTCCTCCAGTCCAGTTCTAACAGACAGATCTGAGCCAAGGCCTTTCATATGTCCCTATGGAGGCCCCGGCAGGAAAGCTGCGGCACGGCAGCAGCACCACTTCCACTCCTGTTCTTCGCTGCCCACTGTTACAGACCACCAGCTAGCAGAGCAAGGCAAAAACTGAAACGAAAGTAAAATGTTCCAAAAGTAGCAATATTATGGATCTTATGTACCCACAAACCCAGACAAGGTGATTCATTCCAGATAAGGCAGGAATCACAGACCCCAACCAAACGTGGGATGGTGTCAAGAAACACACAGCCAACACGACGCGTGGGGGAAGGGTGGAGAAGAAAAGATGTACGAAAGGTGAGAGACGGGCTACTATGGACACCTCTGGATCCACGTTGGCCAATCAACGAGAAGCGACTACTGTTTTTTTTTCCGGTTACGACCACAAAAACGCATAACAACCCACGCCTGAGAAACCAAAGGAGAGAAAAATAAAAGAAAGAAAAAAAAAGAGCACACGCAGAACGACGACGACGACGACAACAACAAGCTTGCTTTGTTTTGATCTCCGGTCAACACCAAATGGCGGGGCATGCCTGGCGAAGACGGGGTATGGTTATGGTTCTGTTAAGAACCTTCCCAATCTAATCCCAAAAAAGAACAATAACAACAACCACAATAGCGACCAGTGTCCGCTACTGATGTCAGGACTCAGGAACAAACATGCATCGACACTTCTGGTAATTATTGATGCACATTATACCTGTCTCAATGGTCTCTCGTGTACTATTACTACGCGTATACGGTTCAGTGCCGATGTCTAGCCCTATCTATGAAAATTGCAGTAGTAGTGCTGGTTCCTGCACCGGCATTCCCGCTGTAAAATGGGGGGTGACTTAGACTTTGTTTTGCACAGCTATGTGTATCTGAGCCAGTTGAATATAAGCATGTAGGTACAAACTGCCTTACCTCTGCTGTCTTGAAGTGAAGACAAAGATTGTTCTTTGCCATAATACTGGTTTGGAGCGAAAGCCCCGTTATGACGGAATACCCGTGGAGCATGAGATATGTATTTGCTTTACATACATACACACACCGTTGCACTGGTGTGATAGCGGTTGTTGGTGTTAAGAGGGCATGACAGTCCACCAAAGTTGATCCGAAAGACGAGTGTGATGATGCCCCTCATTTGAACTTCCTCGATCGTTGGGGGCCTCCGGACCCGTCGCCGGCTTCTCCCCTTGAAATTCCGGAATTGATTATTCCGAGCTAACTATCCATCGGGTTGGGTCACAAAAACCCTGGATGATTAACATCATTCAGGCTCTTCCTGGGTTGAAGTCGACGATGTAAATAGCCACTCCCCACAAATGCTTACAGTAGAGCACCTACAGGTGTAAGCATTTCCTATTCGTTTCCACAAAAGGAGACCCCTCGAACAAAAACAGAAAGGGCTAGTTAGTAATAATGGGAATCTTAAGGCCAAATTTCCCCTCCCGGCTAAAATGTAAATCGTTTTAGCAATTCTCTGTTCAGATGATCCGTTTCACTCGGAAACATGTGGGTGCTCTTCTGGGAACCCTCGTCGTCTCGAGTTGGCCGTGGTCGGCCTCTAGCGGGGAAACGGCTTCTTGATGCTGACGGACCCCACTTTCTACGAAGGGCCTGGGTGAAGCGGAAAATTCTTTTGCTGAAGCTGGGTCATGAGGATGGAAATTATTCGCGGGTACAAGGAAGCGAGGGTATGGAGACACGAGTGACCTGTCAGATATTCCCTGTTTAGGATAATGCATATCGGAATAGCGTTTACTTCGACACGGGAAATCCATCGGTTTCTGCCCTTCGTTAAAGAAGTAAAAGAGCTTAACCAAACAACAGATCCTCCAAAATCTTCACTCAGGAGTAGTGATATGTAGTTTTTCGTTTCCTTACGGCCTTGAAATTAATACCGGAATTTCTATGGGCTCCGGAAGTCGGCAGTGGATTCATCCGGCTGACTGGTAGAAAATCCGGTAGGAAATACAAACTCCAATGGTTCCCCTCCCCGGCTTGGCGATTCGGTCCCAACCGACAAAGTTGGCCCGCAGTAGTAAGAACCTGCGAAATTACACTTAACCAGTACAGTCGCTCACCTAATAACGGCGGATCCTACCTAGTGGTTGTGTTTGCAGTAATTTACCCTTGGCGTCCCAAACTTAGCTCTGCTATTGGCCTCAAATCCCTGACCGCCGTCAGACAGGATCCGCCTTCACCCCGTAAGTGACTGTACCTGCTCGCATGGAGGTTAGATCAGGTGGTTGCTTGGTACAGATCGTCATACATAGCGTGTGTCGGTGATTCTCTTTTTTCCCCGCTACATGCCGGAGGTTTTTTTTTTTTTTTCTCTCTTTTTTTCTTTTCCCTTTCCTTTCGCGAATTGAGCCTCCCCGGAAGAACTCTTCTCCCAACCGTCGGCGGCCAGGATACAGAAACTAAGCGGACCACAGTAATCATGTTGAGTAAAAGATCGACATACTGTATCGTGAGCTAAGGCCTCCCAGCCCTGAGGTTTGGCTGTTGACCTTTGATTTGCAGAAGCCATCTTCTGTTGACCGTTTGGCTGGGGAGCTGGAATCAGTCACGAAAAGAGACCGTTTCAACTGGCGGGAAGCAAGAAGGGTACAGCCGATTTTTCACCGAGGTTAAGTCCCGTGTCTCGCACCCACTGCAAAAACCCATTCAGTTTTAACTTGTTTCCTTGTCAGTCCTTTCTCGTGTAACCCAAAACAACGAGGAGTGCATATGTATGCGGACTGCATTTCATTTCCCCGTAGAGCTTTTTGTGAGGGGTGTTAAGCAGCATGCGAGTTACCCCGGACTTCTGGGGCGGGAGGGCTATTGCAGAACCCATCATGGAAGCAGGAGTAATTGTTGAAGAAGAAGCAATTTCTGCGAGGGTACCTGCTGATGTTTATTTATTGTCCTAGTGGTCAAGTATCTCGGTTAGTGAAGGCATGTTCTTTCTTTCTTCTGCTGCTGCTTCTGCTTCTGCTTCTGCTTGGTGTTTCCTTTTTTTCTCCCTTTCTCACACTGTGACCACTTGCCTTCCGAAGTACAGAGGACGTCAAAATAGTGGTACTGGGGAATACGGGGAAACCGGGACTCTGGGGGAGATGAATGACATGAGGTTCACAAGCTGTAGTACGGTTACCTTATTAAGTGTGGCTCCCTTAGCACCTTTTCAAGGGTCACGTTAACTGGGACCACTCCAACCTTTTCTCCACACCAACGACAACCCGTAGTTCCAACCCCCGGATCCGAGAAAGTCCCTAGCCCAACCCCACCTTCCCAGTGTTCCCACGCAACGACGTTCCAAGCCTTCGTTTAGCTCGTCACCGTGCCCGTCATTTTCCTTTCAGCCTCCGCGTGTGTATGTACCGAGATTTCTCCATCCCTCCTCACTTCTCCGTCCACATCCAACATACATATTTCTCATCCGATTGTCGGAAAGACTCCGGTTCCATTTGAGACAACGCCACGGGCTGTGCAGCAGCAGCAACCAGTTTCTCTTCCTCCTACTGTTTCTGGTGGCGAGTATTTATGGAATAACTGGCTGGAAATCCCAAGTCTACAGAGAAAGAGAGAGTCAGAAACAGAGAAACGGTGACCCAGAGTGAGTGAGTGAGGGGAGTAACAGGTACAAGGAGGATGATGAAGAGTGGTCGTTGGGCTGCTGCTGCTTTTAATGCTGCTGCTCATCATCATCTATCACCATCTTCCATTCAGGGTCTCATCATAATTGCTCCTGCATAAAACATCCTTTTTTTCTCCGGTGTCAGTCAATTGCAGTACAATCGTCTGTGCGCTAGTTGTTTGTTTAGGATTCTTCCGTTTAATTCTCTATCCCTTTTTCTCCCTTTCCCTCCTCCACAAGTAGGTATTGATTTCCCAAGGAACTGCAGCGGCTTCTCCCCCAGTATTCCCCCAGAAATTACCGTCCCCACACAATTCTCACACCCCTCCCCTTCTTCCCAGTACTCGGTCCATTTGACACAAGCAATCATCGGTCTTCCCGGCTCACGGGGTCACTTGGAACCTGCCCTCCTGCTTCTGCTGGAAGTTGGCTGCAGTAGTCCCTTCTCCCTCATTCTCCCCCATCGCAGACCCTGCGAGTTCTGCTGTGCTTGCCCCCGATTCGCGCCATTGGTACATGGCCACACTATATACGTGCTGGGTACTATTAAACAAGTAAGTAAAGCACGCGCGCATAACGAGTAGCGCGCAAGAGAAAAGCCTTGTGAGGATTCTGGGGGTCCATTCGCCCCGAAAAGACGTTTCCCCCCCTCTTCCGGTCTCCCCATATTTTTCCCACGTTTTTCGCTCTCCCGAAACCCAAAAAAGCCCCCCCGCACACTCTTGCATATTTGGCTTGTCAGATCTGTTCCCCTTCCATCTCTCCTCTCCTCCATCACAGACCTCATCCTTCTCCTTCCTCCGCCTCCATCTCCGCATTTAACCTTCTCCTGCTTTTCCCTCCCATACACATATTACCTCTTACTGCCCACTACTGTCCCATCTTCTCCTCTCCCCTTTGAGAAGTCAGATCTGATACACCTTACGCTGTTTAGTACGCCTATCTTTCTCCGTATTCTGACCATCTCTCCATATAGCCATTCATACCTCTACACAGGCAACCAAATATAAATACACTATCCACCAAATCCTATACACACACACCAAAAAAAAAAAAAAAAAAAAAAAAGGTCAAAACAGTACATAAGGCAACACACACAGCGTATATACATACCTATTTCATTGCGTACAGTACATACAAAAGCTTTTTTATTGGATTGTTCGGGGGGTGAAGTAAGAAAATAATATATATATAAACACTTCGGCGAATTATGTTATTGCTCTGATCGAGTACCGCCTCTCTTTCACTGCTCTGTCATGGCGATGGCGGAAGTTGCAGCCACTCTGTCACATACCTCGGCTGCCGGGGCCACGGTTCCTGCAGTTGCAGCCAGCTCTTCTCGGTCGAAAAGTCCGCTTCTGTTCGCCTCGTCGTCTTCTACTCCACGTGCGAACCTACATACGCATCAGCATCCACACTCGCAGGTCAATAACGACCAACGTCAACAACCCGTACAGTCACAATACAACCCTACGAGTTCCCCCGGCGATGGGAGCTCATCCTCTTTCTTTTCGCATCATCAGCGACTATCCCCGCCGGGCTCGATGCTACTCTCTACATCAGGAGGGAACATACCCCGAGGTCTACCACCAATTGTTTCGCCAATGACCAGCGCAAGCCAACCAGGACCTTCGGTAAATGATCCGCGGCAACCAATTTCACCAAGAACAGTATCAATGGGGTTGAGTGACTCGGCGCAAGGGTTAGATGGTATTTCTGGTGATACAGCACCGCGAAAAAGATCTAAGGTGTCGCGCGCTTGCGATGAGTGTCGTCGTAAAAAGGTTTGAATTTCTAGAAGCCGCCTGCGTCACTGCGCAGCCCTGCTAAGCGATGTGTAGATACGATGCGACGCGACTTCGGAGTCAGGGGTAGAACAATGTTCGAGTTGCAAGCGAGTAGGATCGAAATGTTCATTTAGTAGGGTACCTATGAAGCGAGGGCCAAGCAAAGGGTAAGAGAAAGCACAGCCTCGCGAACTTACAATTTCCTCTCTAATCAAAGATATGTCCTAGCTACATCAAAGAATTGGCCGACAGATTAAACACCCTTGAGAATTCTATTTCTACAGGTGATCTACATTCGTACGGCTCGGGTATGACGGGTGAAGGAGACCATTCGCCGGGGCCATCCGACTCTACGTCTCCACCACCGAATGGACCCCCCAGCGCATCAAAGAGTCGAAAACGAGCGCTCTCTTCTTCAAGCGATTTCCAAACCTCGATGCACCTGCAACCTTTATCACAACCCACAGGTAGATCAAACGAAAGGCTGCCGTCTATAGATTCCTTTCATCCCACAAACCAGCATCAACATCAACAAAGAGCGCAACATCTGCAGCACGAACCCCAGCCGCAACGACAGCTGCCCCACCCCCAGCAGCAGCCCCCGCCTCCGCCCCCTCTTCCACCTCCTCTCACTCACCCGCATCAACCGCAACCCCACCAATCACCTCTCCAGCCCCCATCATCTACGTCTGAGATGCCGTCGGGATATCGAACTATCTCCCCAACCAGTATGAGCCAATATTGGAAGGGGGGATCAGATGTTGGCGGCCGGCGCCAGAGCGTTAGTTTCCCCTTCGATGCACCCGACATGCAACGATCGGCCGCGAGCTCGACGCCAGTTGACCTATGTGGGTTTGACTGGGATGACCAAGCAATTGATCAGTAAGTGATGTCTCAGCCGAAACGTTCAATCAGGTTGGGGTCCTGTCTTGGCTTGAAGATTAACACTGCATAGGTACTACGAACTCATACATCCCACCTTTCCGTTGCTACCGCATTCAAAAGACCGTTTGCATCAACGCCTAGCTAATAGCTCTCTCTCCGTCCGGGAAGCTTTCCTGGAAGCACTTTATTCTACCGTGCGAACAAACCCATCTTCAACTCTTAGGGCAAACTCACCAGTAGCGAATGCGAAGAGGGTGTGTGAATTGACTGTGGCATCTCAGTTCGAAAACCCCGCTGTGAGAACCATGCCTACAACTCTTTTGTATCTACAGACAATGATACTTATGGGCCTTGAAGCCGATAATCACGGATCGGCAACCATACATGGGCAATTTGGGCCGCCGAAAGCAGCGTGGCTTGGCGCAGCTGTGGGGTTGGCATACAACCTCAAGTTACACAACAGTCAGAACCGAGAACAGTCTTCGGGTGGTGACCCTGACTCTGACGAAAATCTTGGTAGACGGGCATGGGTAGTATTATTTGTGTTGGACCGTTGGCATGCGATAAGCACTTCAAGCCCACTATTCATACCAGACTCAAGCTTCGCTTTTGTGCCTGATGATCAGAAATTGCTTGGGTTGGCCCCATACTATATTGCACGTAAGTTTAAAAATGAACATAAAAACTTGGCTACAGTTGGGTTGACCGGCCGACAGGTCTCTCCTATATTTTGGGGCATCTCGCAGAAGCATTTACTATCACAGTCGACTCGGCATCGGCGGCGCCATTCAAGCCTATTATTTCAAAAATCCTTCGTAGCGAGCTCGAGCTGTTTCGGGAAAGCGTGGATGATATATGGAGTTCCTTAAAACTTCTCCATATAGCATACCATCATGTTAAGCTTTTAACTCTTCGACTTAATTCGGCAGAACCACATCAGCTTTTAGGCCCTGCTCAGCACATCACAGTCATGTTGGCGAACCCCCAAATACCTACCATGCCGCTCAACCATCATTTTACTGCACTTTCTCTCATGACTCTCATGGAGTTGAGCGAGATCCCAGAAACAAGAGATGAGGCTTGGAAAGGTATACAGCAGCTTGCAGATACATTGGAGGATCGTAAGGGTGTTGCTACCAAAGAAGATAATTTGGGATGGGATTTTACTCTCAAGGATTTGATCAATAAACGGAAACAGGAACGGTTTGGTAATTCTAATCCTGGTATGTCAGATATACCACCTGGGCACGGCAGTCTACAACATTTGGCAGAATTGGCCGTCGGCGAGAGAAGTCCAACTGGGACACCGACGAATCCACTGAATACGCAGTTGGATACAGAACGGCTGCAGAAGCATGGATATCTGGGTTCGATACTGTTGTAATATTTCACGGGTACACCCCGAGTTTATGTGTTTGGGCGTTACGTGCGGTTGGGAGAAGGAAAAAGGCTCTGTTTATTTTTATTTTTATTTTTACAAAATCTTGGTTTTTGCTTTAGTAATATTTATTCCTCCTCCTATCTTATATTGCTCTTGTTCGTTTTCTCTTTCTCCTTCTTTCTTCATCTGCATGGGAGGTTTTCTATTTTTTTTATAGCTTGTCTCCTTACGTCAGGTGCATGCATTCGGGACGGAATATTTGGAACTTCCCATATTCTACCCATATCACCGATTTCCTGCACTTAATCTTTTAGCCACTGACTATCACTTGATATATCTATACTCACATTTCATACCTTTTCATCGAGACATGTCATGTCTTATCTCCCCTTCCCCTCGGATTCCATTTGTACTTTTCCCCTGGAGAATCTAACGAGTGGGCAAGGCAGTCATTGTATTTTATTTTTTCCTTTGTACTTTCAGTTATTATTTATGACTAGGTGAGTATTTCGGCGCAGTGGTGGGCTGGATTTGGGCCGAAAACTGAGCCTGTTGATCATTTCTTTTTGGTATTAAGCAAAGATTAAAGAAGGGAGATAATATGGGTACATGCGTTTCTGGAACCTTTGGATGTTTTTAGAGCATTTCAAAAGAGGAGTCATTAGGGATAGACATGTTTTTCGAACCGACGGCTACTTATCTCAAGTGGTTAGTATGCATTTCGACAGGTAAGAATTAGATAGCAGTAATCTGCATATTATCACCTGAACCTTGTCCGCGTTAGGTAATTAATGAATTATCAATCAATCAGTCAATCGAACAATAATTGGTGTTGGTGCCAAATGGTCGTCCGAGTGATGGTACATGATCCAGTGTTTGTTGACAACAAAACGGGAAAGATCTCCTTTCGCTACATATAACGATTGGTAGAACTGTAGCGTATAGTTTGAGACAGGGCAGTTAAAGAGATGGAGGTCTCACATTGCATCTCAACAGCGAACCAGCATCTGACCGGCGCGAGAGTACCTATATGGAGTACCCTTTGAACCACTGCAAGTTCCAGATCCAGCAGATCAATCCAGATTGGCTAAAGTCGATCATGAGTAGGTACGTGTAGGTATCTTTCCCTGTCCTGTTGAATAGAGTACTCTACTTTAGATGCGTGGTTGTCTAGATTGCAGCAGGCTAGTAGGCCCTTCTTGGGCCTCTCCCTCGCTATTCAGTGGTTGCCCGCGGTCTAGTTTGTAGGTAACCGCTATGCTATTTCTTCTTGACTCGTGTGAGCGGTTAGGAGCCGGACATACATGTTATGTAGGTATACCCTTTTTGGTTACAGCCCCCTACCTAGAGCACACACAACACGGATAGTGTGGGTAGATTTCTTTCTGGTCTGGAGTGATTACATACATGTACCTACTCTCCTCTTATGGGTAGAACAAAGGTGTAAGGATACATCCCACGTCCTGTGGCTGCGATTTGATTTGTCCATACAATGGCACCTATTTCGTACGTGAAGGTACAGCATGTATGTTCCCAGAAAGTTTAGGGGAAAACAACCGGTTGCTAGGCGGGCCGAGGTGGAATATCCCCGCAGCGGCGACGTTTACACGATCCACATCCGCGAACCTAACGTCTTTGCCTAAATATGGCTCTTGCTCTTTCCTCCACCGGTTTTTTTTCTTCTCTCCTGTCTGTTAGAGTAGGTTATTGCTACTATTTGTGAACGCATTCGATATCATGTGGTATAAACTACATACGTACGTGGAGGTGCAAGTAAAGTAGACAGGATACATGTAACATTGAAAGGGATATCAGGGTCCATTCCCCACATTCACTCTCCATTGGGGGGCCGGTGGTCAACTGGTGTGGAGATGAGTGAAAGGTTAAGGGCGAAGAACAAGAATAAAAACAAGGGCAAGAACAAGAACTCAGAGGATCGCCCTCACCTGAAGCAGGTTCAATATATATATAGAGCAAGGAAATCCACTCCCCACTAGCGACCCTCGTCAGCAGATTGATTGATTTTGTCCCACCCAGCAGCGGAAGGGGGAGGAAAAGAAAAAAAAAAAAAAAAGGGAAGATCAGTACAGCCACAGCATCTGCCATCTACCATCTACCATCTGCTGCTGCTGCTATCGAAGTGCTCGAATCGCTGAATCGCTGAATCGCTTCCTTTTCCTTTGGTTCGTCTTGCCCCTCCACACGCTTTGAGGAAACGTTTTGGGTAAATGGCAAATACAACCTCCTTCACCAATACTACCTCGATACCTGTCTAGATACCAACACCCAGTATTCTCCCTCCTCCCTCACTGTAAACAGCAACCTCATCTGTTCCCCTCTTTCAGAGCCCCTTTCGATTCATCTACCTCTCCCCTCATCTCCTAACACCCCCTCACCACAATACCCCACCACTCCCGCGCTATCTTCTTGGGCCCCCTTTAAGCACATCATCGCCCCGGGAACTCGACCACGAGCACGCCAGCAACTGACGCAGGCAGAGGTGTAAGCAGCAGCAGATGACCTGGGCCTGACCTTGTTGGGCACTGTCAGTTCGGACGCCCCACGGCGGTCAGGCACTCGTTTTCTTGTCCTCCATATTTCGACTTCTATAATTACGCCGCTCGTCCATGAAGGTGCGTGCATGAGAGAAAGAGAAGAACAAGCAACTACCAATACATACCCCAAGTGTAACTCTTATACATGCCCTATACTATTAACTTTTTCTTTCTAATGAGCTTCCACCCGCTCAACCCTTAGCCCTTTCGTATTTCCCTTAAAGCCCATTCTCTCATTCCGGCTTAGCACCCGTCTTGGTGATTGTCAGCGTGATGATCCGTGCTGATGTTTTAGCTTAGACTGCATCACGGGCACGCGACTCTAGAGGCTTCACCTCTAGCCATGGCTCACGATTATCCATTGACCCTGATCATCATGTTACCGAAGCAATAGGGGATATGTATGGCGAGTACATAGATGAAGAAGGACGAAGACAAAGCTATATTCTACCATCGGACGCATACCCAAACTCTCCACGAGGGGCTAAAAATAGGAATAGCTCCGTGTTTTCGGCAACAGGTGCAAGCGGGTCAGGGAGAGATTTGAGTAGCGGCGGGTCTCGGGGAAACGAACTGTTGCCGGGCTCACCAGCACTGGCTCACCGCTCACCGTCCCCGTCAAGGTCACCTAGTGAAACTGCAAACCAATTCTTTCCTCTTCACGACACTGACTACGAATCCGATCCGGCTGCTGTGGCTCAGGAGATAAGCAACCTCCAGGCCCTTCGTCGGATGTCTATGGACGTCACTTCCACGGCCGATCCCGACTTGCCGTCGTTCAACTCGTTTATACCATCTACACCCCCGGAAGATGGTGGTGATCCGGGAAGCGTTTTTTGGGTTCCAGCACGCCTACATCCGGAACTTGCCCCGAAGGAATTTAGTGCGTATCTGGAGGCGAAGAAGAATGAGATTCGTAGGCCACAACGGGATGGATCGTTATCCCCAGATGGGGCGGAGGTCAGCGGTGGTCCTGGACTAAGGAGGAAGAAATCAATGCTATCAAAACAAATAGATCATTCGGATGGTGCAAAGGGATACCGGGATGGAACGGAGGCACTGGGGAGGCGGCGGTCTGGAAAGGAGGGGCCGCCTCAGTTACAGCTAGAAGATCTGATGAACGATCCAAACACGCTTATGCGGAAACTGAGTGTTGAGAGAAGAAACGGAGAAGGTAGGATTGATATAGATCTTTGGATACTGAGGCCAGACTCTAATGGTTACTTAGGCGATATGCCAATATTACAAGCTCACCCAGCAGGAGCAGGGCTTCGGCGGTCAACCAGAACGACATATAGGAGAGGAAGCCTTCGAAAAGGGGAACCTTTCACTAAAAGACAAGTAAAGGCTTCAGAAACAGATACTGAGGAATATACTGCATCCTCACCTATAGTTGGGAGACCCTCAGGGTTTGGGTTGCAAAGGGTATCAACGGAGCCTATACCTTCAATACCGTCCCATTTCTCCACCAAGAGCCAACCAGAGGGGCAATCTTCAAAGCCAACTCGTCCTGCTAACAAGAAGGTGCCGGCCACAGAACCATCCGCCAGTTCAATTGATCTATCCAATGCCTCCACACCAACGCAGCCAAAACCTTCTGGTGATAGTAAACATAAATCTGCACCACCGCCACAAAAACAAAGGAGAAGGGCTTCGTCACCAAAAGGGACAACTAGGCCCCGGACAAGTGAACCCGCACCCCCGGTACCGCGCATTGTCGAGACACCCCCGCCATCGGAAGAACCTAAAAAGATGATCCACCCTGAACGCCATTCTTCGCTAGATCCCCCCTCGCAAACGAACAAGCCTCCAAAACAAACACGACCAGCTATGGTAAGGACACCTGGTGGTTCTGCGGCCGATTTGTCGAATGAATCTATCCAAGCGCCGTCAACTCCAGTTCCAGCTTCAGTTCCAGCTCCAGTTCCAGCTCCAGCTCCCGCTCCCGCTTCAGCTCCAGCAACCCCGCAACCAGGCAATCTCATAAAAGCCAGCCAGCTTATGACGGTTCCAGGTGCCAATACAGTGGATGACAGTAAGGATAAGAGAAGACCGGACTCTTCGGGAAGTGGAGAGTCTTCAACGAGAAAATCAAGTTGGGGATGGTTGTTAGGAGATTCAGAGCATAAGGCCAAAGATAAACACGACAGGGAGAAAGAAGAGAGAAGGGAGAAGGAAGAGAAGGAGAAAGAGAAAGAGAAGAGAGTACGGAAAGAAAAACGACCCAAATCATCGGATAAATCAACAGAGAAATCAACAAAAGACCATGATAACACTCGCCTTGATCTTCTCCAAAAGTCTATAGACCTAGGTAATACCGGAAAGGTAATAACTGCTGACCCCGTTGGGACCAAAACGGATGAAAAGGCCGATAAAGAATCCAGAAAATCCCGTGGAGAAGAAAAGAAGGACAAGGATAAGGAACCAGGGGGAATCCTGTCGTTTTTTGGGAGCTCACGGAAGAAATCTGGAGGTGATACCTCTAAATCAAAGAATGGCTCATCCAGGAATCCGTCTCCGTCCCCTTCGCGCGAGCAGCCACAGCAAAACTTCTACTACACCAGATTTCCGATACATATTGAGCGGGCTATTTATCGGCTCTCTCATTTGAAGCTTGCAAATCCGCGGAGACCTTTACAGCAACAGGTGCTATTAAGCAACTTTATGTATTCGTACCTTGCAAAGGTACAGCAGACACAACCGCATCTGGTACAACAAGCTACTACTGCGCCTAGTCGAGAAGCACGCCATCGGGAGAAACAGGCCCAGGCTCTAGCCCAAGAACAGCAGAGTCAACAACAACAGCAGCAGCAAAACCACCACCATCAGCAGCAGCAGAATCATCAGCAAACGGATCCGCAGGGGAATCAGTACTACCAGTACGAGGATGTAAGCTTATAAAACTTTCCTGACTTCTAATGATCTGGAAAACGTATTCCTAACTTGGGTGATCGAACTTAGGCCTCTTCAAAGGGCGGAACCGACTATGTGGACGACTCACAGATGTACGAATACGAGGATAGCGGGAACGAAAGCACTGATAGTAGACCCCAATCACGAGCTTCGCGGCGTGACCGGCAAGAAAAAAGCAACGGTCACTATGATAATTCTGGATTAAATCGATTAGAACACAACAATGGGGGGAAGCATTCCCATCGAGCTGGAGGCGAGGGTTCTTCAAGCAGTCAGGACAAAATAGCAGGCAGTGATGATATGTGGTGATTAGGCTGTATCGGGCTCAGGTTGATGAGGTACGATGTTAGGGTGGCTTTTTTTTTTTGCAAACGGCTTTGCGTATGGTGGAGGTTGGTTTTTCATTATCTTTTCCGGCTCGCATATTTGTATTGTTTTTTCCGCCTGTATGGTATTGCGGCGATGGATATCTGTACCGGCAGGCAGGCAGGTTTGTTGGTTGATAGTGGAGTTGATTGATGGGCTGGGTTCTTATTTGTGTTTGAAAGAATAAATATATCAGCTCCTAGTGCAAGAAGCGAATACCCTTTAGCTTATTTGTTTTGCTGATACTTCTTGTTTATCTTTCTTATATTCTTTTCTTATCATTCGTTATCTCTGCTTTGGTTCTACTATAACTTTTATTGTATTACCCCCTCGGTCTCTTGTAAACTATGTATTGCCTTGTTTGCGGTTCTCTTCTTGGGTCTGATAATTTATAGAACTTTCAGGTTTTCCATGGTAAATTTTACTTCAAAGAATTGTGCGCCAGCTTGAGCATGGCTTTACGCTGTCACTATGCTACTGGAATATATATATATATATACGAAGTTCTTAAAATTTGGATTATATGGCAGGCTTTCGATTTCTTTTTAGGTGTGCTGATTTTAGCACAAGTTGAATGTACGTTGCGAAGTTAGAGACAATGCTAATGCTAGCAACGGATACTAGCTCGCCGAAATAGCGATAAACGTGACGCTCCAGTCTAATCATAGGTCTTGTTCGCGCAGAGGGTAGGAATGCGACTATGACATGTATGTAGATGTAGCCCGATATGGGAGCGGCACAAATCAGCAAGGGATAGGATCGAGCCTCTTTAATATGTAATGAAGACATCGTCAGTTCACTGGTGAAGATACACTCACTGCATCTGGAAGAACAGCCAGAACATATAACGGTAGGCTGTCAAAGAATACTGGTAATGGCGAGAAAGGATGAACTGCAGGGGAGACAAGGATGAGATGTGTCATGTGGTATTTATGGTGAAGAATGCTGTGCTTCGATCATGAGGTAAACCTTATCTGGCGCTCGTATCACTCCAAGAACTGGGAGCAAGCCAATGGTATGCCAGGAGGGACTGGGCGGAATCAGTGGATGATCTTCTATCCAAACTACAAAGAATTGGCCCACTTAGTCTTGCCTATTGGCGAACCTCACTTACTTAGCACCAAGTTTCTCAGCTTGATGCTTCCATGCTCCTGGGACTCCAATTGCGACTTCTTGCCCCCCCCCCCCCCCCCCAATCAGCAGCACGCAGAAGACCCTTTCAAAGCTATGATGCACATGGATCTCAGTACTTAATTATCCTACACTTCTACTCTTATTTTTGCTTTCTCTATTACCTCCCTATGAAGGGAACGCGGCCCCTGTTGGTTCCTGAGCTATTTTGTCCGAGAAATAATTAAGAGATGTTAGATCGTGATAAGTGTTTCGTTCTTCGATTAGTTTCATAGCCCCTGATTGCTGTCTGGTTGTGTTATTTTTGCTAGAGCTGTTTCTTTTCGGCCCCTCTCTATCTCATGTCTCTCCTTGACAAAAGTGTAGCGTCTTGTAAGACGTAGCATAGCTTTCATGCATCATAGATTGTCACTCGGTTGCCAAGAAATCTCCTCCTGCACTATTTGCAGGGGAAAATCGGGCGTGGTGCGCATAATCAGATTTTGTCCACTCCTTCTTCCCTTCTGGCGGCTTGGGCGGGGACATAAGATCATCCACTACACCACTAACACTTTTACAGTGTGTTTGTATGTGTGATATGCATTTTAGGCTGTCGTTAAGCCCCAGTAAATATTAAGTAATTATTCGAGTGGGCTAAAATTAAATGAACCGTTCGATACATATACTTATGTGCTAGCCTGGAATATCAATATTCCTAGTCATTATCAAGGGTGTCCAGATGGTGTTGGTGAAAGTATCGTCTTCATGAGCTGATTATACTCACAAGGTTTGATAGTGTTTGAGTGTTGCATACATACATACATGTATGTAACTTGTTACTTTGTACAATCGTACTAGGAGTTACTTGCGAATACAAGCTTTTTTGAAATGCATGTATACCTATAGATTATTGAAATAAGTTATCGAGATGGAGAACTGTAGGAACCAAGTTAGATGTAAAATCGTTATATAAAGCCTACATGTAGATATCTGTTAATTGATTGGCCCCGCTCTCTTAATGATATGTAGATAAATCCATAGCAGTAGAGCGTCGACTATCCCGGGCATCACTAATTATAAAGATATATACATGTATACATCATATGTGTGTGTACTTACAAATTACATGTAGCATTTCATGCGATCTGGATACGTCAAAAGTCAAGCACACAAGATTTTTCGGTATCTTATCGATATATCTAGAACATTTGTTGTTAGCGATCTTTCACAGAAAGATCTATTATAGCCTTATGGGAGCCTTCGAACAAGCTTATATTGTTTATCTGAGAGATTTTCAACAACTGGTTAAAAACGTAGAGTACATTCTAGACTCAGTAGGGTTAGTACTTCTAAGCTTGTACTGTCGTTCACGGGGTATTGGCGGATACTGGGTGATGGCGGACAGGGCCAAAAAGAGACAGCCAAGCCAGATTTTACTAATACCTGTGAACGACAGTAGAACTTGTGGCTAAGCATTGGCGCTTATGTAATACAACCCGAGGCTCGGCGCCTATCGTTTTCGTCGTTACACAGACGACAACAGCTTCCTTCTGCGACCAGAATTTTGAAGCTGTCCTCTAACCTCCGTGCAGCATCTATTGCACCACCAACACCCTTCTGGGATTGCAAGGAGCTCTAAAAATATGACAGACACCGTTCGAATAGTAGTGTGTGGAGATGAGGGTAATTTGCTTGCCCCCCGTGAGACGAAAGAATTACTGACTAAAAGTATTACGCAGGCACTGGGAAATCCTCCTTGATCACCTCCTTGGTTAAGGATATCTTTATGACGAGCAAGATACAGCCGGTTCTCCCTGCAATTACTATTGGGGCCCCTGAAAATGTCACTACGACAATCGTTGATACCACAGGTATGTTCTTCGATTTTGATAGAAAAGTTGGCCAAGCTGTCGAGGAATGAAAAGACTGAAGCTATTATTATATAAAGCTCTTCCCCACGAGCGAAATACTCTCTCAAAAGAGATACGACGATCCAATGTCATATGCTTGGTTTACTCAGATCATTACGTCTGTTTATCTACGTCTTCCACTAATATATAATATCATACTGATATCCTTTAGAGTTATGAGCGGGTCTCATTGTTCTGGTTAGTCTTGTTCCAGAATGTTTGGTAGTTAAAGTAACTTACCGTTACAATCTTCCACAGGCTTCCATTCTTTCGTGGCCTAGGAGTGAATGTTGGTGTCAACTTCTCAAGCAATGTGAAAATTGTAGCTGATGGTTTAAATAGCTTCCAGTAGTGCTCTGTGCAAACAAAAGTGACCTCTCTCCAGATGTTAACCCAGAGGAGGAAATGATGCCAATAATGCTTGAGTTCAAGGTTTGTGTCAATAAATATTGTCGTGCTGGGTGTCTAACTAATCCTATTCTAGGAAATCGACTCTTGTATTAGAGCTAGTGCAAAAGAGCAGAAAAATATTAATGAGGTCGGTTTTTAACTAAGTTGAGAAACAGATAGACGGGTTGATACTAACGTCGAATATTTGGAATGAAGTTGTTCTACCTTTGCCAGAAGGCTGTCACTCACCCAATTGCTCCACTTTATGACACCAAAGAACAAGTACTTTCCCATATACTATAGATGTCTATGAGTGGCGTCCTAATGCTTCATCTCATCTAGAACCTCAAACCAGCCGCAACAGCGGCTCTTCAGCGTATCTTCTGTAAGTAATGTCATCTGCCAAATACTCGAGCCCTTTATACTAAATCGCACCTATAGTTTTATGCGATAAGGACCAAGACAGCTTCTTGAATGATTTTGAAATCCAAGAGTTTCAGGTAAAGAGGATACACCTTAATACATAATTGACGCTAATTAATCGTCTTCCGCAGAAAAAATGCTTTGATAAAACTCTAACCAATGAAGAACTAGAGGAGATAAAGGCTGTGATTGGGAAAGCTTCTCCCAGCTCAGCAACCGATGAGGGGATATCAGAGAGAGGGTTTATCGTGCTCAACAAAACCTTCGCGGAGAAGGGAAGACATGAAACTATATGGGCTATACTTCGGACTTTCAATTACACAGATAGTTTGAGTCTGAAGGATAGCTTTTTACACCCCAAGTACGTACCTATTTATAGCGACGGTGTTCTTGAATTCCTTGGCAGATATCTAACGGTTTTAGGTTTGAAGTCCCCCCCAATTCCTCTGCAGAACTATCTGCCCTAGGGTATCGCTTCTTTGTAGATTTGTTTCTTCTATTTGACAAAGATAATGATGGGGGTTTGAACGGCGATGAGTTATCTGCTCTATTTGCACCCACACCTGGTCTTCCAGCGTCCTGGGTGGATTCCTCATTCCCTTCCTCTACTGTACGGTCCGAAGCCGGTCACATAACTCTACAAGGATGGCTAGCCCAATGGAGTATGACAACCTACCAGGATCCGAAAACGACATTGGCTTATTTGGCATATCTTGGGTTTGAGAGTGGCGAAAAAGGAGGGACGACTGCAGCATTAAAGCTTACAAAGCCAAGAAAAAAGAGGAGAAGGCAGGGGAAGGTTGAAAGGAATGTAGTTTTGTGCTATGTCCTCGGGGCAAGTGGTAGTGGGAAAAGTTCAATTTTGAATGCCTTTTTGAATAGAACATTCAGTTCGACATACCACCCAACGATAAAACCGCGTACAGCGGTTAACAGCGTAGAGCTACAAGGAGGGAAGCAATGCTATTTGATCGTGAGTGCTCTTCTCATATCTCATTCTCACTCTGCACTAACAAAACCATAGCTTGAGGAGCTCGGGGAGTTGGAGCCAGCTATTTTGGAAAATCAAGCAAAATTAAATGCGTGTGATGTTGTCTGCTATACATACGATTCTTCAGACCCCGATAGCTTTGCGCATATTGTGGATTTACGAGTAGGTTTACAGCCTGTGGATAATGTTAAAAACACTAATGGTTTCATAGAACCGATACCCAGAGCTTGATGAATTGCCAGCAGTGTTTGCCGCCTTGAAAGCAGATCTAGACAAGACTACACAGAGAGCGGAAATACAGCCAGATATCTACACACGAGAAATTGGGATGCCAGCTCCACTACATGTTAGTGCAGCATGGACATCGATTTCTGAACTTTTTGTTACGGTTTGTCTTGAAAAATACTCTAAAAGTATCCCTACTGACATTATCTCGCAGATTGCGGAGGCCGCTTTGTCTCCAAATACGGCTTCTCCGCGGACAGAGCCAGAGCCAGTTGATAAAACCAATATGTATATTGCAGCAGGGGTCACAAGTATGTTTAATCCCTTACCTCTTCCCGCTGATGTCCTGTCGTAGAAATTTCTAACAGGAACACATGCAGCTTGCACAATATTAACACTCTTGTTCATGTGGAGGAGATCCAACACATGATTTAATTTCTTTAAAATAGGCTCTAAATATTAGTATATAAATAAATGTATATGTATGTGAACGGTGCAGTATTTAATCATTCCCTCATAAGGAACATTACTGGTTTTACAGAGATAATTCGCACGAAATCTAGTCTTGCGCCTTGGTGGGCAGCTGGGGAATGTCTTGCCGGATATCTACAGCCACTCAGCAAAAGTGTTCGTGATATTAGTTTTAATGTCAGTGCGCAGTGTGGCGCATCTGTAATACTGGTGTTATTAAAGTTAAGATTCAAAGCAACGAAAAATGTATAATGTAGTTCGTGACTATATATAAAAGAAGATAGGGCATTGGTTTTATTCTTAATTAATTTGGGCGCCATTGGTCACTGGGGAAAGTCTTCTCTTGGGAGGTTTTTGATTAAATATGGAGAAATGTCTGATCTCACTCTGAAATCGGAATCACGAACACTTTTGCAGAGTGGCTGTACATACATCTAAATTATGTACATCTAATAAGTATATAATTATAACCTGCATATGCAATGTACCTTTATAGTCTTCTGATTGGCTCATTGAGAGGTTTTTGTTTCACTTGAAACATGCGTTGGATATTAACATAGGGTATTGTGCTGAGTGGTGTTAGATTGTTAACAGGTTTTCTGCTGGTTCTGGGAATCGATTAGTAGTTCGGTTTTAGCGGCTTGGTGGCTGTTAAAGGGATATATTGTGGGTTTCCACAAGTAAGCGTACATTCACGTTGCAACCAAAATTTGTATGGGAATGCAACTTCAAAAGCGTATTTCTCCACAACCACAAGGAGATGGAGCAAAGGAATCTTAGATATGGATTCTCCGGTAGTGATAGTATCTACAGCTAAAATGTCAGTTCGAGAGGGTGAATTTGAAATTTTGATGTTGTTAGGTGGTTTGTATGGTTACCACCTCAATGTTCGCTTACTTGTGGAAACCCGCAATACTTGCACCTTGAAAATTTGACACATATCGTCCAGAGCAGATATAGTGATGGACTTTGCCTGCCAGGCAAACAGAGAAAATAAGCCGCAAAGCGGCTTGCCTGTATATTCGACTGATTGATATACATATAGTACCGGCCGAAGGCCGGAAACCACTTGTACATATATAGCTTGATAAGAAGCTATTGTAAACAATGCATTTACACCTTGATTTCTCAACCATTCTTTGTGGATGCGGGAAAGTTAGGAGTGGATGAGCCTGAGATCTCAGCCTTGGAACTTTTGAAAGCAAACAGGCATAAAGGCCATTGAGGGACATCATATGTCTCAATCTCTTATTCACCTCTCTATATCTTCGGGAAAGAGTTTTATTGGCTGGTCTACATCCGGTTTTTATATGCGAGTGAGCTGCAGGGTAAATAAGGGAGTTTTGGCGCTCGAAGGCAACATGATATATTAACAGTATAGGAAGCCCTAGGACCGTAGTGCCCCTCTGTCTCCGACGTTCGGGGCCGCTTGTAGTAGTAGAATTGTATAAAGTTGCGTATTCAGCGACTAATCACAATTCTATGAATCATGTGATCCCATATTGGCATTGAGCCTTGAGTATCCAGCGCGCAGCCTTCAGAATGATAGGTCGACATCACCACTGATTCACGGAATTGGTATTTCATAGAGTCTAACTTAGTGCTTTCTAGAGTCTAGTTTGACACTAATCATAGGAGGTATTTACTATCCCAATAAGAGGAAGATTCGGGGCAAGCCCTAGTATGTAGATGTGGTTCTACAGGTCTAGCATTACCGTCGATATTGGATTTACCACAATTTTCGCAATTCAGAAACGACAAGTGACTGCTCATTAGCTAGTGGTGTCGCGTAAAATCAAATGTTTAACTAGAATGTCTCAGAGGACTTGTGACATATTTTCTCGCGGTTGAAGTCGTCGTTGATGCAAGCTGTCAGGCACAATTGGAGGTTGCTTACAGCCGCAATGCACCCTTGTTATGCACTCCACAACCCCACGAACTAGCATGCCCAGGTATCTTGGTGAGACCACACCATCTTCTTTCCCCGACCTTTTAATCGCTTCCTACGATTCCCCCTTCTTGTTTTTTTTTTCATCTCCAGTTTATAGTCCTACTTATTAACCCAAATTTTTTGATACTTAATAACTATAGCTACTAAACAACCCTAAGTCTAGCTCGATGTTCGTGTTACCTCCTCCTCCTCCGCGGTACCCAGGTACTGCTGGTGCTGGTACATGGGGTACAGGAATTCCCGGATCTATGCCGGTGATCGAGACAAACAACACCATTTCGTATCCAAAAGGCCCAGAGCACCGATTTTCTGTTGGTGAAGGTTCGCAACGTCGCCCCAAAGTCCGGACATAGGCCCGGACAAGGCTTCATGGACGCCGTCGCTAATAAAAGGGCTATAGGGACATACGTATTGAAGGAAGATATATTCCTTGCGACGCCCCCTCCTCATCCTTCTGAAGCCCCCGTTACCAATCTGAACCCTTTGAGTACTGCGCCGCAACCTACAGTAGCTGGTACAAAGCTCTCACTTGTGTCTCTTAAATCTCGCAGCTCACCGCATCCCTACCGCAGCCAAACATTTTCTACTGGCAAAGAAAACCAAGAGAACGATTCAAGAACATCTGCCGAAACTGATGATCAGAGTTCTCTTGGGAAGGCGGCTTCGGGGAGCAGTGCATCTAAGAATGGGGATACTGTGATACCAATGCACCCCGAGAAATTTGGGGGAGGAAATTCATCCTTATCGGCGGCTACTGGGAAAGATGCAGCAAAGAGAAAGAAGCCGAAAAACAATATCGCAAAAAACAACTCATCTTTCGTCTCAAGAATCATTCCACACGAAAACCTAGCTAAGAGGCTTGCAGAGAGGAATGATGAAGACCTGTTCGTTTTCGCAAATATCAATAGGGCTTTCAACTGGTTAGATATGGATTCTACAAATAAGGTTCAAGAGTTTTTTTACCTTACCATAAATTTCAAGAATCGAAGACTTATATCTTTTGTTTTTCTATAGCAAGAACCCTTGTCAAAGATCCTTTTCACCAAGGCACATCCAATTTGCCATGATGTCAACCAGCTCACCAGGAGTTCCAGTCATTTAGACGTGATTATTGGTTTCTCTACTGGGGATATAGTTTGGTTTGATCCAATGTCAAACAAATACGCGAGGCTGAACAAGAATGTAGATTTTTTTTTACTTCTTGGAAGAAGAGTGAATTCGAGATACTTGGCTAACTGGATCAACTTTTCATGGGTTAGGGGATGATAAATTCACATGCCGTTACTGATATCAAATGGCTGCCGGGGTCAGAAAATCTATTTTTGGCCGCACATCAAGATGGTTCTTTGATAGTTTACGATAAAGAGAAAGAGGATGCGTTATTTGTGCCCGAAGACGTGCCAGACGCGTTCGGAGTGGCAGAAGACGCTGCGCCAACTAGTGGAACTGCAAATCTTATGAAGTACTTTGCAGTAAAAAAGTCCGTCAAGTCAAAAAACCAGCGGACTAATCCTGTATCATATTGGTCAGTATCCAAGAGTGCAGTCACGGCTTTCTCCTTTTCGCCAGATTGTGAACATATTGCAGTGGTTTCAGAAGATCAATGTTTACGAGTCATCAACTTCGTAAAAGAAAAGTAGGCTCCACAATCACAATCTTCATTGGTAAGATCACGATGTTTACATGGTGCAGGTTATTGGATGTGTACAGCAGTTATTATGGTGGCTTGATGTGCGTTTGTTGGTCTCCGGATGGGAAGTATGTGGTGACAGGGGGTCAGGACGACCTAGTTTCTATCTGGTCCTTCAACGAGCGCCGCATTGTTGCACGCTGTGAAGGACACCATTCCTGGGTTTCTAGTGTCGCATTTGACCCCTGGCGGTGCGATGACCGTACATATAGGTTTGGAAGTGTTGGCAACGATTGTAGGTTGCTACTGTGGGATTTCAGCGTTGCAATGCTTCATAAGCCAAAAGCGGTACGGCCCTTATTTCAATTGTCGTTTTATCGTAACCATGAGAGATTTAGCCCTCTTATATGAGGGCTTTCCGGTATCCTGACATGAGTGTCCTGACGTCTGTGGCTTTGATATATAGGCAGCTGCGCAGCAACACCGAGGAAGCATGTCGTCGCATAATCATCAGTATCCCACTGGCAGGATGCAGGCAGAAAGCTTATCAGGCAGTAGATTGAGATCAGATTCGAATATTGCTGCCTCAGTTCACGTTCATGATGAAAATGGTGACGGAATCGTAGTGCATGGTGTCCAAGAGCGTGCACGGACTGCCGTTTTGCCGCCGATTATGGTAAGTCCAAGCCCTTATCCTTATCACAAAGTTTTTCCGAAGTTAGGTACCCGCCTAGGGGTTTTCCGTGCATGGCGTCCATAAGGATGGGTGGGCTCACCGCGCACACAGTCAAAAGCGATCGATCCGGAACATCTCACCCAAGTTATTTTCCGGGAAGACTCAATCATAACAACATGCGTAGACGGTAAGCAACCAGTCTTTCCTTAACCCAGTATCTCGGCTCCGAATCTGTCTCGATTAGAGCTACAGGGATCTTTGACATCAGTAACCGAACTTGTTTGCAAAGAGGAGTTCCTTGGAAGGCTAATTTTTTGCGCGATAAAATTTTTTCTTTGGGAAACGAATAGGCCACTTGAAGACTTGGAATAGACCACACATCAATCAGGATAGCAACGGCAGCGAGGTGACTCTTTCCGCCGCCGGGAGTTGATTTCGGTGTCCTTGCGATTTCTGAATATTTTTTCCCTGTTATTTTCCTCCACTTGTTTTCAAATTTCGTCCAGTTTTCGTTTTTGTTGTTGGCATCGTTTGGCATAATATGGAAGATCCATCTATGTGCCCATAGCTTTTTCTAGAAAATCTGTTGCAGATTGATCGTCCCACAAAGCATATCGGCTAAAAATTGCTCTATGGTGGGTCATTAATAAAATCAGATGATATAAATCTAAGTTTTGCAACGAGGGGGAGGGGATTTTTGGACATCGCCCATCAGCTGAGTTTCGACCCATTCTCGCTGCAGAAGGGCGATCCGGCGATAGCATCTCGACCATGGGTCAACCAAGACCCAACGTCTTTGTCTAAAAGGAGTGGCGCTAAGGGTTCCATAGCGAGAGACCGCGAGGACCAAGTGGGGCTATCTGAATCAGTTCGATAGGTCCCTACGCCTGCAGCGCTACTCACAAAACTCGTGGTTCATTCTTCGATTTCCACTTGCTGCTTTGTGTTCCTGAGATAAACGCCCAAACAAGCAACTACATGTAGTCAAGATGTCGAGTGTGGGGGTCACAGATTTCGATGGAGGCCAGATGCGGTAGACCTTTGCGTGGGCAGACAACCGCAGGAAAAGGCAAGGTGAGAGAAGAGACCCACCTGGGCCTTTTGTTAACAGTTCTAGGAAATATTAGGCTGAATCTGTGAAGGTGGAGTGGATGTGTGAGTGAGATATATATCGCAATTGGAACATACTGCTCACTCTAGGTACTTTGCATGGTGCGTACAAGTAAGATGTAAAGTATATGTGTGTATAGTATGAGTAGGTACACGATGGGAGCTCTGGGGATACCAAGAATAATAATAATGCATGTGCTGTGTATTATTACAATGTAGTTGTCTATATAGGTAGGTGCAGATGTAGCAGATGTCGCATGAGCTCGGGGTGGATATTCCGAGAAGGAAAGACGGTGCCTGGCGTGTGCCTTACAGGTGCGTGGGCAGGGAATCAGGGAATAGAGTAAGCCCTTGTGCACACAGCCAACAGAGTACTGAGAGATTCGAGCGCAGGGAGTGTTTGAAGGGGAACGAATCTCAACCTATGATTCCTTATCCCATCGTCAAACACCCTTGGAACGTAGAAGAGGGCGTTGCAACCTGCAGAAGTTCTACAATATAGGTACGGTGCGGCAGTAGAGGCGGCAACTAGACAACTTTATTCCTGGGTTGTGCCTTGGAAGCCTTGGACTTACCTGCCTGATGTCCTTCGGAAGGACTATTTATTACTTGCACTCGTTAAGATCAGCGTTTCCGGAGCTAGATCCCGGGCAGCGGCGGCGGCGCGTTACTTGGATGCCGGGATTCTTTTATTCTTTGTTGCTGCTGGCACGGCGCTGGTGGGGCGTATTACGGACCTACTAAGCAAGCTGTTGGTGGATGGTGGATGCTGGATGCTGGAAAACACAAAGACGAGCGAGATCGCGGTCAAGGGACGGCGAGACGCGATAGTACATAGGTACAATCAATAGTACGATACCTACCTTAGACAGTGTATGTACTTACTCAAAGGGCTCGCGCGATAACTGCAGGGGCGAATGGAGGAAGACGGAGTCCCTCATGGACGGGCCGGGGGTTTATGAAGAGGGTCCCGCACTGCTCGTCCGTTTATTTTTCTTCCGCAGTTTCACTCACTCTGCCTCACTCGCTCGATCAGATCTTCCATCCCATCTCCTTCTCCTTCTCCGTGTGTACGGCAATTTATTCACGCATTCGTCCCAACAAAGACTGCTCAGCTGAACCTCCCAGTTACATTCCTGCAGAATCACTAGCTACATTGCAAGTCGAACAGGGCCTTGTGTTCCTTCAAAAGCCTCGCCGAGCCCACTACTTATCGAGTTTTTCTGAGACCTATTACTCTAAGCTATCCTATTGACTCAACCTGATCCTCGTGCGCCCTCAAAATACAATTTCAACATGCCTCTTTTACAACGGAACCACAGCCATACGATTCCGTATTGCGACATCAGGTATGTATTTCTGCCCTTTTTCCTATTTTGTGTTTTTCCTGTTGCAACTATTGATTGTGCCCTTTCCAACTATTGATTGTGCATGTGCCCTTTGCACGTGCTTTTCAAGTACCTTCCTAACATGAAGTTTCAATAGACTTGACGAAGATGTGATCGTTTTACGAGGACCTCCGTCTGAATCTGCCGGCGCTCTACTTAAAGGAAAATTGGCTTTCTGCCTAACAGAACAGATACCTGTTCGTGGAATAACGTTGACTTTGGTTGGAATGAAGCGTTTACAGTATGTGGCGAAGCTCTTCAACTCAAAGAGGGGAAAATAAATCATAAAAAGGCTAACGAAGCTCTTTGCGCAAACTCTAGTTGGCAAGAAAGGATGTCTACAGTAACTGGAATTACAATGAAAACCGTCAAGCATGAGGAACTCGTTTACGAGAAGAAATGGCAGTTCTTAGAATTCGACCATAAACATGCTGTGACTCTTAGGCCAGACAACTACGAGTATGAGTTTGACGTAGCGTTACCTGGAGGTAAGCAAGCCTTTTCTCTTTCGGCAATGCATCCGAGCGGCATTAACTGGGCATTGTTGTGTCACACAGATCTGCCCGAGTCGATCGAAGGACTGGAGAATGCGCACATATTTTATCGGCTAAAGGCCGTTATTGACAGGCCGAGGTTTTCACAGAACATCGTCGCTAAAAAGGTATTGACTCCGTCCCGGTGACTATATCGTGTATTTTATTGACTGGGAAGTATTAGCACGTGAGAGTTGTCAGAACCCTAAATGCCGGCGCTTTGGAGTTGTCGCAAACCATGTCTGTGGAAAATCTTTGGCCAAACAAAGTCGAATACTCTATTAGTATTCCGAATAAGGCAGTTGTCTTCGGCAGTTCTATTCCTGTCGATATTGTCCTCATACCACTTCTTAAAGGCTTGTCCGTTGGTAAGGTGACATGCAGTCTAAAAGAACTGCACAATTTCTCAATACCACACAAGGAAAGCACCAGGTCAGATATGAGATCAATCATCACGCAAACCTTTGAAGGCGGAGATATGGTGCAGGAACCGCATGAAGATGAAGATTTTGGGAGATGGAATTTACATCAGCGCGTAGAGCTGCCGAGGACCCTCGCACGGTGTGTACAGGATTGTGAGGTCGAGTCGATTAAAGTGCGACATAAGTAGGTACCTAAAACCATTGCTGTATAATTCTTGCTAACGATTGTATTAGGCTCAAATTCACTATTCAACTTCATAATCCTGATGGGCACACCTCCGAACTCCGCGCCTCGCTACCTGTCATGTTATTTATCTCACCAAACTTACTCATGGCTGAAGATAATGTCATTCATGACAACTCTTCTATGGAGGATAGCGAAGACATTCATGGAGCCTATGCGCCCCCTCGTTATGACGACCATTACCTCGACCGGTTGTATGAAGGAATTCCTCATGATCGCTTTGAGACACCGCTTCCATCTGGCGCAAACACCCCCGCAGTACTATCTCGGAGCAATTCACATGAAAACCTAGGAGCGCTCTCGATGATGGACTCTGGAAGAATATCAGGAACTGCCAGCCCACTACGGATTCCAGATGCTGGTTCAGGGAGGTGGTCTGTCAATAGATCCAGAGTAACCACTCCCGGTTTCTCATCACCGCCCACGGTAGCTGGTGGGTTTTCCGATGCCGAGCTTGTTGCCAGGCTAAGTGGCCACCATCAAAGCGGTGATTACTTTTCAAGTAGAACAGGAAGGTCTACGACAAGTGGGCCTAGTACTCGATCTCATTCGCCCGAAGACCACTCACGCGGCGAAGAGGAAGAATTGGATCTCAATGAACTATCTAAAGTCCCCTCATATACTACTGCCGTGCGACAAGGCATAAGAAATCTTTCTACACGCTCCAATCTTCCTCAATATGAAGATGGGACCAGGAGCAATCCTGAGAGCACAACAAACACTCCTAGGCACAGTCCTCCGACGTCCTATACGATGCCCGTTGTGAACACAGGGAGGGGCGGTCACGAAGGAAGGGGGTCAAGACTTTGGGGAAGAAGCTTAACCGCAAATGACGTACATAACACTGTTGAGACCAATGTGGGACACGGGCACGGGCACGGATTTACTGGAGGACTGAGCGGAATAAGTGCGGGTCTCGCTGATGCTGAGAGAAGGATCAGATTACTTCAGTTGAGGGGACGATGATACGAGAACCACACGAAACCTATGGGGAATATCTTATGATTGAGCGATTGCGGCGGCAGTAACATAATAACGATTCTTTTTTTTTATCTCTTTCTGTTTTGGGTAGAGGATTGGCGTTGGGGTTAATTCCATTATTATTGTAGATTAGATGGCATTACTTTCTTTCTATTTTCTTTCCTTCTATACCTCCTCCTCTCACTTTGTCTCATAAACGTGTATATGATGTCCTTATAACATCTTGATATTATTGCGCCCTCGGCAGTTACTTTCCCACCTCTTACCGGTACATTTGGCAGGACTAGTGGTGCGGGTGGAGTTTCAATTTTATATGCCTTACTGTTGTTTGACAGGTCTACCCGTTAATAGTAGCGCAAAAATCCTATTTACACACCTCAAACTGATCTCAGTACTTAAGTAGGCAATCACTTGCGGGTATTTTTAAGCTTTCCCTATCAACTACTAGGGGTCTAAAAGCAAAGCGAATATGAAAATAAGATTAGTATACAAACAATTGAACTTACCAAGCTATTGGCTCGGGAAAAATTTAAATACATATATCTACTACCCAAGGATACCCAAGGGCCCACAACATGTATTAAGTACGGGTAAACATTTAACCGCCGTCAAGTTGAATAAGATGGGCTGATTAAGTTGGTATTGGCGGTGTACCGTACTAACCACTACTAGATTAGGGGTTGTTGGTTAGTTCGTTGTGGTCTGATATGCGCGAGTGATCCAACATGAAGCGTTGGCACGACCAGTGGCCTGAGGTTCTTGTGCATGTCATGTTAGCAACAACAAGACAAGACAACCTCAGACGATGATTTTTTTATTATTTTTTTAGCGAGAAACTATGTACATCTCCGTTCGGGCCGCGAGCGCTTCGATCTAAGATCTTCATGTTCGCATCATCCGATTCGAGCTGTCAAAAAGGCTTCATTCTCAATAGAACTCGGTAGATCATATACGTGGCTGATCTTGGCATCATCTTAGACAAAAATTTGGGCACAGAATGATATTCGTCGAAGTGCGCAGCTACTAACACCGGAAAGCTTTTTAAGAAAATTTGATGCTTATATTCGAATTCTGTTACCTTCACTACAGGTTATCAGAAACCGTAAAGAGTATTTTGTAGGAAACGACCAGTACATGCGGGGTAGACATTCCGGTCAACACCAGTAGATCAGTATATCACTATAGTAAATACAACGCCTTACGAGACAAGTACTGTAGATAATGGGACGAGCACATATAAGTACTTGTTACAGCACCTGAGAACTCGGCACACAATAGCCCGGCTGACCAGTGAGTCTTGAAACTGCGATAAGTTAGTTGTGATTACTGGGCATATGTCTGGAACATAAAAGTACATACATAACACGGAAGCATGAGGTTCTGGCCTGAAGAAAGCAAAGGTATTCCTTCCTGGCGTGATGTTGATCGCTTTGCGTGGGGGCCAATGGCGCCACAACAGATCCAGACGAGCGGTTGGTGAGGTTGGTTCAGCGACCAAATAATCGACAATAGTCACCCACGAAATGGGCAACATTTAGTACCACATATATATCAGCTGCAAGGTAATGACCAACCATGGTGTGTGGCTGGAGTACATCTCTGTCCTTGATGCCCTACTGAGATTTAAACAACAAACGACATGTACATATAGTTGCGTAAATTTAATTATTTTTCGGAGGCTGGTGCATCTAATTTAATCTACCAAGTCTACTCGATACGTAATATCCTAAGAACATTCAATAATGACACATGAGAATATCGAGCACTTTATATCCCAAGACAGTTAAAGACAAGACAGTAAATTAGACAAAAACAACTGGTCTCAAACCACGATAACATGGGGAGATCAAGGTTTTGAGACCTTTTGGACAAAGGAACCGGCCATCCAGGACACAGCCTAAAAATTGAAGACATATATACTTACATAATGATTGTCTGCTTTCAAATATTTTTAATCGAGAATCCACTAAAAATCACGATACTTATAGACTAGTGAAAAATTAAGATCACTGAGGTGTCGATACTGCTGGAACAAGGTTTCCATCGGTTAAAAGGTTGACTCATCAGCCGATTTTCCATTTCTTTATTTTCTTCATCAGGCAATTTTCCTTTAGAATATTTCTTTATATTTTCTTTATATCCTTTATTTCACTTTATTTCACTTTCTAGATCTATCTCGGTTTCATTATGGAAGTGAAGTCATAGGTAGCAGACACTTGTTTCCTTTGTTTTTCACAGCTATATAAAAAGAGAGAAAGTAGAAATATAAAAATTATCAGCGATAAATCATAAAAAGTGCCCTTGACACGTCCCTTTTGCTAGACACCCCTTGACAGATACTCTGAGAGTGAATATAAAGATGTTGCATATAATTCGTAGCTCCAACCTTAATAAAGCTAATAACACGCACCAACCCCCTCTCGCGGCGAATAGGTCAACCACACTTCGCGCGGTCTTCGCGGTCTTCGCGGTCTTCCTTGGCCGTATGCCTTGGAGTGATGGAACTTTACGTACAGGTACACCCCTGTCTAGATAGCTCCTGGAGTCCCCCACCATGACAACGGGACTCTCGCGACTGAATTTACAACAATCAGAGTAAATTTTCATACAAAATTGAGTAGGATAACTAGAGAGTGTGTGTAGATTAAGGATATGTCAAAATTCTTTGTGAAGAAACACTACTTTGACCCCGTTGCTATTGGCAATTACTTAGACACGGGTGTACATGTAATGCTATATAGGTGTCTTGTCATTATATTAATGGCCAACTTCTCAAGTGTCACCTCTCTGGATTAAGTTGAGAATTTGAGAGCTTCATAAGTATTCCTCCCCCCATCTTCTTCTCTGTAACACTATCTGGGGCGCCTCATTATACTGCAGTTTACTTTTTGATACCTATTGATCCATGTAGGGTCAGGGTTAACTAGTTATAACGTAATATTACTGTTTTCAAAAGGTAAGGACCAATTGATATTAACTAGTTGCTAGTACAGCGCGCGATAGGTAAGTGATGGAACGCCCTGAGTATACAAACGCCGAATGTTGGTGGCGTTTTACCAAAACAGGCACCGCTGCGTTCCATCACTTATTACCTACCTCTGTACTTAGTTGTTCAGACACCGAATGTCACTGTTATTGGGATAATATATACTTCTACTTTCTAACCAAATTATGCTCCATGATTATCCAGGCCTAGGCTCTAAATGTACTAAGTCAGACTAGTTGTGTTACTTTCCATCAACAGATTTCTATTATGCTACTCACACAATCCAACTACAGAAGGGGGCAAGTACTCTGCTCGCGCTGCCGGGTTGAAGCTGCTCAGACAAAAAAGGTAATTTATCTAAAGACTTCAAAAAGGTGAGTTCTTATTAGCTGCCAGATCACTCGTCACAAATTTTTAAGCAACTTCAATTAATCAAATCAACTGCGCGGGTAGTATGAAGTACAAGCCTCGATTCTGATTCGGTACTTCACTAACATGTGCGTTGGATACTCAAAGCTCTATGCTAATATGGGATTATTTGATTCGTAGAATCGCTAGCTAGCATTAATTGGTCGCTGAATAATTATATATGTATTTGAACTACACTTATGGGTAACTTTATACAACTCTACAGGCGACCCCTCTCTCCGATATTCAGGGCACTATCCCCTCTCCTCTTCTCCTATCTGTCGTATCTCATATTTTAATGAATTAGAAAACTTAATCAATCGATGCTGTTACCTCTAGACCATAAAACTCTCCCGGTGGCCCCTTGAAACCCATATAGCCTCATTGCTAGCGTTATTATAGTAGCGTTGTATCTTCTCGAGATATTATTCTGATTCTTTACTGTGTTACTGATAGCTTGATGAATAGAAACAACCTATCTCGAAATTCCAACCCAACATATTGGGAAAATATTGTAGTATACATACTTGCAGTGAAATTAAGTATTGTCCCAATTGCGCTGGCAACCATTCAACCCCACCAAACTGGAGATCCTACAAAACCACAACCAATAGCTAAAACCAAGTGTATTAAAGTCGTGATCATTTGTATGTTCAAAAACAATTCCCTCTGGCTTTTCCCATTGGTTATGGTGGTGGTTCATGGTGGGCTTAAAGAAATGGTGAGGTTGATGGTTGCTATCGCGAGAGATAACACTTAATTTCACCGCATGTACATGTATCTGTGTGAATATTTCGGAGACTGCCGAAACTACATGTACATGTAGTTTTGCAAATTCGCTTTAACGGTTTTTCCCGGCGAGTAGCTGTTATAGAAGAACCCTTGTAGCTTTCCTCCACAAAGTCGTCGTACCTTGACACCTGTAATTCACGGTTCAGAAGATCCAAGACAAATCCCAGAGAATATCCATCACTAATTTTCAGGAGAAAGTGTCCGGATTAGGTAGCCAAGGGGCTAAGTCCTAGGATAGCCTACTGAACTCCAATTAGAGGTCGTTACTAAGGTACTATAGTGTATGAATGTTTACAGTTAGTAAACAATAATTCAATCGCTGGAATATGGAGGTCCAAGTCAAATACCAGCCCTTTTAGGCATTGTTATGGCAAGTCGCCCGATTTATATGGATTTAGCTAACGATTAAGACGACCTTTATATTTGTACACGTACAACCAATTCTAATAGCTACCTTTGATTTTTCGTAATTGATCTTTGAACTAGCGTGACAACTATCAATAGGTAGGGGACTACAAATGTACGGGTGCTGGGGGTTTAAATTGTGTTGTTTTGAATACATGTATATATCTACTTTAGGGATGTAGGGCCCAAGCATTCCCTCATCCGAAGGGTTGATTAAGAGCCCTGGCACCAACTAATCCAAGGGTCTAACACGTTTTGATTTGATTGATCTGATTGAATAATAATCAATATGGAGTATCCGAGTGTTGAATCCAAGGCCCAGGACTCGGATCGCTTGATTGCCATGCATCCCCACCCATGTTCTCCATAGCAGCTCCCACTCCGTAAGTCTTATCGAGTGATGCAAGGTGAGAATCGTGACCATAAGGAAATTGGTGTATGATCTGGTTCATTGGGCAAGCCTCCTCGTCACTGCCAGCGTCATTGTTTTGATGATCGAAGCTACGTCAGGATTGAAGGGTCCTGTGGAACTGCATGTAGGTGACGATAGGCGAGCGCCAGGCTCCCTGGTCTGGTCCACAAGAGCCTTGGCGCGACATAAGATATATTCCCCGCGTCGGGACCTCACATTTGGAGCTTCCAACAATATAATCTAATCACCACAACAGAATATACAGTTTTCATCACTAAAGCTCAGTTCATCCACAAATCTCTATAATAACAAGAACAAACAATGCTGGGTCTAGGTAAAAAGGAAAAGGCACCGATTACTGAACCGGTGGCCGAACAGGCCCCTCCGCGGCATGACACTATCGATTCGGTAGCTTCAACAAATGCAGTTCCAACTGAGAAGGGTGATATTGGTGCATTGTTTGTAGAGAGACTACAAGCCTGGAAACATGCTGTCGGATACCTAGAGGCATATGTCGAATCTACAGAAAAGGTCCACAAGGAGCTTGCAAAGGAATACGAAAAGGTGTTGAAGGTAGGCTTCGTATTTTATTCAATTTCAGAATTAAAAGTCTTGCTAATTACTTCTAGACCGTCTCCGAGCCGTTGAGGGAGGGAAGGCATTTCGGTATTTAAACAATAGGCTCCGGAATTTTGTAGGTGCCAGTGGCTAATTTCTGGCATGAGTGCAGACCAAGAGGTTGGAGGCGTTGCTAGCTTCTTCGAAAACATCCGCACAAACACCCAGGCGATATCCCATTCTCATACCGAAACTGAAAAGGCTCTAAAGCTTGCAGTACTCCCAATATTAGAAGGACTTCACCGCGAAATCAAAGAAAGGGCCAAAGTAATACGTACCGCCGCTGATAAGGGCTTAAAGGCTGTCTCAAAGGCTCGAAACCACACCCAAAACCACATCGAGCTCCTTGGGCAACATGCCTCTTCTTTTGACTCTGTTGGCTCCCACGCGCAACCTGCTAGTGGAGGGATGCATATCCATATCCCGGGAACCCACAGCCATAATTCCAGTGGTAAACCGAAACCTGACAGCGATCCCTATGTCCTTAAGAGGGGTATTCTGTACAGGCTGCATAAGCAGGTTCTTGAAGAAAATGCCAATCGCCAAGAGCTCCTCTCTATACAAAACACCATGCAGCAGTTCGAGTCCCATATTCTACAAACTATCCAACAGGCCATGGCAGAATTTTATAAGCATGTTGGGAATCAAGCAGATAAGCAAAAGGCGCTATACGGCGATATAGTTGGTATGTTGACCGCAATACCCTACTACTAGAGTTAGAGGCCCACAATTAATAATCATGATAGGAGTTGCCCAGAAACTTCCATTAGATTTTGAATGGAACGGTTTTATGAAAAGGGAGAGTGATGTTCTGATAGATCCTAATGTCCCATCCAGATCAGTAGATCAGATTCAATTTCCCAATATGGATCACAAGAGTACCAAGGCGTTGATAGAAGGACCCTTACAGAGGAAGGGAAAGATCATGAGAAGCTACAGCACTGGTTACTATGTGGTCACTCCGAGCAAGTATCTACATGAGTTCAAGGACAACGATGTAGGTGCTCAATTCAAGCGTAGCACAAACACTCTAGATAGACTAATCTTGTAAACGTGAAACAGAACTTCAGTAAGGAGCCGGAACCGGAGACAAGTCTTTACTTACCTGATTGCACCGTCGGCGCTTTGTCAAAAGAACCCGATGGTAAATTCATCATCTCTGGAAAGGAAACCGGTGGAGCTTTAAAGGTAACATCTATATTTATTGCTTGAGTAACATCGATGCTTACTACTGTCCCGGTCGAATAGGGATTTACCAAGCATGACTTTGCTTTCAAAGCTACCTCACACGCCGAGGTATTTCCATCTCTATCTTTGAGAATAGAGTGTTTATCTAATAATCAAACCACTAACTTGCCTATCTAGGCCGCCAAATGGCATGAAATTATTTCTCAATGCGCCGGTCTAACAACGAATGAGACACCGATTACGAGCCCTGCCTCACCCACCGCTGTAGGCACTACTGACGAAATGACTGGTATGCCACCACCAACTTATTCTCGCACAAGCTCGCAAGAAACAGGTACCACAAAAACTACAGACTTGCCTGTCATGACTGGGGCCGGTGTTGAGTCTGGCGCTGGAGCTGGATCTGCTACCGCAGATGTACCAATCTCTCCGGTAGCTGCAAAATCTTGATTGGGACATCGGCAAATAATATATTCAAAGGCTAGCTACGTTGGCTATATTAGGGACGCTTTGGCAGTATATGATGAGAACCCTTGGAAATCTAGACTACATATGTAAGCAATGCTAGTATATATATTTAGGGAGGAAGGGAGTATTTAAACAATATCTATGACAGTAGCTTCTCAGGTTCAGGATTCTAATCAAGAAAGGGCACAAATTATTCAATTTAAACTAAACTGAGTTTCAGTGCTGTACCACCTGCAGCGTATGTACAATACCAAAAAAGGGTATGGATTCGCTGCGTTATTCGCGTTAATGCGCTAGTAATGCAGTAAGAATACGGCATTACTACGGTACTCTTTTTGTAATGCCGGTTTAATTCCGTATTCTTCACTGAATCCCGTAGTCATATAGTACTGATTTCACCCCGTTTTTTCGTATTGTAGTTAATTAGTTTTATCACATTCAATATTTCATACCATTCAGCAATCATTTTAAAATGGTCTATGGATCGTCTCGAGCTGAGATTATCATGTGAAGTGAGCCTGTTCGAAGTCGAAACCTCTAACATACCAGATTATCCGATTTCAAGGCAATACAAAAGTGCCATAATGGACCAGTTTTTACTCGAATTGACCTGGTCCATCAAATTCAACTGCGAGAGCTGCAGCCAAAGCTCGAATTGGATTGTTCCGTGAACTATAGTAACATTGCCATTACCATTGTCATTGCCATTGCCATTCTATTTCATGTCAATTCATCACCAGTCTTTTTTTAACATGCTGATTAGACAGCCTGCACTGCCTACCTCAGTGAAAGCGCTGTCTATCAACCGGTCCTGTAAGTAGTGGTCGGAAACCACACACTAGATTAAGACATCACGAGGGCCAATTTTTGTGAACTTTGTACTATTCCAAATAGCTGGACCTGCTGTGCATATACTAATCAAGGCCGAGTCTTAGTTACGTCTATGCGGGTGCCGGGCCTGCATGTGCACGCGGGGTGGAGGTGGTGCTGGTTGCAACGTGTCTGTTCGAATGCTAGCTGAAAGATTGTCCGTAGGAATGGAGGAAAGACACTTTGATATATTGGGATAGACCGCTTTCGTACCGTCCTACCAGCAGCCTGAAAACATCACTGTTTGCTAGATGTCTACGAAACAGAGGAATTACTTATAGTGTCATTTACCCCGGTATACAGAATTTACAATAGCAGGTGGTTCTTAGATAGATCCAGTTCCCATGAGCAAGTAAGATTTTCTACCCACCGGACTTGTTCTATCCATTTACTAAGGCAGATAAGGTATGGCAGCAGTGAACTTTTCCTAGTTAGCTCCCTGTTCTATCCCATAGATCCCCCCCTCGAAGATGGTGCTCTATCAAATTTCTTAGGCACCTGTGTTCTATTTGATAGAAAGACAAAATCAGGTCTATTGGGCGATAAAACGCGCTCTATTGCTTATGGGAAGTCGTCCAATATCTCTCTGTCCTATTATGATCTTTCGATCTTCTACTATGGCTAATAGCGGTTACTATGTATCATGTAGATTTTGAACTTGGCTCGCTTGAGTCTTGAGAGCCCTGAGTGATCTTCCATGATACAATACCCAATTTGGATGCTATAATTCGGCATCGACAAGCACTTGTAACTATCCCGAGTGATGACTATATCATGTATGCCTTTATTACCCTGTGAGCAGCTAGGGAAAGAATATTAAAGAACATTCTCAAATGCCTTGTATGTATACGGTTAACTCTGCTCAGTCGGGGCGCCGTTCTCCTGGTTGCATGAGGTGCTAGCAGATTGTAGAGGAAGAATGCCACATGTTAGCTAAAAGTCCAGGAGGTGGAGAAATTATATTTTCCCTTGGTATAGGATTATCTATTATGTGAGTCTACTGTGATACTTACATATAAATCCATAAGCTATCCTAACGATATCCAGACCAGATAATACCTGGTACTGGAAGGATTGTGATCCATGACTAGCATTTACAACTATTTCTGCGCCAGCTCCCATTGGAGGCAACCCGCTAAACGATGTGTACATCCAGGACAGCGCTCATTCCACCCTTCACTGTCTCGATCGCCTCCACTAGTAACTTCTCCATTTCTTCAATATTATGGGCGGTTCCCCCCCAAACCTGGCCGCCTGCTGCCGCCTTCGCAATTCCGGCCTATTGATATCGCTGTCAGTACCATGGTACTCTGAATGAAGCATTCATAAAAACATACATAATCTGGTGAAGGCCTGAAAGAAATATTCAGCTCTTCGTTGGTTGCATGAGCTGCATATCCATCGGGATGTACGAGTTTTGCAGACCGCAGGGGGGCGTGCCAGCCGTCATTGTTCAGCACAATAGTCAAAAATGGGATATTGTAACGGCGAGAAATCCAATAGACTGATGCTGGCACAGCAAATAGAAACGTTCCGTCACCAACGATGGCGGCAACGAATTTACCGGAGTTATTTTTACCGTTATCGAGCCCCAGCTTTGCTCCAATTGCTGCGCCTCCAAACCACCCAACTGTTGATAAGTCAGCATTGCTCGTCATATACTCGAGTTCCATGTAAAAAATAACTTACGTCCACCTGCGCCTGAGCCTATGATGCTGCCCGGCTCTACGCATTGCAGCTGGTTTGCCACAGCTACTGTTTGAGTAACCGCTTCTAGGAGTACAACTGCGTCCTTAGGCATGATTTCTCTCATGCGCTTTGTCAAATATGCCGCCGAAACCATGCCATCCTCCCTGGGCTTTGCAAGTTCTACAAATTCGTCCATCCGCTTTTTGTGTTCAGCTTCCAACGTTTTTAAACGGGATGCCACATCTATATGTTGGAGCTTCGGAGATCCTGAGATACGAGCATTGATCTGTCTCAGTGCAGTAAAAGCATCCGCTCTGTACCGAGCATGTGCATCGATATAGAAAACGGGCATTTGCTGCTTCAGCGGATCAATATCGATGTGATAGATTTTTGCTGTGGGCGACGGTTTGCATCTTTGCCCAGAGGTCAGCAATAATTCCGATATCTAGAGTAGAGCTAAGGATCATACTGAGTTGGGATCCAAGGCACGTCGCAATCAATAACTAATATCATGTCTGCGGTTCTGATGAGTTCGTGTACACCGTACCCAAGACCCAAAGAAGAGATATGATTTGAAGGGAAACACATATCACTACCAAGGGTATCAAGAACTCTCACCCCTGGTAAACCATCTGCAAGCTTCACAAGCTCTCTCGTAGCCTCGTGATTACGCCCGGCGTATCCTGTCAATACCAGCGGCTCTTTTGCTGCAAGAAAAGCTTCTCCAATAGTTTCTACAGCGTCATCGGGCAGCGCAGCAGGCGAGACAGGGTCCCAAACGCTTTGATTGAGGTGG
Source organism: Morchella eximia (assembly GCA_024713935.1). Lineage (NCBI taxonomy): Eukaryota > Fungi > Ascomycota > Pezizomycetes > Pezizales > Morchellaceae > Morchella > Morchella eximia. The sequence continues at coordinate 1,605,117 of JAMGZG010000003.1, forward strand.
TACGGCTCAATATCTTCCTCCAATACCTCTCGAGCTGCAGTAAGGTACACTGGGCCTTTTGGGTCTGACATGGCAAACGAGAGAGCACGGTTGATCATCTGTTTAATGTTTTTTCCTGTTTTGATCTCAGCCGTATAGCGGCAATACTGTGCAACGATGGCACGTTGATCTGGTACGTCCTGAATATAGTGGATGAATTCGGTTCGGCTGCCACGCATTTCTCCTTCTTGAGTGAAGGGGGATAGGCCAGCAAATATCAGAACAGGAACGCGGCCACATGAAGCATTGTGAACAGCAGCACCAAGACCTAGGTTTTGTAAGCTTTAGCTATCACAAAATAAGCAGAAATGATTAATGACCTTGTGTGCCAACATCTACATGGACAATGACACATTGTGGCTTGCCAGTAACTTGCGCAAAACCATGAGCTGCTGAAAGAGCTACCATCTATCGAAAGAGAAATAATATTAGGTAAAAAAAAAGCTCTAGGAAGCTCACAAACAGCTCCCGAAGCTAGAATCAAGCGTCTTACCTCGTTCGGACATGTAATAATCTTAGGAAACCTGTCTGGGGTTTCTCTTTGGCCTTTGACCATAGCTTCTAGGATACCTGGGGCACAATTAGATTTTAATTGGCCTCTTATTTTTACGGTTGTTACTTACTTGGATGGTCAGAGCCGAGGTTGACAAAACAATGAGAAATCCCAGCTTCCCAGAGAGCTTCGAAAAAGGCAAACGAGGCGGTGTACCTAAAGGAGTTCATCAATATCAATAAGCATCATTATAGCTCTCATGAAAAAGATCAATGCTTACATGATTGATGGATATAGATTGGACTGTTTTGGAGAAGGTAATTATGATGGCAACCGAAGTGTTGGGATGTAATTATCAAAAGGTTGCGGGGAAGGAGCTTTATAAGGTTGTGATGCTCATGAAAGTGTAAATCGAGGGCCGCACGTAACCGAGACATCTGCGTATGTACTCGGGACAGGTAAGAAGAACCTGAAAATGACTTTTGATAGTAACGACCTCTGATTCGCGGCTGGCGAAAAGCTACACCAAATTGAGCCCCTGCTTGCAGCTTGCATTTTCAGGTTCTTATTGCCTGCCCTAAATACTACATGTACACGCTTACCAGCAAAAGAACTAGAAAATGCAAGTGGTGTAAACAAGGATAATTTGTATGAGGGATCGCCGCCACTCCATACAAATAATCCGTGCCCTGAGCAACCGCATTTTCTGGTTCTTTTGCTGGTAAGTGTGTATATAAGAATAGATTGGGCAACAGCTAGCGCATCTCTCAACGCCAATTAGATGCTATGTAATATGGCTTTTATCAACTCAACCATTTAGAAAGCGGATATCCTAAAGCTCGGACCTTACAACTTTGCCTTCGATATCTAATCTTCGCGATAGATAACCTTAGCCCTAGTGGAACTAACATGTAATCGCGCTGCCGAAAAGTCTCCGGGTCACGTGTCCTAAACAAGTGGCAATGATTGGCTTGAGGGCTTTAGAAAACACATATATTTGAATCGCCAATCCCGATGGGCTGGACTTGTACTGCACCCTGACTCTGTAGTGTAAAGTCGAGTAGTAGTAATAAAGTACATGTATTTTTATTTTGTACATAATACTATTAGACCTACATGTACATAAGTGATAGAGCAAACAAACCAAAGCTTTCCAGATCAACAAGAAGGAAGCTTTGCATAAATGGGGGCGTTCCAGCCATTTGCTGATCATGATGGCAACGAATTATTTAGGCACATTTGTGAGAGAATAAAAAATGGAGCTGTATAACAGTATTAAGACACATGTACCTATATCGATACATTGCTTTAACGTTCGAAGTCGACCCAATCTCATGCTAATTTGGTTAACCCAATCTAGTTGAAATTCACCCCTTGGGTCAATTTCTTGGACCTCGATTGACCACATACAGGACCAGGCAAGACATTACATGTATTATCTACTAGAGTTTTATTAAGGATTAGTTCCAAAATTACAAGCACCCCTCCCGACCGCTATGAAGCTTATAATTTTTAACCATAGCTATGTAGGTACATTGTAGGTATTACTGTACTAGCTATAGGTAGCATCACCATCCATCACCCATAATAGTTTACCAGCATACCATCAACTAGTATATGTAGATACATGCGCACAATATGCACAAATATAAACCCCTATAGTTTTGCGAATTAGCAAAAAAATATCTATACCTATAGCTAGAGGGGCCGGGAAACTATATGTTGTATTTGTAGGGCAAGTTAACCCGGGCCCATATTAAAGCTCAAGTCAATGATCTTCTGAGCCCATTTTGATGGATCTCTGGCACGTGACCCGACAACTCCTTAGCACCACGTTACATACCATTACGACTAAATATTAGGCACTTGTCTCTAATCATGTAGTAGAGTACGCACTCTAGCGAGACACATGATACCTTTGTACCTACATCATGTAAAGTACTCTACCGTCGCTGAAATTAAAATTGTCGTCTCCCTTCATATTGAGGATAGTTATAAGCGACTTTAGGAACGATTGAAGAAAAAAGACAGTCTACCAATGCAATAGCTACCAATAAGCGATAAAAACACCCGAGTGACTGAATTGCTTTTGCAAATAACATCAATTTCCCCCCTCCGCAATAATCTCCAATCAACTACTATTTAAACCGTGGAAAAAGAAATATGGGTGTAACAAGGAAAAGCTATTATTCCACATGATTGTTCCCTTCAGATATCCAAAACCCTTGAGTCCTTCAATACAAATTTAACACCCTTGGGTATTCGTCGACTCTTCCGCGAAACATTATAACAATAAAGGATAAACTACCTTAACTTTGTGCCCTGTTTCCTGGAGGCAGGAAGAGTTCATTCTGTTTATAATAATCATGAGGAGCACCGCCTGGAGCACCGCCTGGAGCACCGCCTGGTCCACTAGATTGGGGGGGCGCAGGCGCAGGATGATTGGGAGCGGGTGGGTATTGCTGTTCTGTATAGTAACTTTGTGGGGGTCTTCCACCATTGGGTGCGGTATATGCTTGATAAGCTGAGCCACCTGCACCTGAAGGAGATGTCGACCCTAGAACTGGGTATGCATGAGGCCCGCTATTATTTGCCGCAGTGTCTGTATACACTGACGGGTTGGGTGGGTTAGGTCCAGCTGACAATGGGCGCTGTTGAGGGGGTGGATATGCTTGATATCCACCATATGGGGTTTGTCCGTGAGGTTGAGAAGGGGAGGGAATCCTCTCTTGGCCGCCGGGGGCACCCATAGGCTGTGGATATCCACTGTTCTGTGGTGGTCTACCATCAAGAGGTGAGTCATATATTGGCGTTGCAAGTTCTTGGGGCTGTATCTGTCCATCCACCGGATGTCCGCTTGGGCCGGGGGGTTGATGACCCTGGGGACGTTGATTAGGATCCTGTTGTCGGCCCGGAATTTGAGCACCAGGCGGTGCTTGACCAACTACATAAAATGGCGCGTTATTGCCATGTGGCGGTGGTGCTGATTCATGACCTTCAGGTGGGGCATAAAAGTGGTTGCTTGTCCGTCGAGCTCCTGGGTAAGGAAGCCCTGATGGCTTTTGCTGTTGGGGAGGCGGAGAAAAAGCGCCATGTTGAATTGAGGGAGAAACGGAGGGGTTCATCTGTGGGGCTGGAGTATAAAACCGCTCTCCAGGAGGTGGGTATGGATCGCCTCCATAGTTATATGGTGGCTGACCGGGTCGGCCATAATGTGAGGCACCTTGGGACATAGAGGACTCGAGCAAATTTTCGTAATCACGTCGTGCTTTAATGAATTTTTCATTTAGTGCGACAAAGTCGTCTAATCTAGTGTTAGCAAATAATTGTGTATTTCGAATGCAATAGGACAGGTTACCTTTCTTCTGTGAGTACTTCCCAATTAGCTCGATCAACTTCGGGCGAATTGCCAATGTTTGATGGTAGAGTGTCTAATTTCTGGTTAGCATAGGCAAAAGACTCCTAACAATTTACTATGAACATACAGTAATTTCCTCGTTTTCCTGCACGTTTGATTCAACGTTGGATGTGCTCAAAAGCGCCAAGAGTTTCTCCACATTTTTAATCTCTGCAAAGACCTCAGCTTCCATTTGGGCCTCCTTCATAACCTCCTCTTGAGTAGGGTCTGTCAGTTTCTCCACGTAATTCAATGGGAAAATTCCTGTCTGGCCTCTCAAGGATCCACTCCACCAATCCTTATACACTGACTCGAGCACTGCAATGATATCACCCTTCCTAAACGCAAGCTCCCCTTTTTCAGTCGGGACGAAATCGAAAAGTGCACGAACCCTAGAAACCGTCGCAGCTGTTGTATGTGGTGTAGCTTCAGCTGTGCTTGCTGGGGCCTGTGATTGTTGGGTTACCGGATTAGAGCTTGTGGATTGCTGCGGCGCCTTTGAGCTGGAGGATTGTCCAGCCTGTGGCCTATCTTTGAGGGATATTGCCAAGGCCATTTGAAGCTCTTCCTCCTCCTTCTGTCTATCAATATCTGTGATTTCTCTTTTGTGCGGCTTCGACGGTGCCTGTATGTTTGGATCTACCGGAGGTTAATAATTGGTACTTTTTTTGTATAAATTTTTTAATCTCTTACTTTGGGATTTTAACTTATTATAGGCGCCTTCCATTATGCCAAGATCTGGCTCCTTCGAGAACATTTCAGACCATTCGGCCATCCGTTCCAATATCTTAGCTTTCACGGTCGGGTGAGTGTTCTAGGGAAATTAGCTATCCCAATTCAAAATCAAACAGGAAGCTAGTAACAAACCCGATCGGCGGCAAGTCGTAGCATGGCATCTGTAAAAGATCTCGAAGCAAGCTCCCGATGCATCTTTGGGCCACAGTTTTGTGAAAAAGCATTTGCAAGCTATAAATAAAAACACCATTAATTCATTATTCTACCCGTTGAAGATGGACTTCGACCGTTTTAAGCTTGAAAACTCACTTCAAGGGTATAAAGCTGAACATTAGCGTTCCGATGAGCTAGCCGTTTAATCAATGCTGCGACAGCATTTTTAGGTCTTTACAGCAGGTGGGCAATTAGCTTCCGTTTGTACCACACACAAGCTGGATAATTCCAGCGCTAGACCGTTGCGACAAAGCTCACCCATTTTCTGGAGATTCATTAATCTTCTCCCACGCATCCATCATGTATTCCCAGTTCTCCGAGGTCAAGTTCTCGTCCGTCGCTTTCACTAAAAGACACAAGTATTGAATCGGCGGTTAGTCCTGTTTGTTCGAGGTCCCGGGGGAGCTTACCGATGACATCCTCAAACACATTCTGCTGCCCTCGAAACATGATGTCCAGCGCAGCGTTAGAAACACCTCCCGAAGTAGACGTATTTGCGGAGATGACGGAAGTCGAAAGTTCGGATCTGATGTTTCGCAACAAGCAACAGCCGTTTCAAAATGATATGTTTAGCTAGCAGGTGCGCAGAGAAGAATATAAAAAGAGGTATTTTCTATGTTGAAATACCGAGAAGAAGATGGAGGAATGAGAGGGGTGTGTGGGATGTCATACAAACGGCGACTAGGTAGGTTTATCGACATGCGTAATGCCCAGGCGCCTCTTGCTCTTGGTTGTGTGGCTGTGGAGGCAACGCAATATCCAGGCAGCCTACTAGCGGGGTTAGAAGATCTTGTTTTCACAGCTTCTCTTTGTGCACGCGGCGGCTCTGGCTCATCAGCAACGACGCTTGCACAGCTTTCAATGCAGGTTACGCAAACTCGTTCACAACTAAAACGGCGAAACCGCCACATTTCTAGGTAAATATTTAAACTAATTGAACAGACGAGTTAATCATTACTGTACCATTTTCGGGAAGCCCTCCCGCTATCGCCTTTTTTTTGGTCAATTAAAAGTTGAACCTTCACAAACATTTCCGTTCCAAAACCCTGATCAAACCCCACAGACAGAAAAAAAAAGAAAGAAAGAAAGAAAGAAAGAAAAAAGACTAAACTGATCATGAGGGGAATACAGCAGAGAAAACTCGTGGCCGTCAGTCAAAAGTAGTAAAATCCACCTAGGCTAAACCTTTCACTCCTTCTCTCCAAGTAAATAAGGAAAAATAGTTCCGTGCCTAAACCAAATCGGAAAAATACATTATCCCATCCCACAAATTTCTATAAAATCAAACCCGCTTCAAATGCATCGTGACACTCGTCGTATTGACCCCTCGTTTGCCCACCCCACCACTTTCGCGTTACACCTCCGATTATTGTGGGTACTTTGAGACAACTTCTGTACAACTTTATCATCACCTTTGTCGTTCCTGAGCTCTAGATTTCCGCGCCTCTTTTACTAGAGGTGCCAAACTAGATAGAGGATCCGCGGTTTGAAGGAACACATGCTATGTATGATTAGTATGTTTATCTTATTAAATAAGCATTTTGCAATCATACCTGAAGTAATTCACCCGCTGACAGCCTCTTATCCGGACTAACTTCTAAGGCTTTGTTTAAGAAGTCTTTAAGTTGTACAGACAATTGGTCTGGTTCCTTCAGCTGTGGTGTCCCATTCGTCGCGATCAAATATAGAGCACGAAGTGGCGATTCTGTTAGGTAAGGTGGCTCCCCTTCAATCATCTCTATCGCCATAATTCCTAAACTCCAAATGTCGACCTTTCGCCCATATTCTTTCCTAGTCACAACTTCAGGTGCCATCCAATATGGTGTCCCTACCATGGTGGTTCTTTTCATCATGGCCTCATTTATTTGCGCGCAAAACCCGAAATCCGCTGTTTACGGTTAGTTTTACTACTTTGAATATATCTTATAGTTTGTAAAACTTACTCAGTTTGATGTGGCCTTCGAGTGATAATAGAATATTGTCGGACTTGATGTCTCTATGGATGACACCCTTGGAATGCAAATGTTGTAAGCCTTGAAGAGTCTATAGATTGGCAATTAGCATTCCATGCGAGTTTGGTCCTTTGATAATAGTATGACAAACCTCTCTGCAGACTGCTGCAATTTGGCCCTCGGACATAATATTGTAAGTAACGACATCTGTCAAGCTTCCTCCCTCCATATATTCCATCACAACCCACAAGTCTCCTTTGTGAAGGAAGCTATCCATGAAGTTTACAATGTTCCTATGTTTGCTATCCTTCATGACTAAAATTTCGTTGATAATCAGATCCTTTTTAGGTTGCTGTTCTAGGTTCATTTGTTTGATAGCCACAGAGCGATTTGATCCGACTTGGTAAGCTGTATACACGCCGCCAGAAGCTCCCTGGCCAATTTTATTCAAGCTGCGGTAAAGCTTTGTAGGATCGGCGTTTGTACAAATAGCGTTCAAACGGGTCACGATATCGATGCTACTGCTAGGCTGTTTCCTGTTGTGACGTCGCTGTACCGGAACTGGTCCCACATTTCCTCCTTGAGTTTGGTGCTGGTTCTGAGAGTGACTATGGCTAAGTTTTTGCTGGGTTGAAGGCGCACGTTGGAGATGTTGAGATTCAATGTATTCCGCATGGGGTGATCCGTGTGCATGAGACGGATGGTGTTGCTGGAAATGGGCTTGTGTGAAAACAGGCGACTTTGTTGTTTTTGCTGTGGCATAAGCACTACTTGATTGATGTCTGAATGGATCTACATTTCTGGGTGGTGATTCATCCCTGGGAATCCGGGGACTTTGATGTATTATGGGAGAGTTAGAGTTTGGCGCAGGTACAACATAGTCATATTCCTCGTGAGGTTGGTATGTGTCCTGTTGTAATTGCTCAACTGGTGATTGCACATAAGTGATTTGTTGGAGCTGTTGAGGCGTCGGTGCCGGTGTTACTGGTGGCCTTGGCTGTATGCTATAGTGACCTACTTTACTAACTTCCCGAGGTGGGGAAGCAGGCGGTCGCGGCGCTGGACGATTGGGGACAATCGAGTTTGTTTCTCGTGGAAGCACTGGCGACATGGGCCCCGGGCCCCGAGATTTACTAGGGACTGGAGGGGGTGCTCGAGGGTTTTCAAAGCTGAACTCATGGTTCGAAGGAAATCGAGGACTTATAGGAGGACTCATCAAGGGTGGGCTGACCATCGTCGGGGTTTGCGCAGGGGTCGGGGATCCAACATGAGAAGGAAGCTGCTGCTGCTGCTGCTGTTGCTGTAGTTGTAGCTGAAGCTGCTGTTGTTGCTGCTGTAACTGCTGCTGCTGCAGCATCTCATTTTCTAGCTGTTGAGGAATCTTCTTCCAAACTCCATCATCACCTTTACCGCCCCTGACATCGCTGTAGAATGCGACAATATCCATAACGGCCTGGGGGTTCTGCTCTTGCTCCTTTTTGGTTATTCCGCTTTCCTGTAATAATCGCTGCCATTCTTTGGGTAATCCCTGTACAAATAGGAAGCTGTGAGTCCGGTATCCATATATACCAACAGAGGTAAAGGGCAAGATGGGAGACTAATGGTTTGCATACGGTAAACTCTCCCGTGACGAAATTGAACCCCACGTGGGTGACATGAACTGGATTTGTGGGGTTTGAGATTTCTACTCTCTTCAACCCAAGCATACTGTTCATGAACTTTGAAAACCCTAGCTTTGTTTTCGCACTCGGTAGTGGCTTCACCTCATCCGAATTCCTCTTGGGGCTCATTGTGCCTGAGCTGGTATAAGCTTTCGGTGGGCTTGGCGGACCGCCTTTCTCACCCATGGTAAAGCTGGTTGACTGCCGTAGCTGAGGCCGTGATGTAGTTGTGGTCATTTCTGTGTTGGCGTGCAAAAGCGGAGGTGGTGCAGGCGCTCGTTGTATGGTGTTCCGTTTGTTTGACTCTAGGGACGAACCTCCAGATGTTGATTCTTCGGACAGTCTTCCAGATACTGGGCGCGAGCCTATCCCAAAAGAACTAAAGTACTGAGCCGGCGTGTCGCTTAGGTGTCGAAACCCTTCTTGTTGAAGTAGAGGGGAGGAGTTTTGGGTTTGCTCTAGAGAGGAGTTGGAAGAGGAGAAGGCTTGAGGGTTGGGAGAGGTGGGTGTCCGGTGATGTGATTTTCCATGTGTAGATCTAGGGAATATTGGTGCGGACGGGGTCCTCTGGATCGAGCCCGAGGACCAAGACTTCACGGAGGAACTCCCTTGTGATACAGATTGCGGCAACGTTCCAGTTTTGACGGGAGGGTTTTTCGTGAGACGTCGACCGTGAGGTTTGTCCCCCGACGAGTGGGATGAGGCGCTTGCCGAGTGCATGGCTAGTTCGAATTACAGGGCCAACGAGAGCTCAGAACAACCCCAGTGGACGATATTACGGGTTTTTTCTTGACTGATAGACCTAGCTAGATGCTTGTATGAATTATGTGAGGGGATTTGGAGGGGGGGGTTTGCAACGGAATAAATTGCGAGTGGGCAGGCAAAGAGAAGTGAGTGAGCGAGGGCCCGGGAGGGGAGAGCCTTGGGCAACAAACAGCAACAACAGGGTGCGCTGGAAGGGAGCCCGTATGTATGTAAGAGGTAGATGGCAATGTATGTATGGATATGGCTAGGTGAGCATATGTAGTAGCATGTGGTGGTTGTAGTGGTGGGGGTGGGAAGCAGTAAGTAAGAGGACGAAGCCGAGAATTGAATATCTTGACTTGGAGGGCGGATTATTCACTGAGACCCTTAAAGTCAACTAGTTGGACTTGGTATTAGGAGTTCCTTCAACTCTTGGGCGCGAGTTTTGGCTGAACTGGGATCAATGCGATCGAGAAATTGGAGGATCGCGGCTTCTCTCTTCTCGCGACAGAGTCGGACAAATTTTTTGTTTTGGCGGACTGTTTGGGAGATGAAGGATCTATGAAATACGACTGCCGAATCCCTTAATCCCTTTCTTATTTCTACTTCTTATTTCTGACTTCTCATTTCCTAATAATAAATTGTAGATACATGTAGAGTACTCGATCTGGATAACGTTGTTTTTAATTACTATATGTATTTATTATGTGTTCCCTCGACCCTTAGTCCACCACACACTCTCTCTCAATCCCTCCCTCCTTCCCTCATTCCCCTCTTCTCGCTCAGTATCTGCTCTCTCAATCCTTTCCTGGTGGTTGTCCAGACCCTTCACAGCTTACTTGACCTATTGCAGTACAAACAACAAATCAGTGTCGCATGTAGGACGAGTTCGATACTCTGAAACCCAGCTAAAATCAAGCGCATGTATGTACAGAAGCTCTTTATAGGTAATGTAATCTCGCCATGGCACAATTGCAGATATAAAAAAAATGTCAATTCAACGTGTGCAGTCAATCCCAGGCTAGATTATTCTATTAAATGCCGTGATGTGTTTGTTCAGAAATAATCGTCGCTGCAGGACAATGGGAAAGGCAGGGGAAAGAAGGCCCAGAGCTTGGAGACCACCGCGGATGGGTAGAGACAGCTTTACTATCGAGTTGAAACAGACGGGAAGACGGACGACAAAAAACCTGCAAAACTCCGTTTTGCACTTTTCGCAGGTTACATACATAAGATCCGCAAAGCTCTCTCTCCCCTCTCTCATCCTTCTTTTCCTATTCTTTCCTCCTTCATCTCAGATTGAATTCTAGCAACCAAGTAACTACCAATTGACCTTCCTGTTGCGTGTTATATTAGAGTAAGTAGCTGCACCGAGAGTCCTGCTTACTACCTGCCACCACTGCCACCACTGCTGCTACTTACCACTCTGGAGAAAGTGCCGAAATATCAATGGCATTTCGTTCAACAATTCCTTCTTTCGTTTTTACGGTCTTATGCCTTGTTTGCTATGTGGCGCAACATTATCTGATGGGGGACGTGAAGCACGCTGTCGCTGTCGTCCCAAGCACACGTGGGCGACGTGATTGAGAGCTGAACGAACAGAACACCTTTAAAACTTGAGAGACATCCTTTGACCAGCAAACACGCCAAGTCTCTCACAGCATACAGTAGGTAAACCCTACATGTAGGTACTTGTACAAACTTAGAACAGCAGAACAACCGAACATTCTTTGGAATATCCCGGTTGTCTGGGATGGGGAAGCAAAGCGTACCAACTTCCAACCTTCTAGCATGCCAAAACCCATGTCGCTACATGGGTGTATATTCTCTGCTACCTACTGTACCCACTCCATTTAAAGCATCCGTGCCTATATATCCGGACTATCAGTCTTTCATAGGCAGTGAGCAGTCGAGAGGTGGTAGGGCTACAATTATAGAAACCCCCCCTCACATTACCATAATAACTGAAAAGAATGGAGGAGGAGGAGGAGGAGGAGGAGGAGGATGAGGAGGGAGAGGAGGAGAGCCCCGCACCTGACCCTTCATTTCGTTTATCGGGGTTGTCTCGCTCTTTATCGACGTCGCCCGCCTTCGCTTGACGCCGGTCTTGTGCAATGAGCTTATTCCTGCTTGTGACCATGCTGGGCTTCTTTTACTGGTGGGGAGAGGCAGTGCTCCAGTTGGCTTGAATGTAGGTACTGGAGGTACATACATGCGCCCACAATCAGTGCAAATTGTCTACCCTGCGGTGGAAATGGAACCTTAGGTGTGCAGTTTTTCAATTGTGCAGTTACGGTTATGGGTTGCGTGACAGCGCGTACCGATACTGTCCGTGTATGTGGCTAATACCCGTAGTGATGGTAACAGGACGCGCCGGACACGCGTCGTTCCTTCGAAAATCCTTCCTTATTCAACTGCGAATTATACACCGATTTGAATAGATGACAGCTGAGCCCCCCCACTATCGCTGAAGTCTCCGATAAATTCCGTCCAGTGGCCCGTTATATCGAAAGTGGAACTGGAACACTTCCCAGGGACATCCCCGAATCCTATTTATTCTCTCTTGGCAACATGCACCTGTATTAACGTCACGTCACGTCACGCTTCTACTCTAAGCTACGGAAAGAATATATATATATATTTACTCCAGCAACTTCTAAGACGCAGCGCACGAGTTGACCGACTGACCGATAATGTGTTCCTGTTGCAGCCCTTGGAACCGCGGTTTTACCACTCATGCAAGCTTAGGGCTCCAAAACCGAATCACAGGATATCACTCGAACACGAAGCAGATCACTAACTAAAGCAACACAAACATTCACTTCTGATAGGGTTCCTCTGGGGAAGGAGTGTGTTGGATTGTCAAGATTTTGCTGGTTCTAACACCCACTGTCAGTCTCTTCCAGGGATAAACGAACGCACTAGATACCTGATTTATTTAATACCAAGATTATGAAAAGGGCAACTCATAACCTCTCTGGAGGCATTGAATGTCATCGGGTTACCTAGATCGGCTCTTGGTGCTGTGCAAAGTGCCTCGGACCTCAACTACACAGCTCTAAAGTACGGAATATATTTCCGACAAACGCTCTGTGCATTTTATCAAATTTTTTTTTTTTCCTCGTCGCCAAAATCTTCGTTCTGGTCGCACACCCCTGTGTATTACTACGCCACGGCCACACTCGGTCTTGGCAGGGTGTGGGGGAGGCTGAGTTTCGCGGTTGGTGGGGTTTCTCGATACGGGCTTCTTTGGTTCTTAGACATCAAAGGACGCCTGAACACATACATTGGCGAAACAAGAAAACCATGGGTGGGGATATTATGGGTAGTAAACACCAGAGCGTCCAATGACTGCTTTGGTTTTATTGCTGACATGAAAAACGTAGCGTGTCATCACGATAGAGGACGCAAGTCACTTTCTATTTTTTTATGCATTGGAGATGTTGGTTTTCTGACTTCACTCTAATGAATGTGTGTGAGTAAGTATCTTAACAGGTAAATTCTTGCCGATTTAAACAACGAGAGAGTTTCTTATACTTCACTGAATAGTTTTGAAGTAAGGGTTATAAACCAACAGGTTGGTTTTAGGGTCTTGAATTGTGGCTAATAATTGGGCTATGCTTACAGAGTCTAGCAGTTTTCTCCCAATACAGGTCTTTTTTTGTGAGCTTCTTCTTTCGTACATCAATATATTGATATGGAATCTTGAATTATTGATACTAAATCACCAATCAATACGATACTAGTAGTGGAGATAAATCACCCAGCCGCAAACTAGTTATTAGTATCATGGCTAGCCTGGAAACAGAGATATCTTTGCTACACCCCATCCTCGCGTTGTTAAATACATGTAATTGAGAGGGACACTTATAATACCCTCGTCTACAAATGTTTGCGAACGGGCTAAGGCCATTCTCGGCCAAAAGACTTCAAGGCTTGATAACTCATTTATTATTTTCAGACTCCAGCGGAGGCTATGACAAGATTCCAAGTTTTGACTAGAAACGAAAGTCGTTCTATGAGGAATTGCAGCGCTGATATAGAGTAATACGTCACGTTTTCCGGCCCCACATCATAAATATTGGCCCTTTAGAGAACAGCTGAAACACGAATCCAAGCATCCTTATCAAATGGATTTTATATATTTAAATAAGGTAGCCCCACATATCCACACGGCCCTTTCGTCTATCAACGGACTTGATCTGTTCCGAGAAGAAAATTACGGAGAATAGTGCAATAATCATATACCCATAATTAAAGGACTACAATGTGTAAATGCATATATTTAATAGAGGCCCTCTGCGAGCCATGTTAGCCTGTGTATCAATCAATGATATCCCCCCCATATATACATAAGTGCCGTCCAATACATCATGCATTGTATGCCCAATAGTATACCAAGTAGCTAAAAATCTAACTCGACACAAACTTTTGTTTGCTCAACCTTTTTCACTTTGAATCACTCAGTAGAAGTAGTGAGAAACCACGCTAGAATCCGCAACGGACCGGGCCGCCAGTGGAAGGAGAAGCTTTGCCTGTCGAGGTAAAGTTCATGACGGATAGATACAGGGTTAGGTGAACCCTTTTTTTTTTCTCTCTCTCTCTCCACATGACGCTCTACCCTTCTAGGCAAAGCTAGCTTCCATAGCAGCTAACCTAACCTCACCTCATGTGCAGTACCGGTACTGTAGAGCAGAGTACAGTGTTTCTACTCGATGATGCGCAAATAAGTGATCTGATGCTTGCATGTGTGTGGATATGTAGTTACTCCGCGGTGTATCTGTTTTTATATGATGTTTCACGGTCTCGATTAGAGTTTTCCCCTCATATAGGAAGTTTGCTTCTTACATAGGAATCCCTGTGCATGGTGTGAAACAAGCGAGCATCATCCGACTTCTAGCTATATACGGGGATTTCCATTTCGTTTCTCTGCGTTAAACTAGGGCTCTAGCGGCTCGACTATTAGCAATTGCTAGTGTCTGGACCGCACTTGGTTCCGGCCGGGGGAGGTGGTGGGGTTGCGACGTTGATTAGAGTCGGTACAATGATCTCAGGCAAGGATTCCCATCCCATCCATTACCTAAAAAGCCACTCCCCTTGAAACACAATTTTTTTTTTACCCCCAAATATCTATCTGCCAGGTGAAGCTTCCCAGGAGCTTCGAGAAAGCACTAAAATAAGCGTTTGTGCAACTAGGAAGGGGGTTTCTAAAACAAGACCCTTTTTTTTTTCAACGGCGTCTTCTAGGTAGCGCCTATGTAGTCGATGGCGCACCCTCGCGCGAAGGTCTCCGATGTGAATGCGATGGCGTTGAAGGGGCACTCTATGTGAGAATGGATCTCTCTCTCCACCAGGATGCAGGGGCAATGGGGGGAAGGAAAGTATTGTACGTTGAATGTAGACCTTTGCACGCACCACTCTCCCATTCCCCCCATACATACATATCGGCCAGACCAGGCAGGGGCTTGGCTGGCCATCACATCGAATCACTCGACCAGATCTTTCGAGATCGGGGCCTGACCTGACCGGACTGCACCAAATGCACTTCTCAAAGGGGGAGATCCCCCCTCTCCCTCCACAATGAGACACTTTCAGAAATAAGCTTTTCCCTCCTTTCTCTCCCCCCACGCAAAACGATCTTTCCTCTTCACACACGCACACATCCACGTGACCTCTATGTAATCTCAGGGTCCAAACACGTCAGGGGGGCCGGGGGGTCTCGGTGTGGCGAAACTTGGCGCCCCGAACAGCAGCCACACTTCTCATCCATCTCTCTCTCACTCTCTCTTGCTTCCCGACCGACCGACCGACCGACCCAACCACAACGTCAGCACTTACTTTCCCTTGAAATTTCCCCATCTTCTTCCCACTCTTAGCTCTTCTCCATCCCTCCCTCTCTTCCCTCTCTCCCCCCGCGGCCACAGAAAGAAAAAAACCCACAACGATAAACAATCATGTCTGAAGCTTACGAACGAGAAAGGTTGACCCGACCTGACCCCCTCTAGCTGTAGTAGAACTGCCGTCAGCTAACCTCGAACGCAAAAAAAAATAAAAAATAAAAGGCAAAACAACGCCCGCCTGGACGAACTAGCCTCCAAAGTCACCTCCCTGCGCGACGTCACAATAAACATCTACGACAACGCCCGCGACCAGCACATTATCGATGACTCTGTACGCCCCCCCCCCCCTTCTCCCCCCCTCTCCTATCCCCCGGCAAACCGAGCAAACCGAGCAAGACTAATCAATGGTAATGGCGGTGCCGGTGCTTACAGGGCGATCTATTCGACAACTTCAGCTCCAGCCTAAAGCAGTCCACAGCGCGCATCACGCGCATGGCCTCCAGCGGGACAAAGTCGCAGACACTGAAGATGGCGGCGGTCGCCTCGGGGACGATAGTGATGCTGTATCTGGTGTGGGGCTGGTTCTTCTGAATGGAGCGCACGCAATATGGCGGGGGGAGTGGATGGGATAGATATATAGGGTGGGGGAAGCTTGAAGGAGATAGCTACATGTACTGTGATGTAGTAACGGGCATAAAGATAAAGGGCCCGGGGGCTTCGGGGCTCGGCCGGAGGGGAAGGGGGTACTATGCACGGCCGCTAGCTAGCTGGGGATCTTGGGGGCAGGGTAATCTCGGGTGTCTGGAGAAAGACTCGTGAGCAGAGCAGATCCCCCGGCCTCTAAATTGGGTGTTAATGTGTGTAGCTGCACATTAGGTGTTTTTACATTTCGGAGTCTGTCAGTTTTTAAGTTTTTTTTTCTTTCCTCTTCTTTTCTGCCCGGTCATAATAAAAGTATATTTTATGTATTTTTCAAAGGGTTCCACTACTACTACTGGTCTCCTTGTACGTTTCATTCTCGCTCGCTCGCTCAATTTCACACCATCTGTCACTCGGTCTTTTAAAGTGTGGCTGGGGCAGTTTTACCACTTTACTTTTTCCAACAACCTTATCAAAGCTTGCCCCCTTTTGAAACATTATATTTATGGGTTTCACTTCTGAATAATTTATCATTGACCCGCTTCAGCAAAAAAAAAAAAAAAACTATGCCTCAGTTGTCTTTTTGTTCTAGATATCACAACTTCACACTTACGCTCCACATGCATTTCCAATTGGAAAAAGAAGAACCCCCACATTATACACAACCTCCAAGTCCCGCTTACCTCTGCGCACCCCTTCCACCACCGATATCTACCCCCCAATTCATTAGCACCATCCTCTCTCACATACATAAAAGAGCCTATCCGAAGCAGTAAGAAGAAAACCCACCTTGACCCAACCTGTAGCTGCCAATCTTGTCCCAATCAATCTTCTGCCTCGTGATTGGTAGCTGCCTCCTCAAGCCCTTAAACGCGCCCTCACTCAGCGCGCCAAACGCGCGGTTCAGATCCTCCTGGTACTTCTTCTCGATTCCGGCGATCGTCTTGACGATCTCGGCGGCGGACCCGGAGCTCAGCGAGACCTGCACGGGCTTGTTGGTGAGGAGACGCACGTTGCCGTCCTCGTAGTAGTGCACGTCGACCTGTATGTTCCCAGAGAGCTCGCTGGTGGCCGGGTTGAAGACGTAGGTGCTGCGCCAGCGGCCGTTCCAGTAGTTGGAGGGGCTGTACTTGCTGCCGACGATGACGAGGGAGATGCATGTGTCGTCAGAGATGGGGCTGACGCCGAAGGCGGGGAGGGAGGGGTAGTGTTCTTTGACGTGGGGCTCGACATCGCGGAGGATGGATTTTCTGCGGAGGGGGGTGTTAGCTTTGTTTTGTTTTGCTCCTAGTCGAGGAGGGCTCTACATCAAATCGGCATTCTGGGACTCCAGAACATAAGACTGCACATTCGAAGCTTTCTACACCCACCCCATCCATCCACACCCAATTAGCACAGCAGCCCCAACTTCAACCCCATCCTTCATTCCCAAAGAAAACACATACCTGCTTCACATGGTCAAACTCAAACGAGCTCTGAGAGCCCACATCGAAATACCGGCCGTCCGGCAGCTCATTGTACTCGCTGACGATAACCTGCCGCACACACACCCCACCACCATCCAACTCACTCATCAGCCTCTCCATTCCCATTCACAACCCCACACCCCCCAGATATAAAACTAACCTGCTGGCTACCGCCAGGCAGCTTGGTGCACAGCAGCTGCTCCTTGTTGTAGCGCTCCACGGCCGGCGGGATGGCGTCGAGCACGTCCTTGTCGTCGCCGACGAGGGCTTTGATGTCTGTTGCTTGTTAGTTCCTCCTTTTTAAGGGGGGGGAGAGAGAGGATGGGGAGAGGGTACCGGTGATTACGTCTTGGAGCTGGAGATGGGGATTGGGGGGGTTAGCTTGCTATCTCTCTGTATGAGATGGGAGGAGAGGGGGGACACACCTCGCCGGGGGGAGCATCGAGGATGAAGTTTGAGGTGGTCTCAATTGTCTCTGCGTCTGGCATTGTTTTTGCTTGATGGGGGGTGTTTTTTGTTTTTTTGTAGGATAGTGGGGGATGATGGCGGATAAGGGGGGGGAGCTGTGGTGGTTTGTGAGAGGGGGACGAGAGGTAACTCGTGTGTCGAGTGAGAGCCCCACCAACTATGCATGCTTTGCTTGGCAACAACACAGCAGCTCAAGCTAAGGCAAGGGTTTGTTTCCATCTGCTAGGTGAGTGAGGCTAATGATAATAATACAGATTTTTCTAATGTGAGGTCCCCGTAGTAAATAATAGTTTTTTTACAGTCAAAAGAAAAACTGCAAATAAAAGAAAAAAGGGAAAAAAAAAAAAAAAAAAAAAAAAAAAACTCCTCCTCAGTACCATATGTATATAACTAGGCCCAAAGCAAGCTCCAAACCCCCCCCCCCCCCCCCCAAAACCCACAGCTACTGCGTCTCACTCTCAAAACACAAATCCCCATAGCCATAACTCGAAAACTGCGACAGCGGCGGCGGCATCGGGAACGTGTCCATCAACTCACTCGGCAGCAGCTGGCTCGTCGCAATCGTAATATCCTCCTCCTCATCCTCGTCCTCATCCGGGATACGGAGCTTGTACTCCCCCTTCCCCTTCCTCTCCCTCTCCCTCCCCTTCGTCGTCGTCGTCTCGAGGAGGAGGAGCTGCGTCGGCGTAGCCGGCACCTCCGATCCGGGGAGCACCTGCGACGACGGCGCCTCTCCCACTCCCTCTCCATCACCGGGCTCGGGGAGGAACTGAGAAGGCTCCTTATCATCCTCCTCCTCCTCTTCAACATCAACATCAACGTCGTCCTTCATGGGACTCTCCGTCACAGGCAGATGCACAATCTCCGGCGCCACCCACTGCGATGGGTCTCTAGACACGGGATACCTCCTCCGCAGCGCCCCGGGCCCCCACTGCTCGCCCAGCAGCTGAGGCTGGGTGTAGCCGTTGGTCTGCCAGAAGCTTGACGGCAGCTGCTGCGTGTGGTAGGGCTTGTAGTGCGGTGCGTCCTCGTCCTCGTCGGGGTCGGGATCGGGGTCGGGGTCGGGGTCTTCCTCGCTGGCGGTGTCGTCGACTGTGTCCAGCGCCTCGGCGGGGGGTGGTACTGGGAGTGGTGGTGATGATTCGGCGGGTGGGTTGGCGTCGTCGGGGGTGTCGTCGCGGAAGCGGTGCGGCGGGGGATACGTCATGCTGCGGAATGAGCCCTGGGACTCGTCTTGAGCTGCGGTGCGGGCGGGGCCCTGTGACTCGGGGGCCTCGAAGCCTTCAGTCTCCGGCTCGTTGTAGGTGAGGTCGACGCGGAAGGTCTCGGTCTCGGTCTCATGTTCCGGCTCCTGCTCATGCGCGCGCCGGATTGCGGGCTTCTGTGACTCGGCGAGGAGCACGGTGGCGATGCTGTCCTGCGTCACGGTGTCGGTGTCGGTGTCGGTGTCGGTGTCGGTGTCAGTGTCAGTGTCGGTGCTGGCCCGGTTCTGGGTCTGTGTGGCCTGCGTGGACAGCGGGGCGTCCTCTTCGACTTCCCACCATTGGCTACTGTTGATGGTTTTGTTTCTATTGACCGGTGCTGCTGTATCTAGGGCTGGTATTATTATAGCTTCAGGGGGCGGCTCCTTCTCCTTTGCGGGTTCCGGGGGAGTATCCTCCTCCTCCTCCTCCTCCTCCTCACTTAACCGCTTCAGTCCCGTCGCAAACAACCTCCTCCCCGTCCGCTTCCCTATCTGACTACACCCCCCTTCCTCCGCCACCCCCGTGCCCACGCCCTTCAGCGGCGACCTCCCCAGCCTCCCCGTCGGCGAAAACAGCACCTGCATCCCCGGCTGCTGCTGCTGGCTCGGCTGCCACGGCGAAAACGGCGTCACGGGCGGTGACTTTGAGTCTGGGATCTCCAGCACCCTGCGTCTTTTCGGCGTGACGGGCGGCGGCGGCATTGCAGCCCGCGAGGAGCTCACTGACGCCTGGCTCCTGCCCACCTCCTTCTCGCTCGCACCCCGCAGCCCTGCCTCTTTGTCCGGGAGTAGGGGTGGCGGCGAGGATAGCGGGCTGGAGTATGCATCGTCGTCGTCGTTGTTGTTGGTGGTGGTGGTGGTGGTATTGGTGGTGTTGTAGAACCCCGGCGACTGCGTGCTCTGGCCAAACTGCGTCTCTGGCACCTCGACCTCCTCCCTTGGGAGTCGTTTCCGGCGCTTTGCCCTGTGCTGCTGCAGTGGTGGGCGGGTCGTAGTGGTATCGGTGGTGTCGGCGGCAGTGGCGGGGGCGGGGGAGTCTTTTGCAAAGCCGAACGATGCGAGCCCGACCTGCCGGAGCTGCTGCTGCTGCTCGGCGGAGGAGGGCGTGCGGGGCTTGTGGCGGCGAACGGATTTGACGCCTGCGGAGGCGCTTGCGAGGCGCGTTTGGGCGAGGGATTGGCGGTGGGCGCGGATGCTGGCGGGGATGGACACGGGTTTGGATTTGGGTGTCTTGGTCATGGCTGGCGGGGGCGGTGGGAGTGCGGGTGCGGGTGCGGGTGTGGGGGGGGAGAGAGTGCAGCAGAGCAGCTCTGCGCTGCTCTCGCTCGCAGGTCGGCGATCGGTGGTGCTGGGAAGACGCGTCAAGTGGTTGCCAACAACCAAACCCCGGTCCGTGCATGCATGGGGGTTTCAGAGCAAAACACACACTCCCTCCTTGAACCCGGCCGCAGATCGCGTCCAGCCAGTCAGCCCTTCACCAATTGACCTTTTGTAGAGCAAGTGGAGGCAGTAGTGGAATAGGCGGGGTGCTGCATAGTGGAGTAGGTACATGTTGGAGAAACACCCTCGAAATAGAAACATTGAATCAAAACCGGGGATCACACTGAGTCTCTGTGGAGACACCTCTCGCCCGAGTGAGCGATGACCCGCTGCAACAGACAGCTCCATGTAAAAGCCCGCACGGGCTATCCATGGCTCCACGATTCACGAATAGGCAGGGCAGGATAACCCTCCCCCCGGCCGCGGTGCAGCAAGCACGGGAGGACGGGACGGGCTGTTTGAAATCGGGCTACAGGAGGGGTGTGTGCTTCAGGATCGGTGGGGCCATGACCGGGTATCTGGATTTCGAGGCAGGGTGTGTGCGGGACGTGGTGCAGCATGTTGGTATGTTGGTATGTATGGGGGGGGCGAGTGATGGATCGTGATGGTGAGATATCGATCATTATCGGGGGAGGGGCTGAGGCTGAGGGGTTGAAATGGGGGGTTAATTGAAATGGTTGGGATGGCTTGGCGGTGAGGAGGAGGGGAAACTCGTGTGTTTGATCGAGATGGGCTTGGGTTGTTGCTTCGTGGAGTCAATCAGCAGTGGATAGAGCCCTTTTGGTAATAGATCAAGTAATCGATCCCTCCCCCCAATGTTTGCCCCAACCACTATTATATTCTTCGTGCATTATCCACTCTTAAACCACCCACACTCATTCTACAGCGCCTGGAAATGATGCACGCACATCATAATAAGCATTATTAAATAAAATCTGGTAAATACTACCCCGATAACACCGCCGGCGCCAAGAGACCAAAAAAGTGCATTTCAATCATTGACCCTGGCCCCCCCCTAACCAAGTGAATAATGTCGGATAGTAGAATATTTGTATCTGGTGTCAGTATGACTTATAAGGGTATTGAGTAAAAATAAAAATTAGAAAAAATTCCAATTTTATGGCACCATTGAAGCTTCAACATGTGGTAAGGTGGGGTTCTTTCCACGAGATTAATGAAATACGACATCCCACATGATGGTTCTTTTATCTCTTTTTAACGAGTGAGGGTAATCTCGCCTTGTAGCATGTGCAGTAACACTGCTTCTTTGAATCACAGAATATCACTCATTGCCCAATATGGTGGTCAACCTCTAATTCATAATTCATTCGTGTATGTAATAAAAACCAACCTCTAAAAAACACATGTATTCTCAATATTCTCAATTCCATCTTACTAGTAGAAGAAACCCAACAACCCACACCTTCCACCACCCTTCCCACAAACAGAAATCTATCTAGTCAATATAATGCCCTACAAACCCACACGCCGCCACCAACATGGCACAACAAACCAACAACAGACTCTCCCTCTCCACCCGCCCCACCACCCCCAACGCTGCCACCACCACCACATTCAGCGGAATCCGCAACACGCCATACACCGCCGCGCGCTGCGCATCCGCCACAATGCGGCCCTTCAGCACGCCCATCGCCGGGAAATACATGCCCACGCACGCCTCAAACACACAAAACGCATAAAAGACGGCCCACTCGCTCCGCGCATACACCGCCGTGTACAGCGCCGCCGCGGCCGCCGCAAACACCCACACGAGCAGCCGCGAGTGCCGCACCACCCGCCCGGCGAGCAGGTTGAAGAGGTACGAGCCGAGCATCATGGAGGCCATAAAGTTGGCAAAGATGATGCCGTAGGGCAGTGTGTCGCCGCGCGGGTTGACGGCCTGCAGGGAGGGCGACCAGAGAAAGACAAAGATGTACATGGAGGCCTCGAGACAGCAGGATGCGACCACGAGGGCGAGGATGCGCTTGTCTGTGTATCGGTGGCTTTTGTGTGAGCTATTTCTTTCCGTGTTCTATAAAACCGGAAGCTGAGCTGTGTAAGAAGAAGCATACCATTGAAAACCACAGAGAGTGCATTCCTTGATACGGCACTCCCGAGGGTGCTTGATTTCGAACCATAATTCTCGTTCTACCCCACTCCCCCATTAGCCCACTGAAACCCTCCCACCACCTTGTGATATACATGGAGGAAGAAGGAGAAGAAGAAGCTCAAAACCCACGTACCCAAGTCACCAACATTACCACAAACGCCACCGCCAGCAACACACACGCCCCCATAAACGGACTCTCCCTCGTCCCCGTCATGCCCACCAGCCACTCACTCGACACGCCCGCTGCAATCGCCACCACCGAGTTGGCCGCCGTCAGCACGCCAAACAAACGGCTGAGCGCACCCCCGTGGGAGAGCCCCCGAGAATGGAACTCTGTCACCATCCACGACTCGAAGCAGCTGTAGAGGATGGACGTCGACACGCCGCCGAGCAGCCGCCCGCCATACAGCACCGCCTTTGACCGGTACAGCGTGGACAGGCACGAGAGCGTGTAGGCAACGCAGTAGGTGAGGCACATCAACCGTCTCCCGAGCCTATAAGCACATCATAATATATCTCCTTGTGAGTTGAAATTGTCAACTCCCCTCCCTCCCACCAGATCATAAAAAAAAACCGACCTATCTGCTAAGCTGCCGACGAAATACGCGCTCACGGCGCCGGAAAGGAACCCTGCCGTAAAGAAGCTGGCCACCGTCTCCTCCGAGAATCCCATCTGCTCGCGATATAAAGCATAGATGTGCGCTCCCTTCACAACATCAGAATCATTAGTTTGTGTGTTTTCAATGACGGAAGCTCAGGAATTTGGCCAGACCTGAAGCCAGTCCGCGCCCATCGTCAGGGCGTAGACCACAAGATAAAGTCGTGTGAATTTCGATGTCGCATCCTTCAACGTGGCCACTACTCCAGCGCCAGAAGCGCCCTCTGCAATTCGATCTGAATCCTTGACGTCTTTCGAGCGCTGTTGGAAAAAGAGAAAGCTACACGCCACCCCTAGCGTTATGAAGTTAGTCGTATAAGATATCATTGGGAGTTTTTCTCTAAATAATTATAAAGAAGTGTGCAAGTATGGTGGATGAAAGTCAAAAGACACTACAATAATATATGCGATTTGATAAACTTAGCTCAAACCCTTGCAACTACACGTAGGTACTGATATGCAGTACTGCACAAATATAAAGTACCAGAGCTTCCAGAGGAACCAAAAGAAATTCAGTAGGGCATTCACAAGAGTGGCTGGTCTAGTTAGCAACCTAAACAGAAGATTCTTGTATACTTATTCTGCCATTATGAGTGCGAGAATTTGTTGTGGGCAAAGAGCAATTTTCCAATGACATTACTGCAGTACAAAGCGCTAGACACGATAGATTCTGTTGACCCTCATGTAATTCACCGAATGCACATGAAAAAAAAGAAAAAAATCTTGAAAGAGAAAAAATGAATAAACCACGCTTTTTTGTACATGGAGGATCACAAACAACGCCTGGCATTTCTAAATCCAAACATGATATGCGTTTACAACTCGTCATGACCGAGTGGTTCTTGATCACCAGCACCACCAGCACCAGCATACACTATTAGAAAAAGAAAAAAAAAGGTTAGTTAACCAATTCCGCAAATAACGTTAACTTTGGGGACAGAATATAACTTACTCTTGCTAGTGATGGGGTAGGCGACCTGGCTGAGCTTCTCCTTCTGCTCATCAAAGTCTTCTGTGGTGGCAGTGGCAGCGTTCTCCTCAAGCCACTCAGTGGTTTCCTTAACGGCAGACAAAAGAGTCTCCTTGTCGTCCTCGTCAAGCTTGCCACCGAGACCCTCCTCATCGTTGACCTGGTTCTTCAAAGAGAAAGCGTAGTTCTCAAGACCATTCCTGGCCTCAATTCTCTCTCTGTTGGCCTTGTCCTCGTCGGCGAATTTCTCGGCCTCGGCAACCATGCGGTCAATCTCTTCTTGGCTCAATCGGCCACGCTCGTTGGTAATGGTGATGCTCTCAGCCTTTCCGGTGGCCTTGTCAGAAGCTGAAACCTTGAGGATACCATTGGCATCGAGTTCGAAAGAGACCTCGATCTGAGGAACACCACGGGGTGCCGGGGGAATGCCAGTGAGCTCAAACTTGCCCAAAAGGTTGTTGTCCTTGGTCATAGAACGTTCACCCTCAAAAACCTGGATCAAGACTACGGGCTGGTTATCGGCAGCAGTGGAGAAGATCTGAGACTTGCGAGTAGGGATAATAGTGTTGCGAGTGATGAGCTTGGTCATGACACCACCGGTGGTTTCGATACCAAGAGTCAATGGGTTGACATCCATAAGAACGAGCTCTTCGGTTCCCTCCTCTCCAGACAAGACACCTCCCTGAACAGCGGCACCATAGGCAACGGCCTCATCAGGGTTGATACCCTTGGAGGCTTGCTTTCCAAAGTACTCCTCCAAGAGGGCCTGAACCTTGGGGATACGGGTAGATCCACCAACAAGGACGATGTCATCTACTTCACCCTTCTTGACCTTGGCGTCCTTGAGGACCTGCTCAACAGGCTTGAGAGTCTTCTTGAACAAATCGAGATTGAGCTCTTCGAACTTAGCCCGGGTAAGGGTCTCAGAGAAGTCCTTGCCTTCATGGAAAGCTTCGATTTCAATGCGGACAGACATCTGGGAAGAAAGAGTACGCTTGGCTTTCTCAACCTCACGCTTCAGCTTACCCATAGTCTTGAGGTCCTTGGCGATATCAACACCGTGCTTCTTGTTGTAAATCTTGGCAAAGTGCTGAATCACACGGTGGTCGAAATCCTCTCCTCCGAGATGGGTATCACCAGCGGTAGCCAAGACCTCGAAAACACCCTGATCGATAGACAAGAGGGAAACATCGAAGGTACCACCACCAAGATCGTAGACAATGATTTGACGCTCACCACCTTGCTTATCAAGTCCATAGGCGATGGCGGCAGCGGTGGGCTCGTTAACGACACGAAGAACGTTAAGACCGGCGATAGCGCCTGCATCTTTGGTGGCTTGACGCTGGGCGTCGTTGAAGTAAGCCGGGACAGTGACGACGGCGTGAGTGACAGTCTTCATGAGGTACCCCTCAGCAATCTCCTTCATCTTTCCAAGAATCATGGCTGAGATCTCCTCGGGGGTGAAGATTCTATCGGCTCCATTAACTTTGACCTCAACGACAGGGTTTCCGTTCTTGTTGATGACATTGAAGGGGAAGTGCTTGATATCAGTCTGAACATCCTTGTCATTGAACCTTCGTCCAATAAGACGCCTAGAAAGCGATATTAGCTTCAATGGTAAATTATTTGAGTTCTAGAGAGCAACATACTTGACATCAAATACGGTGTTGGTGGGGTTGGCCGCATATTGGTTCTTAGCGGCGTCACCAACCAAACGTTCATCATCGGTGAAGGCGACATATGATGGAGTGATACGGTTTCCTTGATCGTTTACCAAAATCTCGACACGCCCAGACTTCATTACACCAACACAACTAATTACCAGATAGTAAAGTTAGATCAAGTCCCTCTCCGAAAGATTTCATACAGATCTGTACTTACGAGTAAGTAGTTCCCAAATCAATACCAATGACGGTACCATAGTTCTCAGCTTCACTGTCTGAAGCTGCCGATGCTGGTGACAAGAATAGAAGAGGTGCGAGGAAAATGAAAAAAAGGTAGAGGACCGCGGTCCATGCTACCGGTTTGCCCTTATTGTCGATCATTGGGGCGACGACCGTTTTATAGAGAACGTAGGTTGTGGAATTACAAACCAATCAAGGTTGTTTATAGATCTGAAGGGAAATTTATCTAGTGTTGTGTAGAAAGCGTGATGGTTGAGGAAAGGAATTGTGCGGGGTGGAAGAGAAGATGGATTCCTTTATAACAGTCCTGGGAGAAAAAGCCACCTTTCGTAGTTGAGGACACTTTTCAAACTTCCAGGTTCCTCGAGCTTTGTGCCTACGGCGGTTTCCTAAGCTTAGTCACACATACACCCTGCCGCAGCCGCCACCCCCAGGATCTGCGCCAAGTCAGGGGAAAGAACACGGTGGTAACTTAGGGCTAGAGGTGCAGCCATGCTGCTGCACAGTGGCATTGCACACACCTTATTACGAGCTGCCGAAGTTTCTAGTCCTCGTTTACGCTTTTTTTTTTCTTTTGAAGAGGGGCGTAATTGAGCCACCTCGAGATGACTGTCTACACTCCCACGAAGAACCTGGTGATTAAACTTGCCTTCGTCTTCGACTCGCCTTCGTCTTCGAATTGCCTTCGCCTTCGACTTGCATTAAAATCTAGGAGGTAAGAACCTGTAGAGTAGATACATTTGTTCTCAGCATATGTAAAGTACCTATATGTAGTATTTATATGTAGATATGCCGGTACTACATTGGGTACTTCTGTAAAAAGCTTGTGGCTGGTGCCTGCAAAGACATCGGTGCCACAATAAAGAAACTACACTGATTGGCTAAGACTAAAACCAAGTCGGTAGTAACAGTCTGTAGGTACATAAGAGTTTACTATATCGATACCTTGGGTGAAACCAAAACCTGAGCCGCCAACCACTTCAACCCCGGCCGGCCTGCAGGATGTCTCCGTGTATATATGTTATGAAGGATGTCATATATGCACTTTCGGAGATATAGGGTATCTAATACTAGGCCCATTAATTACACCCAGTTTTAACGAGTGAGTAAAGGGTTTAACGTACTCTTTAGATATGAGGGTTGAGTATCTTCTAGGTCAAACTTTTCAAAAGTAAATAGTTACTACAATAATCACCACTTGTTATTTCAAGAAGGCCCCACAATAGGCTGTTAATATGTAGAGCAGGACAGTGTGGATACAAAAGGGTACCTAACATACATGCATGTAACCCTCAGATCTGAGAAATATATTAAACCCAAGGGTATTTTACACCCACTTCTTATTAGTCAAGTGCAGATTGAACCTTTGCTCTTATTATTTATTTATCATCTATTGCCACTCGATATCGAGTCATAAGAAATGGGCATCGTTAATCGACGACTGTACAAATATATGGTAACCAACTGAAAGGACAAATTGGTGAAATTTTTTCAGCAGTATTATCCTAAATGCATGAAAAAATTTAATTAGGCGACGTGGCTGTCCAACTAGTCTACTATTCAACAATTCCGGCGGCAACAGTTTGTCCACCGCTTCGCAATACCACCTTGTAGCCCGCCTCCAATGGGATCGGGTTACCCATAAGCTCTACCTTTACAGTCGCCAGTGACCCAGCGGTGATATGCCTTGGTTTTTTCTTTAGAACAACACCAGTTGCTTTATCTAGTGTTGAGAGAAGATAAACGACTTTTCCTGGCGCGTGAAGCCGTCCCCTGTGAACATCAACCATCATGGGTGTAAGTCCTTCGAATGCAAGTATTTTTATCGTGAATGAACTTTGGGGAGTAACACGATTTGTTGGATCGCAGAGAATATCACCCTCCCTATGAAACCCGTCATCATATGTTCATACAAGCACTTGAATGTATTGTGGTTATACCTTAAATGTACCATATCGATATTGGATAGGTGAATAACAACATTGTGACCAGCAACCGCCCAATCAGTGGGTTCTTCATCAACTTCAATTGCCTTAATAATTCCACTTTCACCACTAGGTATGGCAACGATGTTATCCCCAACCTGAAGACTCCCGGCCTCTATTCGGCCAGAAATAGAGACTGGGTTCATAATTCCACCTTTGAAAACATCCGAGATTGTAAGTCGTAATGGCTTTTCAATTGCGCGCGTTAGGGGCTTCGTTTTTTCTATGCGTACCAAAATGATGAAATTAGCGTGATAATTAGATAGGTATAGTTAAGCGGATACTCTACCAAGTTCTTCCACCAATGTTGGCCCGGAGTACCAAGGAATGAGGCCAGATTTCGGCTTCTTCACGATATTTCCACCTGTCAATCCGCTACAAGGTATGAAACTGATATTTTTTGAAGCAAACCCAGCTTGTGTAAGGAATTGGGTCATCTGCTGCTCGATCTCTTCAAATCGCTCATGAGACCATTCTACCGAGTCAAGTTTATTTACGGCTACGATTATCCGCTGAACACCCATACTTCTGACGAGTAGTGTATGCTCCTTGGTTTGCCCCCTCAAATGGAACCCAGCTTCAAAGGCCCCAGTTGAAGAATCAATAACAAGCACTGCAAAGTCGGCTTGGGATGCACCAGCAATCATGTTTGGGATAAAGTCGCGATGACCCGGGGCGTCTAGGATCGTAAACCGAGCCTTTTCAGTCTCAAATTTGTTCACTGCGATATCCATTGTAACCCCCCTGGCAGGAAGCCAAAGTTAGCGTTCAATATATTTCAGGACATAGAGCTACGATACCTGCTTCGTTCCTCTTCTGTTTGGTCTAGCACCCAAGCGAGTGCAAAGGATGATTTCCCTATCTTCTCTGCCTCCTGTTTAAACTTTTCAACTGTCCGTTGATCCACTACACCAGTGTCTAAAAGAAGTCTCCCCATGAGAGTACTCTTCCCAGCATCGACATGCCCTATGATACGATAAACATAAGCCATTTCGTTCTCGGGTTCCGTGGACAGAAACCACAGACCTATCACTACAAAGTTTGCGTTTTCTTTCGCCGTTGAATTTTTATATTCTTGAAGAACATCGATCTTTTTTCGCTGCTTCACAGGTGCATTGTCAATATTAATTGCTTGTATGGCTGCTTCAACTTTCTTCAGCGCTTTGGCATCTGCCAAGGCTTTCGGGTCATTCTTAGAAGCGGCCTTTCCATTCAGGCCTAGGAGTAATATTTATGTTAGACTCTAACCTTGAATTATATTTGCTCAATTTTCAGGACGGAATTTACTACCTTTACTAGAACTTTGGGCCGCAACAACTACATCATCCGGACTTGGTCCAGAGAATGCACTCGTAGGAGCTCCTGGTAACGAGAACATACGTCTGTCAGTGACCTCAATTTCATATACTGATGCAAGCCTATCTCCAAACATAGACAGCGCAAATTTTGATGGCCCAGCTCTTAGATCTAAAGCAGGAACAGAACACTCTTGTTCCTGGGCAGGGAAAGACCGCTCTTCTGGCTCTTTTCTTGCCGATTGGTCAAGGCTCTGGCTAGGCTGATTATGTATGGGGCTCGGCGTGAGCAGCGGCGGAGCTCTGATGTTTGGGTTTTCGGGAAAGTTCGTTGATTGAACTTCAATATCTGCTGTAACTACAGAAGATGGCGCTTGAGCAGGTGGAGGTGATTGTTTTGCTGAGAGACGTGACAGCATAGATACCGCGGTGCTTTTGTCTCCGCCAGAGGATGTCTGCTGAAGAAGAAGCTTTTTTTGAGCATCCGCCTTTTCCTTTCTAGCCTTTGCTAAAGCTGCAAGTTTCGAGGTCTTTCCCCCGGCTGGTCCACCCGAACCTCCGAGGAGCCCGCCAAAAGGGTGCACAGGTTGGACAAAGATATACCCCTTACGATCTTCCGGAATCATCCCCCAAGGTGCATCCGCAAAAAGTCCATAAGCCACCGCAGACATCTTGGGCGCCTCGTGATTTCCGAAATAGCCTTGACCTTGACCAATCCCTTAGATGAGCTCTGAGCATCCTGTAAAATCAGTGTAGGAGTGATGTACCGCTTTCAGATGGGCACCTTAACGAAGAAACAGGGCTGAAGGCAGGTAAATTGAGAACAGGGAAATTAAACTACCTTTGCTGGCTTGGGGCTTTTTCTTTCTGGTAGATTTTCCGTGTTGGTCTATTCAAGTAGTCAGTGATCTTGTGTTTCTGCGTTTCCGACAGATGCATTACTCAGGATATAATTAACAGTCTTTTCAACATCGAAAAAATAGTACCACAAAGACTCTTGGATTTCCTTGTCCGTTGCTACCTCAGTGCCCAGTATCTCTCGTACTTTTTGCAAGCCCACGTTTAACTGATCTATGATGCATGTTAACATTAAACTCTTAGAAATGTACACCCTATTAGTGAGAGAGAAGGAGCAGTAATACGTCTATCACTTTCGCTCATTTCTGTTTTAATAATTTATTAGAAGGTTTTCAA
The DNA here is from genome assembly GCA_024713935.1 of Morchella eximia. Taxonomy (NCBI): domain Eukaryota; kingdom Fungi; phylum Ascomycota; class Pezizomycetes; order Pezizales; family Morchellaceae; genus Morchella; species Morchella eximia. The sequence continues at coordinate 1,635,443 of JAMGZG010000003.1, forward strand.
TATTCAGAGCACTTGGTAGGTACACACCACCTGAGCCATCATTGTAATCTTCGCCATCGTAGTCGTATAGTTCTGCGGCGCTATTATATTAGGAACCGTAGTTGATAGAAATTAAATTTCCAAGGGCATGCCTTCATCTAGGTCCAGATTTCTAATATTCTTGTGTCGCGACATGACAAATGATGGGTGCGGGTCTTTGGGCGTATGTGTGGAGGAGATGGCGGGGTTGGTTGCAGGCTGTACCAGTGGAGGAGCTATTCGCCAAGAGCTGTTAAATATTATCGATCAGTTATGAGCAGACGTATCCGGTCCGACAGGGTAACGTAGAATCCCACTATTATTCTTCAAGCTAAAGTGATGTATTCCCGGGAAATCCTACTGTAAGCATTATGAGTGATTATGAGTGTTGTGTAATGTTTTTAATTATTTTAAGTATCTGACGTATACATGCCACCATGGCCGAGTGGTTTAAGGCGGCACATTTAAGTTCTTCAAAACTGAACTGTGCTATCGAAAGATGCGTGCGTTCGAACCGCACTGGTGGCAATATCTCAATTTTTTTAATCTTGTCTTTTCCCACTCTCGTTTTCATGTCGCTATATCCACTAGAGTATGTAGTTTTCCTCGGCAAAAATTCTTGACTCAGCTCGCCTCAATATGGCTATCGATATCATTTAGGGGGACATTTGGGGGAAGTGTGGTTTAGAAACTACGTTAAGCGGAAATCTTATTAGCACATTGCTAACTGAGAAACATTAAAACAGAGTTTTGGTTTGCCAAACACGAGCTCAGTTAGGTGATTTTGTTACAGTTTTTGGTTGGGGATGTGCGTTGCAATGAGAAAAAGTAGGTCTGACCTATCTTTTCAGAACTCAGTTATGTCGAAGAGATTTCCTAACAAAGTGGCTCGCCAAACAGGCCAACTTATTATAACGGCGTTTGGGGTCTTAACCTCCGTTTAGGTGGTTGCCAAACGCGCCCTTAGGGACTTGAGGTTAAATCAAAGTTGACGGACGTTATCGATAGGCGTATGCACGGAGTCGTCATATCCTAGGATGAGCTAGGACCGGGTAACACTCACTAATAGAAATAAGTGCCGTATTTATTTCACCAAAGCTTTTTTTTACGCAAATACGAAGTGATTCAATATTTAAACTAAAATAGATCCGTACAATGTAGGCTCAATCCTCAAACCAACTAACATAATAATCATTACCAAGGTCTGAAATTACCACGAAAACCCACTTTGTACCAATACATCATTAGGGAAAAAAGAAAAAGAAGATATGTGTAGGCCATCTACAAGTCGATCAAACTCTCTTCTACTGCTTTTGGCTGTGGTTGTGGTGGTGGATTTTGAACAGGGGTAGATGCCGAGGCTTCGCTCACACCGTGAGGAGGAGGATATGTATATTGTCCACCACCGGGAGGTGCATTAGATCCTTGCTGCCAAGGCACTTGTTGTTGTGAATGAGGTGAATATGGATATTGATACCCAGGCTCCTGACCAGCTTTAGGATACTGCCAGTAAGAATTTTCTTGGGGAGGCTGTGAAGTTTGCATGGGCTGTTGATGCTGTGCCGATGGCCCTGTGTGCTGCTGATGGAGAGGCTGTTGTCTCGAAGTTGGTGCTGATGGGGGCTCTGAAGGCTGTTGGGTAGGAGGTACGGTGGAATCGTTTTGTGGTGGGGGATTGGGATTGTCGTAACCGTTATATTGGTATGGTGCTTGGGGAGTAGATGTTTGTTGATACTGTGTTTGCGAATTTGGCTGTGGTTCGGGCTGTCCAGGAAATGACCCTTGTTTGTCGAATGTATGCGGCTGGGTATAATAGTTTTGATAGTTTGTTTGTGGAGGAGGGTAGTTATTTTGAGGAGCAGAAGAATCGCTCCTACCATAATAATTTTCGGCCGATGGCAGCGTTGGATACGCATTACTACTAGCTGGGGGCTGTTGGTATGGGGCTGGCGATGATACACCATGCCGGCCATAGGTGTAGCTGAGCCGCTCTTCTAACATCCGATCATAATAACGGACAACTGTTCCCAGCTTTGCATGAAGATCGCACAACGCCTCTGTAGTTTTAAGACATTAATTCAAGTTAACGGTTTGGGAGTGGTGGTTATATTACCATATTTGCTCATAGTTTCACCAAATGTTCTAGCCAACTTTGGCCTTAACGTCCCAACACTGTCATACAATTCTTGGATTTGCGGTTCCCTTAAGATCGTTCCTGGTGGCTGAGTCTGCAACCGGTCCACTAGTGTTGCGAACAGGTTGATGTTCTCAGCCTCTCCCGGACTCAACTCATGGTCAGGTCTGCGCGCTATGTTGGCTTGAAAAGCAGTGGATTTTGCAGCAGCACTGGGATTTGACCAGGCTGATTTGGCCTTCTGTTCCTCCATGTCCCTTAGGCTCGCGGCAATCGCAGCCTTTAGCTCTTCATCCTCGTCTTCTTCAGGGGGATTCCCCTCCCGGGTGTGCTGAGCGGATTTTGAAGGCTGCGCTTCGGTATATGAGGCCGCTGGGGTAGCTTGAGTAACCTGCTTTTGGGCCTGCAACTGCTGCTGCGAAACATAACCGGCGCTTGCTTTACCAGTAGCCTCTTCCAGCGACATTTTTAGAGCCATTTTAAGATCTTCATCGTCATCATCTTCAACCCTAGCATTTCTTGGTTGCATTGGGGCAGATTGTACTTTGGACTTCGAAGTTGAATGCCTCTGACCATGACTTCCATGATGCTTTGGAGAACCCACAGGAGCCACAGGAGCTCGTCGCTCTGTCAGTTTTGTATGACATCCATCACAAACACGCACAGCCTGAACTATTCCAATGTGCGGCAATGGTATTGACTTTGAAGAGCAGGTTCCACAGAAGGTATTTCCACAGTTACGGCAGTGGTGCTTCCTGTTCGTGAAAGTGAACGGGGTCCGACAGCGCATGCAAACATCTGAATCGGTCCAATCAGGTGGCTGACAAGTTTTATTAGCATCAGCCAAAATCTAACTAGATTAGACAATATACCGCTGATGAGTCTACAAAGGTCGATGAAACCTTAGTTGGGGGCGGGAAGCGGAAGTTTTCTGTTTGTAATTGACGGTATATCTGGTTTGTGTAAGATAGGTGGGGTTGCCCTTCAAAAGCAGAGGCCCAAGTTTGAATAAGCTCTAGCATTTTAGATTCCACTTTTGGGTCAATCGGGTAAGGAGCTTTCAACAGAGAAACGAGATTATCCATAAATTCACGAGATGCAATCTCGGTGAGAAAATGAGAGCCGCCATTCTTGACACAAGTATCAGTAAGCTATGGAAGCAAGACCGTCAGTTCGTTCTAGGCTTTCTTTATTATTGATCGGAACCATTATATCAGAGCTCACGTTTAAGGCTGCTAGCTGAATATTGGGATTTTTATGCCCTATGCGTTTTCTCAACGAGCGCATAGCTTCCTTAGGCTGTACAGTCTTGCTCCGAATAATATCGGATATCTCGAGATTCAGTGCCATATCCTCTCTACACAGCTGTCAGCTTTGATGTGAAGCCTGAGACCTCGTGGTGTAAAAGAGGTTTGCGGGTCAAATTTGTTTAAATGATAGAGAGAGGGGTCAATACAGGCTTGATCCAGTAGCTTTCTCGACCTGGTCATCCAGGGAGGAGTTCGAAGCTGTAAACCATGAAGCCATTACTTCGAAGGGTGCTGTTACTATTACTCTTATGCAGATAGAAGGCGGAGTAGATGCTAAATCGTCAAGTGATTGCGACGAATAAGCCTGAGAATCAAATGTATGATGCAGCTCTTCCTCGGGAGGAGGGTGGTGAAATCTGCGGTTTGGGATGTGATAAAGAAATAGGTGGATGAGGACGAAGCTGGTGCAGATCGCTGCTTCACCAACTTGCTTGACTGACGCCGCGTCGCCCCGCCGTTACATAAGCTATAAGAGACGTATGCCTTTGCACGTGATTACTACTGCTACATGTATGTAAACCCTGTTGCACTAAAGCTTGGGTTAGAGCCAAGGGTCCAGCATAAACGAAGTGAAGTGTTAGGAAGCACGAGTAGGAGGTACATGCACCTCGGCCTACATGTACTTATTTTGGGAGCCAGTGCAAATTTAAGATCATCCATTTGAGGGTACTTGAGAGACCCCTGTTGGTAGCTCGTTGTTTAAACGAAATATGTACTCCTACATATGTGCTTCTATAATACCTACATGTACTTTACCTAAGGGTGCTAATTTTCGTTGGCAGGTAGAGTATAATTTACTCTAGAATACGTGCAGAATACATGTACTTACTAGCTGGTAGTGTCGACCTAGCTGGGGCACCTCCGAAATCCTGTTCCGGCGGCTCCCCCACAATCACAATCCCACACTCCCGCCATCTCTCCTCTGTTCAGCTTACCTCTTCACATCATCAGAGGACTCTCCCTGCGATGCGAAATAACCTTTTTTACCTCACGATTCGATAGGGATGAACTCCAATACACCCCCTCATCCACTTCGTGGTCCACCAGCAATGCCTTCCGCAAAGTCACAACGAATATACCCTCACATCAGCGATCTTCATGCCCGATCAGAGGGCCTCCATCCTGCGGGACGCTCGGTAACTTTAATTTAGACCCCTACATATTTACAGCCTGTCTAACCGGACCCGTGTTCAGATCAAGTCGTGGGTTGACGAAGCCAAAATCCACTGGCGGCAAGCAACATGGCATTATGAGTTTGGGAGGTTGGACTCGGCGTACTGCGATTTTATTATGACCAGTACCATCATATTAAATACTATCCCGCAATGTGTAGAATATCCTACCTTTGTGTCCGGTGAACGGGGAATGGCTTACATGGAATGGATCAGGCTGAAAGAGGTAAATATATACCCTGGTAGAACAGATATCCTTCGACTTTGCTAACTGGACTCGAAAGGACTTAAAAGCAAAAACCCCCCTCATTCTCAAAGTAAAAGAAGAAATCAAGAAAGATAATGAGCTCTCTGGAGTTCAGAGTGCAAATGCCCAGCTTGAAGCCGAGAGGGTTGCGGAGAGGGTTAGAGCTACCCTCCATCCAGGGACTGGGGTATCTCAAGACATTCCACCGAAAACGAGGCCGGAAGTCCGAGCGAAACCAGAATACCTGTCAATGGGCAAAGAACGTAGGTCTAAATAGCTTATGTTATAAAAAGACCCACTGACACGAAACAGATTCTCGAACAGGCTCTGGAGCCAAATCCCCACAGCTGAATAGTCAAGTGATTGTTCCGACGTATAGAAAATCTCCACCTAATTCTCTAGACAGTACCTTAGATTTGAACCGTCGGTTGGAGAGATTGACTACAACAACTTCCAGATCAAGTTCACCAGCGTCGCTCTCACAGCCAGTCCCCATGACTCCGCCTACGGTCGTTCGCGGTCCTCGAGAGATGCAGACAAAACTGCCTCCGTTAAACGTGAATGCGATGCCTACATTACCACCCCCTACTTATTCCCCAGCCACTAGTCATGGGGGTATGTTACCTTCGCGAAATGCATCACTCCCTTCTACTGACGGGAATGGTGCGTCCCGCCAACCAAAGCCTAATTTTCCGAATGACACGATAATATCAGTGGATGCTCTATACAATTATCTAAGCAAAGAGTCACAAGTTACAATCCTCTTACTAGATGTTCGTAGTCGAGAGGAATTTGATGAGGGGCATATCTACGCAAGATCAGTAGTCTGTATTGAACCTATAGTTCTTCGCGACGGGTAAGACTGAAAATGGCACTCGAAAAATATAATTCGATTATCCTGACGTCTTTTAGGATGTCCGAAGATGATTTGGATAGAAGCTTTGTTCTAGCACCATCAAAAGAACAAGAATTGTTCAGTGCAAGAGACAAATACGATATTGTGGTTTATTACGATCAATCCATGGCCAACAAAACGTTTCTTTCTGGTTTGACACAGGACGAACATCAGATAGCTCTTCGAAGCTTGCATATGGCCATTTATGACTTTGCTTTTAGGAAACGATTGCAGAGGGCGCCGATGCTACTAGTTGGAGGCCTTGATGCTTGGATAGAGTCGTTTGGGAAACATTCCTTGAAAACCAGCGATACCGCAGAACTTGCAAAGTCGGAACCAACATCTAGGCCTTCAAGTCGGGTAGGAAGGCAATCCATATCGCTCGAAAAACCTCGTAGTGGTATTGGAGTCATACGAGATGCGTCACCAAGCGTGTCTGAGAACCGGTTGTCATTAGCCAAGAGGCGGCAGGATCGTGATCCCCAAAGAGGTTCCATGCCACTGCCAGTACAAAGGGTGAGTTATGGTAGGAAGCAAGAACCCACACCAGTCGACCCCATAAATATCGAAGAAGAGCAGAAATGGATGGAGAGACTACAGAGGGAAAGAGAACCACTTACTATCAGTGTCCCACCCGTATCTCCACATCCAGATGCCGATGTTGAATCAAAAAAGCGGCGGCGAGGAACTTCTATAGTCGCGGGGAATGACAATTTCTCGACTGGATATGTTAGAACAATGGAGGAGTTTGTCAGTCTGCTATTGTTATATTTCTATCACTTAGAAGAAAAGTAGCCCTAACAAGCATCTTAGTTCCAACGGTATCCCGCACAACCGTCGATGTCCCCCGTCCCACCAACACCGATAAGTGCTGGAACTCCAATAACTCCACGCGGGCAACACACCATCATCGACCACCCATTTTATGGGTTTACTGATGTCCGTAATCCAGACTTCAATCCCCCGCCCACTCCAATCAGACCACCACCTGCAGTCCCACGAAAGAGCTATAGCGGAGTCTCAGAGCGTCTTGCCCCGCCTATACCGCCACCCCTTCCCCTTGCCCCCGAAGTACCGCCGAGACCACCTAAAATCCCACTTATCCCAGATGGAGAATCGGGCTCGCCATTTCGAACAATCGGGAGCATCAATATTGGTAAAACTGGATTAAAAAATTTGGGAAATACCTGCTACATGAACGCAATACTGCAATGCATGAGTGGTACAATACCACTATCGCGATACTTTTTAGATGGGAGTTATAGAAGTCACATCAACAAAGACAATCCGCTCGGATCTCGAGGAGTTTTAGCAGAGGCATTTGCAAGTGTGGTAAAGAATTTGTGGAGCGGTGAATACAAGTTCATTTCTCCTGTAACGATAAAGGTTAGGCGCAAGAGATATATTCCCAAAAGGGGTTTTACTGATGCGAGCCATAGGATGTGTCTGGCCGATTGAACGAAATGTTTAAATCAGATGATCAGCAAGATGCCCAAGAATACCTTGAGTTCCTATTGGATGGGTTGCACGAAGATCTTAACCCTTACGCAAATCGAACTAAGCTCAGACCTTTGACAGATGAGGAAGAAAGACGACGAGAGACCCTTCCTCCACAAACAGCATCGCATTTGGAGTGGCAACGCTATATCCATTCGAACTTTTCGGTCGTCGTAAATTGGTTTCAAGGTCAACTAAGTAGTAGGCTCATGTGTTTAACGTGTGGTATCACTTCGACCACGTATAGCGGATTCATGTATCTCTCGCTTCCAATACCTTCGAAAAGGGGAGGATTTACCCTCGCGGACTGTTTGGAGGAGTTTGTGAGAGAAGAAGTACTCGAAAAAGATGACGCTTGGCATTGCCCGAATTGCAAAAAGGCTCGGAAAGCTACGAAGAAACTCACCATCACTCGCCTACCTCACATTTTGATTATTCATCTAAAGCGGTTTACAAATCGGGGCCTATGGCGGGATAAACTCAACACAATGATTCAGTTTCCTTTAAAAGACTTGAACCTAACAAAATACATACCACCTTTATTGCCTAGGGGTGCACTGGGCCCCAACGCCCCTGAACCTAGTGCCGAAGTGACGCCGCCTTTTATGTATGATCTTTACGGGGTATGCAACCATTATGGAACGCTAAATGGGGGTCACTATACGTCCTTTGTGAGAAATAATCATCAGAATGCTTGGAACCATTTCGACGACAGCAAGGCAAGCTTTGTTGACGATTCTGCAGTAGTGGTAAGCAATCTATTCAAGTCACTCACAACTTTTCTGATAATCATATAGTCTCGGAATGCATACGTGCTTTTTTGGGTCCGGTCAAATGTTATGTGATTATTCTAGAGGCGTTGGTGTCACTGTCTGTGAATAATTGGACTTTTGTTTACCTTGCACTAGGCTTTAGGGGAAATTCTATCCTTTGTCTAATTTCTTGATTTTTTTTATTCATTCTTAAAGCTTCTGCTACCTGTTTGTCTGAACGTAGATTCTTTGTAGATATGTTTATGAGCGCATCATTCCTTTATCTGTCTACGGGACAACATCAGAATACATAACTATGTAATATTTACCCTTATAAAACCAGGTAGTGGAGGATAGAGGATGATTTCATTCGCAATAACATATTTGGGCAGTGGCGTATGAAAGACAGCCCGGACCTGGAAACCTGTGATGGACGCGCCCATAGATAAAATGATAATCCCATGTTAGTCAGTTTTCCTTACTTAGATGTCTCTTTTTTGTTACACTGACTACTCCGGTAGTTACACTGAACGCTGTCTCTATGTAACAGGGTTCTAATTGTAGACAAGCAACAGCCAAGCTGCGAGATCTGTAGTTCTTTTTTTGTCTCTACTGGCCCAAAAGTCCCCTGTTCGTCAATTAGCAGTACTCGTCAAGTGACTACAGTTGAAAACAGAAAAAGTGCCGAGGATCGTATACGCCAAGACCGAGTGATATATTATGAGCGAGACACAAAATTTCACCAAAAGCATTTATACAAAACAATGCGTTCAAAAGGGGAAATAATGATAAAATCTAGTGGTAGAACGGTAAGTACCTTATCGGGCGGTGAGGTTGGCTCTCGGCATTTTTTCTCTTGATCTCAGATCTTCCAGGTCTGTACATGATCGTGATACTTCGCTGTGCTCTATCATATTGGTTAGTGTCAGTGGGAAAAAGCAACAGGCTCCGATTTTTAACTGGTACCAGAGGTGGCTTGAACAGTCACTTGCAGGGTTTGATAAATTGAACGGCGGAAATGTTATGGAGTGCATTACTCATTTGATGGTTTCCGCGCTAATGTACAAATGAAACTCGGTTCGATTCTTGGGTGCAGGTGCCTTTTAACATAATAAGTTCTGTAAAGCCACTATATGTATATGTATATCACAAGCAGGACGGTCTTCTCTTTTGTAAATCTCAACCTCACTGCTATAGCTAGTTGGGTCTCGATAAGATTTTCCACTACATGTAATTCTAAGACATGATCATACTCGTCCATATCTTAATTATAACCCCTCAACGGACCATCAACCATCAATCCTCAATCCCCGACCCAACGGGCCTAAGAACCTTTAATTTGCGAAACTGTCCCATTACCCGGTAACCCAAAACTATAAAACTTGGTTTAATGGTCTTTCCTAGGAAACCCCCAATACGCGTCCCTAAATATAACTAGAATATACATCTCGCCATGTATGAAGCTTGCAGTGATTGTGATCGATGAAAATACCGAGTCTTAACTACTTGTACATATAGGTACATGTATCGTCCCCGATATGGGAAAGAGGCAGAGCCTCAAAGCTTGGTGATGGGCCGTGCACGAGCTGAGCCGGGTAATTTCCGGGAAAGCTTTGAAAGTTACAAACCTCCGAACAACAATTGCCTCAGTAAGCTTCGTGCAAATATTATCCTGCTCAAATCTATTCCGATACCTCCGCAACGCATTCACTACATCCACAATATACCAGAAAGCGATAATTCACATGGCGGCAGGTTTGTTACCCTCATTGTTGGCTTTCTGCAGCATTTTTTACTAATCCCCGGTGCGCAAACAGAGCAACGCAGGCTCCTCGAGCAGGTAAACTCGCATCTCATGGCACTTACGCGTAAAATGAAGCGCGGTACTGACATATGTTCTTAGTTGATGGGTACGCCCAATCAAACAAACTCATCGGTACCTTTCACCGACCCGTCAGTTTGTCGGAGTTTTCTCGTAGGAACCTGCCCACACGATCTCTTCACGAACACCAAGGTATTTACGCCCGCCCCGCCGCCGTCGCTGTCATACTTTCCCAATTCTAATAAACATAATAGCAAGATCTAGGACCTTGCAAAAAGATGCACCTCGAATCCCACAAGCAGGAATATGAGCGCGAAAAGAAGAACCGCGACTTTGGATACGAGTATGACTACCAGCGCGACCTTCAACGTTACATCGATGAATGCAACCGACGTATAGATGCCGCGCAACGCCGTCTTGATAAAACACCTGACGAGATAACCAAAACGAACTCGCTACTAAAGCACATTAGCGACCTAGACAGCTCCATCTCTACAGGACTACAGGAGGTAGAAGTACTTGGTGAACAGGGTCAAGTAGCAAGAGCGTTAGAGGAATACCACAAAGTTAAAGTCGCAAAACAAGAAAAGGACAATAAAGAAAAGGAATTGAAGCAGCTTTCAGATAGTGCAGGTCCGAGCGGCCATCAAAAGCTCCAGGTGTGCGATGTTTGTGGGGCATATCTTTCTAGATTAGATAATGATCGCCGTCTAGCGGATCATTTTTACGGAAAGGTAAACAGCTAGTCATTAAACCGTACACGCTAAGTGAGATACTAACTACAATCCCCCGAACAGATGCATCTAGGCTATGCCCAAATGCGAAACACCCTCAGGAAGCTTCAGGATGAACTTGTGAGTCGTGGCCCACCTCCGGGACATCATGGCGGAGGGGGGCGAGAATTTCGCTCGGACGACAGACACGACGGTGGAGGGTACAGCAGAGATGGGCCTGGAGGCTACCGCGGAGGCGGCGGCGGCGGTGGGTTTAGAGGGAGAGGCGGTGGTTATAGAGGAGGCAGGGGTGGTGGCGGAGGTGATGCATGGGGTAGTCGTGGTAGCTCCGGTGGCGGAGGAGGAGGGTATGGGAGAAGGGGCGGCGGCGGCGGGAGTGGGTGGTAAATCCCTAACTGTCCTATATCCCTTCTTATGTTCTTGCTTCCATCAGAGTGTAATACTATCGATCCTTCTTGTCCCTTGTTTTTCTTTTCTTTAGCAAGATTTGGCGCACTTTGGGGGGTGGGTCGGTCTAGTTTTTCCCAGTATAATATCTTCCTAACTATGAAGAGGCTTCTTAAGCATGAATGACCCTCATGAAACATGTAGTAAACTTGAATAGATGAAAACTGGATGTTTCGAACCTCAAACTAACTCCGGGCCTGCAATTTAATATACCATACATAATTAATCGTTCAAGGAAAAAAACATCAAGAAGCCGATTCAACCTGTTCCGCCCATGAATCCCCACCGACAGCAGGGGAGAGTGGGGTTAAATTATCCCCGACGTTGTATTTGGTATCCAAACCGCCTGTTGCAGGAGACTTCTCGGGGGCCTTTACTTCTGAAGAAGCATTGTTTTCTGTAGGAGCTTTACCCTCTGTAGGCATTTCCCCTTCTGTGGGAGTCTTCTCCTCTGCGGAAGACTGGCCTTCCAAGCTTGTGGCTTGATCATTGGTAGGTGTTGTGGGCTTTGGGGCGGCTTCAGCCTGAGTTGATGTATCTGCAGAGGCCTTGTCCTTAGATGCCGTGGGGAGGGCAGGCCATTCTTGTGTTGTATTTGGGTTCCTGGGCGCTTCTCTAGATGCTGCAGCCTCCCTGTTAGAACCCGAAGCTCCGCGGGGGCCACTAGGTGCACCACGGGGGCCGCCCGGAGAACCACGGGGACCACTAGGGGCGCCACGGAAGCCACCCCCACCCCCACGGCTAGCAGGTGAACCGCGTGGAAAGTCGGGGACACCCCCGTATGCACCTCTACGAAATTGTGAAGATCCCTTTCTGGGATTGTAATCTTCCTCGGTTTTTGTTGAGTCCCATTCCCGACTATTAACGGCATTGAGTTTCCTTTGCCTATTCTTCGCTCGCTCATCGCTATCAAAGAGTTAGCAAGGTTTCCGAGTGATATATTGCGCGAATAACCGGTGTCAAACATACTCCAGCTCTTTTCTACCCCTTTCTTGCTCAACCTTTTTCTTGCGCTCAACGATTCGCTTAGTAGCATCCGCCTGCTTTCGCGCCTCTTCCTGTACCTGGAAAGAGTTTTCATCCTCTTCAACCTTACGGCGGCGCTCAATCAGACGCTCGTTGTTGAGTTTTGCGCGTGCCATACGTTCCGTAAGCTCCTCTTCTGTAAGTTTGGCCTTTGCTTATTTTAGTTGTTGAAAAGGTAGGATTGGGGGATAAGATATTATGGGAAATCGTTCGTAAACCAGCAGTAAAGTGAGAATAAATAATAAGTGTAATTGCGTAGATGGCTCAAATACCTTCTTCAAACCACCAGAAAGGGTTCGATCCTGTTTTTGCTACCCAATCGATTGGTCTGTTAGATAAGCTTTATAGAGTCACTGGAGATCACTCACCTGTTTTGGGGCATCTTTGGTCTCTGCGGTCGGGCCCTCCGGCGCACCCTCTACAATCTTTGCTTCCTTCGGCGGATTTCTTTGATCGACACTTCTCGGTTGCTTTTCTAGAGGTCAGCGTCGTATGCAAAGAGCTATAGAACAAAGTTCGCTGCATACAAGACCACCTCTTCCACCGCTACCACCTCCACCTCCTCCGCCTCTGTTACCCGATCCACTCTTTGATGGAAAAGCTCGTGGCTCAGTAGGCGCACTTGGGGGTGGATTCTGGGGAGGTGAGACCTCGGCTGCGAATAGGTCATCTGCTTCACGGGTCTGTGCAAAATTGTCCATAATTATTTGGGTGGACAAAGATGGAGAGAAAATGAGAATGATGATTGAGGGCGGATTAGCTCCTTGTTGATTATATATATATATGTATGTATGTATGTATGCGTGTGTGTGTGTTCTATGAGTAGGATGACGATTGGAGTTATGGACAGTCCTGCAACGACGAACGATTGATTGCAAGTGATGCGACGCGTCGGGTGCCTTAAAATGCGGTTGCGGGGTTGTTGTGTCACATCCCTTTGCTAATGGAGGGGCTCCCTGTTCTGTTTACCCGGCCGTGGAGTCTACTGTACCTACAGTACCGTACCCATGTACATGCATGTATGTAGTAATGATTGCACCCCCAGATTCTATATGTAGGTACTCTACATATATGCATGTGCTAGTGTGTCCCAGCACTTGGGACTCTACATAGTACTCTAGAGTACTACTCGCGAAGACTTAAAATTTATTTACACGATTTCACAGCCAGCGATGCTCGAGATCTAAATAGACTACAGTACATTGTATATAGGTACATGTAAGTGGCGCTACTGTTCCCATACGGCTACAGGCCTGTCTCCGAGCTTTTCGACTTGCTTAAAACCCTGACCCTGCATAGCAACCAGCCTACCAAAACAACACCTCCCCAAAATGTCAAATTTGTCTTCCGGTATATACCTGTAGAGACTGAAAAAAATCTTTAAAGGCTTCTATACTGGGTGGTATTTAGATATCATTAATGGGACTATATTAATATAGAGAGAAACATCATCAATTGACGGGGTATCAAAATATTAAATCGCTCTATTAACTGGGTAGTATTTTCAACGGAGTATGGGTACGTGTAATCAAGAGGTTTCTGAAGGAGGTTGGGGGTGGCGGCCTCGGAGATAGACTTCCATCTCTTGGGGAGATATACAATTCACTGGATCGAGGAGATCAACGGGTATCCACACATATGGATTGAAAAACCAACAACTCGCGGCCGCGAGTTCGACTACTGCTAGTATGTATGTATAGACATGGGCTGGGGTACAGACAATTTATATGGGAACACTATACAGGATCAGAAACAAGATTACGAAACACAACCACCCTTTAGAGTGGCTGCGCCTTATTCTTTAAGCTAGTACTCACGCGTTCACTAGGTCGTCGGATACGGTTGAAACAAAAAGGATTTGAGGACTTAATGACTGCGAGAGTACAGTATATACCTTCAATATTCCTGTGGCATAGCTGGGTTGAGGTCACTACATACACCACCAGCTACTACAGCGACCCTCCTCTCACTGCTTTCCGTATGAAATCTTCCAATATCTGATACTGTTCATTCATTAGTAGCACAAGAATGCACAAGTAACGCCTGCACGAGTAATCCTCCCGCAACCCCCACCATTACCCTCAATTCCGAAGAAACAAAGAATGAAAACGTTAAACCAATATCAGTTTACTCCCAGTCCTCTTCACTACTTGCATCATCTTCCGAATCATCCTCCTCCTCATCGCCCTCCTCCTCTCCATCCGGTTTAGATATCTAGAAACTTCGTCAGAGTTGACAGCTACGAATAAATAGACAAGTACAAATATACCTTTGCTGCTTTGGGACTGCCTGTAGCTTGGCTTGGAGCCTTTGATGGTACTCCCGATACTACATCGTAGCTTGACTCGCTATCTGGTTGTGATGTTACATCAATAGAGTTTTTTGGTTTCAATAATTCTTCTTTAGGAATCAAGGTCTCTGTAGAGGCTGCCGGGGCAGTTTCTGTCTTAGCAGTCGGGGTTAAAGTGGCGGCTGAAGTAGCAGCGGGTACAGGAGAAGTAGCAGTGTACTTCGGCGCTTCATTTGCAGACTTGAGCTTTTCATCGTCCGAGCTTTCCTCCTCATCCTCGTCATCCTCATCCCATGCCACTGCTTCCTCGTCAAGGGTAGTGGCACCTGTCCAGTCAGCTGCTAGCCCTCATATGAAGTACAAATTCCGTTTTTTCTTTTCTTTTTTACCTTTGAGCAATTCCTTTCTCTTCTGTTCCTCCATGTCTAGCTCGTTTCTTAAGAAGTAATATCTCCTCCAGAAATCTCCGTATTGTACTGAATCCGGTACAAGTTTCTCCATTGTGCTCCTGAGTTCGGGATATTTATTTAGATCAGCGGCGATTTGTTCGGTTTTTTCATCTGCCGAGAAATCCTTTGACCACTCTACAAATGTCGGCTCGCTAGAATCTGTTTTAAAAAGCTCCAAGGTTCCATGTAAAAGGTGGAGCTGGGCATCAAGCCTAGTCGAGCTATATGTCCCCTATTTTGAATACATCCCCTCTTGAGAAGATAAGGAATAACTTACTATATTTGTCTCTTGCCCTCCTCACCTTTTTGCTCAAACACAACCTCTTTCTCCCCAGTCGCCTCATCACTCCCTTCCGGCGGCCGAATAGTAACAGCCTCCTTCAAGAAGTTGCCGATGTTTGTTCCAAACCTGAGTAGGTACTCATCGGCCCTGGCTTCGGCGGCCTCGATCTCCGAGATTCTCTGCGCAGCGCCCTTCTTTAATTTCGACAGCAAGCCCTCTTCTGCCACGGCCTTCTCGTTCGCTCCCGCTACAGCTCCATCCTTCGATGTCTCTCCCGTCTGTTGTGTTTTCTGAGCGCCCGTTGGAGGTGCCCCGCTCTGGTTGATTGAGAGCGATCGAGTTCGACTAACTATTTCGGACCTGACGACGCTGAAGCCCTTTGAGGCTTGCTCCGCTCTCGTTGCGGCCTCCTTTTTCCCGACTTCGTAATATGATTCTCCCTGATCATTACATCAATACCCGTCTCACTATTTAAATGCGCATAGGAGCGAAAACAGACCTGCTTCTTTACAGTTCCGATAAAGCTTCCAAATTTTGCGCCCCATGGAGAAGCCGATATGGCCCTGTAAGCCTCCTGAAACTCCTCATTCAGCGACTCCTTCGGCCTCTCTGGATCTTTCCCTTTTCCATCGCTCGGGCCTGATGCAACGGTCTCCTCCTGAATGTGATCATACGCAAACTCCATGACAAAAGCCAAGTATTTCTCCTCTCAACGATGTTCTCGTAGGTGGGGAGGCACCGATTGTTATCGGAAACCTAGCTCGAGGGGTAGTTACCGATTAGTGTTAGCGTTTAATTGCTTATAGCATGCTGATTGCAACAAGGTCTGGGCAGGACAGGTCTGGGCAACGCAACCTGAGAAAGCTCTACAGTCAAACATCTATGCACCTATAGTACCATATTGCAATAATCAAATGATTTTAACTAATAGTGAGTAAACATCCGAAATTGGTTACAAAGAAAAAAAAAGAGAGAAAAAAACGCAACACCGCCTCAGACTGCTTCTTATCCATTCTTGACTACCAATATCATATCAATCATTTCCCTCCGCCCTCACAAAGTCTATTTGCTGAGAAACACGCTAATGAACAATTATTGCAATAACTAATTTTCCCTACAAGCATTTTAATAAAAATATCTACTTCCATACGTTTCCGAATAGATCGTCCTGACCAAAACCGGTTGTCTGCACTGGTGCTCCTGATGTTGCAGCTCCTCCAGTGCTAAATGCGCCCCATTCATCATCCTCGCCACTCTTTGGGGGTGCCATAGACGAAATTCCTACCATTGAAGTAGATGGCTTACTAACAGATGTGGTTGCTGGTGAGCCCCATGCGTTGGAGGCAATGCTAGCACTTCCTATCGACATCCCCCAGGCAGACTCATTGTTTGAGGCCGTAGAGATTGTCGCAGCCGGTGCGGCCCACGCATTTGCATCAAATGAGAACTGCGGCGTGGTTGGCTGTCTAGGGGTAGTGGCATTAGTGGCAGTCAAGTTAAATGCACTCATAGTGGATATCGCTGGTGCTGCCACTGCAGGCGCAGGTGTCGAGGAAAAGTCAAACAAATCGTCCATGGCAGACGACCCAGTGGTCTTCGAATAAATTGATTGCTTTGTTGATGTCGAAGACCCAAAGAATCCATTGCTTGAAGTAGGCGATAATTGAGAACCAGCCGAGGACTTCATCATCCCGGCTGTTAGGTTTGCAAATGGAGAAGGTTTGGGCGCTGTCGATTGAGCAACCGGTATGGTGGATATAGAGGGACCGGTACTTTGTGAAGAAAACCCAAGTCCTCCAAATGCGTCATTAAGATCTCCGAGACCTGAGGATACCGTATGCTGGTGAACCGAAGGCTGTGACATACCAGAGAATGAAGAGTTCTGGGCATGTTGGGTCCGAGGCTGCGGTTTTGAGGCATATAGAGAGAGAATTGACCTATTGAGATCGGGCCGAGATGAGGCGGTGTTTGTTACTGGGTTTGAATTTACGGAAGCTGGACGAGCTGGAGTCGGGTCCGACGATCCAAAAAAATCTAAGCCCAAAAGCGAATCGGCTGGCTTTGTAGACTTTGGTGGAGCAGGAGCACTCTTGGGGGAAGGTTGATTCTTATTTCCCGGAGGTGCGGTAGTGGACCTTGGTAGCTCCATTGGAGAAAGATCATCGAAGAGGTTAATGTTTTGCTGTTGCTTCGGTGCTTGTTGCAGCGTAGGGGAGGGGGATGTTTGTCTGTTCTCCAGCTTCTGCTGAACAACTTTCAAAGGCTTGAAAAACGAGTTAGTGGGAAGGAATTATGCACGAAAAGAATAAGCTACCAGATTGTCCTCTTCTCCAGAATCATCAAGGGTAGATGGGTCAGGCATTCCGCCTTCCATAACCCATCTTTTGGCATCATATTTTGTGCGTACGAAGTTTTCAATTTTCCTACTCTAGGTCAGATCTTTCGTCCAATCAATTTTGGGAATTCCCGACAAAAGGTGCGTACGCTTCTGACGGCACGTGTCCTGGCGCAAGATTCGCTTCCCAATACCTGGTCCGATGGTTAATTACTATCATTTATAAAGGGGTGTCTAGCTATCCATACTTGTTCGCCTTAGTATTTCCCCATTTCAGCATGCTAGCCAACTGTTCATCCGTCCATGTGTCGAGATCCACAGACTTAACTATGATGTACATCAACATTAGTAACCACTAAAGTACAGGTAGCTTCAAAGAGAGCTCCAAAGAAGCTCCATACCTTTGCTGATATGAGTACCCATGCCTCGATGTATGCCAGAGCACCTATACAGCTTCAATGTCAGCATCTATCCACAATGACAAGCTCCATAATAAGGGCACTAGAACCGACCTAATACATATGAAAAGCCCCAGATTCCAACTAGCCCATCTAGGAAGCTTATTTCTCTTACAATCAGCGCATATCTTGTTTCCAGGCAACTTAAGTAGTGATTTGATGACGGCCTGGTTTGCAGCGGCTTTGTCGGCAGCTTTGGCAGCAGCAGGATTGGGGCGCCGAGACATTCTTAAGGCGAGACGTGGGAGAGAGATTTTAAGTGAGGGAGAGGTTCAAAGTTGCGGTATAAAGGTGCTGGTAAGGAGATGAGGTGGAAGTAAAGCGTGAAGTTTGATGATCCTTCAGAGCGTAGGAGGTTTGTCGTTAGTGTTGCCAGAAATGGGGTTGACCCTCCTTTTTTTCCCTTGTTTCATGGAGGGGACACCACGACGGCGCTGTGAGGATCATTTGGTAAGCAACTCCATATGACCTTGGCATCATTCTACAGACGAATGAGATGAGATAACTTATTAGTCAGCCTTTGTATTCACTGTTCCAGACAAAGCTGTACTCGCAACGGCTTCCGACCATTTAATGAACACGCGAGTAATACTCATTTCAAAACCACATGTATGTTACTAGTGCTAGAAGCTTTTGACGCAAGCATGTATGTACTAAATGACTGAGGGTCTCACACAAAAGCCAGTCACCGCGATTATAATAACAGCCTAAAGGTTCACCGAACTGGGTCCTAAATGTAGTATTGTAGGTACAGTAGGTACACAAACCATGTATGTTATGTACTTACCTATACCGCTTTATGAGAGCATGAATACTCACATGCGGCTGAAACAAGCATTCTGGTTAAATACTCCACATACATATGTGGTTTTTGTCCATAGTGAAGTACTCAAGTTGTAGTAAGCAGCCTGTCAAAGACAGACTTTAGTAAACGGTTTTCTGGGGTACCCTTGTGGCCGCAGCCGGGAGCCTTTGAAAAGGGTGTCCCAGGAGTGGAGAATACCATTTATTCATCTGTCGGTGATACTCTAAGAGTATTGTTCTGTGAGGATCTTCTAGGTCACTCGGGTTCCATCCCTTCCGCCCAAGAACCGATTGACTGAGTATATACCTACCATAAATCAAAATATGATTGGTAGGAATATCGCCTTGGCAATACTCGGCTACTAGAAAGCGTTAGAATGATTGTCTCCCGCCGTTCGGAAAGGGACCCATAATTTTTTTTTTCTTTCCCTTAGTTAGTTGAAATTGCCGTGGGTAACGGGCTAACAGCAAACAGCTGTCCTCTTGCATCTCGTGTTAATTATATTTCCCCCTTCTCTCCCTCTCTCCTTTTCTTCTTCATCCGTCTCACTTATCTAGACACCCTCACTTGCCTTATTGTCCACCACCACAACATTCTTTCAACAGTTCCTAACTAGATAATCAGTCACTTCCTTCAGCTTCAACATAAATCGCGATGTCAGAAACTACTTTTACTCTTGAGCAGGTCAAGGAGCACCAGTCCAAGAAGGTACGGCGAAATTCATCCCACCAGGAACATCACTACTTCAAGCATCTCTGGAATACCATGTTTTTTTTTTTTCACTCGGTGACTTTCGCAACCTAACTAACACTCCCCCTCCATCAACAGGATTTATGGATGGTCATTCACGACAAGGTCTACTCCATTTCTAGTTTCGTCGATGAGCACCCGTACGTATTCAGCTCCTTAAGCGCAGCGGCACTTTGTATATGTATACTCTACTAACATCGCCCCCTGCGCGATAGAGGTGGTGAGGAGGTCTTGATGGATGTTGCTGGGGTAGATGCTACTGAGGCTTTTGAGGTACGGCATTTATCACAAATTTGGCAGCTTTTGATTTGGTATTGAATGAATACTCACCCTGGTACCAACTGCAGGATGTCGGGCACTCGGATGAAGCACGTGAAATCCTGGCAGGGCTTTTGGTTGGAAACCTGAAGAGAAGTGTACGTATTTGGCAACTCACATCTGATTTCGTTGAGATCTGAGCGTCGCTCACCTTCAATCTTTAGCCGTCCGACAAGAAGCCTGTCGCCTCCGCATCAAAACCTGCGACAGCGCAGTCATCATCGACAGACGCCGGAGTGTATGTCCCCTGTCCCCTACTTCTGCTATCAACCTTGCCATATAATCACTCGGCTTTAACATTTACCGATATCTTAAAACTCATTCCCATCCACACCATCGCCTTATCTCCCTTTCTCCCCTAGAACAATGACTAATATCTGCTCTATAGGGCTCTCTATGCCATTCTTGCGGTTGCCGCCGTCGCTGTCAGTGCTGTTGCCTACAAGCTCTATGTTTAAAAGACTTGTGGAGGTGAGGGGGTTTTGATAAATGTTGAGGCAGGGGTGGGGGGGGGGACATTCTGTACAACGCGTGTTTCTGAGGTTACATGGCTCCAGTGCGGTACTTAAAACCTTCGGATTGTTTCTGTTTGCTTTTTGTAATGTTCAGAAATTGCTACCATATAACGTTATTATGGAAAATTGTAATAGATTTGGAGTTTTCTGTGGATTTTCAAAATATTGCTCTGAGTTTACCCTTTACGATTCACTCGAACTTTTCGAATTATGTGAGGGTTCCGCTCAAATACATGTAGAGTACCTACCTACACGTCTAAGTAACTCCATGAATCAGGCGAATGCCCTGGATCCCCCCAATTCCGGCAGCATGATCCGATTGTTATCTTCAAGCCCTGTCAAATCCAGATTAGATTAGACTAGAGTAGTACTAACTACATACATACAACATGTATGTAGTAATAAATCGTGCAGGACAGAGGTCATAATTCCTCCGAGAAACAATGCTATTAGTATTACTAATATTAAACAGTAGAATAAACTTTAGCGGTTCTCATAAGTAGATACTCAAAATTTATTTATCAGACCATTGAAGTCTTTCCCGCGATAGGGTTAGGGTTATGTAAATCCTATGGCATCGCTATCAACTCTACGACTATGTGCGCCTTTCCACCTTCCCATTCCAAAGCTTCTAGAAATAAAAACTCCCTTGGTTTTGATTATAACTAGATGAAACACCCCAATTCCAGACTCACAATGCACAAACCTATTCTTGGCTAGAACCTAAACAAAAATGTAAAATGCACAAAATTTTCAAAAAGAATAGTGAAAAGTAAGACGATAAAATTGGCGCTGGGGAATAACTAGGAAAGAAACATATAGAAAAGAAAAAAAAAAAAAAAAAAAAGTGGGACGCCACCCGTTTCCCCTTGGCTAATGCAATCAATTACTTACCACATTTCCTCCTTCTCTTCTTTAATCGTCGGACAAGTACAGTATACAAACATACGGATATTCTTACTGCACAAACAGGGAATCTGGTAAAGGAGGGGAACAAAAAAATAAAAGTAAAAAACCGAAGAAAAATTATGAGGCCTTTCCTTATCCCATTGTAATATACTTCGTAATCATACTCTTTCCGCTCTCAGCCTTCTAAAACTAGGTGAGGAAGATTGTCCAACTTATAAAGTACCACTTTCCTTGAAGACAAGGTGCTGCTCGTAGAAGCTGAGCATCTGCGGATAGAATGAGTCAGCAACCATATCTGTCATGAGATCTTTTTTTATGAATCACCTTCTGAGGGCACTTGTTATAGACATCCTGGATGGGGTGTTGTGTTTTCTTTCCATCAGCCCTATATATGCGATATTAGTACGATATTTATTTCGATACACACTCTCAGCTAAAAATCAAAAGCGATCCTAGGTATCGATGAAGGGAGCCCTACCAGTGAACATAACAAACAAGACCCTTGCTTGTCTTTTCGATGGTATCAATGGTGGCATCCTCATCCCAATTCCTCTTAATCGTGAGCTCTATAGGTGCCGGCGAGGCATCATCCCCATTTGACTTTGAAGAAGAGGCGCCAAAAGATGTCCTGGCACGCTTGGTGTTCTTGGGCGCCGCTGATACAGGAGCTGAAGCCCCCCCAGCGGGTTGCCGTCCACGTTTCGGAATTGAGATGGCGCGATACATCGGGCGGCCACCAATCTTCTCGTAGTACTCCTGCAAGATTTCCTTTGCTCCCCTGTCCGACAATGCGATCATCAATGTTTGGTCCTTCGAAAGACATACGAAATACATAAGTATGAACTTACTCGCAATTCTCCTCGGGCTCCCAGGTCATGTCGCTCTTCTTTTCGTATCCCTTCCATTTGACATGAAGATACAATTTCTATGTAGCGACCACTCATCCGTCAGCAATGACCTTCCATAACTAGCCAGACTAGTACCTGTATTCCTATCCAGACAATCTCGACATACCTTGCCCTCGAACTTGTGGTCTTTGATGGCCTCTACGATAAATTCTTCCCCATCCTCGTCGGCGGCATCTTCCTCATCATCCTGCTCCTCTACGACATCATCTTCAACGTCGTCGTCATCCACAGGCATGGCCTTCCTCGAGTTTCTGGCAGGGATCAGATCGCCGTCTGATTCAGATTCGGACAGTACTTGGGGAGGCATTCTCAATTAGTGTGAGTTGACTGAACTAGAAATGAGGTTGGTGGTGTTGATCGTTGCGAATGATTGTTCGTTGCGGTGGAGATGAGATGCGGGTGTTGGGTTGGTGTCGGTGGAAGAAGAACGCGCGAGGAAGACGCGGTATGGAAGTTGGGGCGTTGGTGCTTTCGATTCTGTTAAGCCCCCTTGGCCCCTCCCAATCTGGGCGAGACACGTCGCGCCACAGCAAAACGCCACACAATGGATAAAGAATCGCACAATAAGATTTACCCAAACAAAGAGAAAAATAAAACAAGGCTCATATCAAACTAAAAAGAAAAATAGTAAGCGCCAAACCTTGTGATATACACCTGTATGTGTAGCAGGACGACATTCATGGTTCATTCATCAACATATACGTACATGTACGCACCTACGTGTACTTACTAAGTACATGCACTTATACTAATGAAAATTTATACTACAGAACAGTGATTATATACAAGCTCTTATTCATTTGATACTTGAGCCCTAGCTACATGTATAGTTTCTTGAGCGGCCTCGAACCGACCGCGCAAGGATGTATGTATAAAAGTTGTGAAATCACGATACATCACTCGCTAAGACTGTTTAATGTTGATAGGCCTTGCACACTGTTATCGGGGTAGTCATTATTTCGTCCTCTCATCAACAGCATAGGTGCATATCAAATTTTTCTGTGTGAAAATTTACATGTTTCTGGCCATCTTTGGGTACATTATTCGTTTAGCTCAAAGTATATCACAATAGAGCGTATTTGACAACTGTCGATTCCGACAATTGACAGTTCGCCGGCTGCAATAGCGGTTTGCCGAACCGTCAATTTTGATTGATGAGGGTATCGGCACAGGGTACCGGAACTTGGAGCTGGACTCTATCAATGCGCAAAAGGCCTTATGTCTCGATCTTGTCACCACTGATAATGGTCGAGATCTACTAAATAATTTAATATAAACTTAAGAGTTCGTGAAGTATAATGTCAATTTTGCGACCCGCAACTGTCAAAGCCGAACTGTCAATTGTCGAAATCGACAGTTGTCAAATATGCTCTAATAGCAAAAAAAATTCTCGTAAAAGGCGATAATGTTAATAAAATATGTATCCTTTCATCAAAGCAAAAATTTTCCATTGAATGTTTTCTGAGCTCTTTACCAGGTGTAAACATGCTGATGCATGTGCACTTGAAGGCAGATGAGGCTCCATACCTGAATTTAGGAGTCTGATATGATCATGATTGCTAGATCAAAATATATGTTGTACGTAGGTTCATTACAATGTACCTGTATGCCGTTTAGCACCCTGGACATGCCTTTATCTTTGAGTAGGTCCGTGAAGGTATAGGACGCATAGTAAATAAATTGAGTTTATGATAGGTCTTCAACTAGTAATCTAATTTGGTTATGGCTCAAATCACAATCAATGAGCTCAGCCAGATTAGTTTTGTAGTAATCATACTTCAATTCAAACTTCAGAGCTACCTACAAAAAAAAAAGTATGAAAAACAAGGAGAGAAACCCTAATATCCCCTCCAGGCGACCACCACCTTTTTTTTAAAAAAAAAAAAAAAAATCACAATGAAAGGAATGAAAGGGTGAGAAAAAAAAGAACATACAAAGGTAGGACCCAAATTAATGACAAATTGCAACCAAACCGAAAAAAGAACTGTTTCGCCTCGTTCTACCTTTGAGCTGAAACCCTTTCCAAAGGGAAAACAAAAGAGACAGAAAAGAAATAGTATAAGTATATCATTAGGAAACAGTGCTGGTTACAAGAGTTTCGGAACGCAATTCAAGAACTTGAAATAAGAAAATGCCTGCACTAACGTTTGCGATCATCCATTTGACATTTTTTCAACCTTGGATCGGTCATGCGAGCTCATGCCTAGCTCATGAGACAAAGGAAAGGTTAAGAGAGATGGAAAGCACCTTGACCTTCTCTGATGGCTACTGACAATCGCTCTTTCAAGATCTCCAGTGTCGAATAATCTGGCAGCTTGAGATAGTTCACACAAGTCATAACGCTGGGAAGGTAGTCATCCGAGGTATAAGGTGCTTCGCTTGGTTTGCACACAACAGTAAATAATGGTGTTAAGGATTTAAAACCTTCCAGAAAAGTTAGCTATATATACATAAAAAATTATTATTTCTCTTATAAAACATACCTCCAATGGGGAGCTTTGGACTTCCTGTAACGAATTGTAGGAAGTCTCGACGCTCTTGTAACTTGAACTCGCTCATAGCCTGCAGTAAGTTTCGTACACTCTTACTGTCCATGTTGAACCCATGATCTGCCTTAATCGAATCCATCAAAGCTACAAGTATCTGTCAGCAGCTTTTCGGTTTTTTATTTTTTTATTTAGAAAGGACATGTAAAAACGTACTCTCAAGCGACCAATCCTCATCTACTCGGCCAAAGAGCATGACCAGTTCGTCGGGTGTGAAAGCTCTCAATGCAGAGTAAGGGAAAACCTGCGAAAAGCCTGCGCGGAATGCCTCTGCCTGGCGTCTCACACCACTTCCAAGAGTAAGGTCAATAACCCTGTCGACATAATTGGCAATGTTATAAACTGTGACAGGAGTATTGGCACCGTTCGGGATAAGTTCGATATCTTGGTATCCTGGAAGTGTAAAATCCAATGCAAGGTCCTCGACGCTTGCCGAATCGACTCTGATCTCGCTGATTCTCTTTGCCTTCCCTTCAATAGTAAGTACCATATTGCTATCTATCGCTTTCTTTGCTAAAACGAACTTCCGGAGCATCTTTAAAGAGTTTGCAAGGTCTTTATCCACAGTCCCCACAGCTCCCAATGACGGCGCGACTGGTTCGTCGTTATCACCGGTGCGGAAGAATGTTGGGTTGAACGATATGTCAATTATACGCGAATCAAGCATGGAGCGGGCCACAAATTTGCCCAACATTTTGAAAAGATGCAATACTCTGCGACCATTCTCTGATTCTGCCATTGATTCGTTCATTGGTGCCGGAAAAAGACCTTGTTTACCAAACGCATAGTCGCTAGTAGGTTGTGATTCATTCTCTCGCCACAACTTCAACTTCTTTTTGGCAAATGCCCTGGATACGCTTGAATAAAACTCAAGTGTAGGTCCAAGGCCAGTTCCAACCTCTTCAAAATATTCTACCTCCAAAACGCTCGGCGACGCCCCATAAAGTTCCATGACCTTGATTGCAGATTCGAGGATTCGAACCCGCGAAATTCGAACTTTCTGGCGCTGAAGCCTACCAAGGAATGGTCGGTTATCGTCGCGATGGCGGTCTTGTCGCGAGTCGCCTGTAGATTGGGAGTTTTGCCACCTTGTCATGGAACGCGAATAGCCGAATGAAGTTGATTGTAGGAACAGATGACGAGTCTCGAATGGGAATAGAAAAGGATAAAGCCTTGCAAGATCCTCACTCCAACTAGGTAAACACGCACTGGCAACAATCAAGGGTTCTTCCAGCTGGCGGTTCAGTTTAGCAGTCAATTTGGTGTTGACAAATTGGCTCAATGGCTGAGGGTTAGCAGGTTTATTGGCCTCCTTATCGCCAGCAAATACATCGTCGAGATTTGCATTGAGCGCATGAAGTATGCTAAGAAGTTGAAGTATAGAAGAAGAAATTTTGTTTTTATCCAAAGAGGCAGGGAAAGCTGAAGTTGATTGAGAATGATCCGGCGCAGGAGATAAAGAGCCTTCCAATGGTGCAGGCCCAGGCATCCTACGAAACTTTATGGGATGTACCGTGGCCCAGACATTACGGTATGACTGCTCTTCAGGCTGGTCCCTACCCAGATGCACTGCCCGATAAATTGTCATGTCATTAGAGATAACTTGATCGCCAATGCTAAACTCTATATGCCAGTCTGGGGGTGTTTGAATAGCAGCTACACGGGTTCCTAAAGTCTGCGAGGACGGTCCCGGTGCCCGGAGAGGATTGGGGGCGACTCCAGAGGGCGTGGCTACTCGGGTCCCATCTTCTTTCCGAGCTGTAACCTTGCCACTTGAGGCTACCTCCATATTCACAGGACCGGCTTCAGGTTCAGGTTCATCCTCCATTTCTCGATCGAGGTCATCAAGCACGGCGTCCATTTCATCCATCTCTTCATCATCCGGCAATTGCCTTTCGTCCATGCACTCTAACTGTTCCTGTCCTGATGCCTGATTCTCTCTCTCTTTTCTTGGGGCCTTTTCATGCGAAGCACTCGAGGATGCTCCGTCTGTGGTTGCTGGTTTCCGTCGTGTGCTGCGCCGGCCTGTTCTTGGTGACCTGGGCGCCGCTGGGTCAGGCGCCTGCCCAGAAGCTGCTGCTGCCGCTGCCCGCGGAATACCTGCTGCTGCTGCAAAGGCTGCAAGAGCATTAGCCATAGCACCCCCGGTGTTTGGATCTCTACGTGTTCTTGGACGTTCTGAAAGGCTAATTCGGGGCCTAAGATAGTCATCCAACGCCTTGAATGTTGCAATTGCATGAATCGAGACCATGATGTTCCGGTAAGCCCGCGGAATTTCGGATTCCTCGTCTGCTACTAGTTTAAGGCGCAATTGCTTTGCCAACATGGACGCAGCACTACTTCTATTTCCATCAAACGTATTTTGATGAACTGTGATCACCTCAAAGTGCTCAGAGCGGCTCAACAACTCTTGAAGTTTGTGGACCAAAACACTCAACGGTGTATCTCCTTCACTGGTGTGCGATTTTGACAAGCCAGTACGCATAAAAACTTCAAGAAATGCCCGCCGGATGTCAAGTTTATCAATTTCTATCAAAATTAGCACCTTCCGATTGGCATAGATAAGAATAGTATTTACCAGGGCCACCCTTCAGAACCGCCAACAGTGCCTCCACGATATGAGAATTGAGAAGCTCAAAACTGGAAATCGAATCCAGGGAGTTATCATTGTCAAAATAAGTAGCCAAGCGTTCAAAAAGACTCTCGGGGTTATTCGAAGACTTTAATCCTTCTCCCAGGGCTTTCAAGTCTTCCATGATCTTCAAAGCCTTTTCCCTGATTTCTGTACTTTCATCTTTATCGTGTGCCTCCATGAACGCCACAGCCCTCTCTACAATCCATTGTTGCCTGTCCATCGTGGTACCGGTAGGAACATGTCTTGAAGATGAAGATGACCTTGAGCTCACTGGTGATGAGCTCATACGTTCTTCACTATCCCTCGAATCATCAGACTTCCTATCGTCATCACTTCCTTGAAGTTCCTTATCCATGACCGAGCGTTCTGTTTTCTTGGAGGCAAGCTTAGATATTTCAGCAAAAACACCCTCCCGGTAGAAATGATAAGTGTAAATCTCTGGAAGGCGTCGAAGGAGTAGCTCGGCAGCTTGGAAAGCGGCAGTAACCAGAGTTTCATTATCCTGTTGCGAGAGTATTGATGCCAAGTGCGATGCAAATTGAACACTTGATAAAGCTTCTTTGAGAATTTCCGCATCCAAATTACATATCATCTTTAGCTGGGCTGTAAGGACCTTCCGCCGAACATCGAAATTGACAGTACTTGAGTAAGCGTCCGTGAGTGTTGGAAGAAGAATTGTTGCAAAACGCTTCAACTCATTTTTGCAACCGCTTAGTAGTCGACGTCTTTTTTCATCGGGATCCTCCTCTTCTTCTTCGTCTTCATCTGATGGATCCTTCGAGGGCCTTGACCCATCGGGAATATCGAATAAACCGCCATGTTCCTCGCCTCAAGCGATGTCAGTAAAGGGATCTAAAGCGAGAGGGCTAGTAAATTTACCATGAGGTAGTCCGGGTAATAACTCGCAGATAACGTTCAAAGTCTCGAAAACTTGCTCCCTTGGCCTATGGATGAGGGCTTGCATAGTCATCACAGTATCGTTCTTCATTGCTGCTCCATCGTGATCGGCGGGAGGTGAAACTCCGGTCAAAATCTGGAAAAGCGTATCAACAATATTCATTTTTAACATATCCATAGACAGCGTTGGGCTAGCCTTTGCGACTATTCCCAGGACCCGCAGAAACTGAGTGTGGATATGAGGTCCAACAAGATTTGTTGTGCCAGGTAGAAGGAGCTGTAAGATAGCCTTCATCATATCTCTTGACATAAGTTGTTCCAGCTTATCTGGATAATGGCGGAAGCTGTCCACAATGCGAGCGACGCATAGACATGCATGTTCAACAACTTTCTGATCGCTGCTATTCAAGACGTTTAAGAGCGTTGGCATAACATCTCTAACCGTAGGAAAGCAATCGTCAGGGATGTTCCGGCAACAATTTGCTGCTGTTGTAACCGCTGTCCTTTGAACATTGGTGGCAAAAAAGTCTAAGTATGTAAGACACGCTACTAAACCGCCTTCTCTGACTATAGATGTCGGATACTCGACAGATATCTTCTCAAGCGTCTGGATGATGATAATCATTAGTAAGCTTCACAAATCATCCCCCCCTAAAGCGAAACACATACGCTCAAGGCCTGTTCAGCCAAATCGATGTACTGAATCTCCATCAATTTTCTGCAAAGTACCGGAACAGCACCACCATATACTACATTAGCTGTTGCCGCTGGCAAGGCCTCCATTAGGTTTGCTATGCATCGGCATGCAAGCAACATCATATCAGGATTTTCACCAAATGGTCCCTGATCTTCCATTAAACTGACAAGTTCTTTGACAAACTGGTCCGGCGAAAAATGGCCTGATAGATTATCTTCGGTTGATACGAGTAGAATTTCTGCCAACTCCTGCAAAGCAATCAGCTGGGTAGAGGGATCGTCTTTCTGTTTAAGATTGGCAAGAATATCTCGAAGCCGTGAAGAAATCCCGGAAACTATTCCTGAGAGGGCTCGGAGGGTATTGGAAATCCCACTCGAATTGTGGACACCACCGAGATAACTTCCTTCGAAGGCGTCCTCGTCATCATCATCATGCTCATAATCATCCTCTTCTCTATCATGCTCATCATCTTCCCCAGGCCCTGCATCCCCCATCTCTTCATCATGGTCCTCATCAATGTCAAAGTTATCATCTTCATCTTCCTCATCGTCATCATCATCTTCTTCTTCGACATCGTTCGGCTCACTCATCCGAACATCTGGGTCACTTAAATCGTTGTTCATTCTTCGTGGCGCTCGGCGAGAGGAGGTGGTGGAAGAAGAAGTGGTGGCAGTATTAGTGTTGGTGGCAGCGGTAGTATTATCTATCCAATGCTTAGTTAATCAACCATCAAGATGAAAATGTATTATGAGGGAAGGTTAAATGGAACTTTGAGGGAATCCAAACCCCTTGTCGATTTTTTACTCCGACTTGACCTACGTTTATGTGTTGATGATGAAACATCAGGTGTCTCTACCGGCACGCTAGGCTCTACGGGCATATTGCTATACTTTTGTTAGCCATGACAATTCATCCTATGCTTGTTTTATGTTCAACCCCCGTCCAACGTAACTTACCTTTCCTCTGGCATGTCCATGGCTGCGTTTTTTACGCTAGCCGTCTTCTTTCCCTTGCCCTTTCTTCGACTCGAGGGCTGATTTTCTTGCTGCTTTGGAGGTGTAGTTGTAGAAGAGGACGCCTTGGGACGTTTTCGGTTGCGAGGGCCTGAAGAGGGTTCTGGTTCTTCCGTTACCTGGCCAGAGGATTTTCGTTTACGATTTGGCTTCGACGAGGACGGTGTTGAAGTTGTGATTGATGGCGATGTGGGGGAGGCAGTGGTGGGGGAGATATTGTTGGTTGACGAGACGGCCTGATCTGAGGATTGTCTCGTCGATGAACGAGTGACTCTGCGAGGAGGCATGAACAAGTGTCCTTCTTTTTTTTTTTTTTTGTGTGTGTGTGTATGTGTGACTTTCTCTCTTCCTTTTGACAATTTTGTTGCGATTGGGAGAGGAGGAAGATCAAAAGATATGACGCAAAGGTAAATGATGAAGGTGGGTGAGCGGGTGGAAGAGAGACTCAGAAAGTAAAAAAATAAAAGAGACGGTGAATAACTACCTTCGTAGGAGAGGCGTGTTACTAGTGTCGGAGAGCGTGGGGGATAGTGGATGATCGGCGGGCGAGGAAGCGGATGAGGCTGAAGAGCTTGTAAAGACGGCGGAGGTCGGCCTGAGATCAGCAACAGATGCTCTTCCAGATGCTTGATTCTTGCGTGATCTAAGCTCCATACGATACCGCCATGCACGGAGGGATCAGTGGGAGAAAGACGAGCAGAGATCAGAGAGCAGGTGAGGAGGTCGAAGAGGGAGAAAAGAAGAGGCAATCAAGAAGCACCCAGAAACGGCGACTGGTGGGGTGTCTGTTTCTGCTGTTGGCTTGGATTATGAGGGGATTATTTCCTGTATACAAGGAAACCTGTCAATATTGTCCTTCCTTCCCCTCAATATTCAAAGGTCTTCTATCTATGTAGTATGTATCAGTTGTTGTCGGCCGGGTTGCGAAGCTCGGAGGGGCGGGCTGTTCGCTGTCATGAATATGTGGGTGTTGAGGCGAACCGAGTGTCAAGCGTAAGATTGAGCGGGCAAGGTGATGATTCAGTTACACACATAAATACTAGTACCTAGCCCTCATTTGCCTAGCGTTGTTCTTTAGGGCTCAAGAGCCCTCTAGATCTGATATAACAAAATATCTGTTACAGAGAAAAAAAAATACCTAACGCTTCAAGCACAGAGTATTTATCACCATTGTGCATATAAATCTATGAGCGAATGTCTCAAGTAATGTTGGAATAAAAATCGCATTGCCCTCTACTGACCCTTTGGCGCAGAAAATTCCGAAGAAATGGTTGTAGATAAGATCAGTTCAACGCACACAATCATGTAGCCCTACCACCAATACCTGCTACGTTAAAGTTTCGATGTTTCTATAATTGAAAATAAATTGGCTAGGAATATAGGATTGGGGAGTCCCATTAGGCTTCCCAAGGACGATGCATGTGAACTACATATACAAGGTTTGGATACATCTTTGATAGCCCCGATAACATCCAACCCCTCCTTAGCCCCACCACCACTGCATCCTTGTAAAACCCGCACGCATGATTACCTCGTACATTGGTCTTGGTATACGTAAAAGCTTCATTTGGAAGGCTCATTCTATCAAAAATGCGAAAATTGTGAAAGATATTAAAGTACGTGATCCACAACATAATTTGCAAAGGAGAAATAGCCAACACATTTAACAGGAGTTACTACAAACCCTGATATCGAGAGAGAAATCAACTGTCTAGAGGGAAACAAATGCAGCCCCAGGAAAACCTTCACGAAAATACCTGATGTTTCCAAGGAAAAATAGGAAAACAGCTCCAACAAGAACAACCTTTGAGAAGAAAGCTCCATATAATTTCTGCCGGTACGCCCCCATCACCCAAATTCCGAACGACAAACCCGCTTAGATGAGCTCGGATATTTATGAAACAAAAAAGAGAAAGAAAAGAAAGAAGAGATAAACCATCTATCACGAGAAACCCCTCGTTTAGACTATGCCTTCGCCAGGTACATGCAAGATATTTTGGGGGTATCTCCGGGGGAGTTCATCCATATTGCGTGCTGCTCTGAGGTCAAGAGATCAAGCACGAACCGAATCTACAATTACCAACAGCAGTAACCACCCTAAAACCAGTATCAGTAAGTGTTGTGAAGCGAGAAATCCATAGACGCTTACATCAATGATGATATCGGATCCAGTCATGAAGGTGGAAGCATTGGATGCAAGAAAGACAGCAGTGCTGTTCAATTCATCGACATTACCGAGGCGGTTCATTGGTGTGCGCGAGCACCACAACTTCTTCTGTGCCTCAAGGGCGGGAACACGGTTCAAAGCGGTATCTGTAGATAAATATCAGCAAAATATGTCCAAAGATGGGGTGTTTTGAGTACTGACCCATGTAACCGGGAGAAATAGAGTCTAGAATGATGTGTGAGCAACGGGTTCAAGTTATATATTTTATAGAGAGATTTTGATTAACTTACTGACACGAATATTGTACTTGCTCCACTCAGCGGCAAGAGATTTGCCGAGCTGGATAACACCAGCCTTTGAAGCATTGTAGCAACTTTGTTCCTGGGGCCAATTGACAATATGTCCGGACATGGATCCAATGAAGATAATCGAGCCTCCATTTCCTTGCTTGATCATGATTTGACCAGCAGCCTGGGCGCACAAGAAAGTACCAGTAAGGTTGATGTCAATAAGACGACGGAATCTCTCGATATCGTAGGTCTCGGCCGGCATGTTGGAGCTAGGAAATATAATATTAGTGTTGTCCGGAAAAAGTAATTCGACGATTTAAGGTAATAGCTTACTCGGCAATACCGGCAGAGCAGAGAAGAACGTCGACACTTCCCAAGTCGGCGGCAATCTGGTTTTAAATATTAGTGTTTGGTAATTTTTATACAGAAAATAAAGAACGGAAACATATCATACACTGGTCATGACCTCCTTGACGGCCTCAGCGTCACGAACATCGACTTTGTAGAACGCAGCAGGGATGTTGTATTTCTTGTTCAGTTCAAGAGCAGCAGAGTCTCCATGCTCTTGCAAAACGTCCATGATGGCAATGGCCTTGCAGCCAACCTCGCAGAGAGCCTCAGACATACAGAAGCCGAGACCGCGCGCACCACTTGATCATATTGATATTAGTAATTGAAGTCGTGATGATTATTGGCAAAGGTGAACACAAACCCAGTAACAACGACGACCTTTCCAGTTAAGAGAAAGCGCTGAAGATTCTCTGGAAGTGCGGAATACCCAGCACCGTGAGTTTGAGCGGGAGCTGCAATAGCAGCATCGGGGTTCATCTCGGCCATGGTAATATCTGGAGAGAGTGTTGCGGGAGCGGCCATTGTTTAATTGGAGTTGGTTGGGAAAAGGTGGGGTGAAGTTCCGGAGGTGGGGTTGATACTTATCCCACTTTATTAGCAGGAAAGGCTGCGGGGTTGTTTAGATGAGGGATTATTTTTTACAAGATTCTCAACGATGAAAAGGATAAGATGAATGTTTTCTGAGATGATGATAAGTAGAAAGAAGTGGGAAACAGTCGAGTATTTAAGGGTGGGGTTGGAGAGGGGGAATTGGGGGGTGAGGGGAGAGGGTTCGAGGGTCTGTTGATCGACCAGAGAATTACGACTCACGGACAAGAGTGATGGAGAGCTACCGATTCGAGCAACTTAGCAGGTTTTCTTGAAAGTAACAAGGAGGAATAGTGCCGGTTCTGTGTGAGTGCAAGGCCTGAACGAAGAGGTTTTTTTTTTCTGTGAAATTATTTCCAGTGGAGGGGCGGGTGGTGGTGGGAAGCTGGCAAACACAAAGTGGAGCAAAGAATAAGCGGACAATACGCCGCCCATAGAATGTTTTCTTTGGCTAGATATTCTAGACAGTTCATTGCTTGCTAATGTTACCTTCACCTTCACCTTGACTCAGTTGGTGGTGAATAGCGAAAATCTGAAAGCATGTAGTTCGGCACCTTGCACAAGCAAAGCGCTGCAGACCTACGAAGGAAGGTAATATCTTTAAGCAGCACAGACCTTCGCTTCCTTCCTTCCAGAACATAGCCTAGCACCACGCTTTAAGGTCGTCCTATTTCACGGGAATTAGGGCCAGCAAGCATTTTTTAGCGCTAGGACTTTGACGCAGGGGTCCAAAGCTTTTTGAACGACGAGGGTTACCATACATATACTTGCAAGGAGTAGAGATGAACATCGGCCTGCCCACTGAAAGCATAGAGTAATAGAGTAATAATGTGATCGTGGAACAGATCTCTCGATACTGGCTGCGCTAAGTAATGCAAAAAAAAAAAGAAAGAAAGAAAAAATGAAAATGAAAATGAAGGCAAGAAAGAAAGAAAGAAAAAACGGCCTCTCCCATTGAATTATTAGAGAGAAAGGTTTGTCCTGCTACTCCATGGAGATATCTCGCACCTGCAGACAGTATGTATATGTTTCTTTACAAACTCTCGGCCGCCCTGCCTTTCGTTTTGAAATAAAATACCCATTCTGTGTCCACATGTACGTATGTACATACTCTTATTTTCTTCTTCTCGAGGCTCTGGCCGCATACTGCACGAGATGCGTACTTTACACGTACAGGTGAGACTACATCAACTCTCGGGGAAGTATGTAGTTCAGTATGGCGTCTAATTAGTACCAATTGAGCTGATGAATGTGGTCTCATCACCGTAAAATGCTTCGAGTAGTCACGATCGAACTGAGACATTTTTAGGTACAAACAAAATTCCACCTTCGTTAGAAACATAAAGCTCCATCTTCCAGAGTACTTGTAGTTAGCTACCATGTACATACCCCTGCTAATATACATGTATCCAATCAAGGATCCCCCCACGCGGGAGGTGCGGCTCCAAGAAGAGGCACCCTGGAAGCCGTCCGTCCACCTGACCAAGCCGCACTGATACTCCCCCACAAAAATTCCGACGTCTTACGGCAAGAGTAAACTCATCCCGAAACATAAAAAACAAAACCTGAGAACTAGATTGAATTCAGTACTCAGCTACCAGCACGCGGAGACCAGCAAAAAAATGGCTAGACAGATATTAAAAAGGGTCTAGAATAACCAGTAACGTTGACGACACTAAAATATAACGAGTTTGAACTACTTGTTCAATTCTGATATCTTTTGACCACTGCAGTTATGGTAAATTGGTGGGGTGCAAGCCCGTTGCATCATCTCGAGGAATGACTAAACGCAGAAGTAGAGTGAGAAGAGATGGATCTCGCTTATAAGAGCCGGAAAAGTAAACAAAAAAGAAAGCTTCCAAAAAAAAAGAAAAGGAAATGTTGCGAAACTGGCCGGGCAAATCTGACGCCAATCACGCAAAAAGAAAGAAAGAAAAAACCGAGCACCAAATTTGTTCTCTAAAAGGTCATAATACGCAATCAATCGTACATGGTGTCGTTTCTAGTTCTGAAACACACGCTTAGGCCTGAGTGGTGATTCTTATTACATGCTCTCAACGTAGTTACTATATTTAAGTAATAAGCTTCAATCCAAGATATAAATACGAATGCTATAAAGACTCACCTGGGGAATATTCCTGTTCTCCCATCAATTTGACCAGTCCACCAATCCTATGGAATGTTAGCTTATATGTGGCTTCGAATACAACAAGCATAAGGCATTGAACAAACATTTTTTGAATCGGTTTTCTTGGTAATTGTTATTATGTCTCCTTTCTTGAATCCTGCATAATGTTAGTGAATACTCTAATACTCTCAGTGGCACAATATTCAAAAAAAAATAAAAATAAAAAAAAATACCTAAATCTCCAGGTTGATCAGCTTCAAAAGTGTACAAGGCTACAGCCTGGTTTGCTCCTAATGTTGATACTCTAGGCTTCGGCTTAAAGATAGGTTTAGGGGCGGTTGGTCTGCCAGGTGCTGGCCCCTTATCCGAGTAGGTGCTTTGGAAATTCTGGCGCTGGAATTGATTACCGCCATGGGCGTCGTAGGTGTCAAAGGTTTGCCCAGGATCTGGACGATGCGCTTCCCTCCAGGCCGAATCTCCTTCCCTGTCGTATACATCGTCTTGCCACGTCGAAGATCTAGAAACCCGTTGGCTACCAATAGAGCCTGCCCTTGATCCTCTTCGATCACGATATTCACTTTCGCCGAATGCGCGCCCATTTTGGCCCTCCCAAATACTCGGATCTCTGTCATTATCATACTTGGGTATATCATTATATATATCGTCATAATTTGCACCGGTAAAGTTTCCGGAAAATACTCGAGAATTGAGAATACGAATAAGAGCATCAGCGTCCGGGGGCGGATTTATACTGCCACTGAGGAGCTGCCTGCCGGTAACACTGCCCCCGTAGAATTTTTTGTTCGCATCCTTGCGTTCCATTATTACTGAACCTTCCAGGGAAACGCCTGCGAAAAGACCTTTCGTTTTACTATAAGGAAATAAGCATAAATGACGTCGAAGTTTGGTATAGAATAGCATCTAGGCAAACCTATAGGAGAATATAGCTGCAACCGATCTCAAGCTAGCCATTCCACTGGCCTCGGCATTTCTTCCCAAAGGACCCGCGGCGACAGAAACGTTCCCTCCTAGTGTGATGCTTCCTGCTTGAGCAAAGGTCTTGACTGCGTTTGAGTCGTTTAAAATCATGACAAAATCAGTTAACTCAGCACCAATTTGACTTCCAAAACCAGCACTGCACGGGTTACTTGTTAGTTGTTTTCCTAATTAATTATTACGCAAAGATGAACATACCCTGCCGTGGCAATCGCGGATGGCGCAGACCATGCTAAGCGCTCGTTAGCTATTCGTTAGGAAAACCATATCTTTTTAACCCGAATGCTTACTTCCATCATGTTTACGAGCAATAACTAAACCTGAACCATATCTTGCAGAGAGAAGAAGACCAGCCTTCACCACCGTGATTATTGCCAACCCCTATACACA
Organism: Morchella eximia; assembly: GCA_024713935.1. Taxonomy (NCBI): domain Eukaryota; kingdom Fungi; phylum Ascomycota; class Pezizomycetes; order Pezizales; family Morchellaceae; genus Morchella; species Morchella eximia. The sequence goes on from JAMGZG010000003.1 coordinate 1,672,215, forward strand.
AAGTTTCAATTATATGCTTTTGTTTTCCAGCGCCGCCGCGATTCGCGTTGAAGGTGGGGGGATCACGATGATAAACATTACGCACTTTGGCATTCGAAAGAACAGAAGGTGGAATGATCTTGTCCGGGCCAAACGCTTGCTGTGGGTCGACGAACGAGGCTAGAATTCTCGAAGCTTTTCTGCATTCGCTATTGAGGCTTGCGGGTAAAGGGTTACTATTTTGGCCTAACCGTTAGAATATACCGTATATCGCGTAATCAAGAGAAACCACATGGAAGAAGGAACTAACTTGATGGGCATGATGTTCGATTTATTTTATGAACCCAGGGCCTAGTCGACAAGTATGTAGTGGGAGATAAGATTAAGCGGGGTAAATAATATCAGGGGTTCTGGGGGGTTCAAGAGCTTAGAGCTAGGTGAAGTGCGGGGAGGATGGATTGCTGGCTGAACAGCAGTTGGGAGAGCAAATGATTGTGTATGTAAGTAGACGAACGGGTATGCCAGACGAACGAGTGAGTTACAAAGCTTGGAGTAAAAGCACTGTTGATCGCAGCGAGAGAGTGAGAGAAGGTGAGAAAAACCGGGAGACGTTGGAATAGGCTCTGCAGGGTCGTCGTCAGCCCCAGAGCCAAAGAGCCATGCTTCCACGATCTTGCTCCGCCACCTTCTGTCGGGCGCGTCTTAGTTATCTCCGCCGAGAACACGCTAGGAACTAGTAGAAACGTCATTGGCTTTGTGCCTACATGTACCTACATGTATGTATTCCTGACCTGGTTACCCTTGTGTGACTCTCCCGCTGCACGTGCCCACGTGAAAAAATGAAATCCCCGAAACCCTTCACGTACCCATGCGGAACTTTGTTTCATTCCTCGTGCATCAAGGGTAATCGTGAAGATCTCAATTGCAACGTCTTCCAGATTTTGCGCATGACCGTACCTACATGTACTCTACTCGGAGATTTTGGCATTGATGCCTGCAGCTTCCTGCAGGGTTGGAGAATAAAGTGATGACAATGCGGCGCAGGCGCGCCGAAACATTACAGCGTCAGAATGTGGCCTAACTAAGTGAGCTATTATATATAAGGGGTATTACTTGGGTGAGCTTTGTTTCCAAGATTACATCTGGGTCACAATTTGACAGAACAATTTGATAACAATCGTGAGATAGGCGTACTTTGCGGCCTCTCAAAGCATACGAAGCAAAAGGCAGGCAAGCATTAACTACACACATTGCAATGAAAGACTTTGAAAAAAGAAATACGGGGTAACTCCAATCCTAAACCTTACCCGAATAACCTTAAACCATGTAATGCAAACTCCAGATTTCCGCCCTGCGGAAACCATAAATCCATAGAGGCAAATAGACAAAGGTCAACACCGAAGAAAAAGGGCAACTATAAAAGGAAAGAGTGAAGTGGTGGTTACTACGTATAAATCTGGTAAAGGCGATTTTGAGCTTGATATATCCAGCATTCACTGTAGGCTCATCTTCATAATGCCGTCACCGGTATCTGTACACAGTAGGTTAATAAGAACACACATCTCATAGTACTCATAGTATAAAATCGTAAAAAAAACAAAGGAAGAACGCGTACCACTCATGCCTTGAAAATTGAGCCGTTTGCCTCCACCGTTCGCTCCACTGAGAGGCGGGGATGCTGCAAGAATAGGGCTATGGGAAAGCCCCGGTGATACAGCCCTGCGTTTAAAAAACTCCGGCTCAAATCTTTCGTCCTGTGTCCGTCTTCTCTTAGGACGACGCATATCGGCGGGAACACTAGCTACCGGCGAAGAAACAGTCGATTCAGAATTCATCTGATTCTCCCACTATCAGTTCGATGCTTATACAATTTTTGAAGGAAAGTTTCTTACCATTATATCGCCGTCAGAGGTCATTCTCAACCCAGGGAATGTTGGAGGACTTCCACCGAGCCCATCCATCTGATCGCCGAACCAGAATCCACCATGCTTTTGCGCCTGTCTGGAAAAACTAATTCCAATCCCCTTATTTCCTGCCAGACCCATATTTTCCCCACTGCTGCCCATACTTTCATCCTCTTCACGAATATCGGACAATTCCTGGTCCATACTTGGCTGTGTAGGAATGGCTGTGGCGGGAACACTCTCCTCGTCTTCTTCACGGATCTGACGAGTGATCTCTGCCTCACGCTTAACTTCCATGTCAACCGGCGATGCCTCTTCCTGTAACGCGGCTTTGATACGTTGAAACGTTTTAGTTTTGGGCTAATAAAACACCAAATCGTTTAGCTATCAACTCCCGGAAAATCTTGTCTCGTATTAGCGCCTTACCAACAGTGACCCTCGTCTTGATACGGGCCTCCTGATAGGATCTGGCCTCTTCTCATCATCGTTCCCTCTGCCCCCAACTGCCAGTGAATTGCGCAGAGCTGTCGTGAGACTATCTTTCCTCCTTGCAGCCCCTTCCTTTGAACGCCCGAAATAACCAACCCCAAAACTGCTGTTTTGCACGGGTGGAGTGGTTGGCGATGGGCTCGCAAGTGAACTATTAGACGCACTAGCAGATGACAAAGAGCTATGTCTTGAGCTTCTTCCAGCACGGCCGCCCAGCCGAGCTTTCTGGTGATTCATAAGCGATATTGAAGCGGCAGACTCCGTGCTTTGTATCGCAGGTGCAAAGGGGGTACCAAGTTCCAAATCTAAATCCACATCCAAATCCTCGTCACTTGATGAATCACTATCGTCACCAGACGGTGCATAATCCATCATTGAAGCAGACCCAAGAGAAGAAGCGTGGGATGATGAATGGTGGTAATGATGATGATTAGCAATTGGGGAATCTGATCCTTTATTATTCCGAGGTATAGGGAAGCTTGTTGAAGTTGATGGCGAGGAATCTGGTGATGGTTGTTCCGCTAGTGTGGAGTGGTGTAGCGACGTGCCTAGGTGCCGAAGCTTTGGGGTTAGCTTTGGTTCCTGCAGCATGTTGATGAAACAAAGAGTTGGCCCATACAAGCACGCGCAAAGTCGAGCCTTGGGCGACGAGCTACAGAATACCCCAGTGCAGGGTCAAGAACTGGCGATAGGGGCCCACGTGAAGGCATTTTTAGAGAGAGGGGTCCGGGAAAGCCCATTCGACGTGGGGTGAATGGCGCCTGCAGCTGGTTTGGCGTCGGCGCCGTTTGGGAACTGTCGCGTCCAGCCATATTATTATTTGACATTGAGCTTTCAGACTTCTTGTTAAGACTCTCGGGGTCTCTGTTGAAAGGTGTGATCTGAGGTGGGGGGCCTGGTATTGGGGCTTTGAGTTGCGAGAAAAGCGAAGAGGCGATTGACCTTGCACCAGCGAAAACAGAAGAGTTAGAGACCGAAGATTGATTGTTAGCCTTTTGCATCTATTTTCCTATTGCCGCTACAATTTCTAGTGCTCTATTGTTCTCTTGAGGTCGTTATTATGTTGTGGGGCGAGCGAATAGCGAACATCGTGAAGTTCACCCAATAATGTGGATTATCGCAGGACATGAGGGGAGGTGGTTGCATCAGCTGCCAAGACTGAGTAACTTCACGCATAATCACTCGTATGATGAGGCCGGGTAATGAGTCATGTATTATATACATATCATTCGCCACGATTTAGTCCTTGCACGCTTCTCCTTGTACTTGAAATCGATATTTCCTCAACCACACATAACAGTTGTCTTGCTTCAAGCATAGCAAAGCTACCTCGATCATCATGCAAGGGTTCAACATGGGGTATAGTTTTTCTACCCAAATCTATGATAGTAACCCACGCTGATCGGTTATTAGGCGGTATGTCCCACCAGAACACGAAGGTGTTATATCCGGAAACAAGTTAAACAAGAAAAAACCATCCGGCTTCCATGGAAATACTCAAACAGTTCGTTTTGAAATGCCTTTCAATATTTTCTGTCTCCATTGCGATGGGCATATCGCCCAAGGAGTTCGTTTCAATGCAGAGAAAAAAATGATCGGGAAATACTATTCCACGCCAATATTTAGTTTCCGCATGAAACATAGCGTGTGCTCAGGTTGGATAGAAATCCAGACGGATCCAAAGAACACAGCATACGTGGCAGTGGAGGGCGCAAAAAAGCAGGCTGCTGAGGCAGATCCTGGGGTTGGGGTAATCAGGGTCAAGGATCCAGAAGAGATATCCAGATTGGAAGACCCATTTGCGAAGGCAGAGAAGAAAATTGTGGATAAGACGGAGGCAAAGCAGGGAGCAGAGAGAATAGCGGAATTGCAGGGACTCAGCGACCGACAGTGGCAGGATCCTTATGAGCATTCGCGCAAAATGAGGAAAATATTTAGAGTATACACTCCTCTCGAGAATTCTAGCACATGGGCATTCTTGGGGGATGTTTTGCTAAAAGTCGATTATTTTGCTTCCCAAGGCAGAAAGAAAGGAACTTCAAGAAAAATCAGCTGCGACCGAGGCTATCCGGGAACGCGCTGGTCTGGCAATCGAGCTATTAGACGAAATACCGGAGGATGCGCAAAAGGCAAAATTGGTTGAATTCGGGCCGGATTATAGCCAAAAAATTGACCAGGCACATTCAAAGCCTTTGTTCCCAGTTTCTGAACCGGTAAAAAGGGTTCTTGGACAAAGCTCGACAGGAAAGACAAAGGCTCAAACAGCAGCGGATACGACTCGGGAGAGATTACAAACCCAACTAAGACAAAACACGAGAGCGAGAGTGGATCCTTTCCTTCATTCAGTCCTTGATAAGACAAGACCAAGCCTAAATCTCAAACTTCTGAAAAGAAAGCAGGCAGATAATAACAGCATGGTAGAGAACGAAACCGAACGATTCCCGGATGTCACAACGGAGAAAGTATCGATTTTGACCAGTGTAGGGTCTGTTCGGCCAGGAGTATCTCTGGGCTTGGATGGATACGAATCAGAATAAGACTGCTATTGAGATGCCAGGTATTGACTGCATTATTTTATGGTTCCATTTCTTTGCCTCGAGCCAGGCCTACTTTATTCAGGAATATTAATTCAGATGGTCATAATATTGGGGAGTTTTTTTCTTCTTTTTTTCTTTTTTTTTTCGAGTCAATCAATTCACCCTCAACTAATTAGGAAAGGGGAAGTCCCATTCACCTATACAGCATGGAATTAATGTAAAATCATATCCATTCATTGTTGGTCGATTATGTTTATTCGTTTCTCTCTCTACTCAGATTTGACCTTGTCCCAACCTGACCTTGGTCAAACCCGCAAGTGCTAAAGATCAGAGCAAGGTTTAATTTTTACAAATGTCTCTGGTCATAGTGGTTTATGGGATGATGCACTGGTGATTTGAAGCTTCTTTTTTTTTTTTATTAATTGGGATTGGTCCTAATCCCTATCTTGTTGAGTTGTTTCACTCTTTCGAGAAAAATATGCGTAGTAAACATGTAATGGGCTTAGGACTTGATTGGTGAGTTTACAGTAACACCAAGTAGTTACCAAGGATGCTGTCTCGTTTGATCTCCACACACACACACACACACATGGACATGGACATGGACATGGTGAAGTATTCGCTCGATAACACATGAATGTTGCCTTTTGGACCAACTTAGCATACATAGGATGTTCTTCCCGGATCCGTACAGTAGGTGGGGTGGCATGTGAAAAAACACTCCCGTTTTATCTTTCTCTTTTCGAGATTGAATGTCGGACGGGGCGAGACCGCGGGGAGGTATGAGTACTCAGCTGGTTGAGTATGAGATAACAAAGCTGGCAGAGATAACCCATATTATCCTCAGATCATACCCATACATACAAAAATCCCCGCGAGTTGTGTAACCTCAAGAACGTCCGAATATTTTGCCTCCTATCAACGGCTGGTAATACCTGATTCGAGGGAAGCCTTTTTCCCGAGAAGGGAGCCCCTTAAAATCGTATTTATGTTTCTGTTTGAGCCTTGGACGGAGTCGCCATGGGAATCGAACTAATGCCAAAAATATGTGGAGTTGGGAAAGTGAGATCTTGTGGATCCTATGGTTTCATAGGGTTGTACTCTAAGGTTTCAATGAGTAAGAACCCGTCAATGTCCTACAACAGCTGGAGAAATATGCCAACGGGTAAACCTTTAAGCAACCGAGGATGGATGTGCTAGAGATTCCTCTGATCATAAACCACTCATTCAAGCAAGATTCGGGGTTAACCAGGACAGAGCATGTAAAGTATGTACCCGTGGGATACAGCTTCTTCGGTTTCTGACCTCGGGAAGTAAGCACTACTGGTGTAATTGTTGCATCAGCAAGCACGCCAATCAATGAATCAGGACGCTGATGATGACTTCAGCAGGATTTCTGCTCGCTGTATGTAAGTAAAGGTAGCTTCCCTAAGACCACAGGGAAAGATATCGAGGTGCAGCCCCTTACTCTGGGGTACCAGCCAGCACGGAAGCCAGCAGGCCATCATCGCGTATGTAACCTGACCATACTTGGGCAATCCTCTTGCGCCATCAGATGAATTTCCAACCGATCACCGGAAGTTCCCAGCGTATCAGACGTGATGGGCGTTGTCCATTGTTGTTTTTGTGGGGTAGAGAGACGTTTCCCGATGATCATCGTGGGTCCCAGCGTCGCTTATGTACCCGAATTAGCAACATCTCAACGGCCTTCCTCGTCGCTCGATGATGCAATAACTCAGGTACGCGGGACCTTCAACGATACGTCGCGTTAACTTCCTGGATTTCTGGGACGAAAAAAAAAATACACCCGTGACTACTTCTCGTGGCTTGCCAAGACTCCAAAATGAAGATTAGGGGTGAATGATTGATTTTTTTTTTCGGGAGAGATCTACGGATATGTTAGTAACATCACTAACATGCACACTGCTTTTCTAGATTCTAGAAGACCCTGTGAGTTATTTTGCCCCACAGTCATAGCGATGCTCTAGTGACTAAGGCCACGGAATAACCCTGGTGGCAGGTCGCCGAATGATGCACTGCTAGTTCGGAGGCGGGCTAATGGAGGTCTCTGAGGCCCCTGGAAGACGTTGCGGAAAACCTCGGGGAAGCAGAACGCGTTTTCTCGGGAACCTCCCCGGTGATCAACCGGAAAAACTTTCATGATCCACCTCCTGAGTCCTAAGGCCAGCCGGTCAGCCAGAAGCCTTACGAGAAATGAATGTACGACAGCATATCCTTACCAATTTGCATAAATTGATTGGCTAGTTGGTTGTAGGCTATTCACGAGTGTAACCCATATAAATTCTCTAAGAGCGGATGGTTATACTCTACAGTGTCGTGAATACCCTGTACTTTACATACATACATATGGTAAAAGCGACCGAATCTCGAAGGAAGATATCTCTAGCTCACAATTCCCATTTAGATACATGGAATAAGTATACGTGATCATTGTTCAGGCTGGTAGTTTTACGATCATTGCAGTATGTACCTACATACACCTATCAATGTTTTGATTATGATAGAAACCGAGGACACTTCACACAGAGAGCTGACATTTCGTTAGCGTTGGGCGATGTCTGTTCTTTTGTTTAAGTGAATACAGGTCTAACGTTGAATGGAGGGCGTTGTTATCTAACTAGTTCTGGAACCGCAGCATAATTGTTTTTTGGGCTACTGCGTCGCAACTAAAATTTTAGTTTTTTGCGGTTTTAAATTCACTGTTACAATCTTTTTTTTGTTTGACGCAGTGGTTAAAACTACCTTATTCACCCCGAGACTCGAGAGGTCTCGGGGCTGGGGAAGACTCAGCCCCGTTAGGTTACTCTACATGGACATTGCATATTGAGCTCTATGACTAAATAGGTGTCAATGATAATATCAAAGATTTTCTTGAGTCTCGACCTAAAATTTGATCACGAGAGAAACCAACGCTGATCTGTCACCCTTGCAGCTTTCCCCGGAGTGAGCATCTTATATTTTGTGGGGTTAGCTCACGGAATCTGGCAGGTTCTCCATCAGAGATCATCTTCCCCACACAGATTTCCCATATGATATAGAGATATTTGAATTGTGATAGTCTTCATCCGCGTCATCATTACAGTGAATCTCTATTTTGTTTCAAACAAACTATTGTTTCCTGGCTATTGGGACCTTTATATCATGGGTTACGGTTCTGCGGGCAGAAATTCCCTGAGTTGCACTGATCTACGTTGAAACAAAATAGAGTATGGAATCCTTACTGCAAGGGTCCTTTGCCCTTCCCGGCGAATCGGGGAGCCACGAAAAAGGCACTACCTACTAGGGTGGCAGAGCCTCGTGCACTTCTCCTTCTGGAAGCACCTGACTGATGAATTGTTTGCCGTTATATTTGATTCATCATCATCCGAAGTCGACTTCTTCACCGCACCCTGATTGCCACCATTAGACCACCCCTACCACCGGTCACGCAAGCATATATGTAGATAGTAAGACAGTTCATGACGGCAGTAATTCTGGAAATGGAAGGGTATTTATTCTTAGGGTAACCGGAAAACGAGGGGAAATATCCGGGACAGCAAGGCAACTCAAGCGAGAACGGGGAATAGGTATGTCTGTAAATAGCGGTGGGAAACAAAGAGGGTGTGGCGGGATGAGCTCTGGATGAATACAATCTCTGGACTCACTCTAAAGACGTGGTGGTGGTTTTCAAGTGCCAGCGAACACGTCATTCAAATTAGAGCCTCTCAGGCAGATATGTGAGCAAGAGGAATATGTGACGGGGCCAGAGGAAACGGAATGGGAGAGGGGTAGAGGCGTGAAGATGTATGTATGTAGAGGGGAAATATAATAATTACACACCAGAAAGAGGGGTCTAGATAATTCTGTAGTTATCTTTTTACGCACGCCTCTAAAAGCCTCTTTCAGGGTCTTTGAAAGCTTCTTGTGTTGCGGGGAATGTGTTTTCTTAGGAGGCGTCACCGGTTGCACAATCATCAAAACTACATATCTCGACTTCTGCCGGGGGGCACCGACGTCCATTTAAAAAATAAACAAAAAGATGGAGTGAGTTTCAATTGCTAAAGACGTTTCCAACGCCGAAAAGGAAACATCCTGTTTCTGATATCCTTCTTTGACACTCTCAATATGTTGTGCCCCTGCAAAACTATATTGTGGTTGCGGTTTTGATAGTGGGGCTTTCATATGCCCCTCCTTCCTTCCCCGCTTAGATACTTGTCAACATCCATAAGGTAATCTTCCGTAGTTATTGATAGCGACAACAAGCATCAACACCTTCAACACCACTTCAACCAAATTTAATTCATCCACCTCTAAACATCCCGAATACACCTCAGCTTATTCGACCCTAACATGGCTGCCTCCCCGCTTGCTTCTGCAAATCTACTGCGTAGGCAGCTCAAGGGGATGCAGTCCGACAAGGACCTCTCCAATATCAGTGTCGGGCTTGTCGAAGATAATATCTACGAGTGGGAGGTTATGCTTATGATATCTGATGACTGCAAGTTCTACGGAGGTGCGCCTCTCTCAACATCTCGGCCTCAACAGGGGACTTTATACCTGACGAGAATTGTGGTTAGGTGGTTTCTTCCGGGCACGTCTGTCTTTCCCCGTGGACTATCCGCACAATCCCCCCAATATGAAATTCGAAACGCCAATTTGGCATCCAAACAGTACGTCTGTTAGAAATCTAGAACCTGCACCTCTTATATATATATATTGACTGGCTCTGACACCACCGTTGTTAGTTTATCCGGACGGCAACGTCTGCATCTCTATCCTCCACCCCCCTGAAGAAGACCAGTAAACATCACCCTTGCTTTCCATTTCCACCCCTCCATTGACTTTCAAAACCCTCAATCCCCTCTCGTTCGTGACTGCGTAAAATGATACCACATGGTATACTGATGGCGCTCGTTCTTCGTGATTGTTACCTTGCAGATATGGATATGAGTCGGCCGCAGAACGTTGGCTTCCCGTACACACACCAGAGACAATATTGATATCAGTCATTTCCATGCTGAGTTCCCCTAATGACGAGAGTCCCGCCAACCTGGTAGGTGAAGCCCTTCTGTAAATTTTAAAGAAGAAACAAAACAATACAAAACAAATGAATTGGCCCAATGAGGGCCAACGCATTGACCAGGTCGTAAACAATCATCCACTGACGTCTTTCCACAGGAGGCAGCGAAACAGTGGCGCGATGATCCCGCCGAGTTTAAGAAAAAGGCGAGAAAATGCGTCAGGGATAGTCTAGAATGGTGAAGAAAAGCAATTGTTCGCTTTTCGAGAATGATAAAAAAAAAAATGACAAATATAATTTTCTGTCCCGTTGTATGTCTATGGCACCTGAACAGGAAGGGGTGGTTGGTTACTGAAAGACCGGCTGGAAGGCCGGTACTTTTCTGGTTGGTTGTGTGGTTGGTTGGATTGGAGGGGCCTGGTCAGGTCAGGTTCTCTTGTGTATGTACTAGTACGATACAAAAATTCCCTTTCTCTTTTGCCAATAGTTTTGCGAATGATACCTGATTCATATTTTGCGATATGATACTCGACGGGTACCTGTACCCCGTGAGCCTATTTATCTGGTTTTTAAGCCCGCATGGCTTCCCTCCACCCCTACTATCAAAAAGTCCTACTGGCCGTGGCTGCTTTTTTCCGTATCTGCCAAGAGCACAACCAATGCAAGTGAAGGACTCCGACACCTCCTCCGCATCGGTCTGCCCGGCTGTCTGCTGCAAGGTAATAACAATGCGCACGTAAGGCGGAGTCACTGTCCACGGCCAATTCAGTGCTGTGGTCCTATGGAGGCATAGCCGATGGCGGAGAGACTACCTTTACTTGTGGAGTCCCATGCGAAGGGTCATGTGTTCAGCCGAAGAAAAAATCAATTCTCTTTTTTTTTTTTTTTTCGTTTTTTTATTCCCAGACAAGGTTATTTTTTCTCTGGACAAGGTTATTTACTCCAATCAGATTCTTTCTTTTTTGTAACTACTTACAATCTCGGATGCCTGTGCACACCAGCTACCGCAGAAAATACACACTCAATAACGGAGACTGAAAAAGAATATATATATCTCAAAAGTTGAATCTGGCCCGATTTGGGTCGCAAATTCCTAAAACTACAATAGACAATAGAATACCACACTCAAAAAAGGTTTTTTTTTTCCTCGCTCGACCAAGCGAATCCAACCGGCCAGACTCCGAAAGTAAAGAAACAAGATAAATGACGCCTGGCCTTTAAAAGGCATTCTGACAAAGGGAAAGGAAAGAAAAAGCACACCGGCACACAAGAAGAAGAAAGTAACCGAATACACCGATATGCCATAGAACAAGACGCCCCCGTGAGGTAAAGAAAAGTTACATAGGAAAAAAACCATAGAGAAAAAAACAGAGGACCACCCTTTCACCGTAACATGAACCAAATAATGCCACACCACCAACCACCCCTTCATACCGAAAGAAAACCCTTCATTAAGCCGTAAAATGTTGAGGATGAATGATGATATGTCGAAATATGATACTGAATATACTGCCGATCCACCCAAATGATATTTATACAAATGCAACCAATCTAATCGTACCAATCCCATTACCACCCAGCTACATGGTATTCATGCAGCCCCTGATCGAAATAATGATTCCATGAGTTATTCTTGGAAGCATTGCCCTTGGAGGCGCTGGCTTTTGTGGATGAAGCTGCCTTGCTAGAGTATTCGTTGACCTGAGGGAAGTCATTCAACTTCGTGACGTCGTGTGCTGTGTGTCGTCGTTTAAGAACAGCAGCTGCAGTGGTGTTCTTTTGCTGCCTCTCCCAAAGAAGATGTCTTCGGAGAGACTCAGTCAACTCAGTGGCAAGCATGTTCCTGCGGGTAGTGCGGGGTGAAAGGGCAGGGGGATGCATATTGCTGGTTGTCATAATGATTGGCTTTGCGCGGGTAATCTCGGCGGTTGGCTTAGCGGTGAGAGGGGATTCTCGCTGGAGTGAAGGAGCAAGAGATGGGCCGGAAGGTGAAGTAGTCCTTGATCTTAAAGCTGGGGTAGACCGAGATCCAGCATTGGCAAGAGCTGCTGCCCGTTTTGGCTCGTGAAGCATAGTAGAAAGAAGAGAACGTCTGGAAGTCAACATTTGTCTGCTCTCAACTCGCTGGAACATTGTATCCGGGTTGTAGCTCGAGTGAGCGCTGTCGTCTGTGGATGATTCCCAGTCTGATGAATCCTCATCAATGGCGCTCTCAGAGATCACTTCTTCATCCTCGGTGTAAACATCGTCATCTTTGAACGTTCTTGTGGCAACCTCCTGTCTAAAAGATGTCCTCTTCCCTGATGTTCTCTTCAATCCCTCAGAAAGCTTACTCTTTCGCATGGGTGGGTCCTGTGTGAAGCTATCCTCAGAGTCGCTCTCATCATCATAAGCAGATGAGTTTGATGAGCCAATGAAGAACATCGACTTCTTTGCGGCCTTCTTGGGTGCCGGTGACATCTTTTTGGCAGGAGCAGCTGGTTCGGAAGGCAAGCATGCATTTGAGCGATTTGAGCGAATTGATACGGAGATATTCTGACCAGGTGTGAATCCACGAACAACGCTGTGAGCGCTAACGCTCGTTGAATATGAAGATGCAGATCCCACGGGTGTTGAATGGGCTGCGGGAAGAGCAGGTGAGCACATTGATTGCTCGGGCATTGTCTCCTGTGTGGCCTCTTCCACTTCTGTAGAAGCGACGAGAGGACGCTTTGAAATCCAATCATCGGCACTAGACTTGCTCTTGTCCAGATCTTCCATCAATTTCACCAAACAAACTGGTGTCATATGCTTTTCCTTGCCTCGGTAGCGCTCAGCTGAGTCGGTTCGCAATAAGCATGATCTTGATGACTTGATGTTGACGGCATCTGATCGCAGCTCATAATCTGATGCAGCTGACTCGACACTTGATGAAAGCTCTGGAACATCTGAGTATGTGTCGGAATCCTGTCGTCTGGGCTTTCGTGGAATTGTTGCGGTGGGAGCAGCAGTGGCGGTTGGCTTGATAGGTGCAACTGTCACAGCGGTCTCCTCACAGCAAAAAGTCTCCCGATTCCACACCCTCCAACTCAGATTCTCTAGCCTCCTCCCATTCTCCAATGACTCCGCACATTTTGAGAAAACTAGAGAGAGAAAACCATTGTCAGCACATTTTGACACTGAAAAGCGAGGAAAGGTGGCAGTTTTCTGTAAACTCACTTGTCCACATGCTGAAAAGATTATCTACATTTCTGGGATCGACCTTAGCGATGTGGTTAATGTCCAAAGACAACATAGGGCTGGATAGTCGCGAAGGCATCTTCGCGGGTTGTACTATGTCGTTATATGGTGGATGTTGGTATTTATGTTTGAGGGGAAGTGGTCGATGACGGTTGACCGATAGATGATGATGTTGTTGACTAGTGGGTCTAGATAGTGTATTGGTAGTGCGGGATCGACTTCCTTTATGTTGTCGTTGGGGGGTAATGATGGATATATATGTTCAGATTGAAGTGGTGTTCCAACGACTGTACTATTCCAACGACTTTGATGTTCAGAATGTCGAGAAGTAGCAGGTAGGGGGGGATAGCAATGGCTAAGTAGTAGTAGGTAGCAGAGGCCGTTTAAGTTTGGGGGGGGGGACGGATGCGAGGGTTGATTAATATTAGGTGTAGGTGTCGGTTGGGGGTGGTCCAGCACCAGCCTACCTAGGGTGTGTGTGGACTCTATGTGGATACTAGTTCTATGGGTTACGGCTGGGGGTGTGGGACTGAGCGAAAGACACAGGGTGAGCGAGCAAGCGTGGAAAGATGTGGGTCAGGCCTGAGACACCACTTGGTAGAGAGTACTGAGGCTTACCCGTCGGGCTCCCCTCGGGAGATTGGGGCATTTGGGCTTAAGGTCAGCCAGGGGGGTACGGTTACTTGGACAAAGGACAAGAGTTTTTTTTTTTTTCCTTTCCTTATTTTTCCTGATTTTTTTTTTTTTTTTTTTTTTCGACCTTTGCCCTGTCTGGATGACATGCACGGCAATGATGGTGAACTTTTTGAGGTGAGCCCACTCTAGATACGTACAGGTACTGTACATGAAGTCCTCATCGCTGACTTGAAATCTCCATAGAACAAAGCCCCATGTAGAAACCTACATGATCCCAATGCACGCAGTTATTTAAATGAAAATAGCATTTGCATGAATGGGGAAGCCAAAGGAAGGAAAAAAAGATTGTAATGGGAATATATTCGTCCCCATCCTCCGTGCCTCCCCTTCTGTCCTTTTTGCTCATCCATCATGGCGAAAAGGCGCAAATGAAAATGGAACCATATCATGGGGGGAGTGGTTGGTTGGCCGGATTCCTAACTTGTTTTCAGACTGAACGCAAGGAGTACTCTGTGGGGGTTTCTCTGTGTCCGGACTCTTGTCCACTAAAAATCTTATTTTTCACTGCTCGAAACAAATTTCCCCAAACAAAAAAAAGAAAAAAACTCAAGTCACGTTCACTTTGAATCCCAATGAATTCGTTTTTTCAAATTATGTTTTTCCTCGCCCCTTGTCTCTAATGATGCCTGGAATGCCCCGACGACACCGCCTTCGCTGAGGTCCCACTAAGGTCTTACACCTTTACTCCCTCACCCTCAGCAAGTATCATACACCTACATACTTACGTATAACTCAACCTGCTTCCATGTTGTAAATTGGCCGGATAAAAGATGTGGGGTATGATACCTGCTTGTGTCTCGCTCTCGAGCCCATCAAAACCCTACATTTTATCCAGAGTATGATGAGCAGCGAAGCCTGGCACTGGACAGAGGACCTGATGCCGGGCTAATGGAACGTAGCGTAGGCCTTTCACCTGACACGGACGCAAACGAGGCAACAAGCAAGTACATCCTCCATACTCTACTCGCGGTAGGCATGAAGAACCTGAACATCGTTTTTCTGGTAACAACCACTTTGACCCCTGCTAGCGCGTTTTTATGTTCAGGTTCTTCTTACCTGCCGCGAGTACCACCGCCCTTGCGCTGCGACCGTAACAGATCGCTGGGATAGCATCCCATGCCATGCTGTTCCCCCAATTGGCCTTTTCTCCCATCATCATTATCCAATCCACCATCACCCCCCCCCAGTCATCTACTTCTTCTCAACCCTTAGTCCTGCCACATTGGGCATCCCCCATCTCGGCACTTTCTCCTTCAAGCTTCCTGAATGTTTGTACTCTGAATAGCAATGGGTTTCGGAATTGCTCCCTGGACCCGGAATTCAATATCACGACCTTCCAAGAGCCGTTCATTTAAAGGGTGACTGTATCGTTAAAACAAACAATAATAATAGTAATATCTCATCAATCTAGCGACAGAATACGAAAGCCCGGTCAAGTGTTGTATCGAATTCCCGAAAGTCCCATTGTTATCGTTTTGAGTGGATGTATGTACTCATGTGGAAGTTTCGCAATATTGGACACACACACGCACGCACCTGTCAAAGAAACAGCAGCCACTTTACAATCCTCAATTCCGTGATATACATATCAAAGGCAAAAGATCGCGAGGGAACATCCATCTTAGTTTGAAATAACTATGGGCTTTAGATCACCTTCTGACAAAGTGGAAACGTCAGACACAAAAAGAAGCTCTCCACAGATTCGACATAAACACGATCAGCTGGCTGACCATCGATTCGCCCGCGCATTAAATCCTCGATTTCCCCACAATCACATCTATCATTCGCTTCGATGAATATCCCCTTTCTAAATAAATAAAAAAAACAAAATAATACAATTTATGTTTCGTCCCCTCCCCCAGAAACTGTACCTATGACTGCGCAGTAGCGAAGAAGAAGGTCCCTGTTGAGGTGAGAAGCGCCAGCTGGCCACCCTAGACCACGTGCAGCCTATTCAGGGCGCAACGGTATTATCTAGTCCCAAAGGGGACGAGCTGCCATCCTTTCGCGATCGGCTGCTTCCGCCACAGAAGGACTCGCTGGTTGTTCGTTCACACACTACGCTCCTCCGGCCGGCAGCGAATTTTCCGACCAAAAATAAACCACACCAGCACATATCTATCTCTACGGAGTTTACATACCCTAGACTACGTACCCAGCTGTAAGCTGTAGCTGTATGTACGCTCTAAAGGATCAAAAAGGGCTTTCTCAACCACCACCCCCTTAAGCTTCATCTTGTGAATATGTAGGTAAATACCTATCTTATCTATCATTTGCTCCCCATAAAGAGGGAAGCAGAAGCGTGTGGGAGCGATCAACGGCCGAGAACGCTCATACCACCCAGCTACTTCTACTATCAGAGCAGGTGGCGGTTTCAACTACGAGGACAGCAGCAGCAGCAGAAGCACCAGAAGCAACACTGCCTCCGTGACTGACCGAATGACTGACTCTGCCATTGAATATTGGCCTATCTTTTGCTAGTAAGTAATGCTAATATGCTAACTGATCTGGAGAAGGTAAGGTTCTTGTGTTCGACAGTCATCCGTCAGCGTTACTCCGGACTTTTATCGAATCTGCTTACCGAACATGCGGTAGTTCGTGACCAGCTGGACTAGGAAAAATAAACTACCGTCGTTGTCGTCGCCGCCGCCGTCACCAGCGTATTATCACATACCAACTGCAACGTTGCACGTAATACTGCTTCTTCTTCTTCTTTCCTCACCCTGAACAGGTTCCACCTTTGTCATGAGGATCAAAATAATATCAGAATATTACAGATGAATTCCCAAGGGGATGGATCCATGGGATGTATGGTACATACGTAGGTATGGAGGGGAGGGCGGACAGCAGAGGGTTCGTCTCGTCATCTGTAGGAGTATGGGTACGTGTGGGATGGTTACCCATCACATATCTGCTGTTCTCGCTTGTTAGTTACCTGCCCTGTCCTGCCCTGCTTGCGCAAATAAAAAAGAGGGTTTCCTTGTCGAAGAAAAACCAAAAAAAAAACCAGCCCTGAACCTCAAGAAGAAGGGGTAGAAGATGAAGCTAGGTATTTGTTGGCGCTCGAACCTGATCACGTTCTGTGTACGCTATGTCCCAACTCTTCGTTAGTTGCCCCACGCGTGATAGACACCGACCATTACCGCGGGGGTTATCCGGTGTTCGAGCCGTTGATCCGCCGGTGGTGGTGGTGGTTGAGGTGATTGTGGTGGTGGTGGCTCAACGACCCTCGAAAAAAAGACCCTTGGAGCTTCGAGAGTGAAGGGTCCCTCCGACATTTCCCGGGATCGCTGCTGCGCGACGTTCACTGGTGCAGTAGTGGCTCATTTTGAGTTGCTTTTTTTATTCTCAGCCTCTTTACCCCACTGCCCGCTAACTTCCGCCTAAATTGGCAGCTGGGCTGGTGCTGGGATGGGTAAGGGGATCTCATGTCAAGTCAGCAAGCAAGCAAAAACATGGGTTGTTGATGCTTGGCCCTGTTGGCCTTGGCAGCTGGATTACTAGTACTTGTTACAGACGATTTGGCTTGGTGGTCAGGTGAAGGAAATGCCCACGTTTTGCGAACCGGGGTTCATTTTCGCGGGGAAAGCAAAGGGAAACCCTACGAGTAGAAAGCCACCACCACCACAACTGCTACTGGCACCTCCTCATCCTTGACCTCCCTGGATGAGGGATGTTTTAAATCGTTTGTCTCGTTTTGCTGAGACATGACAGAGAGGAAGGCCAAGGGTGGTGGTGGCTTGGTTTGCTTTTTCGCAACCATGGTATGATACCGCTCTCTCTCGTCTTTCGACTCCTCGAGGAACACTTACTGTCACCACGTGAGCATGTTTCCTTTGCTCTGTGTGGACAGAGGGCCAGTGCCGTAAAATAAGTTTTCTGCGACATTGATTTTGCTTACTAACACATGCAAATTACGTGCCAAGAGTGGTCTAGGACGAGGAAAAGCACTTTTTGACCATACAAGCGACATTGTCCCAGGTAAAATATTTTTATAACTCATCAACGAAGAATGATTTTAAAAATCCGAGCATATAGAATGATAGAGCAGGTAAAACTGAATAGATCTATCTAATAAAATTAAAAATATGTGTGGTGGTTGATGAGCTATAAGCGGTCAAAGTTGTGGTGTCCAAACTACTCCGTGACAAGGCTTCCCCCACCATATGTTACGGTACATACATTCTGAGACCCCGTTCCTCGGTCATATAGGAGCGGGGGAGGGATCTAGGTAGGTTGTATGTTTGTTTCGATCGCTCCTTCCCTACCTCGCTCCACAAGTGCCGAAGTAGTGTAAGCCTGTACAGTGACGTCCTTCCACAGCGCCTCAACGTCTCACTGCCGCAAAGGACACAGAGGAAGGAAGAAAGAAAGAAAGAAAAAGGGTCTCTTTTAATTATTTGTTTTTTTTTATCTTTATCCTGCTGGCCTCATCATAATCACAGTCACAACACCACCCCTTCTTTCCTTCCTCCCTTCAACCCCTTGAAAAATTTGGGGGTGGAGAGGGTGGAGAGGCTTCTCGGAGACTTTACTGCCTAGGGTTGGCTGGCTGGGCTGGGCTGGTTTCAAGAATAGCGAGAAGGAGGATGGAAGAATTGAGTAACTCCTCCTCGTCAATTCTCTCTCTGGATGCAGGTGTATATTGCAATTAGATGGCCAGAAACCCATTGACCTGGTCACTCCTCCTCTCTCTCCCCGGCCGGCCTGCAGTAAGTGGCCTGTAAGGTGGGGAGTGGAGTAAATTGTCTGTCTGCTCGCCGATGGAAAAAGTTTTTGCCTGGCTAGCTAGCTACATGCTAGCTGGGGGAGGAGCTCTAATTCGTGAATTGGGATTTGACGGTCCGAGAGTTTTGCGGTTTGTGAAAGGGTGATCTCGAGAGGGTGTGTGGGTGTAATTTAAAAGTAGTGAATTGAGTGAGTTGAGTGAGTGGGAAAAAAAAAAAAAAAGGTGTAACCAAGCCCTTCCAGAAGGAATCCTTTCCTCTTCCTTTTTTTTTCCCTTCGACGTTGGGTTTGGTTTGGTTGCGGAGGGCCCCTCCATTTCAGGCTAAGAGGAGAAAGTATCGTGAAATCTCCCCGCTGAAGCGTTGACGGCCCGCACCCTCCCTTCCCTTGCGTTCCCTTGTTCCCTTCTTCCACCATACACCCGAAAAGTGTCGCAACGGCTGTGCATGTGCCTGCAGGTAAACGACATGTATGTACTGTATGGGTGGATGTAGGTAAAGTGCACGTAGGGGAGGGGATAGCAGGTACTCTACATCGTACATACTCTATATCGTTTCTCATTTTTATCTATCTAATATCTACCTAGAGATATTGCAATTGTCGATATAGATTGCGGACCTACATACATACCCATTGGATAAAATCTCTTATCGATCGAGCTCGCTTCGCACGCCCGCCGTTCCGCCCGGCCCCTCCCCTCCCTTGCCATGACGATGATTACATGCCATGTCGAGCACTATCGTCGACCCAGTCTAGATTTTTTTCTCACTCCGTTCTAGATATCGTTCATGCACGCTGAACATGAAAACCGGGGACATGATGGGCAGAGAAATCGTCTAATTCACCTACATACTCTACATACTCGACTCGTGCATACATGTATGTATATACCTACTCTAGAGTACTCGACTCACTGTATATGCACTTTACTCGACATTCCCCGTGTCTATCATGATGTTTAGTAGACTAGCTTCCGTATTCCCACGCAATTAATTGGATTAATTAGAGGAAACTAGAGTTCACCGCAATTTTGTTTTACTTAGCACCACCATCCCCAAAACCAATCACTCATCACAGAGAGTGAGGAGAAAAAATTCTCACCCCCTCTCACTCGCTCTCCGCATGCGGTGATTGGTTGCGCAGGCGAAAAAAAGAAGGGAAAAAAAAGTGAAACGAACGAACCGGCCGGCATTCCGGCGGACGCGCGCGCGCTAATTGCCTGCCCTTCCCTCGGTTAATTTCGTTTCCCACTTCTCGTAGTAGCATGTCAGGGATAGATGGCTGGTGGTTCGCGCTTGCGGTGTGGACCGGTTAAAAGCCAAAGTCGCAGTGTCAGTGTCTCATGGATGATGGGTGATAGTAAGGTTGCTTAATATTTCCCCCATCCTGCCCCCATTTCTGAAGAGTGGGAGAGTGTAGCTGGAACAGTGTGTAGATTATATTGTCTGTTTACTTTACTCTAGTCGTGTGTACGCTCCGTAACTCACCCAGTCTGTGGTAGATCTGGAGGAGGGGAGGGACAGTGATCCGTCCCTTACATATATAGTAGAGGAGGGTATATCTGCGGCAGGGGTTACTCTGAATGTACTCTAGGTATACCTATAGCCAGTTCTGCTACATATTATGAGAGACTCATAGACTATGGGGTAAACGATCAAACTGACGTCTTTTCACCGTTTCCCAGCCCAGCCCAGTTCGAAGCGTCCGTTCCCTCCTTCCCTTCGGCACAGTGAAGCACCGAGATGTCACAAAACACAAAACCCAACGAAGGGGCGTCCGGGCGCGCTCCGCTGAGAAAGAACTGGTCGGTGAAGGTTAAAACCCGGGTGGGGGCCCGGGGGGGGGGCACAAACAATATTGACAGCGTTCTGGAAGCTCTAGCTTGAGTCTCTCCGGTAAAATATTTTCCCCTCCGTCCGTACGTCGCGTTGTTGTTGTTGTTCGCTTGGCCCCTGAAACGGGCGGCGAGGGAGAGATCGCGACCTAAGCGTTTTTTCTTTCTTGTCGTTTTCCGGGAGAACGGGGAACAATCCCTTCGCTATCATATCTTATCCCAGTGATCAAGTATTTACTCTATTTGAGTGTATGTCTCACATCACAATCCGGGGAGAGTAAGAACATGTGTACCATATGCAGCGGCCGTCGATTGCAGTTTGCGTTAGACAGACGAGGTGGAGGTGGGAGATTTGCGTTTTGTTTTGTTTTAGATCCCCTTCTCACTCTGCCAAGCAAGCCCCAATGAAGGGGAGGAAGGGGAGTGGATGAAACGAAACATGGCTTTTGTGTCAGGCGTTCTGGCAATCTCCACAAATTGATCATTTCTCGAAAGTCTGGGGAAGTGCAGCTCTACGTACATACATGCAATAAGTACATCATACACATACTCCGCTCTAGTGAGTCCTGGGGAGGGGCGAGAATTGTCGCAAAAGCCTCTCCGGCATCCTCCTCCTCCTCTAGGTCATAGGGAATTGCGAGAATTGGCAAACGATCGAGACCGAACGGGCAAACGTGCAAGAAGTATGTACTCTAAGTAAGCTGCTGCCCCATGCCATGCCATGCCAGTATGTCGTATACCCACGCACCGTTTGCTTGCTTGCTTGCTGCATAGCATACCAGCAGCATGATGACTGACTGATCATGACCGGCCGACTAACTCCACGATGTCTGTTTTGTCTGTGTACCTCCCTACGTACATAATCAAATCGTTAGGGCAGACAAGGCAGGCAGGCAGGTAGGGCAGGGGATGTATGTGTTTAATTTTGTTGCAAATCTACCGCTGCCTAAAAGGCAAGCGGTAGATGCAGACTCGGACCCGAAACAGTGGTCAGCGGGTACAGTACCTGGGGCTCGGGGAAGGGGTGTGTGAGCTGAAGTGTGAGTGTATGTGCGTGAGGAGGCCTCGGACATTACATTATCTAGAATAGCGATAATAAAAATCAAAAACAGAACAGCCTGGGTTTACTGTTGGGATGGGGAACATTTTTTAATTGGCAGCCAGCCCCCCAACCCCCAACCCCAGACACACAAAATTTCAAATCAAAAACAAACCCCCGGAGACATGCATCCAAACGAGGTTGATGTTGATTGACTGTCAGTGCTAGTGAGCGTAGCCTGGTAGACGACGTCGACGTTCGTCGTCGTCAACGAAACGTCGTCCGCCGTCCGGTCCGCCGTCGGTTATTGTGGGGAAAAGGGTTCGCCCGGAAAACCTGACAGAGACGGGGGGACGATCCGTAAGGGGCGTAACTGTGGGGTAAAGTACAATGTACGTAGTTATAGGAGTGCTCTGCTGTACTCGAGTTACGATAGTTACAGTCCTGACTCTGTGTGCGAGTAACCTAACCCTTAATCAAAGCAATCGTCACTGACAATTGACCCCCTGGCTGCGCTACTGCTGCCCTGGGAAGGAATGCTGCTGAAACTACCGGGCATGGCGCTCTCCCGTAGTTAGCTCGTCCTCTACAAAACTTACTCCCAGCATAGTCACTCTACTCTACGAGTCTACATACTACCACTTTGGGAGTAAATTATCAGAAAACCTCATCATCGTCAACTACGACGACATTGACATTGGACTACCATCCAACAAAAAAAGAAGAAGAAATGCCAATTCCCAGGGAAAGGAAGAAAGCGAAGAAAAAAAAAAAAAACAGAAGAGATTTAACGTTCCCAAACGTCTCCATCCAGGCGTGTGATCAGTCCTATCCGCAATCGAATCCCTCCCTTGAATCCTCCCATTCCGCGGAACCTCCTCATCGGTAAACTTTGTCCTGTAACTAAACAGATTCACGGCGACAACATTACGGCTTGAGCGCTGGCATGGCATGGGCAGGCAGGCAGTAGACACGCAGATTGAAATTTTTCTGCCCACTGTCCTGGAAATAACAAAAAAAAAATGTGAGAGGAAAGTGGAGGGGCTAGACCTGCTTGGGTGCCCATTCTCCGTCCGATCTGGAAACGCGGTTTCTCGATGTGTAGAACGTCGAGATGCGTTCATAATCGTGAGAAAGGGGAGAGGGGACGCAAAAAGGGAAGAGAAGAGGAAGGAAAAAACAATAATGGCCAGCCAGCGAGATGGTAATTGGGCACAACTCGTGACAGCAGCAGCAGCAAAGCGACACAACAATAATAACAACAAGCCAACTTCTCGTCCCCTGAGTTGAAAGCAGCAGGTTGATCAGGTGCTTGCTCGAGCTTTCTTCCTTTTTTTTATTTTTATTTTTTCCCTTCTCTCGAGAGAGCTCATATCATGCGTACGGATAGGTACCCGTTCATTTGGTCACGGTGAGATCGGGCGATGATGTGCTTTGGAACAACAATTCCTTTTTCCTCGTCCTCTCTTTCTTGCTCTCGCTCATTTATTCCTGTCACTGGGTGGTACAGCATCAAGCAGCTAGCAGCAGCATCGTTGTTGGCACTACAGGCTACATGCTCTGCGTACCAAGTGTACCAGCTTCTAACAATGCAATGTCTCCGTCCTTCCCCTTCCATATTCACGATCACGGGTTGTCGTCTTTGAGCTTCCCGAAATACATCTTGGAAGCTAGCTGCCCATCAATTAGGTAACTGCAGGTCCCAATCTAAATACCTTACTTTGTCCCCCCACCGTGCATTAGCGAGGGGGGAGCTTCTTCTTGTTTTTTATTTCACGATGTCTCAAGAATCGCACATAGCCGGGCTAGTGGGATTTGCAAAAAGGCTGCA
Organism: Morchella eximia; assembly: GCA_024713935.1. Classification (NCBI taxonomy): domain Eukaryota; kingdom Fungi; phylum Ascomycota; class Pezizomycetes; order Pezizales; family Morchellaceae; genus Morchella; species Morchella eximia. Next base: position 1,695,491 of record JAMGZG010000003.1, read on the forward strand.
AGTGGGAGGTTCCTGGCTGCTTGAAAGGTTTTGACCTTACTTTCCCCACGTGTTCTTAATTTCGGCGCCAAGCAACGCTCATACGGGGTTGGTGGGGGAAGGGAAATGATCGTAGGTCGACATTTAATTTGCTGGGCGTGGGGAATGATTGCTTGACACTGAATTTCGCAATACAGACTGGGGATGAGGAGCTAGGGCCAGCCTCCAGGGCGAGACAGGTACCTACAAACACATACAATAACTGATCTAAGTAAATCCTCATGCTCCTCCTCCTCCCCCACCGGGTCTCCTACCCCACAACCCGCGCCCACCGCTGTACAGGTCCTCAATCCCAGCGTACATATTCGGTTATCGTTGTTTGCAGTGTTCATCGACGGACGTCCAGGCAGCGTACCGCATATGAAGTGAGAGAGAAAGAAAAAGCAAACATGAATCCAAACCAAAAAAATTTGCGGAGCAGTAGTATTATGGATAAAAATATGATTAATCTGCCCTCATGTGAGCAATTGAAGGCAACTACCCATTCTCACCCCGTAAGCAATCTCGATCCGATCGAGATGAGGAAGGAAGCGTGAGCGCGGGGAGAGAAAAAGAGGAGCTGTTGATGCTGTTTCATCTTATGTACAATAGCGTACCAAGTGTTTGCGGTTTTGAAATGACATGATCTGATCTGCGACATGTATATGTTTCCATCTGGTTGTTTCTGCTTTATGCATGCCGCACGTTTTCGAGAATGGCTGGCTGGCTGCCGCGGTCTCCGCAGAGTATGGAGTAGGCATGTAGTACCACTGGTAATGTTAAGGCAGACAGACAGACAGACACTGGCTAACGTGACAGCTAGAGTAATAGGTACTCGCGACCAGCAACAAGAACCCGAATATGCAGCTGCAAGTCTTTGGTGTATTTTTGACTTCTACTCCAATGGAAATTGCAGATTAGGACGTGCATTTTCGGGTTCTTGTTGCTGGTCGCGAGTACGTAGAGTATCGTCGAGCTTAGCAGAGTTTTTCTTCGTTTCTTTTTTTCTTTCTCTTTTCCTTTCTTTTTCACGTTTCTGGTATGGTAATTGATTTTGCATCGATGAGATCGAAGATCGGACTTGCCCGCCGGAGCCGGTGGGTGTAGCAGCTTAACCAAACTTCATACTAGTGTTTATGTCAATATCAGACGACATCAAATTAGAAAACGTCAACTCAGAGAGCTCCTCCATGAACCTTAAAAATTTTCTTCGCTCCCTCCCTGACATGACATGACATGACAGCTAAGCTAGCTACATGTCAGTTACCGGAGTTTTGAGAACCCTGGTAGCTAGCTAGCTGTTGCGAGCGATTCGGACTGGACACCTCGATACGCGGTGGGCCTGCGAAATCGATCTGGTTTTTCATCGTCGTTGTCGGGGCTTTTTCATATCTCACATTTCTGTATCTATATCTTACTTGGGTTTTGAGTGTTGGCGATCACTTGTTTCTTGACCTAATCATGATCTTGGTCCTGGTATTGGTCTTGGACTTGATCAATTGGCAGGAGCTCATGCTGTGGATCATGAAGTAGCTAGCTATTCTCGTAGGGCTTTTCGCTCATATTGGGGCAAGGGGATAAAAAAAAAACGTTAATTGCAAGATTCGATATCGTGCAGTTGCAGCTTCCCGTTTTGTTTGCGGAAAACCCGGGGTACATGAAAAGATGAGGCGTCTTTCCGTCCGTATGTGGTGCGTGGGGTAAACCGACGACGACGTTTGTGGTTGTTGCGTCTAATCGGGCAATTGCAAGTTTTTCTGCCCCCCAATACGGGTCATAAGTCCGCACAGTGTACATACATTTGATAGATACGAGGAGATAGATAGAGAGAAAGAGAGATAGAGCAAGAAATTTTTTGCTACATAGATGGGTTTGAAAGGGAAGATACCGTGAAGCTCGCGATATGTCCTGCGTGCTCACGGAGGGAGTGCCCTCTTTAGGCCCAGCTAGGTAAGGTAAACTCTGTGAATCCGAGTGATTTCCTGTGACACTTAGCCGGAGGAGAGTTGCGCGTGTGTGCGTGCCTTACTTGCCCGCTTTGCCTGCCTGCGTGGGGGGGCAACAACAACGGTGACAGCCAGCTACGGCACACCTCACAAGCGGGTCTGATTAAGCTCTCAAAGTTCGACTTCTCAAACAGGGAGCCGGATCCCTTCTCTTCTCGACTTCTCACCCTTCTCCGCCGGCATCACGCTAATAAATAGATCTGGTTCACCACACCCATGTGCTCATCTCGACATGAAGCTTAATGTACCCCTTGGGGAGGATGTGAATTTCGAGGGGTAGCTGCTGGTGGGATTCGAAATATGGAGTTCTAGACCCCGACCTCCGACCCGCAAACCTGAGTTGACAGTTGAGTAGTTACTCTACTCAACTCTGCTCTATACATACACACAGTGCACACCTTGGATTTAGGGCTGGCTGTGTTTGCGATGAAATTTCTGGAGGGCTGGAAAAACGAAATATGGATTATCGTTCGTCCCTCAATGTCTGTCCTGCCAGCGAAGATCCCGTCGGTCCTTGTCCTGTCACCCCACAGCCCGGGGTACTGTGAGCGAGTAGAACTGTAGAAGTGAGCAAGTATTTTTGTTTTGACGTGACCGGTCAATTAACGGGTCGAACCCCCCAATCAACCCTGCTGTCCGAGATATGTGAATGGATGGGGGCGAAGCTGCTGATTGTAAAATACTCATTCATGAAGGTCACAGTATAAGACACATATGTACTACTCTATACCAACTGGGCCCGGACATGAAGGTCAAGAGCAGCTGGCTATGGATGGCTATGTAGAGAATATATGTATGTATGGGGGTAACCTAACAGAACAGGCAGAATCCGGACACGCAAAAAATAAAAAGAAGATCACTTGCCCACTAGTCTCTTTTCCCTCTAGATTTTAATATAGCATCATATCATCTGCAGCGGTTAAGCTTTTCCCCTACCGGTTCACAAGATCTAATTGGAAACATAGGTTGGTTGGATGGATTGAATGGAGCTTCAATTAGTATACCAGCTCCATTGCTGTATACATGTTACTCTAACCGCCCGGACCAGGTGACAGCTTATACTGGGTGGGGGGGCGGTGGTGGTAGGTTTTCCCCTGAGAATCATATCAATAATATAGTTAATGAAGCTGTGTTGGCCGTCGCCCTGGCTAGACATATATTGTACCTACACATGTGATAGATATTGTGTTTTTCCTCCATGTGACAATTGTAGTACAAGAATGCATTATAATATCAATCACGGACGGCGCAGATGGCCGTCCCTCGTCTCCATGGAGAAATACCCGTCAACGGCCGCGGCCGCGGTATCTTTTGAAATCTGCCGTACCTTCTCGGGCTTGCAGACCACAATTTTTTTTTTTTTTTTTTTTTTGGGGGGTGTTGAGGGGGAAGGAAGAGAGAGAGCCACCCCACCCCCCCCCCCCCCCCTGAGGGGGGGGGATTCTAGTGCTCCTTCACCTTTGCTTCCCCCGGGTTACATCTCGAGCTCTGCGCTGATCACGAAAATTTATAGTGTGTCATATCGTGCTAAAGATTGGTTACTTCCTCTCCACATGGTAATTATCCCTAAGGCCTAGGAGATATTCGGCAATCCGGAGAGAAAGAGGGCTGTTGTACCTCCATGTAACCCATGTTGAGCCTGCCCTACGTACCGTGCCCTGCCTGCGGTATGTACCTACATACTTTTTTTTTTTTTTTTTTTTTTTTTACCTACCTGCCAAGTAGGTGATATTGATATTTGACCCATCAAAATCCAATGTCCCCCCCTCATGGGCCATCACGGGACGATCCCGAGCGAATTCAAATTTCCTTCTTCTTCCGTAGCTAGAATGATGTTTCGCCCCGGTTTAGGAAGAAGAAGACAATGGAGAACCTCGGTTTCCTACCTCGTACCGGCGCAGCGGCGGGGGGAGTGAAATATGTAGAATTACACGAGAACCACTCAGTATTCAGTCAATCAAGAGAGTCACTTTCCCTCGCCCCGGCCGCGCGGCACTCGATGTTGTAATCCGAGGTTCTTCGTGGAGAGAGAAGAGGTTAGTATTGGCGAAACAAAAACAAGAGCCCAAAAACGTGCAAAACAAAGAAAATGTGGGGTGCGTTTTTTTGCATTCCTGGCTGCTTATTCTACACTTTCCGCTTTCTTTTCTTTTCTTCCTTCTCGTTTACTGGGCTGGGCTGGCGAGCTGGGGCCTTATGATGATTACCTTTTCTTACCTACATGATGTCCACTACCCCCCGGTAGGGCGTTTATTTGGGGATTTTCCCTTTCCCCGCGCCCTTTTTGGGTGTTTACGTATGAGGCAGAGTTGCAGTGAGTTGTTGCAGAAGTTGACCTGCGTGCTGGCCGGATTCGTTCGTGTGTTGGGTACATGTCACGAGTCCAGCTGGCTGGCTGACTGTCTGGCCGTGGTGAGTTATCCATCCTACAGTACAGACACTGACAGAACAGGCAGGGTGAGTGATCACGACTGCGGCAGCTACTCTGGTTGGAACGAAACACGGCATAGTTACAGCTACATCCTACATACATCATCGCCAACAACAACAAAAACAACAGCAACAAAAAAAACGAACGACACAGCGGTGACTGAGTGAGTAAGGCTGACGAAATGACGCTGACTCCTCCTTCTCCTCGCTCCTCCTTCCCAGACCTGTAAGATGAAGGGGCGGGGGAAAAGGAAATGGGGTAGATTTGTTTGCAGCCTGTCTGCTTGCTCCGTGGGCCTATAGCTAAAAAGGATCACTCAAACATTCGACGTGATGAGGCGGCTAGCTCTGTTCTCTGTGCAATGCCATCCATCATGGACCCGTGGTTGCCTTGTGGACTATGTAGCAGCGCCGTATAATTTTGGCTACATAGCTAATAGCTACAGAGCAGATCATCAGAAACACTGTCCAATGGACCTACATTACATCGTGGGGCGATGAATGCCATAGATAGGTCCCCCTTCCCGCGCGGTGAGATATGTGTAACTCCCCATAACTTGCCCAAGATGGAGCTGTCGATGGACGGATGGATAGTATTTACCCAGAGCTGCCCTAGTAGGTAGAGCACGAGAGAGAGCTCCAGAGAAAGAAAGAGCATGGGAGAAAACCTGGGGGAAATTAAGCCCGTTTGGTAACAGATCATCCAATGAGGACTTCGCACCGCGACCTGAGTGGAGTATTTGCACTTTGAGGCGAAAGATGTTTGCATCTCAAATGGCTCCCCGTGATATGAGTGTGGATCGGTTGAATTGTTTGGTATCGTATCGTTTGATAGTCATGGCATCTCACTCGGATGCAAGGATGTTTTCTGACGCCTGGGGTACGCGATAGCTTCTCCACGCCTCAGGCAGGAGGCCCTTGCTCCACAGCAGCAACGCCCCCTCCCGCACGACTCCGGGTAATCCGCTTATGCATCAACAACAAAGCACAGAAAATGAACTAAGAACATATGCACAGATCGATGGGTCCCGTCCATCGTAGGCTGTAGAGTTGGAAGAGAGGAACAATTGTGGAGTACAGCCGACCAAACAATCTTTGACACGAATGAAAAACCAAGATTTTTGCGTGAGGTATATATCGTAGCTGCCTCTGGACGCTTTGAGAAAGTAAGGAAAAACCGTCTCGTCGGTGGATAAACAGGTTGATATCTGGTCCCGCCCCCGGATCATGGGGAACCCTCATCAGCACATACACTTTGGATCCTCATGATTTGGTAAGTAAGCCTGTTTTTCTTGTGTTGATTAGAAGAAAGGCCGTCGCCACAGAAAGAATTCAAGTTGTAGTAATTGATAGCATGAGATAATAGGGCCATTGAAGATCATGTGCTCTATCCGACATGCGAGTGATTTGTCATGAACGCAGGACGTCCCACAAAAGCAAAAAACCAGTTTAGCCTATGGAAAGTGGGGTTATATCTATAAGACGAGTGATAATATGTGACGTATTCGACTTTTGAAAATTCTTCAAACATGGGGGGCCTGTCAATTGGTCTGATTGCCGTGCATTTCTTCCCTGGACGAAGTTTAAGATCTCGCTAAAATATTTTCCGGAGTCCCCGGAAAAAAATCGACCCATACCCGGTACCGGTTGATCAATTGAGGTGAGGTGGTTTGTGCGTATTTAGCCAATCAAACCGGACATCCGCTGTACGAAGATCAAGGCTAATTCGCGAGACAAGTTAGACTTTTTGGTATCTATGTACATGTACATAGCTGTTGAATATTCCCGGAATGCTTGGCCCCGGGAAAGGGAGGGGCCAATGTATCTCGAGTATCGAGATCTTTGCTCAGAAGCCTTTGTGGCCCGTTTGATCCGGGCCACAGGACCTTTGTTTCCCTGGACATATATATCTGCTAACTAGTAACTGCTAGAAGTTTTCAAACACAACTGGGTCTGCATACCATATTGCGAAAAAAAGGTCCCACCAGCTACATGAAGTACGAACAAAGTTACGCCCACAGGCGCCTTCAAGTGACGAATGCCGGTAATACTGGTTCACGATCTGAGCGATCCAAGATATCTCGGTGAATAGGTTCAGGAATATTCCAGCATCTGAGCTTATTTTGAGGCGAACGGGTCCTCTGGATCAATCGATTCTATCCACCGATCAGATGACAGCGCGTGAGGCGGTACGTGATCAAAGAACACCAATCCACCTGATCGAGGCTGTGGACACCGGTCATCAAATAAATTTGCCACGTACGCGTAACCTACCACCAATTCTTGAAGATTTAGTCAAAAACCGACTGCAAAGTAGCGATAGTGCCTCCAGAGCTAGAGTCATCCTAGATCACCGATTGGGGTCGACTATTGCCTTGCAGCCATGGGTAAACCTCGGGAATCGAGATTATACCCAGAAATCCATTTCCTCTAGTAGTCCTAAGGTCAATTCTAATGCATTGTTGATTGCTATATCATTGACAATCGAGGTTCAAACTTCTGTAGAGCTTATCCGTGGCCTCTAGATTTGATCTATAGACTAGAGTCCTCGATAAGAGCTAGAATTGGGAAGGCCCTACCTCAGCCTCACTTTCTTTGGGGCAAAAAATTTGATGATATGATATGATTCATACCATGGATTACCTGTGATTTTGGCGGCGTCGGACTATCAATACTTTTTTCTGACTCTCACATCATGTACTCAACAGGTTTGGTGAACTTCTCGATCTGAGGAATATTAGTCCGTCACGAGACGAGATCAATTTGATATCGTCTTGCATTATCTCATCTCATTTGGACGGGGCTCGCAAGGTAGTTGATTCTGCTCTCCGTCGAGCGTGGCTATGTGCATATAGCTAGCTATAATAGTTAGCATCTCCGTAGGATTCGGTCGGTTTTAGGAACAAGAATCGGAAAGTAAGAGGATAAGAATCCGCATGGGGAAATGTCTGCACGGCGTCACTCGTTGCAAACAACCCCAGTCTTGGGCCGTTGAAGTTCCGGTTCTTTCCTTGGGTATTCGATGTGGAAAAGCTATTTTGCTCAAAATAGGTACAGATTAATTGAGATCGATCCTGGGTTCGGGGTATATATTTATAAAGAAGGCCCAAGCTCCAACAGCTCGGGTCGTGTGTATTAATAGAGTTCGATCAATGGTCAAAGCTCAAGCTGTAGCTAAGTTTTTAACTGCTCCGGCGCAAATACAGCTCTGGATTGATATGTTTGTATATCTTGGGTTGAGAATTTCTGGGTGAACGTAATGATATTAATAAAGACATCAGTCACGATCAGGAAGAAGTTTTGTATTAGGTCCTTCTAAAAATAAAACGTACAGCCGTTCAAGAGGTCAAGTATAGTAGCGACGAAAGCGACAAAGCGCAGGGTATGGAAAGTCGAGGCCTACTAAGTTTATAAATTTAGTACCTGGATAGTCTTGAAAAGGGTGTGAATCCCCTTGAGCATAGTACAGGGACCAAAAGATAGAATATACACGTAAATATATTGCGCTAACCATGTAGATATCAGTTTAAAGGGGCTTTAAAGTATAGGTGTCGATACTCTCACCTTTTTAATTTAGTAACTGTCCTTTAAACCCACCATTACACGTCCTAATTAGTACGTAGTAAGATACACACTCAATATACTGATTTAAAGTTGGAAGAGATTTCTGCTGTATTGCTATGTAGTAGCTGTATACTACGTATCTGTCTTTGTGCTATTATTGAACTTAAATTGTTACTAGTGTTTTTTACTGTTGCTATAGCGTTAGCCGAGTGAGATTATATGAACTTCAGGACCGGTACCAGTTTTGTACACATTAGCAAACATCCAGCACGGAAGATACGGGCGTACACGCATTATATAGCATGGGTGAAGTTCTGAAATGAGCTAAAATCGGATCTCTGGGCTGAAAGTTGGTGTGAGTGTTTGAGAATCCTTTTTTTTTTGATGGTTTTGATTAGACTTGGTAACAACAAGTCGCTTCGTTAGCTCAGTGGTAGAGCGTGTGGCTTTTAAGGGATTTAGAAATTTATCCTTGAAGAACACCTCAATGTCGCGGGTTCGACCCCCGCACGAAGCTCTCATTTTGTCCAGTCGTTGGCTCAAGCACCGAACTCACATATATCATATACGGTCAATTTTTAGCTATCATGTAGTCGCAGTTGCTACTCAGATAACCTTTTTGAAGTTTCAATGGGGACTGAAGTTGATATGGTTGCGTTGTTGAGTTGATTGAAATTTTTTTATTCAGCCAAGAGACTAGATTTTACTAAATTTTTAACAACGTTTTCAGTTGCAAGTAGAGCTGAATGAAAGGTTTAGGTAAAGGTTTTGAAAACAAATATCCCTTGGCATCCTCCAAGTCCAATACGGGCTTCAATCTATTGTACTGCAGCTGGTGACGTGCTACTAATTCATTATTACGCAAGTAAAAAGGAGGAAACCACGAGAAATGATCGATATTTCATGTTAAAGAGCATCACCTATATTCGCAAGGGAAAATATGTAAAGTGGTAAGTCTAAGCAATTGAAAGTAATCGCAGATCATAAGAGAGCTCTTATCCAGTAACATTCCCACAAATAATGCCTCTTGTCAAGTCAACTGAATCCCAATCTGTTTCCGATATGCTCGATATCTTCATGATGAAAGTTGTAGCGCCTTCAATTCCAATTTTCTGTTGCACACGCCCTACTACCCTTACCATCTTCCCTTTTCCAGAATCCCCCAGAAAGACAGCCGTGGTTTCCTCCCAGATTCGGTACTCTACTGCTAGTTCGTAAAAGCCGTTCAAGAAGGGCGGTTTCTCGTGGAAGATATCAATAAACTGAAAATTTTGTCGAAGATCAATCCGCTCACTGAACCCGACCCTAGCTGTTATATATCGTTTCTCTTAAGCAAAGATGACGTCTCCAAACATATATAATCATTAGGATAAGGGCTGGTATACCATAGAGTCCGACTAAAACATCGCCTGTGAAGTTCCCATTTGCAATCATCCTTCCAACTTTCAGAGCTTCACCAACACGAAAACATGTCTTTATACTTAACCTAGCACTTATTCCTGGTACCAATGGTTCTTTAGGGACCATTGGAAGGAACGCTGACCTTACAAAAGGGTTAAGATTCCCTCCTTCATCGTACCTGGGTCTAATAGGAGGTGGCTTGGAGAAACCCATATAGTCAGATAGTTTCAGCTGCGAAGAATCCACTATACGGATCTTTCTCTTCTTTGTAGGCTTCCGCTCCCGCGTAGCTTTTGCCGACTTGGCCTTCCTTTGAGCCTTTCTTTTTCTGCTCATATATAGTGTGCTTTCCTCACTCTTATCCTCATTATCACCTTCTTCTTCTGAATTCTCCTCAATCTCGATCTCTCTCTCTATTTATATCACATCCACATCCACATTTCGTCGTCATCAATATCTCCAAATTCTTCCCCTATAATCTTTACACGGTTGCTCATAATGCGGGCATCATTATTAGGGAATGTATGAGAGCCTTGATGCATATCTAACATATGGCATAGCTCAAACAAACCGATCCATAGTCTGAAGACATATCCGAGTCTAACCCACCCAGAAAGAGAGGTAATTTGTCATTTTCTTCAGCATAGTTTTGGTTGTCAGTGCAAACATCTCTAAGCTCTGCATTGGAGAGGGGCCCCGAGACGAAATTCGGATTATAAGGCTCACTTTCAACTTTTAAGTTATCATACCCACTCACAGAGCTAGTTACTTGAGGCCTATACTTAAATTTATCCAGCGCTTTCCGGCATGACTCGCTCACATATTTCCGCTTATCAACCCTCATGCTAATTGTGTTATGCCGTACGGTGCTGTATCCAAGTTCTTCTATTTGGTCTTTAAATAATAGGGCCGGATCATTAGATTTATTTTCATAGTTTGAGACCGGGAACCTGTGGCAGGGATCACTTTTGATAGGCTTGTTCTATTTCCTTTCTGTTCCATCAAAGAATCGGTGGTAGAGGCGGGTAGCATTGGCATTGGGACTTCTGCATTTTCAGATTTGGAGCCCCCGGCCATGTCTTTAAGATTTTTGTAAGAGTAAACACATCCCGGGTTCTGAAGTGGTGTGGATATATGGTTCAGCGTGGTATCCTCATCATTTCTGCCAAGAAAATATCAGTAGGAATCCCTATAGCTATTAAATCCATAGAGGCTTGATTTATACCCAAGTTCTTCATAGCCTGCAGAAATATCTTTCGAAGAATAAAAGGCATTTGGATTTTGTGATTTTATAGTTCGAGGAGACTGTTGATAGGCGACGCTATGAGGTTCTACTGTAGATGGAGGGATATTATCGGGCAGGTTAGGAGGGATATCACTCTGTAGAGAGATCATGATGGACGCTTGCTTATGATACGGCCGGTTCTTTTTAAATGTGGTCTCGTACTCTAGATGAGCCGCTCATACAGAAACCTGGTGTGATAGATGGGAAGTATAAATCGAAAGAAGACGTCATCACCTTGTCATAGGAACTGACAGTTTGAGTACATGTATGAACATGCAGTAATGGATTCTGACTCTCTGGCCGATACTACCAGCACTACGCATGCTGTATATATATACGCAGGCCAGGAATTTGAAGATAACCAAGAGCGATACCAGAGAACCTGCTTCTAAATTGTCGCCACAGCACATACGGGTTCAGAAATTTAGATTGCTATGCAATTAATGTCACAAATGTCTTTGGCTGTGTTACATAGGTACAGTACCGTACATGTATGTATATTGGTACGACTTCAGCTGGTCCGTGCACCCCTCAATTGAAAACGCCGATAAACATAGCCACGTGACAAGGCACAGTCCTGTTTCCGGAAGTGGGGTCATTAGATAACGGGTCTCTGAACAAGACTCGATGAACAGTGAGAAGGAAAGATAGATAAATACATGTATCTAAGCCATGGAGGCCTTATTTTTGTCGCATCTCGATGCCCAACTGCATGGCATGTGCAGCAAGGTAGATGCCATGGATGAGGGAAACACGTATGCAGATATATGCATTTAACTCGGCAGTGGGGCCATAGTACCAGCCCCGCAGAGATAGCCTGGGAAAGGCTTGTAGTTTATTACAAGGACCAAGCTCTCTTCCCCCCTCACTTTCTTCTGTCTTTGTGATCAAAAACGCCTTTATCTTTTATCAGCTTCACAGTGACCTGTATGTGATCCCTTCCTATCCCGTTCCTGCCTCCGGTGGCTAGCTGGAAAGGATGCACGAGTGGCTAACATCATGCACAAGGCTCCTGAAAGCGACATCTTTTAGAGGACGGCCACCATCAACCACCAGCGATGTTTGGATCATCTGTAATTTGAATCATTGGACTTCTTTTCCATCACCCTGGGGATATCAAAGCTAACATATCTGTAAAACCCCGAAGAGAAAACAGTTCTCCGCTGTGACAGTTCACATCGAGCGTCTCACATCGGAGGAATATGATGAGCACGATATGAGCGGCATCCCGGAGCTTATCGAATCAATAAAACTCCAAGACACGGGTCCTACGGAAGCTAGTAGAGCTATTCGAAAGAAGCTGTGTGTGCAGAAACTCATTATCCGTGGATTCATTCGAAGACTTGCTGACACCCACCAGCAAGTATGGAAACGTTCATCGCCAACTTCGCGCGCTCACAGTCCGTCCCACTAAACAATTTTCACCCATCTCTTTCTCTCTCTCTCTCTCTCTCTCTCTCTAATAATCCGTAGATACTCGATGCCCTGATTGGTAATGCTGGTATTCGTTTCCAACGCTCGTTTGCGGACGAACCTCTCCTCGAACGTCTCCGCATCGCCGCAACGGACTCGATGACCGACCCCGACGTTAAAGCAAAGCTGAAGGTAGTGTTCGGACAATGGGCTGTAGCATACAAGGATACACAGGGCCTTCAAAGTATTGCAGGCCTCTACAAGCAGCTCCCACAGCGCCAACGGCCTAGACCACAACCCAAGGTGCTCAGTGAGGTACCCGCAGATAACGATAGAGAACCAAGCTCTTCTACTGGGCGCAAAGCGACCCCAACGTCGCCAACGTCGCCAAAATCTCCTAAGCCAGCTCCTATCACACTCGGACAGAGTGCGGATTTGGGTGTGGGGCAAAAGGGTCACAAGAAGAGTTCGTCAAAGAGCAAGTCAAAAGCGCCGCCGTTCAGCCTCGAGAAGGAAAAGCCAGCAATGTTACAGAGTCTTGCGAATGCATCTGTTGCGTCCACAAATCTGAAAAACGCATTGAAGCTTATCAACCGTGAGAAAGAGCGACCGTCTGGGAACCCGGAGGTTTTGAAGCGTTTCGAAGACTGTAGGGCGCTGCGACGAAGTATTTTACGATACATCCAACATGTCGAAAGTGAACAGTGGCTTGGAGGGTTGATACATGCGAATGAAGAATTAGTAGAGGCGTTGACACTTTATGAGATTCTCGACAAACCAATTGAGGAGGATTCGGACAGTGAGGACGAGGGATGGAACGATCCTCCGGACAGAAGCGTAGATTCTGTTAGTCAAGGGTTTGGTAATATGCGGATGCATGATGGAGAGGAGAATAGGCCATCAATGCCGCCTAGAACTGGAATGGCAAAGGGGAAGTCACCGGCATATGAGAGTGAGCCGGAGGAAGAACAGAATGAAGAGGATCCAGACGATCCCTTTGGGGATAACCAGTACAGGATGGAAGAGCCAGAGGATAAAAGGCCTTGGTGAGTTATCTGAGATTTCATAGCTCTTTGGTGATTCTGTGCTGATTTATTTTCACAGGAGAGTGGTTTGAGATAATGAGACCCATCTCATGGGAGCACGCAACCGCATTATACCGGGGCTTGTCTTCTCAAGTAACCGGAATTTCTTTCTTTATTCGTTTTTATTTTGTGTGAGTGAGATGATTGGGTTTACGTGTTCGAACCAGCTCTCGCCGGTCGAGGGATCATTCTTCCTCGTCCTTGGGCTTTTGAGTGATTCGAGCGTTTTAGCTAGCCGGCTCTAACTTTGTTTTATCTTAACGAGAATTGTGATTATAACTTTAGCGACAATAGTCTAAAACCACAATGTGTATCGTATTACTGGGCATTGTTATGTAGCGTTAGAAGAGTTTGGTCTATTCCCGACTGAATAATTAGCGAGTAGATGTAACTTGTTCTTGCTCAAAGTGATATGAGAAGCGGTGAGGCGAGGGTACATGTATGATCTACAGTAGTACTCATTCCAGAAGTCTAGGCCTAGAATGTGTAGCGCAAATTTGTCAGTGTTGGTAGCACCATATGCATGCGAGATCGTATAAAGTACTTGATTTATCGATATTTAGATGTACAACTATTTGCAGTAAGCATCCGGCGTGTTTGCTGCCGCTAGAAAACGATGCCGGAGATCTGCTAATATATATGATTTTTGTACTCCATGTAATAACAGGGCATACAGAAAGCTTCGTAACATGACGGTAGGTACGTTTGCTTGTTTCCGTGACGCTGGATGCCTTCAGGAATTCCTGGAACGCTTGAAACATCTAGAAGCAGATCGCCTAACTAAATTCTTTCAAATAGTTCTGTAATATAATTGAAATTCACGAAAGGAGGAGGGAAGATAGAAATCTCACTAATAAATCAGAGTCTCACTTTAAAGACCACATAGACGGTTTCCTTGGCTACTCGGACCCCCTCGCTCGGACAGTTAACGCTTTAAGTGGCTTCTATACCTCTTCTCTACTAATCATCATTGACTGTCCGATTGAGGGGGCTGTCCGAGCGGCTCGGGAAATCGTCAAAGATGATGCATCTTGTAGGTATATGCACTTTGAAGGTATGTGGGGGAGAAGTGCATGCGGTGCTACATTATTTTTGACTCACTCTCTAAATAGGATATATATACCGGCAAAACTCGAAATTCGAGTTATGGTGGTATATGCGTACAATGACAATTTTGCCGTTTCCTCGCGGGGATATGGATATGGAAATTTGCTGGATCATTGTCATTACAATGATCTCACCAGGTACTGTTTTGGTCATCAGGGCTAATATTCGAGACTCAAATGTATATTGCAACACGTGGAGATCATTGAAGGTAAAAATAGATATATACAATGTGCAGTTGTTGGTTATTTAGAAGCTTAATTGTATATACCTTGAATTCTCTGAGGGTGGGAGAGGAATTGTTCTCACCAAGACGGCATTTGTAGTAGCTCCTTGGGAGCGGTACATATATCTTCCGAAACATAGAGATCTACATGTACAGTCGCAACTCGATATGCCGGATCTCAATACGCCGGATCCCTTGCTGTCCCGTACGAAATCCTCTGTGATTTTAATTTTCTTACTGCAAAATCAATTTGCTATCCCGGGTTTTTTGCTATCCCGTACGAAATCCTTCGAATCTTGGCAATCCGGCATATCGAGTTGCGACTGTACCTCTACAATTGAGTCATTCGAAGCATATATGAATCAAAAAGTAATATGAATCTTAAATGTAGATAACCAATGGTACCGGCCGGGAGTGGTGACCGATCATATTGTCTTAGTTACATACTCTACATGTACTCATGTAAGACTTGGGCAGAAATATCTGAAATTGGCTTTGGTTGGTAACAGCTTTAGGATAGAAATCCTGTCACCTGAATCGCTTCTACATTACCTGATGTACCTTTGAAGGTGTTGTTTGTGCCCGAGAATTGTGGGGATTCCTACATAGGTAAATATATCATGTAGTAAAGCTAACTCCACTAAACTCAATGATGTACCCACCGCGCTATCGCAGATAAGGGATCGGCTATCAATCGCAATCGATGCAGGAGCCAGCAGATGCCACCCGCGCCCATCCCAGGGAAAGGTGTGGGACGGCAACGGCAAGCAGCCCCCAACCTAATGTGTATTCGGGATCGGAACGTCATGCCGGAAGCAGTGTTGATTGCTAGCTAACCAGACGGGCGGAATTACAAATCTGAGTCCTGCAGTCACAACTCACTTCAGCTCTGCTTGATATATAGTCTCCTTATCCACAGTTGACCAGTGCCTGCGTTGACAATTATTCCAGCTCTTGTAATCTTGCACACTCGGCCTCGCAAGATGTCTGGAAATACACAATCGAAAGATCCGCTGGACGAGACATCACCACTGCTCGGGGGTGCTCATGTAGCTGCCGATAGCGCTACAGAGCGCGTTGCGGGTAATAATGGTTGTGGGGATGCAGAGCCTTTGAAGGATGATGATGCAGACCTTCCGAAGGAATTGTCATTAGCAAAATTGGCGGTTGTGATGCTGGCAGTGTGGGTAAGTTGACCGCATAAATATGTACCCAACTCCATTGGTTGAATATAATGTACCTAATAGTAATATATTCTATAGAGTGGTGTATTCCTCGCAGCAATCGATACCACCGTCATTTCCACACTTCTCGCACCAATCTCAAGCTCCTTTTCATCGTTCGCGTCAATATCATGGGTTGCGAGTGCGTACCTCATCTCCAATGCTGCTCTACAGCCATTGTTTGGCAGACTCACGGACATTTACGGTCGTCGTTCCGGGCTCGTGATTTGCAATATTCTGTTCGCGACTGGTACCCTGATGTGCGGCCTTGCAAAGAATGAGTACACTATGATCGCGGGACGAGTGATTGCTGGTGCTGGCGGAGGAGGCATGACCACGATCTCCTCGATTGTTGCTACGGATTTGGTACCGTTAAGGAGGAGAGGAATTGTCCAGGGAGGGGGTAATTTATCCTACGGCGCAGGCGCAGCTCTGGGAGGTGTATTTGGTGGTTTCATCCATGATCGTATTGGCTGGAGATGGGCGTTCTTGATTCAGGTAAAGACACACATAATCGATCGGGGACTTATGCGATGCTGATGGAAGGAATAGGTGCCCTTTATTATCGTGTCCACGATTATGGTCACCATGTTTGTGAAGATTCCGATAAAGAAGTCAAATATCGCACGCCACAGGCGAATCGACTATGCGGGTGCATTTACGCTTGTAATGTCACTGGTACTGCTGTTGATTGCGCTTAATACCGGCGGGAACATGCTTCCATGGACCCATCCGCTCATCTTGGTCTGCCTCCCACTCAGTGCAGTGTTTCTGTTCACATTTGGCTATATCGAGAAGAACGTGGCACATGAGCCCATCATTCCCGTAGGTCTCTTGGGTGATCGCACAGTATTGGCGGCCTGCATGACGAACTGGTTCATGGTTATGAGTGTATTCTCTTTGGTATTCATCCTTGCTAGACTCCTAATTTGCGTTCTTCACCTACTAACATAGTCAGTATTTCTACTGCCCAATCTACTTTATGGTGCGCGGTCAGTCCTCAACCGACGCTGGTCTTCGCCTGACCCCTTTCGCCGCCGGAATCTCCGTTGGTTCTCTTAGTACGGGCATTGCCATGAACCGCACCGGCCATTACTACAAGCTTGGGCTTCTCGCCATGTTCGTGTACAACTCCGGCGTCGCTGCAATCTGCACATTCAATCTTAACACCCCTCTCTTCCCGCAATTCTTCAATTTCTTTGTCTTTGGGTGTGGTTATGGCGGTGTCCTCACTGTAACACTGTTAGCACTGATCGCCGCTGTTGGTCGGAAGGATCAAGCCGTGATAACATCTGCCAGCTATGCGTTCCGCTCTACGGGCAGCACGATCGGCGCCACAGTCGGCAGCGCGATTTTCCAGAACGTGTTGAAGAAGAGGCTGGTGGCGTACTTGGGCAACAGTGAGGAAGCGAGGAGGATTATTGGACTAGTGAGGGAGAGGTTCGACGCGATTGATAGCATACCGGGCGAGTATGTGGGCAGGGTCAGGGGGGCTTATATGGACGCCCTGCATGCCGTGTTCTATGCGAGCTTGGGGATGGGAATATTAGCGATGGTGTGTGCTGCATGGATGAGGGAGCACAAGCTACATAAAACGTTGGATAGGAATTAAGAGAATCAAGTATTTTAGTAGAGGATATTATAGATAGGTAAAATAATTGGCTGGAATTCAGTATAAGTTTTCTTGGAAATCACATGCGAGAATCTTTTATCTGGGAAATGATATCGTATTTACTGCGGGTAGACGCGCACAAGGGATTCTGCAACAGCTCATCTCTAGAGTACATATCGCGGGCTGGGGGATATGCAGTTTTCCATGTATGTATGTACTTCTTGGAATGTGCAATTTTGGACCGTACTACAGTCTACAGCACCACCATTGGCCACACAGCTACATGTATGCACCGCCCATCACTCGTTTGCAATACCAGGAAGAGCAAGAAAACAAAAACAAAAATAAAATACCCCAAGGTCTGATCATACTCTAGTTGCCCTCTGCTGGTTCGTTGAACTTCAAACTCACGCTATTAACGCAATGTCTCTCATCCGTAGGAGTCTTAAACCCCTCTCCCTTAAACACATGTCTGTTCCTTCATTAGCCTAACTCTCTAGTCCCACGCGCCCAAAAGAGATATACCCTAAATGTCCGCCACAATTCTTACACACGATCTCAACCCTAGACATACCGAACGCTCGGTCCTCGTGCCGCTCAATAGCCCCGGGAATCCCCTCGTAAAAAGCGGGCCATCCACAGCCGGAGTTGAACTTGGTGGTTGATTTGTAGAGAGGAGCATCGCAGCCAGCGCAGTTGTAGACACCGGGTTGGGAGTGCTTGTCGTATTCACCGGTGCCAGGGCGTTCAGTGCCCTTTTCGCGGAGAACTCTGAATTGATCTGGGGAGTGTTAGTTTGTTGAGCTCTACTCATGCCACCTCTTGAGATTCAAGCTTTGCAATGGGGGCCCCGGGGTTGTACCTGGAGACAAAACTGCCTGCCACTCTTCGTTGGATTTTTGGACTGGGTAAGACATGTTGTTGCTGGTGGAAGTGCTGAGGAACGACCCCATGAAAGGGAGAGAGATCAATGGCAGGAACTTTATAGTTCTTCCAGTTGTGGGCGCGACAAAGGGTCGTCTGACAACAGCTGCTGTAGTGCGAGCTGAGGAAAGCAATATACAAGAAGAGGCAGTGACGAGGCTTGGAAAAGAGAAGGGCATATATAGAGAATTTGGAATTTTCTTTTTTTCTTTTTTTCTTTTTCTTATTTGGAATTATCGGTAATACCACTCACTAGTTTTATAGTAAGAGCAGAGGTTGAGGGCATCGCGGGTTTATTTTATCCGCAAGCAGAGTCGAGTGTGGCGGGGTGGATAGATAGACAAGGGCCCGAGTGCTTGGCGTATGAGGTCATCAAATTTTGGGGAGCTTAATTTCGATCATTGACATCATGACCGCTTCCCCGGACGATCTCCAAGATTAGTAGCCTATTTAGCACCTCAGATGTGATCTAGTCCCAAAGGGTGGCTCCCAACTCTGGGGACGAGATAAGTGGATTTCCTGAGGATGTTGGGTTCATCCCAAACCTTAAATCTCTACTAGTTGCTACTAAGTCGGGCTCGCGTGGCTTTGGAGCCTGGTTTCAGGTTGAAGCATCTTTCTTGAAACATCAGATGGATGCTTAGACAGGTCGGAAAGTGTGAACTTGAAACTGATACTTAGAATAAGAAAAAGGTCCACTACGCTACTGTCTGAGGTTCTTAAAATTCGCCGTTGACACGGAAAATGGTGCCGGTGGTGCAACTTGCAAGGGGCGCGGTACAATCCTTGGATCTCCTTTTCAACTATGTTGCTTCATTCAAGGTCACGTGAGTAGGCGTCAATGTCAAGATTCCTTTTTCTAGAATATCTGATTTCATAATTAAGAGTCATCCTGAGAATATGTGCCTCTTCAAATAATGAAAGGCACTTCTGTTCTATGCGACGTGCGAAAGTTGTGTCATTATAATTCTAGGGAGATCTTTGATAAACTTTATATTCGATCCTAAACAGAGGAACGTGTTGCCTAAACAAACATCGATTTACGGCCAGGCCAAACACAACCATTCACCCCGCCAACCAGCGCGTTGTGAACCTCCATGGTACATGGACTTGTGTACGTTTTTCATAGCGCACCCGTGTACATACATTTCTGAGGAGAGGTCGTGCATTTACCCAACCAAGCCTTTCCAATTTTCTCACAGAACCGCTTGTCAACATTCTCCCCTCCTTAACTCTCAACCCTCTACGGCTCTACCCAATCCTCATATAACTTATTCCTTCTACCCACTCGCATCCCTTCTTTCTTCCCACCACCCCATCCACTCAGTTAACCAGTCGTCTTGTTGGCACATCGCAGACTTGCTGTCTGTATCAAGCCTAGAGACAGATCGCTGCCCCTGATCCTGTTATGCTGGTAGTGTAGTAGTGTGTGCCCTGTGTGTACTGCGTTGCTTTTCGATTTTCAAGTTGCATCCCACCACCACAACCACACATCTACATTCATACACCCGATACCCGACCACAAAAAGCAGACGAGGGAGGAAAAAAAAAAAAAAAAACCCCCCTCTCTCCAACTAGGCTAGGGTCGAGTTTCAACACATCATCCGGACTCGGCTCTTAAATACCTACAACATCTTTGTCTGTCCTTTCTATGGCACAAGTATCGATTCCCCCCTCACCGGCTGCCATGTCTCGACGAGCTCCTCTTTCAAATCTTCCCAACGAGGTCAACTCAAATCCATATTCAAGCATCACAGCAGCCGTAGTAAAACGCCAGCGCTCCCTCAGCACCGCACAACGAGAAACAACATACGGCCAACAACCCCCACAAAAGAAACAAATCGTCGAAGTACTGCGTACTCCTGTCAGGAATTCCAATGCTGACTCCAAAGTCAACCCATCAAGGAGACAGGCTGTTCGCACCAGAACCACCGCTGGAACTCCACCAGCATATAATGGCGTAGGAAATAATAACAATCAACAGATTCAGAGGAAAGCTGTTGCAAAACCATTTACAGATCAACAAAACAGCTTAGAAAGTGTACGCGCGTGGCAGCGACACTATCGACGGATGTTTCCTTCTTACGTCTTTTACTTCGAAAGTTTACCAGATGATGTTGCTGCTAAATCCCAGAAACAAATTCAGTCCCTTGGAGCAGTATGTTATCTCCTCGCTTCGCCCTGGGCGACTCCTCTCTGACAATTTCTAACCTACGCGTCTGCAGAAATTGGAAAAGTTCTTTTCAAATGAAGTTACTCATGTCGTAACATCCCGCCCAATCCCTCCCGAAACCGCAACTACTGCCAAATCTACCCCCGGAGCCACTATCAATCCATCACTACTAGAGCGCGAAACCAAACCCCGACGGGTTGCCGTTCCTAGACAGTATGTTCGCCATGTTGAATCGAGAGGAGGTCATCCCACAACTAATACTTATACTGTGATTTATAGGTCTCATGAGACGTCACGTGATGCGGAATCTCGGAAGCCAGGGCGTGGGGCAAGTGACATATTACTGAAGGCTCGAGAATATGGAATGAAGATATGGGCACTAGAAAAGCTTCAGCGAATGATGCATGCCATGTTTGACACTCAGTCTGGCCAGGCTACTTCTTATGGTCGAGAAAACGATCGTGCAGTGCAAGCTCCTGCCCTGAATGTCGACCTCTCACATGTCCTTCGGAACGAAAAGATTCATGGCCCGACGGATCGAGATCCTAATGCCGTGCCTAAAGATTTGGTCTTTTTCAAAGGTCCCTTTCTATATGTCCATGACTTGCTTGCAATCAATCGTCCTATTATGGTTAGAGAATATCAGAAAGTTAAGAGTCGAGAGCAGGGTGCCTGGCCGCAATTCCGCAGCGTTAGCGGAGGACGCTGTCCATTTATTGAAGAGGCAGTTCACAAGAAGCGGGAGGAAGAGAGAGAAAGACACCTTGGCAAAGTTGAGCGTGCGAAAGAGAAGGAAACTGCAGTTTCTGCGCCCAAGGCAAAGGCTTCTACAAAGACACAACAGCAGGCCGAGGAACAACCTAAAATTAAGGCTAAGCGTCCCGTGCTCGGCGAATTCAACAAAAATGAAAGTCTTCTTAACAACAGTAAATCAAATCAAGTGAACGTTAAGACTGAGGAGAAAGATGATGTATTTCAAGTACCATCTGCAAAACGGGATAACTCACACCCTAATAATGAGATGGCTTTTACGGCCACAAACCCTGAAAAGGGCCGAGAGCCCACAAAGTTTGGTGCAGAGCCTGTTGCATCTGGTGTGCAACCTTCCAATATCACCTCAGCTATTCGTTCTCAAATGGTTTCCTCTCTCGCTGATCAGCCGGGCCAACGTGCGGGAACTAGCAAGGAGCTGTACGAGCTTAAGCGCAAAGTAGCCGGGAATGTCTTGATCGGGAATGTTAATGGAAAAGGGATTACACATTCACAGCGTATGATGGACTTGGCTAAGATTGCGGGTGGAAAAGACCGTGAGACGAAAGTTTTGAACGATCGCAAGAGGAAGTTGGGCGTCGAGGAACCAGTGATGGTTCTTGAAGATAAGGAGGTTGAAGAAACCAGAGTAAAACCAAAAAATAAAGAGGGTGTAAAGAAGGAAACTCGTCCTGGCTACTGCGAGAACTGCAGGGAGAAGTTTGAGGATTTCGAAGATGTAAGCGTGACTTTATTCTTTATTCACAATGCTGGCTAACTCGAACCCCTTAGCATACTTATTCGAGACGTCACCGAAAGTTTGCTGCAGATAACAAAAACTGGGCAGAACTTGATAATCTATTGTCTCAGCTCGTCAGACCCCCAAGGGTTTGAATTAACAATTCTCTAAATCACCTACTGAGATTCCGAAAATCAACATGACTATCATGCAGCTCAGCTTAATATTCTACTGAGCTTAGTCATTTACATAGCAATCCCTTATATCTCCCCCACACTCATTACTGCCTTTTTCTCTCTTTTTTTTTTCTTTCTTTTTTGCGCTCGATTATCATTTTAAATCCCTATAGTTTTTTTTTTTTTTTTTTTTTTTTTGGAACGAGCTACGACTGAGGAGGGTAAGTGGAGTATGGGAATTGGGAAAGGAAAGGGGGACGGTGGGGGTTTGGCCTTGCATTTGTAAAATCATCAGGTACCAGATATCATGTTAGTACTGTTGTCTTTCGACGATGACGGAGGTAGTGCCTTTACAAGTATTTGTAAAAAGAAAGCCTTGTAAAATACATGTATGTAAGAGGGTGTTTTATACGGAGTTAATCCCTTTTTTTCATTTGTTTTTTTTTACCGCCTCGCTGTTCTAAAGGAAAAGATGCTTGTGCGGTATCATGTAAGGCTAGCGAGTATCAATGATATCCCAATTTCTACATACCTACAGTACCTGTAGTTACGAAAGATTATGTTTTGGTAAAATTTTCTGAGTACCTACGTCGATCGAGGATCATGTGTGGTGGCAAGTGTATCACTATCAATGTGTATGTAATAGAATCCAAATCCTAAGATTGACGTCGACCAGGGTGCAGTTTTGGGACGGGCTGAGGTAAACTAATTCGTGGCCTCTTCTTTTGGTGATTGATGCTTGGCAGTAGCCAACGAGTACCTACAGTTCGGAGAACGGCAGCAATTGCTTCCCTAATAAATTGATCCCTCCCCCAGAAGACTCTTGTCTCCTTTCGAATATATATACCTTCCATAAGGCCGCAACATTGTTGCTTCGTTGATATATTTTCATTTTCCGTCAAGTTCAATTGCCAAATCTCGAAACACATTTCAAGTAAGCTTTCCTTCTCTGGTTGCCTTCTTACCCTCCGCACACAACCCTACTCGTGTGGGGACTGCTGTGCTATTTAAGCTTTCTACACGGGGTGTTGCTTCATTCGTTCTTCTCCCTATATTTTCCCTTTCCCTTTTCCATCAGCTAACAGCTTTGATTCCCCACAACCAGCTGCGGAGAATTCAATCCGCCCTTTAGACGCACCAGTACATCGAAAGGTATACCCATAAACAATGGCTGAAACCAACGGCACCAATGGCGCTCCCACTTTGGTGGAGGAGAACGCTTTCCCGACTCTCGAGTCAGTCGCTCCGAAAAAGCCTGTTGAAGATGTCGTGGCATCCACCGGTGATGATGATGAGACCCCCGAAGCCCCCAAGGAACTCTCTGCCGCCGAAAAGTTGAAGCAGCAACACTTAGCTGCTGAGGAGCCCGCTGATGCCGAGGCTAAAACCGAGGAATCCCAAGCTTCCGGCGAAGCTACCACTGTCTCCGAAAAGTCAGCCGGAAAGCAAAAGACTGCAGCCACTCGTGTCCTCGATGTCTCCTCTGTTGAAGCTTTCCCGTCTCTTGGTGCCCCCACTAAGGTTGCTCCCGTTACAATGAACTGGGGTGCAAAGATGGCTGCCCCCCCGGTCAATGGTAGCAGTGGCACCCCCGAGGCTAGCGCCAGGGCTCCCACCGCGTCATTCGCCGGCAATGCTGGTCAGCAGACCGTTGAATTGACTCCGGCGCAGAAGAGGCCTGCCTCTGAGCTCCGGAAGCCAGTTATCGAGATTGTTAAGGATATTATGAAAAGGACCGGAACCAAGATCGACTTGGCCAAGACTTCTACTGGTGTTTCCGTTTTCGTTGTTAAAGGTAACGAGGCTAGTAGGCAGAGAGCCCGAAGAGAGATTTACAAAGAGTTGTCACTCAAGGTATGTTAAATTACTCTAGTTCTTACTAGTTTGTTTCAGTTATACTGAAACATTTTGTTTAAATCTATAGGCCTCTAAGACAATCCAAATTCCGGCCGTTGTGAGGCCACATATTATCGGGAAGGGTGGTTCAAGGGTTCAGGAGCTCGAGAAGGAAACCTTGACTCACATTAGAGTTCCTCAGCAGAGCTCTTCTGAAGTTCAAGCACCTGTTGGGGATTACGATGATGAAATAATGATCGACGTGGTCATTGAGGGTGACGAATTCGGTGTTTCATCAGCAGTTGAAAGAATTAGGGAGATTGTAGGGGAGCGAGTAAGTTTGAAACCCCATTTCCCTCCTGTTTAGATGACTAATTGAAATTTAGACTATTGTTACCACTACTCGTATCTCAGATATCCCTGGTGAATTATACCCGTTTATCCAGGGCCCGAATCGTAAAAACTTGGCAGAGTTTGAGACCAAGGTTGAGAGGGTCTCGGTGCCAGACTATTTTTACAGTGCTTCAAGCCAGCCGTTCAGTCCTCCTTCAGGCCCTATTGTTATTACCGGAGAAAAAAGTGCTGTCCAGGAAGTCCGCGCTGCCATAGAAAAGAAGGCCGAGGAGCTTAAGGCTCAGGGTTATGGACACATTTTGGTGCCCATTGCTGCCGCCAAGCACAGGTTCTTCACGGCCAATAATGGACGCCTTATCCACGAGATTCTCGAAGAAACAGGATGCACACTCATCTTCCCTTCCGGTAAAAAGGCCGACAGTGCAATCGTTTATGGGCCAGCAGACCAAATCGGAAACTGCTACACAAAGACCAACGCTATCTCCCAGGCCTATCAGTACTTCGGTCCTGATGTTTGCAAGGCATACCCTAATGCTCTAGGCGGAGCAAAGTTGCAAGCCCGCGATGTCACTCGCTATTTTCTACAGAAGGGTGAATTCAAAAAGTTGGAAAGGGAGTTCGACGTTGAGGTTACTCCCCCCAGCACCGAGGACCTCTATAACCTTGCAGCCCCTTGCATTGTTGGAATTATGTCCCGGTCTAAGGAGAACTTGGAGAAAGCTCGTTCAAAGATCCAGGCGATTTATCTCCAGGCCCTGCCTTTCAAGGTTGCCCGTCTAGATGTGGAGCCTCTCCACCATCGCCACATTATCAAGAAGGACAAGCTTCTTGGGGGACGACCTGTGAAGATTTTGTTCCCGGAAGACTTGGAAGAGTCCGAGCTCGTTCTCGTATATGAGGGAGAGTCCACAGACCCGGAAGAAGTTCGCACAGTCCTGGAGGAGGCAAAGCAAGTGATACTTGCGTTTTCAGGAGAGCAGGTTTCTATTGTCTCTAAGACTATCAATATTCCCAAAGAGTATGAGTCCCCTGACCGGAATTGCCTACATCTGCTAATTATAAACTTAGAAATCATGTCAAGATTCGGGGTGAGAGGGACACAACCCTCAATGCTTTGAATCCTAGTTCTGTTCTGGTTCAATTTGGTATTCCGAAAGCACGCCCTGGAAAGCCAGCCCCAGCCGGGGATGAGAATACTATTACTGTCCGTGGGCCTCAATCCAATGTTGAAGCCACTATTAAGAATATCAACGCCTTCCTTTCGTCAGAAAACCCAGAGGCGATCATTACCGAGCCTTTCGAATACCCCGCACAATTCTCCGGAAACTTGATTGGTGTGAAGGGAGCAAACATCAACAAGCTGAGAGATGATCTTGGTGTTGAGATCAATCTCAACGAAGGAAAGGGTGAAATCAAGGGTGTCCGAGTGGCCGTTGATGCCGCCAGGAAGAAGCTCACTACCCAGATCAAGGAATTGGAGGACAAGGCCACTGTTAGGCTCGTTGTACCGCAGCAATTCCACTCTACCATAATTGGTCAGAAGGGAGAATCAGTACGAAGACTGGAAGCTAGATATGATGTTCGCATCAACTTTCCTAAGTCATCAAAGTCAGATTACACAGAGGAACATGACGCCGGCAACAAACAACAAGGGCCTAACGAAGTCATTATTAAGGGGGGTAAGAAGGGAGTTGAAGAAGCTCGCGCGGAAATTACAGCACTTCTTAAGTACGAGGAGGCCAAGAGCCACACCGCAGAAATTCCTATTGCCGCCAAAGCTGTAGAGTTCATGTTCAGGAATTCGGCAAAGGAGATCAAACAACTTCGCGAGGAGTCAGCGGCTAGAATTGATATACCCCAGAGACCAGAGGAGGGATCAGAGGAGCAGATGGTTATTAAGATTCGAGGAACAGTAGAGGAGGTGAAACAAGCAAAGGCGATCCTTTCAAAGATTGCTAAAGATGCCGAGCAAACAACTGTTCGGAAGATTAACGTCGATAAGAAATATCATCGCTCATTGATCGGCCAAGGAGGTAGGATTCTTTATTATTTCGCGTACTTAGATTTCAACTGCTGACGCTTCAAAGGGAAAACCCTCAGGGAGATCGTCGTTGGCGCTGGCGGGCCAGATGACAAGACTGCGCTTGCTCGCATGGTCCGTTTCCCTAACCAAGATTCCGAGGGCGATGAGATTACGGTCCAGGGTAATTCAGCCATTGTCGACAAGATCATCAAGGCTATCGAGAAGATTGTCACAGAAAAGGAGAACCAGATCTCCATCAATGTTGAAGTTGCCCCCGAAAAGCACAGAAAATTGATTGGGCGTGAAGGAAGCATCCGCAAGGAGCTTGAGGCCCAATTCAAGGTCACCATCGACATTCCTAACCGCAACCGTCCTGGTCAAACTGTCAGCTCTGACATCAAGATCACCGGTGCTGAAGCAGACGTCGAGAAGGCCAAAGAACACATCCTTGAGCTTATTAAAGACCCCGAGGGTGAAACAATCATGGTTCCCCGCTATCTACACCATTCCATCTCGGATATCATCCGTGAGCTGTACAAACGCTACAGAGTTAATGTCAACCATAATAACGAGCCCCGTCCTCCAAGGCCCGAAGACAAAAAGCCCCAGTCAAACAGTGACAGCCTTCCTTTGATTACCGATGAGGTAGATTCAGCACCCAAATACAACTGGGATGCCCAGGAGAACATTCATGGTACAGATGATGGCGAGTATCCTTGGGTTCTTAGCGGGACACCCGAGAATATCGCCAAGGCCAAGGCCGACGTCGAGAGTGCCATTCAGGTTGCAAAGAAGCAGACCTGGATTGGTTACCTTGATTTGCCCGACCCACGGAAATACCGCTTTGTAGTCGGCCCTGGGGGATCACAGATCGAGAAGATTCGCCGGGAAACAGATTGCCGAATCAATGTTCCAAACAAACAACAGGGTTCCACAGCTCCTCCCGAAGGGCCAATCGTTATCCACGGTAGCAAGGATGACATTGAGAAGGCTAAGAGGATAATTCTTGAACTTATTCATAACGGTGGTGGTGGTGGTGGAAAAGGTGATGATTCGGATGGCGACAGGCACAGGCGTAACTAAGTACTTTAATTTTTTGTAAATTTTTTTTGTTTCTAGGGGAGGAGCTATTTTACTTTTAGTTGTAGATGACATTTATTTTCTGGGGAGAAAATCTAGGGTGGGGTTGGTAAGATAGATGGAACCTCCTCTATCAAAAGGTGTTCTTGTGTATGGGTTATGATTTTCTTCTTTTTTTGATGACATTTTAAGCCCTTAGCTTGCGATGGCTCTCTTGAGATTCGTGTCTAGGTGTTTCCTTCTTTCATTCCCACATTATTTCAAGTGGGTAAAAGTTGGTTTTGAGAATCGAAAGTGCCATCCTTGAATACCGTATATTGTTACTTGTGAGGCTCAAATGCTTGTCTGCGCTGGGCAGTGGCATGTGCATACGTACATGCAAGGAACCCCGCGCTCCCCCATCTCACACTTCCATCTCATCTCGTGCATCCTGAACAAAATAAATAAAGAGTATGGCGAGCTACGAAGGTAATGGAACCAATATTGTCTCGAACCCGAGATGCTAACAGTCCCAGACGACCACAACATCCGCGGGCCTGTCACATCTAAACCGCCACCTCGTCAACGCATAGACCTATCCGGCTTCTTTGCCACTCTCGACCTCGCAAATGCAAATAGTAGTGGAGGAGGGGCTGCCGAGGATAATGAAGCGCCTTTCCGGTCGCTAGCTGTAGCTTTTCGAGAACTTCCAGATACACCGGTGATGGAAGGTCTTTTGCAACAGCTGATATCGGAAGCGGGTGACCCGGGTGCAAAGGTCCAAGGTGTGCCGGATAGCTTTTTTGATGGACTGGAGAGGGTGCCGGGGGATAAGCTGAAGAAGGTATGTCGTCTACTCTGCTAGTTCAGGTGTGGCCGAGCTAAGAGTAGGACGGATTTGTGCAGGACGATACATGCAGTATATGCAATACTGCTTTCCTTGATGGTGAGTCTCTACATGTAGTTCTTAGGAATTAGCTCTAGCGCTAAATAGCGGCTAATAAAAATCGGCAATTTAGACCCGTATCCTTTGGTGGTCGCACTTCCTTGCCATGCAGCGCATATGTTCGATCTGGAATGTATCCATCCATGGTTGAAGCTTCATTCGACGTAAGGGCTCTGGTAACTAATACTCTTGACTGCTGCTGACTTTTGGGTCCTTTCCCTAGATGTCCCCTCGATCGTATTGACCTCTTGAAGAAAAAAGAGCCCATCCCTCCGCCAGTTGATGACGAGGAGGAGGAGGAGGAGTGGGATGAAAATTACGGCTGATAAATTCAAATAATAGGCTTGCGCGAACGAGTGGAAGAAATTGCCTCTTGAGCGTTGAGCTTGAGGCGTGGTCTAAGCCTTCTATGCTTTCTTCACATGTCAAAGATCCCATCGGATGATAGACGCATTTATCATAGTATTCATTAGCCTTTCTCGTTGTTTTATGTATTAGATATCTGTTTATTGAGATATCATACCACTTAAGGATACCACATCTGATCTTAGGTTAAAAGATGATTTTGATTGATCTCTAGGTTTGAGTCCGTAACTGGTAAATTGGGGCGAACTTGTAAATGCGGATACTGTTGAGGTCCTGACAGTAGGGGCCTAGGAGGGCATAACTTATTCCAACTTGCTTAGTATGCGTGGTATTCTGGAGTGTAAATAGCCCTGGTCGTAGCGCAGACACCGTCTACCCCCTCCATAAATTCTATCACCCACCACCGCTCATCCTCACTATTCTCACCATCCTTACCGTCCCTATAATTCTAGATAACGACCGGCCACTCTGTAGTTGAGAGAAAAGGGTCAAATATATTAAAGTTAATAATTACTAAAAGTGAGTTCAAATATATTAAGGGCGTCCTTCAAGGTTGTAAGATAGCAAAACTACATAAAACAATACATTTTAGCATGTTCGAAGAACTAAGAGATCAGGGTTGGGTATCCCATGGCCCAGTGGGATTCTCGGGGTCTGGTACGTAATAGTACAGTACTGTACAGCGGTATATATTTGGTAATGAATTAACCATACATGGCACTAATTGAGCTGATCTCTCAACCTCGTTTCTCATATGCCATCTGCTGTTGCTATGAGAACCCAATATTTTCATCCTAAGAGCTTGGAAGTAGAAAATGTGATAGAACATTCTTGGCACATGCCTTAAATACATATATACATCCATGAATCCCGGAACCGTACCACCCACTTTGTTAGCGGGTCAATGATCAGAATTCAATAAAAATGGCTCACTAAATTCCTCCTTAGTTATACCCTATAATTCGCTTTTATTTTATCTGACAGTGGACTTAGGATATTATAATGCATAATTAGATACATATACCCATGTGAGCGCAGGTCTAGTAAAATTTAACATGGGTCAAAGAAATCCATTTCTGCACAACCACTAGATATGGGAAACAAGTATATCAAGGGCTAAAATTCTCATGGTGCTGTCAGAACAAAAGATTTGTATTTGTTTAATCTTTATCTAATATCTCTAAACAGCATGTTTCAACTAATTTGATACGAAACCTCCTACTGGCCAAATGAATTCTTGAAAATATAATATACACCCTTAAACAAACAAATTATAGCAGCAGGGGGAGCTTTTGGGTAGATTGGTTGGTGATTCGTGATTATTAGGTTTGGGCCCATGTCAGGTTTTCCCAGACCCGCGTTCATGTACTCACTTCAAATCAATGCCCAAGATGCCAATTAACGTTAATGATCCACTACCATTACCCTCAGAAAGAAAGAAAAATGTAAAAATAATAAACGAGCTACTAGTTAGCAATTTATTACAACGAAGAAACCAAAACTCGGTTACCAGAAGCATCCTACTAAAGATTGCCTATGACCTTTGCAAGAACTGTGTAATTTTTCGTTGCCTCTCCCTCCTCCCTAAACTGTGACGGCAAGATGGATAAAAGTTTGCTGAAGGAGCAAACTTGATCATATACTCCCATTTACCCACGATCAAATGAGTCAGGTCCTGTTGGTGTATCCCCATCTCAACAAAATGTTGCGCCAGCTCCAACAAAGTCATGCGTTCTTTATATTTACACCTATGAAATGTGGGCCCGATGTGGGTGAATTGCATCGACAATCCATGACAGGTAAAGATACGATCCTCCTCGTTCTCGAAAAATTCAAAAACACTGGGATGGAGTAAATCCCGGTATGGAGAAGTCTCGCGGTCCAACGCATCTTCCAATAGGTTCGCAAAACGGTACAGCAGTGGAATCCCTAAGTCATTACAACGCCATCTCCATTCCCGCAAGACAGCCTCTGGAGTATCCTTAGGGAATCTCAGCTCTATCTTGGATGAGCTTGCTTCTTTGACATTTTCTCTCACTATGCTGCCCCAATTTTTTGCCGAGCCTTCACGAATGAGGGCATGCATAACCTGCTGAACTGTTTCTTCCAGCAGATCATCGTGCTTGAGCCGGTTTTGACGCTCGAGGGCTTTGTGACGACGAACCTCATCGTCGAAACGGATGCTATCACGTATGAGACGAGGAAGGGATAAAACGAACTCTTTTTTGGTGAGAAACCCAGGTTTATTAACGGTACTGTTGTATGCTGAGAGCAAAGGAAGGGTTTCGCTAGGTATGGGATTTGGAAGGACCTGTGTGGCACCAATAAACACTGTTTCTAATTTAGTATAAGTCAGGGAGGATTTCTAACCTTTAAGCACCAGGCTTTGTATAACTCTTTCCTGGTATCTATTACTTTATTCTTTTCATTTTCCTTATCCTTCTTCATCATCCGTGGAACATCGGCTCCCCAATCCTCCAAAACCCAGAAGACTTCCCTCATATCTTTGCTAACAGATGATTCCAAATACCATTCCCGGAACCTCTCTTCAAGCAACACCTCCTCGGCTTCATTTATCCGTGCATAAGCTTCCTCCTTCCAGCAGAGTCTTGCTCCTGTAGGTAGATCGTGCCATTTTATAGTATGGCATATGAGCTCACGTTTTTGAGCGTCCCAATCAGATGATTCTCCTACTTTCCTTTTGAGCATTCGTTTGAACTCGGACGCGGAAAGTGTCAGAGTTTTTATACATTCCTAGAGAATTTGATTAGTCAATGGGGCTGGTGTCTAAAACGAGATTTTATAAATTATACCTGACAACATCGGACACTCCAAACGTAGTATGGTCGGACTTTCTTCTTAGTATCACAATAATCGCATTTCTTGCCAGTTGTCATATCGAATAATTCTTCTTCATCAAAGTCCAGAGGAAGTTTCAATGGTAGTCCCGGATAGCTCTTATTGCGAGCTTTACGCCAGATACTGCGTAGAAACGTCATGTTTCAATATGGGTTCCGGAGAAGAAAAGAGAAAGAAAAAATAGCTGTTAAAAATCAAGAATAGATACCTTGAGTTCCCAGACAATAGATCTCGGAATCGTCTACAGGTTTTCTTGCATTCAACAAGGACCTCAGGTCTGCATTCGCTAAATATCTGGAGCATAATCTCGCTCGGCAAAAACGGGATCTTCATATCCTCGATCCTCATCCCTCTAGGATCCTCAGTCCAGTCGTCAAAAAGTGAGTAGTCGATATTTAGGCTTTCGCATGTACGCCTCAGTAGTTCCTCATCCAATTCCTCGGGATCAGGTGTCTTTTCACCCTTGGTGCGACATCTTTTTTGTGAGAATTTTTGTGTGAGATCATTCGAAGGTCTAGATTGGTGACGAAGCTTTGGGCTGGGTTCCTTTACATCGGTTTTATTCCATCTCTTCGTGAGGATGAGAGGCGAGTTAGATCCATTTCCACTGATGGCCTCTGGAGGATCTGCATAAGTAACTGGGCGAGGGTTAAGACGGTTTGAGCGGCGTAACGGAGTAGTAAAATCTTTCGAGCTTCGACGCGAGGCTGTAGCTCGAGATGAAGCCATGGCTTCTCCTAAGGATGCAGAGTTGAATGAGCGTTTGTGATACTGAAAAGACTCAGTGAGAGTGTAGTTGTTAGAAAGAAGGAAGGAGGTGGGGGTGGGGTGGGTTGGTGTGTATCTATGAAACAGTCCGTCACCTGGGAGGTGAAACTTTGATTGGGGATCGTTTCAGGGATCGATCGTTCTTTGAGCAACGCGCGCAGAATGATAAATACGCCTATGGGTCGCGCCAGTTAGTCCAGGGCCCAACGAGGGGTTGATGTCATTTTAAGCCCTAACTATGGTACATACATCTAGGTACATCTACTATCTAGTACATAATAGACTACATGTACTCTAGCTGAGTACATGTAGGTACGTAGTTTAGTGTCCTATACCTAGTATCCTGTGCACTCCCGAGACAGAAATTTACCATAAAAATTGTGACAATTAAGACCGGGTCTGAAGTGGGGGGCCGAGTTGCATGCGAGATCCGCAACAGTTGTAGGCAAAAACATACAGTATTTAATTGCACATACTGGCTATATATATATCTCACTGGAAGATCTAGAAACCACTCCGAATCAATGATCCTGCTCGACAAAAAACCACGCAATACCTGTATTTGTTACAACACTCGTAGTAGCGCTATATGTACATGTACGATACATGTAGTTTAAATTACAAAATTTAGAACTCGAGACGCGAGGTATATTAGAGCTGTGGCTTGCAGCTTGTCTCGAGCTCAGACATCTCTACCAGCTGCAAACTCAGGACTTTAAAGCATCTACAAAATTGTTTATACTTTTATCAATCTACATTATTTTACAATACTACATGTAGTGTAAAACGAGTACTCTGGCAATGTGCCCCATCAAACCAAACCATCACCAAGCCCAACCAAAGCTACATACCAAAACAAACATTGTAATGGTGGGATTGGAAGAGCTGTGTAGTCTGGCTTTAGTACCTACTATGATATTGGGAGCCTGTCCCACAGCATATCGCCAAAGCAGTAACCCCATACTTGGGCATGTAAGTCTTTTGTTGCGGAACATTGCTAGCTGTTACTCAGAGTCTTGATAGTTTATTCTCTATATGTTATGTAGAGTAGGTACAGGGTGGTCACGGTAAGTGTGAAGAACCCGTTTTGACTGGTCGACTGAAATGCAAGACCTGATTCGCTGATATTGGGGCCAAGACAGGACACCGCCACCTCCACGTCAAAAGGTTGTGAACTCTGCTTTAGTTGTGAACTCCGCTTTAGTTGTGAACTTTTGACTGTTCGACACCGTGAAGTACCCGTTCGACACCGTGAAGTACCCGTTCGACACCGTGAAGTACCCGTTCGACGACGTGAAGTATCCGTTCGGCGATGTGAAGTACCTGTTCGAATATTGGTAGAGATAGGTTAGATACTTTGATTAGGAGTATGCCCCGTAGACTAGAGGCAGTGATTGCTGCTGAGGGAAGAGCTACCCCATATTAGATAGTTTCTTTCACCCATCCGTGGGTAAAAAGGGTTTTTTTCACTACTTTTATTGTACCCGGAACGGTGTTCTTCAGACTTCTTTCCTCCATACAAATAGTACGTCTTGGCTGCGCCTGCGCTCAGGAGTCATTGGTCGCCGTCCTCCGCCACCTGTGGCACCCATACAAAATCGGTCCAATCAATCGGGCTTCTCGGTATTTAACGTGAATACCCTGTACTACTGGAATCTCGTGGCCCATGGACCGTCGTTACAGCTACCCCACACTCTCGGAAAGTTCCATTGGATTACGATAGGCACACACCTGTACCTATGCAATAGCTCGGGCCGACAAGTCACCCCGCAATACACTCCTGAAGTCCGAGCTTGTATGATGTACATGTATCTAAGCATTACAGGACTGTATTGGGTGCTCAAACTAGTACATAATCCGTACAATCTCCTCACCTCAGTTCACCGAACTCCCCCCAAAGTGAAATCGATTTGAGAGCCCAATCATGGTTGTTGCCCGCGTCGCCCCTACTGCTCGCACACGGGCCCTAGGACTTCTCAGAACAGTACAATACACTCACCCACCTTCGTGTCCGTGTCACGGCCAACCTTCACACCATCATAATCATAAACACTCCTTGACGAATCTCTTTAAGAATGGAAATCGTGGGGTTACAACGCCGACAGACCATGCGGGAATGAAAGAGTATGCTTTTGAAATGGCTGCATCTAGCATACGTTTCGGCCCCGGCTCTACACAGGAAGTTGGCATGGACTTTGCCAATATGAAGGCAAAGAAGGTAGTTGTGGTTACTGACCAAACTGTGGCGAAGCTCCAGTCTATGAAGACTGCGATTGAGGCTTTAGAGAAAGAGGGCATCAAGTACGAGATCTTTAGCGACGTACGCGTAGAGCCCAAAGATTATTCAATCAAAAAAGCAATTGAATTTAGCAAGAGGGTAAATGGAGATGCTTACCTTGCCGTGGGTGGGGGAAGTGTCATGGATACTGCAAAGTTGATGAATTTGTACACATGCTTTCCAGAAGCAGATTTCCTAGATTTTGTGAGCCTTTTCATCCTCTCAGAACTATTAGAACCCAACACTAATATTTATAACTAGGTTAATGCACCCTTGGGCAAGGGACTTCCAATTACAAAATCTCTGAGGCCACTGATCTGTGTCCCAACTACCGCAGGAACCGGTAGTGAGACAACCGGCACAGCTATCTTGTAATTCTCATCTTACTCCTGCCTCTCCTCATCCCCATCCTCCTTCTCGTTGGTTTAAGCTTACAGGATCGCATGTAGTGACCTGGTAGACAAGAAAGCAAAAACCGGTGTTGCTCACCGTGTCCTTAAGCCGACCCTTGGAATCTGTGACCCTCTCAACACCCGTACGATGCCATCGGCTGTCCATGCATCTTCAGGCCTTGATGTGTTATGCCATGCTCTTGAGTCATACACAGCAATACCTTATAACGAACGTACTCCAAGGCCAACGAACCCAATACTCAGACCGGCTTACCAGGGTGCCAACCCCATTAGTGATGTATTTTCGTTTAAAGCCCTACAGATGACAATCAAATACCTCCCAAGAGCTGTCAGAGACCCGGACGATTTTGAGGCACAGAGCCAGATGCTCCTCGCAGCAACACTAGCCGGAGTTGGTTTTGGAAATGCGGGTGTACACCTGTGTCACGGAATGAGTTACCCAATTTCGGGGGGTAACAAAGGGTATAAACACAAGGGATACGATGTCCCGCATTCAATTATTCCCCATGGTGTATGTATTTTAACTCTCAAGTTTATATCTTCACTCAACTGATATCCCTGGAAAAATAGGTTAGTGTAGCTGTTACCGCACCCGCAGTATTCAAATTCACTGCAGCCTCCAATCCTGAACGTCATCTAGCTGCGGCTGAAGCATTCGGGGTAGACATTTCCAATGTAAGAAGAGAAGATGCCGGCGAGGTGCTCAGTGAAGCACTTAAGAAATTTCTTTACGGGCTTGGTGACCAGCCTAAGGGTATTCAAGATCTTGGCTTCAATTCTGGCGATATCGCGGGGCTTGTAGAAGGCACGATCCCACAGAGGAGAGTCTTGATGTTAGCGCCAAATTTGAATGAGGACGTTACACCCCAGAGGGAGGAACTGTCAAAACTGTTTGAGGATTCACTTGCGTTCTAGTGGTAACGATTCTATACATCTGAATTATCGGAGACTATCTGCTGTATTTTTTTTATTTCATCTCAGTTTTAAAGAAAAACGCCTATATTGATTGGCTTTACCATGTCTTCCGAAACCTAAACACACATTCACCAAATAAAGGGCTCGCCAGATACCTACATGTAGTATGTACTTTATGTCACGGAACATTGTTTTGATCACAAACTATCACTCGATTATTTCCCTTACCTAAATGTACGTACATACAGTAACAGAAATATGAGTGGAGTTACTGCTGCAGTCTTTGACAATGCTATAGAATTAGGTAACATTAGCTACCGCATATTTTGCTAAAATGTGGTATTTTCTTGCAATCCCGTACTGATGTGGTATCAGTTTTACCCCATACCTGGTACTACGTGTAGATCATGTAACCATATCATACGTAGAACGGCCTACCACCCTCTTGTATAATAACTAATTATCTAAGTTGCAAAATAAAGAAATAAAATACAAAACATGTGTTTACTATTGTTGTAAATGGTAATTGCCTCATGTTCGTGATTGACACGCCAATGGGCAAGTCTATGTACAGTACCGGAAAGGAAGACGTCCATATGCTACCTAATACATCCAAACGTACTTTAGACAGTCTAATATGTCATTGTGCAGAGTTTCTGGGGTTTTATCTTGTGAATTTGTTGTCACAAAAACAATGGACGTTAGCTCGCTCTTCCCTGCTAGCGTAACCACAGCCCCACTAATCGCCGGAGAACAAAAAGCTCTTCTCATCTTCACCAACACCAACACCCATCCCATCCCATCCCCCGCCCCACAACGCAAAGAGCTCCAATATCTTTTGCGGCCTTGGAGGCGATTTTGAAGACTCGATATCCTGAGAAGGGTCTTGTTAAGCTCCGTCACCCACCAGCCCACCCTTCCCTCTGGTGGTTACTCGACAAATCTACCCCTCACTACCCCTCTCATCATGTCTGGGAACACTCCAAACTCCTGGGAAGACGCTGCAGGCGATGACAATGATCTCGCCAGACAAACACAAGAGCAACTGAACATTCAGCAACAGCAGCAGCAACGCCAACAACAGCTACAGCAACAATTTAGGCCGTCGTATAACGCCCCGTCGTTCTCGCCCGGTGCGGCTACATTTACTCCCGGTGCGGCCTCTTTTGTACCGGGTGGTGCCTACGGTGGTCAACAACAACCATACGGATACGGCCAGCAAAACCAACAGTATTCTCAGTATGGGCAATACGGCGCACAGCAGGGATATGACCAATACGCGCAGTACGGCGCATACAATACTGGGTATGGACAGCAGCAAGCGGCCTATGGACAGCAGCCAGGCCAGTTTTATAACCAGCAGCCACAGCAACAGCAGCAAGCATATCGCCCTCCTCATATTCAAAGGCAGCAGCAACAACAGCAGCAACAACAGCAGCAGCAGCAAGTACCTCAGATCGCTAGAAACCCCAACTCTGGGGCCAGCACCCCTGGAACTAGTACCCCCGTACCTACGGCTCCCAAATCCGCTACGACTCCGGCCGCTGCTGCCGCCCCAACCGCACCAAAGGTTTTGAAGATTGGAGGAGGCGAACCTCTGGGTGCTAAGGTTCTTACAATTGGGGGTGCTGCGACTCCTCCGGCAGCTAAGAAGGACGCCCCTGTTGCCTCTACTAAGGAAGCTCCGGCAAGCAAGGAACCTGAAGCTAAGGCCACCCCAAGCAAATCAACAACTACTACCCCCGCCGCAGCCCCGAAGTCTTCAACCACCGTCACAGCAGCAGCGGCAGCGGCAGAGGCAGAGGCACAGAAGAGAGAAGCGGATGCCGTCGCGAAGGAGCAGGAGGAAGAGGTTGATGAAATGACCCTCGAGGAGCTTTACGGAAAGGTATTTAACAGATCGTCTTGGAGTGCATATTCCCTATAAAAAATATTCTTCCCCCTCTCCCGGAGGAGTGCACGAGCTTCTTACTGCGATGGAATCTGCTATAAATTAGGACATTATTAACACATGGGTTCAGGAACACGTAAACCTTATCTTCATCGGACACGTCGATGCAGGAAAGTCTTCACTTGGTGGTGCCATTCTCTATGCCACAGGAATGGTTGACGAGCGTACGATGGATAAATACAAGCGTGATGCTAAAGAGCAAGGTCGTGAATCATGGTATCTTTCATGGGCACTTGACTTGACAAAAGAAGAGCGCTCCAAAGGAAAGACAGTTGAGGTCGGTCGTGCATATTTCGAAACAGAAAAGCGACGATACACTATTCTTGATGCCCCTGGACACAAAACCTTCGTACCTAGCATGATTGGAGGTGCTTCACAGGCAGATGTTGGAATTTTAGTCATCTCAGCGAGAAAGGGAGAATATGAGACCGGTTTTGAGAAAGGAGGCCAGACTAGAGAGCACGCTGTGCTTGCAAAAACTCAGGGTGTTAACAAATTAATTGTCGTGGTGAACAAGATGGATGACCCCACTGTGGAATGGAGCAAGGATCGTTTTACCGAGTGTACAACAAAACTGACACAGTTTTTGAAAGGCACAGGCTATAATCCTAAGACAGGTAAAGCAGCATATTCAAATACAAGAAATTGTTCAAAAACTGATAGAGTGTAGATCTGTTTTTTATGCCTTTGTCGGCATTAACTGGCGCTGGTCTGAACACCAGAGTACCAAAGGAACTTTGCCCGTGGTACGACGGGCCTTCGCTCCTTGAATATCTGGACAATATGAAGACCCTGGAACGTAAGCTCAAGGCGCCGTTTATGATGCCAATTTCCAGTAAATACAAGGTACGGTTATTAGAACTAGGCCTATTACTTTAACTCCCGGCCCTTTTTTAACTTTAATGTCGTATAGGATATGGGAACTGTGATCGAAGGCAAAGTTGAGTCAGGATTCGTCAGGAAGGGTGGGAACCTTCTTATGATGCCCGGCCGCACGCCTATTGAGGTTATTGCGATCTATTCCGAAACCGAAGAGGAGATTAACCATGCCCAATGCGGAGACCAAGTTCGTATACGCGTCAAAGGTGTTGAGGAAGAAGATGTGACTACCGGTTTCGTATTGACCTCTGCGAAAAAACCCATTCATTGTGTTACCGCTTTCGAGGCCCAGATTCACATTCTCGATCTTAAGAATATCTTGACCGCTGGATTCGGATGTGTCATGCATGTGCATACTACTATTCAGGAAGTTGTTTTCACACAGCTGCTGCATAAGCTAGAGAAAGGAACCGGAAGGAAGTCTAAGAAGCCGCCTGCCTTTGCTAGTAAAGGTGAGATTTAGGATACCTATATATATCCCGCGGATGCTAAAATTCCATGCAGGACAAGCAATCATTGCCCGTCTGGAGGCAGCTAGCGGCGATTCCTTTGCTATCGAAACATACGAAGATTATCAGCAGCTAGGGCGTTTCACCCTCCGTGAGCAGGTAGATTATTCGGCCCCTTTAATCCATTAATGGAATCTAATCGCCTTTGTTTTAGGGACAAACAATTGCTATCGGAAAGGTCACAAAGCTGATCGTAGAGTAAACCAGAGGGAAATACTAGTTCCATTTCGAAGTACTAATGTAAATGGAGACTTGATATCGGATCACTTTTTTTTGTCGATGTTAGACCACCTCCATACATTATTTACGCCCTCTTACATCTTCTTATTTCAAAATTACTTTTCTTTTTCTTTTCTGGGTTTCCTTTCAAAATTGATGATGTGGGGTATGGTGATCTGGGCGGGGGGGAGGGAAAAGTCGGGCTGCAGGGTGGTTATTTCCAGTTTGATTGTTAGGGTAAACAAAATTACTATTGGTGTCCATTTTCTCAGCTGCTAGCTACTAATCAGGATTGAGTCCCCAAGAGATATAGAAGTAGAGTACATTCTAGGCACGCACCTTGGCAGTTTTTTTTCCTTCTTTTCGCTTAAAGTCTTTTCCGATGATCCATTTCGGAAGTGTTGTAGATTCACCCCTAGCCCTTAGCTCTCCCGTTGCAGAGCCTCCACATTGGAGTTTAACTTCTAACCCCACACCACACAAAGCTAATTGCAACTCAATACATCATGGCGAGCCCCAGCCCTGGCCCAGAAGACCTATCAGCACCACCAAAGATTCCAGAAGAGGATGCTGGCGACCTTCCTGTTGCGCTTTCTGCATCCTTGGTCCTGACCTCGCTCCCACGAGATGGAAGGATGGCTCTCGATAAGGCACTAAGCCCTAAGCCCACGAAAGGTGTTTACCCATGTCCCATTATCAACTTTCTCTGGTGGGCTACATACAGAATTTATCGTTAATCCTTCGTCCGTTTATAGTCTCTATTCGCTTTAAAGCCATTGGCTCGGTCCCCATCCTGAACAAAGATGTCTACAAGATCAAGACCAACCAGCGATTCGAAAATGTTGTCAAATTTCTTAGAGATAACCTAGGTATCCCTGCCAGCGAGTCAATATTCACGTACATCAACGCTACGTTTGCGCCGGCCCTAGACGAAAACGTTGGGAATTTGTACAACGTGAGCAAATGCTTCTGTCCGGTCTTGGGGATATGGAAAACTTGCTGACTGATTGACTATGTTTTGTGCATGAAGTCTTTCAAGGTTGACGATCAGCTGATTGTTTCATATTGTAGAACGGCGGCTTTTGGATAATTCTCGTGGTGAAACTGACTTGTTTTGACCTATAAACAGTGCGCACATAGAAGGAAGTGTGCAGGCAGCGTTCCTCTGTCTTTTTGTTTTTTTATCATCCTAATAACATTTGGTGGTTCTTGTTGTTTTTTGAATTGCTTGTTTTTGAAACCTCTGAGCTATCACGTTTATCTAACGAATGGACCGTCGTACTCTACAGAGCGCCCCCAATATAAATCGCTCACCCAATGAGCAGACCTTTGTGATGCGCGTGGCTCATTACACAAGACCACTTGCTTTTTGTCCTAAGGATACAAAGTCATTATGATATACTGACGACGACCAGTGAGTGATCCCCAATGATCAACAAAGGTAGGCGGTGGGTGAGACGAACTACACAAAGCTGTGGCAAGAAAAAAAAATCATTGTTTCAGCTGAGTGAATTCAACATATGATTATGCGAGCATTGCATTGATTTTCTTTCATCTGCGACTGATATCGAAGCCCAAAGAACGGGTCATAGTAGATATCATACTACATGCGGCAAATGTTTTATCGGTAAATGATCAAGCTTCATCATCCATCTCACTTGACTTTACATCAGATGGAGCTCTCTAACCAGTAACACCGGCGAGAAGATGCTGAAACAAAAGGGCCGCTTGTTCACATGTCTGTGCACAGGCCCCGTAAACTTCCGAATCACTGTCATGACCTACCTGGATCAAGTCACAGCCCTGTCTTTATCCCGGGATAATTACTATCCAGAAAGGCCAAGAGACATCACGGCTTCATTTTCGGCGGCAACATCTAGACTTGAGTATTTACTCCGAATTCCTCCGGACTAAGAATGATAACCCGGTTTCGAACAGCCGTGGTCTTTAGACCTGTAGCCTTAAATCGGCTATGGGAAAAGATCACACAATCTCCGAAAACAAAGAACAACTTTCAAAATAAAATTTCTGGTTCGTTAGAAAGACCTGTCAATCATACCTACTCCACTGAAACAAAACATCAAAAAGACTGTCATTGTCGGCCCGAATCCGGGATTGAACCGGAGACCTCCTGCATTCAATTCAAGAGAACCCAAAGCAGGAATCATACCACTAGACCATCCGGGCTATGATGGGTGAACTTTCTTTAAAATACACATGGGGAGCCCCATATCCGGTGCACTTTTAGCCCTTACTTCTAGCGCCAATTCCTCGACCACCACAACCCCTAAATTATTTTCCCTCGTCTAGAATGATTCTTCTGCTTGTTCTCTACAGTTCTATAGAGAGATAATTAATTTAGGTGTTGTGGTTGAGGTGTAGTTCGTCTTTAAAGTTGGTATACTTTTAGTGGTGGGCCCACTCAATGTCGCCTCGATTTATTCCCTAATTGGGTAATTCTCTCTCCAGGAGCGTGTATTATTACCCGATTAAGATCAGTAAAGATATTGTAGGGATATCTTGGGATTATCTTTCTTATTTTAATTTCTAAAAGCAGTAATTAATTGTATTAGTAATTACCAAACTGAATGTCGCGGACAACCCGGGTATAGGCTTCCCCAGCTATAAAATTTTCTTTAGAGCCTGCCAAATCAGATAAGACTTGGCAAGCCACCATCTCCTTAGCACAACCCAGCCGGAAAAACTTGGCGCCGAAACACTCTCTAAAATGCTTGTCCTTCGACCCCGCGTGGGGGGAAACGTGGGATGGATGCGATAACCCTTGATACCGTTATCGCATGTCAAGTACCTCGGCATCCCCGGTATCAATCTATTTAAAGTATGCAACATCTACTCTACACCATCATGTA
Source organism: Morchella eximia (assembly GCA_024713935.1). Taxonomy (NCBI): domain Eukaryota; kingdom Fungi; phylum Ascomycota; class Pezizomycetes; order Pezizales; family Morchellaceae; genus Morchella; species Morchella eximia. The sequence goes on from JAMGZG010000003.1 coordinate 1,737,865, forward strand.
CCTACCCTAGGTAGGTAGCTCTGGTAGAAGGAGCTCAAGCTTGATAAAGGAATATGAGTAGAGCATCAATAAAGCAAATGCGCCGAACGCGCCGGAAAACCTGAAGCCAGAACATGCGTACAGAGAGTACGCATTCTCTCTATTCGTATGTATGTACGAAAGAGAAAAAAAAATAACGCAAAATCTCAGAGGATAGAGTAGGATATGATATGCATGCAGGTCCTGTTCAGTTTACATTGCGGCTGCATTTGCCGCAGATTGGTCGCACGTTTTAGTTGAGTGTAATATCACAGCACCCCTCCCACGGTTATCACTAGGCGTTCCAAGATGGATGGTCGTGTTTGATAGGCAAAGTCGCGTGGCAGCTGATTTGATTTTAGAGTAGATGGCGACATATCGGCAATTCGTCAACTGAAAATCCCGACCTCCATAAAGAAATATTGACGCATGAATACATATGTAGGTACTCGCGGCAGGTAAGAAGAACCTGAACATGAAAACGCGCTAGCAGGGGTCAAAGTGGTTGTTACCAGAAAAACGATGTTCAGGTTCTTCATGCCTACCGCGAGTAGGTGACATGTCACTATGGAGGTCTTGGATTTTGATATATCAGAATAGATTTGAATCGATTTTTGAATAAGCTAGAAATTCAAATGCTCATAAAACAATTATATAAAAGAAATTTTTGAAGCACACAAATACACACTCCAGCATTGCCTATACAGGAAGTAGAAAATAAAACTCAAAACGCCTGCTTGTGTAGCCCACAACAAAAAAGAAACGAAATGAAATGAAAGTACAGCTAGAAATCCACTCTTCTAACCTCGATGTCTACCGAGCGACACCGGGGAATATCTAAGAACTTCTGGAACAAGCGCGCTTAAACAACAGGGGCAGCGCTCTTGACCTCAGCGGTCGCTTCCGACTCGTACTTGGAGAAGTTCTTGACAAAGAGCCTTCCGAGCTTTGTGACCTCATCAGTGAACTCAGATGCGCTACCAGACCAGCTCTTGCTAGGGTTCAAGAATTGATCAGGAACACCAGAAACTGAGACAGGAACCTGGAGGTTGAAGGTCTCGTAGGTCTCGTACTCGGCATTGGCCAATTCACCAGAGTGACTGCAGATGTTTGTTAGTAAATGGTAGATACAAGGTAATACTTCGGGTGTAAACTTACATAGCATCAAGGATAGCACGAGTGTACTTGAGAGGGCAACGTCTTCCGCCCTTGCTGGCAGAGGCACCGACCCAACCGGTGTTCAAGAGCCAAACGTTGGCCTTGTGCTCAGTAATCTTCTCAGACAACATGCTGGCATATCTCATTGGGTGGAGAGCAAGGAAGGGCTGTCCAAAGCAAGCAGAGAAAGTCGCAGTTGGCTCCAAGACACCATCCTCAGTTCCGGCCATCTTGGAGGTGTAACCAGAGATGAAGTGGTACATGGTCTGGGCATTGTTCAGCTTACTGATTGGGGGAAGGACAGCGCTGGCATCGCAAGTGAGAAGAATGATGTTTGATGGGTGAGAATCGGCGATGCAAGGAATCTTTGCGTTCGGGATGAACTCGATGGGGTAGCAAGCTCTGGTGTTCTCAGTTAATGTAACATCATCGTAGTCAACCTCCCTGGTGTCAGGGTTGAAGACAACGTTCTCGAGAACGGATCCGAAACGGATGGAGTTGAAAATATCAGGCTCCTTCTCAGCTGAGAGACCAACGCACTTGGCATAGCATCCACCCTCAATGTTGAAGACACCCTTGTCAGACCAGCAGTGCTCATCATCACCGATCAATGATCGGTTGGGGTCAGCAGACAGAGTGGTCTTTCCAGTTCCGGAAAGACCGAAGAAAACAGTGACATCCCCGTCCTTTCCCTCGTTGGCAGAAGAGTGGAGAGTGAGGACGTTGTGCTTGACAGGCATTTCGTAGAAGAGAATGGTGAAGACACCCTTCTTCATCTCACCAGCGTACTCGGTACCAAGAATGACCATCTCCTTCTCGGCGAAGTTGATCGCAACTGAGGTGGAAGAAGTCATACCAGTGGTGAATCTGTTTGCAGGGAAAGTTCCAGCATTGTAGATGACGTAGTCGGGCTCGAAGTGAATAAGCTCTTCAGGCTTGGGCCTGATGAGCATGTTCCTCATGAACAAGGCGTGGTAGGCGCGAGCGCAGACAACACGAACTCTAATCCTGTAGCGCTCATCCCATCCGGCGAAACCATCAACGACGTAAATCCTGTTTCTGGTGTTCAAGTAATCGACAGCACGCTCGCGGTTGATTCTCCACACCTGTTTTGATAATGTTAGCGCAAGGCCAAGCGCACTAGTTACCCCACAAAACCGGGTGATTACGTACTTCGGGTTCCATCGGCTTGTTGACGGGGCCCCACCAGATCTCCTTCTCGGACGAGGGCTCTCTGACGATACGCTTGTCAAGGGGAGAACGACCGGTCTTGGCTCCAGAGTACGCAGTCAAGGCACCTGAGGATGTGATGGCAGTACCGGTCTCGTAAACCAAAGCATCTTCATATAGAGCTGCTACTGAAGGGTTGGCGACAATGGCAACGCGGTCATAGTCGATGTTGGCCTTGTCATGGAGCTCCTCTTCAATTTCGGTATGCTCACGAGGAGGTCTGAGTTGTGACGTCAGTAGAGCTTCTTTATAAAGATTAAATCCATGGGGATAAGTCCTCGGTGGGAAAATATCGCCACATCGATGAATGAACTCATCCCACCAAATGGGTTTGCAGAGAAAGAGCTGGAGAAACTCACTGTACACCTCCAGGGTGGAGGGAGGTTCGGTTGACTGATCCAGAAACCATTTTGATTAGAGAGTTATTGGAAGAGAAAGGTTTAAATGATGAAGAGGAGGTGTGGATTGATTTGTGGCAAGCTGTATATCGAAGAGGAATTGATATCGGGCTGTGAACTGCTACTGCTGCTGATGGTGATGATGCTGATAGTGAAGTGAAAGTAAAGCTGGGGGAATGCGAGGGCTTTATATTCCTTCGAACAGCTTGGGTAGCAAGTGAGGTGCAAGAGAGTATACGACACTTATTCGGAAGCATCCTCAAGGTTCTTCGGGAGGACTCGTCAAGTGGCTAGCCACTCCAGGAGCTAACCGTTGTGTCCCACACTAGCTCAGAGGGATGATTCAGTTGATCGCCTCCTGTTTGGTTAAACTTGGTAGCTGGACCTCGGAGCAATCCGGCGTTGCGGAGGCACTCCTCCAACTCGTTCACTTGCCAGTTGACCGAGTCGCAGCCGGTGCTCCCATACGGAAGGAATCGGGAGACAACTCTCTGAAACCCATCCCTGGGTCAAGGCCCACGTCACAACCAAAAAATCCGCAATTTTCTGGGGAAATAAGACTTGGGCGACGAGAAAAGGCCGGAGCTCATCCGAATAATGCTCATTAAGCTATGATTTTCAGCCCTTGGCTACATGAAGTAGCCATTTCTGCATGCACTGCATAAATAAAATGCATTTCTCCTTGTGCTTTGTGCATGGGTAGGAAAGTTACGGAACAATTCAATTCCTAGGATCCTGCAATGCGATCCAATACTTGGAAACCGAATTTTCAAAGCATGAAAATAACCGCAGCCGTAGGAAGCCGAAGGGGTCTCAGACTCTCGGCCCAGCCTTGTTACACATCCAAGCTTCCAACAGCAACTCCACGAGTTTACCTATTTCCTGGGGGTAATTGACATCGTGAAGTCTGTGTTTTTTTCACGCTTAGACCTCACGATGCTGGTCCCGTGGCTTCCAATTCCAATAACACACGTAAGTCGCAGCTGAGACTACGCAGTTACAAAAAGGTCACACGCACGTATGGAAGCTTTCCAACCACAAATTGGTGATCTCTTCCCGACTTCTCAGCTGCCTAAAGAAAGCAAGGAGGTACCTACATCCAATATGTATGGTAGAGTAAGAAGGCGCAGACCGCATCCTGACACCCTGAGTTTCTCGAAAGAAAGAAAGAAAAGGGCCTCAACCTTCACACAATATTACTCGCACGCACGCGACACTACTTCACGGGAGCTCCCAGATGAGGTAGGAGCAGCAAGTATCGAAATGCCACTCTACAGTCCCCAGGATCGTGCAGCAATGTATGTACCTACATGTACCTACTCCAGCTCCGGAAGAAACATTAGCCAGGGAGGCTGAGCCAGGGTCAACAATTGGGTACCGCGCAAGTTGCCTCCCGTTCCACACGCTAGAGCACCCCGCATATTCGATGGCTCGCCAATCGCAAAGAAAAGAAACATGAGAAAAAACAAGCCAACGACCATCTCTCCACGACATGTCGCCAAGCTCCCATCCCCCTAAAAAAATTCTCTGATGAAATTTAAGCCATACAAACTCTCTGTAACTCGTAACCAACGACATAGAGCTCTTGCAATTTCAATCGCATCGTCTTTTCTTTGCAAAGAGCTCACTCACCTCCTTCGGGCATTCGTAACAAAGTCCCGAATTTAGACCTTATTATCCCTTTGTCCGAGGCTCGGGAATTTCTAACTAAGTTCCGAAGAGTTATTTTTTTTCTCTTTGTTGTGCTACAGGGAGTCTGTCTGTGCCAAGTATAATTCTCAACCCGTTTACTTCCGTATAGGGCGCAGCGATACAGTTGTGAATTCCAGGTACCATACTTGCATGGTTGGTAGCACGTAGAACACAGCTTCTGACATCCTGGTTCCGAAGCTCCGAGGGTGATCGAAGCAGTTTCGAATCAAGGCAGGCGTGTTGGTCAAAGCATCGCAGGAGACCTGCCGACGTCGGAGTTTCCAAATGGTTGTGAGGAAAAAGAGTTATTTTTGCTGTGTTTGACATGTAGGCTCCAAGCGCTCTAGAACAGTTCTGAACAAGCTGATCCCGGTGATCCTAAGTTAAGGCGAGTGTTTCTCCGAAGCAGCCCGAGGACTCCTGTCGATCTAAGGCAGCGACTCCTACAATACATCAAGCCTTGCGGGGTGAGGCCCGCCGCCGCAAATAACGTGCAGGATATACGCAGTTAGTTTGGGTCAAATACCAATGCAGCGCACAGACCACAGCGGGCTTTGTTTTGTCTTGTGGTCTTTGAAATACGCTTCGATTCCCAAAAGGAGCGTGCCCATGAATATGTTGGTATGTAAACACTACATCCGGTACTGCTGCTCTTAGGGTAGTAATGATAAACATACTGTGATTTCCTCCCGACAGTAACTCGTTAAAGCAAGGAAGGGTTACCCAGGACCCTAGAGTCTGATGGGACATAAGCTTTTACTGCGTCAGGAATCCCACCGAATTGAGCTAAACTAAATGCACTGGTTGCGGCGGGGGATTTTGTGCAGCGTCACGAATTATCAATCATTACCGATTAGTAAACACCTGGTCACCGGGTATCACTCGACTTGGCGGTAATGCCTAACCATCTAGAGAAACTCCCGGTGCAACGGCCACTACTAGCAGCTTCGGCGAGATATAAACATGACCCGCCGGTCTAGTAGTTTCAGACTAGAACACTCCATTTAACCACTAAAAAGATTTTACATCCAGAATGCCAATCGTGCACAAAGCGAGACTGGGGACTGTGTGGTACAATGAGAGATTTAATCTCAGTGGTTGGCACTATATTATATAAGCGACGGCGTATTTAAACGCGTTTTAACACCTATGCCGGGCCTCTGCTGAAGCAGGCTCTAGTGCTAGGGTGGGTAAGATCCAGAGGTGAATCCTACCTTATGCATCTTAACGGTTATGTGTCCCCCCTAGTTAAGTGGATCTTCCTCAGGAATTGACTGTGCTAGATCCTATTTGAACTATCCCGTAGAGAACTAACATTCCCTCTCGTGGAGTTTCGGGTCTGGCTTCCATCCAATTGTAGTTAAGAGCAGTGGACCCTCACACATGCTTTCTAGCTATCTCGGCCGCAGCCACACCTTTTATCTCTACAGAGTCTGGTAGAATTATTGCGAAAGTGGGTTTTCCGTGACCCGATAGTCCTATTGGCCCTTAAAGGAATTTTTTTTGCGGTGAGCACGGACCAAGAAACCCACTTTTTTAGTTCTAACTTCCGCAACAATTCTACCAGACTCTGTATATATATATCCCCACCTCTATCCCATTGTTTTGGAGTTTAACTGCCCAGTTGTGGATAGAAATCTCTCGAGAATGATAGGCGGAACTTACTTTATCTTTAGTATTAAGCCAGAGAATATTCTAGTTTGCAAGAAAGTTTTCTAATTACTTGCTAAGACCGCGGCCATAAATACTACATATACACGTGCACGCAAGTGCCGACTAGGAAATGCGTAGTATTAACATGGATTAAAGGTTTTTGAAAGCCACTTCTTAATGTAGCACTCAGGCCTATGTCAAGATAATAATTCCAGTTGCGTGCACGTGTGCGAGAGCCCTGCAACTACTACGATAAGTGTGGAAAGGATTGTAGCACGAAACACGTGACAATAAGGGAAACCAAAGGACATATGAGATAGAGCCTTGGACATGGCTACGGTGTGCTAGATGCAACCACCATTGATTGATTTTCAAATTTTGCTCTTGATTGAGTGTGTAGCATTCTAGAATATCACGGCCTTTTGGTGCATGTGCGTCTTTCTAAATATTACTCTTCGGAAGTAAAACTGAACGGTCCCTTGCATGCATAGGTGTACACACTCCCTTTACAACAAAAACGATCATTACTCTACCGTAACTACATACTCCCCGTGGCACTCGATTCACCGACGAAAATAGAAACCCTAAGATTAGACGGACTCTGAATCTTTAGATGTATGCCGGTAGCCGTACGCGTACTACATACTCTCTCTGGCCCACGAGATAAAAAGTTAGAGTGCTTTCGACATAATCATTCAAAGAACAACAGACCGAAGATCTAGATTGTATTCGATAAAGATAAATCATTAGTAGGACACAATTGTAATCCATATATTTTGTTTGGAGAAAACTACCGAGTACGTGAGAGATTGGCTTATGTCAATTCAATAACTCGGGTGCAGTTGGACTAACAGCCCTATCTGCAGATACCCTCAATAAACCGGTTCTCTGGCGTGTGTGTAGTGCGGGATACCTGGTGTTAAAGCTCGTAATGATGATCTTATGCAACAGCAAGACCACACCATGTACGTACTTACATATTGGACCACTTACTAAAAGCTTTATCAATTCTAACCTTGGTATCTTTCTGGCTTATTCTAATCAAAGAGCGGCTGAAACTAGTGTGGTCCACGAGGCTGCTCGAGGCAGGTAGAGACAAGTGCCTCGAGGTGCCTCTGCCTCGTGTGGTCCATGCCTTTGCTTGCTCGTGAGAAATAGGTGATGTCTCGAGGTGCTCGAGCTAGCTCGAGGAAGATAATTCCTATATTTATATTCGCTAAAGCCATGTTTTATTGGAATGCTGGCATGAAAATGTAAGGAGTACTTCCAATATCCCTATCAGAAACACTAGGACTCTCATTGAATATACGCAACTAATACATGATTACCTAAACCTCGAGTAGCTCGAGGCGAGCAAAATGATTTGCCTCGAGCATGCTCGCCTCGTCGACCCTCATGCCTTGAGCTTCCTCGAGGCAGAGACCTCGAGACAAGTCCTCGAGCGTCGAGGCCTTGTGGACCACACTAGCTGAAACAAACCTTCTTGGCAAGTCCTTCTCGCTATAAATTCTCAATTTCCCCCCACCTCTTCAAAACTCCATAATGCCACTGAGGGGTAGTACTGGCTAGAGAGTCCCCTGGTCCTCCCAGTTCAATATCTTTTTGAATTGGGAGTACGGCACATTCACTATCCTCCCCACCTCAACTTTTTAAGACGGGGGGCGGCAAATCTAGATCTACGGCTAGACCAGGTGACGGTGGGTTGGGGTCTATTTCTGGTTCTAAGTTCTTTTCTTTCTGTATTATAATTATATAGATAACCATAATAAACCCTCTTTAATTGATCGGTTCTGTTTCTTCCTCCTCCTCCTTCTCCTCCTCCTCTTCTTCTTATATTATGTAGAAAATGGCGGAGTCGCGTTACTTTGATCTTCCTCCAAACGTTCAAAACCAATATCAAAAAAAAAAAAAAAAAAGAAAGAAAGAAAGAATAGAAAAGCTTCTCCAACTCGGTTAATCACTTCTTTTAAATTGTATAGTTATAGGGTGTATGTACTCCCATAAACGTGTTGAATGATTTTACTTTGGACGATATGTGAATTCCGAGTGATATATTATGATGTAATTTCTATGAACGAGGTCGGGGCATGACCTACCTCTTATTAAATTTACTATAAACATAGTTATAACATTGAATTAAACTATAACCAGAGGTGATTGTAAGTTTAATATACACGGAGAGAGAGCTTTGTGTCTAGTTGGTCATGATCGCGATCGATCATTAAATTAAGGCTTTAAAGGCACGAGAGTTAGACCGATATCCGGGTCCCCCCTTCACGGGTACTAGTTTCTCCTGGAGAGAAATCCTTCCCGTAGATGCCAATACTCAAAAGAATCAAAAATCTACTCTCTAATTAATGAATTAAACCAAAAAAAAAAAAAAAAAAAAATCTACCCTCTGATATATCACAATAATTAAGATAAAAATGAACCCCAAAATGTTTTAGTTATGCTTCTAGTTCAATTACTCAAGTCCTTGCTTAGAGCTAAACTTGATATCTCCGGGCAGGCATGCACATGACCAATGGACTTTTGTCAGAGGGGAGGCCGTTAGGTGCGCGAGATTCTCTCATTAGTAGATTAGTGAAGGATGCAAGGCCTAGGAAGGAAGAGAGTCGCGAAAAAAAAAATATTCAGACACAGCTAACTTGTATAATTAAGGATAGACATTTATTTATATATATAGCTAGGCTATGGGTACATGTGCTATCGGCCCCACTTCTCGGCCACAATACCAAGGGTGCTACATATACTATAAGTCAGTGTCGATGGTGTGGTTCTGTGACAGGTGCGTGCAATTAACTATCAGATCAAACTGATGGAATTAATTATTTACCTACCGGTATTTTTAACTCCGTTCCTCTCATGATCAGTCACGAAGTAGCTGTGCCACTAGTTCTAGTACGAACTAGTACTTAAGTGTACATGTCGAGGCTTTGATTGTGGGATAAAAGGGGAAAAGTGCAGGAATTACAGCCACTAGACTTGCTTTATGAAAGAACTTGTTTAATATATCTTTTCTATATAATCAAACTCTGTTGAAATTATAATAAGCGTATATTAAAGTATTTTATTACAGCGCTTGAACACCGTGGTAAATACACATTGATGCATCATGGAAAATCACTCGCCTGAGTACGGCTGCTAGCTACGTGACCTAAATGCCCATCAAGTACTAGCGAGCGTGATAACCACAATAGATTGCTAGGTGACGTAATGATCTTATTATTGGCAATACCACCTATTAGAGGAATTAGTGATGCCCTCGGGTGGGGATGGGTTATCCTCGTGATTGATCACTCTCATATATTCATATATTGGCACCCATAATTAGCTAGTGAGAGTAATTAGGTCGAGGCAAGACGGCGACATGCTATTATCTTAGATTAACTAGCTAGTTGATCAATTAGCTCTCTATATTTATTCACCTTAAAACTACAAGATGCCGTACCGTTTGCCTATTATATATGCAGCGATATACTCTCATAAGTACTTCTACCCTCAAACAGAGTCATAGGTCGATTGCCAGAACGATCATAATTCCTTGATTTATCTCCTATAATACTTATTAACTGGAATCCCAATCAATCAACCGAAATCCAAATATTGCCAATAGCTGTAAGGCTGTATGCAATTAATGAATTAAACGGAAAAAAAAGAAAAAGAAGGGAATCCCAATCATGAGTTATCACTCGCTAGTCACGCCCCTGATCTTTTTATTTATTTTCTGTTTAATTCATTAATTGCATGTCACGCTCCTGAGGTATAGCGGGATTGATTGATTGATCGATTCCTTCATTAAGAGGCATAGCGGAAGAAATTACTAAGGAGAGACACTATGACGGGTGATGAAACCACGCGAATACATAAAAAATCTTCTCAAAAATGCGATACTAAGACTGATGACCATCGAAAGTAATCTCTAAAATATGATACTGACCGCGACACAATCTGCTTGTGGGTACTGGGGTTCATGAAGTTCCAGGATACAAAATCGGGGAGTGGTGAATTGAATAATAGAGTGATAGTGATCGATGGTTCCTATGCATATGAGATTACTTGTTTTTCGGTATGTGTTGCATATATCTGTGTACGTAGCAAGAATGATACTCGGCCAATGCAGGGAGTGAGGTGGTTGGTGTGGATACGGCGCAGGGAGACAAACTTTTATTATTTTGGAATTTTTTGGCCTGTGCTACCAGATTAAAAAAGCGGACGTGGCCACATTGGTACCGATACGAACTCTTAGAGTAGCATTGATTATATGTACTTTACCAATCCAAAACATGAGGGATAGTACATGTATCCTCAATGATATGGACTTTTTCACCCCTTCCAGCCTTTCCCCGCGAAGCCACAAAGTCATCTATCCAGAGTAAAGTCCCAGCTAGAGAAAGTCTCTTGCCAGCTCCCCCGAATTCTATCCCCACAAACTAGCCACTTTGATGGTCCAAGTCTCATATGGCGTTCTGGTATCTCTGATCCTAAACCGAGCAAGCAAGTTTTAAATTTTGTCAAGACGGAGGTGGAGAATCATGATAGGAATTCCTCTACTCCTCAATAAATCTGGAGCAAGGCTGTCTTTGAGCTCAGCTCCGATCAATTCAGAATTGTACTACACACCAATACCGATATACTTCACTATGCACTTGAAATATCGATAATCATGACTACTCCACTTACACACATAAATTCTGGCCGGCGACCCATAGGACAGGCATTAACCTGGATAGTGGTGCATATGCTATGCAGCTTTAGAACTGCTGACGATCTTTCGTTAAAACAAAGTCGGCACCTAACGTGCATGCTGCATGCAGCTGAACGCTTTCTTCCCCCAGAATCTGGGTGAGTTAGCCATAATTTCTCACTGTCCATCCTTGGATTCCTTTACTGGCCAATGTCTAGGAATTGACTCTGGTCGAGACAACATGCTGAACCTGGCTCCCAAATCACACTGGCGTGCGTTTCACGTTTCTATACAAAGAAATTTCGGTGTGAAGATCACTAGAGAATGACGCACTGAATCTGGAGTTTCACTAGGTAAAACCTGCCCCCACGTCTTCTACATAGCTTTCGGCCACTAAAGGACCCCATAATTAATTCCTGGTTCATACATTTCCCGTACAATGCCCCAAGGCCTTGTTGGAGTTGGAGAAATATCAGATGATACAAAGCCACCTGCATCTTCCCTATATCGACCCCCACCGGATGGCAAGGCTAAGTTTCAACTAATACGGTGAGACCATATTGAAGATGTAGATTGGTGATCTAACTAGTCAACATATCATAGGAAATACCTGAAGAAGTCTACATCATTTTCCTGGCCAGGATAATAAAGATACCCCTGTGTAACCGGTTCGGCGCTCCCTTTTCTCGATCTCGGTATTCCGACCGACATGAGTAACAAGGGTACTAGACTTGCAGATTCTAATGAAGGGAGCCCCTAGAAGACATGAGATCGCCGCGGTGAACCGTGGTTTCAATCTTCGACTGGCCGATGGTTGAATTTACCCTTTCCATTTCTAGGGGTGACCAGAAAAATTAGTCCTATACACAAGTACTATTGGGCTTGTTGTCTAAGGTGACATGATATAATAAGAGAGGGGGGCAAACGTTGCTCTGCGCTAGTGTATTTCTCTTTGAAGCATTCTAGATAACGTAAGTACAGTATGTGATATTGATATTTTTTGCTGAACGTACCGAAAATTGGGCCGGGGAAAAGCATACCAAGCATATAGTCATCAATACTAGTGAACAGATGTTTGGTGTTCAACCTGATTGATCGACCGAATCTAGTTTTAACTAGGATTTTCCATGTTCAGCGGAAAGCTTGAAGATGAAATTTTCGCCTAATTTCTCGCCAATACGGGGAGGTTGGACCTGGAACGTACGTATGTATGTCCGAGCCCAAGACACCGGGACCATGAAAATATCCATTGACCGGCGTCCATTAACCTCCCCGCATATCTATGTGCATTACCTGTATCCGCATGTACTCGGGGCAGGTAAAAAGTACCGGACAATGCAAGTTTTGTCTCTGGGCTTTTTTTGCAGTAGTTCACGCCTAGCACGCGCACCCATTGGTGAACCAAAAACCTGCATTGTCCGGTACTTTTTACCTGCCCCGAGTACCGGCACGGGTACCTAAGGGAACGAATGGAAGAATATTCCACTGACTAAGATGTATACTACATTCAAGTATAGGTATTTGGTTGCGTTAGCCAATGCGCTTTTCACCGAAGGAAGGGATAAGAACCAACAGACTGACGGCTGGATGCTACCTGCATAAACGGCTCTCCTGAAAACTTAGCATACGCATCTCGATTGAAAGCTGCAGTACCCAAGACAGGAAAGTAGGTATGTCTATAATTTTCGCACTTCGTCAAATAACATCTGTCATATATCAGATAATGCCAACAAAACTTACTTTGAGGCATGTTTCTTGCATGTATTAGTGCTCAGCTATGGAGTCTATTGGAGGACTTCCCGTAAGCGATAGAACCTGTTCCATTGGCTATCCGATAGGATAGGAGCAACCAAAAGCAAAACTGTTCGACGGTAGGGAAACAAATATTCTCTATTCTGTTGCTAGCCCGGTTGTGGAAGGATTGGTTCCGTTGCAACAAGTAAGTGAACTATTAGGCAACACTTCTAATATCATGAGCTATCCTACCTAGCTTGAAAGAACACGGCGATCCTGACCTAATAGAGAAAGCTAGGAGACAAAAGTAGGTAATATTTCACAGTACTTGTCTTAGTTCCTATATGAAATTGGACTATCAGGGGTTTGACAAACTCAGCTACAAGCTAACGCGCTCGCGCTCGGAGCATGGCGTTTAACTAGCGCTGTCATGGGCGGGTGCCTTCTTGCGGAGATGATGGCTGATATGGCCCTCACCACCGATATGGATGAACCGTGACCCTGAGAATAGTTCCCGAATAGTGTCCGGTGATTTACCTTATCGGCTTGCCGACAAGGTTTTCTGTTACACAGGTAACTCTCTATATTTCTGACTTACTACCTGAGTGTTGTTGATTCCGTGCAGAGAACATACCAAGCATACAAGTCCCCTTTTTCTCTACTTTGCCTTGCCACGATCATCCTTGTCAACGGACCTAGAGATGGGACGTAAAAGTATCAATGAAATGAATACTACTAAATTCCGTTAGGTCTCTTCTAGCAAGTTTACAACCGTAAAGCGGTCTGCAGCCAGAAAAGACCGGTCTCTTCCAACGGAGTTTAGCGGTACGCGGTTGCGAAATAGTATTAGGAACAAAGATCTCCGTTGCACGTCCACAATATTAGGATTACATACACGACGCAACCCACTTCAGTAATCAGTATCGAGTGAGATGCTGTGATTCTCCCAACTCAACGTAAGGTGGGGATGCTGAGATTAATCTCCGGATCTAAAACCTTGAGACGTATCACAATCTTACTATTGAAGGTTACTAAATATAAAAACCCCTACCCAATAATATGACAACGCCGCTTGCCGAATTGTGGGGTACTATATTAGAGTATGCGGTCTTGTAGACAAGATAATCTGACATCGTGGGAAATGGTCCGAGCAGGAGTTTTTTTTTTCCCTTTCTTGGGTGTTGTGCTGGTTTATGGCCAGTGAAGGGAAGGGAAGGTGGCGCTTTGTGCCTCGGGCCGAATTCCGATATACAAAAGTCATAGGAAAGCGCCGTTCGGCCAATAGAAACCATTCGGAGACCAACAATAAAAGGGATAGATATCTTGTGGTGCTTGGGCCTATTGTGGCACCGTGAGCAGATCGGAATCTAGAGTTCTTGGGGGTAGGAAACGATCGGGTAAAGGGGTCTCACTTTTGAATTCGATTAATAGATGAGTCCGATACAGAAAGTTGCCTTTCGACCGGCCGAAAAAACCGAACTACTGGAAGGAGGATCAGGAGTAGGAGGCCAGGATGAAAGTTGTTTATGGGCCGGTATCTAGGTATTAAAAACGACGGATATCGGATGCGTTAAACGTCGGTACATATACAGTCCAGCGGACATTAAACTATCCGAGACGAAACACGCGCCTCACCTCACCTCACCTCACCTCGCAGTGCAGTGCAGCGCAGCGCAAGATGACGAATTTCTACAGTCGAAATGCCGTTGTTGTTACCCGAGAAGCCCTCATCTACAGGTCAAACTCCCCTTGCATATATGGCTTTTTTTCTCTTTCTTTCTTCCTCTCCCACCTCCTTCCACTTCCTCATCATACGGATTCAAGCTCAAACTGTATGGATGCATAGGCATTTAAAGCTAAGAGTTATCTTGAGCAGGTCCTTCCATATTTAGGGATCCTGTTCATGGCAGTACCCGTCGGTCCTGGCCCATATAAGAGATCGGCGGCGGTCTGTGCGTTTGGCGAATTCAATTGAGAGTAGAGAGGTGACTAAGTTAGAGTGGTTCTTGAATCCGCGCCGCCACGAACGTTGTTCTTAGTTACGTTGGATGCAGTGTATGTACTCGGGTGTAGCAATAAGAACCAGAACTGTAAGTGAAGAGACAGGGATTATTTGTATGGAGTGGCGCTCTGCCATACAAATAACCTCATTGCATGTTCTGGTTCTAACCCTTGTGCCCGAGTATAATAATCGAATCCGGTTTGGTAATAATTGTGCTCTTGGGGTTTGTTATCAGAACGGCAGGCAGGCAGCTACGCGGGGGGAAATTGGTCGGCTACCTTGCAGCACCTCAATTGATACTCTACTTACTCCAGGTAGTGTCAATTGGATCTGCAGGTGGTCATTCGTACAGCATGGCGGAGCATACTAGACGGACTGACGATTCAGGGCTGCCTCCTTCACACCTCGGGAGGTCTACGGTATTCTGGCTAGTATATACTCTACTTGGCAGGAATCGACAGGCAAGAATTAAGCTTTGATTGCCGCATCCAGTGCGGTGTTGGACCCGGAGTTCAGTTTGGTGGTGGCAAGCAAGCACATACTCTAGAGTTCTCACTCTAGTATATAGGGCGAGAAGCCGGTATTATGCACCTTTCCTTTCCAGAAAGTGATATTCAACCAGTCGGGAATTGGTACCGACGGGAGGGAGCTGGCAGCATGGACTTTAAAGATTGGCTGATTTTCTGCTGCATTAGATCGCGGATTCGTTACCAATGCGATGGATGATGGGAATTGCCAATGATGCTGTTATTTCGTCCTGACTTCCTTCCATGCGGGGCACGGTAGAGCACATAGGCACTCTAAACTGGTGTGAATAAGCGCACTGCACGCTACATACATACAAAGTGTTTCCCCTGGATCACCTTGCTAAGCATGTTACCTTTGTATTGAGGATGGCTGGAGCCTTTTAGTCAGTTGGAAGCTCCACCTCCGAGCCGCAGCCTTTGATATGTTTTGCATGCAGTCAAGCGGGTACACTACATGTACTTGTTAGCCTGTTCAAGCTTGACATGTAGGCATGCTGATACGCGGGAACTTGAAGGTTTATGGCAAAGTCAATGTGGCCGCAACTGCAGAAACAGTAAAAGGGCTTACAATATACATGTAATATATTGCAGCCCTTACCTCCTCTCATCTTTCTTCTGCTTACATGTGGGTAGAATATTATTCTTTGTTTTTGAGTGCGCTTCGTGTTGCGCGTGCATCCGTGCTCGGCTTAGCTTTCCTACAATTTCCCTTTCAAGATGTTCCATGGCGCTTCTACTGCCCTTCTAGCGTGTCGTGGATTGATGAGGTGTGACCCCCCTCCAACCCCTGTCTGCGAGGGGAGGGGTAACCCAGTCGCCATTTAACTCCCTTCCCACGCTCGAGCCGCGTGGGAACTGCGTGGAGGAGGACGGACTGACCGCTGCCCGGGCACCTACAGGCTACATACATAAATACTTACTCACATACATAGAATCAGGATGTATCCATCTCTGTGCCTACTCCAGAGGAAAAGTTGCACAAAGAAGGCTATTTGGGCGACAATCAAAGGAAGGCTGAGGAACTGATCAGCCAGTTTCGGTTGAGTAGGTACTTCCCAGCTGCAGTCTCAAATCTTAAGGCACCCTGAGTCGCCAACAACATGGCGTTCGGTGGTTTCGGCCTCTGTTGCCATGCTTTTGCTCTCTCTTTCTTGGCCGCGAAATCGTGCGGTGTCTTGCAGGAAAAATAACGGCGACCTCGTGGCATCCCAGGATCGTCTTGGGAACCCGGGATCGCGTGGGGAAGAGGTGTGTGTGTGTGTGTGTAAAATAAACATTTAAGAGCTAATGGTAATAATGGATTGATATAGCAAAAATAAATCTAAAAAAAATAGGTAATAGGAAATATCAAAGATCGTGTATGTACGTAGAAAGGCACATGTGGATAGCCAGGAATATGGTTTCCAGAAGACAAAACTGCCGGGCGGAGTGAAGTGAAGTGGGTACTGCCTATGTACGTTACTGTTACTCTATTGATGCTGTATTTAAATAGAAATCTAATCTGGATAGTACTTGGTATGTATGATGATCATCGATGGTGACCCAAAGTAACCAACCTGGAATCAAATCCTCACCGCCGACGTATGTAGAGTAAGTGCATGTACCTACATTGTATGTAGTACTGACATGACGGGTACTCTTTCGAGAGTTGGCCGACGATACGGTGGGGGAAGGAACTTAAGGAAGAAAGGGCTGGATCGGGTGGGGGAAGTTGGGAAGGGAGGGGAAGGGGTAGATTTTAATTCTTCTGCAGAAAGAACCGTGTAGGAAACGAAAGTGCCACCACCAACTCTCTATCTGGGCTCCCCTGTCTGTTCTGCTTTCCCCACCCATGAAACCGTCAACAATCCGAAGCCCTTGTAGGTTGTTACGTCTTGGGGCACCCACACCCTCAGTGCCTCCACCACGCCCACACGAGCTCTTTCTGAACATCTTACCTAGCCTCAAGAGTATCTAGACCACCTCCTACGTAAAGGCGCTCATTCTCAATCTTCCCCTAGCAGCTCACTACCTAGATAGAGTGAGTCTCCACAAGCAAGCCTTGGAGTACATGTAATAGGTTGTGCTCTGGAGTAGTACCATACCATCCATCCATACCACAATAATACTCTGCCTACATACGGTGCAGACCGACGTCGTCGACTTCTTCTCCTCCCCTTCTTGCTTTTCTCCTTGCTTCCTTTTGATCCCAGCAGTCGCAAAACTGGTCCCTAACTGCTCTAACTGCTGCTTACTTGCTTGTTCTCACACCCCCAATCCATCCCTCACAACCTCACTCAGTCAGGCGTTACAACTGTAGTTGGAAAAAACCCGTACCTACATATAGACGACTCACGTTTTCCCTCGGCGCAGTGTTCCTGTTTCCCTGATTGATTGACTGATCCCAATAAATCGCGTGAACCCATTCCCATAACCAGCCTTTTGGTACCCTTGTTCAGTTTGGGGTTGACTTATTTTTCTTCTTTGCTTTTTTGCTTCTTGCCCTAATCTATTTGTCGCCTACAACGAAAAGCCCGAAAGTAGAGAAACTGACCGGTACGGGTGTTTCGCATTTCTCTTTCCCAAAGCCGAATTTCCCTTTCCTTCCTCCGCGCCTGTCCTTACAACACCGATAATCCTGCCAGCCCTGCCCACACACACCACTCACTACTATTACTACAACAACCCTACCTTATTTTCTGCCCTTTTGGCACCCTCTCCGTTCCTGGCCAACCATTTGCACTACCTACCAATTGCTCACCGCACCCCACCTCGTTCTTGTGTGGTTTCCTTCTTTTCCTTCTCTCTTCTGCAAAACTTCTAGAAGTCTCCTTTCTTTCTTTACTTACTTACCCACTTGCTCCCTCCCCGGGATTCTCTGAGTCTTAACTCTCTCCGTTCATATTCCGACGACTATCTCTTAAACCCTGTTTCTATCTCTTTTCTTACTTTTCCGTTGCTGTGTTCCCTTTCCTCGAAACCTCATTGCCTTTCCTCGAAACCTCATTGCCGATCACTTAAAATCACACCTAAGGAAAAACCCTCTATTTCATTTTCCTTTTCTCTTAATTTTTTGTGTAAAAGCGATTCGCGAGACAATCGTGTACACTGCTCGGAAGAAGAATAATCTAAAGGCGACAAAGGGTCAACTATTTCCAATCTGGCGTTGATACAGTAACCCAAGGAAGCTCGAAAAAGACACCATGGGTAATTCCAGCGGGAAACCCGTTGTATTTACGGATGAGGGTTTGTTCTACTGTGTTTCCCTTGCCTGGTGAAGCTTCAGCTACTGATAAGAATTTTCAGTCAACCTAAATCATTTCCGCCTATTACGAGTAGTGGGAAAAGGTGCTTTCGGGAAGGTCCGCATTGTCGAGAGGAAGGATACGGGCTTGACGTTTGCACTCAAGTACATCAGGAAAGATGAAGGTGTGTGGCAATTGTCTGGAGAGGGAGAGAATGTGTGGAAAGTGGAATTGGGCTGATGCGTGGGAAATTGCAGTGGTTCGATCGGAGAGTGTCAGGAATATCATCAGGGAGCGACGGATGCTGGAGCATTTAAACCACCCGTTTCTATGCAATCTGAGATATTCTTTCCAGGATATCGAATACTTGTATGTTTTTCGACATCATCTATCACCTTATAGGAACTCGGTGGATCCTAACGATTGGGTTGAATTTTAGGTACATTGTGGTTGATTTGATGAATGGTGGAGATTTGCGTTTCCACATCTCGCGAAAGACCTTTACGGAGGATGCGATTAGGTTTTGGATGGCAGAATTGTCTTGCGCATTGAAGTATATCCATTCAAGAGGTATCGTGCATCGTGATGTCAAACCCGACAATATATTGCTCGACGCGGATGGTCATGTGCATTTGGCGGATTTTGTAAGGCTCCCCGTACTTGTAGGGGCATAGACAGTAGCTAATTTTGGAATTATAGAATGTTGCGTCGGATATCAACCCTGACCGACCGTTAACAAGTAAGTCAGGTACGTTGGCTTACCTCGCGCCAGAGGTTTATGCAGGAACGGGATATGGAACGGAGGTGGACTGGTGGTCGTTGGGAGTCGTATTCTATGAGTGCATCTACGGAAAGGTAATTTTTTCCTCGGTTTCGGAAGATTTTTGGTTCTGACATGAAATAGCGACCATTTATTTCTGATACCCACGTGGAACTTTCGAAAGAAATCAGTAGGGCGAACCCTGTCTACGCAGTTACGAAACCAGCAGTTTCAAATACCTGCATGGACTCAATACGGAGTCTGTTGCAGGCGGATATTTCCAAACGAATAGGCGCTCTGACATATGAAAGTTTCACCAACCATGTCTTCTTTGCGGATTTGGATTTCGAAGCATTGGAAAGGAAGGAGATCGAACCGGTATTCAAGCCCTCAAGTGATAAGACGAATTTCGACGCGACATACGACCTGGAGGAGCTATTGTTGGAGGAAGCACCGCTTGAAGCACGAGCACGAAGGCAGAGGCCCAGAGAGGTATTAAGGCCTGATGCTACCGCACAGGAAATTAGGGAGGAGGAACTACACAAGATGATCGAGACACTTTTTGAGCCCTTTGATTATACCTCAGTAGCGTATGATAAGTATGTTTTTTTTGTCACTGATGAGGATAGTACTTACTGATCGTTCAGCAGCTATCCCGGCACTGTTGATAACGAGTCCCAATCTGTGGGTCCACCGCCAGACTGGGTAAAACCTTCGACCCTCCCCGCTGGGTGCGTGACAGGTGGCACAGGCAGCCCTGTCTCAATTAACGCCACAAAGAGCCAGAAGTCAACGGTGGGGTCTCCGACTTCGGGCTCCCCGCCGATACCGACCAAGTGCAATGGGAATAGAGAGGTTTCGTCATCGCCACATACGTTGTTGAAGACAGTAACCGCGCCTGAACGGCCGACACCGGTAAGGCCACCCACTGCAGGGTCGAGGGTCAGGCATGGGGTCAGAAATCAGTCGGCAAGTGGTGGGGTATCGGTCACATTGGATGAGACTGGTTCGTGGTCAGATCTGGCTGATAAATCTGCGCCGGTAAAATCAAAGCCTTCTGGTATGCTGGGGTTCTTGTCGAAGAAGAGGGGAAGAGCATCCAGCCCGAAGCCGCTAGAACGTGGGGTACTTTCCAGCAGAGAAGGCGGTAGGGTTGTCATTACCTGACAATTCGCTCATGGTAACTCAACGATATGGAAACGATTTATCTAGTCTATCCTCCGGATTTGGTAGCATTTCCCCTCATATTTATTGACTTGCCATCATTTTTTATTATGCTTTTATATATCCCTTCTTTCCTCCTAAAGTTTTTCACTTATCTACATGGCGTGCGGGAGGCTGCAGATTGTTTGACTTTGCATTAATTTGGAATTTTCAAGGTTTTTTTCTCTTTCTTTTACCCGCTTACGTTCAAGCCCGCCCTTTAAATTCGAAAGGCGAAGGTGTGATTAGTAGCCGGGACGGATTATGGTGTATCGAGCTAGAAGGCGCACGTTTCTACTGTTTTATTTCTTTTTTATTCTCCCCTTTCTACCTTGGCCTTTTATTAGTTCCTTATGGTTTTTTTTACATGAAGTTGACCGAGACGAAATTTTTGTCAGCTTTGCTTTACCTGATTTTCCTTTTTCTTTTTATATGGCCGGGACCAAAAAGCATTATTGGCGGGCGGGCGAGAAAGCGATTTCGGAGTTCTCTTTCTTAGTTTCTGTTTGTTTGAAGCTTTCTTCTCTCTCTTTACTCTCCCAAGCCCCTTACCCATTGTAAATACATAAGTCTGACGACTTATTTGGTTTTATAAATTAGTGACATGAATGAAAACGAAGTCAAAAACTAATATATTGATAATTTGGCAACGGTACACAATTTGGAGTGATCGGAGGGAGCTGTAATTCCGTGCAAGGCGTGGAGAAAAGGGTGAGCTGAGGATATGAGCTGAGCTGAGGTGAGGTGGAGTTTGGGATTTTGCGTGTTTGTGATATTATGAACTGCGATGACGCTTGCACGTGGCTCTCACAGGAACAACTTTAAAGCGTGGGCCAATCGGGAGGGGCCGAGAGATGTCGATAAGTCGCGGCTCGCAAGTGGCAGGGATGCTAGCCGAGATTCGACAGACTGAGTTAGGCTGGGAGATCTACCTTGCTTGCCGCTGGGGGTTACTTCGGTTCCTATGGCAACCGCCCAACCAAAACAACATCTAGAGGTTTGTGCCTGGCTGCCCTTCCCTGCTCGCTGGCACAGGCGGGAGGAATAAAACCACCAAGCCGCTTGGTATTTTGGCATTACGCGTGTGTCTCTTGCCCTTTCCCCCTCCCTCCGGAACTCTTCACGCCTCTGTCTTTTACTTCGCGTTTGCTCTCTCGCTCTCTCTGCTGCTGTTGCTATCGTATTTTTACGAATTACGTGGGTGCTGTTTGGTTGGGCCTCCTATATATTAGTAGTTGGCATATTCAACTTTTTTTACTTTTTTTTTGCTTTTCATTTGCTAGGAGGGACCTTCACTGCAGTGGAGGTTAACACTGCAGGTCCATACTGCAGGTCGCTCGATCCGCCTTGCCTTGCCTTGAGTGGTGGTGGTGGTAGTTAATTGCCTGCAGCTCTGCTTCAATATATCAACCTGTCATATACGCATTGAGAACTTTGAGCATTCCTCGGAAGAGGGGGAGGGGGGGGTGATCAACCCTGGCTACTACCGCTTCGACTCGACATTAACGAAATAACGAATTAGATTAACGATTAACGACTATGCCGCGGTATGCACTGGCACACCAAAGGGATGACTCTCACGACTCGACGTATGATGAGATTGAACGGGAGAAGATCGAGGCGGCAATAAGGAGCGAAAGGCGCCGAGAAAGGGACCTGGGAAGGGCTGAGAGCAGAAGGCCGCGTAGAGGAGAAAGTCGAAGAGGTGATATAGGCCGTGGGGAGAGTAGGCGCGGAGAGAGTAGGCATGGGGAAAGTAGACGTCGAGAGAGCCGACGTGGGGAGAGCAGGCAAGGTGAGGGTCGGCGGGGTGAGAGTCGGCGGGGTAACGCTCAGACTATTCGGGTCGTGAGGTCTGAGAGCACAGAGGATGAATGGAGACATCGAGGTGGTGACCTTGGCGAGAGACCTAGAAGGAAGAGCAGGACGAAACGGAAGTCCAGACATGGGATTGCCATTGACGGTGCAAATGATGAGGACTTGGAAGCCGCGGAACGCCTGAGAGGGAGAAGGAGCCGAAGTCGCAGTGCGCCACCACCACCGCCGCCGCCAAAGAAACGGAGATGCGGGCGCCGCTTCTGTATGGACCCTGTTTGTAGTATAAGTTGTTATAAATGGAAGCAAGGGCTGACTATAATTAGGGATTCTGCTTGGCATAACAATACTATTACTCGTCATTTTGATTCCAGTCGGTGTTGTAGTTTCCGGAAAGAAGAAGAAGGCTGCAACTAGCTCTACGGACGGGACTGGTCTTGGAAAAGGGGCATCTTCTGGGGACATTTCAAATATTGACCCTAATAGTGTTCCGGTTAGTCATTACCACTGGGTCGAATGCGAATTCATGATGCTGATTACAAATAGAGCGAGTATAAAGGAACATATCTCGATCCATTCACTTGGCTCGATACTACAGATTTCAACCTGACATTCACTGATAAAAAGGTTGGCGGACTCTCGGTGATGGGTCTGTTTGATGATTATGATGATTCCACGCAAGCCAACCCCAACGTCCCAGCACTAAACGAAAAATGGAACTATGGCACCGCAGCTGGGACAAATCCAATACGCGGTGTGAATGTGGGAGGTTGGCTGATCATTGAACCGTTTATTACACCATCATTCTTTGACGCCTACTCCTCGGCATATGGTGTCGTTGACGAGTATACCTTAACCAAGACACTCGGTGAAAGCAAAACAAAGGAAACCGTCGAAAAACATTATTCAACTTTTGTTAACGAAGCCACATTCAAAGGAATTCGAGATGCTGGCCTTGACCATGTTCGTATTCCGTTTGGGTATTGGGCTGTATTCCCAGAGACGGGGGATCCATATCTTCCAAATGTTGGATGGAGATACCTGCTCCGTGCAATTGAGTATTGCCGAAAGTATGGGCTGAGGGTCAAACTTGACTTGCATAGTGTGTACGGAGGAGCAAACGGATGGAACCACAGTGGCAGACTTGGGCCAATCAATTGGTTGAACGGAACCGACGGAGAGCTCAACGGGCAGAAAACACTTGATCTCCATGCTGGGATGGCAGAGTTCTTCGCACAGCCCAGATACAAGAACATCGTCACTATGTATGGTCTGGTCAACGAGCCAAAGATGATCTATCTTGATCCCCAGAAGGTCATTGATTGGAGTACTAAAGCCCATGCTGTCATCCGGAAAGCTGGGTATGAGGGCTATATCATTTTCGGCGACGGCTTTAGGGGTCTGACCTCATGGAAAGGTGTATTCGATGGTCTTGATAAGATGGTATTGGATGTACATCAATATGTCATCTTTAATGTGGGCCAGCTCTCTGCCAGCCATACCGCAAAGGTAAATTTTGCCTGTATAGGATGGAGTCAGCAGCTGGCACAGAGTCTCAATACCTCCACGGGGTTTGGGCCGACTATCGTTGGTGAATGGGGGCAGGCCGATACGGACTGCACGCCATATCTGAATAATGTGAGTTGAGCTATGTATCTATCCTTTGGGTGACCGAGTGATTTCTAATGTAGTATAGGTTGGCGTTGGCTCGCGTTGGGAGGGCACATTGAATACGACGGATGGCACAGCAGTGTCCAAACCTAGCTGTCCCAGCGGAACGGACTGTTCATGCGAAAAAGCGAACGCAGACGCGTCCACATACACAGCTGAATACAAGCAGTTTTTGAAAATGTTTGCTATAGGTATGTTGTTTATTCAAGCTTGTATTGCCGCGAAGGTTACTGACCTGAGACCAAAGCACAAATGGACGCATTTGAAGTCGGCTGGGGATGGATGTACTGGACATGGGACACCGAGAAAGCTACTCAATGGTCCTACAAGAAGGGCATGGCTGCTGGAATATTACCGACGAAAGCTTATGACCGGGACTGGAGTTGCTCAGATAATGATGTTCCGGACTTCCTGAGCTTAGGTCTACCAGAGAGCTATTAATTAATCCCTTGTTTTTGATTTGCTTTATTGAGCTACAGCGCTGTTGATATTCTGGCTCGTTCTTCTTGCTTCCTTTTGGGTTTTTTTTTTTTTTTTTTTTTTTCGCTTTTCCTTTTTGTCTTGTTTTGCTTCTCGGGTGTTTTAAAACGGTGGGAGCGGTTTTTTCTTATGGGGCATTAGCCGGTGTTGAACGAAGAGCGCGGATGAAAAGATGACATATTTAATGGCTGGCGTAACTAATTGAGACGATGATAAAATGTGTATTTTTTTTTTTTTTTAATGATTAGCTTGCTCGTAAACAAGAGCTCTTGAAAAACAATTAATGCCTGAGATGATATAGATATTATAGTTTTGGGTCTGATAAATAGAATGTTTCATGAATCGAGTGTATAAGTGGTGTGAGAAAGCCCGTGTATCGTTTGATGGTGAGGGTGTGGAGGGAGATGGCGTGGGGGGTTGGTGAAGAAGATGGCGGGGGTTGGGAGTTGGGGGGAGGATAGTGTGGGTCTGAAGGGATGAGAGTGGTGTTGCAGGACAGAAACGCAGTGAGTAGTAAGGCGAACGTGGGCCTGTGATGGCGCGCTAGCTGGGTAGCACAGGCTGTAGATGTCCAAAGACGTAAGTGGACGCTTTCGTTTTGTTACCCCCACTTCAAGTGTCGTGTTGTATATGTGATGCCGAATTATGTGATGGTGCTTGATTGAGGGGCCATGCCTACATATAGAGTAGCGTAGAGAAAAAGAAGGGTTGAGTTTGGGTGGTCAATTAGTCATGATGTATCACTCGCATCACTCGCATCAACTGTGAGAGCACGTGTCTGTGGTGGTGTTTCTATCCACGCTTGCGCTTGGCCTCGTCCACAGAACATGCCAATACCAACTACAGTCTGGCGCAATAGGAACTTTGGTACAATGAGTTTATGTCGGAGTACATAGCTATAGTTCAATTGACTAAGGAAACAGCAACATGCGCTAGTATATCAGGAAGGTTGTTTAACTCAACAACCGTAATCAAATAATTTAAACAAGCACTTACCGTGGTTTAACTAAACACAATACCTAGTTCGGAGACCTAGAGGTCCATTTACACCACAAAGGTCCCACTCTGTAGGCGGTGTACAGCCTAGAAATAAGACTACACGTAGGTGTACTGCCATCTGGTTTAAGGGCAGTGCGCTGTTGAATTACGCAGAGTGGCTAATTCACAGAAAATTACTCGCACATGTTGAAATAGTCGTTGGCTTCTTACATGCGGGTCGGTCTAATGCAAAGAGGGTTTGTTGTCCTGTCTTACTATCCTGTCTCGCTGTCCTGTTTCTTTGGTTGGATTAGCTACGGTCTCTTCTCCTTCTTTCTTTTTTTCTTTCTTTCTTCCTCAGCTCGCTTACAATACACTGAATATCATCCTCATTCATTACGATATGATAACACCAGAGACGCTTCTAATCAGTATCGATTCACAGTATAGTATAGTACAGTACAGTACAGTACATACATTGAGATTAATCTAAGACCCACGACTAGCTGCCCATACACTTCCCCCTCTCTATTTCGAGAATAGAGAAATGATTCTAAAACAAAAGGTAAGAAAGAAAAACCATTGTGCCTCCCAACGATAAAGATTTACAACAAGAACGCACAGGCCAAAACACGCAATATACTAATCGAAAGGTATTAGGCTTATAACCCACATCTCTACTCTATTCCTCCATCTCAAACTCCTTAGAACGCCTCTCTACAATGGCCTCAAACTCTTCCAATTCACCCTTACTGATCGGATACGTATGCTCAACCGCCGGATACTGGCCACTCTTCACCTCATCTACACCACACAGTCAGCACATCTGCACAAACCGTCCGGGAAAAAAAAAGAAGAAAAAGGAGGAAAAAACTTACCTCGATACCTCTCAATCGCCCTCTTACTCTCCTCAAACACACTCCCATACTTCCTCACGAATTTGGGCATAAACCGCCCCTCCGGAAAATTTCCCAACGCATCAATCTGCACCAGCACCTGCCCGCTGCACCCACCTCCAGCGCCAATCCCAATGGTAGGGATCCGCAGCTTGGACGTAATGAGCGCCGCGACAGGCGCGGGAACAGCCTCGAGAACGAGTGAGTAGCAGCCAGCAGCCTGTAGTGCGAGAGCGTCGGTGAGGAGCTTATTAGCGCTGGAGGCGGTCTTGCCTTGGACCCGGAAGCCGCCGAGGGCGTGGGAGCGCTGCGGGGTGAGGCCGATGTGCCCCAGGACGGGGATGCCGATGGAGGTGATGCGGGAGATTGTGGGGGCCATTTCGGCGCCGCCTTCGAGCTTAACGGACTAGTGGGGGGTTAGTGTGAGAGTAAGAGGATGAGGAGCTTGGCTTTATGGGGGTTTCAACCTCTACTCGGCCATCTTGGATCATGGAGATGGCGGAGCGGACTGCTTGCTCAGGGGAGACTTCGTAGGAGCCCATTGGGAGGTCGCCGATCTGTGGGTTATTATGATTACAGATTAGGACTAATTCTGTTTTTACTGTGATACTTCTATATAGAGAGAGAGGAGAGGGGAGATTTACGGTGAAAGCTGATTTAACAGCTCTCGAAACAGCGCGACAATGGTGAAGCATATCCTAATAAAACATTCGTCTACATTTTTAATCTTCTAGGATTAGGGGGGGTTTAATCGGGGGAATTCAGTACCTCCAGCTTCAATTGATTCGTATCCTAGATAGTGGGTGGTAATGATCAGCAAAGCTACTTAATTAACGTGTGTGTGTGTTTTGTGTTTTGTGTTTTGTGTGGGGCCCGAGTGACGAAAAGGGGACGGAACGGCCCCGAGTGATGGACCATGACCACACGTACCTCCATTCCCAATGCTACCATGGCCAGCGAGTCACCCACAAGAATCATATCCATGTGTGCCTGGTCAGCAGCTAGGCCGGAGGGGAAATCGTGCGCCGTCATCATTGCTATGGGGACCTTGTTGGCATGCATAGTGCGGAGGGAGTTTATGGTGACCTTCTTCCGGGGCGGGAGGGAACCGGGGGCCATGGGAGAGTGCGAAGAGTAGCATCTGGTGCTGCTTCGGAGAAGAAGGGAGGAGGCTCTGCTAATAGGCACTGCTGGACGGGTGAGCGCGAGACGGGTGAGGGCTACAGCTGCATTGTAACTCATTGTTGATATAATAATATAGCTTTGTGCGATATGGGGGGGGAGAGAAAGTATTTACAACAGGGCGTTGAAGGCTATGGTGTAGTTGAATGAAAAGGAATAAGAGAAAGAAAAAAAGAAAGCTTTGAATTTGTAGGGGATGAAGTATCAGTCAGATTGCCGTACGAGTCAGGCACAGATACCCCTCTAACTACTAAGCTATGATTGTATTTCGAAATTTTTAATTTTTTTTTCCTTTCTCTTTACCTCCTCGTTTAGTCAGGGGGAACGGCATCCCTCGGCCCGTTGGTTGAGGATTTATGGATCTGATCAGTCATGGCCGAGCAAGAGGGAAAAAAAAAAACCTTTTTGCCGGGAACCATGTGCTTGACTGCTGAATGCGGCGTTCGGATGTGGCGCCGAGTTGCCCCACCATTGAGACAGGGCAACGCAGCATTGACGAAACGGAGCAACAGAGCAACAGAGCAGTAGGTACATAGTGGTAATAAAATAAAATAGAGGCATGCACCCAACACTATGGGGACTGGCTACTCTACATGATGTACGGTGCAGAGCTAATAATATCAGTGAGGATCATATCAGTGAGTGAGTGAGTGAGGATTGGGCATGACTGAGAATGAGTGGGAATGAGTGGGCTGCCAGTGCAGCTACACAGGAGACTAGAGTAACTACATACATACATGTAGATACCCGCATACTTTACATTGTATCAGTCACCAGTGAGATTCAAGCCTGTCCGCGTGCACCTGACACTTTGGATGCATTGTTAATTCGGCTCTCTCTCTCTCCCCTCCTCCCATCGTCGCTCTCCGCTATCCACTCGCTCCCCCCCACTTGCCCGTGCGATAAGCTACCTGTGGCGGGTGTAGATTTCAGAGTAACTCGGTATAGAAAGTGCATGCTCGTGTGTAAATACATACATATGTACATAACCCATATTACGTCGTCCATATCAATCAATCGCTGTGACAAGACGTGACAACCCCTCCTCTTCCTCTTCTCCTCAGAGTGCTCCAAGTGCTCTGACTGATCCACCTCTTCTTCTCCACCTTGTTCGCTCCTCCTCCCTCGTCTGCGTGTGTCTTCTCCTTCTCCTTCTCCTTCTCCTTCTTCTCCTCCTCCTCCTCCTTCTTCTTCTTCTTCTTCTTCCTCCCCTGCTGTTTCGTATCTACACAACCCTACCTGCTGCCTCTGCGAGTCTCCCATTGTTGTCGCTGTGGTACGTCTAGTGCTGCCCTGATCTTGCTCCGGCTTCACCCTTCTAGCCTACACCACCACCACCACCTCCTCCACCTCCACCCGCTCCCCCGCTCCCACATCGTGACAGGTCTCACCCTGCTGCTTTGCACCTCCAGCCCTTCGATTTAGCCACCCGTGTTATCGGTTCATCTTGTTCCCCCGCTCTTCCTTTACCACCACAACCACAACTACCACCACTACCCTTTCACTTCCTCGCCACTCACTACTTACTCGCTCCGCAACTGATCACCAACCTGACAGTTAGAAATACAGTCCCCCACCTCGACCTCTACTCTACTCTACTCTCCACCTCCAAACACTACCACACCTGCCCGCCATGAGCTCCCCAAAAAGAAGAATAGAAACTGATGTAGGTCCAAGACTTCCTCGAGGACTGCTCCACCTCCACCAACTTTGTACTGACAGCACACCTATAGGTCATGAGGTACAACACACCCCGCCCATTGCAATTCCCGAGACGTTGCGCAACTTGTGTTCCCTTTCCCCCCAGTTTTGGTAATATTTGCTGACTGACTACCTTTCATGTAGGCTGTAAGTTCTTTGAAGCTTCTGAAACGAGCGAGCGAGGCCCTGGTATTGACTATTTCTAGCTTGATGAGTGACTACGAAGTTACCCTAGTCAACGATAACAGTAAGCTTCCTGCTGCATCCCCCCCGCAACCAAGGGATCTTTGCGCCTCCTCCCCCTCGTATAACGTCACTAACATGCTGCGCAGTGTAACTACAACCCCTTAAACAACTTCTCGCTTCCACTTCCACAATTTCTCACGTGACGCAGGCAGGAATTCTATGTCCGGTTCAAGGGTCCCGAAGAGAGTATGTACCACTTTCTCCTACAATTTCGCGCTTCTCCGGTGGTGCGAATGGCAACCGCCGCACCGCGCGCCCCCCCCCCCCCCCCGCGAGAATGGTGGATGGATATGGTGGGGGCGGAGGGGCGGAGAGACCATTCTGGGGGGGAGATCTGCCGGGCAAATTACGAGTCCAATTAACTGACATACTTTCTGTATAGCTCCCTTCGCCGGTGGCAACTGGAAAGTGCACGTCGAGCTCCCCGACCAGTACCCCTACAAGAGCCCTTCGATCGGTTTTGTGAACCGCATCTTCCACCCCAACATTGACGAGCTGTGGGTCCAAACTCTCCCCTCCCCCGAATACCGAAAAGGAGCCAGAGAATTGATGCGGTAATGAGGTTAGAAGCGGAAGCGTGTGTCTTGACGTCATCAACCAGACATGGTCTCCCATGTTTGACATGATCAATATCTTTGAAGTTTTCCTACCGCAGCTCTTGCGCTACCCTAACCCTACCGATCCTTTAAACGGGGAGGCAGCGGCCTTGTTGATGAGGGAGCCGAGGCAGTACGACATTAAGGTTAAGGGTAAGTCGGAGCGTGGTTTCCGGTGCCGACAATACTTGCAGGGCTAACGAGAGGTGCACCGGCAGAGTACGTCAACAAATACGCAACCAGAGAAGCTGCCGATGCTGCCACAGACGAGTCCGAAAGCGATGATGACATGTCATCTGTGGGATCGTTTGATTCCGGAGATGAGGAGCCTGCTGGTACAATGGAGGTCTGACTTTATATTGGCTAATTACTATTTATTTTCACTCCCGAAGGACGTTTTGTGGTTCGGAGCTCTTTGGTAGTTGGTTTTGTGTGTGGTCATTACTGGCGTTTACTTCTATTGTTTTTTTGTTTTTGTTTTTTGTTTTTTCCTTTTCCCCATCTCTTATTGTTGTGAGGCATCTTCATTCTTCTTTTAGTCACAGTCTCCCCCCATCTGTGTGTCTGGTGTGTGCATCCTGGATAAGGAATTAAGGAGTTTTGTTGTTTTGCGATCAAGCACCTTTTTGAGATTCATCGGGGAAGGGGGACGTGGGGGACGCGGGGAAGAAGGAAGGGACGGTAACTAGGTTGTGCTAGTTAGTAGTTTGAGGTTATCTTAAGAGCCGAGTATTGTGTGTATGGTGGTGTTGTTCAAAGAGATATCTTGCAAATGTCATTGTTGTTCTGTGGTTTTCTCTTTTTTTTTTTTTCTTTCTGTCGAAAGCTTCTATCAACTCTAGTAAACAATCCATCTCAAGACTTGACGGGTGGGGGGGATGGGGAAGAGTGCATTCTCCCCGCTGAGGGGTAGGGCTGATAATTGCAAAACTAGTTGTGTTTCTGGTGATTGACATGTCGGCTGTCAGATTTCTCGGCCCACCCGCGAGTGATGTGCCATGAACCAAGCGGTATAATAATAACTGCACTGCATGCTAAAGACCAATGATCGACCAACCCACAAGTACAAAAGCAATGAGAGAGTCATAAATAAATAAACCAACGACCAGCCCAGGCCACAGCGCAGTGGGAAATAATCAATCCCCCGCTATAACAGTATAAAAACACCAAATACATACATCGCTATGCTATGCTATGCTATGCTATGTTTTTCAATAAACTACCCCCAACTACCCTCTCAACCCCCACTCGTCATTGTCTGTTCTCGGCCCTATCCACGATAAGCAAAAAGAGGAGGGCAAGATGGTTAATTGGTTCTTCTACTAACGTGGCTCACCCATCTCCAGGTCCGGGCTGTCGACTCGCCGCGGCAGCATCTCGAAATCGCCTCTCGAGTCGCCCTTACCGCCGTGCTCGCCGTCTTCGCCTCTTTTGTAGGGCACATCGCAGTGCCTACTCGTCAGGGCGGGGAAGTATCGTCGCTATCACACACACACACGCATATTAGCACCCCACCGCAGCCAGGGTGAGAGAGAGAGAGAGAGAGAAAGACAGTACTCACATAGCTATAATACCCCACCACCATGCCAATCAGACTCCCCACACACACATCAAACACATCATGCCGATAATCCTCCGTCCGGCTCACCGTCACCAGCACCGCGCCCACGGCCGGCAGCCCCACAACCACAACCTTGGCCATCGCCGCGCCGCGCCGCCACGCACCCAGCTGCCCCGCAAGAAACAGGCTCAGGTAGCCCAGGCCGGCCCACGAGAAGCTCGAGTGCCCGCTGGGGAAGGACCGGAAGCCGTCGTGCAGCGTGTGGTGGTCCGTCTGCGTGCACACCTCCCAGGTGACGAGCTCGTGCTCGGGGGTGCCGGCGCGCGGGAGGCACCGCGCGATGAGGTCGGGCCGCGGGCGGCCGACGCCGTTCTTGATGAGGTCGGTGGTGAAGGTGGTGAGCATGAGGGAGATTGTGAGGCCGAGGAGGGAGACGTGGAGGAGGTGGAGGCGCGAGGGGGTGCTGAGGTGCTTGGAGGGGGTGAGGAGGGTGTAGAGGGTGATGATGAAGAGGGGGAGGCCGATGCTGTAGGTGAGCAGCATGGGCACGGGGACGCGCTCGATCTCGGCGTGGGGGTATTGGATGTCGCGGTTGTCGAGGCTTTTGGAGGGTTAGTGTGCGCTTCCTTCTGCTGTGGGTGGGGAGGGGGCTGTCTGTACCTGAACATGCGGTGGAAGGGCTCGAAGAAGGTGATGGCGAGGTTCTGCAGCGCGAGCAGGAGCACGCCGAGCCAGTCTGGCGCGTAGGATGTCTGTGTAGGGGCCCAGAAGCTGTTAGCAATTGCATATCGTAGAAGTATATATTTGTGGATGTAGTGGATATGCAGGGCTTTAATGCAATTGGCGGACCTGCAAGAACCGGCGGAGGGCGCCCATTGTGCCGCCCTCGTCGTGGTAGCGGGCCTTTGCCGTGGCGGACCCGGGCATTGCGGGGTATTCTGGGTGTGAGATCGATTGGCTGTGTGCGGGTGTGCGATGTGTGATTTCAGATCGGTTGTCGTTGAGGATGGCGGAGAGGAATTATTATCTCGAAGCTCTCGTGGCAGTGCTGACATGTACGCTGCAGCCGTACTTGCACTCCCTGCCGCCGCCGCCTTCTTCTCCTCCACCGGCGATAAGCTCTCGATCTCGCGCGACACACAACAACAACGCCCGCCATAACGAGCATCGCCCCGCACCCCCGATCTAGAAAGAAGAAGAAGAAGAAGAAGAAGAAGAAGAAGAAGAAGAAGAAGAAAAAGAAGAAGGACAAGAAAGAGAGAAAAGCAGCAATGGCCGAACAACCCCCCGGTGCGCTCTCGGCAGCTTTCCCCCCGCCGCCAACGTTCTTCACGCACTTTACGCCCGAGAATCTCGCGGCGCTCAAGAAGCTGAGAGGTGTCGATGGGGGGGCTCTGCCGCCCGCGGAGCAGCTGCCGGAGGAGCTCAAGTGTCTGGTGCCGCCGCCGCTGCCGGAGGGCGGGTATCGCGCGTTTGGGGAGACTTGGACGGTGTGTATATATATTCTATGCCCCTCTTCTCTGATGATGATGATAGGGGGGAGGATCTATATATTGTACATATCTATAGAAGAAGAATGGAAATGGAAATGGAAATGCTGATATATGTACTCCCCCCCCCCAACCCACAGCTCCCCGAGATCTACCCCTCCCTCGCGCAATCCGGCATCCAGCAGCTCTACCCAGACCCCACCACCACCACAACCACCACAACCACAGCTGCCACAACCACCACCACCGCGGCCACGACCAGCGCCAACGGCGGCAAAGCAGGGACGCCCTCATTCGACCGCACGCTCGAGCTGCGCCGGCTGTCGCAGTCGCTGCTGCTCAACTACCTCGAGCTCGTGGGCGTGATGGGCATCGCGCCCGAGCAGTTTCACGAAAAGACGGCCGCGCTCGAGACGATCCTGTTCAACATGCACCACCTCATCAACGAGTACCGGCCGCACCAGGCGCGCGAGACGCTGTGCCTGCGCATGGAGGAGCAGCTGGAGAAGATTCGCCGCGAGACGGAGGAGAACCGCAGGGTTGTGGCGCAGATTGAGGAGGTGCTGGCGGGGCTAGCGGGCGTCGGCGAGAGGGCCGAGGCGCTGGTGGGCGGGGTGGTGGGCGCGAGGAAGGGCAAGGAGAGTGGGGAGGAGAGGAGGGAGAGGGCCGTGGCGAGGGATAGGGAGGCGTGGAGAATGTTGGGGTTGGGGGGTGCTTGAGGCGGGGGCGGAGGCGGAGGTGGAGGTGGAGGTGGAGGGCGGGTTGGAGGCTTGGTTTCAGGAGGGTTTTCATTTCTTTTCTCTTACCCTTTTTTCGTTTTCTGTTTCCTTTCTTTCTGTTTCCTTTCCCCCTCTGTTTTCCTTTTTCAAAAAGGGGGGGTTTTAATGGAGTTCTGGGAGTCCGTGTTGGGAAAACACATGTAAAGTATAGTATAGCCCTACGACAATATTAAAGGCGGGGCCAGCTGATGATATCGCGAAAAAATTGCAGATATTGATACCTTCACCCACTCCACTCCATCCACGCTTTCCACCATCTTTAATAATAATAGAATTTAGTAGAATTGTAATGCTCTCTATCGGTCTTTGGGCTGGCTAATACTGCGGCCGAGGGATCGAAAGAGACAGGAGATTTGCACTCTTTGGGTGGTCAATTGGCCCTAGCCTTCTGTGGGTATTAATTTGGGGGATTATGGGGGTCCCTGAATTTGGATTTATCTTTTGGGGGATCATGGGGGTCCCTGGATTTGGATTTATCTTTTGGGACCGGGTGCGGGCTTCAATTTTGGTTCTTGGGGAACGTGGGGATAAGGGTCAAGTGTCACGATGCGAGAAAAGGAGCTGATTGGATTATCATTGGCTTTGCTATAAACAAATGCTAATGCGCGAGAGATGGCTGGAACTATTTCTTCCGCGTTATATATCACGTCCTAAAGCTGGTGCCTACATAGCTCCTTGATTGCTTTGTGGTTGAGATTCTCGTTTGTTCTCGCTGTCATGACTAGTACTCGGCTCTGGTGGGTCTCCTCGAGCTTGGCCAGATGCCTTATCAAGAAACAAGTTGTCTGATATTGTGGGTTTGTAGTTGTGTTGGGTTGGGTGGGCTGGGTGGGCTGGGCGGTCTGGGCTGGGCCTGGTGGTGGCTGGGGGAGTTGCGTGCTCCCCCTTCCTCTCTTTCTTCCTGGGCTCATCCTGCCCAGGAAGTGAGACGGAATCAAGCCAGAAAGGTGCCCCCGCCCCCTCCTTGTGCCCGCCCCGTCTTCCCCCGTCTTTCTTTCTGGGCCCATGCCGAGGAAGCAAGACAGGATTAAACCACGAACGGTTCTACGTTCTGGTTCGCGTGCCTGTTCCTGTCCCTGTCCCCGCCCCTCTTGTTCTTTTTCCCGTCTTTTTTCCTGGGTAGCTGCCGAGGAGACGAGACGAAATTGAACTGAGGATGGTGTGTTCCTGTCCCTGTCCCTGTCCCGGCCTCGACTGACCACTAGGTCTCTTGCCCTCATTTTCTCTTGGGTCTTCTTCGCCGTTCTGGCTCTTTTGAAGGCTCCTGTCCTGGGTAATTAGTTGCCAGGCCTGAAAGTACAACCTCGTTCGTTACTTTCAGAATAGACGCATCAATGACACCGACGGGGTGCTTAGTTCTCAGTCTCTCCCGTGCGGTGATGGTGAGGACTAGACACCTTGTGGGTTTGAATCATTGGTTGTCTGTTCTGGAGGTAATGGGTGTGGCACTACAGTACGTGTATCTACATGTACACATATCATGAATTATCACTCGGTGCCTAGGGGAAAAAAAAAGCATCGACTTACGCCAGCTGTTCACCTTTCACTCTATATGCCCATGAGGGCGGAGAGCTTCAGATAAACAGCTGGGGTCTTATGCCCCTACCTCCAGCGGAATAAATTCATGGAACACCAAGTCGGACAACCCTCTTCCTCGGTTGGTAAGGCGTCTATCCAGTCTGTGTGGACAACATGACGCACATGCGAGGCCCTCAATTATAACTATATCGTAATGTCTCTAACCGCCTCTGCGGTGGGAATCGGACCCGAGACATTCCCACACATGCTAGATGTTTATATCACTACAGTAGCTATAGGTAGCGATAGCTATACCTTTAAACCCCGGAATTTCATGTTAAAGCAAATGGTGACGGTGTGGCATGATGGAACTTATGTAGTTGAAGAGCATTGTAGATCCCTGCCGCCTTTTTGTGTGGCATTCTGGGAGTTTTCTGATAAACAATTGTTCTACAATTTAATAAATCGAGTTAGACGTTGTGGCGCGGATAGCTACATGTAGCTTACAAGGACACATGGCAGAGGACAGGTCACGGGGATTACGGTGGCCTCAGCAGCTAGACTTGTCTCTGTTTCTTTTCTTCTGAACGTCTTACTCCCTTTTTCTCTTCTATCATCATCAATAATACTCAATCATTCGAGCTCTATCTTACTTTATCGAGCCTGAGCTTTTCACTTTTTTGAGATTCACCTAGGGACAAAATCTATGGTGAGTTCCTAGCTCGCTCCAAAACGTCTCACCGGATAGCCTTGACACCTTTGGTGAACTTGGCGTCCAAACATCACTGCTAGCCAAGGATATTCATGGGCGAGTGATCTAATGGTCGATCTAGCAATTCTCTACACGACTCACTTATTAGGCAGCTAGCGGTCTTAGTCCTCCGGAGTTCAGTCGAGAGTTCAGCCCGAAGGTGGGGATAGAGGAGAGATAGCTCTCTAAAGTTATAACCAATATCAACGTCAATGCAGAAATCACCAATTAAACGAAAAAAAAAGAAAAAATGCAGACATCACAGAATATCACTCGGTAAACCATCTCGCCAAGATTGGGCACGTGAATTGTATTTTGTGCGACTTTTGCGACCTCACTTCCTCAATCTCAGCAATCAACACAAGATCATTCATTCAGAGGGGGAAAACACCCCAAGAGCCTTCTTTTTATTCTATACAATAAACAAAAGAGATTCCCTTTTTGAACCCAGCACACTCATAACTACATATACACCCATAAACTAGGGGGGAAAAAAAAAGAAAGAAAAAAAGATAACACCCGTCTAGTACACCTCCAGGACATACCTCCCCACATCCTTCAACTCATCAATCTTCTTGACCGCATCCACCTTCTTCCCATCCCGTCTTCCACCCTCAACAATAGCCTCCTGCAGCACCTCAGTCACATCCGGCACGGGCCATGTCGGCCCACAGAGGTAGAAGGCACCCTCCTCCTCAATGTACGCCTCGATGATGTCGTCCAGGGTCTGCCTCATGCGGTCCTGGATGTAGATCTTCTCTGCCTGGTCACGCGAGAAGGCGCGGCCGAGGAGCGTCACGATGCCGGCTGCTTGGTAGGCCTCCCATTCTTCACCGTACAGATACTCTTCACGCTGGTGGCGAGAGCCCATGTAGAGCAGGACGGAGCCGATGGGGATGCCTTGGGCCTTTTGCCAGGCGCGGTATTGCACAAAGGCGCGGAAGGGGGCGAGACCTGTTCCGAGACCGGCCATGATCAAAGGCTATAAATTTTGTTTGTGAGTATTCAATGAGTATATATATAGAGGGAAGAAGAGAATACGAACCTGAGTAGACAGCTGTGGAAGCTTCATGACACTGGGCTTAACACTGACAGTCACCTCAGACCCAATCGACAACTGGCTGAGCCACCTCGACGCCTGCCCGAACCTCTCACGGCCCTTGGGGTCCGTCCAGTTGACAACCACAATCAACAAGTGAACCTCATTGGGGTGGACCTGCTGGGACGAAGCAATGGAATACTCCCTCCTCTTCAGCGGGCTCACAATCTTGACCAAATCATGGAACTCGGGCCTGGCACTTGGGAACTCCTCCAAGATATCGGCAAAAGTGCATGTATCGACCTCGGCCCTTCTCTTAAACTCCGTCGCGCCCTCGGCCGACGCCAGCGTCAGCAGCGCCTTTCGCTCGCCATCATCAACCGCATACTCAGCCAGCGCCTCATAGAACCGCTTCGGCGGCTTCCCAAAGATATCCACGTTCTGCGCGAGCGCCTGGAACACCGTGCGGACCTCAAGAACCTCGGGGTCCTCGCGGGAAGGCACCTCGACGATGTCCTCGCCGTTGAGGCCATAAAACTCAATAAACTCGGCCACACTCTCGGCGTTGTTCTGCGCATGGATACCGAGCGCCTCGCCGATGCCGTACTCCATGCCCGTGCCGGTGAGGTCGAACTCGATGTGGAAGATGTTGCGGTCGTAGTAGGCGGGAGTGAGGCGCTTGTTCTCTTTGACCTTGACGACGAAGTTGCGCATGCCAAGGTCGGGGCGGAGCGCGGACTGTACGCCGTAGGCCTCCTTGAAGGAGAGGATCTGCGCGGCGGACTGGGTGGACTTGAGGTGGAAGATGGGCTCTGTGGGGTTCTTCTCGTCATTGGTGGTAAATGAGGTGGCGGATGGGAGAGTTGGCAAGGCATCCACCCCGGTCTCGGAGTCGGCGAACGCCCACTCCTTGGGTACTCCAACCTTGAAGAGGGCGGTGGCGAGGGACTCGGCGGCGGCGTGGACGGCCTCAGAGTCCTGGTTGAAAACAGAGAGCCTCTCGAGGGATGCGTCGAGGCCGGCGACACTCAGGAAGGAGAGCTGGACGAGGGCGTTCTCGACCGCGGCGGATGCGTCTTCGGCGACGTTCAGGATGGCGACGTTGATGCTCTTTGTGGCGACACCGCGCTTGAATGCAGCGGGGAGCTTCTCGAGGTCCTCGTCCTTGATGTTGGACTTGAGGAGGATTGAGCCGTGGGTCTTGGTGCGCGCAGTGATGTCGAAGCTGGAGAGAAGGGCAATGTCGTTGACAACCACGACGTCCGCAGACTCGACGTGGAAGGAGGCCTCGACAGACTGCTTAGAAGACTTGATCTCAGATTGGAGGACACCGGCGAGGGGCCCATTGTCGTAGGTAGCGGAGAAGGCAATAGTCTTTGCAGCGTCCTCGGCGAGGAGCTTTGCGACTACCGCCGCAGCGGGAGTGGAGGCAGCGTCGTCGCGGTCCCAGAAGATGTACTGCTTTGCGTCGGCGCCCTCAGACAGGAGCTCGAAAGAGTCGATTGTCGAGGCCTCAGAGGTCAGGGCCTCTTCCGGGATCTCGATGGAGACGCTGTTCTTGCGCAGAATCTGGTCAAAGATCCAGGCAAACTGCTTTGGCGACCAGACGGTCTCGCGGGCGTACTTGACATCGAGTGTTGGTGGAGGGAGCTGCCAGATGTCGCTCATGGAGGTGGCGGCGACGACATCGGTCCAGAGGGCGCTTTGAACGGTCGAATCGTTGACGGCGGTCTGGTCATTGACCTGGCCGAGGACGGCGATGCGCTTGACGCTCTTGGGGAGCGCCTCGAGGAAGTAGGACTCGGCGAAGGGGCGGTAGACGCGGACGACGACAACACCGACCCTCTCGCCGGTCTTTGCAAGCCCGGCGGCGACCTGGGTGGCCAATGAGCTCTCGACAGATCCGAAAACGACGAGGACAGCATCGGGCTCTTCGTGGCCCTCGTACTCGAACATGGAGTATGCGGTTCCCAGCTCGGCGTTCAGGCTCCTCAGGATGCCATTGACCCTTGCAGCCTGGTCAACCTTCTTCCCAACTTCCGACTGCTCGGCCAAGATGCTGTCAAAGACTCTCTGCAGACTGCCCTGCTCTAGCACATCCGTGACCTTTGTGCTCTCGCGGGCGACGGAAACACCGTCATAGATGTGCACGGTAGGGAGGACCGTTGCCGCCAGCGTCGCAAACAGCGCCATGTGCTGTGCCTCGTGCGCCGAGAACGACGCAACCAGACCAATACCAGTCTCCTGCGCGACGGTCACGGCGGCATTGTAGTCGCTCACCATCTTGCCAGAGGTCACATCAAGATCGACTGCGGCGACGTGCGCCACGAATGGGCTGGCAGCCTCGTATGCACCGGCCAACTGGTCAAGTGCCGAGCGCATGGGAAGGAGAGAGGCGGTCGATGCAAGAATCGATTTTGCAACGGCCTTCTTCTCCGGGCTTGCATCGGGCGAGAAGACGTATCCGAGCAGGACGTTGGCGGCACCGAGACGGGTCTCCATTGCGTTGACGGAGGTGACGGCGCCGTGGCCGTTGGGCTGGGAGGCGGCGGACCATGACTTGGCGGCGGCGTCGAGGTCAAAGGTGGCCGGGGAGTAGGAGAAGAGCTTGTCAGAGAGGGTGTAGGCGACTTGCTGGACGAGGGTCTGCGCGGTGGTGTAGGTTGTGCCGGAGACCTGAGAGACGTCCTGGGCCGTGCTGAAGGGGAAGACGGGGCAGATCTTGTCGAGGGGGGTTTTCACGCCATTGGGGTGGGCGAGGGCTTCGGCGAGGGCCTGTTCCTGGAGATTGAAGACGGAGGAGGAGCCGCTGGTCTCGGGGGCTTGGAGACGCATTTTGGTGATGGTAGATGGGGTGGAAGGAGGGAGGAGGGAGAGGTGAGGAGGAGGAGGAGGGAAGGAGAGAAGAGAGAGAGAGAGCTTGGGTATATAGATTATATGGATTATATGGCCACACGGGGAAGACGTAAAAGAAAGAGAAGAAAAAAGTATTGCTTTGTAACAGACTCTAGCCAGAACACCCTTTCGGCTCAATTGCGACAGACCCGAGTGCCAGGGGTGGATTTACGGTATGGAAGCGGATAAACTTGGGTGTCTGCTTCGTTTTTTTTTTCTTTTCTTTTACCAGCGAAGGGTTCATTGAAGGGTTTTCGGGGGGGCAGAAGGAATTAATAATATCCAGCTGTGATCACGACCATGGATGATGGGGGTCCATTGGGAAAGGCATCCGGGGAAGTCCACTCCGGGAAATCGGTTTGCCATTACTATTTTACATTGGAAAACTGACCAGTTACGCTTGCAGTTCTTCCAGCAATTCTGTGGCGTGTGGTGGTGGGAGAAGTGGTTTTTTTGTTTGTTGAGGAAAATTCGTCTTATTGACGTCGAGCACGCCATCGCCCTTGGAACTGACGTTACGGGCCCTGCATCGCTACTGATTGCGGGAGGTGATGAGATAAGATAGCAACTGATTGTAGCCGATCGCTGCAGCGCCCGATTAGATGGGTGCCGATAAGATTAGATCCCGTCCAGATAACGATAAGGCCCAGCGATAGCGATAACAGTGGGGTTGAAAGCTTTTTTTTTTCTTAAAACCTGCGAACCCCACCATTGGCCCTGCCCTGACCTCACCTCATCGAACCTCCCCCCCCCCCCCCCACACAAATCACCAATTAGCACAATGTCAAACAACGACATCTACCAGACCCCGCTGGCCTCGCGCTATGCCTCCCCCGAGATGGCTCAGCTCTTCTCAAACAAGACGCGCTTCCGCACCTGGCGCCAGCTGTGGGTGTGGCTCGCAAAGGCCGAGAAGCAGCTTGGTCTGCCCATCCCCGACGAGGCCATCACGCAGATGGAGGCCCACCTCGACCTGACCCCCGAAGACTTCAAGGTCGCCGAGGAGGAGGAGAAGCGCCGCCGCCACGATGTCATGGCCCATGTGCACGCCTTTGGCCAGGTTGCGCCTGCCGCTGCGGGGATCATCCATTGGGGAGGCATGTGTTGCACATTCTGATATTGGCTTCAATTGTCAGCTAACAGCCCGCCCACACAGCCACCAGCTGCTACTGCACCGACAATGCGGACCTGATCTTCCTCCGCCGCGGTCTTGAGATTGTCCTCCCCAAGCTGGCCAACGTCATCCACAAACTGTCCACCTTCGCCGTGGCACACAAGGACCTCCCCGCACTGGGCTACACGCACTATCAGCCCGCGCAGCTCACCACCGTCGGCAAGCGCGCCACCCTCTGGATCCAGGACCTCCTCTGGGACCTGCGCAACCTCACGCGCGCGCACGGCGACCTCGGCTTCCGCGGCGCCAAGGGCACCACGGGCACGCAGGCCTCGTTCCTGGCCATCTTTGGCGGCGACCACGACAAGGTCGAGGAGCTCGACCGCCTCATCACCGAGATGGCCGGCTTCGAGTATGCATACCCCGTCACCAGCCAGACGTACAGCCGCAAGGTCGATGCGGACGTCATCAGCGCCATGAGCAGCTTTGGAGCAACGTGCCAGAGGATTGGAGGCGATATCAGGCATTTGGCCGCCACGAAGGAGATGGAGGAGCCGTTTGAGAAGGACCAGATTGGGAGCTCGGCTATGGCGTATAAGAGGAACCCGATGAGGAGTGAGCGTATGTGCTCGCTGGGAAGGCATCTGGCGAACTTGTGTAAGGATGCATTGGATACGTACTCTGCGCAGTGGTTCGAGAGGACTCTTGATGACTCGTGAGTCTCCTCTGCTCTCTACCAATGTCACAACTGTGATTATTAGGTGCAGCAATTGCTAACATTACTCTCAGTGCCATCCGTCGCATCGACATCCCCCACGCCTTCCTCACCACTGACGTCCTCCTGCGCATCCTCGACAACGTCGTCTCGGGCCTCGTCGTCTACCCGGCCGTCATTGCGCGCCGCATCCGCGAGGAGCTGCCCTTCATGGCCACCGAGAACTTCATCATGCGCATGGTTGCGCTCGGCGCCTCGCGCCAGGACGCCCACGAGCGCATCCGCGTGCTGTCGCATGAGGCCAGCGCCGTGGTGAAGCAGCAGGGTCGCGACAACGACCTCATTGACCGCATCAAGAAAGACGAGTTCTTTAGGCCCATCTGGGGCGAGATTGATGTGCTCATGGACCCGACGACGTTTGTGGGCAGAGCGCCGGAGCAGACGGTGAGGTTTGTGGAGAGGGAGGTGAAGAAGGCTTTGGAGCCATGGGCGGGGGCGTTGAGTGGGGAGGTTAGTGAGCTCAATGTTTAGGAGCTGTAGTTGTATTGTGCGTTGAATATGGCATTGGTTGGCGATAAATAAAATAAAGACATTGGCACAGTATAGATTTGTCGAGTGAGATGCCGTGAAGCTGTTGCAACCCCTATACCTGCACTCTACGAAGACGAGATACTCAATGGTTGGGTGGCTTAGAGAAATCTTGCTATACAATGCTGCAAAGCACTTGTGTTCTGTATTATTATCTGGTGGGGGCTACTGTTGACAGACAGGTGGCTTCCCACCAACCTCCTTCCACCACCACTACCATTCTTTAAACAGTTTCACGGCTATCCGAAAACTCTACACGCTGCCCTACGGAAAAAAAAAAAAAAAAAAAACGTATCGGTATCAAGATTCCCATCAAAGATAGTCTTCCACCTTTCTCTAGCATTGATGTAACTTTTTGCCCACGTAGTGGAAGACATACATTCCTGCATGCTCTCCTCGTGCCTGAAAGTCAGAGTCGCCCTGAGCCCTTTACCCTTGTTTGTAATCGACAATTACAGGGAAACCAAAACGCATTGCTGTCCAGACTCTTTCATATCACCACCTCGACCATTTCTTCCCGGGGGGGGGGGGGGGGTTGAAGGCAAGAAAGTCAAATTACTCCCCCCCCTCCCATATCATAAATACAGTGCATTTAGGGTCTCTAGATTTGTAGAAGAAAATGCTATTTGTACCCTTTGTCTTGGAGCTATTTTGATCTCAGGGAGGGGGCTGGTTGTTGAATTCTAATGCTTCATGGGTGATCACTCGGTTTGCACCCTCTTCGCGGTGAAAGGCCACCACCGTCTAGCCATCACATAGTATGACCCTTTCTATGATTTATGGGTCTATTAGTGCTCTTCGAGAGTCTAAATTGTGGTCTGCTGGCTAAGTTATTAGTGTGGCGGGTGTGAAATTAACCACCCCCACCACCAACCACCACCAGATATTTTTTCGAGCCACATCGACCAGTGGCATAGATTCCTATCTATACTGTATTGTAACACGCCCGTCCGTAAATAAACCCGCTCTTCAGCTGAGAAATCCCGACTAAGGTAACGGAAGCCCGATTCCTCCCAGGGGCCTGTATTTTTCTTCTTTTTTTTTTCTTTTTTTTTTTTAGCTGTTTGGTTTTCTCCCCTGAGGAGGTCTAGGGGTTGAACGTTGAAAGATAATTAAGACACAAATTGCCCTCCCCTCACATAGATACAATACGTATAGGAAGAGCTAAAAGCCAAAGTAGACGTGTAAAAACATTTTTTGCCGCTAACTGTTGACATCCTATTCACTATTCATGATAGTAGGCAATCTCCCCCCACCCAACTTCCAAGCAAGTCCATAAGTTGGAACACACAATAACACGCGCTGGGACGTTCTTTCCCAGGGGGTTGTGTAATTCTACTTTCTATCACGACTGAACTGGCCCCCCCAAATGAGCTCCCCGCTTCGGAAGCTCATACACCTTTGGAGTGGTGCAGAATAACCGATGTAAACAGTCAACCCCCATTAATAAAGCTCGGATCTCGCGTTTCAACCCTTCTAAACTTGTACTTGGGCCGTGACCGCATAATGAAGCTCGGTATGTCAGGCCAGACAGAGCTTCTGATTCCTGCCATCCATCGCAATCAAGGTTGCTGAATACTAGCAAATTAGTTCCTGGGACAGATCTTTTTAGCGCCGACAGTAATTCAAATGGACGGTACAAGCACTCTCCTCTGAGTACTGGCACACCCTATGCCAGTAGGCGTCTTCTATCTGATTTCGATGCTGGTTCGTTCGTGACGGTGCTTTTTGTGCCCCGTCGGGACAACTCGAAACTTTCCAGCGGTCGTTTTCTTCCCCGATCGATAGGTTTCTTAAATGGAGCCTCACTTCCATCGTGCGGCTACCTGCATTCCAAATAGCCCCAGTAGTTTTTCAAATGGCAAGG
The DNA here is from genome assembly GCA_024713935.1 of Morchella eximia. Lineage (NCBI taxonomy): Eukaryota > Fungi > Ascomycota > Pezizomycetes > Pezizales > Morchellaceae > Morchella > Morchella eximia. Next base: position 1,782,033 of record JAMGZG010000003.1, read on the forward strand.
CCCAGATAACTACAGCCGTGGTTGTAGAACCCTATAGCCTGTTACCCCTCCTCAGTCCCCAGGCACAATCACCGATTATCATTCGCAACACTGCTTCCTTCCCGTGTACTACAACGCCAAGCCGGTATGGAGGGGTTGGGAAAGGAGACATGCGGCCCACCCGTTGTTCCCGTTCTTTGTGGAGCTGAAGAGTGCAATCTCAGGAACCCGCGATCGGGTTGCAGACGGGTGGAGGTGCTTTTGGCCCATTCTAAGGGGTGGTGGATACACACGTGCAGAAAGCGATACCGATATATGAAAGGATGTGTGACGAGATATATAGAGGCGTCTTTTCTGGCCGCATGTAGAGGGCGGGAGGGTGAATTATACGGATGGGGATTGTGGTGTTTATAAGACCGTCCAAGTTGGGAGGGGCGGGAACTGTAGAGTAGTGGAGCAAGGGTTTGATGTTCCATCAATTGCAAGTGCAATTAATGGCTTTCTCGGTGCAGAATGCAGCCGTTCTAACTCTGGGGATTCTTGATATTACGCATGTCCGCGACCTTCCACTATCACTAGAACCGACAGCTTCACTGGCTATGGCGTGCCGCTTTGTGAAAGAGAGCATATGGGCGAGATGACTCGAAAGAAGAAGCACCTTAGTCTTTCGGCCATTCGTTCAAGGAGTGAGAGATTAGTTTGTGTTTCTGTACACAGGCGATGAGACAATGCGAGAACAGAGTGTTGGATATCGATCTGACTTTTCAAATGAAGGCGAACCTCTACAGGCGAGCTGTCCTTTCTCACCGGTCATGGCGACACTTGTCCGATGCGTGACTGTACACGTGTAGCTTTACAAACTCTTCGGCGAGAGCAGAGCAAAGTTTCTTAAACATCTCGTCCAACTTCACTTTTCATTAATGAATCATCAACCAATAAACCAACCGTCCTACATTTTCAACACAGAGAAATTAAGTGAGAATAGTGAGTGACAATCCATGAAGAAACACAAGCACAGCGTTTCCCCAGAGTCTACATGTTTGCCTGGACAAGCCCTACAGCGCTGATCACTATCCTCTATCACTTAGATCACAAACCTCCAAGTCTTGCGGTGGTTGAGGCCCAGGAGCACTCTACGCCCAAGTTCGTAGACAGAGTGATTTCCCATGATTGCCCCGCCACAGAAGCTTGGCTGGCAGATAATCACGTCACGTGGTGCGCGGGGAAGGCAGCTGTTAATTCGCACGCTCTCGCTCACAGCTCAGAGAAAGAACAAGAGGATCTGAAGCTGAAGCAGAAGAAGAAGTGGAAGCAATTGGAACCTCACTCCCATCCTCTTTCCCTCTGGCTACAAACACACCCCCGCAGTACTCACCATACAAGATGGCCTCCTCCTCTGCCACCCCTCAGCAATCACTCATGTCCCAGCTTCAGTCTCAGCTAGAATCTATCGACATCAGCTCTCACAACTTCACCACGCCCTCAAAACGCATCCACAACCAGCAGGATGTCGACTACTTCCTCACCTCGCCGGCCTACAAGCTGATCACCACCTTCATCCTCCATCTCAACGCTTCCGTCTCGCCGCTCGACCACTCTACAAACGCCCTTCGCAACCCCGCCCACTACACACTCGTCTCCGAGACCATCGACGTCTCCCCCGCCGTCCAGAATATCATTGACCTCCTCCACGCCCTCGACAGCCTCGTCACGCAAGCACCCCCCGACCCTGGCCCCCGCCGCTTCGGCAATGTCGCCTTCCGAAAATGGCATGACCTCGTCGCCTCTTCGGTGCCCACGCTGCTCGACCAGCACCTCCCGCCCTACATCGCCTCGCACCCCACTGCAAAATCCGAGCTCCTCCCCTACCTGCTCGGCTCCTTCGGGTCGGCGCAGCGCCTCGACTACGGCACCGGTCATGAGCTCTCGTTTGCGGCATTTCTCTGTTGCCTGTGGGTGCTGGGCGGGTTCGAACCCGGCCGGGATGAGATCGCACTGACCTTGCGGTGCTTTGACGCTTATTTCCACCTGGTCAGGAGGCTAGTACTGACTTATACGCTCGAGCCGGCGGGGTCGCACGGCGTCTGGGGTCTCGATGACCATGCTTTTTTGCCGTATGTCTTTGGCAGTGCGCAGTTGACGACCTATCCACCGAGTAGTAGTAGCGGTGAGGCAGCGGCCGCGGCGGAGGTGAATGCGCCAAAGATGGTGGATCCTGCGGTCGCGTCGGCGCTCGAAGACGTACCGAAGCCTGGGGATGTGGTGACGAGCTTGGTGGTGGAGAGGGAACGCGTGCGAAATTTGTATTTCGGCGCGGTGGGCTTTGTCTACGATGTCAAGACGGGGCCGTTCTGGGAACATAGTCCCATTCTGTACGATATCTCGGGAGTGCAGGGCGGATGGGGAAAGATCAATAAGGTATGCGCAGTTCAGCTCTCTATCACACTTTCTCTCTACTGTTCTAGAATAGCTAGAGCACCTGCTTGGGTACCCCTAGCTACTCGTGCTATTATTCTGCGCCGTATCGGGCAAAGCTAATAATTGTTTTTTTTTGTCTATTTTTTTTTTTTATTTCCCTTTTACTAATTCGCAATGTTTCTTTTCCTCCAGGGAATGTTGAAGATGTACAACGCAGAGGTGCTTGGAAAGTTTCCGGTCGTCCAGCACTTTCCCTTCGGCAGCATCTTCAATTGGGGTGCTCCCAGTCACAGCAACCACAACACCACCGCCGCGACAACTCAACACCAGAGCAATATCAATAATAATAGCAGCATCAGCAGCAGCAGCACTTCCCGGGGAATGCCCGACACAGCAGCACCAACATCAGCCCCAACAACAAGAGCTCCCTGGGCTACTGCGACGAACAACTCATCATCAGCATCGCTATCAAACGCCGGCGCGACAACCAGAGCTCCCTGGGCGGCAGCCGGAACACCATCCTCCAGCGCATCAATCACCACCACCAGCAGCAGCAGCACCCCGTCCACAAGAGCACCCTGGGCGAAACAACCAGCGCCCGACAACGTCATGACCACGAAACCCGGCGAACAGCCGCTCACCACTGCGCCCTGGACCGCACCCCAGGTCCCGCCGTACCCCACATCGGCCGGTATGAGCGCCACGCACTACCCCCCGCCGCCAAAGCAGCTGAGCGGGGAGGACACCGTCGCGCCGTGGAAGCTTGGCGGTGAAGGTGGTGCGGAGGCAGTGTCGCCGCCGCCGCCGACGGAGGCGAACTTGGGGCCCAAACGGACGTCGTCGCCGGATAGTAGGCTGGCGGCGAGCCTGGATGGGGAGGAGGCGGAGAAGAGGAGGGGGAGCTTGGGGACTGGCGGGGTCAGGGTTGCGGAGACGGGCGATCTGAGCTTGGGGAGGAAGGGGAGTGTGGTGAAGGGTGAGAATAATGAGTGAATTTGAGTTTGAGAGATCACGTTGTGGGAAATGTGATAATAACGGTATCATGTGGTGTATTAACGGCGTTACGAGAAGGTCATCATCATCATCATCATTATTAACATGGCGTACTTACTGTTTTAGTTGTTGGGTCAAGCTGTCAGTCAGTCAGTTAGTTGGCAGTAGCAGTAGTTAGTTTTCTTGGTTTTTGTTAGATAGTAATACCTAGCTCTGAATATATGCTATCACCACTCGAAGCATGGATCGTCAGCTTTTTTTTGTTTTTGTTTCTGTTTCTGTTTCTTTTTTCTTTCTTTTTTTACTTCTGCCCGTGCTGTGCTTGTGCTTGTTTGAGAGTATCGTTATCTCGTGGCCGTGTCTATCATCATATCTTGCCATCTCGTGATTGTGCCATCGTGATTGCGATTAATTGTTGGGGTATGGGGATGGGGATGGGGATGGGGCCCTTATCCGGCACCCACAGCTCCTTTTGATACCACTCCTTCTTATCCCTTCTGCTTTGGGCATCACTGATTGTCGCCTACTTTTGTTTGGTTTCACGATATGCTCATCCCTTATCATCACAACCATCACCTCCATCATCATCATGCAGGCATCCTCGTTCCGTACCTATAGTACTTTTGCCTGCCTGCCTACCTGCCTGCCTGCCTGCCTGCCTGCCTACCCACCCGCACTCCCCGCAGGAAAGGGGGTGGGCGGGAGGGACATGTGCATCCCGCTGCGATGAAGGGGGTACTCTAGAGTAGAGTAGGTAGGTACACATGGGAGGCAGGATGGTACCAAGGCGCGCGGAGGCACTGTAGACTACAGCACGTAACCAGCAGCCCAGTTGCTCATGCTCAGTTGCTCCCATGTATGTAGGTAGGTAGGTACGATACGATAGACGAGAAATTAGGCGGGAATTTTTTTTTTTTTGCCCACATATACATTTTACCTACATACATGCGTACATACATATGCAAGTCAGTCTAGCTGTCAAGGCCGCCGCGCGGTGGTGGGGTGGAAGCCCGCGGGCCCGGGGGCGGGTATTTTCACAGCTTCCGGGGAGTGGTGGGAGGTGGTGGTGGGAGCGGTTGGGAGTGGAGTGGTGGGGCCGTGGGGGAAGGAGGAAGGAAGGAAGAATAGGGAGAAATGGAGAAATAGTAGAAAGGGAGAAATGGCAAATGGAAGGAAAAAAGGACATGACTGAACAGAATTAGTACTACATGTAGCTGTTAGGCAGTAGAGTAAGGTAATAATGAGCGGGTATGCAGCTCCCACCACAACAAGACTGTCATTCTGTCACTGTCTTGGTAGGTAGCTTTTTTTTTTTTTTTCTCGTCACGACACATTGTTTCGTCCAGTAGGGTTTTAGCACCCACCTCCCATCGGTATGCTCTCGATGAGCTGTCTACAATTAAAAATATATATATTTTTTTTGTTTCTTTCCCGGGGAACGAGGTTGTGCCGACTGGAGGGGGGGGGAGGGTACCTTCTAGGTAGTAGCTTTCTTTCACGAATCGAGAATACGGGAATCGGTTCGTCGGCGAGTGTGGTTCTGTGATTCGGGGGTGGGCATGGTCGATGCAGATGGGGGTTGGTTTGCAGATGAGACTTTGTAGAGTCTGGCTGTCTTGCCTGTCTGGCTGGCTACTGGAGGACACTTGCACTAACTTGGTTGGGCTGACGGGCATGGCATGGCGTTAGGCATATGCAGGTGAGGGTAAGGAAGAAGAAGGAAGCAGGTCAAGTAGGGGAAGTGTGAGCAGAGATCGAGTGAGTGAGTTAGTTGAGTGGTAGGGCTCTGCTGCTCTGCTGCTCTGCTGCTGCTCTGCTCTGCTCGAGCTATGGGGGGGGGAGTAGTAGGTAGCTACAATCTAGCTGTCTGTGGTTGGTAGTAAACTGCCCATATAGCTACTCTACTAACCAGCAGAGAAGCTGGTAGGACGGCTAGAATAGAAACTGACTGGGCTGGAGAGATCCATCCATCAGGAAGAGATATTCGGGATTGAGAAGAGGGCTGGAAATGAGTCTATCTAGCTGGAGGATTGCTGCCCTACGTAGAGTAAGATACTGCTACATACATGTACCTACATATCTGTCTGCGCGTATGTACACTACTGATCATGACTGGTGGGACGATAATAATAGAGACGATCAAAAAGATCACGAAGAGAACGAACAATTGAATATAACCCACCATACCCAGAATAGTGCACGAATAGTAGAGATCTCAGACACCTCTCTCCCTGCCCCCCCAAACCCCATCATCCATTCCCTATTCCCCCATACACTCGGCTGCAGACACGGCACAAGGCTGCTTCTGCTTCTGCTACTGCTGCTGCGGGACGAACGCTGTTGGTCTAAGAAAGGTTCACAGGAAAAAAAAAGAGAGACGAGAGACAACAACCTGTTCGGGTGGTGCACCGTTCTCCTTTACAATAGGGTCTCCCTTTTTTTTTTCTTTCTCTCTTTCTCCCTCCTTCCTTTTTTTTTGTGTGTCCTCTTCTCTTTCTCTCTCTTCTTATTCTTCACTGACCCTACCCTCTTCTCTCCTCCTCCTTCTCCCCTTTCAAATCATCATCCCTTTTTTTTCTTTTCCACACACGAGGTTTTTGTGGTTCGTATTTTAATCTTTTTCCTTCTTCCTTTCCTTTCCTTTCCCTCTTTACCCACTGCATTGCGTTTGTCGACGCAAGTGGTGCCTTGCCGTTCTGGATTGGGATTGTGAAGGTGAGAGAGATAAATTTCAACGAAAAAACGTTTGGTTTGGATAAAACGACCACGCAGAAAGCGATATACCCCCCCCCCTTCCCAATACCCATTTAACGCACCATCTACGAGGCGAAGACGAAGAAGAAGAGCACGATTGATTACTCTTTACGAATCCCCATCATCACCGATAGCAACATCAACAGCCTCATCAACAGTATCAGCGCCAGCGGCTGATATATATTTTACTCTACGTTCACGGTCTACATACATATTTCCACACGTGCATTCCCCCTGCTAGCTACCTCTTACTAGCTGTTGCTGCACAGGTTGTAGGTTTCCCCCTGCTCATCCATCCTTGCGCTCTCCCCCCCTGTCCTTCTGCTCAAAGCCCAGGGTCACTTTAAAATCCTCCCCACCACAACTCCCTTCTGTTCCTCGCCCTCCCTTTTTCACCCCCGCGCTGGTCTTGTTGCTGGCTGTATTTAAAAAGAGTCCCGAGAACAAAACCAGCACTCTCTCTTTTCCCACTCTCACTTTCCTACCTTGTCCCTCTCCCTCTCCCTCATATTCCCCCCCACGCCCTGGCAGCATTCGGGGCCCCTCGTGAACGCGTTAGACAGTCAGTACCGTAGTCAGTCACTCAGTCAGTCAGATATACTAACTCAAACACCCATTCTCCGCAGTTCCAGGCCAGAACACCAAAACCTTCAATCACACCCCATCACCCATCACACACCCTAACCCACCATGGCTGACACCTCTCCCCCGGGCACCGCCAACGATCCCGTGAAGGAAACCCACCGCGAAGAGACCCTCGCCCCCAAAAAGCCCGGTCTCCTCGGCGCCGCCAAACGCCCATCCCCCGCAACTACGGCCGCAGCAAGCCTCGCCGCCACAGGTACCGTACGCCGCTCCGCAACCGGCTCCACAACCGGCTCCACAAACGGCCTCGGGAAGTCTACCAGACCCACCAGCTCGTCAAGCACCGCAGGGGCCCTGCCAGGCTCCAGGAGGGTCCCCTCGGCAGCCGGCGGAGCACCAGCACCAGCTACAGGAACAAAGACAACCCCAACCGTGAGAAGGACTCCCACGACCCCCGGAACACCCGAGAGGAGAAGCACTTCCAGCACCGGCGGGCCGACAAGTCCTGAGCGTAGAGGCTCAAGTCTTTCCGGAGTAACTAGGAAGCCAGCTGTCCTACCCCCAGGGCTGAGCGGACACAGGCCCCGCGGATCACTCAGCACCCCCAGTATCACTGGCCGCAGCTCAGTTAGTAGTCTCCGCGAGGCTGCGACCAGCCCTAGGCCGCCCAGTGCAAATGGCAGACCCGAGAGCTCGGCCGGTGCAAGACCGCCTTCGGTAAGGAAGTCGGCCACCGCCGGCACAATCGCTGGAAAGCTTGTTTCCGGCGCTGCTAACCTGCGGGCGAGACCAAGTTCCGGGGGTCTTAGCTCCACGGCATTGGCTGAAAAGGAGAAGGAGCTCGAGACGCTCCGGGCAAAGGTTGCCGAGCTAGAGGAGCAGAACAGGAACATTGTTGAGGAGCTTGTCAAGGCAAAGGAAGAGAGCGAGGCTGTGTCACCCGAGAAGACCGCCGAGGCTGCAGCTGCCCTTGCGGAGCTGGATGCGGCGACGGAGAAGCTTACTAAGGCTCTTGAGGAGGTGGATGAGCTGCGAGCGAGGATTGCAAATCTTGAGGAGACGGTATGGTTTCACATGATTGGCATAATAATGATATATCGCGGTTCTGATGATTTCTGTAGATTGCACAGCTTAGGGCAGAGAGCACGACTGCACAGGAAAACAACGCTAAGCTTGCGTCAGCGATGCAGCTGGAGGCTGACACAGTCAAGAACGCCTCCGAGGCCATTGGCGTTAAGCACAAGGAGGAGATCCAATCCCTACATCACAAGTTTGAGGTCAAAGAGACCGAGCTTCTTCAGAAGATCGGCGGTCTTGAAAAGACCCTTGAAGGCTTGAAGAGCGAGCATGCTGAGGAGGTTACAAAACTCACCAAGCAGGTCGAAGAGGTAAGATATCAAAAGTAAAGTGAAGAATGAATTGCTACTAACATGATCACAACAGGCCGTTGAATCTGTAAAATCAAAGGCCGCCTCTGAAAGTGGTGATCTTCAGCAAGCTCTTGATGCCCAGAAGGAGGCCCACACCAAAGCTCTTGAGGCTCTTACAATTGCCCTTGCAGCCGAGAAAGCCGCTTCCGCACAGGGCGCGGCAGACTCCGAGAGCATCATGAGGAAGCACAATGAGGAACTCGCGGCTCTGAAGAAGAGCCTCGAGGAATCAGACGATGCATTCATGCAAGCTCAGGAGAAGGCTAACGAGGCACTTGAGGCGCGTGAGCGTGAGGTTGATGGCCTTAACAGCGTCGTCAAGGCTCTTCAGGGCGAAATCGAGAAGCTTGCAAGCGACAAGGCGACCGAGTTACAGGAGAAGATCAAGGAGCTCAACGAGCAGCATGAAGCCCGCATCAAGGAAGCTCACGCTAAGGCTGAGAAGATTGCCGAGGAGGCGAACGCCAAGATCGAGGCTCTGACTAAGGAGCATCAGGCACAGCTCGAGGCCGGTTCCGGCGCGCTCGCTGCCCAGCTTTCTGAGGCCAAGACTGTCGCTGAGGCCAGGGAGCAGGAGCTTCTGGGGCAGATTGAAGCCGCTCAGCAGGAGTCTGCTAAAACTATCGAGGCCGCCCAGCAGGCCGAAAAGGAACTCCTCGAAGAGGTCGAGGCTGCTCAAAAGCAATCCGCCGAAGCCATTGAGGCGGCTGAGAAGAATGAAAAAGAGCTTCTCCAGAGGATCGAGATCGCTCAGAAGGAATCCGCCGCAGCAATTGAGGCCGCTCAGGCAGAAGCAGCAGAGAAGGTCGAAATCGTCAAAAAGGAGAGTGAGAACCTGAAGAAAGAGTATGAGGAGAAGCTTGTAGAGCTCCAGAACCAGATTACCGGGTCCGCAGACGAGAAAGATAAGGAGTGGCAGAGCAAGATTGAGCAGCTCAAGAGCGTTCATGAAGAGCAAATCAATGCGCTTGCAGTCAAGCTTGAGGCGTCTCAGAAGGAAACCGAAGAGTTGTTGGCAACCGTCGAGACAGTTAAGCAGGAGGCCAGCCAACGCCTCGAGGCGGAGATCGAGAGGGGCCAAGCTGAGTCCAATATCTTGAAGAAGACCCTCGACACATTGAACAGCGACCTCACGGTTTGTTCTCTTAATATAGTAACGTATGATATTTATTAGATGCTGACAGCCCCCACAGGACAAGGAAGAGCAGCTCGCAAAGTTCAAGGCCGATCTTGAAAAGAACGTCGAGAACCTGGCTGCAAAGGCCGCGGTATGGATCTCGGTTGTTTCTCTACGTTTTCTGGGCAGGATTGTTTACGATCATTACAGGAAATCGCCGAGCTCCAAGAGAAGCATGTCGCTACTATTGAATCTCTTAACGCCGAGCATGCAACTGAAATCGACACTCTTAAGAAGTCGTACGCTGCTGGGAGTGAGGAGAAATATGCTACTCTTAATGCCAAGTATGATGAACTAGTCAAGGAACACGCAGCCGCGACCGAGGACCACCAGACCGAGTTGGAGACTATGATTGCGGAGAACAAAACCGAGATCGAGAAGCTTACGGAGGAGCTCAAGAAATCCGAAGAGGAGTCGCTTATACAACTCGAGGAGAGCCACGCCGAAGTTGTCGCCCACCTCGAGGGGGAGATTGCTGATTTGGAGAAGGCAAAGTCAGAGCTCCAGGCTGCTCTTGAGGCCGCGCCAGCTCAGGATGATCTCGAGAGGCTCAAGGCTGAGTTTGCCGAGGAGAAGGGAGAATCTGTGGAGCAAATCCAGAAGCTCAAGGAATCTCTCGACGCCCAAATCACAGCGAAGGTGGCCCTGGAAGAGGACCTCGAGAAGTCAAAGGCCGATAAAGAGGAACTCGCCAAACAGCTCGCCAGCATCCAGGAGGATATGGACACGTTTAAGGCTGGCAAGGAGGCTCTCCAAGCTAATGCCGATGACTTGCAGTCTCAACTCAAGGAGCTTACTGAGAGGTCTGCTGCTGATGTCGAATCGTTCAAGAAGCAGATCGAAGAGATGCACGAGCGCGCCAACAATAATACCACAACTCTTGAGCAAATCTACACTATACAGATCAACGACCTTGAGTCTAGGGTAAGCAGTTTGAAGGAGAAGCTTGCTGCCGCTGAGGCAGGAAACAAGGATGCCGGTTCAAGTCTCCAGGAGCTTGAGAACGCCAAGAAAGAGAAGGAAGCGGCATTTGCTCAAGCTGTCAAGGAGCTTGAAGGGAAGGAGGCGGTTATTGCTGCCACTGAGAAGGAGTTGGAGGCCCTTAAGGCCGAGAAGGAGGATGCTGTTAACGCTGCTAATGCTGAAAAGGAGGCTGCGATTGAGGCTGCTAAACTAGATTCAGTTGCCGCTCTTGAGGCCGTTGAGAAGAAGCTTGAGTCAACCAAGACTGAGCTCGAAACTGCTTTGGCTGATGTTGCTAAGGAAATGGTTTCCCTCCAGGCTATTGTTCAGGAGAAGGAGACTGCTCTCGAGAGTGTTATTAAGCAGAATGCCGAGCTTAAAGGCGACCTCCAGACTTTCAACGAGAAGCTTGCAAGCGCCGCAGAGGACAAGGAGGCCGCTCTTGCAAAGGCTCTCAAGGAGGGACAGGAGAAGGTAGCTGCTCTTGAAAAGGCCGAGGAACTTGAGATGTCATTGAAGGAGAAATTGGCCCTTGCCGAAGCTCTTGTAAGTGAGAAGGAAGCCGCCATTGTCAACATCACCAAGGAAGCTGCCGCCAGGCGCAGCGTTCTCGAGGCCGAACTCGCCGAGAAGGAACTTGCATTGAAAGCGAAGGAAGAGGTGAGCACAGAAGATGAACCCGATCTGGTGGAAGACGAAGAGGGCGCCGAGGATAGCGCCGAAGAATATATGGAAGTTAAGCATATCTCTGTTACAGGAATTGTCAGCCACCCACTCTCCCGCTGATGTGAGTCTTTGTCGGGAATCTTGAGAGAGAATTGAGGCTAAAGGTTTATAGATAACCGGACTCCGCGCGCAACTCAACGAACTCGAAAACGAGAATGAGGACCTCAGGAGGGAAACTAACAGGTGTGTATATCATTCGGCGCCCCAGTTATTGTGCATTTTTTGCGATTAGTGTACCCCCCCGTCCCTCCCCTACTCCTCATGCATGCAGAGATGCGAAGCGGGGTATGTTTGGAATGTTTTTCTTACGGCGTCATGTTGTGCTGATCAAGTTCTCATGGTAAACCTTGGGGGTGGTTCTTACAGAGTCCTCAAATCGATCGAAAACCTTCCGCTCGAACGCCGAACGGCGACAGCCGTCCCAAGATTGGAGATCGTCGAGACAGTATAGATTGAAGCCAGGCCCACAAGGGGAGCTTGAGAGGAGAACCAGGGGTTCTTCGTCTCCATGAGCTTGGAAAACTAAAGATTTTCCGGTTTATTTCCTTCGTAATGTTCGTGCTAGGATTAATGCTATTTTCCCTTTTTACTTCACATTTCGGGAGCGAAGTATAGCTTTTTTTTTTTTTTTTTTCTACTTCCCTTTTTTTTTCTCTTCCTTTTTTTTTTTTTTTTTACGATTTTCTTAATCTTGCGACCTCACCCCTCATCCTTTCACGACCTTTTTTTTTTTCTTTCACGGAGGGGGGAAAACCTCCGCTACTTTTTTCTAGTATCTATTTTCTTGGTGTAATTACGATTTTCCTTGTTGTTTTTCCCTACGTTTTTTTCTCTCTCGATTAGCTGTGGAGTCAAAAAAAAATCTGTGGGTTGGATGTTAGAAGAAGAAACGACGTCGATAATGTTTAGAAGTTGAATTCACGCTTAGCGGCTTTTTATGAGTGGTACTTGTATGTGCTAGGTTGCATTGTATACCACAGCCCGGTTAGCTCAGTGGTAGAGCGTGTGGCTTTTACGGGATAAAATCCGGCAAAAGCATACCTCAATGTCGCGGGTTCGACCCCCGCATCGGGCTCTCATCAAAACTTTTTTCGTTTCCCTCATATGGCGGATCCTAAAGAAAGTGGAATAACTTTTTAGGTTCTGCCGTTGAGTGTACAACATTGTCGTCGGGTTAAATGCGCCGTGTCATATCGAATTTCCGGATGTCCACCGCGGTGGGAGACCGTTGTGCTTCTCAACTTTCTCGTATTCCTCGCCTTCCTTGGATTCTTGCGTGTGGGTCATGCATCCTTATGTTGGTCCTGAGGTTTGAGTCTGAACAATTGCCCTGTCACTAACCAAAACAGCCACCTCATCCTTGCAATAACCGTGTTTCTACCTGGCCTGCTCCAGCTTCTCTCTCTCTAACCGTTGACGAGCGCCCATGTACTCTTAATTTTTGAGTTTGCGGCACATACACATAACCTGGGGGAGGAAACATATATATTACCACGCCCTCTCTTTTTTTTTTTTTTCCATTTCGAGGGGGTGGAGGGGAGGAATGAGGGCTACATTTCTCGGTTCCGGGCGGAAACTGTGCGATCGATGTTGCTCACTCCCGTTTCCCCGGGGGGTATTGTATAGTGGTGGTACGAGTGGTACGAGTGAGCGTTTGTGGTTGAAGATGGCCCGTAGAGTACCAGCCCAGGGGGTAGGTAGGTACATGTATGTAGGTAGGTACATGTATGTAGGTAGGTACATGTATGTAGGTAGGTACATGTATGTAGGTAGGTACATGTGTGTATGTACCTAAACGTCAGACTGCTGCTGCCATTGAATCCCAGAGAGCTTGCCGTCACAGCAACATCATGAGTGAGGTGGAGCCTGTAGATAAGAGTATTAGTACTCTAGGTTATTTGCAAGCCATGTGTGCATTGGCAGCTAGAGAAGTGAAGAGTTAGAAAGCTGGTTGGCTGGCTGGCAGTGACGTAACTTGCGGCGAGCGGGCTATGTAGAGAGGACAGTTTAGTAGGGTAGTGTCGGTATCGGAGGCTTGAGTGCGGCAGATCCCGCGCTCGAGGGGGGGGGGGTTATCGCAGTGAGTTTTTCAAAGAGCAGAGAAGCAATCATGTTGTATCACTCGTCCTGTATTCTGTGGGCGTTTTGATGGCTCGGGGACCGATGAGAATATGGGGGGTGGGTAGTAGTTAGTAGACAGGTAGATAGTAGTATATTACACACTGACAGGCAGGCAGGCGGCCTTTGCTTTGGAGACACATATGTACTCTACGTGCCTAAGTAAAGTACCATGTTCTCACCTAGCTCTCTTTCCCATCTCCATCGACGCTCACTTACCCACTCCCCCGTCAATACATCATCGGGCAGATACAATGCATCTTTGGCCCTAACTCTACTACTGCTGCGTGCATCCCGCTTAGCACGAGTCTGCCCCCAAGGAGAATGCGGCCCCGCGCCCTACCGTTAATTCACTATCACCGTATTTATATGTGCTAAGTCCAAACCAAGGCCTAGGTGAATTGGCGTATCAAACTTCACGGATTCGCGCAGATACACACTTTTCTCACCCGGAATTAAGATTTAGCGAAGCGGGGATAGTGGATTTCCCGAGAATTAACGGTACATGCTTGCTTGCTTTTCTGCCTAGTTGCTTGCTTGCTCGGAGGTCATACTGCATCACTCGATCGATCGATCCGTACCTACATGATACCCTCCTCCTCATGTCCCCCGAGCCTTAAAGTAGATATCCCGACCCTTTTTGTTTTTTTGCACATGTATCAGGTAGAGTAGGTACATTGGCAGCTTAATTACCGTCGATCACCGCTTTGGCACTGGATGTTTGGATCAATCAAGATCCAACGCCTCCAAAGTGGGGGGGAGGGGTGTTGATGTTTCATTCACAGTGTGTACTCTAGAGTGCTTGCTCTATGGATGTGTGTATGTATGACAGGTATGTATGTTGGTACCAACGGACCGAGCAGCAACAGGGGACGGATGAAGAGTGCAACATTCGTCGGGAGGGGTGGTATGCGGAGATAATATATACACAAGTAACGGTTTCAGATCATCCGTGACCTAGATAAGTCCTGTTGGTTGGGGGTCGACAAAGGCAAAAGGGTAAAGCAACCCCGTTTCAGTTTCTTTCTTGTTTATATCCAAGACCAGGAATGAAGGGAATCATATCCAATTGGAGCCCACGCACATAAAAAAACACAAGTGGCAAAAATCAATGGGCATAATCCACATACAAGAAACACCCCATGCAAAAAAAAAAAGCACATAAATCAATACATAAATACGTTAAATATCGGATCCCAAAAAATTCCCCCGCACGAAATAAGAAAGAATGTGTGATGAAGTATAGAAAAGCATAAACTGAACGCCATGCGATTGATATACATGCAACGTTCCCGCCCTCGCGGAAAAGATTCATGACAACTATGTGCTCATGTATAACTTTCCCTCCAAAAAAATATCAATATCCAACAGAAAAAGAACCACTCAAAATAAAACTCCTAACAAATGGAAAACGCGTAGTTGAAAGAAAATAAGGGATTAGATGTTGTCATTTCATAAGGACAAACCAATCCCTCTATTAATCCTTCATTCCCAATAATTTGTCCACTTCAATCACATTTCCGGAGTGATGCAGAGAAAGAAAGAAAGAAAAGAACCGTTAAATAAATAGAAAATAAAACCCACTCCCAAACGACCAAAAATACCTACCCAGAATCAAATTCAGGCTCAATGAAATTCTATCGATTGTACCCCGACTTTCGTCAGGACGTCCCGAACATCGCTTTCTGCTACTACGACCCCAGTTTCCGAACACTTTGCCTTGTTCCTGAGCTCAGAGCATAAGGTATCCATATCTAACTCCCCGTTGACAAATTTCGGGTGAGCGCTGATGTGGTCCCTACCGTCGTCCCTTTGAGTAAGTCTTAGCTAACAACGACGGTTTTTTTTTTTTTTTTAGGGAAAAATGAGGAACATACCATATTTTGTTGCAACTCAGCATCTTCTTTGGATCTTCGGCAGGGACGACCTCATCCTCATCGTCGTCATCATTGTCTTCATTTTCGGCACGGTCGGCCTCCGCTACCAGATCCTTCTTCAGGGCGAATGGTGACTCAATGCCTTCGAAGCTGGTAGTCATCGGGAATGCGTCCTCGAAGAAGCTCATGTTGATCCCGGCATTGATTTCATTGATGGGGTCTCGGTAGTCGTTGAATAGTACCGGATCGAAACCGCCGCCGTTCTGTTGGGTTAACCAATCCAGTGAGTTTGGTGTGGGTGCGCTAGAGTTGTTGAGCTGGACCGCCTTCGGGATAGGGTTGTGAGGGTTTCCGCATGCCATTCCTAGTTTCTCGCAGAAGGTAGTTTCAGTTTCGCCGTCTAAAGGTCCGCTCTTGCAGATGTAGCGGTCCCCGTTTGGAGCGATTGATATCGTACCATCCTCGGTTGAATTATTTTGCTGATCATTGGATCCATTCAAATTCATTGGTTCAGGGCTTGTTCCACAAGATGAACCAGGCCCATGCTGTGATACTGATGACGCCGAAGGCGATGAGGTAAAATCCCTACTACCACCATTCAGACGAGGTGTGTTCTGTACACTCGCAGAGCCTCCACTACTATCATTGCTCAGGCCATAATCTATTATCGCGCCTTTATTAGTTGGTCGTCAATAACAGATCTGAGAATAAGTATATGAAATGCACTAGGCTCCGAGAAAAAAGTGGCAACTCACTTGTGAAAATGTCATTATTTATCGCATTGGTTAATTTGTTCTTATCTTCGCTCTTAGGAGAAGCACTGGCACCCGTCCCCGCGCTCATCCTTTCGAGTAAAGTACCAGGCCCCACCTTCACGCCATCTCCGCTACCCTGACGCCCAAAAGGAGAACCGATACCACCACCAAACATAGGAAATTCAAACTGGAAGCCACCTGTACCTGCGCTTTTCCCAAACAAACCTGAGGCACCTAAAGTTGGTGTTTTTTGTGCCTGATGTAATCGTCGCCGATAATCCTTTAATTCTACCTGTAGTCTATCCACTTGGGCTCGAAGAAGGCTATTCTCATGGTTTGCAGACTCTGATGCCTTCTCTAAATCCGTCACTTTCTGTTCGAGATCCTTCAAATGCTTCTCCTTACGCTCCCGGAAAGCTCTTTGAGCGGCTCGATTCTGCGCCTTGCGTTTCGACGTAGGCTCTGACGTAAGAGGCTTGCGTCCAGGCTTTTTGGCAGTTGTTCCATCTGATTCTAGCAATAAATTCGAGGGTTAGTTGAGTTGCTCAACACCCATCTTATGAACTATTTAGACGCTCGTGGTTCTCGGCCGAATAAAGATGACCCGACGGGCAAGCCCCCCGGCAGGAAAAAGAAATGAAGCATCACTGAGAAAGAAAGCAAATTTGTGAAGAGCGATGCAATTGTGAACAGGAAACAGTTGGGTTAATTTGGTATATATATATATTTAAGAAATGCAATTTGTATAATATAGAAAGATGGATTTTTGTGTAAGCAGGAAGAAGGGATGAACCCACCTCTCCTCTTTGGCTCTGCATCGTGTGGATCAGAGCTCGGGCTCCCATCATCATTTGACGGTGGGCTTTTCCTTTTGTCATTGTCCTGTGACATAGAGCCTGGGGTATCCGAATAAGAAGTTCCGTTCATACTGTTATCCACGCCATCAAGACCTGTTTCGAAGTCCCAAGGACCATCAGGGTCCCAATCAGGATAATCTAGGTCCCCACCCATCAGTGGGGTACCATCCGCAAAGCTACCGTTTAGGGCAGCTGTTGGTGGCGGAGTGCCATTTCCATATTGTGAGCCCATTGAATCTGGGGTACCGTTTTGTGAATTGTGCTTTAGGGACTGGGTGACCTGGTTAACAGAAGGACTTGTGAACAAGCGTGAGTCAGAGTTTGATTGAAGGGCGCGAAGCAGGAGATCCTGTTGATCGGGATCGAGGTAGAGGCCGTCTGATGATGTTGTGGTCATATCCTCTCGTCAAGTAGTTTGAGATGAGGTTTCTGCTATGGGAAATATTTAAATTTTTGCAAGACGGATCAACTCAATATGTTGAGATGAATGAAATGTACGGCAGGGCCGGGCGGCTTATAGTCCGACAAACACAGCAAGTGCTGCGAAGGATATAGGCGCGAAAAACAACTAGTTAGAGCGCTGGAAATAGAGACACAATCGAATTTTTGTGTCCTCTACGATGTCTCGAATGCTTGGTGATAGACCGAAATTGGGCTGTGTAAGAAGAGTTGGTCGAGGCAAGAAATGGGTAAGTCTAGGAAGTTATGGACGGGTGAAAGGGTATGCAATAAGGTCAGGTTGTAGGACAAGGGCTCGGGGCTAGCAATAAAAGCGCCTAGATTTTGACCAAGAAGGAAGATATGTGAAGCGAGAGAGAGACGGAGAGGAGGAGGGTACGTGACGGGTAGAGGTGGTGGCGGTTAGTGAGTGAATGGGCAGAAGAATCAGTGGGTTGGAAGGAAAGAAGATTTGGAGAGAGAGGGGAAAGTGTGTGTTTCTGTACTGAAAACGGGTGATGGGGCGATCTATGGTGTAAGTGATCACTGCGAGATGCAAGAGTAGAAAAGGCCTGGAAGAGGTCTGGAAGGATACAAAGGTTTGGTGGTGGTGGGGAAGACCTGCTTGCAGTATAAGGTATCTAGAGTAGACCGCCTTGGTGGAAGACGGCGAAGAGAGCGGCGACGGCGGATGTGGACGGAACCTGATGGGGTCCAATCCTATGCAGATGTGGGCTGCTGATTCCTGCTAACTTAATGGGACACACTGCCTTGAAGTTGAAAGCTGCAGGCAGTAGTGACTGTAACTGAAGAAACAACAGCCCTTTTTGCTTGCTTTGGAAAAACTAATAAGAACACCAAAGAGCGAGAGCGTTAATAGGGGAGTAGGTTACATGTCCTTCGCCTGTGTGAGTGAGGAAGCAAATGCACAGATACTACATACAGTACTACCTACGTCTACTCTATATTGCCGTGCATGCGTCTGTAGAGTTAGGGTATTGTAGGTATCTACAATTCAAAAAACTCGGCTCAAGTACAAACTTCCAGAATCACAACACAGAATCAGGCGCAGCTCAAATACCAATGCTTTCCCTCTTCTATGAGAGGGCAGAAAATCTACGGACTGGACACTCTATGTACCTCTTCACCTTTCTATCCACTTCTTTGTCCTCCTACTCCCCGAGGGCTTACAAATTCATCATGCCCAGGGGTGTGGTGGGGTACGCATCTGCAAGGATGAGACGGTCGATGTTGTCTCATTGGTGGATCACTGCGATCTACTCTAACGGATTTAAGAGCTTCTTCCCTATTCACAGGCCTGAAAACCATCTATTTAATTGAAAGACGTTTCCGGGGCTGGGTCTGCACATACCACCAAAATTCGGTACTTATGCAAGTTCTTGGTTTATGCAGAGTCGGAGTTTTGAAACGTCACAACACACTGAAGTTTGGAACAGGTCCCGCAATTCTGCCTCCCAGATCTAGTCATTTTCCAGAAAACTCCTTTTTGGCACTTTTGGCGAAGAACCAAGCTCTCTTCTGTGCGCTGCAGATTCCAGCTTGTTATCTCCGTCTTATTTGGTATCTTCGACAATACCATTTTCGACATCTCGGAACTTTCCATGCTGCTTACTCTACATACAGGTAGACGCATTAGCCAGTGCCTGTGCTGGAAGCACATCAACTTGCGTGAGCCATGGCAAAAAATCATCAGAAGCGCCTTCAGTTGTTTCAACCCCAGTTTCTCTTGCAGTAGTCTCACATAAAGTTCTATCAATGGTTCATCGACAATTAAATTCAGAACAAGAAAACACTGGATCATGGAAGCTATTTACTCCTACAAGCAGCCTATACATACCTGAGATGCATATCTGCTTTTAAGCACGGTTTACTTTTTGTCCTGGGCGGACAGCCCGACCTACTGTTTATTGAGCAGTGGGGAAATATTCAGGTTATTCGAGGCTTTCCATTTCGAATGTTCAAAATCCAACTGCCGTAGCATCTTTCTAGGGACTGTGTTCCCTGAAATCGCTACAAAATCCCCGATCATAGAGATGTACCCTGGAGCCGACTTGATCCCTTCAGTTATTTCCACCAGATTCCCAATTGCCTGTTTTTGGTGGTCGGCTATCTAGGGAGGTCGGCGTTCCTTCGATCGTACTAAGCCCAAACGATGTCTTTGGAGATCGAGAGGCGGCGCAAATTAATGCTAAGGCCGCCGGGCCGATCCTGAAAGAAGAAAATGAGCCCGCAGCACACACACCTACAATACTTATTTTCACAGTGCAACTACTCATATCATGAAGTGGATATATTTGATATACAAGGCAAAAGATAAACACATCGAAGCGATGAAATCGTCAAACGATATTCCTGTGGTTAATTAAGCCAATTCCTCCCTTATACCTTGAGTCACTGCAAAATCAGTCTTATAATACGTGGAGTAACTTTACCACAAAACCATGAGACTACGTTCACAGTGTAACTATCACCACCCCCTCGCATGGGGGCATAGTGCGAACACGACTCGGTTACCCCCAGGAGATTTATTCGACGCAGTGCATATAAGCGGAGCTTAGCCATACCTCGAGCAAAGCACATACTCTACTTTCGAAGATACTAGTATGTACGCAGATCTGTTTTGGGGGAATTCCTCGGTTCGCCCAAAATAAGTTCTTACGCATCCAACCCCCCGGTAAAGTATACATTCCCCTATTGGGGAAGTGTATCCCGTACTATTTTTCCGTTCCTGCTCTACTGGCAACTAGCCTAGTAGAATTCACTCCTAAGATCAGATATATATCAACTGTTTCAAATGAAGTGTTATGGGGAGGGGGAAATCTTGTGGCGCTCCTAGTGGAATATGTTCTTGGCTTCAGAATTCCAACAGCCATGCGCACATGGACTCCACCTACTAGATATCCCTCGCCCTCCCTCTAGCGCAGGAAAAAAAAAAAGAAAGAAAAAATAGAGTATTGACATAGAGGGATTGAACAACCACAACTCTTAAGGCCCGTCTATGAGGGCAATTTTTGATAGGTCCTGCCCGGAGTCGAACCGGGATTACAAGAATCAGAATCTTGGGTGCTAACCATTACACTACAGAACCATTGATATAAGACTATCACGTTTACCTGAAGTATTTTTTGGCAATAACTGAATGGCTCAATCCTTTTTGGTTTTAAGGGCCATAAGTGTCTTAAGGTCATTGATCGGTTTGTTACTTTTTACTTTTTTCAACCACATACATGCCTACATGTAGTCTTATGATACGCTTGAAGAGTATATACCTCTGCCGAAGGCATGATCAGTGCAAATTTTATATCGATTATACCAAGCTCGATATAGCAAGGAAGGGTTGCCAAGCGGATAACATGACGAGTGATATATCATGACCACCGTGTCACACTTGATACGTAGTATAGGAGCCAAAAGCCAAAAGGATTCGATTTGTGTTATTTTTTAGCAAGAAGATCTAGAAAGTATCAAATTACTAGTTAACAAAAATCTTGAAAGTAACTTGCCAAAATGATCACTAATCCTATATTTGCCATTATGTACTCAACCCACGCGTACGGTAGGACCCATGGAACCGGATGCAAAGGACTCACCGAATCTACATGTATGACCAGTATCATTTCCTCTTAGCTCAAGCACGACATGGCCCCGGCTCAGGAATATCCCCGACGGTATAATAGTATGCCCCGTCGGCAGTATTGAATACATAAGATATGTTATTATTGACAACCTGTTTACTGTTTATTAACTACATATAGATATGACAGTGACTCTTAGATGTGCCAAATGTGCGCACATTGATGACTGCAACTGTTTCCCAGATTAGAAATCATGACCGAGAAATTGTTGGTATTTACCATAAGTAGCTCGTGTATCCATGGAGAAGTTTAACACATATTCCAATCGTACAATGGAAAGCGAGCACCTATGCCCATTCATGAGAGCATATGAATGAGCTATCGTCTACTTTATGGACTATTTAGAGCCCTATATATAGTTCTGAATAACTAAGAGCCTTAAGGACCGACTCGGTGACTTTATGGAGACTTTATACGCCAAGTGAGTAATCATATACTATCAATATCGCTGCCCACACCCGGAAGCAATTTTCACCCACAAAAATCATAGAATCTGATAATATCTATCCCACCAGTTTTGCTATCCAACTGCCGCACCTAACTAAATGTAATGGATGATCCGATATCGGTTGAAACTTCTCGAATGGAGATAAGAGGGGCGGTTTCAGGTCGTTTACAGATCTTGCTGCGTTGACATGGCCGGGCTAGATCTGGACAGTTATAGGTAATACAACTTGAGCCAACAAAGGTATTAGCGCGGTTACCCTCCTAGCGCCAAGAACATAACATTTTGGAGAAGCTTTCTTGATTCGGTTATTATCGCCATCACCACCATCACCAGCTCGAACCTCATTATAGTCTTGCAAGACCTGAAGAACCTATATCCTCTTACTACGATCCCGGTCTCTTTCTTTCGCTACTAAATTATCAGTCTAAGAAATTCCAAAAGGCTTAGTTTTTACACCAGCGACAGCAAACCCCCACACCATAATCATGACATCAAGCGCTACAGAACTTAAGGAATATAAACTCCAGGTTAGTCTCCCCATCCTTTTCACTGTTTGTAACAAAAATCTCTAACTCTTGTCGTGTAGCTTGAATCTGTCCAAGCTGCCCTGAAGGCCGATCCTGACAATGCGGAACTCTCCGACCTTGTAGGTGAATTGGAGGGGATGGTAAATGCCCTTGCCGAGCAACTCGCCGAAGAACAAGCCCCCGCGCCGTCTGCTTACCCGTCCTCTCCATACGGTAGTACCAACAATAATAGCAGAAGGGACACGCCTGCAACTCCTGTTGAAGGGGGTGCGGGCTCGGGAAGTAGTATCTATGCAGTTGGTGATAACGTTCTGGCGCGATGGACGAGCGGTGATAACCAGCTATATCCAGCCAGGATTACGTCCGTGATGGGATCTAAACAGAATCCCGTTTACATCGTCAAATTTACGCAGTACAATGCCACGGAGACGCTTCACCCTCAACACATCAAACCGGCCAATAATGCGAATAAAAAACGCAAACTCGAGAGCGAACCCGCAAGCAACGCGTCAACAACGCCCATTTCGACATCTAACGGCGCTATCATCTCGCAACCAGCAACGATAAATGCAGAACTCGCGGAGGCTAATAAGAGAAAGTCGACCGAAACGCTTGATGGTCCGACTAAGCCAGCAAAGGTCGGAAGGAAAATTGCACAGAACAAAGTCTTGGAGGACGGCAAGAAAAAATGGCAGAATTTTGCCCAAAAGGGGGTAAAGGGGAAGGTAGGAAAGGCGAAAAAGATTGGCGAAAGCAGCATGTTTAGGACTCCTGATGGAGTACACGGACGAGGTATATACGATTCTGATTGACACTATTCTCCCCCCGGCAGACATTTGTTGAACTCTTGGCTAATATTTGGCATTTTATAGTTGGTTTTACGGGATCTGGTCAACCTATGCGAAAAGATGCTACAAGAGGCAAACATATCTACCAGCAGGGCGAAGAAGAAGAGTAGCTAGAATAGAGGTTTAGGGAGTATATTCGTGATGCTACAGATTTCTCCGCATACCATATTCGAGCTGACACCTTTTTGATCGCCGATCATCTAATCCACAACACTATTGCCCACGCTCCGCCATCTTACCAGTCACGGCGGTAATCAGTTTGTATAGTTCTTCAAAGATCTCTTTTCTTCATTGCCCTCTGTACTCCTTGTTTCTTCTTTTCTCTGCATTTTTCTTTATGGTTGAATTGTTGCTAAGACGGGTTTCGGGAACTTTCAGTTTTTTGTTTCATATGGAATAATTGTGGGAGTTTTTACGAGAGAAAAATGAATATTTTACACCCGTGGAATAACTTTGAAAGAAGAAAAGAGAGAAAGAAAAAAAACTCAATAACTTCCCCTCCCCTTCCCTCTTATCTTTTTACCTTTGCATAATTCTGAACAATTGCTAAGCCTTGAGTGGGAGCGCGAGTGACGGGAGACAAGAAAGGGAAATAAATATCGATGTTTTCGATTAGATCAACGGTTCGATCTGGCTATGCCCTTAAGCAGCTCATTCCGAATGGTTGGTTGGTTTTTTTCCTTCCCTCCGTGATGTTCGTTATTTACTGGCCATTTAAAATTCTAGCATCGAGTTTATTATGATTTATGGCCAGTTCAGCGAATTGGGTGATAACTGAACGATTTGGCCCTATTGAGCGATGTTTATCTCCCCGTAGGCATCTTGATATGTATATGAGGGATTGTTAGCTGCCCCCTCTCTTTTACTACTTCAATTGGGGTGAGGTGTTAGAGTAAGGTTTCCAGTAGAATAGAAATGAAGATATCACAATCCAAACGGCAACCCTATATTTTCATTGTAATAAACGATTGGTTCAGTGTAGATTTTCCGACGACGCACGGCTCGACTCGCCGAGTGATCTTGAGTGATACCTGCTAATTCTGTTCCCACTATATTTCGAACAGCTAACCGCCATGCGATTGCATTTGGACTCGGGTATCCGGTTCACGTCGATTGTGTACAAACTGTAAGGGATGTCAAAGGCCAAACTGTCGGGATTTTTCTATGACAGAATACTACTAGTACAGAGAGGGTCACATTTAACACCATTACATTGCTGCACATTAAACTGCGATGGCTGTATAGTTCTGGAGGTTCATGTCAGTAAACCTTGACTTTTAAAAGAGCATCCTCTTAACCCCAACTATTATTACCGCAACGCCTTCCCAAGTGACAAATTTTATCCATACGCGAGTGATGGGTCATGAATCTATATAAACCCCAACCGTTGCAATTAATCTTCCGCTGGTTCTTCCCAATCTTGGTCAACATCTTTTATTTGAGGCTCCTGAACCTCAGACCAACCCAGGCAGTCGTCTATATAGCTGAGTGTAGCTTGAACGCTGTCTTCATTCTGACTCTCCAATTGGAGAAACTGGACCATTGAGAAGTCATCAATCAAGCTCACCACACCTATTCCCCGTCAGTGATGTGTTGATTAAAGTGAAATTGGGGGGGGGAAAGATCGGCATACATTCATTCAACCTGTGAAATTTTGGGTTCGTCTCCGCATGAATATCCGTGGCCAAGATGGACGGATCTGGGTCCAAGAATCTTTTAAGCTCCCTTTTACTGACCTGGTTCCTCACAAGGTCCATCTTCGAGAGAATGTTGATATGAGGAATTTCCAGCATGATCATGCAACTCATCGCACTGAGCGTCCCAGCAAAGAACTTTGTCTTATCGATGACGAATGTAGACTCAAGGAGATACGCCGCGCAGAGGTTGAAAGACATGTGTCCCGTGAGATGCTTGGCCAGGTTCGGCAGGATGGGGACGTGCGTGTAGAGTTCTATTTGGCCCGGACAGTCGAATATTGTGAGACTTTCTTCGCCAGTTTCACCGAGTTCGGATTCTAGCCAGTCGAGATTGTCCATGAGGAATCTGGAATGGTCGGTGCGGGTTAGAGAAGGGGAAAAAATAAGTTGAAATAATCTTTTGTAAAAGGGGGTGAAAGCTCGGGAGGGGGCATACTCAAAACATGCCATCAAGCCGCCGTTGGGACCAAGTCCCATCTCGTCCATTACATCCTCAAGAGATATAAGATCTTTGATGTCGACATCGGGTTCGTATTCAAACTCTTCAGCTGCGGGGTCCAAGTTGACGTAGATACCTGCAGAAAAGCGTTCGGTATTAGGGAATTGGCTTCCAGGTGCATGGAAGATTTATAAGGCAAACATACATGACCGCTTGATGTTCTTGATATGGGCGATAAGTGCAGCACAGAAGGTGGACTGCCGATAATGTTAGTTTTCCTATAAGATCTGCGGCAAGTCCGAAAGAATACTATATACCTTTCCGCACCCAGCAGGGCCGATTACAAGGACTCCGTACCGACTCATAATGGGAATGACAGCTGTGGTTGGTTAATTCAAGCAGTGGGTGGTCGCGGGGTTCCAGATTTGGCTTTAACTAAGTGTTGCGGCTCAAAATCTTACAGTCCGATTTGAAATCATGACGGCGGCGATCACAGCTCGGATTTCTAACTTCAACCTCCAGCAAAGGTTCTAAAATGGCGCCCCCAACATCAACAACTCTGATTTCCCCTGCAGAGCTCTCATATCTACGGTCCTCTCTTGCGCTTAATCCGCCTATTCGACCTGATGCGCGCTCACCGACACAATTTCGCCCGCTAGTGGCAGAAATCGACATTCTTCCATCCACTAATGGCTCGGCGCGAATGATCTGGGGAGATGGGGGTGAATGCGTTGTCGGGGTCAAGGTCGAGGTTGAGCCCACGGAGCTCACTGCAGACGGAAAGAGGAAGAATTGGGTTGAGATTGGCGTAGAGGTTCAAGGACAGAGGGACGATGATCCTTTGGGGGTGTTCTTGGGCATGACAGTTACAGAGAGTTTACTTACGCCCTCTTCTACGCTCACGGAGAGGTTGGCCATTACTAGCAGATTCCACTGGAAGATGTACATTGATGTTTGTCTTCTAATCCTATGGCTTTCTCGTTTAAATATATGTATTCTGGATATTTACTGATTGAGTTTTGTGCGCAGATCCTGTTGATAACACCACCTCTTTCACATCCAGGAACACTACTATCCCTTTCTACAAATCTCGCTCTTCGTTCAACCAAACTTCCGCGACTGACCTCAGAGGCGGATGAAGATCCTATGTTTGACGATGATTGGGATGCCTCAGTTCCCCTGTACCAGGCCTCTAACCAACTCCCGCCTATCACTCTGCTGGTATTGAGTGTGGGTGACAATATTTTCTTTGATCCGACCAAAGAAGAGCTTGCTGTTGCCGATTGTGTCCTTGCAGTTTCTTTGGCTACCAATTCAGCCAAGGATATCCCGAAAGTTATTGGTGTGCGAACACTTGAGTCCGGCAGTGGAGGGATAGTAACAACCGCTGGAGCAAAGGACGTTGGCAGCGGCGGAGGTGCGGCCGTTGAAGCTACAAGCATGGGAGGTGTTAAAAGGACAGTTGTCAAGAAGATCATCAAGGAGAGCTTGAGCGTTGGAAAGGAGGTCTTTGGAAGTTTACAAGGCGTTGTGGATGGGAACCACTAGTAGAACCGGGAATATAAAAAAAAACTTCTGTATAATTAAAAGGTTCGGAGATTCGGTGCTCATAAACATCGAGTGTTTGATCCAAATCTCATTTTACAATAATACATATCGGCTCTTTCCCCCGGTACTTTTTCGGGTCTCTTGGTTCTTTTCTGATTTTTTATTATCCTATTCTCCCTTTTTCCTCTCGAGTATCGGGAATTTTTCAAATTGGGATAATTTGAGACTTTGACGATTTCCAACACACCTTCCCGGGAGGGGGGTTTCGATTGGGTCGCAACCGATGTTGACCCGAATGCTCAAGCCACAAACCAAACATGGACGGGAAAGGTCAAAGACCTGGTGTTCTTTGACTATTCGGCCCAGATTCCAGAATACAGAAATAAGCCTTCCTTGTTGGCAAGCTGTCTATCACAGACTGCATACTCTCCAACATAGGTAACCTCGCTGTTTAAACTTACATGTAGATACAGTACCGTACCAGCACCTACCTGACATGACCTGCGTTTCTCCAGACTGGCATGCATATTGCTAATAATGAACATGAAACTAACCCAGATCGTCCACGTTTGCTCCTTTCATGGGACCGAGGACAGTCCAATGGTGTCTCCATGGCCTCTCCACCTACCCTTCCGCTATACCGAACTGCATATCCCAGTGCTTTTCGTTGGGATAGCAGGTAATCCGATGCTCTACAGTGAAATATATCATGTAGGTACTCGTATGTACACATATTTTAGAAGAGGCAACAGCCCACAATATGGATGAACTACAGGGTAACGGTTTGTTGGAATCCGGGATTGGTTGATGACTGTATCGATCATGACCAACGCCTTGCCTGAGAAACGCATGTGTCGACGTTGAAATCTCTGAATCCGTAAGTATTTCTCCAAAATGTAGCACCCTGGGCTGTCCAAAAGTCTCGAAAGGTGCTGGTACATAATTGACCACATCCCTGACGGACCTCTAACGCTGCGTGGCCGAGGTAACACGGCAGATACCATCCAGACCCCAACAGCATGGCCAATCGAAATGCACGCGGGCCACAGGGGGGGTTGCCATTTGGGGGTGAAGCCTTAGCCAATCTCCAGGGCCCATAATTGGACTTGTTTAGGATTGATGGATGGAGGGGAGGACGTCTTGGTATTGTAATTTTATCTCTGGTGGGCAAGACCCCTACCTGTCGGCCAGTGCGTTGAAGCAGCCCTCTCTTTGGTCCCGGGGGTGCTCGCGTATTTATCCTCACACGCTCCCCCCCCCCCAAGTTTTTCTACACCACCTTCGATCTTCTTAAACCCAGAGCTTCCCTTGATAATTCTTTTCTTCCTTCATACTCTCCTTCAGCTCCCTTCAAAGACGATACTATACACCTTTGCTACTCCAGTACCTTTACACCCCAATACATATTCAAGATGCCTGGTGTTGTAAGTATTCCTTATCTCATTAATAGTTTCCCCTCATCTCTCAGCTGAAGTGCGTAAGACTAATAGTACATGTGCCTACAAACAGCCTCCTAACGCTATCGACGCCCTCAAGAAGATCGGCCGCTCTCTGTTTGGCCGCAAGAAGAAGAGCAAGACTCCTGTCGAAGAGACCACAGAGCACGGCGAGCAGTCAAACCAGACTCTTCCAACTGCCCATGACACCCCCGTCAACGTTCCAGCTGTCGCTGCTCCTCCTCCTCCTGCGGCCGAGAATGCCGCCGCTCCAGCTCCACAAATCGAGGAATCCCGAGAAGTAGCACCAACAGCTGCACCCGCCGCGGAGACCATAACCCCTGCGCCAGCGCCAGGTGTCGATGGTAAGACTTTGTTCTGCTGCGTCCGGTCTAAGAATCCCCTCCCCTTTTCTAGTCTCGTTTCTTAATAGAAAGAGTGCAGAAGAGTGGTAGTTGAGGATTGAAATTATTACGGAGTGTTGACTTTGTTTGTTTGATAGTGCCAAAAGAAGCAGAGACCGTACTACCGTCGCAACCAACAGCCCCCCAGCTTGATGCACCCAAGAAGGAGGCTCCAATTGGAGAAATCGACCTGCCTTCAACAGAGGACAAGAAGACCGAAGAGGTTGCCGCTCCTGCCGCCGCTGCTACCGCCCCAGCTGTTGCCGCTGCCGCACCTCCTGCCGAGAAATAAGCTTCTCGCTTATGAAACTTGATCTACGATTAGCTTCCTTTTTTTTTTTTTGTCGTAAATCCATTTCAATTTGTTTTAGCGGCGGGTCTTTTTAAGCTTCACTTTCCTTTTAGTAACATACCTTATCTCCTACGAGTTTTTTTTATAATGCATAATTTTTTTTTTCCTCGCTGCTTCTCTTTCTCTTTGTCGGCCGCTTCTTTTTTTTTTTGGGTTAATTGGGAGGGTGGGGATGGGGGCTTCAGGTTGGTTGTTTCTTGCGCGTGCAAACAGAGTGATTTGAACATTGCCTCTCTTATCGAGTCTTGGTATTTTCTATAACATGTTTTGCTTTTTTGGGTTTTTATTGCATCTTCTATTGGATGCGAGGGGATGAGGGGAGGGAGGGATGGGTTCGGGTCTTCTCTACATGTATGTAATTAGGAATGGGATGGTGGGGTAGGTTGGTGGACTTGCACAACAAGAAAAAATCAATGATATAGATGGATAAAACCCTTATTTAAACCTTGTTCCTAAATATGTCTATCGAATAGGGTGATCAAAATATGCGGATGAGATCTGCCATCCCTGAGCACTGCAGTACTGTTTAATATATGTGCACAATATGTCATGCACGTAACGCACACGGTGGGGTACATCTAGTCTATATCTCAATATATTGTATATTACCAACGCAGTAAATTCAAGTTATATTGAACCCGAGTTTAATCCCACCGCATGTAGATAGAGTGCGTACAGGACATTTACAGTACGAAAAAAAAACGGGGTAAAATCACTGCTGTCAGCGGAATGAAACCGGTATTACAAAATGAATACCGTAGTACTGCCGTATTGTTGGTATTGTAGATAGAGTATGTACAGTCGTTCACTGGGTACCGACGGACTGCGAGCATGTATTTACTTGACCGATTCAACCAAAAACAAAACAGCCAAGCTCTTTCCATTGGCCTAAATATCATCCAGTGAACCATAGTAAATGTTTATATTCAACAATCACAGTCAGCGATTCAAGCTACTCGCGCGGGTATCTGCTTAAGTTTTAGTTTATGTGATCATCAGTATCTTCAAGTGTACCATAAGGAGGGACCAAGTTCATTGACCTAACTATCAATAACCATAGCATAGCTACATCTATTGAATAATTTATGCTAGATTACCAATTGCACTGTATATATAGAACCTCGGCACATAGAGAAAAGGTCCTTGTCAGATACTACTATCGGTTGTCATTACTAACTCTCTAGACGCTAAAATTAAAACAATTTGAAGATAGGTTGTGTTAAAAGCGGGTGTTGTAGCAGTTAACCTCAAGTATACTGCATATTCAGGAGAATAACGAAGCCCACACTTGTATACAACAGGGTCTGAGAGCATTCTGTCGTAGGGGCAATTCAGTCCGCACATATCTCATGTGTGCCTATTCATGACTCCATAAAGTCAGGATACACCCATTTGCATAAAACAAAAACCAAACAAAAACAAACGCCATAGCAATAACCCATCTTCGTTAGAAGTCCATAAAAAGTATGTATGTCAAGCAAGAGAAAAATAATAAGTAATACAAGGTTAATGTCGCTCGCATCCAAAATGAGCCAAAGTCATAGACTCAATCATAAATTGTTACTCCTCTTCAGAGCTAGAGTCGTATTCTGCTGGAACCAAAACTCGATAGGTTCTGCTTCGGAGATCCTCCTCCAGACCCCCGGGGCCATCATCTGGGAGATAGCCTTCGCCTCCAAAGAAGCTTAAGGCAACTGGTAGGAATATCAATGCATGAGTTGCTCCAATAACAACAAGTGCAAGCCACATGCGGAAATAGTATATCTCAAAGATTTTTGAGCGTGTGAAAGCAAGAACGCAGACTCCGATGAGCTTTGTAACAGTAATACCAGAGAATACCTATAGAGAGTCAGTCATTTCCTCAGTCAATAGTATAAGAGGGAAAAGTAACTTACGGAACCGCCGACATTGACCAAAGCACCCAAAGCTCTTGCATCTCTACCTCTAAATTTCGCCTTTGCTCTATCCACCACACTCCTGCTAGGGAACATGAAAGCCCTGGCGACGTGTGAACAAAACTCGACACCGATCCCAACACAAATAACCAAGTTTACCAAACTAACTGCGTTCAAACTGACTCCCCAGACAGCCATGACACCCATAATGTCCACGACAATCATGAGCACAGTCGCACTAACCACAAACCCTGTCTTTATGCTTCCCAGAAGTATCGTAGAAACCAGGAATATGCAGCCTAAAGCTGCCATAAGTAAGCCGCCGGTCAAATTGACTATGGTCGAGTACTGGTCAAAAAATATGTAAAATTTCGAATAAGGAAAGACTTTAATTCCCGCATTTTTTGAGATAGTATCTGCGATTCTCCGAGCGGATGCATAGGCGTCAATAAAGTCCTGTTGGCTTCTCAAGGGTGTGTGCGATGTCCTAAAATGAGTTGCATTGATGGTCGTCCTTTCATAATCAGGGACAATCGCATGAGAATAAGCTGCCTTTCCAGCCAAAGGACAGTCCTCTCCAGTCGGTGCTTTTATCCAAACGTTTAGATAATCTAGGAATTCCTGGCCTTGTGGCATCCCAGAAAGAGTGATATTCCAGGCCGGGTCCCTATCCTCAAAACAAATTTTGCATTGTCGGTCGTTATCAAACTCTCCGCAAAGTTGCGAAGGGTCTCTCTTTTTCACCCTGCAACATTTCTCGAGGGACGGATTGAGCCAAAGAAAATAGTCATCAATCCAGCTCGCAGCGGGCTCAGCGATGTATGAGGTTTCTGGGCGTTTGCGTTCTTGTTCGAGAACGTTCGAGAGCGAGTAAGTATCACATGTGGAAAAACGTCCGCATAGGGCTTGCTGCTCGTGGGCTTGTGTAATGTTGTACTCTTGAGTGACGAAGTAAACCGGTGGGCCAACACCAAGGTAATCATAAAGGTCGTTGAAATAACCAATAAGATATGAATCAGTTGGTATAGCAATTCTTTGATCTGTAATATCGAAATGTCAGAGATCAGACTAATAGGATTAGTTAGGATCAAATGGCTTACCAAGACCAAGCTCTATCTTGGGGAGGAGTGCCAGGCTTGCGGTAAATAACCCAAAAAACAAGATCATGACACCCCACTTTACCTTCCTTTGTAATAAGCCTGGGGCATATTTTTTTCGAATAAAGCCTTGAAGAATGCTCTCCTCCACGGGGTAGGCCGGCATCCTGATATCCCTCGTTGTCAATCCATTGAGATGCCCATTGTCTCTGTTTTCCCCGGGGACCTTGAAACAAGGAAAACAATCCATCCTTGAATCTTCGACTCTCTCCTGATTGAGGGCCAGCACCGCTACAAACATAGTTACTTGCAGTACGGCATTTATGAATACCGCACCTGCAGCATATATCGCAAAATTTCTCACTGCCGGCATCGTTACGATGGCTCCAAGAGCAAAGGCAATGGTCTCGCTCGATGCAGATAAAAGAATACTAGGCCCCATTCGCCCCATTGCTTTCCCGACCCGAATCTCTACGGGATCACCGAGATGTGAATGATTGACTCGTTCGAATTCGTGGACGATTAGAAAGATATTATCCACACCAACTGCCAGCACAAGGAATGGAATAACTTCTGCAATGATAAGCGTTACCTTAACTCCCATTGCAGAGAACAATCCCACGCTGGCAGAAACACTCATCAGGACAATAATTATGCCGAAAATCCCAAGAGTGAACTTGCTCTCGATTAGAATTTTGCTGGGTTGATTGAAAATACGAGCAATTGCAAAACCGGTGCTACCCAAAGCAAAGCTCGCGTAGATAAACATTGCAATATAACTGATTACGACAATCTTTGCATCGGTATTGGTACTTTTGTTGAGTTCTTCTTCCAAACTGATTTCTGTTGAAAAGCTCAACCGCAGGCCCCTTTCTTTTGCTTCAGACTGTACTGCAATCAAAGTACTTTTTAAGCTCCTTTCCCAATCCATGCTTCTTTCAAGCTCCTCGGATCCCTCCGGATGATTCTCCAAAACCCAAGTCACAATCATTGCCTTAGCTTCTGCAACATCCCCACTCTCTTCCCAGCCACCCAATAATAATTCTTTATTCAAAGGCTGGCCAAAATCTGGCAGACATTGACTTTGAACGGGTTGTGCTGTACACGATCTCAGATCTTTTTTCCAAGTCGCTTCTTTGAGATTCCAAAAGTCGTTCCCAAAATAACCTGTGATAGATTGAACAACGCATCCGGAGTCGGTAGGTTTAAAACAAACGTCGTCCAGAGTAACGCCGTAGGTCAGACTTTTCATCCGCCGGATACGGTTCTCCACGTCAAACCACCAACCTAACACATCGTAATCGAGAGTTGGTGATGGTCCAGCATCAGTGGTGTCGTTAACCAAAAACGCCTGCTGAGCTCGATAAAAAGGCCCAAAGTTGTTGTCAAAGAACTGTTTCTCCATAGCGGCCTCAGAGGTAGGGCTAACCCATAGTCTCACAGGATCATTCTCGACTGAAAAGTTTAGCCAGCCCAAGCTCAATAGACCGACACATACAACACTGATCACTATCGTCACTGTGGGGCAAGATGCACAAGTTTCCCCAAGTCTCGAGAAAAATTTATCGATGTAGGTATTAAGAAGGTACTCCCCTCTAGATCTTTCGATCATGCCCGCATCCACGACATCACCTTCATCTTCGTCATCGCTTGGAACACTCTCCTGCAACAATCTTAACCTTGCCCTTCTATCACGGTGTACCTTCCAGGCCGAATGTGCTGAATACCAACCGACTATGATCAACAGTAGAAAAGAATATATGGTGATAACCGCAAAGCTGAGGCATGGAATAACCCCAACCTTACAGTCTTTCCCTGTTTGAACTTCCGGAAGCTCAGGGCAAACAGAGGGACAATCCACGCACGAACATCGATACGATACATCTGTATCATTACACCGCTTGGGAGAGTTATCCATCTGCTCCAGAGGCGCGTTCATTTCATCACCAGCAGGAAAGTCCATTTGGAATGGCGAGCCGAACGGCTTTTCATCTCCAAGGAATTTCAGGAAAGCTTTGTAGTCCTTCGCACCGCCACCGATGAGGTCCATGACATAACCATTGGTTGCAGAAAACTTGACATCTTTGCATGAATCGAAGAATCCACTCCCAAATTTCTCTGACACAAAATAATCCAACTCTGTGACGATTGTCTTTCCGCCTCTGAGTTCTTGAGTGGATGTGACATTCAAAAACAAAGATTGGTCAGGAGAGCAAGTGAATGTGCAAAAAAGGTCGAAGAAATTAGCCTTGCAAGCGGGACAAGCTGCTATGAGGTTTTCCGCTTTTTTGAGGTTGGAGGCGAGATTTTCAAGCTGTACCCCAAAGGTCAATGGACAACCTCCTTTGCATGGGCACCCTGAGGGGTCACACATACCTGATCTCCGTCACAACACACTGGTCCCTCGTTCCAAGTAGCTCCACAGATATCAACTAGTTGTTTTCTAACAGATGCTTCCGGTTCCTCAGCTGGCCCGTTATCTGGGCATGGCAATTGCCCACCAAAGAACGATTTCTTACCGCACTAAAGGCTACAGTCAGTAGTGGTTTCAAAAAAAGAGAACATAAAGGTGAAGTACCTGACCGCGCAGTGCACAAACACCGGCTTTGTGTACTTTGGTCACCGGTTCCGCGGCAGTTGCGGCGGGAGCTAACGTCAAAATCGAACAAAGAAACAGAGTGACCAGTAACAGCAGTGGTGGTATCCGAAGCATCGAAAGATGCTTCTTCATTTTGGCGGAATCTGTTGAGCAAACTTATGTGGACGTGATGGTTTTGGTGGCGGTAAATGGATGTTGTCACCGCGGGTGGTGGATGTTGGTTGCTAGGCGGGTTGTCTCGGTAAGTTATGGCTTCCAAGCAACCAGTGTGATGAGTGGTGATGGCGGCGACGGGGAACCCAACAGGTCCACCACAGCTACAGCTAGCTACAGTTACAATACTGTAGTTTTTGACGAAATTTAAGGCCCCTTATCCCCTTACCTTGGAATAAACGGAAAGAGTTGAGCTAAAGAAAATGGAAGGAGTGAAGGAAGGAGGAAGGGGAGGAGGAGGAAGGGGAGGAGAAGTGGAAGGAAGGAGATGAGGAACGCCTCGGAACCAGGCGAGTTGTGGGGAGAGGTACAAACAATGAGTAAGGAAAGAGGCTGAACGCAGGAGCAAGAAGCCTGTGTAAAGTAAGTAAGTACATGTACCTAGGGAAGCTTCAACTTCGACTGCAGTGATCTGGATTTCTACCGGGGGCCACGACTGTCTCTCACTCCTAGCCTTCAGTTTTCATTTGCTCACTCATTCACTGTTGTTCGTTAACAGTCGCCTATTTTGCCTACATGTATCTAGATGTCTATTAGAGTAGAGTTCCTAGATTGTGGATTGCTCTACATACATGTACCTACTTGTGCCTACATGTATAGTACCTACCTGTATGTAGATATCCTCGTGTCACTCGCTCAATTACATGTATGTACCTAGAGTACCTACTCTACTTCCTTGTCTGGTTGTTCCAGGGGATAATAAACCTGATGACGTGCGGCTGCAGGATTGGTGCAAGACCACCATGTCTTGGCAGGAGTTAAGAACGGCTGTGCAGCAGTGGTACTCTACATGTAGTAACCTGAAGCTCTTTGATGAGCGTGTGAGATACAACTCCTCATGACACCCATAAATGTACCGCCGAAAATTACAAACACCATAGTAGCATTCCGTGCTTCCCAAACCATGTATCAAGTACGTACAGCTCAAAAAAAAAGTTCCTATTCCATACAAATACCAAAAAATAAACAAACCAGATACCCCAAAGTTACATGAAAATCAAGACACCGCGCTGTTGGCCATTCACATCAAAGTCATAAGATATCATCAGTGGAGGGTCTACATGATGACACATGGAATACTACATGTAGATAATAAGAGTGAGTACATGTGTTTGCATCTAACAGATAGGCGAGGATAGCTCACCAGCAGCACGAGTATCCATCACAATCAAGACATTTCTCTCCTGGTGGCTTTCCAACGCCACCAGTTGATAAGATCCCGCCGCCAGTAAGCGGGCTTTTTTCTCCGGTCCTGTCAACCAATACGGTGGAAGTTGAGGAAGTACACATTGTAGTTTGATTAGTTGGATGGAGGTGGTGGAGTCGTTGGGAAATTCCTGTTTAGTTTGACCTTGATGTCAGTGATCATCTTCTTTGGAGCATTAGAGGGAAACGTAGGAGGGAAACAAATAAAACGAAGACTGAGTTTTGAGTAGCAATATGCCTCATCAATTGAGGACTCAATTTGTCAAACTGCTTATAGCAAAAATTCCCAATGTTGGTTGTAACCCCATGTAAGGAGCTTGTGAAGCGTAGGAAGATAACAGAATCAATCAGTAACTCACCTGAAGATTAGGTAAATATTTGGTAGCGGCGTGAATGCTTTTCTTTCTTTGAACAGTTAGATATCAATGAGAATAGTGAGATTCAGAGACTGAAGAGGGAAGAAATACTAATTCTTGATCGCATAGAGCTTTAGATCAGCTAGGGCTATGCCCCAAGATGACGTACACATGTTTGAGCCTAAGCCGACACAGCCGAGCTGTACTACTCTACTCTAGGATGTGGCTCGTGGATCAAGAGTTGGCATTCGGCGCCTATCGGCCGCCTCGTGAGACCAAATCCCAGTTATCCGCACAGTTGCTAGCAGGGTGCGGCGGCGTAATCGTATAGCCGATCATGCGAGAATCGTTGCAGTAACGGCATTCGGGGGTACATACATACTACCGGCCCTTGCTTTGCGGGGCCGCATTAGGCCGCACGCCAGCCTACTAATGGGAGTATGTAAAGCATCTCAGCACCCAAACTCAACACCGACTTCCCAGGTAGCTACACACTTTTAAACTACACACTTCTGGGGCAACCTTTGTGCACCACCGATATGACTTCTCCACCAGTTGCCGTCGTGGGTTGTACAGGATTAGTAGTGAGTTAAGACAGTCTTTATCGATTAACCCTTTCATCAGGATCAATCTCTCAGAATCAAGCCCTCAACCCTCAAGTTCTAATAATTGGTCGTCAATGATTTATAGGGTTCTCATATCCTACAACAACTGATATCTTCTCCACAAACATTTACTGTAAACGCATTGATGCGTCGAGCCTATCCTCATCCTATCGATGACCCCGATTCGAAGCTCAA
The DNA here is from genome assembly GCA_024713935.1 of Morchella eximia. Lineage (NCBI taxonomy): Eukaryota > Fungi > Ascomycota > Pezizomycetes > Pezizales > Morchellaceae > Morchella > Morchella eximia. The sequence goes on from JAMGZG010000003.1 coordinate 1,818,624, forward strand.
GGCTTTGATATCTACCGATACTTCAACATGGCCAGACACACTTGCCACAACCTCTAGCACTGCTCTTTTCTCAGCTCTCGGTAGCACTCGGGGGGACTCTGGTTCCCTCGAACTTCAACGCAAAATCGATGTCGATCTCAACGTAGCCGTCGCGCGCGCCGCGAAAGAATCTGGCGTCAAAACATATGTTCTCATTTCATCTACTGGCGCATCATCAGCATCACGGCTCCCCTATCTACAGATGAAGGGGGAGTTAGAGGATGCAGTGATTGCTCTTGGATTCGACAAAACCGTTATTCTAAGACCCGGGTTGATTGTTGGTGGTAGGGAAAAGACTAGAATGATGGAGCGGCCACTCCACCTTGTTGCAAATCTGTTTGGCGCTGTGTCTGGTGGAATGCTAAAGAATTCTTGGGCACAGGATGCAGACGTTATTGCAAGAGCTGCTATCAGAGCGGGGATGGAAGACGCAGTATGGGATGGAAAGGGGACGGAGAGCAATGGAAAGAAGTTTTGGGCAATGTCCCAAGCAGATATTGTAGCTTTAGGGAAAGAGCCGTAAAAGCTCTGTTAAGCTTTAAATCATGTAATACTTTTGAAGTTGTTATGATTATGTTATCTCTCACATCACTGTAGGGAATGATTTGAGTTGTCTCGCTTATTTACGTATTGATTAATATATCAGTGTCCAAGATGGCGCTACGTACAAAATCAGCGCCGCTCATGGTCGTGACCCTAAATATTATCTCGTTGTGGCTGGAATGCGTACATGTACTGATAGCAGATGAATTCACGCCGTGTGTCCCATACATACATGTGCATTTAATTTTATGACCAATTACTCAGTCTAACTTCGGGAGAAACCTCATCCAAGACCCAGCAGCATGAACTGTCGTTGTCTTTACGTTGTCAACTACGCTACATCAGCGCCTGACCCCGGCATATCTCAGCTTCGATAATGCTCTAGGTTCATACTTGAACGACAAAGCCGTTGTGAAGGTCTTCTACGAGAGCACGTTGGGCATGTGGTGCATGAAACAATCGTTTATCCAAAAATTTCTGGTTGGACTGCTGGCAATGAGGTTCGTTGTTGGTCTTCTTTAGTAGTTGTACCACCTACTTTGGAAGAGTGTAGGTATGTACTCTACATGTATGCTCCGCAAAAAGGGTGGGAGGAATGTATGTACCAGAGCGTCCTGGTCCTGGAATCAGTAACAGTAACCGCATCCAGAGAGCGCGCAACCCTGTCACGGAGTGAGGGACCTCATTGATTGATAGAACAAAAAAATAAAATAATTACGACTCACTAACTTACTCACGACGACTTGCTCGCGGGGGAGCTGTCCACTCGTCCACGATCGAAAATTAGATTCATCCAATCAGCGCAATTTCCATATACCAACTGTCCACTTAGAATAAGAGTACTAGCTGTTGCTGCTGCGTTGCCGCTCCTGCTGCTCGTGCTTCTCCTCCACCTGGCAAGGCTCTCCACATCAACCTGCGCTCCTCTGTTGTCCATCTGCGCCCTCTGCCGTTGTCGCTGACTGCCTTATTTTATTCTCTTCTCTCTCCTCTCCTTCCCTCTCTTTCCCGCTCACTTTCCTCCTCCATCCTTTTCCCCTCGTCTCCATCTCCCGTATTTCATCTCCCACCACCCATCTCCCCGTTTTCTATCATCTACGTGTTAGTTCATAGACCCTTACGAATTCGCACCAACTGCTACTATCTCATTACCATTGTTGCCACTAGCTGCCAAATCTCTCCCACATATGATGGCCTCAGTAAGTTACACACAAGTACCCCGGCAACCCCCCACCCCATCCCCATATATTGAATAGCCCCCACTCCTCTTTCAATCCTCTGCTTTACATCCCAATTCAATTTTAGACAGTCATCTTATTATGATCCAGGTCCCACAACTTCGCCCTCAATTCGGTGCACCTCCTCATCATCCACAATACGTGCCAAATGGCCAGGTGCCTGGAGCTCCCCCTCAGCCAGTACAGCTTCCACCGCAACAAAAGATCATTGAGAAGAGTGGAGTGCGGATCTTGTGTATTGCGGATGTTAGAGGTAATCTATATGCCCCAATTCCTGACGTTCTACATTCAGTTGAGGATATTGACGCTGTTCCTTTGTGATTTTTCTTCGTTTCTTGTAGGAAATCTTAGGTCTTTAAACGAACTTGCGAAGAAAGCCAATGCAGATCATATCATCCACACTGGTGATTTTGGGTTCTACGACAATAGCTCTTTAGAAAGAATTGCTGACAAGTCCGTTCTTTCGCTTCAACCTAAAATCTGTCGACACTGACATTTCGTATAGAACGCTACGACATGTGGCTCAATATTCCCCCCTTCTCGACGAACGTCTTAAAAAGAGCATTCAGAGCCCCGGTGGAAGCCATGTACCAATCAAACAGCTCGTCGGAGCTGAGCCGAACCCTCTTTCCGAACTTCCTCTATTCCTCTCAGGAACATATACCCTAGATGTTCCTGTTTACACGGTTTGGGGAGCATGTGAAGATGTTCGTGTTCTTGAAAAATTCCGATCAAACGAGTACAGAATCAACAATTTACATATCATCGACGAGGCCTCGTCGCGACTTCTAGATGTTGGTGGTGTTAAGCTTCGGTTGTTGGGTCTGGGAGGTGCTGTTGTCATGCATAAGCTATTTGACATTGGAGAAGGGAAAACCACGATCGCCGGAGGACAGGGAACAATGTGGACCACTCTCTTACAGATGGGAGATCTGGTAGATACAGCGAACCGAGTTTACGACGCTGCCGAAACCCGAATTTTCATTACGCATGCCTCACCCGCCCGCGAGGGACTGCTAAACCAATTGTCAGTTACCCTCAAAGCGGATTTCTCAATTTCTGCGGGTTTGCATTTCCGTTACGGTAGCTCGTATAACGAATTTAGTGTCAACCCATCCTTAGATCATTATCGCGGAAAGCTTGCTTCTTCTAAAGCATCTTTCAATGATGTGTGGGAAACCGTCAAAAACGAGGTTCTTGCTGCTGTACAACAAAACACCGCCCAAAACAAGCTTCTGGAAAACGCATTAGCAATTGTGGATAAGATGCCGACAAGTTCAAACGGAGGTAGCCCATTTGGCGGCCCCCCAGCTAATGCTGCCCCTGGTGCTGGTCAGGTTGATGAATCTGCATTCAAGAACATGTGGAACTTCAATCTGGCTGATGCAGCATTTGGCTGGCTGGTCTTGGAGGTTGAGAATGGAAGAATTGGGACCGAAATGAGAGCACAAGGTTTCAATTTTCATCATAGGGGAGGAAAACCCCAGTTGCCGACTCAGCAACAGCAGCAGCAACAGCAGCAGCCAAAGCCTACAATGGCACCAACTACTTCGTCGGCGGCTCCGCCTAGCACAGATCCTGGTCCGGTGAACGTTAGTGTTCCTTCTATCCCAACTACCAACAATGCAAATGCGCCTATTAGCCCAGCAGTTCCACCTGTAGGTCCGAGAAAGCAGACCCAGAATCAAGGTGTGCAACAACCTGCAGCGCCCCCCCCAGTGCCGAAGCAACCGACTCCACCTCCCCCCGCGCAGGAAGAGTCCCCAGTGGTAAAACCCGCAACCCCACGACCAGCACCAAGTGGTCCTGCTGCGGATAGAGCTCCTACTCCCTCGGTAGCTCCTGTTGCTCCCTTGCCAACAGCTGTACAAGCAACCACACCAGCAGCCACACCAACAGCAGAGAAGACACCTACCAGTAACGGGACAAGTCCCGCATCAGTCCCCCCCGCACTACCGAAGGTCGACACTCCTGCAGCTTCAGCTCAAAATGCGGCCCCCACCAGTTCTCAGTCTCCATTAGAAAAGACCAAGCAAACCGGTCTATACGTTTCTGGTGTTAACTCCGAAACCGAAGTTCGCAAAATGTTCCCACCGGAAGATGAAAGCCATATTATGCGCGTTGAAGAGAAAAGGACCAGAACCTTTTTTAAGTTCTTCCTCGTATATTTTGAAAGTATGGAAGTGACGAAGGAAATTCTTGACAAGTTACCCGACGACTTGAAATCAGGGCCATCAGGTCAACGCAACGGCAAGCCGTATGTAAAAATGATGCTGGATGAATTCACCCCTAGCGATCGTATATCAAGCGGAAACCGATCTGGTATGAACGATAGTAGGTGGGGTCGAGGACCGGCTGTTGGCGGAAATACCAGCGAAAGTGACAACAATATGGGGGGCGGCTACAGAGGCCGCGGAAACTTTGGTGGAAGGGGGAAATCCAGGGGAGGGTACGAAGGAGGGACCAGAGGATCCAGAGGAAGGGGTAAGAGGGGGTTTCACGGTGATGGCGGTAGCAGCGCCGCAACACCTGCCGAATAGTAGGGCTTTCTTTTAGTCAAAGAAGTTCTGGAATTTGTTGGTGGGGAAGAGGTTCTGGAAGATATGGCGTGGTTAATAAATCTAAAAGGGCAAAAAGTTTTGTTATTTTTTTTGTGTTCCATGAAAGAAGTCAGGTGAAGAAATTATATGTTTTAGTGGTTGTTATTTAGCGTTTTGGCCCCCGTCTTAAATATCCCAATATCTTCTAAGCGCAAATTATCAAGAGTGAAGACGCGCGTTTGTTACATTCTCTGATTTTACCTTTCTCTCTTTTTAGCTGAGACGCCTTCAAATTGCCAATCTACAACGTTCTGTGCTGGATTGGTATTCACTTTCTTAATTACATATAATGTAATTCTTTCCAGTTTAAGCATCGTTTCACTCTCCTCCAACACCACGATAGCAACATATCAGATTTGGCGGTTTTATAAACTTGTTTTTCTACATCATGTGAAGATGATTATTTTAATGTGAGATAATAGTGCTATTACATGTGAGGTTTCATCAAGGCTATATATATATATGGTGAATTGAGAGCTGTGTTAGTTTTTTCTTTACTGGTCACCTGAACTCTCTATGCCTTGATATTAACGAAGAATAAAATATCCACCACTTAATTTTTACATATTGTCTGGAAAGCCCCGAAAGAATGGCTATCGCAAGACACCTCCGCCACCTAGATACCTTCTCATTTCCAGAGCAGTTTTATACGGGGGTGCTGTTGGGGGTTGTATCGGATCTATACTCGATCTCTTTTGTCCATTCTCATCGACATCTGGTAGTTGGTTTGTCGCATCTGAATCGTATGCACTTAGATCCCCACATGCTATAAATGGTGCTATGTACTGAACAACGTCCATTCCATCTTGTCCTACACCCTCTTCCTCCCCATTTATGCTTTCTAATAAAGCCTCTCGCACCCCATCAACGAGGTTTTGATCCTCCTGCACAGTTGTGGCCTTTACCTTCGGGAATGATGTTCCTAGTCCTAGAGGTGCTTCAAGTGATGGTTGGAAACACTGTGGTGGCCTATATCCCTCACAAACCACGAAGGCTTCGATACTGCTTCCGCGCGAGCTCCTTGGCTTTGCACATGTCACTCGGTCGAAAAGGCACCGCAATTGCGCAAAAACGATAGCAACGTCGCGACCCCTGAATATCTTGGCTACAAATCCTCCTCCAGGAACGAGGACACATGTAGCGAGGTTGAGTGCAGCCAAAAGCAATTGTGATTGAATGTATTCGTCAAGGTCATGCAGCCCGGTTACATCTGGGGCTCCGTCAGAGATGACCAGGTCTGCAGGCTGGTTCCCCAAATGTGAGAGAAGAAGTGGGAGTGTGGAGGGATGAGTTATGTCGGCTTGAAGTGTTATAACACCCGGGAGAGGTGTCATGGGCTGTAGGTCCAATGCGACAATAGTAGATGTTGGTGGGAGGGTGCGGGAGAGCACTTGAGACCAAGAACCAGGCGCAGCACAAAGGTCAACTACACGAGTAGCATTGGAAAAAAGATTGAACTGAGAGTTGAGCTGGAGGAGCTTGAAAGCGGAACGAGCACGCCAACCTAGTATTATAGAAGTCAGCGTCCTTTCCAAAAAATTATTGCAAAAGTCGAGAAAGAATATATCTCCTACCTTGCTCTTTTGCAAGGCGGTAGTAAGAGTCGCGCTTATCTTTGCTGGATTTTCCCATTTTAGAGATTGATGTTTTGGAATAATTATATAAGAAGTTGTGTGCATTTGGTGGGATTAATTGCATAAGGCCAAAGAGCCCCACTGCCAAGCTTTGGGTTCTGTGCCAAGTTATACCCGAGTTGATCAAAATAAAAATCTGGGATCGCGAAATAGAACAATCAGATAATATCAACAAGTTTACAGTCTCCTTCCTCATAATGCCACCCAAAAGGAAACAATCTTTCTTATCTGCTCTTCAGTATGGCCGTAAACATCCTCGTCTGAATCCTCGTTTTCAGAAAAAAGACGAAAAAGAGTTAGATTTTCCGATCGACCTTTCCGACCCCTCGAGTCTCTCCCCACAAGCAATTGAGCTGGTTCGCAAAGCAGTCGAGGAGAAGATAGAACATGGGAAAAAATTGATTTTTCGCGGCCTGAAGAAAGCCAAGGGCTTCGAAAAACAGAAGCTTGTGAAACGACTAAAGATTGCTAGGTGGGTAAGGATGTTTTCCTCCAAAGAGTGAAGAAACTGATTCAGACTATTTATTATAGGGAAAAGAATGAAGACGCAACTGTTAAGAAACTTGAGCTAGAGTTCGAAGTTCTAAAGGTACACTTAAATTCAATTCCACGCCTCTGAATACTGATAAAAGCAAATGCTAACTTTGTACTGATGCAGACGGAAGAAATCGACCTTAACTTTCTTGCCTCAAATCATGTCTTAAAAACATTTTCAAAACACAAGCCTATATCAACATCTCCTTTGTTCCCTCCCTGGCTCGCACCACGGAAGGAACTAGAAGTTCAGTTGAACGATAAGGAAATAGCGAAGAGGAATATAATTGCAAGATTATACAACTCAAACGCTGTCAAAGAAGCAACGGCAACGGTGGTTGCAAATGTCAAGTCGGCGATAGGCATAAGCGAGGAGGGTATTGGCGGGAAGAGGAAGGTAACTGAAATAGAAAAAAATCTGGGATCCGAGTCTGAAGAAGGTAGTGGGGAGACTGTTGAGGCAGTTCGTCTTGTAAAAAGGATGAAAATCGACAATAAATCTACTGCCGAAGAGAAAAGCGAGAGTGAGGACAAGGAAGAAGAGTGGGGTGGGATTTTGAACTCTGAAGAATTAGTAGATGCAGAAATAGATTTGGATGCCTTCGCTGCCGATTTCATGGATAGGGTGGCAGGATCATCAGACGAAGATGAGGATCAAGGCCCATTACAAAGGGGTACAGATGATGAATGGTCTGGCGAAGATGACGAAGATAACGAAGCAGACGAAGCAGACGAAGCAGACGAAGCAGACGAGGAGGACGACGATGAATATCAGGGGGAACGAGCTCAGCACGCTAAACCTACTACTTCCAAATCGAAATCCGAATCCAAATCAAACTCAGACCCATATAATCAAATGCAAGAGGCCACCAATCTCAAGGTCAAGAAATCCGAAAAGCTGAAGCCTGTTGACCCGGTAAAGTCAATGTTTCTCCCTACCCTCATGTCCGGTTACATTTCTGGCTCTGATTCCGATATTGACGCCGACTATTACAAAGATAAAAACGGAAAGAAGAAGGGGCCGGCACAGCCGAAAGAGCGGAAGAACCGGATGGGCCAGCAAGCTAGGAGGGCCTTATGGGAGAAGAAGTTTGGGCAAGAGGCGAATCATGTCAAAAAAGGAGAGGAAGAAAAGGGTAGGAAAAAAATCGAACAAAGGATCAAACAAGGAAGAGGGGGGGACGGAAAGAAACAGGGGAGTACTGCAGAGAAGAAAGGGAAACCCACAGAAGGTGAAGGGCCCTTACATCCCAGTTGGGAGGCTGCCAGGAAAGCGAAGGAACAACAGGCAAAAGTACAAGAAGCAGTCAAGGGAAAGCCAATGGGAAAGAAGATCGTATTTGACTGATATCTTCAGTATCTGGCACGTTCTTATTTCATTTAGTTTCTTCGTCCTGTATTTGCTAGGTCTACATTATGTTCATCTGACAAATTATCGCTCCGTTGTAACGCTAATCCAAATCTACATCTACAATAATATAAAATGTCAGGACGAGTAAAATTTCGCAAATGCGGGTTGATGATTGGTTCGACTGGGTAGGAATAATGCTGAGTAGGAACAATGGTTCGGCTTGATGAGAACATACTGGATTGTTCGCATGGGTTCTGACTACGGATAATTGTGAACAAAGGACTTCTGTAAGCTTAGTCCTACCTCAAATAGCTCTCACGGTCTACTATAATATAAAAGAATATGTAGGATAAAAACCATTTAACGGAGTAAAACTACGATAAAAGCCTGAGGGGGAATTAAATGGCACCAAGAGTGAAGAGAACCTAAGGGGGCCGGTAGGCATGTGCACGGGAGGACATAGGCTCAATAATTCCTGAAAAGGACCCGGGTGGTAACCCCCGTGTCTCCCCCTAGTTTTAGATGTAATATTATTTCCCGTTTGCGTGAAGTTGAATTATTATTAAGTTGTATTTGTCAACTACACGTACATACCACTGGCATCAAAAAAAGGTCTTGGGGTTGGGGGGGCACCTGTGTGCGACGGGGTGAATCGTTTGCTGGTGTTCCTGCCTACATATCCTTCACCTACATATGTCCTGCAATACTAATCGTTAATGTGAAAGCAAAACATCCGCAACTAAAATTCATAAATATGAACCTTGCTAGGGAAATGCTTAAGATCCAGCTACTCTTGGCATATCGAGTGACAACTCATGAGATTACTAAGCAAGAAGTGGTGACTTCCTAAGGTCCGCCGGTAAAGATCATCTACCAAATTCGCCGTCATCAACCCATCAAAACCACCTCCTCCATTCCCGTTAACTTTCTGTCGGGGAACAAATTCGCCATGTCCGCTCGGACCAATTCCGCATGCGCCGTTGTGCGTTCCCTTTCTAAGACTGCCGTTGGTGGTAGCCGCTCCCCCGCCCTCCGGGGGGTTCTCCCCGCCACTACCCTTATGAGGACCTATTACTCTGGACAAAAGAGACCTGATGGTTCAGAACTTCCTAACGTTAGGAAAGCAGAAAGACCCCGTATGATTTACTATCTCATTGACTATTTAAACCACTCAATTACTGACTTTGGTTATATCACGATTAGCGGTTGGACCTCTCTCAGCGCCAATTGTAAACCCGTAAGGCTACATTACTTGAAATCTCGCATTCGATAAAACAGTCATCAATGATACTGATACCTGCTGCCCAACAGTGCCGACAAGTATGCCTCTGCTGGTGAATCGCTGCACGCATATGGGCGTTATCTTATCTCGTGCTTGCCAAAGCACATTCAACAGTTTTCTGTCTGGAAAGACGAGCTTACAATTTATATTGCCCCAACATCTGTTCTTCCCGTGTTTACCTTCTTAAAGAATCACACCGCAGCCCAGTTCACTCAGGTTTCTGATATTACTGGTGTGGATTATCCTACAAGGAACAATCGTTTTGAGGTCGTGTACAACCTCCTGTCAGTACACCACAATTCTCGAATTCGCGTCAAGACATATGCCGACGAAGCTACACCAGTTCCTTCAATTTGCAGTCTCTACGACGGTGCCAACTGGTATGAACGTGAGGCGTATGATTTGTTTGGCATTTTCTTCGTCGGACATCCGGATTTGAGGCGTATTATGACAGATTACGGTTTCGATGGACACCCTCTTAGGAAGGATTTCCCCTTGACGGGATACACTGAACTGCGGTACGACGAGGAGAAAAAGCGAATCGTTGTGGAGCCCTTGGAGATGACACAAGCTTTCAGGTATGCTCTCATGACTTTTTTGATGCTAGGGAAAGTGTTTCCAGTAGGAATGAAGATTTGACAATGGTATGTATGTAGGAACTTCCAAGGTGGCAGTAGTGTTTGGGAGCAGGTTGGGAGCGGTCGTGATTATAAACCTGAGTCGGTATGTTTCTATGGGCACCCTTCCTACTTTCGGGGGGCTTATTCTCATTTTCTGAGCAGTTCAAACTCCCGACACCAGCTCCAGAACCGGAGAGTAAAGGCGAACAGAAGAAATGATATTATTTTTGATTAGCTAAAGTTGTAGCAAAAGAACAAGCCCAAATAAACCATCGTCTTCTAAGTTGGAGAAGATACCGCACATGTATGTATTCATACAAGGACATGAGTTTACTTCTCTGCTACTTACATAAATATGTACACGATAGACTTTACCATCTCGTTTTCTCATGTAATCTTGTAAACTTTTGTGGGTTCAAGGTCCTGGGCAAATAAACTACGATAAAATTTCGCTATACGCATTTTCTTTTGAATACTTCCAATTTTACCTATTATAAATCGTAGCCTTCTATGTCATATAAAAATTATGAAGTTCTTGTGATAGGATAATACTAGAGGCTCCTCATACGCGTTAACAGAGATACATGTACTTTATATGCACCTACATGAAGATTTCGGCTTGAAAGGTGTGCAGCGCACTGTCGGAAATAATCCGAGCGAAAATGTACATATATCTACATGTAGGTACAGATATATGTATGCATTTAAGGTTCTGCTGGTTATTCGTTACATGAACAGAGGCAAAACACTGAAAAGTCTTCTGGTCCTTTCTATAATGAGCCATGTAACTTATAAACAAGTAGGTACAAGTAGGTACATGTACCTTACACGTGTACCTACCTACATGTATGTGACATTGTAAAGGTTTGGCCAGCCAAGGCTGTGTTAATTGGAAGGCTTACATAAGTCATTCCTGCCACAGGATTCGTTAAACAACTTAGACACCAACTCCCACCTCATCTCTTTCCCACCATCAACCCTTACTGCTGATTATTCCACTCCACTTGTACAGCGTTCGATAGATATCCTTCCACGCTATCACATCATCTAAATATCTGTGCCGCTTTGCTCTATCTATTCCCCTTTCTTGTTAACCCATATCAATGTCGAGAGTACAACAAGACACCTTCATCGACGACACCGAGGAGTTCTGGTACCGCGCTACTCCCTCCCGCTACCCCACCCCCACCTTCACTAACTAAAGCGATTTACAGTCCTCTTTGTGTCGAAGAGTTAGATATCCAAGACAAAAACTTCAAACCTTGTCCTTGTGGCTACCAGGTAAGGATTCCTAAAGTCACTCTTTTCTGCTTCTTGGTGGTATTAATACTCAAGTTCTTTCAATTAGATATGCCAGTTCTGTTTCAACAATATCAGGACGAACTTAAACGGCCTGTGCCCTGCTTGTAGACGAGCGTACAATGAAAAGACTATTGAATATAAACCCATTCCCAGTGAACAGTAGGTTCCATCTTTAGGCGCTGATACGCTGAATTCTTGCAGCGCAAATTGGGATTCGTTGCTGATTAAGTATTTCTTGTGATTCTATAGAGTTAGGGCCGAGAAAGCAAAGAAGGATCGTCAACAGTCGGAGAAACGTAAATATGAAGCTCAGAAACGTGAAGCCGAGGCTCTGAATCGTGAACGTCTTAGAGGCCTCCGAGTTGTCCAGAAGAATCTCGTTTACGTTACAGGCCTAAACCCACGTATCCGTGAGGAGGACTTACTTCAAACGTTAAGAGGTGCACAATATTTTGGTCAATATGGCAAAATAATCAAGATCGTTGTGAATAAAAGGACGACGGCCCAGGATGGACAAGGGGGAGGTAGCAATAGTCCTGGCCCACAAGGACCGCCGCAAGGACTCGGAGTCTATGTCACATTTTCTAGGAAAGAAGATGCGCATACCTGTATTGCGGCCGTAGATGGAAGTCAAAACGGTGACAGAACCTTGAGGTATTGTTTGTGCCCATGATTTCCTAGACTTATGCTAACTTGCAGGGTAGAGCAACCTACGGAACTACGAAATACTGTTCTGCTTATCTTCGCGGCGAAGCTTGTCCTAATAAGAATTGCATGTTCTTACATGAGCCAGGAGAAGAGGCTGAATCTTTTGATCGCCAAGGGCTATCTGAATACAATACCCGTATGCATACAGCATCTACACGAGGACCGGCGCCACAGCAACAGCCTCCAGTTGCAGCAGCGGCACCGCCCCATCCACCGCCTTTACACCAGCATAGCGCCCAAATGACCAGAATAAGCTCACACCAAGGGCGCTCCGGCACCCCCGATGGCGGAGAATCGTCTGCTTTACCATCAACAGCAAACTGGGCTAAGAATCCACCGACACCTGCAGTAAGGTCTGCCGTTCCTCTATCTCAGCAGCAAGTTATCTCTGCCACTGTATCAAAGGTTTCAACACCTAGTCCAAAGACTGCACCCGCAGCTCCAATGGTACAAAGTCGCAGCCAAGAGAGTGGGAGAAGTGCTGCTAGCGGGGGTAAAGGTTCAACATCAACGACAACTACATCCAGTACTTCCAATAACAACGGGAAATCTCCCAATGTAGCTACAGATGTAGCTTCGGAATCAATCTCCTCACCTCCAAAGGCACCTCCACCCCCTCCAGTAAATAAAACTTCACCGCCACCTCCACCGTCTAAATCAATTGAACCAGAGCCATCAGCAATGGATGAACATTTCCAACGGTTCTTGAGATGTCAAAAGGCCGCTGCTAATCCCAATTTTAAATTTGTATTCTCTACCAAATTTCTTAGTCCTGACGAATACCAAGATATCGAGAACATCCCGCCAATGTTTGATCGTCATGGTGGAAAGCGTAGGAGAGAGATTGCAGAAAAGATGAGAAGTCAGCAGGATCATGGTCACGAAGAGCCAGTGGAAGAGGTTTCACAACCCCAGCCACCTGTTGGTACCATGTCAGGAGCTCCAGGGCTACCTCTGAACGTAGGAGGGAGAGGAGCAACCCCACTACAAAGGGATCCTCTTGCATTGCTAAAGGAAACTGCAGCAAATCAGCAACAACAAGGGCTTGGTGCGTTTCAACAACAAGAGAACATCCAGCAGCAACTCCAACAGCAGCAGCAGCAGCAGCAGCAGCAGCAACAGCAGCAGCAGCAACAGCAGCAGCAGCAACAGCAACAAAATTCAATGAGGGTACACACTCCAGGCGGTCTGCTTCATCAGCAACAGCAAGCGTTTAATCCATTCCAAGCTGGTGCTGCCTCTTTAGGTGGCCCAGGACAACAATCACACTCTGGTTCTATGCACGCGCGCCAATCTTCGAGATATACATTTGCCAATGAGAATCCGGCATCAGCGGTAACCTCCGTTAACCCTCGTGGTAATGCTGTGCATATGGCCGAACAAGTCCGTATGATGCCTCAACAGGCACAGCAACAACTACACAATCAACAGCTTGCTGCACAGTTCTACGGAGCAACAGGGGGTGCTCCAGGTCTTGGTGGCGGAATGTTGGGCGGAAACGTTCAACAACCGCCTCCAGGATTGAAGAGTGCTCCCACTCCGCCCGCACCGGGAATGGGAATACCTATGGGAGCTTTACATGGTCTTGGTGGACAATTTAGCGGATTGGGACTGGGTGGTCATCATGGAAAAAGCGAGAATTCGGAAGTGTTATTGAGGGAGTTTATGAGGGGAAGTGGAGCTAGTGGACTTGCCAATTCTGGAAGTGGGCTAGGAAGATCCGGAGATGGAAAACGTATGCTTTCTGCTTCACTTCAGAGTGGGGGGAGGTATACTGATTCGCCAAATGCAGTCGATCTTGTTGATCCTAGTATTCTCCAAGCTAGGGTCGCCCAACCGCAACAACAACAACACCAGTTACACCATCAAGGACTTCAAGCTGGAAACACCCAAGGACAACAAGGTGCGTACAATCAGAGCATGTACTATGGAAATGTCGGCAGGTGGTAGGTAGTGGAGTTATAGGGTTCTGCGCAGGTCTTCTTTCGAAATGTCATGGATGCTCGCGGCAGCAGGCGGGCAGGCAAGGATACTATTACTATTTCTCATGTGCTGGTTATATTTTGTGTTCTTTTTTCACTCGAGGCGTTCGTGTTTGGGGAATGGGTTTCTTTTTTTTTTATCCAGTTATTTTGACTGTGCTATTGATTTTTGTGCAACCGCTTCAATAGGGGGTTGTTCTCTTATTTCCAGTCCCTTGCTATCTCTTACTATTTCGAAATTTTGTTTTGGATTCCGGGGGGTTTGGATGCAGGACAAGACCAAAACCAATCCTATTTACGGGTGGAAACTAAGCCTAATGGGCTGGAAATGGTGTTTGAAAAGTCTCTTGCGGACCTACGCTTTTCGAAAGCTACCACTTCAGCACTGCATGTATGTCCATACCTTACCTTTAACATTTTGCGATTACATTGTTGGCTGCCGCTTCTCATGTATTTCATTTCTAGTATTTATGTTCTCTTCCTTTCATTTTGCAGTTAGAAGAATCAGAGAATCATGCAATGTAGAATAGTCCTTGCCTGCCTGCCTCCTGTCATGGTTAAAGATATGTTAGGAAGATGATTATAGTTGATGATGAAGGCCCGTACAGAACCTGCCCACAATACCTAACTACCTATCGGCTTTCAATTCTTCAGATTTTCAAAACATAAATACTAAAATATTTGTACTGTAGGTTTCGGTCTCAATATCAGTACGGGTTTCTTTTCCCAGAACCAGTCTCAAACACCATCGCGAAATTTGACCCCTGGAATTATCGACGAGGAAGATTTCCCAGCCCTAGCACCCCCTAAAACAGCGGCAATAACGAAACCAACTGTACCTGTAGCTATACCTGCTATCTCCATCCCATCGAAAAAAGTAGCCACGAGTAAGCAGACAACAAGCGTTGTCTCAAAAATTCCCACTTTGCCTTCTGCATGGAAAACAAAAACAGATGAGGAGGCGTCGATGTCGGGGTCCTCAGCAGCGTTACTGCCGGCTTCATCGAGTAAAAAAAGACTAGAGTTACCCAAGGTTGATACGTTTCCAACTATCATTGATGTTGTGAAAGACGAGACAGCACCGAACCTGGCTCCAGCACCGAACCTGGCTACAGCCCCTCGCATGGCCAGAATTCCCCCGACACAAGTTGGATTTAAAAGTGCGAACTCGGAGAGTGCAGTATCAGAAACAGCATCAGTATCGGGGATGTCAAGTAGACCTGTTTCCCCTCCATTACAATCCCAGCAACAACCCCAGAAGAAGAGCAAAAGCGCGCTTAAAAGAGAACGCCGCAGGGAAGCCGAGGAGAAGGAACGTGAGCTGCAACAAGAAAGATTGAAAAAAGTGGAGGAGGTCCATGCCCCTATCATTGGAAGAATGAAGAAGAAGGATAAGAAGCGTGCTGATGGAAGTATCGAGAGTCCTCCAAGCCCTCATACGACGCAGAAGCTGGATGTCCCCCAGATGCCTATGTCGGAGAAGCGTGATACACCTACAAATTCCGCGGTCGGCACGGCTGCTGCAACACCATCGCAGACAGAATCTGAAAAGCCCCCCGCGTCAAATAAGACTGTGGCTCAACTTCTTCAAGAGATCAACGATATTCACTTCGCTACTCTCGAAATGTTTAAACCAATAGTAGGCCTCAGGTATGAGCTCCATATAACGGCGGACGAACTCGCTCAGATCAAGATTCGCGATGATGCCATTTCCAAGTCCGAACCTCAAGGGCAACAGTTGAAGCATTCTGGAACAACGGGGATAAATCTCCGTGGAGGCGGTACAATTACGATGCACCAACTTGTGACTCCCGGTGGTAATGTCCTTACTGGCCTCACACAACAACAAGAAGATCATTTTTTGAAACTGGAAGAAAGTCGAAAGCGTGAAAAAGCATGGGAGAGGTATCCTACAACCATGAAGGAGTGGAAATGGATGCCAAAAAATACATTACTGGCGGAGATGAAGGGGGGAGGTGAGGGAAAGGTAACTTTGGAGGAATTGAAGGAAAAGGTCATCGCAGCAAGAAAAGAAACAGAGGCTTTCGAGAAGAAACTCGAGAAGTTATTGAAAAGGAATAAGAAACTGGTTGGCTTGGCTTAATCTACATGCTAGCAAGGAACAGAGTTTCTTTTGACTCTACTGGCGTAAATGGTTAAAGCCACCTTTTCAATTATACCCACACCAGCATTGTTTCTTAGTATTGAGTAAAGAGTTTTGAGGCTGTTCTAGCTCATCTGTTCATGGAGTAGTTAAATTCAAGTCTCGTATCCCGACGCCTACGTATGCAGCATGCACATACATGTACTATAGTTGCGTGTACTGGTCATCAGTTTATATCGTTGACTAAAGAGATTCGAGGTACAGTACAAGACTCGAGATAATCAACGGTGTTTATACACAGGAGGGTTCCGGGTACCTGATAATACGATCAAGCAGCACAAACTATAGTAATTGATTCCCCGCATATATCATGGGCTTTAACGGGGTGCTTACAGCGTAATTAAAGGCGCGTTTTGGTTTTGTGGATGGTGTTCCAAACATTATCCAATAGAACGACCCTAAGCTTATAAGGCCCACGTGCGGTGTTGCAAACCTCGGCATCCTTCTGCCTGACTACATGTAGAAATCATTATTATTGATCTAGCTGTAGAGGTTCATGAGAACTCTATAAGGGAAGAAGTTGTGACTATGGTTATTGCAAAGCCTAAGCTCATTTTATATGAGAGTCAATCAATTATAACTACATGTAGGTTACACAGATCTAGAAATAACGAAAGGATTAGTCAGGGCAAGTATAAAGAATACAAAGGGGTAATCGAGCTCAAAAGCGGAGCCATACTAGCTAATACTATGAGCCCTCCTGAGCGTAAAATCTTAGTGATAGAAACCGGCTCTGAGATCACTGATATCATGATTACATGTATTTAGATACATGGGTCCTATCTGGTGTCTCAATATGTGATACTAATACATACATGTACGTACCTACATGTAGCTAGCTGGCTTAAGGATTGGAGGCGTGTTGCTGGGATATGGACAAGGCTCTGGCATTAAGTGAGCGAACTAAATGGGGGTGTTAACAGGTGAGGATCCGTTCACTCACTAAATCCCAGAGCCTTGTACTCTAGGTCTCGGCAAACAAGACTATTGGCTGTTAGAAACGACACAAGTAGTTGACTCTTATGAGTCTTTGACGTATTGTACATATGGCTCGAGAAGCTATGGTGGGTAGGTATGTAAACTTCGGCGTTTGCAGCCAATCAATCTATAGAAATTGGGAGATCTACTCCCGTAATGGTACTAGTGCCTAGCCTAACAGTGGAATTTTTTCTAATTCCCATACAAAAAAATTTCCTCTGAAGTTGACACACCCGCCCCTATGCCTTCTCGCGCCATACATCTATTAAGCTTGTTTGTTTGCAAGGTTGTAAGCCTACATACATACAGACCACTGGGAGTCACTCCATATCTACATGTATGTGCCTACACTAGGCAGCAAGCACAGCAGCGGGATAGAGTCAAAGCACTGCAGGCATGTAATATATGCATGGTACTCGCAATATGCAACGTACATGTAGACCATATGGACTTACATCCCGATGCTTTGGCTCTATCAAAAGAACCTAGGCAAATTCACAAAAATTATGTTCTTTTTTTTTTTTTTTCCTTTCAACACTTTTATCAAACTGCCGTGATATCGGGTTTCTTCCTATCTTGGCGACTGTCGAGGTTGCATATGACACAGAGTGGTATACTGATAGACAATGCAGATTGATAACTACTGTACCGTACATGTATGTATGTACATGTATATGTATGCATACATGTAGGTACTTACAAGTAATTATATGTATATATTTACATAGAGCTTGCGCTGAGAAAAGTATCTATTCATGAACGAAAATAAACACCGGTCATTGATAAATGAAGTATATGTATTTATAGGCCTGGTACTACTCTATATGACTTGGGCGGTTTAGGTTTAATATTGCCAGGATTTGCTTATCGATCCACTGGGCTGTATTCGACAGATACCGATTTTGGTGGAGGAGTTATTTCCGGTTCCTTATCATGATCATGCAACTAGAAAATGCGTATATATATATATACATATATATAGTATGATATACAGTACTTTTCATCAGGCTGGTACCTTATGTAGATCTAAAGTTCAAGGCTCATCTATGTGTGTGTATACAGTCGGGGTACAGAAGTTTTGGTAATTTTTGCTTGCCGTTGCAACAGAGAATTTGTATGGAAACGCCATACAAAATCAGAAACAACCAAACTACCACTTTGAAAAACACACCACACACTCCTGAAAAATGGATTCAAAATTCTGGAATTCTCCGAGCTCCATCTTGAGATAATTTTTAGAATCCCTTTAAGAAGTGAATTTTTTTTTTCCAATGCTAAATAGTTACTTTAGATCGCTAAACATGGGTACTTTGGCTGTAAAAGGTGTAATTTACCAAAACTTATGTCCCAGTACTGTACGTATTGAGTTGCCGGATTGTGTGCTAATTCTCCAAACATAATATATGTATCTTATTGATTAGGGCACTTACTCTTCGTACAATCCTATGGGGATTAGGTATGTGGATAGAGTTATGATCTTTGTTGCAACATGTCCCAGTGACGAATTACGTCTCGATCTCAGTGTCCTGAGTCACGCGAGATTGTTTGGTTGCGTCTGCAACCTGCACCTGCTCGCATACCAGCAGGTTCCTTTTTTCTCACTTGCCCACACCATCTTTCATTATCGATGAGCGTGCCGTTAATTTATGATAAGCTGTAGAGTGGAGTTTTGAAGTGGGAAGCTCGAGAAGGTGAAGTTTGATACATACATGTGTACTGAAATATATACAGCTGTTATGTACTGGGGGTGTTGTTACACACACACCTATTGTTCGATTGGTCGGCCTTTGAGTCAAAGCCAAGGTTCAAAGCTACATACAATGTCTATCTGCCCAAACATCAGAAAATCAAACCTGAGGACGTGTGATTAGTAGCTGCCATCGTATTGAGAACTTCGGCAAGGGGGGTTTGCTAGGCTTGCAGGTGGCATATCCATTATCTTTTGTTACAGCAGGTACAAGTGTCTTCCATCCATCCCTCCATCCCTCCATCCCTCCATCCATCCATCCATCCTTCTTCCCTTTCTTCAGTAACAACACCACCGACTAGTTACGGGTACATACTGGGGGACAACAGGCAACCGGTACTGTACTCCTCTGTTCTAGTACTTTTGTGCAGAACTAGCACCGACAGTTTTCCGCGATATCAAATCAAAGGCTCTGTATTTCAGGCGACTAAAAGATCCACGTACCCAGTATTGGACTTGTAAGTGCGTATTCCTTGCTCCCATTCGACTACCTATATCTCACTGTTACTTTTGTATACCTTGTTGATGCTTTTCTGCCTACCTACTCTTACCCTATCTCACATTTCACTAAATTTGTTGTGTCCTTGACCATCCCCCTTTGATCCAGTAGTTATATTTCCTAGTTATTCCCCCATCGCCTGATATCTTATCTACCTAGTTATCGATTATCCTTTGCGCGTTTTCATCGCTGTCGCTCTTGGGTTTTCGGGGTGATATTCATAACCTTATTCTGTTAGAAGGTTGCCCTGCCCTGTCCGTGCCTTCAGCTAAACAGCGTTTAGTTATCCAACCCCCCACATATTCACTGCCCGCGCCCCTTCACATCTCTCCGCCACTTTCAAGATTATACCAATTTCTGTTTCATTTATCTTTTTTCTGGCGCTGGCTCGCCTTCACAGATAATTTTATTATCGCCTATCGACTGTGCTGAGTATTGTAGCCACATCACCCAGACCCTTGCCCGCTAGCAGCCACCAAGTATCAAGCGAGCGATACCCTCTAGCTCTATCGCTATCGAAGCTCACCTCCCCCGGAATTTCCTAAGAACACATCAGAAGCTGCGAAAAGAGAAAGGAGGATAGAGAGGGACAAAAAGGGATCTAAGATACTCGAGAAAATACAGTGGATTAAATAAATGTGATGGCTGTCGCAGATCAGGATTTCATAGACAACCTTGACATCTTTGCTTAGCAGCATCACCCCCACACCCATAAATACATACAACAGCTTTCATCCTATCTCCCACCGAGTTATTCCCGTCGATCGATTACATAACGATCTTCTCGCCATGTACGGACACGAATCACCGCTCCCTTGGAGCACACCTCCTCGACGGAGAACAACTGCTGCAGGAGCAACAACCAACGACGACCCGGATTCATCATCAACAAGACGATTCTCTGCAGGGTTTGCCTATGCTGGGATGGATGGTTCTGGTTCAACTTCTTCTGGGGGGTTCACGAATATCGCTTCTGGGGGTGCTACAGGAGGACATACACGTTCCGGATTGCATGGTGGCTACTCGTCAAATGTGCCAGGGGGAAGTGGTGGCGGTGGGGCACCCGCCGAGAGGACAAGCAGAGATAAAGCAAACCAGATAGTGCAGGCATATTTTGGGAAGGCCGCAATGGTAATTTTACACGCAAGAGTGGTCCTGCCCCCAACATTTTCACCAAAGAGTGGGCAAAAGAAAGTCAACAGATGGGTATGGCAAAAATTCCATTTGTTTTATACTTGTGAATCAGATATACCTGACGAAGAGAGGATGTTCACTAATATTCTTGCCCGAGGTAGTTTAATATCGAGCTTGATGAGACGGACGCATTTCGAGAAATCCTCGAATTATGGCGTAAGGGGGATTGCTTTGAACCAAGACCTCCTCCAATGATAATAGAAACATACCTAGACGCAACAGATTTGACAGCAAACCAATCATTAGTAATTCTAGATGGAGAAGGAAAGAGATGGAACGTAAATGAAGCCCTTGATACAGCTGCAGCTGTGGCCGGAGTAAACAATACAGAATCGAGGAAGGCTGGGCGTGGTGGTGGATCGCGCCACGAAGTTATTTTGGAGAGGTGGACCGTAGATTTGAGGTATGCCCTGGTTTTTCTTAAGTTCCTGCCTTCGAGGGGTGGGGGCCCTCGTTTATTCCCCCTTCCATATGTTATCTTACGGGTAATACTTCGTTTGGGAAACTAACATTATCGCTAATATTGCAATCAGCCCTCCATATGATATCGCCCTTGCACCAGCACCAGAGCTTCCAGTAGTATATAAAAAGGGTATCATACTCTTCCGTGCATTGTATGCTTATGCAGGACTTATGCCAACCTGGAAGTTTCGGCGGCGGTTATCGAAGGTTAAACTCAATGCCAGTACGTTGAAAGTAAACTGCAGAATAATTAATGGCCACAATTATACCCGAGCCCCCAAAGAATGGGATTTATTACAGGTACCACTATATGAAGGCGATAAAGAAGTAACAGATACATATTCTTTCCCAAGGGTCGAAAGTCCAGCGGGGTGTTTTGATATATCTGTGGAATTTAGGAAAAATTGCGAGTTTAGGGTTGATGACTCTGAAGCCCTACTGAGCTCGCATTTTATAAATCTTGATGAACACTATTTTCGGCCATCATTAACACAAAAGGCCCCTTCACAACAGCCTCTTGGTTATGCCTCTGTTGGGAAAGAAATGAATTCGTTGCCTTCAGCTAATACTCATCCACCCCCAAGACCGGACTACAATCAAACATACGGAAGCTTATCCTCATTTCATCATCAGGGAACAGTTCCTTCGGGTGCTAGCCCGATATCCGCTTTGAGAACTGCTGCAGAGCTAGCCGATAGGGCTTCATTGAATAGTTCGCCTATCGAACGACCTCCCACTGGGCTGCGGTCAATACAGTGTTCAAAGTCATCACTTCGAAGCTTTGAGGGTGTACAACGTCGACCTTCAGTATCTTTTATGCAGCCATTCAAATCGCCTTCATTGTCAGCGTCGCCCGCAAATTCGGATCAGGTGGCATCATCACCACGCACGTCGTTAAGTCGAATCATGACCCCAGTAGCTCCTAGTCATCGGCAGCGGCCAAGCCTGGGAACGATGTCGCCAACATTTAGGAATTCTCCTGGACTCCCCGACGGGACACCTAACCAAGCACCTATGCCTGTATCTTCTTTTCCTGGGTCATCTCCGCTCGCTCAAGGCCAGCCTATTACGCGGATTACAAGCAGTTTCGGCCAACGTCGGCCAAGGATTATTTCTGGAGCAAGCCGGACTGATGATGACAATACAAGCAGTGGGAAAGCTAGCTATAGCTCATCGGCTGCACCCGGATCAGGGCTTTATTTGGACGCTGGGGCCAACTCCACTATGGACGAGGACCTTCAAATAAGGGACTTTATGTCGATGCTGGCGGACGGCCAAAGACAGACACTCAAGAGTTTTCAACCTAGTGGAATTGCTGGTGAAGGTTCAAGTAAAAGGGCAGGAAATGCTTTATCAAAGTTTCAGAAAATGAGAGACTCGCAAAGTGCTCTGGCAGACTCAATGTCTTCGTCCCTATTGCTGCAGCCTTCACTGGGTTCGCCCTCGACATCGAGCAGGCACTTGACGAATGTCCCAGTAATGGTGCCACCGACAGCACTCTCATCATCTTCATCCCCTGGAAAACCAATATCTCCACACACCCCACACACCCCACACACCCCGGCAATTCCATCCCGACTTAGTGAAGGTCTCACTGCACAGTATGATCAACTCCGACATCGTTCTCCGCTCCCGCCCCGTGGGGGGCAGCAAAACAATATGGAGAGCGCTATTGGAGAAAGAAGACAGGAGATTGACCAGGAGATGACTACGGCCTCTAAGACATCACCACTGGATATTCCCAATTCACCCCGTCCCTTCCCACGTAGATCAAACTCTATGTCTCAACCGCCTGAAGACGGCGGTGCTTCTCTCGACTTCGATCCGACTGTCGCATATGGTCCAAATCAGCGTCAGAGTGCTAGTTTAGGGAGTGTAAATATGGTCCCACTAAGTCTAAGTCGGCTATTAGACCTACAAAATGCATCTGAAACAGCTATTTCTGGTAGGGAAGACTCTGGAGAACTTTGCGATAATGGCGGCGATGATATTTTGGCATTTGGACCGCCTGGACCTCCATCTATAGATTCTGTTGAAGGGGAAAGGCCTCGATTCCAGCAGAGGTATACAAGAGGAAGTACACCTTCCGCCCCTGGATCTTCTGGTCAAACCTCGCGAGGCAGATTAAGTCGGGGACAGCCCTCAGCTGGTTCATCTAGCTTGATAAGTGAACGTATTAACAGTGGGGCGCCTGCTAATCGGATGAACGGGCCGTCATCTATTGAAAGAAGAACGCCGAGCTATAATCAAGATGACGAATTGCTTTTTGACATGAGCGACATGACTGGTACCCATCAGTCAACAAGGAGGAGCTTAGAACAGGGAAGCGGGGGCAGAGATGTATCTGCAAGTTCTCCTGGTAGACGGGGAAGTCGTGGTGGTCTTGGTGGTAGTGGAGGTATGGGTAGAGGTGATTGGAGTTGATTTTCGTGAGAACCCTGAGATCATTTTTTGAGCCGGCCCAGCAGTGGCAGGAGGCCCGCATTATTATTTACGTTACTTGCTCAGATTTTTCCTTTTTCCTTGTTCCTTTTTTTCTTTTTTCCTCCCTTTTTTTTTTTTTCTTTTTTTTTTATTGGTGTTCGCTTTCTTTCCATATTGTCTGTAGCCTTTTGTGCGGTGATTTCTCTTTATTGTTTGAAGTCAGGCTTTGGATAGCGCTGTTGAATGGAGGTTTATTGTTATTCAAAGATGTTGTGCGAAGTTTTTTATGGGTTTTATTTTTATTTTTCGGCATTTTTTTCTTTACGTCGGTGTAATGCTACTAACGTGGCGTTTATAACTGGGCCAGTCTAACCAATTTCCCTCCGGTTACATTCTTGCTTATCTCTTCTCATCATTTACTGTCTATAACAATTTTATATTCATATCTAGGATCATATTAGGGTTTGGAGTTTTTCATCTGGTTTTCTTGCACATTATTTTGATCATACCCCCTCGAAAGATCTTATTTGTCAGCTATTTATGTTTTATACACCGAAATGCACTTGAGTCTGGCCTCTCTTCCTTTTCATGTGGAGCACCCGGTTTCTTGGGGTTTTCTTCTCTTTTTTACAAGGGAGAATTGTATCACAGGCATTACATAGACATAGCGTGGCATAAGTACAATATACTGTCGGAGCTCAGGCAATGTACTTGATTTTACCATCGCATCTGTTTTATCAGCTGGAAATACCATAATATTCAATGGCACATTGTATGCACGTATACCATGCAGTGGATCCAATAGGTATTGAAGTAATGTGAAGCTGTGACGTGTGAAAGTGCCGAATCCCCTCCCTTTGGGGAAAAAAAAATCTTGGTATCGTAGTGATCTACTTGCAAGTATATATGTATTTCGGCAACGTGAGGTTGTTACACAAGGTGGAACGTTATCGGGGCTCACTGTCACTAGCGGGTGATGTTTTATGTTCATATATTCATATATTCATGTATGCAAGACCGAGACGAACAGGGGCGTTTGTTATTGCTAGCTTGGTAGGTGTATGTAGGCCCGGAAACAGGGCTAGCTATGTGCTCTGAAATGATAAAATCGACGATGGGAAGCTACTCTACACACGTATGCTAGAAGAAAGAAATGAGCACATAGCCACGTGGTCCTCTCCCTCGAAGAGTACTTGTACCTACGGTTGTGCGTTTACAGGCATTTAGTAGTATACTACAAATAGTTCTGAGGTCACAAATCTCTAAGGCGGTGGTAGTGGTTGGTTAAGTTCTGGTAGGCCGGGCCTATAGGGCTGTATCGATCAATGAGTATCCTAGGCTGGTGGAACAGTGATCTACAGATTAAACCCTACTGATCGTCCTAATTAAATTATTCTCATTGGTGCTTCCATCTTTCGCACGAGTGAGAAACTGTGATGACAATAATCTTAGTTAGGGTCCAATAGTATGAGGTAAGTCATGCATATAATAACCTGGGAGTATTAAACTCAGCATGGCGCATGCGCAGCGTACCGTCTTTTGGGTAAACATCCAGATGGAATATATGCTCTATGTAGAGCCGTGGCACATGCGGGTACTGAACCACGGATGAACATGGCTAGCTCTCTGTGCTGAGGTCCAGGGATAGGATGCGCGTAACTTGGGGGCTGGGAGGCATTGGGGTATTGGGCGGCTTGATACACAACACTCCTTTTTAACTATCCGCAGAGCCTCCCGGGAACATTACAGGCAACCAATCACGGCAGCTCTATGATATATATCCTTCAAAGGCTGAATCTTCGTCTGAACTTGAGACAGATCTCATCACACACCCCCGGTTTTTCCCGATATACCCTGAGGAAGAATGTAATTTCATTCGTGCGCGGATTGGGGTGATTTATAGTAGGCTGAGGATCCGGCACTTTCGACGCATATTACTGCATAGTATGAGGCAAGGTTTGAAAGACTTAAATATTGAGAATCAGGCAGGTGTGCCTCGCTGGCTCATCAGTTCTTACCTTCAACATTTTACGGATATCATTCCGGTCAAGAGCTACTGTTAATGTCATACACGTTCTCAACGTAAATCATTGTAATAGGTAGATATAGTTCTTACGGATAACGGCAATACTGCCATTCACGGATTCATCCAATCTCTATGCTTCCCTCTTATCAATAGCATCGTTGGCACCCGAGTCTTTACAGCTTAAGCTGAGTCTAAGAGTTTAAGCCAGACTCTAAAACTCGAATCACAATGTCCCCGAGGATTGAGCCTTATCATTTCTCAAGATCGCAGCTGCTCTTGAGATCTCCTTTGAATATAAACTGCATACATATGCAGGCCTCGGAAAGAAGCGATGAAAGAAATTCCAGGTTTCTGTGCACAGTGGGGTGGTGATGGTGTTTTTCTACGAAAAATATCTATCGCTGGCGCATATATACAGGGAAGTGCCAGGTTTGGAGAAGATCTGGAAGACTGATGGTAATCTACGATATGAGTCAACCTACGTTGCATTCCAGTTTGACAGTTGGACAATTAGATTAAGTCAAGAAAGTACTATTTTGTGAGGAATATTGAAAGGAAGAAAAAATGATATAGGTGGGTTTCGTAAAGTGGGACACAACAGGTGACGTTGAAATAAGCATCCGAATCTGATGAGTGACAGACAGCAGGAGAGATCGGAATTATTCCCTTGCCAAGACATCCAGTGTGGAAATGATTCGCTCTATGCGCAGATGCAGCGAGATAGACCGATCCTTCCATTTGGGTAAAAACACAGTAGTCCGTTCGCAAAGACACAAAATGAAATTCATTTTGTTGGCACGTAGCAAAGGACATGCCTAAGTATTTTGTTACTCCCGAATTGTGTGGGCGAAGAGAGAAAAACAGACAGCTTTTGTTAGCAAATAGATTTTGCCCACGAAGACTTAATTCGGGTGGCATGTAGGTACATGTAATCAAGCTCGATTTTGCCGGGGTTGAACTGCCGGTAGCTACATGTAGATTTATGTAGGTACTCTAAGGCTGCTTGGCATAGATAATACAGGTATGTATGTACTATTGCGTCAAACATGCGCCTCATGTCGTCCCAACCCAAACTGCATGGCCTCGAGTTGAGATCCAGTCTACAGGCTGACAGCTTGTGCCCTGAGGTCGAAGATGGAGTGGTGTGGTTCTAAATAATTAGGTGATCCGTGCATGTGCATCTCATGCCGGACAAAAGATATTCCACCGCCAGGTCTCCTCGGTTACGGTAGAAAATCCCATGGGGAGGAGGAATACTTAAACAGGTCTTTCCCTCATCCCAGGGCCTGGGGCTTTTATGGGATGCAATTGCAATGAAATACACAGAGAGGCTCGTAATCGATATTTTTCTGCCATCGCACCGGCCCCGGACTACAGATTTGGATGTGAAGATGATGTGCCCTATCCGGCGCTCTAAAATCCTTTTTTCCATTGTCTAGATTAATGAATCCCAGGCTGGTGCGCGGGGGACTGAATATTGTGCAACCGGAGACCGCGCGTGGAGCCGGGAATTAATTATGCCTGGTAAAAGATCAAATTTGTATGAAATGTGGCGCTGGGCGAATTGGGAGGGAGTGTACCTACGTGCATGCTCTCCAGCAGTGATATCACTTTTTGTCAATTGGAACACCTAGGCACAGAGGCAGAGACAGGCTAATAGCATGTATATCTGATATATCGATAGCTGTCCTAATGGAAAAACTATGTTGGGTATGACAATCAATTACTGAAGGTGACCCGCGTCAATTGCATTAATCACGATTTGATGGACAGCAGAGACCACGACTAAAGCGCCAGTAGAGGATTTTTTTCGAGATACTGACCAACGTCTCCGGGAAGAATGGCAGATTTAATCGGTGTCGATTTCAACACCTTCTGCAGCTGTCGATCCTAGCTGTCAAAACCGATACTCATGATCATGCTGTAAATTGAATAAAACCTCCGGACTCTAGTGCAAGATTAACCCTAATAAGTTGTCCAAGGGTGCCATTTCAAGAAATCACAAGGAATCGCAGGTGGATCGAGAGGGCACCTGGTGGACTCGCTATCTTTCATCCGCAATCAGGGAAGATCTGCGATTTTGATTATCCTCAGGCAGCGTTGCTCGAGGGCAACGACATGATATCTCAATATTATCACCTCTAGCTACATGTCCTCTACAGCTAGTACAAAGACCGCCGCGACTGCAGCTGCGCAGCGTACCATTAGTTGAGCACATCCGGTGCCTGCCTAGAGAAGGATAGGCTTATCGCCGTTTCTCTTATGCCTAACTACATGTAGATTAAAATTGGATCTATGGTCCCTGGAAGGCTGGAACCCTGTGGCCGTCAGTTCTTGGCATTTGACAATAAAAGTTTTGCTTCCATAGAAAAAATTACCCCGCCGAATTTGCCCCACCACTTCAAATACTGCTCGAAGCCCGATTATTTCCTCCCTCCACAGCAGCTCTCTTTCGTGTCCGCTCGATTCCTCCTTCTGCTACCTTCACACAGAAACATCAAGTTTTTCTTCTGGTGGGGTATACGGACCTGTGCCGTCAATAAAGAAAAAATGGACGAACAACATCTCGTTCAGCTTTTGGAGCAAATTCTCACTCGTAATTTCCCTCAATCGATTCCTATTACTTCTCATAAAAGTTTCCTTCTCAAAGAATCCACAAGCTAATAGAAGCATTGCATGTATATAGCGGATACTAATATCGTCAAGAATGCGACTACTACCCTCCGCCGGGATTTCTACTCAAACCCCGAGTCGCTTCCGACTTTGATTCACATCCTGAAGGCTCATCATAATCCTCAAGTCCGCCAAATGGCCGCTGTTGAGACCCGCAACTTGATCCCTCAATTTTGGGGTGTTAGGAATAATGCTCCGTCAAAGATTCCCGCAGAAATGAAGCCACAGCTTCGGGATTCGCTGCTTAAATCAACAATTGCTGAGCCCAACTCTCTAGTCAAACATTCCTCTGCTCGAGCTATCTCCGCCATTGCAAAGATTGATTTGTCGGTAGGCGAGTGGTTGGAGCTACCTGGATACCTGCTTGAGGCAGCGATGTCTCCTAAAGCAGAGGACCGCGAAGTTGGTGTTTACATCCTCTATACCCTCTTAGAGACCCTCGAGGATGCTGTAGCAGATAGGTGGAGGGACTTCCTCCAGCTTTTCAGCAGAACAATTGTCGACCAGGAGAGCATGGCTGTTCGTCTCAACACTCTCCTTGCACTCGGTAAAATGGCCGAGTCTCTCAACTCCGAAGATCATCCTGAGGGTGTTTCTGCGTTTAGAGATGCACTCCCTTCCATGGTCAACGTTTTGCGAGAACTTGTTGCTTCGGGAGACGAGGAAAAGGCCAATCCCTCTTTTGAGGTCTTCCAGACACTGTTGATTGGAGATCCTGCGCTCATCTCAACTCACTTCCGTGATCTGGTTCAATTTTTCTCGGAAATGGCTTCTTCGAAAGAAATTGACGATGACTTCAGAGCGAAGGCCATCTCTTTCCTCATGTCTTGCCTGCGATACAAGAAAATGAAGATGCAAGGTCTACGGGTTGGGGAGGAGCTTACACTTCGCGCACTGGGAATTGTGACTGAGTTCAAAGAGATCGAGGACAGCGATGACATGACTCCGTCAAGATCAGCACTGGGACTCCTTGATTACCTCTCCGCATCTTTGCCCCCCAGCCAAGTGGTTGTGCCATTATTGAATGCTCTCCCGGGATACGTGTCACATCAGGACCCAGACTACAGAAAGGCCGCAGTTTTGGCCCTGGGAATGTGTGTAGAAGGTGCCCCGGACTTTATCGCCACGCAAATCGAACACATCTTCCCAGTTGTTCTCACTCTTCTAGCCGACCCTGAATCTAGGGTGAGACAGGCAGCGCTACACACCATTGCCCAGTTGGCGGATGACCTCGCCGAAGATATGGGCAAAGAGCATGCTAGATTGATTCCAGCTCTCATTGCAATGCTTGATTCTAGTGATGGTTTAGATATTTGGAAAGCAGCTTGCAACGCTATCGATGCAGTGCTTGTTGGGATTGCGCAATCCGACGTCACATCATACCTCCCACAGATAATGCCTAGATTATTCCGAATGTTTAGTCAGGAAGACCTTAAGCTCAAGGCGGCTGCTGTTGGTGGCATTGGCTCCACAGCTATGGCTGCCACGGGCGATTTCATCGTATATTTCGTGGAAACCATGAATGCCCTGTCGCCCTATATCTCGGTCAAAGACTCAGAGGAGGAGCTTGATCTCAGAGGTGTTGTCGTCGATGCCATGGCTGCTATTGCAGAGTCGGTGGGCATGCAGGCTTTTACTCCATACGTAGAACCACTAATGCAATCCACCGAGGACGCATTGAATTTGGGACACCCGCGTCTGAGAGAAACAAGTTTTATGTTTTTTGCTACTATGGCAAAGGTCTATGGTGAAAACTTCGTTACCTTCCTTCCAAATGTTACACAGGCATTGTTTTCGAGTCTGGAGCAGACTGAGACGGATATCGAGGCGGATATCGAGGGACTTTTTGCTGGAAATATCACCAGTGTTGGTGCTGAAGGCACTCAGAGAGCATCTCTGGGATCCGATATTCACGCTGAAATTGCCGACATTGAAGTTGAGGATGATGAAGATGACGAGGCGCTTTGGGACGATTTCACTGCTGTTAGTGCTGTAGCTTTGGAGAAAGAAGTTGCTGCTGAAGTTATTGGAGATGTTTTGAGTCATTGCAAAGAAGGATACCTCCAGTACCTCGAAAAAACTGTTGAGCTCCTTGCTGAAAAAGCCCAACATCCATATGAGGGTGTCCGCAAGGCAAGCATCAGTACACTATGGAGGGCCTATGCTACCCTTTGGCAAGTTATGGAGAACCAGGGAATGGCAAAGTGGCAGCCTGGACTGCCGTTGAAGGTGCAACCATCACCAGAATTGCAGAAGCTTGGGACTGTTGTCATCACATGTACAATCGTGAACTGGAAGAACGAGACTGATAGGTAAGTACCCTCCCCCCTAAAAAATCATTCTTTTTTTCCTCTTATTATGAAAGCCCTCTTTTCTCGCAAGAACGATAGCTAACGGAACATCTAGGGGTACCGTGACTGATATCTGTCGGAACATTGCAGAGACCCTCAAACTATGTGGGCCTGCTTTCCTTGCCGACTCAGCAAACTTAGTCGAGCTCGCTACCCAACTTGTATTGATCCTCAAAAAACAACATCCCTGCCAGTTGGACGATGACGAGGAAGATGATTTACCAGAACTTCAAGAATCATCTGAATATGATTGGCATTTGATTGATACGGCCATGGACGTGATCCTGGGTCTCGCCACGGCTCTTGGTACCCAATTTAACGAGATGTGGGAAATTGTCGGAATCCATCTCATCAAATTTGCCTCATCGTCAGAAGCAATTGAACGATCAACTAGTGTGGGTGTGATTGCCGATTGTATCAAGTATATGGAAGAAGGGTGCACTCCTAGGACCGAAGTAAGTGATATCTGCTCTAAAATTGTGTATCAAATATTCTAATATCTCGATAATAGCAATTGTTGAAAATCCTCATGCACAAGCTTTCGGATGCAGACCCAGAAACAAGGTCAAATGCCGCCTATGCCATGGGATTATTGTGTATCAAATCCCAAAACACCCAGTTAATCACCAGTAACTACAGCACTATTCTTCGCAAACTAGAACCTCTTTTGCAAGACCAGAGTTACAGGATGCTTGATAATGCTTGTGGTTGCGTTTCAAGAATGATTATGGCTCACCCCAACAATGTGCCCTTGAGCGAGGTCCTTCCGGTGATTGCCAATGTGCTTCCTTTGAAGGAAGACTACGAAGAGAATGAACCTATCTATACTATGCTTGTAAAACTTTGTAAGGCATTTCCTCGATAACACTACTGGCTACTCTGACTAATTCTTTTTCTGTGTAATAGACCAAGAAAGGAACCAGATTGTTGGTAGCATGACTGGACAGTTCGTTCCAATCATCGCTTCAGTACTTTCACCCCCCGAAGAACAAGTAAATACGGAGACTCGTCAAAAGCTTGTCCAATTGGTTCAATTTCTTTACAACGAAGATCAAAATCTCATCCGTGGCTATGATAACCTTGTTGCCATTGCCACTGGGGCCAATTAACGGTGGAAGTAATCTGTAAAGGAGGTTCAATGAGATGGGTATCTATTGGGCGGGAAATTTGCTTTCTGTTCGTTTTTTCTTCTTCGTATAGATAGATTTGGGAGAGGAAGTGGGGGGGGGGGGGGTTATTTGCATTGGCGATTTTTCCTGGTATTCAGGGTTTCTTTTAAGCGGTTCCAGTTCCTTGCTGGTCCTATTTTACATTCTCGTATCCTCTTCAAGTCTCACGGGGGAAGGGGGGGATAAAACAGAATGTCTTCCTTTTCACTAACGACTAAAATGTTTGCTATCTTAGGGTCATGTCTGATTTTGCTTTTTTGTAACTTTCGTTGGGCGGTATGGAGTAATTAATTCGATTCTCCAATGAATTGAGAAACTTTACGAATGCACCGAAAGTTCATATCTTGCTCATAAGTACTTACATGTGGCGATAGCTAGTGCATTTCAAAAGAATTTCTTCACCATAGGGTCTCATCAACGGACATCACCTCTCACAGACGAGATACTCAAAAATAGACTGCATGTGTATTATCGATCAAGATATGTGCATACATGTAATATATTGATTTCAAAATCAGCAGGAAGCTACATTGTAGGCCCGGGGATAAACCGTCTCCCAGATCTTTCAGTACAGAGTTCTAAACTCTATGCGGTCTATAAAATACCTCAATCGAGTTGTCTCTTCCTCGGCCGAGGTCTGCCACAGACTATCTCAAGTTGTCTCGATGTGTACTGAGAGAAAATCCCACTTTCTTGAGCACAAATATTAGCTCAAAATCCTAGCTGGTTTGTAAACTTAAAAATTTCCAGTGGTTATTGTTTTGTTTCTTGCCACATCATGCACGCCCACCCAAGATTTTAAGTCTCAACCCACACTTACATTATAATGATAAATGTATTTTATAAATTCTATTGTATGATGCTACTTGATCCAACCTTATTGAGATACATGCATAACAGTCCGAAATCCTTACGTATTCCATGTGTGTATCCCGAGCGGTAAGTACAAACATTGTCTATTTATCAAGGGCTAAAAAAGAGACTAAAGCGTAGTATACCGAGGAGTCGTAGGCTGCAGCAGTTATGGTTCCGTAGACCGAGTGATCTCATATGTAGGCGAGTTTACTACTAACACCAGCACCACAACCATTCCTGATACTTTCTCGCACGACAAGATACCCACATATAAATTAATCCCACGATGTCCGTCCATAATCAGAACAGGCGGCCCTTCAATCCAGCACTTCTTCCCTTTTTCAGCCCTCAGGCTATTCTCCAAGAACTTTCGGAGAGTAAGAAGAGCTTTCTTCTGCGGCTTCCAACTGCCTACCTCCAAACCTCCAACAGCTCCCAAAAAAACAACCTTATTGGCAATATTTCTATCGGCATGGAGCTCGAGATGATTATTGTCAATCTTACTCAAGCGACCTTGGGTCAGCTGGCCATGGAGGAGACAACTATTTTTGAAGTTGTCAGAGACGCCATGAACGCAGCGTCGATCCAGACAGATGTCTGGACCCAGTTTACTGGGAGTTACCCGAACCGTAAACGGTTCATTGTCACTGACGAAAAGTCAGTCAGTGACAGTATTTATGACGAGGACGTGGGGGAGGAAATCCCAGGATACGTCGTCGAAATTTGTACACCAATCCTTCGCAATCGATCGTGGAAATACATCATCCCCACGGTGATGGAGCATCTCGGGGCAAGCTTCGATTGCCGCTTCAACTTCACGACTGGCCTCCATGTCCATGTTGGATACGGAGAAGGTTGGGATCTGGACCACCTCAAAAAAATAGCAAAGGCTATTGTGATTTTCGAGTCCTCGATGGATAAATACCATCCCGCCCACCGCCAGGCGGGAAAAAACTGGTGTCTCTCCAGCAACCGCCATGGAGACAATCTCTCCAGCTACACTAAGCTCGAAGCTATCGAGCTTCTCGAAAACGCTCTCACACAGCGTGAGCTCCTCGACCTCATCGGCCCCCACAAATTTTTCAAGTACAATTTGAACGCGGTCAAGACCCATGGAACCGTGGAGTTTAGGCAGGGAGACGCGGCGGTCACTGGAGAAATGGCGGTTGATTGGATCGACAGAGTGGTCAGGTTCGTGGAGAGGGCCATAACCACTGACCACTCCTCGTTCCAAGGATTTGCAAGGTCGGAGGACCCAAGGCACTCCTGCTCAAAGAAGATCTTTGAGGAGTTTGGGGTGCCATGGGTCGAGAGGAGGAGAATTAAACCGAGAAAGATTCCTATGCGAGCCAGGCTCGATATGAAGCGAAGAAGGGTGTTCTTTGGAAGTAAGAACTGGTAGTCCTTTTTCTTTTTTCTTTCGACTTGTTTTATCCGCTTTTCTTTGAGAAGCAGAGCCAATGACTTCTGTATCTGTATGATTAATGTAGATCTATCCACACAGAACAGATTTGTGAGCGTAGTGTAGAATAAAATAAAAATTGTAAACTTTAAGTTCCTCTATAGGAATCAAATGACTTTTGGTGATTCCTTATTTCTCCGTCAAAACAGTAACCTTTTAGTCCATATCTGTATTAACTGATAGCCAACCAGACCAAAAGAAGGCCACGAATGGGTCAAGGAACAAGACCAGGCCCATGTATCGTTTGATTAACTCGGAAGACTATGGCGGCAGAGTACATGGTACATGTACATGTACTTACGCGAGATGTCCAGTTCTGTACCACCGCACGTAGCACCAACCGAATCAAACAGGCACTCTATCCTTAAGCTTGACATGCGTTAGATACATGTATGTACCATGGTAGTGGAACTACATGTATTTCTGTTGATCTCGTCAATATAATCAATGTTTACTCTCAGTGAGGCCAAACTTACTCACGTGAAGGAAAAGATTACGTACTTCATGATTGTATCCAACACATATATGTAGTCTTAGGCTCATTCCCAACCCCTCTGCTTCCATGCTTCCAGCGGCTTACTGCTAAGTAGGGGATGGGTACGAGAGTAATGTAGTCCTAATCTAGGGTGTGGGACGTGATTCCGCCCATACAATGTAAGTACATGTACGCAACCAGCAACCAACCTGCACGTAGCTTCAGAGTACCCCGAGTGATGGTTCGTGAATACAGAAATGACGAGTGATAATCTATGAATGAATACCTTCATCTACTTCAATTATAAAATAAACTTCCTTGTGAGAGAACAACTACACATATATGCAGATATATGACAGTAACTACATAATAGACATGTATATATGTGCATGTAACGCATTAACAACCATGTATATAGTGCCTGATAAAGCGCTGTGATATGATTAGGTGGCTAAAAAGGCCTCGAGTACATTTATTAAATATATTTAGGCCCATACACTTTAAACCTCAGGTTTACATCGTTGCGCAAGTATAGGATATTAGATTACATGTACTTTATGTTATTCGACAAGCACGTGACTATTTCGAGTGATACCCTATGGACGTGACTAGCTATTTTTTTTGGTTTAATTCATTAATTGCATGACTATGGCTGTTGGTAATCCGGAAGAAGAAAAAAAAATCACAAAAAATATGTACATTATTACCACCGCTAGTAACTAGATTAAGTTACACAGAAATGATTACATAGACTCCAAAAGTGTTCGTGATTTAGTTTAAGGTCAATGCGCAGTGTGGCGCGCCCGTAACGTTGATGTTCTTATTAATGCTGAGATTAAAAACAATGAAAATATATAACATATTTCGTGACTATATATGAAAGAAGGTAGGTAATTGTTATCATTGTTCGTTGGTTCCGGGCGCCATTAGTCACTGGGAAAGTCATCTCTTCAGGGGGGTTTCATGGTCCGCCACGGTTACAGATGGAGATCTGTCTCACTTGGAAACTGGAATCACGAACACTTTTTCATAGTGACTGTAGTTCGAATATCTTTTATTATTTGCGTACTTCTCAATTTTTGCACCTCGTGTGCCTGGTACATTGGTATACATGATTTAATAAACCTTATAAGCCGCATAGTAATCGTTAGGAACATTATTGTTTCCCTTCTTTCCCTTGTATACCTCGTCCTTGCAGCCATCCTCGCCGTAGAGGACAAAAGTATCCGCCAACAACGAAGTGTCGAAAAATACTGAAGTAATCTCAGAGCCCGTCTTTTTGAATTTCGTACACCCAGAGTTGGTATGGCCGTGAAGTTTTACGGTAGCCCCGTCGGCGTAGTTGACATCCATATGCCAGCCAGCGCTGGCGACGATCGTAGAAAGTATAAAGACCATGAATAAGAACATTACGGTGATTGAGCCGAACATTTTGACTGGGGTGTGTGTTAGCTTTGGCTTGAAGTTTGTAGAGTTAGGATATGGGGTTAAAACCTTTAAAGTATTTGAATTGGCAAAAAGAAGTAGGGGTTGGTGCTGAATAAAAGGTCTGTCTGCGCATTCATCTCATTAGATATATATATGGATTGGTGATAAATATTGAATCATGGATATTATTCCTTACCAAGCTGTAAAGGCTGATATACTTCGAGAATGAAATAAAACATGGTCAAATCGAGAATGGATGGATGCCTTATATCCAATATTTCGTGGCAAATATATCAATATCAAAGAGGTTTGCAAAATCGTTACGCCATTCTGTAATATCACCCTATCTCGGGCCGGGTGCGGAGTCCTATTAACGCCATCGGCTGTGGAGCGCGCTAAATATACGGTGGCGGTTGCGGGCCTTTACAATTTAAAAGAGGTTCGACCAAATATTGCGTAATGAGAGAGTTCTAGGCCGGAGGTTCAGATGAGAGTTTGGACAGATACTAGTATGCATAAAGTACATGTAGGTACATGATGCGTGTGATCCGATAAGAAAGATGAAGCGGGATCTTATCAAGATCTCGGCCTTGCTTGTAAAGCGAGTGAGTTTGGGTGAGGATAACAAGTCGTTATAGTCGCCTACGGTTACGTTCTTTCACCACAAAACGGCCCGATGACTTTTCAACACTGGCTTCTGAATTATCTATAGCTAACGCACGCTATAGTGTCCGATTTATAGCTTTCAAGTTAAGATTTTTAAACGATCTATGTTCGTCTAATGGCTTGGCTACATACATGTATTCAAAACGGCCGGGTAACAGTTGTACCTTGTTGTCCAGGTCCAGGTTCTTCTTGTAGGCCGCGCGGGGCAATCTTTTCTGGTACTACATGTACCGGTAGAATCTCGTCCAGGGAAAATTTCTGCAGTTGACTGGCGTATTTTATTCTTTCTCAAATAGCAGGATGTCGTTACCAAAAACCTACTCAGGTATATTTCTTCAACTATACCTATATTATATTACGTGTATATGTACTTACTTGCAATAATGAAGATCCTGTGAGAATAGCTGTGATTGGCGGTACCGGAATATCACATCTTGAGCACGAAGGCTTCACCGTGAGTTATTCCCTCTTTCTTGAGAATTTTATATCTCTCCCTATCCCCTTCATTCTATGACTGTCGAAACAATGCAATGACTGACTATTCCTATTAGGCTGTTGCGTCTCTAGATATCGACACTCCGTATGGAAAGCCGTCCTCTCCGATTACGATCTTACAAACATCTGCTGGAGCCCCCATTGCTTTCCTCTCCAGACACGGTCTCCACCATGAACTTACACCTACCGAAGTTCCCAACCGTGCCAACATTGCAGCCCTACGCTCTATCGGTGTCAGGTCTGTGATCGCATTTTCTGCCGTCGGTAGTTTGCAGGAAGAGATCAAGCCCAGAGACTTTGTCATCCCGTCACAAATTATCGATCGTACAAAGGGAATTAGAGAATTTACTTTCTTTGAGAAGGGTGTTGTAGGACATGTTGGTTTTGCTGATCCGTTCGATGCTGCCCTTTCGAGGGTTATCGAAAGGGTTGCGAGCAACGGTGTTCTCGAAGGAACAGATGTCAAGCTCCATAGCGACAAACTTTTGATCTGTATGGGTATTGACCACCAGAGAATTTTTAAACCCTTTAGGTATGAATTATTAAAACTAATTTAGCAAAATAGAGGGCCCTCAGTTCAGTACTAGAGCAGAGAGCAACCTCTACAGATCATGGGGCGGAGATGTTATTAACATGTAAGTGAAGTCGCTTATGAGATGAGATATATATATGTTGATTCGTAACTAATTTACCCCCCAGGTCAGCTCTTCCCGAATCAAAGCTTGCCCGCGAGGCTGAGCTTGCTTATTGCATGATCTGCATGTCAACTGATTATGATTGCTGGAGTTCGTCCCCATCCCCATCTCCATTTCCAGCTAGGACTACAACTGATAACTTATCTTTTGATTATAGAGGTCGGCGAAGAGGCCGTTACTGTAGAGACAGTTATGGGTAACATGCACGCTAATGGTGCAAATGCAAAGCGTCTTGTCGCCGCTGTTCTTCAGGAGTTGGTCAAGGAAGAGCACCAGGAGCTTGTCAACGCCAAACACGTGGAAGGTTCCTCAAAGTTCGCGTGCTGCACTGCGCCGGCTGGGAGAGGTGCGGAGACGGTGAAGAAATTGGAATGGTTGATGCCCGGATACTTTTCTTGAATAGTCCAGGCGGCAGTTTGTTTCTATTTTCCTATAGCTTGTCTAGATACCCAAGGGCACATCAATATACACCGAAAGAGTGAATTAAGGTTTTGACGACTTAGCTTCCAAGGGACCAAATGTTGGAGACAAAGGACCGCTTGTAAACCAGCAAGTTCGACTCTTATAACTTGAGTGTCACTCAGGCCTGACATGAATTAAACAATTAAACAAAAAATCACTCAGGCCTGATAACCCGAGAGATACACCCAGAGCCCGCTTGCGAGCGGGCGGTGACAAAAAAAAAAGAAAGAAAAAAGGGAAGAGAAAACGCAGAACTTTGGGATAGTGTTTAAAAGTGATGCTGTTTAGTGCCCGGCTTTATCAGTTCCT
This sequence comes from Morchella eximia, assembly GCA_024713935.1. Lineage (NCBI taxonomy): Eukaryota > Fungi > Ascomycota > Pezizomycetes > Pezizales > Morchellaceae > Morchella > Morchella eximia. The sequence goes on from JAMGZG010000003.1 coordinate 1,856,991, forward strand.
TGTCACTACCTTAAATCTACCCTTCTCCTACCATCTACCTACATGTATCCATCTGCTTAGTCCATGCTCAGCTTAATTTAGCAGCCGCTCCGCCTCTATAGAGGCTATCAATCTTAATGACACCTATTTAGGAGCGGGCCGCTATTGGAAAAAGGCTTTTGAAATGGTGTATGCCAGTGTACTTTTGGAAATAGTGAAGATGTTAAGGTTAATAATACTTATGGCTGCTCCTCGATCAGATCATCCATGGCCTAACATATACAGAATGGCCTACTAAATGCAACTCATTTTCTCGGAAATACATTCCGGACGGCTTCTAAACGGGCCCTAAATTTCCAATCAATGCGAAGACCTACTGTCTTCACCACTGGTACTAGTAGACTCAATTTATGAAGCCACTTTCTTTACACATTGTGGCAGGAGTACTTCAAATATCATGATATCAGCCCAGTGCTAAGATCTCATAGCAATATTACATGTAACCATGACGACCATGGAAGTGCAGAATATCAAAAGGAAAGTGGGAGGGGCATTTCAATATTGAGTGCTTGCTAAAACAGACCCTTTATGCACCAGGCCAAACAAATATTACGATTAGATGTGTCTCGATTGATTCTCTCCTTTACCATGTCTGTATGTATGCGCCTCGTAGAGTACTCTTAATGTCATAGCGGCTTCCTATTACTTGAAGGATTTACCCAGAGAGGTCGGTGTTCGGTTGATATCCTTCCAATGCCCAACATCTGGGATCTATGGGTATATATCGATGCCCCCCAAATTCCAGGACGTGTAGTCTGGGATGTTGAGATCTCGAGTAGGTATTTTACTTATCTGAAACATACCTATATACCGAATTTGTATTTATGGTACCACCCGACCGGGTGGGTTGCAGGGGTTTGACACCGGGGAAACCAACGCTAGCTCGGGTACCTGAACCGAGAACCTTGGCTATTGCTTGTCCTGGGGACAATGCTTGTGTAGTACTGTATTTTAAGTGCAGGTGGTTGATGGTCCTTCACTATCGAGCTCCTAATGGGTTTCTTCGGTGATCCTAATTTTCATGGTATACTGGTGAAACAACTCGGCCCTTGAATTTACTAGCTAAAACTCACCAAGATACGGAAAGTTAATTTTGATAGCCGTGATCGACCTTATATATACATGTATATAAGTTCCCGATCGAAGGTTCTTGTAAATTAGGCTTTGCATTAACCAGCAAACACATTCTTTTCGATTTCTTGTCCATCGTTCGGGTCAATTGCCAAAATTCTATAACTATCTCTCTTAAGTTTCATCTATCCTACAGACGGCTCAAGGCTATGAAGACTTCAATCCTTCAATATGCTGCTCTTCTAGCAGTTTTCTCATTACCCACCTCACGGGCATGGCTTCCCCCCGTCGACAAGATACGCGGTGTCAATCTAGGCGGGCTTTTTGTCATCGAGCCTTGGATGCAGGCAACGTCCTGGAGCACCATCGGGTGCTCAGCATACAAGAGTGAGTTTGACTGTGTCATGAATCTTGGCCAGGAGGCTGCAAATACGGCGTTTCAAAAACATTGGGATACCTTCATTACCCAGGACGATATCACTCAGATTGCGGGGTTGGGCCTGAATACCATCCGAATCCCACTTGGATACTGGATAAAGGAGGATCTTGTTTACTCCGATAGTGAACATTTCCCCCAGGGCGGGTTCACCTACCTTGAGAGGGTCTGCGGGTGGGCGAAGGATGCGGGGCTCTATATCATCCTCGACCTTCATGGTGCCCCAGGCGCTCAACAAGCCGATCAGCCGTTCACTGGGCAGTATGCGTCGACCCCTGGATTCTATGTCGACTATCAGTATGAGCGTGCCTACAAGTGGCTCGAGTGGATGGCGAATGTAACACACACCAACTCTAACTTCGACACCGTATATGCCATTGAAGTTGTCAATGAACCTCTTCAGACTGCCAGCTCGGTCACGACAATGATAGATACATACTACCCGACTGCTATGAGCAGGATCAACTCCATGGAGGAGGAGCTTGGTGTGGCTACTTCTAAAAAGCTTCACGTTCAGATGATGAACCAAAAATGGGGCTCTGGGGACCCAACAAAAGCACTCACGGATACAACCTACGCATATTATGATGACCATCACTATGTTAAATGGACCACTGGCGTCACTGCTACGCGCGACGCCTATATGAAACATTCTTGCACAAATGATCGTGGTGGAAATACTCCAGTCGTTGTTGGTGAATGGAGTTTGAGCCCAGCAGATGAAGATGGCAGTGAGTTCAGCATCAATGCTTCTGATGCTGTTTCATGGTACAGCAAATGGTGGGCGGCACAGACCATTAGCTATGAGAAACAGGCGGGATGGATCTTTTGGTCGTGGAAGGTTGAAAAAATTGGTGGCAGGATAGACTGGAGATGGGGTTACCAGCAGGCCGTTGCGGCGGGTGTCATTCCAAGTGATGCTTCAGAGGGAGCCAAGTCTACAGTTTGTGACGGGTATTAAGATATGTCTCTTTTGTGGATAATGTATTTTAGAACATTCTGAATAGTTTCAAATTAGGTTACTACGTCCCTACGTAAACACCGCATGAAATTAGAAGTTATTTAGCATGTTGGCATTCCTCGAGTGATGGCACATGATCGTTATGTTGTAGTTACATAGGTACATGTATGCACCATTCATCATTATATGTAACAAGTAGTACACATATGGACTTCGAGTTGAAAATCAAGCCGGGTGATATTTCAAATACGCTAAGCAGATAGATGTACCTAGGAATCAAGGCCAAATAGGAATCTTTTTTCATGATTCCTTGGAGCCTATCTGCTCGACATGTAGCCATATAATGTATTCGTAATTCATGTACGTGTTATCTACGAGAGAATACGTCATTTCCGACACATGTAGGTACATGATGGATGTATCGAAGGGTATGAACTGAAGTTGAGGTTGAAAGTCACAGGCCAGGCTCAGCAGTAAACCTAACCTCGCCATCTGCAGGCATTATGGTATCAATTACTCGGCCGAGGGATCTTTGCGCGACACGGCATCTTCCGTCACTGCACAACAGAGCATCGGCATAACCCTATTATTTCTCACCCCCCCACTTGCTGAGAAATCAATTTGTAGATTTTTAATGGCTTATCAAGCAACAACCATTGCGTGACAGCATAATCGTCACGCTGTACCCCTCATGTTTTGTCACACTGGAAAATGCTTAGCTGTTCTGATGCCGAGCCGCACGGAGTTCCCAAGTTGACAATAGGTACGAGTCGCGACAGAACACAGCAAATTGTTTCGATGGTTCTTTTAATTTAGTGATGGATTATGAGGTTCTCCAAGCTTACGTGTAGTATTTGCTGCCTATTTGGGCTGCTGAAGCACCGGAGTACGTGCAGTCTGAGAAAGGCACATTTCTGAGCCAAGAATAGTCTTTTTTGCACTTTACGGTACCTCAGGTAATTCAAACGGATTACTATGACCAAACATAGTGCTTATTTTACCCCGGATGAATAGCAAGGAATCCATACATGTGGGGGATCTGCCGGTATCGCGGCATCTTCAGTAATATCACACGTAGCATTTAAAATCCAAAGATAGCATTTGTAAATGCTTCGAAATCGTGAATATCGCGATATCAATGGTTGTTGACGTTACATGAGAGGAATTGCCTCATATTTCGTGATTGTTTGCATGCGGGACACAGAGTAATGTAGCTTCGCATACCGTTGGCTATAAAAGGTTAGGTAAGGTAATGTTTAGAAGTATATATATTCACCACGTCTTCCTCTCTTTCTGTCTCATCACCATCACTCACATCTTCACCTTACTACATCATCAGTAAACAATCTCTCCGACCTTATTCAAGCTCCCAAACATTCCAATCTTCGAAATGTCTACTATTAAGAATGTCACCCAAGTCGGTGTAAGTACACACTTCTATATATCAATCTCGATCTCTCTCTCGGAATTTCCCTCGTCTATAAACCTAGTGTTTAAGAGTAGACGAGCGGACTGTAAACAGACTCAAGAGATATCTAACGCCTCCTAGGCCGGCGGTAACCTTGGCCCCGCCATCCTCAACGCACTCAAAGCAAACCCCAACTTCAACGTCACAGCTCTCAGTCGCAAAGATTCGAAAAATACACCCAGCGGAGTTAATGTTGTGACAGCAGACTATTCATCACACGAAGACCTTGTATCAGCATTTAAAGGACAAGATGCCGTTGTCTCAACTGTCGGTGCCCCGGCTCTTGGTGATCAAATCAAACTCATCAATGCTGCCATCGAGGCGGGTGTAAAGTACTTCATTCCCAGCGAGTTTGGAGGCAATACTTTAAACGAGAAGACCGCGAAACTGGCTGTGTTTGGTAAAAAGGTCGCTACACGCAAATATCTCGAGGAGAAAGCTTCAGAGGGCAAGATCAACTACATTGTAATTAACAACGGTCCTTTCTTTGACTGGGGTATGTATTCGCGCACCCCAATGCTCTTTGGTCATAATTAACGTGAAAATAAAACCAATAGGCCTAAATACTGGTTTCCTTGGCTTCAATACCGCCGAGAAGAAGGCCACTCTCTACGACGGTGGTTCTGTCCCTTTCAGCGCCACTACCCTGGCTTCGATTGGCGAAGCAGTCGCAGCTGCGCTATCAAAGCCCGACAAATTCAAGAACAGTTCTATCTATATTAACTCCACTGTCACCACTCAGCGTAGCCTTCTAGACCTCTTCGAGAAACATACTGGTGTGAAGTGGACAATTGAGGAGAAGAGCACAGCCGATATCGAGAATGAGACCAACGCCAAGCTTGCCCAGGGAGACTTCAGCACCATCTGGAGACTCATCTACAGGAGTCTGTGGGGTGAAGGATACGGTGGAAAGTTCGAGGATGTTAAAAACGAGGAATTAGGAGTTAACGAATTGAGCAAGGAGGAAATTGAGGAGATTATTAAGGGACTTTTGTAATTTTAGATGGGCTATGGGCTGTTGCTTGTGTTATGTAATTTAGTGGTTTTGCTAAATGACTACTGAATAATGCCAAGAATATTGCTATGAAGAACAAGCAAATGTTTCAAGGATACATCCATGTACCAAGGTGATGTATATGGCGATTGGGCAGGTGTGCTAATTACATGTAGAATTCAAAAGCTGAACATACCTGTTGGCCAGGGGCAGAAGTATCGCATCATATACTATCACTCGCCCGACCACCTCATGATCATACATACCGAAGAACCCGGGTTTTGTTCGAAGTAGTTATATACTTAGTACGTAAATAAAGAGAAGGGATATAAGATGTTTATCCAAAAGTGACTTTGTTCAAGTACATAATGACGAAGTGAAGGGTATGGGTTAATAGCTCTCCGAATATTGACTACTCCATGTGACAACAGCCTCAACCCAAAATAAGATATCAATCTTCCAAATATTATAACCAGATCAGTAATACGAGTCTGCGTAATTGCTCCTTCTTATAAGCGAGGAGACACTTACTAAAAACTAATTCAGGACCTTCGTTCATGATCAGGGCATATGACTGCCTCCATGCTCATAAGATAAGGTCAGAGTCTGGGGGCGTTGTGTAGAGTATTAAGAGTATATGAATATTGATTGCGTAGTTGCAGTTGTTTTATTCATCAATTGTGTATTATTTATGGCTTTGTTAATAGACGCCATCAGTTTTATCCCTTGACCCGTAGCAGAGGGCTTTGAAGCCCTCGCCAGTAACCAACGGTGCCTGGTTGTCAACCGTATGTTCTCTAATCGACCTCAGATCTCATCAACATGGTTCTTAAGGTGCGGGGCTCAGGATTGCATAGTTTCATGAGTGGTGAGTTGCAGGAGAGTGTTGTAGCCAAAGTGTCAAAACCAAGCTACGGGTCATGGGATAACTCTAATTGGTATATTTGGCACCTTACTTTAGAGATGGCAAGTGAATCTCAAATTTCAACACTTCTAGGCACATAGCGCTTAGTTGATCTTCTCAAAATTATAGTCCGTGTGGTATTTAAGAAAAGCTCCAGGCCCCATCCATGATTACCTTATCGATTCTCGAAAGGGGGGCCAGGGTATTGTGATATGTTGAGGTATTGCTTTACTTGGATATGCCTAGTGAGTTGTATAGTAGTATATACCATATCATGATCAATAGAGCTGGATTACTAGCGATATCCCATGAAAAACATGCACAAGGTCGGATGGTTATAAATGATTAATGCTTATAGGGCCATTATAAATTGACGAAGGTAGACGGTGGATGAGGCGGCAGCATAGTGAGCACAAGCATAATGGTCTATAAATATACTAGCTACATGTATAGTTTATCTGTTTAAAACTGGTACCATCTTCTAGACAATAGGGAATCCGCCCTTCTACCTATACTTAACACAAACACCTAGGGAAATTACTACATGTAGCTGCACGTAGCTACGAAAGACTTAAGTAATAAATGTATACATATATGTATCGGATAATCTAGACGTAGATGAACGTTCGCCTAAAGATACTAAAAGTCCCCCACATATAAGGTTCACTCTCACGACCACTCTCTGAAGAACTCCAGAATTCTCGGGGTCGCAATGACCAGATCGTCCCCTGTCTGCTCTGTCCCCGGCCACTTATGCGCCAAATCCGTCTCGTTGTAGGCCACCAAAACTCTCTTTCCATCAGTCTCTCCACAAGTCCAAACATCCTTCCAAACCAGTCCATCCCTTAGGATCTCTCTAGTATCAGGTGCTTTACTACAACCATCACGAGAAGCTTTATCTTCGAGCCAGCTCCTGATGCTAGGTAGCGCACCGCCCTTCCCTGTACCTCCGTAATATGGGATCTGCATGTGAAACAGATTAGTGAACTATCATTCATGGGGTATGCTGGGAATTGGAAAAACCTACAGTAGTATCGTTCATCCCATGGAAGTCTATAATAGGCACATGCGCCCTCTCCGTAGTAGGATTACAAGGCATTCTAGTGCCCGGGTAAAAGGCCCCTGAAACAGCCGCAAAAGCGGTGATTCGAAGCGACATTGCAGAGTCGCATGTTAGTAACCCTACGAAACCTCCACCGTTGGATTTACCGGAGGCATAGAGGCGATCAGTGTCTATGCATAGCGTGGACTCGAGATGGTCCAAGAGGTCGCTGGTAAAGGCGACATCGTCGACCCCGGCAGCAGAGTAAGAGGCGCCTTGCCACGAATTCTGGGCTGGGTCAGCTTAGATTTAGATGGTGAGCACTGCACGAGCAACACATACATCAACTCCATTTGGATATACAACAACAAACTCAGTATTCCATTTTTCCAACGAAAATTCTGATATACTTTCTTGATCATCCGCTGTTCTTGTATTACCGTGGTACGAGAGTATCAGTGGCGCCGCAGTGTTTGATTCGTAGCTGCTTGGAATGTATAATTTATAAGTCCTTTCAATACCTCCGGAGGTGATTGAGAACTGCTGGCTTGTACCTCCCGGGGTTGAGTTTGTTGGAAGGGCAACTCCACATCCTGCTGATTTCGTAGCAGTAATGAGATTGGAGGAGAGGAGGACCAAAAAAGAAGCTAATTGAAGTGAGGAGAGCATTTTTACTGAGATGTAGACTCACTGTTGAACTTGGGCATTTGTGGGGGCTTATATACCTCCAGCTGTCTCGGATGCCGTGTGCCGAAGTGACTCTGACTAGTATTTATTATGATTAGACGTGAAGATTTTTGACCGAGATGATGTTAAGTAAAGCTACAATGTATGCAAGCGACGTCGCACGAACGATTATTACTATTCTAGAAGGTAGTATCAATAGGGGCAACGAATGGGAAGGCTTGAGCACCTGGTGAGTGATCGGTGGTGATCCTAGACTTATTGTGCGTGATCCTGGATTTACAGTACCTAATCTCTGTTCTTTTATCCTAAAGAACTGCACTATTATCTTAATTGCAACAACGAATGTGGTGTTTAAATGGCTATTCGAAAAAACAACCGCGCATATATATCACGGTCGGATCTCACAGGTAATCTTACATACGATAAATCGAAGTCGAAAGAAAAACCGAAAGAAAAAACAAATAAGAAATAGGCCCCGGAGTCCTTATCCGAGGATTTGATTTAAATGGGATATCTATGAAAAATCTTCTGTAGTGCCTGCGCAGCCTTGGTGTTCGCGAGGATTTGACCAATTCTGGGGCGGGGGTTTAGTTTCTAACATCCTAAGTGATCAACTCTCATGGTAGAGCTCTCATCACGCAACTCACCTTTTAAATCGCTTACTTGTTGGTCCTACCATAGATAACTACTGCTAGTCCTAGTAGACCTAGCACTATGATATCTATCCACAAACTCTTGCACTGGGTCTATCGCCTCCACCCCGGGGCCGCTATTCTCAGGCCTACCCCACAACTTCTTATCCAGCCCCCTCTCCTTAATCAGTTCTATAATCCTAGCCATCTCACTCTCGGCTTTTTCATTCCACTTATTTACTTTATTTAATTCCTTCTCCATCTCCCTTGCCTCCTTTGGGTTAGTCGTATTTTCCGGGTTTACGGTAGCAGCAGCGTCCTTCACAAGAATTGGAAAACATGCCCAACTCCATGGTGGTTCGTTGAGTGTGCTGACATTGTTCTCCCAACTGCCGCGTCGGTTAGGAGAAATGATTATCTGCTTCCGAAGCATTGATGTGACACTTTCGGGGATTGAATTCCAAGCCCACTCTTTCCGGTGGTGCTCATAAAACTTGATGCGATCTTCTGTTTCCGCCTCTCCATCCTCCGAGTTCGTTTGATTTTGAGGTGGCATAAGATCAAATTCTCTGCAAAACAATTCAAACAGTTCCCCGTCACGTGAGTCGCGGAATCTGTGGTATCGTGGTTGAAGATGTAAGTTCTATGCAAGAGAAAAGCCTTAGTCACACATGTGCCCAGAATCAAAGCCGATGCACATTATAAACATATTATGATTAGGATAGATCAGGAGGTATTTTAATGCCCTACCTCTGTTTGTAAACGCTGCTGCAAGAGTTTCATGCGTACAATGTTCAACACTGGCATTGCAGGTCGCCTATCGCGACCTGGTTCAAGGAAGTGCGCCAGATTATTTATGAGAGTGGGGGGTTGGGTAAGCCCATTGGCAATAAGAGCACGGTGCAGATGATTTCTTTTAGCCAGGCGGGTTCTTTCGCGTGCGTCTTTACGCTCAAGACTTTTCGAGATGCGGTCCGCAAGAAAGGGTTCAATATCATTGCCAACTCCGACATGAATCCGCGTTGCAAGCTCACGAACCTCAGGTTCTAGGAAAAGAGTCGTCATTCCGTTGACACCATAGTACTGTCCGGTGCGAATGCGCGAAGCGAAAAGATCTTGCTTCTTCAAATGGTATCTAGGAAGTATCAGCAGGAGAGTATAATTCCTGATGTACAGAGGAGGAGGAAGACCTTTTCATGGCGTCTGTCATGGTAATTTTTTCATCCCATTCTTGCTTATCACAAGCCTTACAGCAAGCTAGGAAATTTGCCATAGTAGCACGGCGTGTAGTCTTTTTTCCACAAAATTCACAGTGGCACCATACATGACGTAATAAACGTTGCCTGGCGGTTGGCTTTGCGCTAGGCACGGGGACAGATTTATTCACAAGACGGGTAGTGAGGATGTGGGAGCTGTATGTTTCGACAAGACCATTAAGATTTTTGCAAACGGCTGATAGGGCTAGGTAAGGATGACTAGAATTCCGTGTTTCTGCATAGAGGTAGGAGAGGATATTATAGGAGACATCGAGAGGAAGTGATTCAAGAGTCGGCCGAGACATGCAGACTATAGCGATGGTGCCAGTATAAAGCTGTTGAGAGTTAAGAGCTACGGGGGTGATGAGAGCTGCAGGGTGACCTACAGTACTGCATGTACATAACTACAACCTTTTACAGAACGCCTAAGGGTCCGGGTAACTAGCGCCAAGACCTATATCTCTCTCGGAGTAAAGGGGCTGTATGTACCGGGGTCAACCATAAATACCAAGAATCTGATAAGATAAACACATCTATTTCACAGCAAGATTCCCTTATCAGATTCTTCGTGTTTACCCTCAACGCCCGGTACAGTGTTTTCTGTGTCAATGGCGAACCCGAGTTAATGCAGATATAACTACATGTAAACAAAGAAGTGCGTTGTAATCTGGTACAGCGGTGGGTAATAAGTCATCAGACGGAACGCCACCAGAATGCGCGTTTGCGGGCAAAATCGTGGCTAGGTCGTCCGATGACTTATTACCCACCGCTGTACCGTGTGAAACTGGAAAATCGGTCATTGGCATACACATTTGGTTGTGAACAAATTGGCAATTAGGCCTAGATCTGACTGCCGGTGCTGGGCCTGATAGTAGTGACATTATTTGGTCTATGACTTCAATGTTTGTTAAGGAATTTACCCTTCATTTATGGCTGAGAGCTGACTACTTTCTTGAAGGGATTGTGCCGAGAATTAGTTTGAATTATGCATGTAGTTAACTACTTGTATGTATCTAGTAGATTCAGGCCGGCGCACGTTTCTCTCTCCGTGTTCTGGTTTTTTATATTATTGTAGGTACATAGGATCGAGATAGTACCTAAACCTCATATTATTCACAGCCGGCTAATAAATTGGGACGCTCTTGGCGTATCCCTTAGACGCATGAGACATTTGGAGAATCTCTCTCATGCATTAGTGCGAATTGGTAGTCATGTGACCTAGAATTTGGCTGAGAAAACGTCTGGGTAAGCAGTTTGCTGCATTTATCGGTCTTTGGAATACAGTTCAGAGATGCCAAAACTTTTCAAGCTGCTTCTCTATTACAGTAAATCGTTTCCCAAATTGGCCACACTAATGCATGAGAGAGATTCTCCAAGTGTCTCAAGCGACCAAGGGATAGATAACGCATTGGACCGGGAACCCTGTCAGACGCAGAAGCCGGTCGCCTGGCAACCAGCAAAATCCGAAGAACCAGCGCCTATGGTAAAATCACAAAACCATATGGATATATATGCTATCTGCATAGGCAGAATGGCCTATTGAAGAGGATGATTCTTCAAGTTTAAGGGAGAAATTTACTTGAAAGCTTGTGAAGAAGCAGTCATAATTAGAAACTCCCATACAAATATTTATATGGGGAGATCAGTGCTATAATCTATCTGCACCAGTTTTTAAGGTATCTAGCTCAGAATTTATTTTAAATGGTTCTCACATCAGGTGATAAATGTTCATAATGATTTTAACTCACATTCCTCCTGTGGTGATTGTTGTTCAATTATTCAGTTCAAAGCATTTTATATGGAGTCCTAGTGCTGTTGCCATGCGACAGGTTTCTGTGTCTGACATGGTTCCCGGTCCAACGCGTTAGTCAAGACTACCATTAATGGTCCTCGAAGTTGTAAGGTTAGAGAGTTGAGGTTGGGGCGTGGTTTGGCCTGGAAGACTGGAATAGAGCGTATTTGACAACTGTCGATTCCGATAATTGACAGTTCGCCGGCTGAAATAGCGGTTTTCCGAACCGTCAATTTTGATTGATGAGGGTATCGGCACAGGGTACCGGAGCTTGGAGCCGGACTCTATCAATGCGCAAAAGGCCTTATGTCTCGATCTCGTCACCACTGATAATGGTCGAGATCTACTAAATAATTTAATATAAACTTGATAGTTCGTGAAGTATAATGTCACTTTCGCAACCCGCAACTGTCAAAGCCGAACTGTCAATTGTCGAAATCGACAGTTGTCAAATACGCTCTAATGAACTCTGATCAGAACGGACGGTGTGATTTGCAATTTGCAAATAGCAAAATATATATAAGTTCACCGAAATCTTGCGAAAAGCTAACATTCAGTCAAGAGAATATAGATCACAAGGGTATATCTTTTCTCATATCGACTTTGAATATTTGACTTTTCATCATATCATTCCTTTCTAGAATCTCGCTAGGCGTCATCGCTTGTCATTAGCGCCCTCCACAATCCTTATCATCCAGGGGGTCAAAGCTTATTACCCCGCGTTCCACTGATTTCCTCGGCAATTAGCGGCCCTACCCGAGCCTCTAAAAAACGCATCGTGGTTATCTAAGCACGACAGAGAACGTGCACCGCTCAGATTTTTGCGGGAAGAACAGGATTCTCAGTAGTTGCCTACTCTGTCTGGCATCTTTTTTTTGTTATAAAAGCCCCAGTTTCCCGCCCGACTTTGTAAACTTTGGGTGTTTGGTTTTGTTCTCGTAAGGGCTTCAGTTTACCACCACCGGAATCGGATGAGCTCGGGATTATGTAATCAACTGGGATTACATCCAACCCCGAGTCATTATCGTTGGATTCCCACGCCACTACCGAATTCCGGTCACTGCTTTTAAGCCTTCGGCCAAGCTCGCTTGAACTCGGTGAGCTCCCAATTGCGGTTTTCCTCTCCTCGGAAACGAATATTTGCCGGTATGAAGGTGAAGGTTTAGTTAAGGGTATTGTAAGTTCTTAAAAATACATGCGTACATACATGAAAGCTTTTGGGATGCTCCTTTAAATGAAACAACGGGGAATCACTCGGTTAAGATATTGCTCTTATATTAATACTTCAGCCGAGGGAGAGATAGCTTGGTGATAGAACTTGGAAAGTGGTATCATGCACGTACGTACACAGCTTATCCATAGCTACGATCGACATGTTCAGCGCTCAATATACAGGACTCGTGTGACCCTACACTACACAAGAAACCCCTCATCCTCAACATCATGCCAATCCTATATCTTCTAGTAATATATCGAGGGGCCGGCTGTTTGTGTTCTCCATCTGCCCCTCCTCTCCAGTCTCTTCTGCTCGCTCTTTTGCATCGCTACACAACTCGTCGCAGCTCAGCATCAGCTCAGCGTTCTTGATCTCAACTTTGACCTCAACGACCCAACACTTGGTTGCTACCGCAACAAAGCACAAAGCTGAAAGGATTGAGTCCTAGCGAGAAAGAGAAAAAAGCAAAGATATCACTCTTGTTCCGTGTTCGGTTCGTGTACCGAGTTGGTCTCTTTTTTTTTTTTACCGAGGGTCCAGACAGAGCTGACGGAACCGGCTAACTTTATGACAGTTCCTACCCCCCAGCCCGTAGATTATCCGATTGACGGTTCTCGGGCAATTCTCAATTCTGGTATGTTGTTATATTTTTCCGTCTTCTTCCGTCTCTCTTTCCGTCTCTCTTCTCTCCTTGTTTGCCCCTCCTCCTTTCAAATAAGCCCTCTGCATCCTCTTCACCGATTAGATTCTTTGTTAGATCTACTATTGGGTCCCAGCGTTCTTATTCACGCATATCCTTAAAAATATATCTATACCGCTCTGCACTTTATTAGATTTTATAAATCCTCTGAACCTCCTCCATATCAGATATCACCTTCACTCCCTCAAAATCCGCCTAAGATTCCTCTTCTCCCGCTGGAACTGATATCTGTCACTTAAGATCCAGATTTAACCAAGCAAATACTCCAAAGATGTCTGCAGCTGCTACCGCTCCTACCCGTTCTGTTGGGCGTGGGAGCAAGTCCGATTTCCTCCATCATCCTATTACCAGGAGTGTACTGCCGTTCCTGAATGGTGGTGCTGCTGGAATGATCGCAACCTGTGTTATCCAACCTGTTGATATGGTTAAGGTATGTAATTGAATTTGCTTCTTTGTTTCCTCTTGGTTGCATCTAGCAGATATACATGTAGTTGGAAGTACATGTAGTTGTTGCGGCCGGTTATAGATTTATCCGGGTTGGGTTAGGGCAGCTAGCTCAGATCCAATTGTTATTGTTGCCTACCCTAACCCTTGCAATTGACAGCCAGTACCGGGTTGAGAACTCGCTAACGAGATGCAGGTCCGCATTCAACTTGCGGGTAACCAGAAAGTGTCCCCCTTGAAGGTCACCAGCGATATTATTAAGCAGGGCAAATTCCTTGACTTGTATTCCGGGCTTTCTGCTGGTCTTCTGCGCCAGGCTGTGTAAGTCTCGATTCTATATCTATATGTACAAATTCCCATTAATATCTTTATAGGTATACTACAGCCCGCATGGGATTCTTTGGAACCTTCATGAACAAGATTAGCGCTAAGGCCAAGTCGGAAGGTCGTGATGTAACCTTTGGCGAACGTACACTAGCAGCGCTGAGTGCGGGTGGCCTTGGAGCCATCCTTGGGAACCCGGCAGATCTTGCACTTATCAGAATGCAGTCTGATGGAATGCGACCGGTTGCTGAGCGTAAGAACTATACCTCAGTGCTCAATGCGCTCAAGCGTATCTCTGCTTCAGAAGGAGTCAAGGCTCTATGGAACGGGTGTCTGCCGACGGTTGCTAGAGCTATGGCTCTGAACTTTGGGCAGCTCGCATTTTATAGTGAGAGTAAGGCTCGACTCGCGAAATACGACTTCGAGAAGGTTTTGGGATCGAAGAAGAATGCAGAGGTTGCCACGGGTATTGCAGCAAGTGCTGTTGCGGGATTTTTTGCCAGTTTCTTCAGCTTGCCGTTTGATTTCGTATGTCCCCCCCTACCCATCTCAGTTGATCTATTCTTACACTGGTGGTTGTAGGTCAAAACAAGGTTGCAAAAGCAGACTAAGGGTCCTGATGGAAAATTGCCATACAAGGGAACTCTCGATTGTGCGATAAAGGTTGCTAAGGAAGAGGGATTGTTGAGATTCTATAGAGGATTCGGAACGTAGGTGTATCCCCTTGTGCTCGCATGGAAAGAATCTAACGTTTAGATTAGTTACTACGTCCGTATTGCGCCGCACGCAATGTTGACGGTTCTGTTTGCCGATTGGTTCTTGAAGTTGACCAAATAGATGCTGCACTCAATATGCGGGTAGTGTAGAGTAAGAATGGTGATAATGTAGGATCAGACCATTGAGAAACGAGCCGACTGGAGGACTGAGACATGTGAACTCTCTGGTAGAGGGTTGGATGTGCCTGCGGGAATTTGCCACCAAAGGAGGTAGATGAACCTCTCACAAAGGCGTCATGATTTTTATGTGTAGCCACCTTTTTTCTTTTTTCTTTTTTCTTCCTTGCTGGTGTTTGGTATCTTGTTTTTCTCGCGTTTATTCCTAGCGAGCTGCCGGTGGTTCTATCATTTTGTTCATCCCTGGTTTATTGCAAAATATTTTAGTGAGTCGAGCTGTATCTATTCTAGATTAAGAATGATATATATAGGAATCGAATATTTGCTGGAAAACTAACGGAGGCCATAGCGGACTCGAGACCTGTGGGCGGGGCCGACGGAGCCGAATTTAGCCCAGGCCCGTGTATAAGAGAGAACATTTTACCCAGAGACCACAGAATTTGAAAACCCAGAACGGTTTGTGGTAGTGTGTCCCGATGGGGTATTGTCCTTAACGGCCACACTCAAACTCAAAACGAAGCGTGCAGGTCGAGTGAGAAAGATTTTCTTAATGCGTGTACTGGCGCACTAGTCAGGTCCTGAGAGATTTTATAGTCTCGATCATGATAAGAATGTAGATCATAGTGTATCACTCGCATATGAGCCACATATATACATGTCATTACCGCAGTCCGCAATCAGCATTATTAAAGTTACAAGAGACGAATCAGAGTAGAATTTATGCACGATGATTATTCACATTTTTGGAAATATACAGTCCCTTGATCCAACTACACACATAAGCGAAGACATCTACATCTTTCACCTTTTCTCTTTCGTTAACTTCAATACCTTCGTCTGAAAGTACTTTACCCCCTCCACTGTAACCCCCCCACTTTTTATACCCAAATCCTTCTTTTCCCATATATCCCTTACCCTCCACTTACCCGCGGGTAGACCGTCAATATCCTCCCACTTTATGGTAAGATCCTGCACCGTCTTGAGCTCGTTCGTCATCAGCACGACCCACCCGTCGCTGAGCGGACCAGCCCAGTATTGCTGATTATTTTCGATGCTGATGCTAGCAATATACCATGGGGCCACGGTAAGATCGTCCTGGTTTAGGGCAATAATCTCAGTGTTTTTGAGGATCTCAACGGAACTGTTGGAGATAGTGGCGAGGTTGGCACCAATGATGAGTGGGGACTTGAGAGCCGCCCAGTAGGAGAAATGCGTTTGCTCCTCATAGACAGTGGCATTGACAACGTTGCCAATCTCGAGCATGTCCATCTGGTAATGTCAGGTGATGGGTTAATCTTTGGGAGGAGAAATATTATTGGAAGTATGAGGGTATACTTACATCGGCCCATGAGCCCGGCTGCTGATATTGGGTGATTTCACGCATCTTGCGGATTATAGTGAGGACAGAGCAACCGCCCTACAGCATCAATAACAGTTAGAAGCGGGATTTGTTTAAAATAAGAAAAATACGGAGAATTGGCACGAACATCGCCAGTAGTCAACGAATATGCCGTCTTTCCACGGCATCCAGACCTGTCAACGGTGTAATGTTGATATATATCGCCGCTCATACGGTATGAGTGGCCAATCTCGTGGGACCACAACCAGGGAAACATATAGCCCCATTCGCATAGGGAGAAGAGAATCTCTCTACCAGTTGATTTTAGGGCATCGCGCATCTCTGTGTGGGTTGGATTTCAGTCAAACAATTCTCGTCTATATATCAGGGAACTATATAAGGGATTCAAACCTCCAAAGCGGACCTGAGGCGGGTGATAATAGCTTTCGGCACCAGCGCAGTTATCTTTAGGAACCTTTAGCTAATGCCTCGACAAGATTTGCACACATATATATAGCCAGGAAGGGTTAAGTACCGTATTTCAGATAGTCGATTCCCCAGTCGCTAAATTTAGAAAAATACGTATTTCAGTAAGCTATATCTTTGATACTAGCTACTTCCATAGCTAATTGAAGAGGGACTTACGCGAAATCCTGAGCATCCTCATATTCATACCCGTAGCTCCCCGGGTTCTTGAAGCAAGACCCTATGCGGCACATCATTTCACTCAGCCAAGGATCTTAATACCCAAAGAAAAACCAATTGCAAGTACTTGAAGGTGTGTATTATACTCACAAACTCCCGCATCCGAGTAGATGCCAACCTTCAGCCCTAGGTCATGTATTCTGTCTGCAAGATGCTTGATCCCATTTGGAAATCGTGTAGAATTTGCCAAAAGCTTTCCGCCTGTCTCCTCTCGGGTGTAGTTTGCTTGCTATCCTCAATGTTAGAGCTGAATATTCTTATCCATGTTGGGTCGTAGGATTCAAAAGGGAGTACAAACCCAGCCCTCATCCATATTGGCGTAGATATATCCAACTATTGAGTCGACATGTAAGCTTCAATTAATCAATTAGCAATATTGAGGGTAACTTACCATCTTTCAGACCCAAAGACACGAGCTTCTCGGCTGCTGTTACCATGACGCTCTCGTCAATCGTTGCTTTGAAGGAGTTCCATCTAGTAGACACATGAGTGTCAAGATTAATCTCGACCGTTGCAATTGTGTTCTTCTCAGAGGGCAACAAACGTGTTAAAGCCCATCTGTGGTTTCCTCGCGATCCCATCATTCAGCGCCGCCGCTGGCAAAGCCAGGCCCGACAAAACCAGGACAAAAGAATTGGTGCTCGAGAACTTCATGTTTACCGCAGCAACAACGATGTAACCGGTACCACTGCTACTGGCTATAAGCTAGTATATTACAACAAAAACAAGATAGGCGGAATCAGAAGAACTGTTCTCAGCGACGAAACAATCCAGAAAGAAGAACACTCTGCAATTTATTATGGAAAGAGTTTATATTTCCTCTACCAGATCCCGCAGGCTGAATGATATCATTACCCCGTTGGGGATCGTGCAGGGGTGGGCTCGGCTTCGGCATAGGTTTATCCTCCGCCGAGCCTGTTGGTTGTTCATGGCGGGGGAATGACCGGGGATACTCCCTCCAGGGCAAAAATGTGGGGTATTGTAGCTCTTTAGGAGGAGCGACGTGCGGAAGAGAGCAGTAATGGTCGGGGGGTATCCGGCGCTACTGATAATTGTTGCCGGTGGTCTGCATATATTCACAGGCTACATGTAGTACTGTCGCACGCGCAGGCCTGCGCTATATACAGGTAGTATAGTACTGTACTGGCCCGGTTTCCATATAACCAAATAGATACCCGCCAGGCCCGCTCAATTGAAACGTTTGGTGCTGATGTGGAGAGAAGGAAGTCAATATATCTTTTTTCTATCTTAACAGCTCGCTCACCATCAAGTATTAATCATTGACCACCGACATAATGCGCTTTACCACTGGTACTGGAATATTCATACTCCTAGCGCTGAGCTTCACAGCTTCAGCGCGAGAGAATTATACTGCACCATCATCCGGCACTACGATAATGGACTACCTGAACTCTGACCCCGACCTTTCCAGTCTCGCCGCTGCCATGAAACTCCCTCTCGGTAAGGCCCACAACCGCCAACTAAAACTTAGCTTGATTTATAATTAATACTAACAAGACGCTTTCGCCCACAGGCTTCGAAACGGCCTTTAGTCACACCCCCGAAACCAATAACTTCACTTTCTTCGCACCCAACAACGCCGCCTTCGCCTCAATGTCCCAAAATCTAAAACGCTTCTACCTCACACCCTCTACTAGAGGCCGCGCCTACCTTGGAAACACATTGATGTACCATTACCTCCCTGTCGACGTGTATAAGACCGACGGCGGTGTTCTCTTCACAGACACATTCTCGCGCGTGCAGACGGCGACGTTCTTGTTCTTGGGTACACAGAAAGTAGGCGAGGATTTGGTACTGAATAGGAGGGTAAAGGTCGTTAAAGGCGATATCCCGGTTGCTGGGGTAAGTTTTGATTAATGCGGGGTTAGATGAAGAAGGGGGGAAGGTGACTAATTGGTGTCCACTATATATAGGGGGTTATACATATTGTGGACGGTATTTTGGACCCGACGGGTATGTTCTTTGATGATGAGTATGCAGTGCCAAAGGTTAAGCAGACTTTCATGGCGGGGTGGGAGCTCCCTTATTAGTGGCTGAGCTTGACAGCAAGCGGAGGGATAAGTTTTTGTATAGCTAGAAGGCGGGCCAGGTCATTGTAAATTCCGTATCACATCAAAAAAATGACGACTAAATGAAAATCTTTTTCGTTTATAAGTCAATGTGTATAGTTTACGTATATATGATTTGCCCATCTAATCCCGAATTTAAAATAATAATGACTCCTTCTGTGAGTGTATGAATGCTAGTGAGCCTTAATCCCTTAAAAGTGGTAAGGTTGATCGATTTCATTAATATTCGATCCGCCAAGACTAATTAATAGGAACAACATTTCCCCGAAAACCTACATATAGAATAGCATTGCGTATAATTACAGCGAGAGGGAAAATTATTGTAGAAACAGGGGTCTAAAAACAGGGTTTCTATGGCTGGGTAAGCCAATAGGGCTCTTCCCACACTTCTACAATAATTTTACCTCACGCTGTACGTCAACCAAGTATATCTACTCGTAGCTTCATGACGTTTCCGAACACGACTGCTATTGCATACCATACAAAAAAGCACCAAATCCACCTTTTTGTATGCCATGCAATATTGGCCGTGTTCGGAAACGCTGTGAAGCTACGAGTATGTACATGCGTACATGTACATACGAGTACTAACCCCCCCCTAGAGTTCGTACGCACTTGACCAATTAGCACACCGGTTTAGAACCTCCTGTACTTATATGTACTCGGCACGACACCCCCAGACTCTGACCCTATCTTACAGGGCTCGCGTATGCCCTGAACGAAGAACGTCTAGGAAGTGCCTCCTCGCAGCTACGCAGCAGCCTCATATGAATTTTTTTTAATGGAATATTGATATGTTGTTTTAGGTTATGGTTGCTAGTCACATACAGTAACCAATCAGAGAGCGATATAAGCTCTTACCCCCATACCCTTCACTTCGTTCAGGACATTCACTTCGTTTAGGGCACTTCCCGCAAGCGAAATAATCATAATATTTAACGGTATATATATTATTAGGGTTGTGCTTTGCGAGACGGCGGTTTAATTAGATACTTGTAGCTGTAGCTGTATACCGCAAAATAATGTAGCCGGGCGCATATATAATGAGGATATGTCAGAGACATGCATACTTACGCCATAGTTTATACTTTATGCGACCATTCTGTACCTAGAATCAGAAATGAAATGACTTCACACACACACACAGAGACATGCATACTGCGTATAGGTAAGCTTAAGCTTATAAGGCTGAGGTTAATTGATTTAGGGTATTTCTTTCTAGGAATCTTCTGTACTGAGATCCAGTTGGTTTATGGGTGCCTGGGTTTTTTCACAAAGCTGGTCCGATCTGATCTTTAGACTGCTATTACGGGCATCGATTAATATATATCGTGACTACGTAAATGAATGATAGAGTATACATGTAATTATGAACACCCATCCCAAAATTGATCAAAACTCCTTAATCCCTAACAATAAACAAAATCATGAACCCCTGACTATTCCCTTGACCGCATCCCCATTTCCCCGTAACTGTTTCTCCCATTCTCCAGCAGTACTTCATCCTCCACCATCGCCCCAATAACATCCAACTCCCCAAGCTCATTAATTGCTCCCAATAAAGCTGCCACAAATATCCCAATAATCCTGGGTCCAAAAATCTTTCTGGCGGGACAAATAAGTGGCATTATCCCAAACGGGATAAATGCTGCCGCGATAGTTTTACCCATTTCTGATTTTCTCCACCTTGAGGGCCGAAAGATATTCGCATCAGAACCCCAGGTCTCAGGGTCTCGATGAATTTGTTCTATGTCAATAGCAACATCGGGTTGGGTTGATTCGGTTTGAATCTTACGGTAGACTCTCTTGGTTGGTGGATAAAGTCGTAGTGACTCGTTGATAATGTGAGAAACCGAAACTCCCCGTGTGTCTTCTCTCATAAAAACAGTAGAGGTGGGAGAGGTGAGATATTCTGAGAAAAGTGATTTATTGAGAGCCAAATTCTCCTTATCCCGGAACTGGACCTCTAAGAAACCTCGTAACACGATACGCCACAAGGTCTCAAATGCGGGAAGAATCAAATTGAGCGGATTTTCGACTCTTGTGTCAATTCCCGGGAGAAGCTTCTGGCAGGCTTCCATCAACGATTCGAGGTCTCTGGGGTTACTTGTGAATTCCGTGCTTTTAGACTCGATCCACAGACTGGTAATCTTCTCTGCAACCTCGTAGGCTATGGAGTCTTGTTCTTCTTCAGATAGCTGTGGTGTACCGCCGTCTGGAAAAAGAACCGATAGAACCGCTCGTAGAACTGTAATCTGCAGCAGTCGAGAAAAAATAACCGTGCGACTATGGCCATCGAATGACGAGACCCGTTGGCGCTCGACATTTCCTTTTACTAGTGTATCGATGTGTTTTGCGAGTAATTTCCACCGACTGTTGCTAAGGTTCAATAGATCCGAAGCTCTGTTCACAAAGTCTCGGTGGTGTTGGGGATCTGAGGTTGTGAAGGCGTTATCGATTCCAAAGGCACGAATAAGTCGGCTGTTAGGCTCTGCCCTGGATTTGAGTATTGTCGATATGTCCTCTAAACGCCTGAATTTTCCATCTGAAGATCCATTCAGGATTACTTTAGCTTGTTGTAGGCTTTGATAGATGAAAGTTTTGTTTTTAATATCTTTTGCTTTGCGACCATTGGCGCAGAGAAACAAAAGAGTTGGGAAGATTGAGATGATAGAGAAGCTTAAGGCGAAAAGGACCACAAAAATCGTGGTAACAGGGTGAAATTCGAGTAGGTGCATTTTGGAAGATAGTACTGAAGATATGATTATGTTGTTCGTACTGTGGTCATGAGTGTGTATCTGTGTACAGGTAAGGTTTTCAGGGAGAATTTCGAAGTACATAACTGGCTGGTACTTATAATATAGCCTTGTTTGCTACGTCTTAGGTGGTAAAATATCACTTGTACCAGGAAGTAGAGAGTTCGTGGTGAACCTAGGATAATCGAGGGAATTAAGTAGGAACAAGCACATATATATATATATATAAAACCAGTGCAAACTCGGGCTTTCTAGTAGTATTGATAGTACTAGTTAGCTAAGTTAGTCTCAGGAATATCTAGGGTAGCCTTAAAATCTACACACGCACGTATTTACAGATACCTGAAAATTAGATCTTATTGTATGTAACTTTTATCCTCAACAAGAATGGCATGCCTGAAGCTTAATCTACTTGATTGGGCGCGCGTGAATACGCACTACGCTTCAGGCAGCCATCAAACAACACCTTCAATTAATCAAGTACTGGAAGGCTTAGAGTTGGTATCAGCACTGACTATATGCATGTATTAGCTAGCTACTCTCTCGATCTCGCTGTGATTGGATCCATGGCACTGCCCTCTTTAGCCGGTCTCTCGATCTTAGTTTGAGTACTGCGTAAACAACGGTAAAGACAGTTCCAGCTTCGTAGCTACTGCGTGGCACCATATGATACCAAACGGCACAGCAAATTCAAGTGCCAGATTAGCGAGCGATTGATTCAGACTGGGTAATTGATATGTAGGAATTAATTTGCATCCACCCGCCACTATTAGAGGGAGCAGTATTTGGTTAACAGAGATAAGTTCTGGGGACAGCTACCCTATGTATATAGGTATGTATGTTAGCGCATGTAGCTATGTACTTACGTAGAGTACTCGGTGCAGGTAAAAGTACCGGATAATGCTGGTTTTGGGTTCACCAATGGGTGCGCGTGCTAGGCGTGAACTACTGCAAAAAAGCCCAGAGACAAAACTTGCATTGTCCGGTACTTGTTACCTGCCCCGAGTATGTATCCATCGGGATGCTGCAGAAGTTGAGGCCTGAATTTTAGGGGCCTGAAGTTTGCATGGTGACACCAACCCTAACAAGCGCCGAATCATGGTTAAGACAGTGATATTATTGATATATGATCATGAATAGTGATCACGAGTCGATTGAGATTCAGGCGCACGCATCCAATTCCAAAGTCGATTAGAAATAATAAGTCCGTTATAATATCGTACCCGTAATTTAAATCTTCATGAAAGCTCCCCCCCAAAAAACAGAACAAGAAAGTAAAAATCAACTACATGTATACACGCAATCTACGTATATTTACAGACTCCCCGTAACGGCAGCAATAATATTTACGGGTCCCAACAAACCACTTTCATATAACGGCTCGTCGCTCTCGAAATGCCTCCATGACGTAAATGTAACCCTCTCACCAGTTTTTGGCTGATTATTCAAGTACCAATCAGGGAATTCCAGAACCGCAAGATTCTCATTCGTCGAATTGAATGCCGCCTCCACAGGTAAAGATTCATCGCCAATCAATCTGTTAGGCCAAAGATTTGTAACCTCTACTGCCAATGAGTTGGTTGCCGAGCCTGATTTGACATAAGAGGTAATATCGATTTCATAAGGGGGTTTCCATAAAAGGCCTGCGTCCTTGCCGTTGACAAAAACCCGAGCAATATTATCCACTCGCCCGAGGTTGAGTAGTATCTTGCTGCTAGTTCTGGAGCGACTGGAGAAATTGAAACTTGTCGTCCAGGTCGCAGTGCCGGAGAAGTGTGCAACGTCGAAATCATCATTCTTATGGAGGGATTGAAGCTTATCCAAGGTTATGTTTGAATTTACACCATAACCCTCGGGGAAGCTAATTGTCCACGGGCCAGAGATAGCGGTGCTAGATACGCCAGTGATATTAAGGCTCTTGGTTTTACCATCACTGAGACTGAATTTGTATTCACCGTTCTCACGGAATAGAAGACTATTCTTTTGATCCAGTAATTCGATAGTCGGTGGGGCTACTGGCTCTGGCAGATCGTTTTCGAAGAGAGCACTAATATCGGCGATCGTGAGGGAGGAAGGGTAGACTTTAAGACCAATCTGGTCTCCTTCGAATCGACTCATCATTTGGGAAGTGGAATCCGGGGTTCCCACACCTGGATGTACGATAGAAGATGACTTTTTTCCAGTTCCCGCAACTTTCCCATTAATGTAAACGACTGGAAGATTTGCGGTGTAGACAATTGCAAAATGTGTCCATCCTGAGATAGATATAGCGACCTCCAGGACAGTAGCGGGCGTACTTGTTGAACTCTCTGAAAGTAGAAATCCATTTGTTCCAAGCCCAAAGCCTGCGGCAGCATGGCCGGACCCATATGTCGTCGCACCGACAGGTGGGTAGAAAACATACCCGGTACCTCCTCTTCGATAGGTTTCTGGCTTTGCCCAAAACGTGATTGAGAAGTCCATAGAGGTATTTCTGTACAAGGCAGGATTTGGAGAAGAGAACGGTGCTGTTTGCAAAAGTGACACCCCATTATGTGATGCTTGAACTAATGAGGAGGAAGGGTTCGCCTGCCGAAAGATAACAAACACCGATTCGGCGGGATTGAATGTCAAAGAAATAAATGTTCTGTTATTTTTACGCTCATAGGCTGCAGAAATTCGTCTTCCGGTCTCTGCGTACCAAAGTTCCGGTACGCCAGCTATCGTTCTCAAAGACAAAACCGATTGAACTGTTTTTCTGAGTCCGTTGCTAACGAAGTAAACATCACTGTCACCCACAACGCGGTGAATAGAGTAGATGGCAGCATCGTTTGTGTCTGAAGTAAACGTGAAGTCCGGCTCGATTCCGAGTGATAGCAGGGTAGTGTTCGTAGCTGTTCCATTGAATACATTGCCGTTGCCTGTCTTATTCCAGAGTTCAATTCCAGCTGCAATAACGTTTTCGTCCGTGCCGGCGCCAGTAGCAATACTTCGGCCTAGCCCTCTTGATGGAGGGCTTCCAGATAATAATATCCCTACACCAGCATTGGCAAGCTCGCTAATCTTTTCCAGCACTTCCTTCGACGCTGCGTTCATTACAGGGAATAC
The DNA here is from genome assembly GCA_024713935.1 of Morchella eximia. Lineage (NCBI taxonomy): Eukaryota > Fungi > Ascomycota > Pezizomycetes > Pezizales > Morchellaceae > Morchella > Morchella eximia. The sequence goes on from JAMGZG010000003.1 coordinate 1,881,827, forward strand.
GATCAATTTGTATGAAACACCGCTTGGAAGCCCAGCTCGCCCATTTGAAGCTGTCATCTCAAGTAGTTTACTTTTGCTAAGAATGTCGGCTCCGTAGCCTAATGGAACGCTGCAGGGTGCAAGATAAGTCTGGGTGACTTTGGGGTCGGGTTCCTCTCGACCGAAGCATGCTACATCAACGATTGGCTTTCCTTGTTGTAATATCCCCTGTGCTCTTTTAAGATAGGTTGTCCATCCAGTCGCTTGATCAGTCCAAGTTATCCTTCTGTCAAAATGTGCACTAAGTACATGTATATCTTGTTAGCAATGGACTTTGTGGCCTTCCTCACAGGACGAATTCATACCCAAAAGGCCCCATAGTCATTCCTGGCATAGCGTGATCTTCTGGCTGCATCGCATACGAATGTAACATAAGTCTGTTCACCCCGAGAGTAAACATTCTGTCTCCCTCTGCTTTCAAACTGTAAGGATGCTCCGTCCATCTTGCAGTCATGGGTTGACCAGTGAACGCTTCAGCCGGATTTAGGGTGTAGCCTTCTTGGTGCGACATTGAGGTGCCGATTTGAGGATACCCGTCACTTCCATAAGTGTATCTTGCCCAGAATTCCCCGAAAGCAAGGTCGGCCTCAGCTGCAACTTCCATTGAATCAAAAGGCCCGTCTCCGTATGGTTCTGCGAGTAATAAAACACCCATATCATTCAATGCCTTCCTGAAATGGGCATAATGATTCTTTGCAACAAGGTCCGCGTGAGTGGTTCGAAGATCAAAAAGAAATTTTTCGGTCTCCAGAGCAGAAGTCAAGATTCTGCCGGTCGTTGCCAGTAACCATGACCCCATATCATATCCACGATATTTCTTGAACTCCTCTCTGAATTTTGTAGACCAAGTCTGCAAACCAAGCTCATAACTATCGATTTCCAATCCTCTGAATGACCGCCCAACATGACCTTTCGCAGCTGCAACGATTGGCTTGATGTGTTTTTCGATATGGAAATCCAACGCTTCAGTGCTGAAAAGGTCAACGGACAATCCCTCACCAGATTCAGGGGCAGCAGGCATCTCTTGGTCGGTAGCAGTGTGGCCAAATCTTACAATGGTCCATCGTCCCGGAGGTGCTCTCCAATTCAGTGTACCGTCTCCACTCATGAACTCCGTTATGTCGACTACTTCATCAGGGTTTATGATTGAAGTGATGGTTGTGACTATTCTAGCTGGGTCCGCCACAGACCCCGCGGATGCATGTGCTTTCAAAGCCCAATTGTCAAGTCGTGGGCCTGAATGAATCTCGATACCAGATATCCAACTTGCGCGATTTGGCTTAAGGCGGAAGTAGCGTGCAACAACCGGCGAGAATGTTCCAACCGCTGGAGCATCGAATTTTCGGAGAGCAGGGCTACTAATTGAACTCACAGTTTTCCATGTTGTCGAATCGTTTGAAGCGGTTAAAGTCCAGGTTGATGGATAATCCCGAGCTCCGTCAAACGTATCTAAAGGAATTTCTGGAAAACGGAATATACTAATCGCGGAAGCTGTGAACAAGGACTTCATGGTAATGTCAATAGTTACACTAGCGGATTCGACACGGAGCATAGCATCCAATCTGATCCCTTGAGTAACATCAAGGGGAACCTCCGTGTCATTGATTTTAATCGTCTGAACTGCATTCCTGAAAACTGCACCATTTTCTTCTGGTAAACTAGGATATGCAAGGGTTGCTATATCTTGGTAATAACCTAGCTTCCTCAATGGCTCTTTGAGTGTGATACTAGAGTTACTTGAAATTTCGTTAAGCCCAACTTCCAGTCTGCTTTCCGTCCATACTAGCTGTTGCATTGATTTTTCGGGGGTGATCCAGGGCCCGCCGGCGCCGCTGTATCCGGGCGAGTTATGCAGAGAGATCTCGATACCGTACTTCTCTGCTTCATCGAATGTATGCTCAAGGAGCTCGAACCACTCGGCACTACCGTATTCCACTTTACCAATTGGAATCCCGACACCAACGTTGAAAATGAGCGCTCCAGTGTACCCCGACCTGTTCATGGCTTGGAGATCTTTTGTGATAGCATCTTTGTTCATATGCCCGTTCATCCAATGCCAGAGGACATGACAACCAGAAGAGCTTTCAGGAGCTGTAAATGAGGCCAGCAGGGTATCCGATCCCACAGGTGCAGCGTATGAAAGTGCCGGAGCGAAAACCAGCGCGGGAAAGACGGCCCTCAATACTGATTTCTAACCAAACGTTAGCTAATTGCGCCTACTGATTCAATGTATGCATATGCTCTTAGAAGCACTAACTATTACAAAAGACTTCATCGCATCTCAATGTCCGTGTAGTATTGTTGGATTTTTGGGCTAGTGAGTAAGATACTACCCAGCCCAGAGAGCACATATTTAAATCACCGAAGCCGAGTCATGAGCAAATCTCTAAAGACACTAGTACCGAATATCAAGTATGGAGTGCAGAAAAATTACCCCAGATTATAGGGAGATACGCGGGGACAGGCCGGAGATACCCCGACCGATGAGTGCTCGGGATATTTAAAAGCGAGTTATCTTGCAATGATTTATGACAAAATATTAACCAGTGTACTGATTAAACTACATTGAATTATCTTCAATCATGCAAGTTCACAATCATTGGTGAAATTTTACCCCTTTTCTGTGATACAGAGTTGGATGATCAATGCATCAACGAGGGCGGTAGTTTTGTGGGGTACCTAAAGCTCGGACTAGTCAACCCTAAACGGGTAATGGTTCCAAGGTAATGATCGTCTGACCAGATATTTACAGAGACAAATGAGACTTAGTCAATACCCAGGGTTTAAAAAAAGAGAATGCAAAATACCAACTGGAAGGCTTCAAAGAGTTCACAGAGAAATAACCGGTACGTGATACATACTTTACATTACTATCACTTATTGCTAACGACCTGTAACAGAAACGGTTCGCATTTGTCGGAATCAAGTATTTGATCTACCTTCACTGTTTATGGGTCTGGATATTACTAGCTACATGTGCACATGAACACCCAATAGTAGCTTTAGTATATTCTTCAAGCTCCCCGCACCAGCTGACGATGCACATATCATGGCTATGGCGATATACGATGTATACGCACTCAACAATGAATTTCCGGTTGCTACGCACACCAATATTTTCAAATGATCGTCGGGGAGCGGAGTTATCACCGGGCCTACTCCGGAATGTCTAGGCCTTCGAGATTTTCGTCTTATAGACCGCAAAAAGACTTTAAGCGAAAACTGGGGATTTTGTACTACATAAATACTGGATTTAACGCTCAATTTGGTGTAGGTGCTCATGGTGCCAATCCGCTATGATCATCTGAAGAAGGCGTCACCCTGGATTGTCTTGTATGGCGTTATTGTTTGCGTACAGTATGCAAATCCTTATTTTATGAAGGTTGCAATATATGCATGATGCACGAGTTTCTGCGACCATGACCGTGATTGGGCGTGATAAATACTTGGAGAGCGAGTACAATCTCTAAAAAAAAAAAAAGGCTTATTAGGTTGCACACAGTACTACGTGATTGGATTTCTCGATCCACTCCCTCTGCATGCAGCTTTATAAATCCAGTTTCTTCTTCTTGGACTTGGCCCCATACTCGAATTCGTGGGATCGTGGTGGTTGGAATAAGGTGCGTCCCTGGGGTAGAATATGCACAGCACCCGAGAACCCAGTTACTGACACATTCTGTCACTGTTATGCCGGTAAGGTTAGACGATATTGCATGCTAATTCTTATTGACATGGAGCCCACGTTTGTTTCTTGCATGTCTTTGGGTCGTGAAGAATCTTCTTGGCTGTTGATAAATTTTCAATACATGTACTTGAAGTAACCCTTTGGTAACCTCCGGCACGCCCATTGTTTTGAATATATATGTAGAGTATACAAAATACCTATCCTCTGCTGACAATATTTACTTCATATCGATATATTTATCCCTCGGCTACTATTTCTTCCTACGAGCTCGTCAAATCACAAGCCCGAACTACAAATAAATACGAACATGTAAATGTAGTTGTATAACTTTGAGTTATATATTAGTATACAGATACTAACGATGACGGCATGTTGGTATAAAAGTCCTGAAGCGGCGACATACACAGCAAGGGTGTCAATACATCAGGAATTATCCCGTGCTTATCGACCTATCCATAAACCCAATTGTCTCAGAGCCCTGGGACCTCATAGACTGACACAGCTGGGCGATGGCAATACGCTTAATCGGATCGACAGTATATAAAAAGAAAAAGGTGCTGAAGTCAAATTCGCCTTCGCTTACTACTAGGAAGCTCTTTTCGATATGTAGTACGTCGCATTATATTATACCGTACTAAGCACTATCGATCAACCAGGATAGCCATGCCGCTACTGTAAATTCCTTTCTAAACGAGCTGTTGTACAGTGTATATTTATAAATGTACCTAGAATTCCCAATAGAAGGGTTCAAGAGAATATATACGTTTTAGTAATGATTAAACGAGTGATATTCGATGACTAAGAGCCACACGTACAGCCAATATATGTATGAAGAGGGTCGGATATTCCCCCGCCATTCGGAGTTGGATACCTTTCTGTATTATAGATAAAAAGACGCTGGTCGACTGGATATATTACTGCATGTAGGCAATCTGTGGCCAAAAATATATCTAGTTGAATTCCTGTAGTTGGTTAGCTCAGTTGATAACGTCTCGATTATCTTGAGAGTCGCGTATGTAAATTTACATGCATGTATACACTTTTACATGCAGGTGTGAGTGATATCTTTGCATGCTCTTTTCAAGCACGCTTTCACACTCTATCTATCTTCCCCATGTTTCAAGTTTACATCGAGAAGCTATCCCGGCTAAATTGCTGTCCTTGCATGTTACGCAAGATCTGTATAAAGTATGCATGCATCTAATATATTCCCTCTTTTGGGTCCTTGAACCTTTACTTGGAAATGATCGATACACATAACTACTCGCACGCTTGCTAGATTAAACTATCGAGCTTGTTACTAGCAACAGCTCTTGATATCATTTATTCCATTGTATTCTACTACTTGCCGAAATCCGAGTAGAATATATCTAGCTTGTTTCAGATATAATTATGGCGTGGTGTCGCGTAGAGCCGGTAATAGATATATCAAAAGGAGGCCTGGGCGAGACGTTGAAATATATGTATCTTCCCCACTCTTCAAAACCGATCGAAAGTAATCTATATGTCCGGCTAAGGCCCTAAGAGGCCTCTGATTCATCGTTCCTTGAGAATATTCACTCAACAAAATAGGTGATTGACAACGGAATAAGCGAGTGACAATCTGTGAAGGAAGACTCAAACGCGAAATGGATACAATATATACATGACCAACGTAATGGTCCGTTATAGAAAGGCTCTTTTAGCATTTATAGCGTCTTATATAAAAGCCAAAATGAGATAAAGAGATCTAGAGCTCTGAGACAATTGTCTCCCCGGGTATTCATCCTCGCCCGTTCCGTGCAAGAATTCACCGGGACTCCTCCGGCCGACTTGGCCAGACCTCTGGCCTTAAGACGGCAGGTGCGAGTTGAAGAGTAAATGGCTCATTGTCGTCTGTCCTGTATACATGAGTTGTTTGGGTTGGGGTGGCATGTATTGGTGGGCCGGAATGGCACTCGTCAATTTTTTTGCTCATTTTTGTCCTTCCCACAATTCTTTATCACCTCAAAGGATAGAGCTCATTCAATCAATTGAAATCTCTGAAAACCCCCTTTCTGATGCTTGGCCAGAATCCACCCTTCCCTCCTCCCCCGTAGTTGGGAATTTTTACCTTTTGAACTTATAAATCTCCTTTAGTTATACATTATGTACATATAATTATCGTCAAGCCAATACCACTTATAATTAGTATCCAAGCAGCTCGGTTTAACTTTCTTGGTAGAGCTACGGTGTCAATAAATGTACACTAAAATTAGGGTGGCGTCGTCTGGTACAATGGTTAATGCAATCATGGTCAAAGATCAACTGTCATCAACTAGTAGAACCCTCAAGAAGAGAAGATCGAAGAATAGATAGGAGGTTGTGAAATTGAATTTAGCCTATGATTTATGGCTTCTATGTTGATTAATACGAGTACTTGTGTGTATGATCTATGCATATGCATAACATACTACTGATTTTGATGTAATTCTAGTCATTAAATCCCTCTAGATCTGCAATGACTTTTCGTCGTGGACATCGACACCGTGTACCGTACGCGTCTTTAGACTATGTAATACAAATTATTCCTTGATCCTCCAAATCGCAAACTCTCGAGTCCCTAAGCCTTGGGGTAATATAATGTTCTGCTGTCAGTGCACATTGTGCCGTCCAGCCAGCAAATCGGGGTTCTACGCCCAATTTTGAATATGAGGGTGTAGTGAAATGCCTATTTTTTCTGAACTTGTTTGTTAGTTCCTGGTTAATAGAATTATGTATTATGATACCAAAATAAAACTCCGCGAATACATGTATTATCTCTACATAGGCGAACGCAGTTGTGCTTCACTATGCACTAACGGTTCGAACCCTAGAAAGCTGTATTAGTTGTCGTATACGTATGAAAAAGCCTGGCCTGTTAACGTTTAGAGCACGGAACTCCTAGGTATAGCCTACAATCATAGTCACTGCACCTTCCCTCATCACATGCATATAAAGTATAAAGCTTAATTAAGCCTACACCGCACATTCACAACAGGCTAATAAAGCAGAAGAAAAGTGGGGCAGGTAGCGCCATCGTACCCTATAGTAAAACGTGCCTTTCCCCGCCGATCCTCCTTTAACTAAGTTAACAGATGTGCATGAGGGGAATATGAAACATGGAACGGAAAGCGAGAAACGATGGGATGATGCAGATGCCGCTACATTAATTGGATGGAGTACTGGAGATGACCCGGGCGATGGATGGATGGGATGAACCTTAAGCCCCCACAAAACAACAAACCCCAGAAGGTGTTTAGCTTGCGCTGGTTATATATACAGTCCTAATTTGTGTCTAACTACATGTACATGTTGCACATGCGTTCTGGCTTGGCCTGTGTAGATTTCACCTCACTTAAGTTAGTCTAATCAGCTGATCAGCTGAGTAGTTAGTAAATTTATTAACATACCGCTTCCAGTGTATTTTATATGAAATTTCAATAGGCTGCTATATCTAGAGCCTGATCAACTTTACAAAATTATACCTACGATATCAACGTCAACATCGTGTTGAGGCCTGATTCAAGGCATCAATGGTGAAATCCAGCCAGTAGAAAAAGTCGAGGGGTTTGTGCGCTTAGCATGGTGCGGAAACTCTTATGACTGGGAAGGTTGACATCAAAGGCTAGTACTTGCTTACCAGCAAAAGAACCAGAAAATGCAAGTGTTGGAAACAGGGATTATTTGTATGAGAGAACGGCGCCACTCCATACAAACTATCCTTGCCCCGAGAAACTGCATTTTCTGGTTCTTCTACTGGTAGCAAGTACAGACATGCCAAGTTGCAGTTCATGGACCCAATTAAAAGCCTAGCTCGGTGACTCCGACCATATATATACATACCATCTGATTATCTTTGATTCTAGATGCGTATTAATTCCTTACCATTTAGGTTTTTATAATTAAAAGTAGCGTTTATCGAGTACAGTTAGATCCAGTCGTATGTACAGGCATACCTAGTACTACTCTATATAATTTATATAATTTTAATTATAAGTGGCCATTTTCGGTGGGAACCTCCGCAACGCCACCTCCATGCACACTACCAACCGTATCGACATGGTCTTTGATATTCAAAATAGTGAAGCCGTATCGAGCCTGTCTAGAAAGACTTCTATGAAGTTCAGAAACGCTGTTTTATGTGTCGTTGCAATTGCCGGATTCAATTTTCGATGATCAATTGATCAATTGAGGAGTTGCGCGCAGAAATGGTCCTTCATTTAGCCTTTTTGGAGCTCTGTATTCCTTTGGTACTGGTAATTTTGTGTGTACATGTGTGTGCCAGATATGGCCATTCCGGATCAAGAGGTTCTTGATTGATGATTAATTGACTACATACATGAGCTACATGTATGTATCCTCTATCAAGATATTGGATGGTCTGAGTCCAGTAGACATGGGTTGGGCTGGGTTGGGACAACGCTGGGCAACGACTGTTAGTCCGTACTACGAATATTAACGGCCTCATGGAAGTACTCACAACGTAGTACATGCTATCACATTGGCGTCGAGGTGTGTACTGTAGCTAGGTGTAACTTTGGTGTTCTCATTGACGTTCCAACAGCAGTTGTGGCAATATTGCGGATGCCCACTATCAGTGCACCCTCGGATTTATTCTTTAGTAGAGATGTATTCGATCCATCAGATCAATAGATAGCCTATGATTTATTCCCAGACCCCTATCAGCCTACATTGCAGTATTATTTTTATTACTAGTGGTAAAGTAGTGTACCAAAAAAAAAAAACAGGATATGAATCGATACTAGCGTGGTCACATCACGCACTCCAGAGCACTCTACTGGCCCCGGCCGGGACATGCAGGCATAAACACTCTATCCGTCATCCCATGTTAATTCTTCTGCCTACAGTAGAGCATCGATTCAGTTCGGAGTAATACCAGGCACCAAACAGGACTCGATGAGCTCATTGTGGTTAAAAGGAGGCCGGTTAAATGATATTCGTGTTCCCCGCATTCCACAGGGATTCCATGCGTGTAGGACAGGGGCAGCAGCAAGTCCTAGCAGTTGTGGAGTGTGCAGGCGTGTATGTATATGGAATAAATTAATCAGTACCCCAACAGTCCCCGCGCACCGCTTATGCTTTCGCTAAACTCGATTCGATATTTATCAGGGAGAAAAGCCCTGCAGTAGGGTGGTGTAAGTGTCACACAGGTAAACCGTTACATCTCGGCGATTCATTGTACCTGGGCATCCATATCTTCTTCCTTTCCTTCTGGCTATATCTCCAGGGCATCTTGTCGCATTTTTGACTTTCATCCCTCGAAAATATTCTCATTAGCTTGGAGCATCTATTGTCTTCTCTAATCAATATTAATAACGGTCATAAAAAATGAAGAGAGCTGCTTCAAAGGATAAAGAAAAGGACAAGGGCGAAAAAGAAAAGGATGAGAGTGTTGAAGATGAGGGACCAGCGTAAATTCCCACCAGCTCTTTCTCCCTTTAGAATTTCTGAACTGCCTACAGCTACTAATACAAACGTTTACAGATGTCAGTCCTGCCGAAAGAAGAAAGCCAAATGCTCACGAGAGCAACCATGCTCCCACTGCGCCCGCATGAGTTAGTCTCTCTGGCTTCAAATGATTCCTTAACGAAAAACCTCATGATACTGACCGACCGGGTGTACTCCGATACCAGACATCGAATGCCAGTATGATGAGTCGCGTTCACGGCCAGGAGTAAAAGCCGGTGTGATCGAGTCGTTAAGTCAACGCCTCGATACCTTAGAGAAGATGTTCATTGGTCAAACTCTCGTAACACGCCAACTTCTTTCTACAATTCGAGAGCTCAATCCAAATCTTGGACCCAAATCACCTGAGAATTTTGCCCAGTTGTCTGACTGCGGGTCCCCTTCTAAGCCATTGGACTTACTTACTGCTGAAATATCTGGCCTAAAAAGAGAACTGTTACAAGCGTCATCTCCTGCGACTTCAGGTGGTGGTGGTTCTGCGAAAAGACAACGCCTGAACAGCCACCACGATGTCTCCCCTCGATCGTATCAACAACCAACATCAGATCCAGAGCTTAGCCAACAGCGGCGGCCAACGATTGTTGATCTCCTTGACTGTGAAGATTCCTCACTCCCACCTGCTGATTTGGTTGATATACTGGTGCACTTGTATTTTGAATTGATCCATCCATGGATTCCAATCCTGCACAAAACCTCCTTTTTGCGGCGTCTTGAGTCGGTAGCCACGCGACCGGCACTCTCCACGATCCTCCATGCCATCGTGGCGGCAACGGTCCGGTTCTCGGCAGATAAGCGACTAGAGCGAAAAGAGGTCAGGGATCGATATTTTAGGATTTCGAGACAGACGGTGATTTTGAAAAGTATGGAAATGTTTTCCGTTGAGAATTTACAAGCACTTGTAATTATAGCTTTTAATACTGTGAGTCTTACCAACCCCAGCTGATTTAGGTGAATTTAATTTTACTAAGTTTCATAGATTGGTTCAGGAAGAGGTCCAAAATCATGGGCCATAGTGGATTCCATGACAAGAACGGTCGAGCACCTACAACTCAGTTTCGAAGATGATGCAGAAGGGAATACAGGAAATAGCTCAGCGCACCGATTGATAAATAGGATGAACTTCCTCCGACCCTCAAAAACATGGACCGAGGGCGAAGAACGCAGAAGGGTATTCTGGAACGTTTTTCTTCTCGATAGGTTTTGTTCAGTCGCGACTGGGTACGTCTCCTAACCCACCCTTATTTAAAAATTATTTAGCCTAGCTAGCTAGTTAACAAGATATTGACACCTAGATGGAATACCTCCCTCACAAGCGCTGATGTACGCCGACGTCTCCCCTGCGAAGGCGCCATCTGGGAAGCAGAAAAGCCTGTTCGAACTCGTTATTTCGGTATATCAGATAACTCCGGCACACAAAACATACGACGACAAAACGGAGGGGGGGCGCCACTTATAAGTGACCCCTTTCCTAGTGACTCGGCTAATAACTCTAATGGATTCTATTCCGAAGAGGTAGTCAATCTTGGCGGGTTTTCTTACTGCATTGAAGCTACTGAGTTACTTAGTCAAGTTACTAGGTTCTTTCTACAGCAGGCAGTAGATCTAAAATCTCCTGAGGAGGTACAGCAGTGGCTGATGCGCTTCAAGGAATTGGATCTAAGGTTGGTTAGATGGAAGTTGTTTTTACCTCCACAGTGGAGAGAGGCAACTGTTGTCAATGGAAAGATGGATCCCAATCTCACATTAGCACACATTACCCATAACACTTCTGTCATTTTATTGCATCAGGGCATTGCCTACCCATCTGTTCAGTGGCAAACACTTTCCATAAAGTTGCCATCATCGAGCTCAGCAGATACCTGTTTATCTGCTGCCGTGGAGATCACAACCATTACGCAGCAGTACCTGATCCACAACACCGGGCTTACAAATCCCCAGTTTGCATTCTGTTTATTTGTCTCTGGTCGAGTGCTATTAGGTTAGTTGACTTGAGCCCTCTAACACAAGCTTATCTAACAACGTCCCAACCATAGCACATGCTTCGTTCTACAACACTGAGCTCCGACCTGAATTCGTCACCTTAGTCAAAGCACTATTCGACATCTCCAAACGCTGGCGCGGTCTCTACGCAGACCATGACAATGCCTACAACCTTCCGGCGGGCTTTGCTCAACGCCTCCTTCAAGCGCAAGCACAAAGCGACCCCAAAAACACATTGTTCAGTGATTCTGCTGCTACCGGATCAGTCGACATTTCCAAACCAGCATACTCTGATCATTTTGACTCAGACGAGTTCCTTCAAATGACAGGAAAGGGCATGGATGGAAAGAATGGGCAGCTTATGGAGCCAGAGCCATTAGAACTTGCAAGTCCACCCATGCCACTATCTTTCCAGGCGCCTGCGAGCCACGTGGGCAACGTGAATCATCCCTACGGTGATAGCCTCGAACACCAACAAGATGAACATCAACATTTTGATAACGGGTATAACGGGGTTATTGATCACTCGGACGGAGGTATCTTCACGGTAGAGCAGCTGGCAGAGTTCTCAAATCTGTTTGCAGATCCGCAGTTCGCCAGATTTGACCGAGTACTTACGTACGGCGGTGGGATGTAAATGGACTGTGGTTTGTGGCTACGGAGCCTCTACTGGCGTTTTTTTATCGTTATCATTGGTCTATTGGCGGAAAGAAAGTTCCTATTTGACAATAATAATATTTTGAGCTTACACTGACTTTTATTTTACATACTCTCCTACTATTTTTGGAAGGATAACGAAGCCTGTATTGAAAGGAATGGGGTATGTAGATACCAGGTCGAAGAATCGGGGAATAAAAAGAAATTATACCATACATAGTCCATCGAGCTCTACTCTAAAAGTCCCAATGACAACAACTTGTTCCCCACCTGCAACAAGAAATAATCCGCATAAACAAGCCCATGATCAGCCCACCTCCTGGGGGCGTATTCATAGTTATTAATAGTAGCGTTCTTCAGGATGGCGTCGAAACCTCCCATGTCGACTTTACCATCCTTTAAGAATCTGGCACGAGGAGATAATGACATCTTGAGGACTGAATTTATAATCTTCTTCGCGGCATATAGCCATTCGGCTCCTTCGAGTGGCCCAGAACAGTGTTTGTAGATCTCAAGGACGCCCGAAATAAATATCATCGCAGCTGATGTGTCACGATAAGTCGGACGAGGCGCGTCAAAATCCCTATATCATTATTTCAAGGTCAGTAACTGCAGTACCTGGGCGGTGGTATTAAAGAAAACCATGAGATATACTGACCAATGGGGAACACCATCTGCCGGAAGCCTGGATAAGAAATATCGCGCCAACTTTTTGGAAGCATCCAAGAATTCTTTTCGTTTTGTCCATCCGTATACCTGGGCAAACCCGAGTACACCCCATGCCTGTCCTCGACTCCAAGTGCTATCATCCCAATATCCCTGATTGGTAAATTTATCCTTTACTTTCCCGCTATGCTGATCAAAATTGACAACATGAACTGTAGACCAATCCTCCCGAATGTGGTGCTTTAATGTTGTTGAGGCGTGGGTTATTGCGATATTTGCTAGACGTGCATTGCCAGTTTTAGACGCTACATACAAGAGCAAGTCAAGGTCTTTCTGGTCAGTAAAATCGTATGGAATTATTAGATCATAGACAAAACTTACTCAACATGTTATCTATAATGACTAGATAGTCTTTCGATGGATCTTCGAACTTATATCTCTTAGTTCTACACACATCCCAACTTCTAATAGCCCCGACTCTTTCATCATATCTACTAGCCAAACTTTCTGCGGCGGTCACAAGCGTTTGAAAACTTCTATCGTTCCCAGTCAACTCGTAATCTTTTTGAAACGACGGCTGTATCATGAATCCAAGATCGTGAGTATCGGTTCGTTTTGCCTGGGCATGTAGATTTTCCGACCACCAACGACTGGCGTATAGAAGTTTTGCTTTATGGAGCTTGGCTTGGGGGAAATGATTTGGATAGCGCTCAGCTCTTTCCAACAAGAGGTAGAGACTTCCGGGGAAGAAACCGGAGGTCCAGAAATCGATATCAGTATTTGAGTAGGTTGTCCCGTTTGGAGGTTGTGTATACTCCGGTGCTGATTCTGGCGGGTGGTTCTAACGACCAGTTCAATATCGGTTTTAAATTTATGTGAAGGCAAGATAAGTTACCTGCCATAATGCCTCTGCGGCTATCCCCCAAATCTTTGCTACCACGTTTTCTGAGAACAATTCAGGCAAGAAGTCCTCTTGGACTTGCGTCCAAAAGGGCGAATGGTCTGCGTCATTTGAGGCTACCTCAGAACGAAGTGAACTTTTTCGACTCTTTGTTTCATCTCCAGTAGCGGCAATACTGGAGGGAGGTGTCTCGGAAACCTGAGAAAGATTCTCCTCCATCATTGTTGAAATAGGTGTTTGGAGAGGAGATTGAATGTCAAGTACTTTTGATACACTGCGTTAACCTTTTATATTCCTCTATCATAAAACGTTGAGGTTACATACTTGAATCACGGGCCTCTCTCTCGGGTATTGCCTTTTATCAGATTGTATTAGCACTTTATCTCGGTATAGCAGCTAACAAGAAGCGAGGATACGTACCAGTTGCTCGGGGATACACATTTCAATTGTCTTAGAGAATGGAACCTTCTCCAGTGTAGCCTTTGGCTTCTGCAATCCGCCGCTGCTCATTGTTTCTTATGTTTTCTTTGTCAAAATGTACAACTGAAAAAGAAAATAAGAGTATCTTTCGAAATATTTATCCAAGAACCCCAAGGACCTAAGAACCGGGGCGGAAGAAGATATATGCGAATTAAACTTGGAGTAACAGCAAGATTATACCAAATCAAAAACCCCTGAAGAGCGCAGAATATCAAAGATCTCGATAAGCAAAGATCCGTTGTTGGGAACAGGAGGAGCTATACCTCTCTATGTCCTACTCTCACAAGCGGAGGGTATCCGGGCTTCTCCCCCTCGACAGTCTGAACATGTCCGGAGCATCTCTCGGAACCTGTCCGGGCGATTATGTAAGCAATTATTTGGGACTGTTTCAACAACGACCCCTCATCGCTTCTGGACTTCCTGTACTCCCTAGATATTCCGTTGATATTTAAAGTAGAGCTATTGTTTGGAGATTTCGAGAAGCTGAGATGAGCGTGGGGGTGAGTGAAAAGCTGTGTGCAAGGATGGCCGACTTCAAAGCCGTAGTGTTGAGCTAGTCACCATGAAGCTACATCTTGGAGGGACACATCGTCAGTACTGGATCAACTCTAAACATGTGTTCATCGATCTTCTCTATCCCAGAAAGCTGGTTCTATAAGCATTATTCTCCTTTTAATCCTATTTGCCGATGAACCCAGCACAATCTAGCCATTCCCCATGAGCGAGTGATATTTCATGAGTACGTCCATCTTTAGGCGTTTTAAGATCAGTGTTGTCATTTTTTCTTATATAATTATCACAATTATACCGAGCATAATATTAGAGGTTTTTATTATTATAAATGTAGTCAGCTACAGTATATTGTCCGTATTCATTACAAGAGATTGCCTCATCTCTATTGATTAATACGCCAAATTGCAATTGCCTATTATAACAATACATGCCATACACCATGAAAACAAAGTGCGGCCAGACCGCAAGCGTAAGAATTTTATCAAGACTAAAGTTATAGTTATAGTTTGACCTTTGATGCTTGGGTATCCGGTCAGATGTTCTACAGCTGCCATCTGTTGTCACGAACTCATCCAAGAAAGGAAATTAAAACATCACCCACGTCAATAATCAACAATGACTTTCCTCGACCAATGAATCAAGTTATAATCTCTTCAAAATCAGGAGATATTCCGCCGATCGTATCGGAATACCGGTCCGAGTCCGAGAGATGGTCTTCTTCATTCCTTTGGGTGATTTTCGATAAAATAGTTGTATATTATGTGGACCAGCTGAGAATTGAAATGAGGTTGTAAACTGGGATCGCCCCTAACCGATGATGAATATAGCTCCATATCTTAAAACTGAGACAGTTAATGTTTGAAGAAAGAAAAATCTCTCCGGGAGCAGGGTTTTCTGTGGACATTTCTCTTGAAAATTCATTCCATATCCCCGCCTGTTGAGAGGAACAATTCCACACTTTCCTCCGCTGCCCGATCTTCTACGGTATATTATGAAGTTTTACTTCTCTCATTGACTATTATGAATTCATGCGCCTTATACGTAGTGATAACTATGGTTTATTTACCCGTCTTAGACCATTCACGCACACTCCCCGCCCAGCGGACGTTTTGTTATAACGTAGAAGATCAATGAAGAGTGTGAAACATGTTAACAGATCTTGTTATTTCTATTATCAATGAATTGATCCTACACCTAGATTTTAGCATTTTATTACTTAGTGGTGGTGTTGATGGATGGTTCTAACCCGTGGATAATTGAGAGCTAGAGCGGCTGCATATAGTTTGCTATATATATACCACGTCCACCACTTAAGTACAAGCACCGGTTATATTTCACTACCATAAATCTGGGGTGAACAATTTAGAGGAGGATTATCTGTGCATGCATAGCCGAATGAGAATGAGGGGTATCTATACTATCCGTTCCACCGATACGGGCATGGGCGGAAGTTCGGCACGAGCCCAGGAATCCGAAAATCAGCCTTGTAACGTTCTCATTACATGTATTTAAGAGTGGTCCCTCTTCCGCCCTTTCCCCACTGGCTTATCGTTAGCCATCTTGGCGTCATCCCGTACTATTCAGCATCGACTTATCGCCACAATAGTTTGACCAGCCACTCAACAATCAACGAATTATCAATCAATGAATCATTATTGACCAGCCACTCACTTCTTCAATGCAACAAGAGGCCTAACAATTGGATATTTCGTCACGGAGGGGGAGAGAACCTACATGGATGGGAGGACGGAAGGATGGAATTAATGGAAGGAGGCATAGCAGTCACCAGTACTGGCGAGAGTAGTCGACTTTGACACTAGCTGTGGGCTCGCTAGACTGTGTGCACTTCTAAAGTATTTCACCACCGTCGCCACACCTGTATCGAAAATCGCTTTCTTCATCTAGCTTTTGTCCTCGAACATCAATTCAAGTATTTCACAGAGACGGAAAGGTGTCACCCGTTTCCATCGCATTTGGTTAATATACAGCCACTCGTCTGGATATATTTGCAGTAAAGCTCAGACATTTTAATTAGAGAAATGTGTCGTCTGGATCTTTTGCGAATTTCAAAAAAAAACTACGCGCGTTGGAATTGACAGGGAATATTTGAATTTCGTTGGAGTGATGGTGTTGGTACACCAACTGGTGATATGATGGTAGTAGTGATGGATCGTAATCTGGAAGACCTGACCGATTACAAAGGCTATCCCTCTTCCAACATTTACTTTACCTCGAATTCGGAGAGTAGAATTTCCCCATGAGCGAGTTTTGCAGGAACTCATGGTTCACATATTGAGGACGGCATAGTGAGAAGGAGCGCGCTGAATTGTCTACCTGAACGTCAGTGTTGGCTGTAAACTGAAGTGGGAAATATAATAGTATTTTAAGCCGGCATACTCCCACGCCCGTCAATTTTCCCCGTGATATAGTTAGTCGCGTCTCTTTCCTTTCTGAGTGAAACCGGTTTGCAGCCACAGTTCAATAAGCTAGGCTAGCTAGCGCTATACATATAAGTAGTGCTCTATATTTTGATTTAGACTGGCCTTTCAGCTGCATGTGCAGGCTCTTCACACAGCGCGCGCGCGCTCATTATTATCCCCACGTAAAATCACTCGCATTTTTGAATCAGTGGAGCTTTCACGTTCATCTTGTTAGCTTATTAGTACAGGACTATAAGAAAAATAACTTTATAGACCAAAAAGACTGACGAATAACATAATCTCATTTCGAAAAATTGGGTGAATTGAGGTCGAGTGATACTTCATGATAGATGAATTCTGCTTCTGCCAGAAAGGCTTTATATTTGAAAATTCTTATACAATATATCATGTACCCTACGATTTACGGGAGATTTTAAGACATCTGATTGAAGAACAACGATTAAAGATGCCAAAATGAAAGACAAAAATACACCTCCCACCACCCTGAAATTCCTCGACATTTAATCCACATCAACAATCCACATCAACAATCCAATCAACAAATACAAAATCTCCCAACTCGACACCAGCCACGTATTTAGCAAATATATTTCCCATATTTGCCAAAACCTCATTCCCCTCCAACGATTTCCCCTCGACTTCCAGGTCTAAGGCCAAGTTCATGACATTGTTATGTACTGCTGGAGTCGGCCCAACCGGGGGTCCCAACGGTCTCGGAAAATGGTTCGTTCCCTCATCAAGTTTCTCAAATACCCGCATAAAAAAGCCTAAAAGCGCTAAAAGGTTGAGCGATCCATTCGGAACTGAACCGTTGACATCCAAAACCAATGCATGTCTAAGTGCTAGGAGGAAATCCTCGTCGGTTTTTTCTGGGTGATTGATTTTAATTTTATCGTCCGGCATATTTCCAGATCGTCTCATAACCTCGAAAAGCATCTTCTCTTTTTGCCTTCTCTCTTTCTGGGCTGCAGAAGTACCATTGATAATAGGAATTCTTTCCTTAGGTAGCCTCTCGGGAATCCAATCTGCATCTTGAAGGGCACGGAGTAGACTCTTCCGATGGAAACATCGGATCTCTGCGCGACGGTATAGGCTCGACATCCGTTCCCCACTCTCAAGTACGTTACCACCTCTATTCATGCGTTTCTTTCGTGGATCCGCCAGAACCTGTGCCTTCACTCCAGCAGCCAACATCCAAGACTTAAAAAAGTTCTTCTTGGGTCTTTTCCACCGGTGAAAAGATCGCTTTCAAACACTGTCAACAGGTCCTCCATGATATTGAACTTGCCTTCGGGAATATGGCCGGTAGCGAGAAGCATATTGTAGAGGTGAAAAATGCACAATGCAAGGTCTGATTTATCCCATGCAGTGATACCGAAATCATACACAAAATTCATAGCTCCTGCTAAACCAGTTCCACAAAGCCAAGGGTTATAGGCCCACATCCCGTTGGGCTTTACGTACTCGAACCTAGATGCTGGGGCGCCTTCCGCTCGTGAGAGCATAGTATCGCCAAGGACAAGCTGTAAATCAGTCATGATATTTTGAATCTCATCAATTGGGTACTTGTGCCGCCGAGGATCCCCATAACGCTCTTGGTCAACCATGTATTCATGCGCAAGATCGTTTGCTCCCTTCAAGCATTTCGATTTGAACGAATCCATCTCCGTAAACATTTGTTCCCACGGCCTTGGAGACAAAACACTGACCCCAATCATGACATCAAGATGCCAGCCTCCGAATGCAGTCATCGAGTCGAGCATGACTTGAGCTTGAAAAACGTGATGTGGTTTGATAAGCCTTGCAAGTGGTGCGTCTTTACGTTTCATTGCGAGGGTTACAATTTCGCTTACGAATTCTATAGGGCCCCAAAGCATACGGCATGTCTGACGTCCCATGTTTTCTATGCCCCAGTCCCACGTTTCTAGAGTTTTGGTGGGAACGCTCTAGTGAGAAGTGTGGAGGCATATGAGTTCACAAAGTCGTAAAACCACAGCATAGAAAAATCCGAACGCCATTCCCGCCGCTTCTGCGCACTGAGTTTCCCTAGCTTCAAATTCGGATCCCATCTTAATGAGGCATAGGTAGGTGAGGGGTTGCCGTTTCTGTTAATTCGGTAGTCCGTGATGAATCTTCTGAGATCCTCATACGCATAAATGCAGAAATGTTCGCGGAAGTCTACCGCAGTGGTTTCAAGGGTGCCTGGAGGACCTATCCTCCCAAACTTGAGTTTACCATCCGACCCTTCTAGGTCTCCACGGCAGAAAGTTTGGATGATGTTGTCAAAGCTGCTGAATTGAGGGAATTCTGCAGCTGCATCATACTGAAGTTGTTTGACTCTCGCTACTGCCACGTTGCTAAGGGCACCTGCGGTAGCTATGTGCAATTCATCTGTCGTGACTTGTAGCCATAGACTTGCGGCGTCTCTTGATTTGCTACGTCAGCAAAATAATGATAATAATTGCAATAAAATAAGTTTATGAACTTTACCTCCTAAGGTCAACCATATCCTTGAGGAAACAAAAGGCACCAAAGACGGCCTCTGTCTCAGCTCCTGGGTCATCTTTGAGCTTGAAGTCCTCCAATGGCCATTCCTGTGGTTTCGGTTCCGGTGCCGCTGTAGGCTTCTTTTTCTTTCCTTTGCCCTTTTTATTCTTTCTCTGAGCCCGTTGTGGTGCAGGCTTGTCTGGTTTATCAGATGCCCCTCCGTCAGAAGATATTATGTCAACCTCAAGCCCTTCGAACCGATTTGCAAGCTCATTGTCACCTGTCACTTCATCGCCAGGCCTTTGCTTCCGTTCCTCCGCTTCTCGTACTTCCCACTCTGGGCCGCCTAGAACCTTGTATGCAGTGTTCAAGGCATCAAGAAAAGTCTTGTGGGCCTTGTTTGCTTTCTTGATTTCCACGTCTGGATCCTCCGCATATATGCTAGCCCAGAACTGATACGCACTCGTACGGGCATTGATCACATACTTGAAGAGCCTAAACACCGTTGTTGGGATAGTTTTTTCTGATTTTGCAATCAGCTCCGACAATGATATGAGCAAGGCTACAGTGATTGCAGGGCTGTCTATCTTCACCAATTGAGGCTTGCTGGGGTTATCTTCAGCCGCCTTGGGGGAGGTGGAGGAGGAGGGGGGCTGGGAGGCGGTCGAGTCTGAAGAACCTGTCCGCTCTTGCTTCTCCTGTCTTCGTTTGATGTTTGATGCCGTGGTGATTATCCAGCGTATTATCTGGGCGTTGTCGCGTTTGTACTCAAGGTACGAGTTACGGCTTGGGGGAGACTACATCTAAACGAGTTGTTTTGAGAGTCTGGAGAGACTTTGAGCTCTCTGGTTGAGGTCACTTAAGAATCTCAAAGCTGTGTTGTGTTGACAACCTTACTGACTTGGTGTGGAGGCCAGACAGACCTCCATTTCATAACGGTCTAGACTTTGGCAGAAGTCAAATTTTTGAGACAGATTCCTTCATTCTTCGTCCGCCGTCCAAATATAACCATATGATTCCAGTAACTCTGAAAATGATACTTTAAGTGAATATCTCAAAAATATACTTAGGCGTTCACAACTTTTTACTGAACGCCCAAGTACATGTAGTCCATGACGTCAATCTATTTAAGCAATTAATATTTCGTGCTAAGCTCAATCTGGATTAGTCCCTACTGCGAATGCGCAGCCCGCACCTACAACTACGGTTCCAATATGTATGTACATTAAAATTTATAACGCGTACCTACATGTAAATCCCGTTAAACAACAAAGAAAGGTACCTTTAGGTATTGATATATGTATCCAACATAGGAAAATCTCAATCTTCAGTAGTAAAGTTTCACAAGCTAGTATCCTTATAGTCTTCTTCGACCCTTAATGATATCTCTTAAATTCGGCGCTGTTCCACTCCCTGTGATGCCAGGAACCCAATCCTCTCTCCTGAGCGCGACCCACAAAACACCAGCGATAGCACAGGGCATGGTAATAGTATCGACAACGGTTTGTGCAACATTGATGCGCGCCCAGGGATATACGATATCCCTGAGGGACATCAAATCGACAAGAACAAAAAACATGCCGTTGACGATTACCGCTGTTGAAACAAGGGCCAGCAGTATCTTGATTTCCTACATTCAGGGAGGGGCAACTATATCAGCTTCCTGTATCTCTACCTAGCTTTAGATGAAGCGATGGATAATTTACCCTTTTGTCTTGATTCAGCTTATCTGCCCGGCGTAGCAGGTGTGATGAGAAGTTCGAAAAATGAAGACCACATATGAGCAGCATAAAGTCATACACAAAAACGATCCTATCCCAGTGTATCTGATACCGGCCCACAGAGTTCTCCCACGTGACGCCATTTCTTCCACGATACATATCATTTGAATCCATGGTGTACTTGATATTGAACCCCATTATTATGATGACAATCGCAAACATCACCGTCACGAAAAAGCGGTCCAGATATATCATAACCAATGCAAGCCTCGGTGTTCTGCCGGGACTGAGGGCGCAGGGACTGAGGGCGCAGAGACGGTTATGCAGGATTGAAAATACAGACTCCAGCAAGCACAGCTTTCCAAGGTAGTAGCACATCGTAAAGAAGCCCCGCATTATGTTATATGTCTGGCGGACGCTCAAATCCTCAGCGAGGAAAAGTGTACCGGTTATGATATTGAAGATTGTAGAGGAGGAGAGGAAAATAAACGCGAATGGAAGCTGGGCGAGTAGGCCTTTCCGTATGTCGCGGTTGGTATACCTGTAGAATATGAATGCAGAACTAAGGAGCCCAACCAGATATAGACAGTTGATCGCTACTGGGGCCTCCATCATGGCGCGCGGACTGTTACTATAATCGACGATAGGATATATAACCTCTGGTGAGGGTTCTGTAGGGCCTGTCATCTCTCCAGATGCACCGCGTCGGGGAGCCATGTTGTTATCGGCTGAAGTCCTATTGTAGTTGATTATTTTTGAGAGAGAGTATATCAAACGGTGCTGCTAGCTTGAGGATATTCGAAGATCTGTATTTCGGGTGTTTATAATGCTCAAGTTAAAGCGGTTATCAGGATATAATAAGTATGATTTTTGTTCAGTGATACGCCCATCAATCCGCCTTATGATTGGTTGTTGTAGCGGTTGTTCAAAGCCTTGCGAAACCACATCGATCACAGCCTAGCAGCCAAGGACGCACTTTAAATGTAAAGAAGCGTCCACAGTTAATAGCCCCAGAGTTAGGGGCGCAGTGTTACATGATAGGGTACCTTATATAATAAGCGCGCACGGGATATCAATAAGATATACTGCAGTTAGTTGATCGCGAAGACTCAACCTAATTATTATCGAAGCATATCCGATGGAATTTTGCACGATGATATCCAAGAGTTCAGCCAGGCATGGGATAGGAAAACAAAGCTCTTTCATTCTTTGATGAGAAGTATGTGGCTCTGGGAGTGCACTGTTCCCTTTATGATCCAACAGTGGACGTGAGACCACGAGACTCCTCACGTTCAAACGATAGTACGCCCTCTGTTCTGGGAACACGGGGCGTAACCCGACGGCCAATCTTTGAGAACGAAAGCTTAACCCAAGGACGTTTCATTATGAATCAACTGATGCAGTCCATTAGCGAATAAAGTCTTTGAGGCTGAGCATGATTTGCGTGTCTTGGCGCGTGTGAGTTTGCTGTAGGTTCTTACATTCATTTGCTCGGGTTGAGAACTTCGAGGCCTTCAATAATCACGCGCCATCTCATGAACTGAAATTTAAAGGTTGATAGAACTCGGTAGATGAAACCGGCGTACCGTACGTTGACTGCCGGTGTGTAGTGCTGGTGTAGCCTTGCAGCTTTGTGAGATCGAAAGTTATCAGCAAGAGTGATCGTGGGTGACTACGGCCCAACCGCAATTCTATGCATTTAAGCCCCCTCCATCCCACGTGGCCATAGTTATACGCGGATCACATTTCAAGCTGTTCAAGGCAGCTTACTGTCTACCTCTAGGCTGTTTCTATCCACTCTCCCATGTAGAATATCTATCGTGTTAATTAATTGCGCAAGGAGGGCCGGTACCAGACAGTACCTAACTACGTCTATGTAATCTATAGTCTTATACCTCTATCGTCTAGGTAGCATATGCAGATTTGCAACAATACCACGATTGCTTGTCCCCAGCCTTATTATTATACCACGTAGGTCTCCCAACCCGAGAGCCGCCTATACCTACATGTAGCTATACTATACACCAGTTCAAAACATAACGAGTTTCTGGCCTATAAATTATATAGCCCCGAGGCATACATTATTTAAGCCATACTGGTAAATTAATAATACGGCAACTACATGTAACGTGCCTCACAACAAGCATGGTCTTGTGTAATAGCAGCCCCACGGGTTATTCTTCGCACATCTAAAGTATCTTGACATCCAAGTTTAACAGTGCGAAAAAAGTTCCAAAGACTCTCGTACCGCAAAATTAACTATAACTGTTTATAGTTTCCCAGAAGACCGAAAGGACAATCCTCACTACTACTACTACTACTACTACTACTACTACTACTACTACTACTACTACTAAGTTTATAATATAATCCTAGGTTTAAATTTACGATATTGTATCTTCCAGGATTTGCGCTAAGCAAAGTACATGTAGCTAATGACATGTAAATTAAAGTAGACACTACAGTCGTTTCTGCGTTAACGGCGAACCTGGCTCGATGACGAATGAATACTTCTTGGGCTGATAGTCAGTCAAAGCAAAGGGGTGGGCGCGCTTTTGTTGGCTTTGATTGGCCTATTCGCCATCGAACCGGTTTCGTCGTTGACCCAGAGACGACTGTAGAAGCTTCCCTGACTCAGATCCGGCCCCGCAAATTTTTCGCTGTTCCCAAGTGTTCGGATTGGAATGGCCCGGGTAGTGTACTACTTGCTTACCAGCAAAAGAACCAGAAAATGCAAGTGACGGAAACAGGGATTATTTGTATGAGAGAACGGCGCCACTCCATATGCACTGAGCAACTGCATTTTCTGATTCTTTTGCTGGTAAGCAAGTACATACATGTAGCTACATAGCCATCTAGAGCCTGGCATTGATACGGTTGGCTAATCGGAAAATAAACGATCGGGGGGAAGAAGAAGAAGCAAAAACGAATCCTAGACTCGTAGAGTTATGTACCTGGAGCCTATAATTGCTTTTGTTCGGAGAATTACAACAGAGCACCAAACACATACTCTAATTCCGTGCAGGGCGGGCTGTGCAACATGTGCATGTGCAGCTAATCAACGTTAATCGAGTGATGGCTGGTGTCTGAAGTACTGAGGAGACCCATTGATTGACCCCCAACGCCAACCACTCGGAAAAGAAAATTTCACAATGATCACAGAGAACACTCGAATATGCTTATACCCGGCACGAAATTGTATCATCTATTTGATGCAAGTATATGAGAGAAAAAAGATCCAAACTTCCCACAACCCCACAAGTCCACCCGCCACCCGCTAACCCCACCCACTCCACCCCCAACCCTCATCCGCAAGAAAAGAAAACTCCCATCCAAACCAGAGAAACAACGAAAAGAGTCACCAAAGAAGAAAACCGTCCCAAAGAAAAAAGAAGACCCTAACTGTCTAACAACTGTGAAGAAAAAAATGAAACCCCAACCCTATCTCTAGTAGCGGTGATCCTGACCCCTCTCGCTCTGGTGCCTTTGAGGCGCTGGGCGGTATGTGGTGCTTGGGTCCTCGTCATCGTTGTAAAGAGCGCGGACACGAAGAGAGCCCTCTCCATCGTGCTCCTCAACACGGTCACCGCTGCTGTTGTAGCTGATAGTAGTGTTTGTGCGGTGGACCTGGCCAGGGCGGGGCTCCTGGGAGGATCCACTAGGACCGCGCTGCCCCTGCTGCACCTGCTGCGACTGGGGCATGTTGCTAGGGGCCTTGTTGGGCTCGTCCCAGTTGTAGTGGGCACGCATCGCGGGGCCACTGTCATTGCCGATGTACTCCTCGATGAGGTCGCCGGTCAAGGGGTCGCGGCGGGAGGCGGTCTCTTTGCGGGTGATTCCTGGGCGATCGGGACCTTGTGAGTTGTTTGACGCCTGTTGGGCGTTATTCTGGGCATTCAGGGCAAGCTCATGATCCCTGAGTGCCTTGTCGATAGTAGCCTGGGAGAGAACATTGGAGACACGCTCGTCGTTCCTCTCGTATCCACCGCTGTGAAAGGTGTCAGTTGGGAGGGTTCATGAAAACAAAATATTTCCTTTTCAATAATAAAAAAAAAAGAAAAAGAGAAAGGTAACATGATATGGAACGTACCTAGACATTGTGTATAAAGTGTTATGGGGTTTAGAGCTTAAAGCTTGATGGATTGAATTTTTGAATAGAACCGCGAGAGGATTCTAGTAGATGTTCAAGTATGTAGCTTGTGATATTGTGTGATGGGGAGTGAAGAGTGGAATGCGAAAATTGGTGCGGGAATCCAACGGATTTTATACCAGGTGCTCATCCAGATAAACGCCAGAGAGAGCTAGCCAGCAACTAACCCTCCCACTCATCCCGCTACCTGGATTTTTCCCTGCCCCTCACCACATCGACCCCTCACTAACCAACCGCCAACCCACTCAGTCAGCTCTCTCACCTCTTCCCGCCGCTATCGACGTGTCGAGTTTGTAGCTATTCCAGTCATGGTGAGGTGGTGGATGTGGTGGTGGCAGCGGTTGTGGTGGTGGTGGTGGTCTGTGGTGGTCTGTGGGTAGTATGGATGGGAGCTCTACGTGCTCTGCTAGACAGCCATGGTGTGCAAGCCCCTTCTGTTCTGGGTTATTGTAACTCAATTGGCCCTTCCTTGGAGGGGGGGGGGGGTACCTTCGCCACTCTGGGTCGAGTTTCTGGTAAAACAAAACCAAACACCGCCAGTGGTTCGTCCCGGATGCATGTGCTGTACAACAGGCTAAGCTCGATCAGATCTGCCCTGCTGCGGAGAAACATGGAGGCGAGAAAAAAGAAGCATGGGTAAAACCATGGCTTCTGGAACGGCGAGGAGCGAGACTCCCCTCTCTCACTGGACGGTTGATGTTGTTGTGGTAGGTCCTATTTGTGGTTCTGGTATAGGATATCTTGGAGCTGTAGAGTATGTATGTAGCTGGTAGGTACTCTAATTCCTAGTAGACCCTACATACAAACTAGATATCTCCTAGCTCACATACATAATCTACATAGATATTCGAGATTGCAATGCGTGGATGTATATGCAGGCTCGTATGTATGTCGAGCGAATGCAATTCCTCCCTCGAATACCCTCGAATAACCCCCCAAATACTGCCCCACCACCCGAAAGCGGGGCGGGACAAAGGAGGGGCAATGAACGTCACGAACGCTCTCTTCCCCTCGCGATACCAAGGGCTCAAAGCTCCATCCATATGTGCGCTGGTTCAAACGGATTGGCCAGGAGGGGGGGCCGAGGGGCCAACAAGTCGACAGAGAGGGCAGTGGTGGTGCTTGCATCAAGGCTAAACCCACAGTTGCAAAGACTTGCCCGACGTGAGGATGCAACTATTGTATCTTACCTGCATCTGGACTAGATGCTTGGTATCGCCAAGTCGGTTGGCAGATCGTTTGCGAGGGTGATCCTGATGTGTTGGCGGGCAGTTGCAGGGGTCATGATACACGGTAGCCTCACTATCTGAGGGCAGACAGAGGAGGCAACCAAGCAGGGAAAGGAGGCGCTGGATGGAGGGGCAACACGCGCTGAGGGGTGGAGAGAGGAGAGGGAGGAGAGAGGAGAGGAGGAGGAGGATGGGGGCATCACACAAGAGAGACATTTTGGTTCCTTTTCGCTGGTGTCTGAGACACAGAACACGCGGGCACTGGCTCAGGCACAGGAACAAATGATGTCGCAGTGCGGCGGCAGTATCAAAATTTCAAGGTACGGGCAGTCATGAGAAACACTAACTAGCAGTAAAGCAGTAACGTCGAGACTTCAACAACGTCTCAAGCTCTCTCTAGCTCGGCGGGTAGAGAGATGCTGAAGAGTAACTAACTACATCATGCTACTTCTTCCTCTTCTTCTTTCAGGTATGGCACCATATCTCTGAAGCTACCTGCTGCTTCACATAAAAAGGCGCTTCGAATAAAAAGAGACACAGAATCAAGACATGAATGACTGAAGCTGAAAAAAGTGCCAACTGTCCAATTAAACATCTACATACATACATCACACACTCTACCAGGCCAGGACCAACTAATCGCATCCACAATATTCACAAGGGTTTTTTTTTTTTTTTTTTATTTTGAGACATTATCCACCAACCAACCACCACCACCAACCCCGAGCAACAACGGCCTCTTACTGGGAAAACGTGTTTCCGTCGAATGGAACAACGAAAATGCGATCTGATCCCTCAACTCCCCGTCGGATAAAAGAGAAAACAGATGGGGGAGCTCGGAAGGAAAAAATAATGGAAGAAACAGAAAGAAAGAAAAAAAAGGAAATAAACAAAAAAAGAGAGAGAGAGAGAGGGGCAAACATCGGCACTTTAGCTAAGCTAGAGCTACCTAGCTCGCCTTCTTTTACTCCTCCCAGCTTTCGTCGGCGCCCCAACCAATAACCTCACTCGATGATAACCGCATATCATTGGCAATAGCTCCCACACCCGCGATAAATCCCAACGCAGTATCAACAGCGGAATTTCCAGTCTTCGGAGTTCTCACCAGTTCTCCCTGCGGACCGGCCGCGGCCCGGTTCAAGACCTCCTCGAGGTCGTGACGGGTTACTCTACCAGTCCGTCTGGCCTTTGCGGCGCGCTTGATCGCTTCCCCCCAACCCAAGTTGAGCCACTCAGCCTCGGTGAGGGGATCTATCCGGCTGCCTGGGCGAACATGGAGATAATTCCACACCGTCTCCGCCACATGGTATCGCTTGGTGAAGCACCACAGGTAGGGCCATGCGAGCGTCCAGAGAAAGGTCAGGTAGAAGAACCATCGCCAGTACTCGTTCTTGCGCATAAACGAAATGCGGTTGGCGGGGAAAACCTCTACACGAGCCTCGAACACGGGGAAGTCTACTTTGATACGGCCGCGATAGTTTGTTGCGCAAATCAGGGCCTCGATATTGCTTCCCAGCCATTCCAGATCCCAGCCCACACAGGACTTTTTCATGATGAACCTGCGATGCAATATGCAGTGTCAGTGTCAAAGCACAAGTAGGAAGAGTGTTTGGGACCCTTTATCTCAAGATACGATCGTGTTATGTAGCGTATCTCGATACGATGTCGAATCGGGATCGATGTGGATATATCTAGTGGAGGATGCAGGCAGGGTAGGGTGGGGGAATAGAGGAGTAGATAGATAGGATGGAGAGGGGCGCAAGCATACTCTTTCAGTGTTGATTTATCCTCACAGTACTGGTCGGCCCAGCTACGAACCGTTCTTGCTTCCTCCGGGTCGGGAGCCACTGTTCTCCATCTTCCACCACGACTTGTTTTCTTTGTCGGATGGACTGTCTTTAGCGGAGGAAATCTTCCATGTGAATAGGCCTGCTCGAGGCGGTAGCGCAGATTGATCTTGAAGTTGAAATCAGTCACCGTGGACGTCTCGGTCTTGTCGCCATTCCGCTTGCTGACCGAATGGTATCCTTGTATGTGGATTTCTGGGCTGGGTGGATTACGACTCTCTTGCAAGAGCCATCTGTAGTAGCAATGATATGGAATTAGCTATATAACTCGGTCAAAGCAAAATGGCTCATTCCCGGGTGAGTTGAGCAGCCAGTCGTAGAACTGCGCACACACACAGATAACATATAAACTTGCCGCACCACATTCTCATGAAAAGCTCACAGGATAAAGCAAAAAAAGAAAAGAAGGAGAAAGAGAAACAAGTGCTATTGATTTTACCCACCTATAAAGCGCCTCCCCATCAGTATTGAGGTGTTTGTCGTGAGACACCAGCAACGTATCTCCCATGCCAAGCTTTGTCTTTATCTTTTTGACCTCTGGGCGATAATCCTCAAAGTCCGGCGGGGCATGAGGACCATCACCACCACCACCAATATCCCCACCAATATCCCCACCAGCACCACCAACACCAACACCAACACCAGCACCACCACCACCAACACTAGCACCACCAGGGCCAGCGCCAGCGCCGTTCACGGCCCAAGCAACATCACCATAATCGCCACCCAAGGCCTCATCATAGCCAGGCAGCTCCTCGTCGTCGTCCGCCGCCCTCGGATCATCCTCGTAGTTCTCGAGCAGCGGGATGGCGGACGAGGACGAGCCCGCGATGTCAGGCTCGTCGGTGTAGCGCTGCGGGAACGGCTTTCGCGGCGCCTTCTGGCTGCGGCCGCGGCCTTTGATGTCGGTAGGTTCTGACATTACGAGTTCTATAGAGTATTATTAGGTAGGTGAAGTATGTTCTCTAGAGCGCCAGGTAGGTAAGGGCAGTGAAAATAAAGCTGCCGCCGCAGTGAAGTGGGGGGGGGTGTCGGTCAGTCACAGCGAGAGAGCGAGTGTATCATGTATTGTATTATAGCGAGAGTGAAGAGCCCCAAAATCTCAGCCAAAGGAAAGGATCGCGATCGACAGACACGTCGTTTGTGAGCGCGAGTGGGGGAGACGCGATTCTCTATATACGATCCCCCCGTTTACTCCCGCCTTGTCACGCGTAGTAGAGTTGACATCCCGACTGACAACTTCGCACGAGCACTTTGCACGCCCAGAAAGGGAAGGCATGTGACGAGAGCGGGGCTAAAGTTGAGACAAAAGCAAAAAGCGTTCACAAGGGAACTGCTCTAATTTGCGCCGGGTCGAGCGGCCGGCTAAGTCGGTCATTGACCGAGCCCTAACCCTGCATATTGAATATATATTATATGGATCATGAGACATCACTCGGATGTCAAGAGCTTCAGATGGATCAAAGATGTGTGACGATATGCAAAACACAGAGTGCGAGGGCAAGCGGTGGTGTATGTGATATTTGTATCCTTCTTAGCTCTCTGTATGGCAGTCATTTATGTATTCGTTCGTCATCAATACATATTCTCCCATTTTACTTTAACTGGCCCAATTGCAATCGAACTCTCAAGCCATATAATATAATATAATCTATACACAAAAACAACCCCCTTCGATCTCCACATCAAAACCTCACAACCGGCAACTCCGCCATATGCACCTTTGCCGTCCCATACGGACTGAGCGTCACATTGACCCTCTCGCCCACACACACGGGGCTCAGCGGCGGCAGCGCGGGCGAATCCAGCGTCACATTCCACGCCACCGCGCAAGCGGCAGCAGTGATACTGACGGGCGCGGCCCCGCGCGCAAAGATCGGGCTGGGCAGGTCGGCCATCTTTAGGCCTGCGGAATTGTCGGTGACGGTGAGGCTTGTGGGGTCGATTGCGATGCGCCATTCGCTCGGTGTCTCGAGGATGTGGTCGCGCGTTTCGGGGAGGGTCTACGGGGGGTGAGGGGTTAGTATTTGTGGATGGGGTTGGAGGATTGGAGTGAGGGAGGGGGCGGGATACCTCTTCTTCGGGCAGCGGCTGGGTGTCGATCCAGTTTAGTGGCTGGAAGGACTCGGAGGAGTACTCAAGATCGAGCGCATATAGTAGCGGCCCGCGGTACACCGCGACACCGCCGGAGCCCCGGGTGACTACATTGACCTCCATGCCCAACTTCACCTTGACCGTCGTCTTTCCACTCCTCACCGCCACCCTCTGCAGTGAGTTCTCGTCAGGCGTTAATGCCGCCGGCGCCTTCTTGCCATCTACAGAGATACTCGATGAGGCAAGAACAGTCCATGACGGAATGCGGATGTAGAAGTCAAAAGAGGACCTGGCGGTGATGGTGTAAACTAGAGTATCGCCGAATGGGTATATCGTATCCACAGACACAGTGACCTTATTACCGTGGGCGAGCGTCGTCGTGACTTCCGACGGGCTGAGGAGGGCGTGGATGAGCCCGTTGGAGCCGGCCTTGACGAACGATGTTGCGAGGAACTTGGGGTATCCTTGCGGGTGATTGACCGTGCAGCAAGGCTGTTTAAACAATTAATACACCATACCAGAACTTATACTTCACTTTAATTGGGTTAATGAACAGACATACAAAGTTTGGTTCCAGGCCAAAGGTGTTTCCATACGACACAACGTTATAGAACGGCTTTGCAGTCAGATTCCTCGACCACGGCTGGTTGGTCTGCGTGACATACTGGTGGCTCCACCAGTCGGGCGAGATTGCGGCTGGGAATGCGTTGAAGGCGGCGCGCTCGACGCCGTCGGCGAAGGCGTTGTCGCCCTGGAAGCGGTACAGATAGGAGAGGGAGAACATTGTCTCCACGGACATGCAAAGCTCGGACCTTGGGGGTAATGATTGTCAGTACGTGAAAAGGGCCGAAGGGAGAGAATACATGTATTCATATACATACCCTCTTTGCGGCGAGAGACCGCCGAGATGTTCGTCTGCAATAATAGTACCAGAGCTGGACCCATGATAAGTATAAGTCCAGTTCACGGCATTTCTGGTTTGTGTCAGGAGCCCGTCCTCTTTCGTCATCCTATACAGCACCGCCGGATATCTCAAAGCTTTAACACAAGTCAGCCCAAACCCTCTCGCTCCCTTCCCTCCTCCCCCCCCCCCCCTTTCCCAAACCAAAACCAAACAATCCGCAAAAAATACACATACCCTGCGCCAGATTCACCCCATGCGTAAACCTCGTATCCTTAATCGCCGGTGTCCCCACCGTCGGAAACACCCCCTCCACGAAGAACGTCGTCCAATCCCTCTCGCCCACCCTCCCACCCTCAAACATGAGCTCCATCGTCTCCCAAATGACCTGCTTCTGCCCGCGCGGGTGGTTCTCATACAGCCACTGCAGCGACATGACCAGCTCATGTGTGCGCGCCAGCCCGAACCGCCACGGGTCGAAATTGTCGCCGCTCTGCTGGATCAGCCCCGTGAAGTTGTTCGCCAGCATGTCGTGAGCTAGCACGGTGAACTTGTGCATTGCCGATACGATGCGCTCGGTCTCGCTTGGGTCGGCTTCCGCGTATTGCTGCACACCAATCATCAATTAACACTATGTACTACTACCACCACAGAATCATTGACTCCTGCACAACAATCATTGACCCTCTCCCAAACTAGGACTAAAACACATACCGTCATCCCAAACAGCACCAACGCCCTCGCCCAAATCCCCCTCGTCTCTCTCGTCATCTCAGGGCCAATCCACCCATCCTCGGCCTGGTGGTGGAGCACATAATCCAGGAAGCTCTTCGCCTGGGCCTTGAGCCTTGCGTCGTCGAGCACGTATGCGAGCGGGACTATGTAGTTGAACCAGTAGGGCGCAGACTCGTGGAGCTCGCTGTACTCCGTAGACCCGCCGAGCCAAGTGCTGTCGGATACGTAGCGGTAGAAGTCGTGTTCGTGGCCGGCGAGGCCCGCGGCGGAGAGGTGCAGTTGGGATGAGAGCCAGCCGCGCGGGCGGATGGCCGTGAGCGGGAGAGCTGTGTAGAGGAAGGGGGATACTGCGGAGTGACGGGGTTAATGTCTGTTTAAATGTATCTTTAGGCTAGAGCTGAAGGTTTAAAGAGAGACTTACAGGTGTTGGTACTATTCGACACTATGCCATTCGTTGCCGGTATCAAAAGACTCCCGACAAACACAGTCGCCGCCGCCACAAACGCAGATGCAGGAACAATTCGGCCAAACATCTTTCACGGTGCCTTTCTACACTGTAGCGCGGCTTGCAATTCTACATTCTGGAAGGACTTGGTTCTTAATAACTCCCAATACTGCGACAATATTGGCCCGAGAAATCCCAGGTCCGGAGGCTGTCCGGGAGCTCTTCCAGCTACCGCTCGGCCATTTCAAGGCGCGTAGGATCGCGGCCGCGGGGAATCCCTGTCATTGCGCAATGAAATACCCCGGAATGCCCGGTTATTTAGAGTTGCTCTTGGCCCCGGTAACGGAATGAAGGGTTTCCCGGATGTGCGGTGGGGGTGGAGGCGCGCTGCGATGCTCATGGGCTGTCACTCGGGGTGGTCAGCTGCGGTGGGCCAGTGATCATAGGTCTGCATCAGACATGGTGAATCATTCGATGTTCGAGTGACGGGCTGTGACGAGTACAGTGGAGTCTCTGTAGGTATATACATACATTGTAAATTGAGCCTATCAGCACCAGTAACTAAACAGCCCTGCACTGCTCAGACGGGTCTAACCAGGCCTTTCTACTAAACATCCTGTCAGTCCCGTATTGGGCCCAATCAGTAGCACTTGCCAAGCGGATCTAACCTGTTTAACCTGCCCAACTAGCTGAATTAGTAGAATAGTAGAATAGTAGAATTAACTGTAGGTATAATTATAAAATCGCAGCGATATCAATACCGCCTTTACAGTTCTGCAGCAGCACGCCCTATTTTCCAAATCCAGCACCCTGCAGACCCCATGTGAAATGATGTCATCTCCACGCGCCAGAAAAAGCAACATCACCGACCACCAATCCCATCGCCGTTATTCGAGCGCCAACCATTAAAGCACAAAGAAGTCTCTCCCCCCATCTTGCCCGTGCACAGCTAAGCTTTCTCCTAATCACCACCGGCGGTGGGGGAAAGCTACTTTCTCAAGGGCCCAGATCCGACATTGCCGTCCAGCCTGCACAGATTCGGCAATTTCGGGTGACCTGGGCGCACAAACTGTGAGCCGCAAGGGTCGCACGTCCCCCCCCCCCCGCGCCCCCTCCACGCCTGAGTGTGATAGTGATAGAATCTGCGGTAAGGCGCATGTGGAAATAGAACGACTGACCGAATGCCTGTCTGTCAACCAACCTGCCTTCCTGTGAACCTGTAACCTCCACCCCTCTCTTCCTCCTCATCGCTCATCCATCCACCCCTCCAGTTATCCATCCATCAACACAACCATCATCGTTGCCATCAGGGCTCATCCAGCTTGAGTCGCATTCACAATGCCCCCAAAAACCTACGACA
Source organism: Morchella eximia (assembly GCA_024713935.1). Lineage (NCBI taxonomy): Eukaryota > Fungi > Ascomycota > Pezizomycetes > Pezizales > Morchellaceae > Morchella > Morchella eximia. The sequence goes on from JAMGZG010000003.1 coordinate 1,915,645, forward strand.
TAACGATCACTTTCCGCTCGGCTTCGAATCTCCCTATCGCTGACATTCGCACCCTCGCCTCAGACCCTTATGTTGCTGCAACCTTAACCACGGCTGTCTCCATTAAAGACCCAGAAAAATGCCCACCACTGCATTTTCGCACACCCACAGTGCGTAATACTACCAACCCTGCCTGGGAGTGCCGCTGGGACCTGAGCAATGTTACCAGAGAGGGTACAAAGCTGCGAATCGATGTCCTGGATGAGGATGTCAGGAAACATGATGATAGGTTGGGACAAGCAGTCATCGATTTCCAACAGCTGGAAAATTGGGGCTCGGACCAAGTAAATGAAGGGAGCTATAAGCTTCGAAAGAAGGGTGTTAGCAAAAAAGCAGTAGTTCTAAAGCTGTGTGCTGCGGACATGAAGGAAAAGAAGAAGGTTACAGCTATGATTGTCGTGAGGATTGAGGTAAAGCGTGAGACGAGGCTGGCCGAAGGGTTTCAGGACATCAAGAGAGCTTTTACGCGCGGCCCAAGTACGCACTCCAAAAGACTCTGTGGTATGTCACAATGCTAACAATGTATTCTAGATTACTGGTCCAAACACTTCTCTCCCCTCATCGGCAAAGTAGTCCGCACAAAAGACTCCCCTCAAGAGGAAGACAAAGCCACAACCTTCTCCTTCGAAGCCAACAAAATCCAACTCACCGGCCCAGTCCCACCAGAGCTCCACCACAGATACGTAGACTTTGCCCCCTTCGTCACGGCCTATTTTTCTCGTGGAGGCCTCAGGGGCCGTGTCCTCAACCAAGCTTTGCGTAGCCAATATAACCATCTGTACTGCTATGACCAGAACACAGAGTATGGCTATATCGACAACTCTCCGGATGGTAGAAAGGAGGACAGCAATGCACTAGCAAGGCGATTCCTTGAAATGACCCACTGGAGCGAGGGATACCGTATCTTCACATATGTCATTACGCTCGACGCTGAATGGCGCTTTACTCAGACAGGCGACGAGTTCGCGGTTGACCTATTGAGCAAGCATAGCTTACACAGCGATGTCAGTAAATATATTGCTTACTCGGGCGAATTCTTTATAAGGAAGAGACATGGCCATCACGTGCACCTCCACCAAGCCGATGGGAATGACTCAAGCCATCACGATGAGGAAGCAGCCCATCACGTTGCAGACGCAATCGCGTCCCCCGATGAGGAGTCCAAACATAAGGACCATGACCCGTCCCATTACGAACTCATCATCGATAATGACTCTGGCACCTACCGTCCCAAAGAGGAGCTCCTTCCAAAGCTCAAGAGCTTCCTGGAATCCAACTTGATTGGTATCGGTGCAGTTACCACCTACCATTGTTTCGATAAGGAGCTCGAAGCGCTCAAGAAGGAACGGAAGGACGCGAAGAACAAAGATAGTCATCGAGTCTTTAGGCAGCGCAGCATTTCTAGTAATGGAAGCAGCATTAGCAGTAGCGATGTGGAAGAGCTCGACACAGGAAAAGAGGGGAACATATTCAAGAGGCAGTGGTCCAAATGGATGATGAGCGGCAGCACTGCACCCACTGTATCCACTGCACCCACTGTATCCACTGCACACACTGCACACACTGCACCGGCTGCACCGGATGAGCAGGGTGGGGGAACTTCGAGTTGATGGTACGGGTTCCGGGAGTGGTGGTGGGGCAAGAAGGGGGAGCAGGGGTGGAGAGGCGAGGAGTGGTGGGGTTAGTGAGTGAGTGAGTGAGTGAGTGAGCGAGTGAGTGAGTGTCGAGTGAGTCATCACGCGGAGTAGCTTTGCAGAGCTACTTCATGGGGTCGAGGCGATAACACGGTCCCTGAGCCTAAGAGCCATGTTTCCCTATTTTTTTCTCAAACAGGTCTTCTGCGACCATTTGTCTACAAATTTACTTTTCTTCTTTGTGTTCCTTATTTTTGCTTCGATTGATGCTCCCGGGGCGCGCTTGTATATTTATCGACTGATTGCTTGTTTGGGATACCTTGATATAGTACGTTAGTTCCGGGTTTTTAATGTCTAATGATTTGGGGAGCAGGTACATATCTAGATCATTACCGAAGAGGATATAGATACTTCGCATCCATCTTTAGAACTACTAGGTTAGCATAGCTAGATGAATTCGAGTCATGAATTGTCACTCGAGAACTTTGCGGGCCAAACTTCTTTTTGTGTTTTCACGACCAGCTAATCGTGTTGTGTATCGGAGGTTTAATAAGAGAACTCTTCGATTAGATCCTCTGGTGTGGGCTTGGTCAATCTACAGCAGAGGCGGTGGGGGGACTCTTGGTGCCGATTTCTAGGTTGGTAAAAGCGACTTGTCCTGTCTTGAGAACAGCATACATCGCCTGTGAGGGTGTGTTCATCCGGGATAAAGCGCTGGGCACGGTCTGTCAAGAGCTGCGATTCTACGGATCGTGACAGTTCATGGCACTCGGCTCGAGCTTGCACCGGGCCAAGCCGGCTCCAGCCGCAGAAGGAAACACCACGAGACCGAAGAGCCACATAGCCATTCTCCGAGGCTAGACAAAACCAACGGCTCGTGAAGCTAAAATTCATACCTTAATATCTCTAGCTAACTTACCTCGAGAATCGACTTGTTCCTCCGACCAGATCAAGTGCGCCGCGCAACAAATGAGAGCTTTGGTTTTTTGGGAGTTTGTTTTGTTTGAGGTCCCGAGCTTTAACAGCAATGAGATCAAATTGAAAGAAAGTTTGCACCCCCAGCCCCCAGGATATATGTAGAACGGCTCACAGCATGTCACTCGCGCGCCAAGCCCCATGCAATTACCCAACAGTTACGAGCAAAAAAGCAGTGTAGTCCACGGGACCATGGTAAGGAACGATATTTTTAAAAGCTTATTTGTTACTGTGCTTTACCAAGTCTAGGAATCAACTCATTCCTTCAAATGAAAATAAAACGCCCAGTAGTCCCGAGCCATCTGCAATGTGAAGCGAAAATTCAAAATTCAAAGGGCCGAGCTACCTTGAGGGCTCATGATCAGCCTTTCTTCGTCGTGACTATATCAACCTGGGTACCGAATTGTCTGCCTATAAAATAGCTATGGCACTAGAGGCGAAATCTAGGCAAGTTCTCTAGGGGTTTTAACTTTAAATGCTGAACATGCACCTAGTGCCATGCTCTACCATGAGCCACCACTCTTCCAATCTATAGCCCGTAAGCATTACTTTTTAGGTGCCGGCTATGGCGATTTCTCGAGTCTATTAAGGAAGTCTTGGTATCGTCGGAGTTTCGCGAACGTGTTATAAGTAGAAGAATTCATGGGGGTTTTGTGTCCGGGCGTATTAATGAACAACGGCAACTGTACATATATGTACATGTAGTCATGATCATTGTGGGTTCTCATGCATTACCATACTCTGGTGACTACATATATGGCTCAAGCGGGAATGTTAGGGCTCGGGCCTTCGAGTTTGCTCTTCCACTACGTGTTGTCTACACCCAAGTACTTACCCGCTCTTCCAGGTGGTCGCACGCACAGCAGTCTCCCCATAAAAAGCTACTAAAACTACTCTAGGAAGATCGAAGATCCCCTAATGAGTGCGCCACTCCGCAGATTCTTCCAACATTCCGAGGCTCTACATACCTTCACACAATATCACTCTCATACCCTTACACGGCAGGCCTTAGATGCCAGTGATATTCGTTTCAGATCTTTTGCTTTGGATGCCCTGCTTATGGAGCTCTTTTCACCTACATCTGATAAATTCATTCACCCCTGGTACAGATATCTAGGTTGTCAGACCAAATAAAAGACAATGTAAGCTGAAAATATTCCCCGATGAAAATGACAACAATAACAGTAGTACATGAAATTTGTATACTACATGGAGAGAGGTACCACGCCACGGCCTCCAGGCAGCACAAAGAGCTCACGATGAGGAGACTACCCTATATATAAAAAGCCATCCGCTCGTGCGGAAAGCGGGGAGACACCCCACGAGAACGATGTTCTTGAGAGTTGTCGCATCGATTCTCCGGACTCTACTAGTCCGCGCATAAGCATCTCGTTATGTCCTATCATTGCCCTAGCTACACACTTTGAGTGGCAAATTTAGGTAATTATAAAACCCTGATTCTTCACGTGTTAACTAACCTTCAATTTCATTCACGCCTTATCACTCGGATACCGTCCTCTGATAGGCGCCGGCGATTGCTACTCTAGGTGACGCATATGTTTAATCTGAGGGTCCAGTGGCCGATTGAGGCGACTATTATCTATTTCGCCTACACACGACGTTGTTGGGCTTCACGGTTTTGAATACTAACTATTCAATCCGTACCACCACTGTTGTCACGAATAGATAGATAATTTATTAGAAAGTTAGTGGGGGTAAGAAAGAAAGAGAAATAGATACAGCAACACACCCGCAAGGGTGAGCCCCGCTGGGGTGAGCCCCCTTGAGGACGAGGATTACAACTCTCTTCCCGCTCCTGTCAATGATCAACGAACCATGTTCTATCAACTATCAAGAGACCCTCAGTGGCTTTCGGCCAACTACCAATCCTGGCCAACAGGATAGCCGAATTGTCAATGGGCTGGCTTTTTAGTCGATGATACATTTATGACCGGAGCGGAACACATACTCTACTTGAGTACATCGTATCCACTGAATAACATGGCACGTAACCTTCAAGAGGCTTTATGCGAATGCCGAAAGGTGCGGTCATTGTTTGGGTGGCGGGCTCGGCGACCCCGAAATTGCCGAACCCACCCACCCCCACCTCTTTGGTCTAGCATATCGCCCCGATTAGCCTTCTTGCGGCTTGCCGGATGCACGGCTAAGCCGAGCGTCAAAGGACTCCGGGTAGCCACACAAGGGATCTCTGAGGTTTTGTGGCAACTAAAGCATCTTTAAAATAGAGGGAATGATTGTCGCAGGCAGATCTGGCGTCATAGTGAGACGAACGTTTGCGAATATAACTGCTTGATGAGTTAAATCGAGTGATCCTCCATGATTTAAATCGATCTGCATATGAAACCCATCTAGGGTTCGCGCCTGCTGTGTTTGACAGAGTGGTAATATGGGAATAGGAATCTCAGATCGATCAACTCTGATCTGCACATCTTTCCTGGTGCTTCTTAGTATCCTCTTCAACATTTACAAGTAGCGATAATATTACTAGTACTACTTGGTTACCAGCAAAAGAACCAGGAAATACAAGTGTTGGAAACAGGAATTATTTGTATAAGAGAACGGCGCCACTCCATACAAACTATCCTTGTCCTGAGAAACAGCATTTTCTGGTTCTTCTACTGGTAAGTAAGTACTTACTCATCGTTCGATTCTTTGTCCCTTCCGACAAAAACAAGGGCACAACGGATTCCTTTTGGCGGAAATCGCTGGCGCTTATTGACGTTAACATGATGCGGTGGTGGTGACGATAGTAGCGACAATTGAACAATTGATACATACGCCCAGAATTCACGATGCGGGAACCGTATCATGCAAAATTAAGGTGGTTGGTCCAAAGTAGTAATCGATATGTAGATATCTTTTACGTTGCAGATCCCCCTTTTCTGTGCTTCTGTTCCTCCATCCCGTGCGCTGTGTTAGCTGAGATGTAGACAACGGCACACTATCTTCATTTTGCTGATAGCAGCTTTCGATCATGATTCGTCCCAACGCCGTGCGCGTGCGCCTTCAGGTTGTAATAATACCTGCATTTGGAACCGATGATCAAGCAGGATCCTTCTCTAATCTGAAATGAAAACACCAGGGAGAGGAGAGGACTTATTTGCGCCCCCACGATACACAGCTACATGTTACTGAACGTATTCCTTGCCCCACGTCACTCGCGCAACTGAAATCGGGTCTCACGGAACCACTCTTAATACGTTTTTGGATTACTAAGCTGTGGGCCATAAGCGAGTTTAAGGGGAACATCATTACATCGAAATGCCTATGTAACGACTCGTAAATACTGAGCTTGAGGCACGCGGCATTTTCTCACCGGCCATGAATTGGATACTTACCTACCCTACTCTGATGCCTAAGCCACCTTCGTCATCTAAGAGAGGGAGTCCCAGCGGCGACAGCGCAATACCTACATCAACACAGGGCGTAGTTCCCTGGGCGTGATCCAGAGGCACCGCAACAGCTATGGCACCTTGGCGATTCCAACATGTGGCGATGGAGTTCTCCGAGCAGATGAAGACATCGTGATTGGGGAATTTGAGACCTTCGTCATGAGATTAAAGTTGCCAGTAAATTCAGAGGATCGACAGAGGCGCTAATGAGTGCTCTGCAGCATGCGCAAATCAGAAAATGCGGGGAAGCTTGTGTAGTACAAGAGAGGTAACTCTACATGTAGCTACTCTAGTCTCTAGAGTAGGTACCGCAACAGTACTCTACTCTACATACCCTCGATACCCCGGTCCAATCATCAGGCCCGAGCACTCAATGCACATCTAGCACATCTAAGACAAGAAACAAGCAGGATTTGATCATTTTTTCTTTCTTTTCTCTGGTGGTAAAAAAAGCCACGGAAGGAGAGAACAATTTCAGGTAACTTGTCCGATGGGCTGAGTGGGCCGAGGAAGTGCTGTTCCAAGTAGTTACAGCTGTCAGTCAATGCTTACGTTACGATCACTGTAAGTAGGACATGCCTTCTTGGGCGCAGTAGTGGAAAGAAAGTCCATCCCCAGGTACGGCTTTTACCTCCGGGGGGAGAGCTCTTCCGGGGGGTGCTCAATCGTTTGTAACCATTGGGTACAACATGGCAGAGACGACACAGCGTCTGTCCGTCGTAGGACGTCGGCGCGGGAAGGCAGCTAGGTCCTAAAACATCTCCTACCACCACATCAGGTGCAGTTTGGTACCTTCTTGGCATGGTCTTGGCAAATCCAAAAAAAGAAAGCAATCACCCGACCGCACTTGAAACGTTCTGCGTTGGAATCGAGATCGTCCAGAAGCAGATTGCCGATAATAGATTGATTGATAGACAGACAATTGAATCCTGAAAATATCGTTGGTTTTGGGCTTGCAATTCACAATCACAATGGGAACATTTGAGGACTCGTAGAAAATTCCGTTTACACGTTGACTTCTTGAAGTTACATCAAAAGTAACTGCTAAATACATTACATTCCCTAGACATGAACCAAGCATTGCTCATCCTATAAAAAAAACCTGTAGAGAAAATAAACCCAAGATACAAGCGAAAAAAACAAGGGGTCTCAGGCGAGTTTGATAAACCAAAACAAATAAACAAAGTGAGGTCTAAGAGCAAAACACTTAAGCACGGTCAATGTGAGCGGCCTCAGCAGACTTGATATCACCAGCAAACTCTTCCTTCTGGTGGTGGGCACCAAAGTTGACCTCAGGCTGGAAGCCACGTGATTGCCAGGCCTTGTCAACCTTCTCGTACATCTGGTCGACATCCTCGAGGGAGAGTCCCTTGGTCTCGTAGATCATGAGGTAAACGAAGGCGATACAGATGAAGCAGCATCCACCCCAGACGAAGAACACCTTGGCTCCCATGTTGGCGTTACCGGGGCCATCGTCGACCATGTAGGGAGTGGCGAAACCGATGGCGAAGTTGAGGAGCCAGTTGGTGGCAGTGGTCATGGAAAGACACTTGGCACGGACCTTGAGAGGGAAGATCTCACCGGTAACGACCCAGGCGACGGGACCCCATGAGATGGCGAAGAAGAAGATGTAGAAGCAGACGAAAGCAATGAGGACCTTGTTGGCAACATCAGTGAAGACGGTGACACCGACAATGGCGACAATGAACTCGCAGACACACATTCCAATGGCTCCCATGAGAAGGAGACGGCGACGACCAAGCTTCTCAACAAGGTAGAGACCGGGAACGGTGGAGACGACGTTGACCAAGTTGGTGATGAGACCGATCAAGAAGGCATTCTCGATACCAGAGTTCTTGAAAAACTGAGTTCCGTAGTAGAAGATGAAGTTGATACCAGTGAGCTGCTGAAGAGCCTGAAGACCGCATCCAGTCAAGAGCCTCTTGAGCATCTTCGGGGAGAAACAATCGGCATAGGTAGCCTGGCCAAGAGACATTTCATACTCGTGAATAGCCTTGATCTCATTGAGCTCCTCGATAATGGCAGGGTGGTCTGGGGGGAGAGAGCGGAGACGGCTCATCGACCTGGCGGCACCTTCGTAGTTGTCCTTCTTGATGAGGAAGCGGGGGGTCTCGGGAAGGATGAACATTCCGACGGAGAGGATGATGGCCCAGATGAACTGAATGGCGAGAGGAATACGATAAGAGCCGGTGTCATTGCGGTTGTGGGTGCCCTGGTTGGCGCAGGCAGCCAACAAAAGACCGATGGTGATAGCCAATTGGTAACAACCGACAATTGTTCCTCTGATCCACTTTGGTGAAGTCTCGGACTGGTACATGGGCACTGGAAAACTGTTAGTAGACCATAAAGAAGTACATCACCAAAAGATGTAAAGGACTTACCAAGAGCAGAAACCAAACCAACACCGAAACCAGCGAAAAGACGACCGACGACCATAAGTGGGATGGCAGTAGAGGCTACCTGGAAGGCAACACCGATAGAGAAGACACCACAGGCAGAAATGAGACCCATACGACGACCCAACATGTCTCCGACTGGGGAGGCAGTAAGAGCACCTAGAAATCGACTAGTTAGAAACCATGATTGCGTGATCAAGTGTGAAGTGATTTTCTACATACCCAAGAAGGTACCGGCGGAAAGAATAGAGACAACCAGTGAGGTCTGCGAAGAAGTCAAAGCATAGTTTCCGTCGGCGTTTCTCTCGGTTGCGAACTCATTCTGGAAGTAGTCCATGGCAAGAATACCGTTGATACTACCAGTATCATATCCGAAAAGAATACCTCCGAATGCCACGAAGATACCAATCAAGATGGCCGGGAGGGTCTTTCCCTCCTCACCGGGCGGCTTTCTGATCATGAAACCCATCGTGTATGTAACAGCGGTTGCGAGCTGGTTTGAGTTGTCGAAAGAGAACGATGGAGTTGGCTGCTGTCCTCCTCTCTTAAGATGCTTGACAAGTTGGCAGGTGGAATGGTGATTCAGAGGAGGAAGGGAGCGAGGAATATATAATGATTTCAGAGATACCTCACATCCCCCCCACCCCCTACTGACCGCCTGCAGTGATCAAAGAAACCGCATTAATCCATGGCCTGGCCGTGGAGCCCCGCATAATTTGACTTACCCCCCTGTTAGTCCAGTACTGATATGTCTTGGAACTAGAGTGGTAAATATGCGGAGAGCGCGTGATGGTATTTCCTTAGCTTAGCTTAGGTGGGGGAAATAATTGCCTCCAGAGCAAGCTAAAGCAAAGTACCACTACTCTACTGAAATGAGACCCTGCCTCTTCCACCTCTGATAGCGGGGCCCCCGAAATCTGCTATACGCAAACCCATGTCGATATACCCGGAGAGAACGAAGGAAAAAAAACTGATTTCCCAGCCGTCAGGATATTGCAGACCCTACGGTACGGCGAGCTTGAAACCCAACTGGTTGAACCTATTTGTTTCACTACACGTGACTTAGCTGCTTTTGATGATTGTCAACCTTAAACGGGCATAGTTTTGAGAAAAAAGTCCGCGGCATCTACAATTTGGAACAGGGAGGCTGGGTCTTGCCACAAGAGTTCCCAAGACAGCGTCTAGAGCTCTAACTGTGGAACTGCATACCTGCCCGTTTGGAGTATCACGATGGCTCCAAGCAGTGGGTCCACTTACTCTGGAAGCAGAGTAGGAAGAACACAGACACAGACGATGTCTAGGATTTGAAAACTCTTGAAACTCGACAATTCTAAAACTCAATAGATACATACGATGACAGAGAATCCCACGACATTCGCCAAAAACATAGGAGAACAGCTGAAAATCCCGCGGCGGATCTTCGGTCAAAATAACTCTAAGCATGCGGCACCACATACACTTACTGACACAAATATTATTATCCAGGTACGTCACTTTATTAGGGAGCTCATTTTACATAGTAAAAGCAGCATGTGGGCTTTGCTGTAGTGGTCTTAGTCAATGCTAGGTGGTAGCACATTGATATTGTGGCTTTTCCGTACCAAGAAAAAGCTTGTGATGAATGTGGTGCAGCTCAGGTTGAACCGGAAAAATAGCATTGAAGCTATTAAAGTCCACTGTTATATAGTACATAGTAATGAAATGATAGCGGAGCTATGAGTTTAGGTAATTTGAGTAATTGGGGGCTCGAAACTAAGGATGAAATGATAGGTTTCAACATCTAGAGAAAGTGCTGGAGGTTACTTTCTCCACGATACTTTCCCCTCAAATCGATCCCAGAATTCCCCACAACATCTTCTCTCCATGATTCCGGGAAAACCTGGGAAAACCTGGGGAACAAAAATCAAATTAAATTCGCTATAAGTGTGTGTGAAGGTGGATTTGTGAAGTGCAGTAGCAGCAACAAGGTCGCATGTGTTGATGGGCGGGCCATGCTGTTGGCATGGGTGGGTATGCACAGAAAGTCAAGGCTTGTGTATCTCACCTGCAGCTAAGGGGAAGAGGTTCACTCGCACACCCTCAAAGCAGGCCAAGCCACGACCGACGGGGAGGAAGTTTTTCCTTGAAGGACTTTTCTCCGATGTTCGCTGCAACCAATCAACCAACCATGTCCGTTTCCTTCTCCTTCTTTTCTTCCTTTTTCGCGCATTTTTTTCTTACTTTTTTTCTTGGTGTGTATCGGCTCCGGTTTCCCTCGTGGCCGCAGTCGGTGGCTGCAGCTGCCTGTCTGCTTAGTCCGTTCTCGACCCTTAAGCGCAAGCGCTGTTTTTGTGTGGCGATATTTTGCCAGACCGACGGAAAGAATCATTTCGCGATGTAAAATAACGCCGCCACAGAGATGAAAATAACCAGGCCAAAAGGTGGTCCTGACTTGCCGTGAAACAGACAAGACACATGACGAAGGTGGTACGATGGCGACGAAGGGTCAAGAGCAAATCACCATCTTTGATATCAACAACCTCACGAAACTCAATCCCCGCCAGAGCTTGACCGGTGAATTCAAGCGTAATAATTCCAGGACAATATCAGGGTTTCAAGGCGAGACCCGAAGAAAAAGAGACGCCAATTTTAGGTTCAATTTGTTTGCCCCTTACCTGGGGTCTTCCCCATACCCCAAATTATCGCTATTAGATAACTTTTTTATGGTTATTCCGGCCCCCTGTTTGCAGAAGTCGCAGGGGTGTCCGGTCGAATTTCCCCGGCCGGCCGCAACACCGGTGTCGGCTCCACTTTTATCCGTTATATGTAGTTAGATACAGTTACCAGGGTCTCGGGAGCATAGCCTATGTGCCCCGACACACGCATGTGGAGTAGCAGAACCAAACAGCTGTTCGATTTAACTGCTACTGTCGTTGAAGTTGCGTGAACGGTTGAATTATTTATGGCTTACAGTGCCATTGGTAACGAGGTTCCCTGATATCTAGGATTTTGAGCGGGCTACCGCGCGAGATCAGTGAGTACCTGGTCGAGTGGGTGTTTGATACTCTACCGCGACAGCCTGTACCCTAATCTACAGAGTTCGCGTACATGATCCGCTACGTCGCTAAAGTCATGGAGAAATAGAAGAAGAAGAAAAAACATTGTGCACTTTGAGCTCGGATGGCCCGCTGGGATTGACGGACGCTGTCGATTTTGCACCAGCAAAGAGCCAAGTACACACGCAAATTTCCGGCCGGCCGGGTACAAAAAAGCCACTTCCTGTCCGATCTCGCAGGCCAAGGAAAAAGAACAAGAAAAAAATCGCTGTGATGAGGGTACGTAGGTATTGGCACGATGGGGAGTATTGGCACGATGATGGGAGGGAGGGTGGGAGGGGATGGTGGTCGGAGGTTTTGTTTTCCCCCCCGCATAACCGCTTGCATATGCATGGCGCAAGAGGCAAGCGAGAGTGAACCCCTCTAGAGTAGAGTAGAGTAATAGAGCAGCATCATGTATGTATGTCGAGCTCTCTATGGTAGAGCCGCTCAAACCCTCATCACGTCTTACCACTTTCTCCACTCTCCCAGTCTCCACAGTTTCTCCTCCTCCTCTATCTTCAACTCTAAAGGTTATCTGGCTACGAAGCGAAATGAGGGGTTAGCATGTCAGATTATCCAGGTATTCCTGTAATCGCAGTACGCATGTGTATTAACTAGCATGAATCATGATTAGTTATCTATATATCATGAGCATGAGGCATATCGATATGAGGGGTAAAATAGAATAAGATTAAAGAGAGGCTCTACTACGAGCAGAATAAGAGACGAAAACCAGAGTAACGTCCAAGCCAAGGATCCCGGCCGGCCGTTATCGGCACGCTATTTAGAAGGGGTACCTACTCTCCCCTGTGACACTCGATGGCAAGGAGAAGAAGGCCCCCAAACTCCAAAAGAAAGATACCTAGGTACAATTAGAATAAGGCAAAACGCGTAAGCTTTCGCGCGAGTCGATGATAGAGTGCATACATCTACATCTTTTTGCCAAATTTCCAAGAAAGCCTCCCTCTCCGCTGACACTTGACATCGCCGTTATCACTGTCGTACCTACATGTTGCTATCGTTCGACGTTGGCATGAACGGGCCTAGCTTATTAGTACATGTAGTCTCTGTCAGATCTGGATCTGGAGCAAACGAGCGAAAACGCGGGCGGGCCCCAATCCCAAACCCAACCAAGAAGCTAGTGCATGGTGCGGAGAAAGTTTTTTCCCCAGCCTGTCCGGTACAGCGAGGAGTGGGTTTGGTAGCTAACTAGGACAACGCTCCGCAACCGGCACCCTGTCCGGCGGCGACCAAATCCTAGCAACCCACTCAACTCGACTCTACTAATCCTTAGCAACAATCCCAACCACCACCAACACCCCTTCCTCGACTCGTCTCGACTCCATAAATCTTCACACTATCGGTAGCGCAGAACAAATGACTTTTGTTCGTCTCTCTCCACAGCCTCCAAAGGGTCGGGCTTTCTCCACTTCTCTCCGCACTTCAAGGGATGAAGTGAAAAAAAAATCACACTACCAACCGCACCCCAAATAACGTGCCTACCATGAACTTTTGTTCTTGTTTTGTGGGGAGTTTGGGGAAGCGCTATCCTCACTAATTTCTAAGCATAATATTTTAGGGGGGCCTATGCGAAGGAGAGCATTACTCTAATTTACCGTCGCCGCAAGTAATTACCTATTCGAGACCGAATACGTACATTTCCCTATAGCCCAAACAAAGAAGGTAGGAATAACATCGTGAGATTTCTTTCATGAGAAATAAAGGTCATCTGCCCACCTGCCTTGACGGGCCAGGCTGTCACGGCTATGAAACAAATCCGATCCTAAGGGACGGAAACAATCTCTACTAGACCTAATTACACACATATCAAACTCTAGATCTTACGATCTTGCATCAGCTCTTCCCCGCTTCTTTGCGGAGTTGCCGTAAGCACTCCAGCTTTCAGAGTTCCCACCGCCCAGGAAAGGGAGAACTTCAGTAAGACAGGGTGGCATACATATAGCAGAACCTACTTTGACATGTAGAGTGATTTTGGTAGGTTGATAAGTTCCCCAGATCGTGGGGAAAGCCCCATGTTGTGCTGGTGTCAGGATATTCGCGCAGATATCTGTACTGTGATCATGAGTGCAATCTACACAGGCCCGGGCCCTAGGAGTGACAGGTTGATGGATTGATTGATCCCTTACCTTCCTGTTGCTGTGTTTGACCCAGAAACCCACGAGCCGTGGGACTGGAAATGGTAGATCAATTGCCAGATATCAGATGTTGGGAAGGTTTCATTATTTCCTTCTTTTTCTTCTTCGGAGGTGCTGTCAAGAAGGAGGTTTATGCCCGTGGCCATATTTGTTAATTCTGCACCACACTTTTGTAGCGATCAATGACGTAGCTGCATAGAGCTACACACATGCTTATTCGCTCAACTCATATAATTATGATTATGATTATATTTGGAAAAGCTAATATTGGCTCTCCTTCCTCGCAATACGATGTTGCTGTGATTAGACTGGATGAGGGAGATAGCTATTATGTAAAGTTAATTCTGGTATTATTGCAGGGACTTTATAGACATTACTGCATGTACGTATACTTATGTCGCTCGTCCAAACATGTGCCTACATATATCATTACTCACGATATCGATATAGAATACTTCCATCCATACGGAAACAACACTACCCAAACGTTAGATGAAGCCTTACAAGGCTAACCAATTACATTTGAAGTCGATCCCGCCGCAGGAAGATCTCGCGAAAGCCATGTGGCCATAGCCGGAGTTATGTGCGCCGAACCTACTTACACGTTATATCTGGTTTCTTTTTCTTAATTTCTCCGGCCCGAAGCCTAGGTGCGGGGGAATTTAAAGTTTAGAATAGTCCATTAATTCCCCTTCCCCATGATATGCATGCGTGCCACGAGGAAGGCGTTTCCCAGGCTTGCTGCTATATATTTATATAGCTTGAGATGGTCAATCCGGATGTCTGGCTCGGAGTCTATAGCTTCACGGGAACGGTTACTAAGTTAGGAAAGGTACCCGGATGCAGAGGATTTGAAATTCCCCGCACGTTTTTCTTTGCAACGGGGAGTGGGGTATGTAGATCTCTTGCTCCGGTACTGCAGAGAGCGCTTCTAGAAGTTCGGATGGCGTGTAATATGTTTTTTTGGCTGATATCAAACAATACATCACCAATGCGCGCGCGATTGCACATGATTCCTAGGCATTGTGTGTGTGTGCTCCGCAGAGCTTTCAATTAGCCCGCTTCTATTGAATTATTTCCCCCGAGTATAAGCCGCGCTGTATGTTATTTAAGCTCTCACTCCCTCCATCATATGCGCGATTGCTTTGAATACGAGCTCTAGTCGAGTGATATTTCATGATTGGTGGCTACGCAGTTTCCCGACATATGATCCCGCTAACACCCGATTCGGAATGGGCCGAGTGGCCATGGTGGCGACACAGACTTGACTTGGGGCTGAAAAACCTCCAATGCCATTTTCAAATGAGAGTCGCATCGACATATACGAGTTATATACCAAGTACATGACGGCGAATGTATGATCATTAATGCTATCGCGGGCTGAATTTGGAGTTTGAAGGCAGCGACTGCCTGCCCGGGCAAGAGAGTGTACTTTCGCTGACAGGAATACGTGTACAGAACTATAAAATACCCGTTATGTTCATCCGACAGATACATGTAGATACGATGCTTTGCGAAACATCGTCTAACAGGGAATCGGACCAGAGTGTTCCTTCATTACCGGCCTGGTTCAAGTATTCCTTACCACGAATTCTATGTTGTCTCGCACCACGGTCTTTGCGTGCCACAAATTGATGCCCGAGAAAAGGAGATAACTGGCTTCTGAAAAGAAAAAAATCCCGATACCGAAGCCCTCGGGGGGTTTAAATTCGACAGCGGGCATAATGTCGGCATTCCCGGGTACTAGATGGCCGCTAGCTTGGCGGGCCTTTCTCTGCCTATGCCGTATATGGCATGGTATGCGCCCAGAAATCTAACCATGAAAGATCACTCGAAGGATCTTGATTGTTCCGTTTTGGGGAAATTGGATTGAACAAGGAAGATCTATGGCGCCGGGATATAAGTCAACTCATGGGAAGAAACTTTTTGCGTCATTGAGTAAGAGATTCTGCCGGTGAACGGTGAGTCCTGTGCGAACAGAGCGTTTTAACGATCCACTGATCATGAGCGGACTTGAAGTGAGCACATCGAGCACGGATATCATCGATTGAACGCCATGAAAACAACACAGAAAATGTAACTTTTTGCTGGATCTTTATATGTACTGACTGACCGCTAGCACAAACTCACGTCTGATAGTTTGATGCCTTGAAAAAGGGTTCCATGTCACTGACACTGTATAGTCGTTCTTCCCATGAATAGTCGAAATTTGTGGATAGATCAGGCTCCCCATGGAGCTTGCTTCCAGCGAAGATGTCAAAAAGGATCCTGACTTATCCGTTCGTGAGCGGCGGGCTTTCTCGAGCGAATTGGAGCAGCGGCTTGGCAATATTGCTCTGGCCGAGATGCTATCCATGGTATATATGGTCAGAAAACTCTTCATGCGGCTGCCCAGCCTGGTGTTTAGAAAGATTTGATGCCTTCATAAGGAGTAGAAGAAGTATACGTAGAAAACTTAGGCTTTTGCACGCCGGATAGATCGACCAACTATGAGGGGATTCGACCGGGGTGTAGTCGATGGGTGGGCTAAGAGCTGTACTTGATATATATATTGTCTCTTAAGATCAATATGATATGTTAATAGTAAATGATGTATGTTAACCTAGGAGATCAAAGGGTCCGGCGGGCCTGGCGGGCCAGTATTAATTCGCAAGCATTTTGTGCGGGGGTGTAATTGTTAACGGAAGATATTGTTTTTGCTAACCATTTGATAAGGGCATTCCAGGAACGATACACGTGTCTGGAATTTATATATTGCATCTGCTTTTTAAGAATTAGTGATGAATTGGGTCTCCCATGGACCTCGGCGAGAAAGGGGAGGTCAGAGATTTATACCTTTTCTATATTTTGCTTAACAAGACCTGCTATCCAAGTCACTAAGACTGGGAGTTGTCTTAAAGTCCTCTCAATCCCACATTTAGGTTTATTTAGCTAGGCCGAATCGTTCTACTTGGCGAGTTGCCCGCAAGTATTTGAGTCGAGTGATCGCTCATGAATATATTTAATCTTATTCATGCACAATCACTCGACTATAAACTGTCAGATCATTTTTTTGTTCAATTCATTAATTGCATGCAACCTTAGAGTTATGGAAATATCACACCAGGCCCCCAGCCCATCTGCCTCCTCCACCTCTCACTATAAAACTGAAAACAAAGAAAATAGAAATATAAACGAAACTCGTTACTCCTCGTCCTTTAGTCCTCCCTAGCTAAATCCCATTTCTCTTCGTTCTTCTCCGTCCTCGTCTCTTTCTTCCCTTTCGTGCCTCCACTTAGCAAATTTTTGCCATATTTTTGTTGCTGCTTCAATTCCTGTCGCGGTCCAGAGAAGGTTGACGATGGTATTGTGTTTAAATTGTCAGATCCATTTATCGCGGTTTCATAGATAGAAAATTGTATCCCCAGATATTTATCAATCTGCTGCATTCATAGCCTCAATGTCATTAGCCAACCAGTATAGCACATTTAGATACACAAAGTTAGGAAAGGAGAGTAGTGAATAAGATTCAATCCAATCGGAAGTGTAGTGAAGTGAGTGGAAGTTATAATTATCAGTTTAGGCCTCTTATTTGGACGGTACAAGCGCAGACTGAGATCAGAAGACCAATCCGATCCACTGATAGAGTGATTCGGTTTATATGGGATTTCTATAAGATAGAAGGTATTCTCGTAAAGAGTGTCATTCGTGGCCGGTGAAAAGATAAAGGATGCAGTAACTTAACATTAATTATATCAAGTCTTTCCCTTGTGAGATATAGGCCACGTCATTATTTGTAAATCCCTGTGGATGAGACACGTTCGACGTTGAGTAAGACCAGGTTCCGAACATTACTGGTAGCTATTAAATGAGGTTGGTTCGGTGGTTCGTGTACATTGGAGTAGTATGACGTTGGCATCGACTTAATCTCGCCCCGAAATCTACATGTATATGATGTTTTTGGTGTTTAAATATTGTGATACCATGCGCGGGGCGGCATTTCCACCGGACCACTGATTACTAGCGCAGGGGATAAGATATCTCTTGGATTGTTGTTTGATTGTATGGAGCCTATGTCTGTTTGATGATTGAGCGGGCCTTTCCTACGATTTCTCCGGATCCCGTTGTATTCTTTGTACTGATTATCAGATCTGATCTGTGCTAGCAGGATATCTCGGCCCGAACATCGCTAGCCCGCGAATTAACTGAAACAAAGCTTGAATCGACTTTACCAACAATCACCAATCACGTCAGTTCTAGATGACAAATCTTGGGTTTATCTGGCCAGAAGCCGCGGTACTAGCTTCAGGACACCCCAGCGCTTCAGTATATAAACACCTGGTTGAGTCATTGATCAACTCTTCAACCTTCATCCAAAATGTCAACTCTCGAAGCAAACAATCTATTTTCGACCAAGGGCCTAGTTGCGGTGGTGACCGGGGGTGGAACAGGTATAATTTACCCCGCGTAAGCCATGGCGGGGCAACTTGGCTCATTGTAATTTAATCACATAGGTATCGGATTGATGATTGCGGCTGCTCTTGAGCACAATGGTGCAGAAAGGGTCTATATCCTCGGAAGAAGGAAAGAAGTCTTGGAGAACGCAGCGAAGGAGCACTCCGTGAGAATTTACCCCCGATTAAAATAATTATAGCTTCCACTTATATTTCAATCTCTAACTCTTCGGGATATCTAGAAATACGGAAAGATAATCCCACTCGTCGGAGAAGTTACATCAAAGGAATCTCTAGAATCAGTTGTTGCCTAGATCAAATTAGAGGTCGGCTATATAAACTTGCTCGTCAACAATGCCGGTACTGTAGGAAATAGAAGCCACAGTCAACAGCCATTGCCAGAACCGTACGTGTCGAAGCCAGAATCAGAGAATCATCGGAATATTGAAGATCTTCAGGCATATCTGTGGAAGGATTCGGTTGAGAACTGGGATAATGTTTTCAGAGTGAACGCCACTGGTGCTTGGTTTACAAGTGTAGCGCTTCTGGCGCTATTAGATGAAGGCAACAAGAGGAAGACTGTGGAACAAACAAGTCAGGTACGCGATGCCCAGCAATTTCGTAAAAGTTATTTTTAAGGTTTTAAGGTTACAGACCTAGCGAGTACGAAATGGCTGACCAAGCAATTGAAGATTGTTACTATTGTCTCAGTTGCAGGCTTTTCTAGGTTGTTAGCATCTAGCTATATCTATGCCGCAAGTAAAGCAGCCATGACCCATATTGGAAAGATGATGGCAACAAACTGAGCCCCATTTAATATCAGATCCGTACGTTCCTACCGTCCTTGAATTCCTAGCTTTAGATTCTCATATGGGTATATCGACTGACAGTATATAAATATGGATATAATATGATCGCACCAGGCCGTGAGCTTCTACGAAATCCTGAGCCTAATGATATATACTAACATGCCTGACGATAAGTTTACCCTTCAGAAATGACTGTTGGCCCAGGGAAGATGGACGCTCGTAACAAGAACACACTCTCAGACTATCCGAGTCATCATATTCCGATGTTACGCCCCGGAAAAGAAGAAGACATGGCCGGTACAATTTTGTACCTTGTTAGCAAAGCTGGAATTTATTGTTCCGGAACTGTGATTGTCAGCGATGGGGCGAGACTATCAGTACTACCAGCAACCTATTAAGTGGTTTAGAAAGTAGCTCTAGAGGTGGGCAACCAGTTGTTGGGTATAGCCTGAAGTGAGAGCCATAATACCACAACTGGCTTGAATGAGAGACTAGATAATTGAAAGGAAATTTCTAGTGCTCGCCACTCCTTTCTTACTGCTATGCAAAGCTGTGAACTAGATACTATAAAAGAATATGTACCGAAAAGGTTTCGCCAAAACCTAACCCTGCACCTGGCGCTCTCACCATTGAATGGAATGCAGGTATCAATTTTATAGCCAACAAAAGGATAGATGAGATATGTAGGGGATCAGTCACGATCACAGGCCTAAATGAGCGGGACAAATGAAAAAAAAAAAAAATGCCGCCCACTGTAAAGTAGACGCCGAAACGGAGTGACCTTGGCTCATAGATCTCTTTATCTCTCTAAATATTATCTGCAATCAATGGCGGGAGAGAGATCTTTACGATCTGCACCAGCAGATAAAGTAAGAGGGCAAGAAATGTTAATTGTAATAAATTAAATGTAGTAAAGTACTTCTTGTATTATTAGCTGATAAAGCGATAGTATCTAGAGTTGGTGTTCTTTAATAGACTATTAAATGATTTATGATTATTGAAATAGGAGAAGATACTTGAGCTCGTTGTCTTATGTTGACAACATACGCGTAGTTCAGTATCCAGATATCTAAAAACTTGGCAGACATATACTCGACTACGTTATTTAGGTACCCAAATACCCCAATATCAAACTGCTATATATCTCCAAATCCAGCGACCACACCTCAATACCCGACCCAGAAGCTACATGTAGTTTGATAGCGAGTGACATACCGTGATCTAAATAAAGAGGTTGATCGCCGCGGGGCCAGCTTAAAGTGCCTGATATAAGCGCCTTGCAAATAACATATACCTACAGGTACAGATAGCCCCATGCCTCTAGGGTTAGTGTGGATTCGGAGGGAGTCATGTATAGCGGCGTTGGGAAGTAAAAATTTGAATGCGCGGGACCGGTTCTGGAACTAGGCTCAAGTATCTAGGAATCATAAGTAGACGACGTTTTTATGGGAGTTCTAAGTGATAACGATCTTGTTTACCATTTGAATGAAATATGCTCATCTAGTTTATGTTTGATTTCAAGCAGGATCCGGCATGGGGAAGGTTCGTGTAACGAATGAGTGGTACCACCGGTGCCGATTTATTGGTGCATTTCCACGTTGTTATAGTGATTTCCTTTCCACTCATTCTTTCGCGATATATATCACAAACTCCGCTCTGTAAGCCAAGGACGATACCGGGCGGAGAAACATGCCTATCTTGAGTATAATATAAGGAATTATTGCTTATTGGGGGGGGCTCTAATAAATAAACCTAATTACCTTCTTTGATCTTGGTATATCAGTAAATTTTAGGGTTGGTCCCACGCCCGTCGATTCAGTAACAATCCTACCGCCAAGTTCTGGGTCGCCGGATCCGGGTTAGGTGTTTTGGCTGCCATCACAGTATATCACTCGCCCTAAATCATACCAGTAAGCAGGGGTCAAACAAACCATTCTCTTGTTGGAAATCCACAAGGAAACCAAGATAAAACACCAGACTCACCTCAACACTGGTTCTCAGACTAAAACTCGTTGGTACCACCTTTTTTCGTTTTCATTCTTTGCTTTTTCTGATGAGAAGGAAACGTGCTGCTACGTGATATGTATGTAGATCCGAAATCACGAACCGCTAGCCAGCCATCTGGGGAACCGGCGGTCCTTTCAACCGGTACCATTCAGGACGTACCTACCTACCAATTGCATCTTTCCAAAAACTGCAACCCAACTTCATGCACAGAATCGCCTCGGAGCTTGTTTTTTTTTTCGCGGCCGGCCGGAGAAGAGATGTGCTGGATAGAGTAACAGGCAGGTGCACAAGGTGATGATGGTGGTGGCTGGCAGTGACGATAAAACGGCCAATCTAAGCATAAATCGCGGGACGATAGCGCAGAACTTCTAGGTACCGCAAGATTTGGAGCGTAAAGCCCGGGTGTTAGAGAAGATCCTGGTACGTACAAAGCACCGGTTTTTGCTCGAACTGTGGCGAATCTTTCGGTTTTTGGTGAGAAAAACTTACCAGGATCTTATTTAACACCTAGGTGCAACGCTCCAACTTTTGCGGGATGTGGGGTCGTCTCCGTTTGTTGCTGCCGTTCTGGCATGCCTGTTGCTGCCGTGGACTGGTCTGTGTAACGTGGGGTATCATTGTCTACACTAAGCGGATGTGGCTACTCTAAATCACATGTGGTGAACCTGGAACTCAGGAACGGTGGAAACCTCCAGAGTCCCGCTATCCCCGTATTCCCAGTATCGATACCATGATACCCCTGGCTACTGTAGAGGGTTAATATACTACAGGTAGTTAGGTGCATGTAGTACTGATCCGAGTGAATTGCCGGAGAAACTCAACGGTGGAAATCTATTGGATGGCCTGCACGGCGGGGAACATATCGATTCTCTCGATCGAAGGATAACTACAGATATTAATCCACTTACTTAACAATATTCTTAGGCCTATGTCTTCCTAGGCGAATATATAGGCCTAAAGTTTCTACCGAAAAGTAGCGTTTTAGTTGGCTACAAACGGCTGGGAAGAAGTTTTGTATCATGCACCTAAAAAGATGCAGAAGCCTACTCGACTTTAGGACACTCTACTCTAGGGCGCTTTACTCTAAGATCGAGCCCCCCCCCCCCCGCGCCAAACTTATTTGGTCCACATACAATTACCCAGAGTACATGAACTCTTGGTTGCACGATAAATTCTACTGTTAGGTAGTTAAAAAGAAATGTAATTTGGTCTATGTACTTATTTCCCAAGTCTTAATAGACTTCCCTCCTCCCAATCCCACTCGTTACATATTAAAAAACAAATGAGTGTAATTAAAATCCATATCGCAAGTTGCCCCTCAAGTGCAACTTCCTTGAACTCTGCCCAATTGCAATACCAATTCCGCCAGATGGGATTTCCCAATTTTCAATAGCAGCATTATAGTAACTCAAGTCTCTCCTTGTTAGTTCAAAGCAAATCTGCTTACATTCGCCAGGCTCCAGGTAGACTTTCTCGAATCCTCTGAGGACTCTGACGGGAAAGTCAATATCTTTGTTCTGGAACTGGACGTATAGCTGGGCGACCTCGGCTCCTGCAACCTCTCCAGTATTTTCGATGGTCATAGTGACCCTGTACATAACTTCCCAAAGCGCAGGATTGCCTCCCTCGGCACCACCAGCGGGCATAAGCGGGTGAGGTGTTTCGTAGCCCTCGGGGTATGGGTAGGGGCCAACGGTAACATTGGGGTTCGTGGCATTTAGGTATGGGTAAATCATACGATCAATTGGCGTGAATCCTTCGGGAAAGAAGACCTCAGAAATATCGGGTATTTCTGAGTCGTAAGTCGGAGGGGTGGACTCCGGTTCAGGACGAGGAGCAGGAAGAGGAGTCAGAGGACAGAGGAGCTCAATCTCAAGTTCACTGAACTTAAAGGTAGTATATGAGAGTCCAAAGCCGAATTCATAGCGGGGTGTGATGTCATGCTTGTCAAAGTATCTATAGTCGATGTAAAGACCTTCGGTGAAATCCTGCTGCGGAGGGTTTCCATTTGCAACGTACATAACACCGGCAGTCGGGCCATAATCTGCAAGAGACTTTCCGATGGTGTATGGAAGTTTTCCACTTGGGTTTACATCACCGTAGAGAACATCTACAAGTGCATTTCCACTCTCCTGACCAGGTAGATGGGCCCAAAGAATTCCCTGGACCCTGTGAGACTGTGCCCACTGCTCCACGATGATAGGTCCAACTGAGTGTACAACAACGATTGTCTTCTTGCAATTCTGAGAAACAGCCGCGATGACCTCGTTTCCGCCAAGTTGAGTTTCGATATCGTTCCTGTCACCCTCAAGGCCATTCCAAGTGATGTAGCCTTCACCAGAATCGGCATTGACGAACGTGAGACAGATATCTTGCTCTTTAGCAGAGGCCTTCATATCATCAAGCTTTGTGTTGTTCAAGATCGCAGTGACTACGGAACCATCTTCGGCAGCACGGGCCTGAATGGCTTCAAGAGGGGTGATAAGATAGGTAAAGTCAGTGGCACCGCTTCCCCATCCAACGGCAAGTCTATTTAAAATATCAGCATTTTACATTCAAATTCGTAACTTGGTAGGCTTTACTCACGTTCCTTGGTTGCATCCTCTATCGATGCAGGCATTTGGCCCATTTCCGGGACCAGCGTCTTCACCGTAAATACCGATCTTCATCGGCTGGCCTGACAAAGGCAAAACATCTTCGTTCTTGAGCAAGGCGATGGCATCTGCGGCAATTTTTCTTGCAAGAGTAGCATGATCTCCCCTGACATCAACATGCTCATTAACAACACCCGTGGTGTTGTCGCTTGAGCCATAGTAAATCTTTCCAACGGTAGCATTAGTCCATGAGTTGAAATTTGGTTCAGGATAATCCTCATCCTGGCCAAACTTGTACCAGGTAGCAACAATACGGGTGACCATATCATCTAGCCTTTCCATTGGCACGGAACTATTCATCACAGCTCTAGTAAGTTCGGGTCCAAGAAGCGATTTTCGATCGTCCCAAGCCAAGCCATCGCCTGTACAAAGTCAGCTTCTTAAGTCAAAAATACGTAAATCTCCATAGACTTACCAGGCATGGTCATATCCATTCCGGCAAGAACACTAGCAACTCCGCTATACTGAGCGAGCCAATCGGACATGATAAATCCCTCGAAACCCAACTCATCTTTCAAGATAGCGTTCTGCAACCACGAATTCTGGCAAGAAGCGCTGTTGTTAACCTGGTTGTAAGAACACATGACCGCCCCGACACCAGCTTTCACTGAATCCTGGAATGGCCATAGGTAGACTTCATGAAGAGTTCTAGCATCGATATTGGCAGAGATTGCATTGGCGCTTTGTCGGAAATGTTCCTGTTCATTGGCTAAAATAGTAGGGTCAGTACTCAATGAGTACTGCGGTCTTGGCAGAGATTCGCATACCAATATAGTGCTTAGCAGTTGCAATAACTCCATTATCCTGGATCCCGTGGATGGTAAGAGCAGCACCAACGCCCTGGAGATAAGGATCTGAGCCAAAGCCCTCCCAGTTTCTTCCACCTGCGGGCATACGACCAACAGGACCCATTGCTGGTCCCAAAATAACGTTTATTCCCTTTCCACGGAATTCGGCGCCCAAACCATCCCCACGTGCGTACATGAGCTCCTTGTCCCAGGTTGCTATAGACAGACATCATTGTTAAGATCCTCCAACCCTTTTTGTATTTCCTGATGTAGGCTACTTACCACCAATTGTAATTCCAGCAGGCCACGCCGTATTCTTGTCCGCGAATCTTACACCTAGCGGTCCATCCTGAAGACAGATGGAGGGGAAGCCGAGACGCTCAACTGGGCCAGTGTTTCCTACACAAGGGCCCATAGCCCAACCAAGACCAGTCGTGATATTCACTGTATCATTTGTTAGCACAAATCACCCTACAAGAAGAGCGTTTGAGTACAAACCCTTTTCAACCAATGTCATCTGCGAGACAAGCTCATAGGCCTTGTCATAAGCATCAGCCCATGCCGCCGAAGAACCACCCTTAGGAGCAGGGTAGTAAGGCGGACTCCTTGTAGCTGCTCCGGACTGTCTCTTTTCCAGAGGAGCAGATGAGCCCAACCCCAATTGGGCGGCGAGGAGAAATGCCGAGTAGAACCCGATCATTTTATCAATCAAGTGCAAAAGACAATTTCAAAAACCAGCGTAGATGGAACTCAGACGAATTCCCAGAAGATGGTTAAGGGATGATAATATGGAAAGACCACGATCCTTAGTAGCAATTGCCAGAGATGGGGATGGGTGTCCATCTTATACCACATAGTTCATGGCACTTCGCACTAGGCACCCAGCTCTCGAGCATGCAGAGACAAAGTTTTTTCTGCACTGTTCCCTCCATACCCAATTACCGTTGGACGAGCCACTGAGGTGTTGACGTCGGTGAAATTACTTGCGTGCCCTCACCTCACGGCGTCGGACATCAACAGCGCATATGTTTTGTGCACCCGGTCATGCCCAGTTTGAGATGTCACTCTGTCTAAATGCGTCATGTTTTCCGAAGAGCATCTAGGCTGTGTTACTGCCCAGTGACCAGGAGTATCGTGCGGGGTACCGATATCTGGGAAATGTGCCAAAAACTGGGGTAGCAAATACTTAATTTCTTGATCGTCACCCCGGCCTTCTGGTTAAGAAGATATACTTCCATGTTTGGAAAGAGCACACTCTATGTACTCGATCAACCCAGGTTTTTACCCGTGTTTAACCAACGGCCGTCGGGAATATGCACTTACAATCCCGAAAGTACCGAAGGGAAATCGGTCGACTCTTGGTACTATGTATACTTACAGTTACTCCACGAAGGCACATGAAGGTATGTGCATATACATTAGTACTTCATATATATACTCTACGAGTGGAGAATGTTTACCCAGTCAATTGATGGCTAATGACCAAAATCTCGCGGGCTTGGTGCCCGCGAAGGTTCGGGGAAGTCTAGGAGATATATATGTTAGGTTTATGGATTTAATTTCACCCTATCGATCGCACGAGCGTCTGCCTGCGGCTCTTTGTTGTGTGACCTTTACAAAAATAGAATCAAAACTCAAGAAGTGGAAGTGGCATCCCGTAGAAAAGAGAAAAGAGGGGGAGAGCTCTGGAAATCAGGTACTAGGCGAGGGTGCAATTAATTAATTAAGCTGTGTCGATCAATGTGCAACTTAACTCTCAGGGGTGAGGTCCGTGACCAGCCGTGTAACTGCGTACTCGTAGCTTCATAGCGTTTCCGAACACGACCAATAATGCATGACATACAAAAAGGTGGATTTGGCGCTTTTTTGTGTCTGAACAGTGCAACAGACAGTCAGCACGTCCTGGTCTGTGGTAACAACGGGTGATGGGCCATGATGGGCATTACTTCCGATCGGGGAGAAAAAAAGCAAAAGCAAAAGCAATCGGCGGAGAATATTCGGAGGAACTACAACCTTGACCAATTGATTGACGGGATGTCGCGACTTCTCGGTAGCCGATTGATGTGGTGAATCACGGCCAGCAGCGGAATCGTTGTGTACCTACATACATACATAGAGTACATATCTAGAGTACCTACTCTAGAGTACGCACTCTAGGACATTATTCATGGAGAGTTTGGGTTGGCGATACCTACAGATGTTGTCTGATCAGCACATACTGAGCCCTACATGATATGTGGATACACGCACCTTCTCAGCTGATAAACGGGATGCGCGTTGCTTTACCTACTTGGAATGAGACGATGCATCGTGATTGTTGGAGGTAGTGTACCTGTCGAACAGCCAGCGCTGTGGCTGTATTGGGACCTAATGCCTACGCAAGTACATAGTACTACTCAAGCACAGAACTTTAAAACACGCTCACCTAATTAGCTAAGCGGTCATTTCAACCTACATACACTACTATTATTAGCTATCAAAATCGTCATTTCTGATCGGACCGCCGCCCCTAAATCTCATGTCTCGCCGGTTGAGCCTCGCTTGAGTGGATTCATGTCGGGGCTCAACTTCAAGAGTTTGAGGGTTACGGTTACGGGATGAAAAAGACGTTGATACCCCTCTTGATGCCAATATAATACAATTGCTACATAACCTCAGTACGTATATGATTCTGTCTTCTACTATACTCTAGGGCACCTAGAGTATATTATGGCGAATCATGCATATAAAATCCGTCTAACAGCGTAGAATACGCGTATAATTATCTGATCAGCCAAACAGTAAATACCTACAATCCACCAGGACAACAAATAAGACATCGACTATCCGGAGCACATACAAAAGAGACTTAGATCAACAATAACTACGTTAGAATATCTCACGAACACATATTACGAAATGAGCATGACACACACACATTTGGTATGACGAGCGCGACCTTAAATACATGTATCCGCGGCTGAACCTTTGTTACAATATTCCATGCCAGCGTGCTAATAGCGTGACCTCCACGCAGAGACACCTTACACACGTAGTTTTTTTTTTTTTTTTTTTTAAATCATTTCATTTCTGAGTTCTAAGTTCTAGGACTTACACACGTAGTTGTTCCACGAAAACTTATAAACCTGTTATTCCAGAACACAACACCGCTTTTTGTGTCTTAATACACGCCGCTATTCTTCTATCCTTTGGCAAGGACTGAATTCCAGATTATAGTTCAAACTCCAACCCCTACAACCTTGAAAAACGATATAAACGTAAAACCAAGTATATAGCTATAACCAACTTCCTACCAAAAGTCAGATGGGTGATCCAATGTGTAGATGATCGAAGTGGGTTTCTAGAATCTTATGATTTCATACAGCTGGGCGCTAACTAATCCTGTTTCCTAGAAATTTGTTGTGATAAAGCCCCTATCCAGGATCTATGAGTATTCAACTCTACACCCAGACCGACAGAATCAACATTCAAAGAGCATCTCTGGTTGGCCTAACCCCTGCTGAGATGTAAAGAATTTCACGCATTACCTATCATGCAGGGTTGCCTACCATGATCTACGAGGTTATTTGACTGAGGGGGCTGAGGACTAGAAGAATTTATCTCGATTACTGACACAATAGATGGAACTGACCAATGTACATGTATACTTGGCATAATGATATTGTTTCCTACAGACCTCACCGAATTTCAGAGGGAGCCAGCAGCACACCGATGTTGAAATTCTAAATCTTTGTAGCTGAACAGATTCATTCATATTATATATAGCTATTATTAAAAGATATAGGTATGAACCTATATATGCGAAAGTAAAATAGTGCGTGAAAGCAAAGCTACTACTCTTTTAACATACGAGATTGATCTCATACGCTAAGATTTTAAGACAAAGCCATTGCTGCTAGCGCAATTGAAGCATACAGAAATATTTCATACTTCCACCAGCTTGAAGGACTAGAGAATCCTGATATACCACCTCGAAGCAAGTGACTCAAAATACGAGTATAAAAAGGACAGAAATATATGTTGACCAACTCCCAACTGATGTTGAAATCGAAAAAGAAAGATGCAGTTTTGGAAATTATCAAAAGGGAGTCATACTTTTTAATATGCCCAACTTCGGCAGCGCCTTCTCTTAATGATAATCTGCTCAAATCTCCCATCTCAGTTTTACCTCAACATTCTCTTGTTTGTAATTCATCAGCGGTACCTCATAATCCGCCAACAGCAAACGTATTTTCCCACTGGCGGTGATCGCCATCAATTCTGACGTTTCACTTAACAGTTCCCTCTGAAACGTTTCGACCAGTCCCTGGATAGAAGTTACAGGGGTTAATCGAATCCCAGATAAAGTGGCGGACTGTCCTCCCATAACCGTTTCTTTAGAATGCTCCTGGCTAGTGAGGGCAGCAATAACTTTGTCTGCAAGCACTAACTCCATATCAACAGAATCCAAGGTGAGAACTACGTCAAATGGGTTTTTGAGACTAATTTTAGCCATCACGTTGTATTCACCAATAATCAGATCGATAGAATTAAATAGACGGTAGCCTGGGGAAATCCATTCGGCCCCAACTTCAAGTCCAGTAAATCCCACGACTTCGTGGCCGGATGTCGTGCGTAGATTCAAATTATTTTGACCACCAGTCATGAAGTTGGAAAGAAATTCTGCGAGTTCTGGGCCATTGCAATTGGGGGCTGTAAGATCAAAGTTTCCCGTGACATTATTGGATCCATAATCCAAGGCCAATTTCTCGACACTGATGGTTCCAATACATCCGGTCGAATTCTTCGTTTGGATAACGTCGAACACAGTGTCCCCGAACTAAAACCTCAATTAGCATTTTGCATAGGAATCATGAAGAGCGTGAAACTCACATCCACAAACATATCAGACGGGTTCTGTATTTGCAATGTGACGGTCCAAATATTTCCTATCACTGTCTCGTTCGAGATTATCACCTTACTTTTACCGCCACCATCGAGACCATGAAGGCCCTTCATTTGCCAGATATGATTTTCAACCTTGATTCCAGAAATCCTCCCTTCTCCATATGGGGTTTCCAAGTCGGCAACCATGCTGCCACTAACCTTGAGGGACAAAGTTTCTGCTTTGATAAAATCAGGCATAAAAACGGTTTTAAGGACATTTTCTTCGATGATGCTACTATTTGAGCCTACAAGACTGCTGTTAAAAGTATGAACCCCGGATAAAACAGTATGATCGTGGGAATTCATTGTACTCTCAATACGCAGAAAACCTGCATTATTGGGGGGCAATGAGATATCCAGAAAGTAGCCTACACCCCGAACAGTAATAAGGAAATCTTCAGACTCGAAAGGTAATTTTAACTTGCATTCGATGCTACCCCGTTTTAATTTTGTCTTTCCATCCGGAGTCATTGTTAGGAGTATACTGGTGTTGAAGGTACTGAAAATCTGTTCGTTCATAGCTACTGGTAGATCTTTGTCGAAGAGCTGGATAATCGGTTGTAACCATTCGATACCAGTACCACCAACAGTTGTATTTCTTCCGTTTAGATGTAAAAGTTTCCCCTTGGTTGGCCCGGCCTCCTCCAAAGTAATTGAAGAAATCAATTCTCCAAGGAGAGTTTTATTGCTTCGAAAGATGTCTCTATCAAAAAGCGAAGATGAAAGATGGGCATGGTTATATCCAGGAAGTATTGCCATTGAAGGAATTTTGGCATCACCAATTGGGAGGTCGCCGAGAAAAAGGTCGAAATCCACAGTTCCCTATTATTAAGATGAATCGACGCTGAAGTCACAGGATTAGATGACTTTAACTTACCATGTTCATTGTCACGACAGATGGGTTAAACCAAGAAATATTAGCATCAATAAATCCTTTCTGGGGCTGAAGAAACTTGTATGAGTCGATTTTAAGGTCTTGAAACCCACCCATGGCTATAACGACCAGTTAGCAAGAATAGTGGGGCCAGAAGAGCTAAATACTTACAATTGATATTAACTTCTTTCTGTATATCCACCCAAGTTGCGAATCCTCGGGCCTGTAGTCGAACATCGCCTCGAATGACTAAGCGCATTCCTGTCTCATTATTATAAGCCCCCCAGACCAATATCTCAACCATTTCCCTAGGTCTCCAGAAGCCAGGCTCTGCGACATCATTATTACCATCGCTTTCATCATCATCAGCTGTTTCTGATGTAAGGACCATATTCCCATTGCCTTTGGAGAAACTGAGGCCTTTATACAAATGAAGCTCTCCTATGGGCGTGTATTTATGACCCCTGTATAATTCAGATTTATTTTTACTATCTTCTTTCTTTGAATGATAAAAGTCGTAATTGTAATCATTATCGGACTCCAAACTGAACGATGCGGGATTGATATTTACACGCGTCCCCGCGTTTGCAATTACCTTGAAGTCAAGTGTGACCGTAGTATAATTATACGAAATATCGCTGATATGAAGTGCTGCGACTTCAAAGGTGGCTCTACCGGCCCGGTCCCTCATAATATTAGGGATTATAACAAGGAGTCTAGAGCTTATTAGCTGATGTACATCCCCCAAAATAAGAAAAGTTGAAAATATCAGCAGGCAACAAATATAAAGTACTTACAACAGGATCATTGACAACAATACAGAAACCACAACGGTCACCGCGCTTACGAGCTTCCAGTTCTCGATCAGATATTGCACTACCTCACGCTTGAATCTTATAAAGAGAGTTTGCATGAACCATTCCGTTCTTACACGCTGAATAGGCCCCACAGGCTCTGTATGGAAGTTTGGCGCTACCGCAGAGCTAGAGGCTGACATAGACCCAATTTCAACCATCTCGTAAATACCATCTGCACCAAGATATTGGTGGTTTCGTCGTGAGCCCGGGTGGGGGCCCTCGCCCGAATTATCGGGGAGACGGATCAGACCTCTTGAACTCCTTTTTCCTAAAAATGAAGGACGGCCACTCAACGGACGACGTTTAATAACCCCCTTGGCCCGGTTATGAGTGTCTTCTTGGCTCTCTTGGTATGGATCTCTATCATAGTTGCCATCAGTATCATTTTTCACTGCGTATTCGTTATCACCAGACGACAATTCCAATCGAATATTGAGAGACCGTGAGGCTGTATCGACATTCCCCTCTGCTTGGTCGGGTCGCTTCGAGGGCCCGCCTAGGTTGCCACTGTCGTTCGAGCTATTGGAAGATCTATTCAAATATGTGGGGTAATTATTGAATGGAGACCGCCTATTCGATGCGCCCTGGTAATAGTTACTTGGGCCTGGCTGTCCAACTTTATCATGTTTTCCCAAGAGATCTTTCATGACATTATAGCTCGTCGGAGCTAATAAGGATTGTTGAGGAGCAGGAGATTTCCCTTTGATATCTTTGTTGCCTGTCGGGGAGGGGGGCGGTGTCAATGGCGGTGGCCCAGGGTTCTGTCCACTAGGTGCGTAGAGCTCTGGGGCTCCAACTGTGCTAGTAACAGAAGATCGTGGAGACGGCTGGGGTGGACATAAAATGCACCCTTCATAATGTCTATCTCTTGGTATTTCTTCAATGCCCCTCTCTTCCAAGTTGACGGTCTTCGTCGCTTTTTTCCAGCTCGTAAAAAACCCATTCTTACCAAGAATTTTGAACCTAGAACTTTTCTCTGCCGCTGCTAAGTTCTCCGGAACAGCGATATTAGAGACTGGTTCATGGATTGATGATCTATGAGGATAGTTGTTTGGTTGATCTTGAGACCTTTCCCTTAGTAATTCGTTAACAGTATCCGGAACATATTCATCACTCGAAGGGCTGGAGGTTGAGGTTGGTTGTTTTCTATGACCATACGCAAGACCATGGCTGATGTCTTCTGCGAGATCATCAGATTCGTATTCGCATCCAGTTAGGGAACTTTCTTCACGGTCATAGTCTTCCTCCCTGGTACTTTCCTCCGGGTCCTTAATACGGCCAGTTTTTCTAGACCATGCATAGTTGACGTTCTCATGGTTACTCAGATGTCGATTGGACTTTTTAAAAGCCTTCAAACCTGAAACAGATCTGGGTGAGGATATTGGAAGTGCTGGGGGTACTGACGGTACCGGTGTATTTTCGTCCTGTCGATTATTCGGGTTATAACCAGCGTCACGTCTTGGAGTCCCAACGCCGTGGTTCCCTGCCGTCTGTGCGGATGTCAGGGTTCTACCACCGTACTGGAGGCGCTTGAGACCCCCACTCAGTCGTGGTATCCATACCTCTCCTCCGAGAGAGTCTGTTCCCGAGAGTGGACTATCCGGCAGAAGCATAGACTCACTCCATGAATTGTGTGATTTAGTCTCTACCAAAGAGTCTCTATGGTCGTAAGTGGTAGGGATTGACGGTGCAGATGTGGGGTCAATGATTGGACTCCCCATTTGGGGCTGATCTGATGCCATTTTGAATGAAATTATCTGTACGATTTCCCAAACTGAAAGAAGAGTTAGATAAATAATCAGAGGGAGGTTTGTAGAGAAACGAGAATTCCCAGTTAGATAAGAAGAACCAATTGTAAGGCTCAATAGAATAAATGATAACTTGACGAATTTTATTTTTGGTAGTAAATTTAATTTAGGGAAATTGAGTTGAAAGGGCAGGATCTGAAGGAATTATTAATTTTAAAATGAACTAACAGATTTTCTGGATGGTAATCTCGATGATTATCTTATTTTTGATGAACAACTATGGATGCCCGCTGTGCTGATGGATGGTGGATGATGGGTAAAGGACGAAAATGTGGAGATGTGGAGATGTGGGGAGGTAAGTGGTTGGTGGGATGTGTGATGTGGGAGGTGAGAGGGTGGTGGGGTAGTAAATGTGAGAGGGTATAGGAGAATACATTACATCAGACGAGAGAAAAGGAATTGGATTACACTAGTGATTCAAATTTTCGGGTAAAAGTACGGGATATGGACTTCTAGATACGCTAATGGACAGGCTACTTGATGAGTAGTGTACGGGCTACCAGAAAAGCTGCTGGCTAAGCTATCCAAAAAGTCGGCTACATGTATTAAATTTCAGTCATAAAATCATGTACATGTATAGTACGAGATTGGGATCTAGCAAGGCATGCATCCAGACTCATTATTCTATATTCCTACTACATGCATGTATTTATTATTCAGGTGTTTAAAGCCCCAAAGTAGAATGATCAATATTCTTCTCGACATTACTCAAACATGTATAACAAACATAAATATATTCGCCGGCCTCATTTCAATATTATATCTAATTACGGCACTCTCATGATGGGTCCACATTTAAATCAAGGGAAGGACAACCACTAGTATTATCTAAACAACTCGTTTCATATCCGTTCTTCGTATAATGCGGTTAATTAGGAACAATATCTAAAGCTTCCTTGTCCCCGGTTGCGCTTCTCATTGGCTATTATTTCCGTCATGAAACATGATTCGGCATTAAAGAAGGGGTTATCAATAGGCATCTAGGCAACTAGATACAGTTTAAAAACTATAGTGGACTTTATAGTAGTACTGGTTCCCAAGGGCGTTTCTCGCTTGGTAAAAATAGCCCATATATTTGCACTGCGTGCGAAGATAAATACAAACAATCTTTAATTATGAGCAGTAAGCACGAGACCCACGCGCCAAACACACATGCATCGCACACAAATAATCTCTCCATATTCAATTACATGAATCTGCTAGAAATATGCCGTTTTATGATTAATCGGGTATGGCTATCTCTTGGTGTAACCCGTAATTGCATATTGATCGATCCAGCACGTGCACGTATTACGTATATTATCACAAAAAGAATTACAAGCCTATATATATACGATACGACTAAGTATTTTTAATTCTTCTTAGTTAAACGTGCAATCAGTTTGCTGGGTTCTGTTCTTCCTCTATAGGTCTATGGACATCGCGACCTATATATATCTTTATCTCTAGATCTTAATACGTCTCTAAATAAATCACGCTCATCATTAATTCAATTAGTACTCTACTCATCTAGCCAGTACAAAGTAGTGACGAGGGGTGACTTGGGTCAATGACACAGACGAGAAAAACATCATGTGTTTAATCGTAAGGTAGATCAAATGAGCGACAGCCAGTCATATTTTCGCCAATAGGTTTTAACTAAAGCTTAGCTATCTGTACATATAAACCTCTCCCGAGCCGCTATTCTTCGTCTCAGGAATAACATTATATCGTACTGTCCAATAGAATCCCTCAATACCGTGCCATACATACCGTACACCCAAAGCAAAACAAACGGAAAAAAGTGCGATCAAAGCAAAGATGTCCCAATCAATCAACCAAGCAAACAAGCCCCCTCCCATACTTGCATCAGCACAAACTGTTGTGCGTGAAACCCCTTCTCGATTATTCTTCATAATCATTTCTATTTACCTGCCTACCTCCATGTACACACCCCGGGCGACTCATATTTAAGCCGTCTTCTTCCAGATGGCCTGGAGCCCGATCAAAGAGCTGACAGTTCCTGCCATTCCTACAATACCATCATCCAATGCAACATATCCCAATGCGCTGGCCGGAATAGTCACGTCGCATACGTCCGATATCATTTGAGTAATCGTCGCCTGTCGTTCTTTGACTAATTTTTCTCCTTCCACCTTTCCCTCTGCAATCGTTTTCACGATTCCTCTCTCCCTCTCCCGGAGTGTATACAGGGTGTAGCACCCACCAACAAGCGAGAATATCAGACCCACGAACCAGGCACGGTATGCTTCCGCCGCTAGCTTCTTGCCGGCGGCAAACTTATAGATTCCACTGCTATCGAGGAACGAGAGTGAATCAAGCGTGAGGTAGGTGAAGTATCCAAGCTGACGGCCGACAGCGCAATAGCGGAGGACAGGGTCTAGGGATTTGTTGTCCATAGCCTTTATCACATAGCTATCAGCTCAACTAGCTCGTTACTTGCCACGGCACCCATGATATCATACCTGAGATGCAGCTTTAAAATGCTCGATATTTTTCCCAATACGCATCACCTTTCTTGTCGAGGCAAACTGCTTTTTGATCGCCTCGAACGGAGCGATGACATCCATTTTATACCCCTTCCTAAGGAGATAGAAAGAGAGGAAGCGCGCTAGGTACTGCAACGTCCTCAACGCCTTATCACGACCAGCTATTCTCCTCTCATACCGTCGTCAGCCTTGAATGATGACATCTTAATACTGGGCTTTAGTCCTAGACTAGATAGGATTGAAGTTACCGGTCGATGAGACGAAGCGGATGTAGTGCGCAACCGTGGGGTGGTAGACGAGCGAATCTGCGACCATTTTGAAAGTTGTTGTGAGGAGAGTTTGGCGATGTGGTTCTATTGAAACTTAGAGTGCGAAGCTCTGATTCACACTGTGGGCGGATAAGCGACTGGATCTGTATGTATAGAGACAACCCCCTTTACGAAAGAAAGCAACCACTGGAGAAACAGAAGCTGGATGGTCTTTGTGGGGATGTTAACAATGAGGTTAAGAGAGGTGAAGTGGAAGGTTTGTCTGGAAACCCGGAAGAGAGCAATGAATCGTGGGTTGATGTGGTTGGAAGTCTTCGCACGTGAAGCTGCCACAGCCATACAAATTGTGGGGATAACCCGAGGAAGCAGCATTTCTTGGCAAGGCGTGTGAACGAGCTTCGGAGGGGGACAACCGCCGAGACACTTTATCCGAGACCTTAACACTGATGATATCCGTGGTGGGCCGAGGTACAGAGAGTGATTGCGAGAACTTGAGAGAGATGCACTACATGTACCTAAATTACATGCAGTTGGATTACTTTGAAGTATCTATGTAACTTTATGTACATACTCTGTATAAATTACCATGTCAAGGCAAGCAAAGGTAGAGTAATAACTACAGTGTATAAGCATATATCGCGATCGTGGTAGATTTGAGCTGAGTGAGTGTTTGAGTGCTCGGTTACATGCATCACGTGTAGAGTATACTCACGGTCAATCACTCGTCCTGCGACGTCCACGTTATCCCAAGTGCGGTCCTGCATGCATGTTTGGTGATCTGTGCTAGCGAAAACGCGGGAAATGATTTTTCAGCAACCTTCTTCGCAGCGAAAAATTCCGACATTACCCCGGTATGGACTAGGGTTTCCATGTGAATCTCATAATATGGCCCGATAACGAGTTTGCATCAGAACGCCCCAGACCCTGACGTCTTAACTCGTAAATGTTAACACATCACAAAAACAACGTGTTGGCCGAAATGCCTCTGGGATCTCTACACATTCGCTGTTATGACTGAACTGCTCGCGTACACTACTATGTTCACAAGGTCAAGAGTATGTTTTTGTTCATAAATCTTTTTATTTTCTTTCTATCGTAAAGCTAAATTGAACTTATAGATGCATGTAGATAATTAAAGATATATATGATTAGACCTGTCAGACGTCCATCCCCACCCACCCCCATCTCCAGCTCCCCGAAGGAAACAGGTGAAGACAAGGGTCGAGATCATAGCCACCACCGCCGAAGCAGAGGCAAAAAAGGCATCACTCTTGGATGGGGAGGATAAACCTCATCCCCCAGGTTGGAGATTCTGTGGCTCTGGTAAAGAGTTCAGAAGAGGCGATTTACTATAGAAATGATCCTATGAAGTAAAATCGCATAGTGAGGAAAGAGGGACGCGGGGAGAGGGCCAATTTATAGCCCCGGAGAGGCCCCTAGCGCGTCGGCCAAAATGTCAACTACAATCTGCCTTACGAGGCTTGGTGTGACTTGGCTCGCGAAAATTTTTCAATAGTGGTTGACTAATACAAATATTAGTCGCCAAGCAAATATTCTAACCGTCACTCGATCAATGCGCATGCTAGATTGAGTTTATATAACAGAAGAATGAATATCATAATATTTATGAATTTATTGTTCTACGGTCTCATCTATGATCCGTGAATACGATTTGAATTATCTCTTCTAGCACGCGATCTATGCCTGCCTAATTATAGCATGGCACTGCAGTACTATCAGTTACGTACCGTGGCATTTGTTTACACTTTTACTCGAGCGTAGAAGCTTTCTTCCATCCACTGTTAGTTAAGATACCTTATATAAGGATTGGCGAATGGACTGGGTATTTAAAGATCCAAGTATGTATACTGACCGAAGATCGAGAATGCATATGGACGGTAGAAATATATATACCCCCCCCCCCCCAAACCACTACCAGTGGCTACAATAAATAAACAAACCAAACTACATCACATATAAATTTACCCGTAAGTAAGTGGGGCCATGAATTTAAGCCGAAGACTCAGTATATGCATGCTTTGCTTTCCATCGATATACTATATCGGCGTTATGCTTTCTCGAAACCTTAAGAATACAACATTAAATGAGTTGATATACATATGATGTATATTATTCATGTTAAGAGTGAAATACTGGAAGACTCGGAAACTGCGTAGTATATGGAAACTGGATTAATGATATAATCACACTAGGGCCCACGTCCCCACTTATAAAAGTTGATAACCACAAATTCATATAGAAAATGATACATCTACTAAAGTTTTGTTTTGGCTACACGTATACAACCACAAATATGAGGTCAAAATTATCTTTCATTCCACACCATGTCATTAGTGCGTTTCGTATAAGCCTTTCCTCGCCGACAGGTTTGGGTGCGGGTCTGGTGTTGCAGCGTTGATACTAGAGAAACGGCGAGTTGCAAAAGGTGGATATATGAATCTTCGATATGATGTATATGACGCACGGTTAATCGGGCCCTATGTCATCACCCTATACTAGCTAAAGGAAGTCCTCATTCCCAATTATTTAGATACCAGGTAATAAGAGTAAAAGAGAGCATTCGATCTATTTGGGCAGCGAGCCAGAATCGATTGACAAAATTAACTTAATATGTAGCATATTTTGGCAAATGGCGTATGAGCAGTAGTTCTTATCCGCTATTCTAGGAGAGAATAACATAAAAAATTTATTTTGATCAGTGATCTCGGAAGGTTGAAGAATTTCCTGGGTGTGTTTGATATATGGCAATATAGCCATGCAATGTTAGACTTAATTAACATATCGACAAACTCTCAGAATTCGTATGTATATCCTTCGCTGACTAAACATCGGAATAACCTCCGGCATCGCACCCGTACCCCGCGCGTTTTTTTATTTATCCTCGGGATCACCTGTCACTGCTTGTCATTTTATCTTTAATACCCAGAGACCATCCCTCCAGGAGAGCACATCCTTCACGAACACATCTTCTCCTTTTCGAACCAGACAACACATTTTTCTCCCTCGATTGATAATAAGACAAATGTCTTATCAGTGTACGACAATTTTCTGGCCAAGGCTATCGCCGCATGATTGGTGAGATACCACCCCAGTCCTATACTGTAATGATAATTCTGACAAATGCCTCGCGGAATCAGGCCCTAACTTCCGTGTGTAGTTGCCACCTCCTGGAATTTTGAGCTACAAAGGGGCCATGGGGGCCAGAGTACTTACATCCACGGCTCTTTAGATATTCCTTCTGTCGGGCCTGGCTAGTTGTTTGCTTAGTGATATCTCATGAAGTACCAATCAATAGAGTCTTGGCATTCGCCGTGGCTTACAACAACCGGGTTCCAAACATCATCTTCAACCAGGATGTAGAAACATGTCTACTTGAAGTGATATCGAAACACCCTCAGATAGATCAAAAATCAAAGCTTGATAGGGACAAAGGGGGGCAAAGTCTCTTTATTTTCTGGGGGTTGTGCTACCCCGGGGTCTCGGCATGGGGAAACTTTAATACAAGGCTACGCGATGCCGCATTCAGGAACAGCGCGGACCTGCCGGCCACGGGGTGAAAAAAGCGGGGAGCGGGGAATGTCGGCTTTTAAACTGAGCTCCAACGCGCTAGGTTGACCTCTATCACACGTCTACCGACTTCTGTGGTCAATTGAGCGAGTCCCGATATCACCCTTACAGATCGCTTCCCTGCCCGGTACAGCATCAAAAACAAGACTGCTATCTTCTTTAATCAGATGGATCCACGTTATTATTCAACACCGACCGCCCCCGAAGGATCCCTTCCTCCTCCTCCCCCCCCTCCTCCACCACCTCCTCCTCCTATTGAGCAGCAGCAGCAGCAGCAACAACAACAACAACAACAGCAACAGCAGCAGCAGCAGCAGCAGCAGCAGCCAGGAACAAAACGCCCTCATGCCTCCGCGGTAAAGTCAAGGTCTGCATCTAGCTATCCAAGGAAAAGAGCTGTCAGCGCGTGCCTTGTGTGTCGCGGCAGAAAGACGAAATGTGACAACCAGCGCCCACAGTGCGGGTTCTGCCGACAGAATGGTGCCGAATGTGTTTATGAGGCCGAGAAGCTTGCTACGTATGGAAACCAACTTCTTCACACTGATTGAGATTTACGTGTAAGCTCCCAAGCGTGGTACATTTAGTGTTGACGACTTGTATTCTTTTCTTCAGATTCGACGCGGCTTCTCTGGCCATTTTGGACAGACTCTCGAGGATAGAAGCGCTGTTAGATGTTCCAGCAAATAACCAACCTACAAGTCACACTTCGCCCCATGCATCATCTACGAGCGGAGGTGCTGTGATGCCGAGTACTGCAAACACTATAAGGACGCATTCACCTGGACTTAGGGGCTCAGATCACCCAGCAGAGGCGTCGGAAATATTTCCTATCTCTATATCAACAGCTGCGGCGTCGAGGGTAGAAAATGTTTTACAATGGCCCGTCTTCCAGGGAAAGATATCAACAGAAGATATCTTGGCACCTGTTTTCGCGAACAAAGGAGATGACTCGGATGAAGAAGATTCCGATGATGTGGAGGCACAAGGCTGGGGCAATGATTACCGACCCGATAGACATTCGATGGAGCATCAGAACGGACAGCATGAGCATCAGGATGGGGATGATTATAGTCCTAGCACCAAAAAGGGGCCGATGTATATCGATGAAAAGGTTTTACTACAAAACCGGGGGGAGATTGCCATTCTGGTCAAGAGATTTTTCCGAAACGTACACACGAAAAATCCCATCTTGGATTCAAGTGAACTGGAAAAGTACGCCAACCATGTCGAGCGTGTTGGGGAATTTGGCTGGACTGGAAAGGCTTGTTTACTTGTGAGTATAGCATACTGCTTTCGTCTGATGGTTGGTTCTAACAAATTCACAGCTTCTAGTTTGCGCCCTGGGATCTCTATCAGCGTCCTATAACCCGAAATCAATGCCTCGTATGTCAGAGACACCCACAGCTCGGACGGTATTCCCTTCTGCAGAGATCAGTCAGCGCTACTTTGCGGCCGCCAAGAAACGATTGGGGATCGTGATGTCGTCGAACCAGCTTGTCGCCGTGCAGTGCCTGTTCTTGACGGGAATATACCACATGTACACTTTCCATCAGTTTGCGGCTTGGAAAATGTTCAATGCCGCTTCTGTTTCTTGCGAGGGGTATCTGCACCGCAAGGAGAAGGCCAAGATCGCTGAAGCATCCTACGGCGCGCCATCAATGTTTTCGTCAAGCGAGCCAACGCGACACCTGGAACAAAGAATATATTGGAGTTGTCTCAAATCAGAACTGTGCATACCCTTCCCTTTTAGTGCCGTTTCCTTTTTAAAAAAAAAGATTTCAGCAGTGCTAATTCTATCTTCGCCCTTCAAGCGAACTGTGTGCAGAACTTGACATCTCCCATTCAGGCCTCAATGAGATCGAATATCCGCACGCATTCCCTTCTCCACCCCGAGAGATTTCAACATCGCAGGCGTTCCAATCCTCAAACTCGTTTTTTGAGCAACCCCGTAGCGCCTATGCCACCGAGGACCGGGCATCGGAAGAACAGTTGGAAGATCAAAAGACCTGGTTCTATTATTTGGCGGAAATTGCGCTCCGAAAAGTTGAGATTCGAATGTCGTTAACATTCAGGCAGCGCACGCCACGATCAGCAGGTAACCATGACGGGACATCGACATCGACCTCTACAGGCGAGGATGAGACCACAACTCAGCCAACCATAGATGACCTCCTGCACACAGCCAACGAGTTTGAGCTGCAGCTCGACCTCTGGTTAACCTGTCTTCCCCAGATCCTCAAGTTCCCATCGGATCCCAGCCTGCCCTGTGGAGATGAAAGGTTGCAGTACCTTCGGCAGAGGTATTGGTGGAATCTGTCGCGCGTGTATCGGCCGTTTATCTACTACCTCCTCCACGCACCGCACTCACGGCACCACCGTAGGTACCACAAGATGCTGGACTATGCGAAGAAGGGATTGGAGATTGATATTAATTTCATCCTGTCCAACGTGATAATGCACCGACACCACGGAGCGTGGTTGACGTTGAGAGCGTTGACAAGCAACAGCGTGATAATCCTGGCGGTGAAGAAGCTCAGGGTGCTGGAGCCCATGCCGTATAAATGGGGCGAGGCGATCACTCTGGCCAAGAGCTGCTTATCGTACTGGGAGAGCGAGGTGCGGGACGCGGGGAAGCTGAAGGAGGCAATCGAGAAGGTCGAGATTAAAATCCCGGAGAGATTACCGGAAAGATGGAACGGGAACGAATTGACGAATCAATGATCAACGAATACGTGGGACGGGGGTGGGCTAATTTCATTGGGGTTTTTTTCTTCTTTCCTTTCTTATTGCAAGTTTATCTTGTACGCACATGGGGATGGAGGCGGGGCGTTCAGGATTTTTTGTAGTGTTTGGGTGATTCTGTTTTCCTTCTTTTTCTTCTTCATTTTCTTCTCTTTCCGGCATCTAGGTCATTTGAGTTTTGGTCCCGAGAGGGGGCAGAGCTTCATTTACGAGAAAATCCCTTTTAATGATGATGTATAAGTACCTAAGTAGTGATGACATGTGTTGTCTGTTTTTTTATCTCTTTTTCTTATTTTCACTTCTTTTCTTCATACCAAATATTGTTCTTTTTCTCATGATTGGAAACAAGAGGGTGCATACATGTAGGTAGTCCAATTAAATCGAGGTAATCCGCACTGAACAAGAAAGAACTTGGACTGGGGGGTGGCTCATGCCGCGTAAGCCGGCCATATCCATATCAAGCATATCCAGCTTAAGCTTCCCTAATCTACCCCCCACGGTCTCGCCATTGATTGTCGAACGGGAGCTCCGTCTAGGTTTCCTTATCCCGTTTTCATTTCATTTCATCCGGTCCAGTTTCCCATCAGATCAGTCGTAGAGTTTTCAACATGTTTGACCCCCAAGTAAAGTAACACTTCAAAAGGTTCCTGAAGCTCCCTTCTCTTGGCACGCTAACTCTTGGAAATGCCCAATTCAGGAGTCTTGCTACATTAGTCTAGCTATGTTGTGTGTGTTCCTGCATGATTGCAGCAGATATGCACGAACGGGCTCGTTGTCACTTGTCATCCATCGGCATCTCCATCCATCTTGCATCCCGCGGCCGGCCCATGGAAGGGATGGTTTCGGATGTGATGGATGTGATGTGATGGGGATAGGCATTGTGATGAGGATGGGGATGGGGAAGGGGAAGGGGAAGGGGGATGGGGGATGGGGGATGATGGGCCACCACCGACATCCCGATGGTCTAGCTCGTTTACCTACTCTACCCGCACAGTGAGTGAATGTGGGATGCTGCTAACTCCATGTAGTCTGAGAGTGAGAATCTGGAGCATATCGTCAACTCTCGGGTACTGCTCCATTGTAGCACCAGTATTGAAACTGTGTTTGAGGATGTCTAATTTTCCGCTCAATCCACAATTCAGATAATTTCGATTATTATTTATTATTATTATTATTGTTGTTGTGATATGATTGTTTTCGAAGTATGTACCCGCGGGGTTGTTGAGTTATGTAAATGTGATTATCGACAATCATGTATGTACGTAGCCTGCGCCGCATCCATCATGACCCTTGTTCATCTCCGCCAAACAGGCCAGGGCGGTTACCTATCCGGCCGTGATGTTTCCGACGACTGGAAGCAGTACGTTGAGGACTTGAAGTAACAGAGACTTAGAGCAAGTAAGTAAGCGGGACTCGGCAAGCCCAAGAGTCAAGACCAGTCCAGTCCCAGCCACCCGAGAGAGCAAGTGAATCCTGTCTGGGAGCCTGGCTTCGTCGTCGTCGTCGACGTCTGTGTTGTGTTGTGTTGTGCTGCTGTGTTGTTGCTGATGTCTGCCCAGCCTAGCTAGCTGCCTGTAGCTGCCTGTAGCTGCCTGCCTGTAAACACTGTAGACAGCGGTGATTACGAGGATGAGACCCCCATCCCTCGCTCTCTCCCTCCGGGCTAG
Organism: Morchella eximia; assembly: GCA_024713935.1. NCBI lineage: Eukaryota > Fungi > Ascomycota > Pezizomycetes > Pezizales > Morchellaceae > Morchella > Morchella eximia. The sequence goes on from JAMGZG010000003.1 coordinate 1,959,267, forward strand.
ATCGCATCGTGCCTTGCAGGGTAACCAAACCCCCCTCTCGCCCGTGGTTGACTTCGCGCCGGTTTGAGATTTGGTGCTGCGTCATTTTCGTGCAACGGCCGGCATCTGGGCAGGTTTTTGTTTGTGCAGGGGGAAAGGATGGGTTTTTCTTTTACCAGCCCTCTGATTTTTTTGGGAAGCTGGGCGCGGCGCGGTGATGGGGAAAAAATAGATATATATGGGTGAGGGTTGCGCGCGGGGTTTTTGTTTTCGCTTTTTTTTCTTTTTTGGTGTGTTGACGCTTTTGACGACTTTGAAGTTGTACGGTTGATTTTGACGTTACGAAGTGGTGTTTAAACGTTTCTTGCTACGAATAATCGGACGAACGAAGGACGAAAGACGAAAGACGTGCTGCAGCTACGACGGACGCTTTATTGCTACGAGAACGTGCTACTGAGACGAAGAACGTGATACTGTTACGAAGAACGTATTATTGCTACGAAGAACGTAAATACTACCGTTACGAAGAACGTATTGCTACTACGAAGAACGTGATACCGTTACGAAGCACGCACTGCAGTTACCAAGAACGCACCACTGAGACGAAGAAAGCACTGGAACGAAAAGAACGAATACCATTCCTTTCAAGATAGTTACGACCTCAATTATTACGATAAAGCCAAAGAACGAGCATTTGATTCTATTGCCATTACGATATTCATAACGAGATACTATTCACACCCCATCATTCTACGATCACGTCTGTCACTTTTACGGTCGATACTATTCACAAAGTCGAGATACTCACTCTTATAACGGCCATTCACAAAGTCAACACACTCACTAATCCAACGACCTTATAACGGCCCGGACGAATTACCCACAATCACGAATAAAACAATAGCCAAAATGCACTTCCCCCTCTCCACCGCGCTCCTCTCCCTCTCCTTCCTCCTCCCCACCCTCGCCAACCCCCTGTACTCCTCCCCCTCCCCCGCCGCCTCCACCTCCCCCCGCGTCCCACTAGACACAACGCCCATAATCCACGGCCTGCACATCCGCGCCCCGCAAACCACCTGCGCCCCCAACTCCGGCACCGACAACACGGGCTGCGGCAACTCCGGCACCGGCAACTCTGGCACCGGCAATTCCGGCATCTGCCTCTCGGGCACCGGTGAGTCTGGCGTCGGCGACTGCAGCAACGCGGCCGAGGCCGTGGCCACGAGCGTGTATGTGCTGCAGACCGCGACCACAGTCTACCTGGTGTCGACGGTGACGCTGGAGGGCAACTCGGTGGTGACGACTGTGCAGAGCGTGTTTGCGGCCGGCGCGACAGCGACGCAGACGATTGTTGTGGATGATGGGCGGTATAACCGCCCTGGTTGTGCGTACTGGAGGACGCAGGGGTATATTTGCTCTGCGGCCGGGAGGGGCGTGGAGGTGTCGAGGTTGGCGGCGGCGGTGGTGGTCGGTGTTGTTGGGTTGGCGGTGATGTTGTAAGGAGGAAGAAGATGGTGATGTTGATGTAAATGAGTTTTATGGGCTTTTTTTTATGAGGTTATGGGGACATGATAGATTGAGGCATGAGCATGGGACATGGCGTTTTGATTTATGTTATTTTTTTTATTGCTTCAATGTTTTGGCTTCTGTGTTAATGTTTATGCTTCATGTTTATAGTTATCATGGCTTTTTCTTTATGTTTGGTTTTTACATGAGCTTGTTATGGGTGGATGTTCCTGTCATGCGCCCCGAGCACTATGAGATAATGCAATAATATCATTTATGCAGTCTTCCTATATATACTCTTTCTTCATGGAACATGATCGTGATAACAATCAACCCAGCATCGGTGGTAGTACACAGCGCTAAACGCAACAAATGAGTTATCAATAAATACAAAGTGCTGAAATTCAGCGACTTGTACGCATAAGTATTCACCCGATTCAGCACTCTTTAATACCCGACCCACCGCTAATAGTGATTTCTCGCCAAATACTTAATCACTAGACATGTCCATAATTATAGTCGTCATTGTGGTTGAGAGCCCTGTCTCACAAACAATTGTCTTTTCACATGCCTAGACACACCGACGTCAATGATCACAACCACCCCATTTTTCAACCGCGCCTTCACCATACATCACTCGCACCCCACTACATCCACCATTTATCACTCGTGGCGCACTAGCCGTCAACCACAACAACAGCGCTAAGCCTCCCAGAGCCTTATGAAGTCACCCATTTCTTCCCACAAGACCACGCCACGCCACGCCCCGTAATGATGGAATGATTATGTAGTGCTTCCATCATTCTCCAGACCTAGCGCTCATTGTAGAAAGAATAGATATACTCAAGGCTGGGCCCCTCAAGTTCCCAAGAGTTCACACCAGAAAAAGAAGGTGAAACGAGAATCGAATCATGGAGACGATTAGGAAATCACTGCAAGCGATTAATGTTGCCGGCTCTGACTCGGATGATGAAGAGGAACAGCAACAGCAGCAACAACAGCAACAACAAAAAAAGCACGATCCGCTACGAGCCGGCGATAGGGTTCTTCTTACGGGTATATCCTGTTCCCGTGTTGCTGCGACTTATGGATATGTTACTAATAAATCTGAATAATATGATAGGCGCCAATGGATTTGTCGGAGGCCATATCCTCAAAGTGCTTTTGATACAAGGGTTTAAAGTTAAGGCGGTCGTTGGTACTCGAAATGAGGAAATGATGGTTAAGCGGCTGTGCGCCGGGAGCGAGGAGCGAGTGCAGGTTATGATTGCAGGTAGTATTGCGGGAGATAAATCTAAGGATGTTGTGAGAGGTGTTTCTGGGGTTTGTAGTCATGTATTGATTAGGTTCGGAGTGTATATACTTACGAAGAATAGGTTATCATCACCGCTTGTCCTTACAAAAATTGGGATCAAAGACAGGAGTCAAATATCGTAGAGATACTTGATTCGATATGCAAGTATAACCCAACGATAAAACGGGTTATACTTACCTCTGTTATGAACGATCTAAATAAGGATCGAGAAAACAGCAATTGGGACCCTGTATGCGCTCTCCTCCTCCTCCTTTGCCACAATTTAAGGCTAACACACCGTGTTAGACCACAGCCCTCAAAGCGTCACCTCCAAAAACACCAATCGAGCGTGCAGCATGGAAATACATATCAGCCAACTCCCCAAATTTCACTCTAGCGTCCGTTATTGTGCCAACTCTGTTTGGGCCTTCCGCACATGATCCGCCCACAACAGACCCTGCGTCAGAGATACTGCGTCTCATTAGAGGCACCGACACGGTTCCTGTGAACATCACTGGACCATGGTCAGACGTGAGAGATGTTGCCGAAGCACATGTTGCAGCATTGATGAGAGGAGGGGTCAGTGGGGACGCCGGAGAAGACCGTTTTTTTGCTGCTGCGGGGATCTGTAACTCGAAGCAGATCTGCAAGATTGTGGAAAGATGGTTCCCAGAGCTTGTTGCGGAAGGGCGAGTTCCAAAGGCTGATAGTGTTCCAGGGGCATTCGAGGAGGAGGAGGAAGATGAGATAGTTGGTGGTCGATATGAAGGTGATAATAGGGTAACCGGTGAGCTGGGAGTGAATATGAGAGGGCTGGAAGAGTCTGTACTTGACACTGTGGACGGTCTTCTAAGGTTCGAAGAGAGGGTTAAGGGGCATGGAAAAGGAGCACCTCAGGAGGCGGTGGTGGGGGGTTTGCCAATTAGCGGTTTAGCATACTCTTGTCCTCCGGGTAGCTGTACGTGTGGCGAATGCGCGACCAAGATGAGGCACAGAAGGACTAGTGTGGATGAGCTGGACGAGAGCTTTGGGGAGAGCTTGAACGATGATAAGAATAGCCTCTATACACTTGTGGAGCAAGTATATGAGGGCACGGTGCCGAGTATCGAGTCTACTGGCTCAAACATTCCACGCAGCTTTGCGAGGGATACTGAGGCACTCTGTGCTTGCGCTCCCGAAAGGTGTACATGTGCTGGGTCAGATCAGCAGGCAGTGGAGGAGCGGCCAAGGAAAAGAGTCAGTATTGTGTTGAACAAGCCTGACATGGGAGAAATGTTGGGGCATTCGTGAGCATTAATTAAATTTACAGTTAGTCATGCATGGTAATGAGGTTTGTTTTTGCAATTGTATTTGTGTGTGTAGGATATTAATGTATGTATGTAGGACTGCAAGTCGAAAGTCGAATTAATGTTTCTGTGTTGGTTGCTCTTCCGAGTGTATCTTCATTGCTATTCGTTCCGCGCTCCCCACTGGCAGGCGCCACTCCCACCGAGTGATTCCTTGTGTCCCGCCCGCCAAGACGGATAATGCCGGAAGAGCCTCCAAACGCCAAGCTGCCAACTACACACCCAAACCCCCGGTGCAGCTATGAACCCCAAGGTGTGTGCGTGATAAGGGGCCCTTCGAATTACTTTAGAAAACCACACGGGGGGCCTTCTTATTCTGTCTGTTACAAGGTAAATTCTCCCTGTGTTGGCAGGTAGAATTGTATATTAACATTTACCGAACTCATCGTCGATCCTCCAAACCTTTGTTTATTACCATGTCCGATCTTGATGAATTATCTCTGGGCCAACCTCTACCTGTTCAAATCGAAGCTCCTGCTCAGCTCGCAATTGAAGATGGTACTACACTCACATCTTTCTCTCGCCTGCTCGCCCCCCCAAGCTTGTCAGAAATTTGTACTTACTCAAATAGGCCAAACGGATCACAGTGTCGAGGCGGCAAATCACATCACAGACGAGCCTGCAAATCACTGTACTACTGACGTTGATGCCGTCGATAGCTCGTCGGATTTGAAAGATATATTAACACCAGCTTCAACGCCTTCCATTCACGGGGGTCGTGATGGTGGGTATACACCCCCGATAGCTACATGGATTCGCCAGCAGGAAAACCTCAAACTAACTGCTCGTTTAGAACCCACGACGGGCGAACGAGAAAACACATATAGCTCGGAGCACGATCCAACGGCGACTGTCGATGTTGTACCATACGGCGACTTGATCCTCGAAGTCAGCTCCGACGCTGGAATTGCGCGGTTCAAGGTATCGTCCCAGGTACTCTGCATAGCTTCACCAGTATTTCGCGCAATGCTGGGGCCGTCATCAAGCTTCAAAGAGGCCTGCGAGCTACGCGCATCTGCGGTATCATCAGAACCATATGTACTCCAACTCGGCGAAGACGACCCACAAGCTCTCGTAGTTGTCCTGAACGCTCTCCATCTCCAGGGCTCGAAGGTGCCAATCTCAATATCGTTCCAAAACCTAGTAGATTTGGCCATCATCTGTGATAAATACGACTGCGCACCTGGGGTCACGCTCTGGGCCGATGTTTGGACAGAAGTATGGAAGAAGTATGCGCTTGAGCCAGGGTTCGAGAGATGGTTGTTTATATCATGGACATTTGGGATCGACGAGATTTTCATGTCGCTTTCGAAAAAACTCATCATGGAAGGGGAGTTTGAGTGGAATAATCCAAGGTCTTTACTGTTGAAAGGCCATCCCATAGATGATATGCTTATCCCCGAACCTGTTATGGGTAAGTCTCTAGCCAGCCACTACTACGCTATCCCCGGCTCACATAGGTCCAACTAGCTTCGATACTTGAGCAGCGGAGCAACACACTTAGGGATATGTTACAGTGTACACTATCCTACATAGAACGCTACACCCTCGCCTGGGGCCGCACATTCTGCAAAAGTACCCGGACAGAAAAGTGTGACACCATGATTCTAGGCTCTCTGATCCGAGAGTTCCGATCCAAAGGTCTGATTCCCACCCACGATGAGTTCCTCCTCCGAAGTATTGCCGACGTAGAGAAAACAATTCGAGGTTTAAAAATCCAGTTTTTTGAGAGTGTGAGTGAAAGGCAAGAGCCGTGTACACCATGGACCTTGCATGGTCCCGCAACCCCTCCGTATTGTTTCAAACACAAGGAGATATCAAATTGTCCGATGACGATGATATCGCATGAGGCCACATGTAGCTTTTTGCCAGAGTTGTTTGATAGGATTGATGATGCGCTGTCAGTGATCGATGGATTGTGCTTAGATGATTTCAAGTCAACTGAGGCGAGATCCAGGGAGATTGGGGCGGCAAGGTGGGAGTCTTTGGTTTACAGGTAGATATGTGAGGTTTTGGGTGCATTCCGGAGTATGTGTATTGTGTTTTGTGTTTTGCGGGAAAGTTTAATTGGGTTCCATTTGTTTTATCGGGGAGGTTGCATTCATCCATACAAATAATACCATTGAATTAATCATTTTAAGAGGAAACCTCCTTTGTTTAGTATTAGAGTAGTAGGGTACAGAAGTGTTTTTAGGCTTTTAGGAGGGTGAATACTAGTGGGAAATACACGGAGATTTGAACGATTATAGCTAGTTGACTATGGCAAGGCAGTGTATTGTTATTAGGGTAGATGTTATGTCTACCGTGCTGTGATTGCTAACATAGTTTCCCTAATCCTCCGCGATATAAACGCTTTGTCTAGAACTTGTGGTTCGCTGTAAACGTGTACCATCGGGAGAAAAAGTTGAGTCGGGTGTGTTGACGCTAGGAAGCAAAACCTGAAGCAGCCAAAAATCAGCAACTGCAAAAGCATGTCAACTGTCTCAGCAGCATAAACTCACGGCTCTATCAACATCATATGGAAGGCCTCTGTGGCGACCTCGAATCTATAATCTAGGGTCAATAATGTGTTTTAGTAATAGTAATCATCAATGCTCACCTCCATGGCAACTATCACTAGTTTACTGAAAGGAGTAAAGGTGCCGGAGAGTGAGCAGTTGAGCCCGGGGTATCCTAAACTAAGACCAACAGTTCCACTTTGAGGGAGTAAGCTATTTTTCAGATGAGAATAAGATATGATGTACTTACTAGGCGCTAACAACCTCAAAGAACACACTGAATGCAGTGAAGGCCTTCTAAAATCAGAAAACATTCTACCTGGCTGGAGATTTGAGATTTTGGACATACATAATCATTTGCATCCGCGATACGCCCTCCTTCAGCAACGCAGATCAGGAACAACCCCAGAAATACATACCATAGATCAAATTCGAGTTGTCGTCTGACGTGTGCCATAATATATTTTCCTTCGTCTCCATCACTCACCTCTGGTGTATTCTCGACGTATATCCCCAGAGAGTGCTCTTCGTATACGTTTGTTCTTCTAATGCTGATTGCAAGCGGTAAAACGGATATATACATCATCACTATTTGAGGGATTAGAAGATTCATGAAGATGTTTTTCAAGAGACATATCTACCAAGGTAGCTGCATTGTATGCCTGGATGAAGTTCGCCCAAAGGAATTGATGCTGTGCCAGATGTCCGGGTGGAAACTGCTTGAAAAAATGCATTTACGATTCTAAGACCAACAGGAAGAGATTTGACGACAGGTGTTTGATACTATGCGTGGTTCCGGTTAACTATTAATCGACCTCATTCAAAAGGAGAAGTCAAAACGTGTACTTACGTCCAGCACAAGAAAAAGGATGACATCCGCAAGATTCAGTCCCTATTGACTTTAACTTTAAAATTCAGACAAATAAAGCTGCGGATATACGTACCACTAATATCCCGAAGAGCCACCAGGTGGGCTAGAGCAAGGAGATAGTTAGCCCCCTAAACTTGTAAGGGATGATGATGATGTGGCCCTGAAAACATACCCTGCTAGGAAATAATAATGTAAAGCATCGGCGAGGGTGATCAAGGAGGAAATTCAGTTCCTGTATCGATTCTTAGCCAATCGGGTTATCTATTTTGTAAGGTGTATACCCACATCTTTTGTGTCGACATATTTCTTCGGACACAGAACGAATAAAATCCAGATAATAAATCTCAGAAATAGAGGGAATCCAGTATTTCTAGAGTGGGGGAATACTTGATTAGCTGATTGTTGTATACTCAATTTTGGCCTTATGCATATGTTGCTACGTACCCAACCACAATCAGAAGACCACAGAAAATTAATATAAAGGATGCTTTCTGAAAGGAGATGAAAGAATCCGGTGTAAGGGTGAATCCTAAACCCGGTATGAGCTAAATATCTCTGAGGGTAGGTTGAGGCTAAGTGCTTACCAACATCATTAAAACATGTCATAGCAGTGTAAATTCCCCTAATTTATCTTCGGGTTAGAGTTGTATTCATTGAATCATAATCAAGGACCGAGTAATTCATACCACCAGACCTTGTTCAGTGCAAGATCTTTGACAAGGTCTCCATATTCCTGGCTTCGTAGCACCCATGGTACAAGAACGATAATGCCAAGAAAATGTATAATCACGTAATACCCTAGAATTGCGGTTAAATTTCATCATTAGCTAGCTAGCCCCAAGTCCAAGTTATAACTAATCTCTACGGCGTACCAATAAGAATCCAGGATAGTGTTTTTAACGACCGATATTCGATTCCTCCAAGTTCATTCCGTTGGTCATCATTAAGATCGTAGAATTGTGAGTTTCTACCAATGCTTGGTGTATATGAGAGATATGGGGTTTTGATTGGTGATGCTGATCTAGAACGGCCACGGCGAGACCTTGCCATTGATCTTGAAGTTGAATTGTCCCGGGCCCCAAACCTAGATCTGGAGCGTGGTCTAGATCTTCGACTCTCGACTCGAGAAATTCCAAGGTCATCTTGAACTGTATCAAGTGAACTTCTATTATTTACTGTACTCGATTGTGGTGGCTCGAAGTTGATGGGCCTTTCGATATCTGCCTAGAGGTTAGCTTGATATGCAACTATCAAATGATAGTAGAATTATGTACCGTTTTTCTCCTCTACCCCACTTTCTGCACGGGCGGGAATAGGCACATCCCATATAATACGGGGTGATGTTGGCTCTGTAATACCAGGTTCATCCAGGGCCGTGCTGGTAGTACTAGCTCAATTAGAGAATGTTAGATTGACATAATGACAACTGATAGGATACACCTGAACTAACTTGACAGCTACTGCATGTGATGTCTCAGTTCGCTGGGCCACACCAACTGGCAAAGGTGGAAGGACACCAATATCATTCGGGGACCTTGGATGAGCTTCGCACGAAAAGGCGTCAGATCGAAGTTTAATTTGGGACACAAATCCAGGTAGGACAAACCTGTTCCACGCTCAATAAAGTGATCATTCCCGACCACTTCCTTTGAACGTCGTGCTAAGGAAATCGTACGACGAAGCTCTCGATTCTCCTTGGCCTCTAGGACTGTTTAGATACTCTTGTTAGTTTTCTGTCTACAATAATAAATTGTATAGACACGAGATTTGAAATAAGGACTAGATGGTGGTCCTGTACCAATGTGCTTGAAACGCTTTTCAAACCAATGGATCCTAACAAATACAACGATCGTATGAATAAATATCGGCGTTGTTATAAAAGGTATAATGTACGTTATGATTTGCTGGTATGTATTGACTTTGTTCAGGTCGATGCTTTATCATTCAAGTCAACTTCATGCCCCCAAGGGTATATTCTAGCTATATGTAAAGTCTCAAATAGCTATGATAGTTTATGTTTGATGGCAATATCGTCGAAGAATTAAAATCCCCATAAAAAAGGCACATATAAAACTAACTGGGACACCGAAACCATAGGGCATAGGGATATATATGTATGGGAATTGGGAAAAGATCACAAACGTTAACTTACGTGTTCAAACCTGATTGTGTCGCAGCCCCACTGTAGAAGGAAACGTTAGAATATTCTTCAAAGCCGTAACAAGAGCATTCAGTATCCGGAAGGTATGGAGCAATTGCGTCTTACGAAGCAAAGAATATCGCATCAACAAACGGTACACCTCCAGGAATGTAAATTAAGATTGACCCGAGAAGTATGCAGAGCCCCAAGTAATAGTCTATATAAATGTATCAGCGTAGCCCGAGACTCCCCAGAAGCTTTTAGTGGTCGTACAGTGCATTGCCATAAAGTTAGGGCGTGTCGAAAGCAGCCGCTTTATCCTCCTGGTGAGCGACCTGTACCCCATTTTTGGCAAATCCCCCTACTTCTTGTGTCGTGTCAGTTAGTGCTAGGTTGCTTGGTTGCTTAAATCGGACGCGTGGTATGTCGGAGATGTGCAGTGTTCATTGATGACAGCCTGCTATTTATCTATGTTCAGTAGCTATAACTTCTTATTCTACGTGAATGGATTCCTCCCCCACGGGAGCCCTCCGAAATATTGCTATCATCTTAAGTGGCCAAATGATGCTCCAATTTCTTTTGATAAAGAAAATCTAAATCCCTCATTTGTTTGGTCTTTATACAAGGCAGTGATCGAAGGCAGTGCAACCACGGCGGCACAGGGTGTAGTGCGGGGTAATGGATGGAATGCGAGGAGTCAAAGTCGTTTTGGGTACATTATGTATTTATTTAAAGGTTGGAATAACATTCGAATGATAATGAGCATAAATCAATGGTAATGATGTTGGCTAGTGATAAGCATCCATCGCGAAAGCTAGTACTATACACCACCAGAAAGTACATGTATTTGTACTTACAGCAGGAAGTAACCCCAAAGATTAATCGGTTACCAAAGTTTCATTTGTATTTTTTGTTTTAAGCCAAATAAAGCCAGTTCTAATTATTGAATATCTGAAAAGACTGAATTGGTTTGCATGGCGGAAATATTGGGCTATCTAAATTGGAATATTATAATGAAGTATGCTTACATTTAAGTATTATTATGGGATGACTTCATGCACCCGGTACATAAGTGCTTGGATCCTATGGTTTTTGGAACGATGTTGGCTGTTATCTTTTCAAAACCAAATTGAAGTTCCAGAATGTATGTCCAACGGAGGACTGGCCGCGCTGATCTGTCCGGCTTCTGTACCCTAGAGTAACGTGCATGTATGCGTGCCCCTAGGTATGTCTATGGCTGGTTGATTCTCTCCGGCAACTTCCCGAATTTGAGCGTTTTATCGGCATCCTTATGTTTAGCCCGAACATATATACCGGCACATGATAAGTCTAGCTTTAACATGCTGGGCCCACAAAATTGCTGTTTCGGGGGGTTGCTATCTCTCTTGCGCGATCGTATATACCGCTAAATCTCGAGTTATTCGGGGGGTTGCCAAGCTCAGCTGCTAAACTACATTTAGTTTAGATCCTGCAGAAGAGGGCTGTTATATTGAAGATCTCTGCCTCTAAAGGTGAAGATCCTCAGTTTTTTGCCTTGGCAACCCCCCGAATAACTCGAGATTTAGCGGTAGTCACGCAACATTCTGTCAGCAAGTTCGGTATTTGAAACCGGTTTTGTGTGACAGGATCGAAAATTGTGTGCATTAAGATCTGGCACAGTGATGTAGTTAGTGGCAGTCACGGCGTGATACCTAGCGAGAGGTAGCATGAAATTAACGCACGGTAAGGGTTCAAAATTCAGGCTTAATACTACTGCCACAAACATTTCTGTGTACTCTATGTGTACGCGCAGACGTAGGACGTAGGTGAGAAGTTTCAGATAATAAATAATCCTCAAAACATGAGGAATAGTTAGTTGGGCATTGAAATGTCTCTCAACTCATCATCTGGTCGGATTGTGTTCACAACCATTGGGTTCATGTGGTGTGTGGAGTTGGCAAATAGTTGTTGACACTGCTGGTCCGAGCTGGGGTAGGTAGATGTAGCTTATACATGGAGGTATATCGATACTTCTAGTTGCTCGAACTGCCTCAGATGGTGTACGAGGAGCCGCGACACTCGCGGGAAATCCAAGTACACATGCGTAGGAACGGTCCGAGATGAACGTCAAACGCTAAATTCACATGTATATCCATCAGGCCATCCCTATTATATATTATTCCCCACAGGTCCCAGATCCCCCAGATTTCAAATATCTGTGTGACGATAATATAATATTGGTCCTCAAACAGAAAGGGAAAATATGATTTACCAGGTACATACTCAATCCACCCTTGCAGGAACTGGACTCTAGAACACCCACCTGTTTGTTCCTGGCATAGATATATGAGGCTGTGGAGTAGCAGTACATAGCACTCTAGAGCATCTACACCAGGGGTTATCCGCGTATTACCTTACATACAACGCCCGGTAGCGTTCCGGGTTTCTCACCCCCGAATGCGTGGTAGCCGGGCTCGTCTGTATTAAGCGAGACTTCAAAAGAGGGAAGACTAGGGACTGAAGAGGCCTTCTTCTATCAATATTTTTTGGTATCCTTGTAAACTAGGGCTTCTTATTCATACCGAGTTCGGCCAGCAGTCCGGGACCTCACATTAGAGCCCAGGGATTCGTGGGCTTTCTACTCTTACTGACCTGGATCCTGCTTGTAGCCATAACCAATAAGAATTGGCTGTCTGCTAGAATTCATACAAAATCGGCAGCTTCCCACGTCCTGATACTCGCCGTACTCCACGGTGTATTCAAGCTTGGCCGAGCTCCGGGTTTGTCTGTTATACCCAAGTTCATTATTGCAAATTTCCAGGAAAGGCAAATCCTTTTTTTTTTTTTCAGTGGATCCAGAGAAAAGAGGGTCTGAACCTCATGAGGTTTCTGGCGCAGGCTTGTAACATAGCGACGCTGATCATCGACAAGCCGGTATTAAAACTCCATTCATCCCTTGGCATTGGATCAGAAAAACGTTTCTTTCGCGTGAGCTGGAACCCTCTTAGAATATGCTGCATTGGTGTCGCAGCAGGCATGTTTTACAAAAACGACTTTAGTCAGTAATCTTACAACGACTGACTCTTTTGAAGGATTCACAAAGATCTCATGGAGATCCGTGCAGGCCTAAACGACAATAAAGGACACCCCCGCTATTCTTGCCGCTGTTGACCGTCATCAAGCCCTTCAGCCAGAAAAAGGGTCCTAAGGGTCCCACTTCCCCGGGAAGCTTCGTTTTCCCCACAACCCCTTTATAAACCACGGATGTCCCTTGGATTGACTGATTTCTGTGGTTCCTTCTACTTTGAGGGTAACGCCTCGACCTTACGGTATCAACATGTCTGAAAAACACGATACGTCGGTGGTGGTGATGGTTATAATAATATGTTTGGTATTATCATTTACCGCTGTAGTTCTTCGATTTGTATCGAGAGGACTCATTTTGAAGAGGGTTAACGCCGATGACTGGTTGATTGTGCTTTCCTGGGTATGCAATTATAAATGACATTCGTGGAAGACAAGAATCTGAATATTTGTGCTAATTTCAAATCATATAGATACTTTCTTTCGGGGTTTCTTTTTCCATATATTTGGGCACTGCATATGGCCTAGGACACGACACACTCTCTAAAGAGAACCAAGTACTGGAACGGAAGGTAAGTTCTCTTTAAATCATAGTTTTCATCTCGGTGATTTAAAGACTCTAAAGCCTCGATGGCCGTCTCTATAGACACAATTTGTATACACTTTGCTTTATGTAAGTGTCCTGATAACAGCCGCGCGCCCGGTTTCAAACATTTTTAACGATAATAGCACCCTGCATTGATGGCAACAAAAACCTCGATATTGCTATTCTATCTCAGCATATCCCAAAATTTCAGGCTGGTCCAGTGGGGGAACTGGGCAACATTAATTGTTGTTAACATCGGAGGTCTTGTTATGACATTTCTTGTTGCTTTCCAATGCAATCCGGTAATTCCTCAAATAAATAAATAAAAAATTCTAAGAATAAGACTAATCAGTGCCTCAAGCTATCCGCCACTTTCTTAGCAGAAATGCCCGAGACGGCCAGATGCATTGAGACATATGCACTTATCTATGCATCGGCACCTCTCAATGTCATTACCGACCTACTAATCTTGATTCTACCAATGCCAGTTTTGACATCGCTTCGCCTACCAAAGAAGCAGAAGATTATTTTGATTGCCGTATTTGCTGGAGGTGGATTGTGAGTTCTCTCAGTGATTCATGGCTGAGGCCTAGCATATCTTATAACTTTGAGTGAATATAGGACTTCGATTGTTGGCATCATTAGGATATACTTTTTTGAGAGGGCACTAGCGAATGAGCACATTCACACTGGACTAATAAAAGACACTCATGTAAACTCTTGTAAGGAAATCTTCGCTGTTGGCCCTGGATCAAGGTTTAATTTGATGTCTGGATTTAGGGAATGGTGCGATATCTTTCATGTGGAGTAGCGTCGAAATTAACGCCGGTATCATGTGTGCTTCGGTACCAATGATCAAGCCTCTCATCGCCAAATTATTTCCCAGTTGCATCGGTGTCTCTGGATCATCCGGATCAGCTTCTTTTGGTGACACAATTGACTCAACTTTGCACTCCACTGAGTTCATAACCTTTGAGCCACCAAAGTCCGCAATTGCTCTCACATTTAGGGAGTCCTTGAGACCCCTTTCCTTAGTCACTGTGCTATTCTTCTTATGGGGATTTGCGTATGGATTTGTTAATACAATAAATCAACGATTCGAGGATTTGTTGAACATATCAGTATCTGAATCACTCGGACTCCATTCAGCATACTTTAGGTTGGTTCCTATACAACCCAAGTTGATATTTTTGGCCTAATTATTGACAATATATAAAGTGGTTACTTTGCCGCTCCGCTTTTATTATCAGGATCCCTTTTGAAACTATATGGGTTTAGGGTCACCTTCATCGTCGGACTTTGTCTCAATGGTGCTGGGTGCTTGATCTTCTGGCCATCTGCGGTATTGAAAAGTTATGCCGGATTCTGTGTTTCCATGGTGGTCTTGGGGCTTGGCCTCGCAACGTACGTGCCCATCTTAGAGTACAAACGAATGAATGAACTTAGCTAAAGAACGATAAAGAATCGAACTTGCAGCAAATCCATTTATAGTCTTGTGCGGCCCCCAGAAATATTGCGAATCTCGCCTCTGTATTTCACAAGCCTTTCAAGCCGTTGGAGCTTTAGTAGGGCCTATTGTGGCAAGTCAGGTCCTACCTGAATTATTAGAAGGCGAAACCTCGCTTGGAGGCGTGCAATGGGTATACCTGGGAATCGCATTCTTCGTTTTCCTGTTAGCAATTGCGTTCTATTATTCAAAAATTCCAGAGGTGAAGTATGTTAAATTTGTTAATTTATTGTCTCCAGGCCCCCACTGACTGACATGACTCCTGGAATTTCTAGGGATACAGACTTCCCCACAAGTCCTGAGCGGCATGATTTCACTTCGCTATGGAAGGGTGAATATGTTGTGGGATTTATATGGAGTCTTGTAGCTCAGTTCCTATACACTGGCGCTCAAGAGATCTTTTCTAGATTTTCGGGTACATATCTTGGTGAAGGCACCTCAGCAGTGTATAGCTCTTCAACAACCAGCCATGGCTTATTCGTCGCCGGAAGATTTGTTGCAGGCTTTGCAATGCTCGCCTTACGGCCACGTTATCTATTGCTTGCTGCTGTGACAGGCTGCACCGTTACCACGACATTTGCTCTTATCACACAAAGTATGAGTATCGGAACTGTGATGATTCAGCTGATTTCGTTTTTGGAAGTAAGTCTTATATAGTGTTCTTTCGATGCGACCCTTTTGCTAAGATATATCTGTGTCAGGCACCCATTTTCCCGATTGTTCTTGCTACAGCCATCCGTGGCCGTGGGAAGCTCACCAAAGATGGCGCAAAGTATCAAATTTCTTCCACTATTGGAGCCATGGTTTTCCCACCTCTATACTACGCGGTTCTCAAAAAAAGCAATCCCCGGTACGCCATGAGCGTTCCGCTCTCCGTTTTTTCTATAATGGCAACGTATCCTATATATTTATGTATCTCATCAAAAGAACGAAAACGGTTGGATAAATCAGATTGCACCGGGGACGTACCTGAGGGGAGAGAGAGACCTATTGCTCTACAGGATATAAAGCCTGGTAGGCGACAATATCTTGAGGTGACATAACTGTAATAATCTTTTGTTATATAATGTGTCAAGTGCCATGTATGCATGTTTAGTGCTTAATAATGAAATTAATGATTACAGAGCAGTGTACAAAGTCATGGATTTAAATTATTGGTCAGTACTCAGACGGTTCTTTATTACTGATCCAACATAATATGTAGGTACATGTAGGTACATATATCCAGGCATTTAAAAAAAAAAACGGCTTTAAACACTGTATTTGACGTCAAGCCCGACTACGATTCGAAAAGAGTAATCAAGCTAATGGGAAAATGGCCGCCATGATCCTTTTTGGAATAGTTAGTACCGGTAAATCCGCGGATCCCCACGGGTATATAGCGCTTGTGTGCCTGATCTTGCAGATCCAACCCTTTTGGCGATGTCAGGCCCCGGTTGAGCATAATACCTACCCCGGAAAATCGTTAGGCTTTATTTGACGGTGACGAGAAAAATAGGAGATAAAGCAACAGGAGAGGTACATCATCATAAATCCGGTTGGCCGAATGCTGTGGTTAAACGTTTTCTTTTGCCCTAGGCTGAATACGAACCCTGCTTTGAAATCAGCCAAGATTACAAGGCCCAGAGCTCCCATATCACAGTGCCTCTTCGGGAGAGAACCACCCAGACAGACAAAATTTATATAAAGGGGATCCCAAGAGTATAAGAATCTGAATTTTGCTCAGTCGGTTTCTCCGTTCGTCAGATCCTTCAAGAGGAAATTTACTTGCGATGTTTGTCCAAATACCCGTTCTTTCAACACTTCTCTTGGCATTATCTGCCTATGCCAGCCCATTGAACCCAGAGGAAGGAGCTGTGTTCTCCCGAGATTCAGCAGCATCATGGGGCAAGTTTAAAAACTTGGTTGTCTTTGGTGACAGGTAATTCCCTTCCGGATGTCCATTTATGGATCGATAGAATAACAACAGACCATCAGCTACACGGACGAAGGCCGATTAGGTTACTTCTCCAGTCACAATGGATCAGCACCACCTGTAGGATATGTCCAGCAGGAGGTCAGTATTTTCCTCTTTAGTTGGTTTTCATACTAGGGGTGGCTGGGTCTTGACACATACCACTGCCATATCTCTGATCTGACACCCGCCAACCCGCTAGCTACATTCATAGTTGTCTTATATATACTGACTGACCAAACAGAGTTCCTCCACTGCCTCCGGCGGCCGAAGCTGGGCTCGCTTCGTTGCACAATACACAGGTGTAACTCTCTACAACTATGCCGTTTCTGGCGCCGTCTGTTCAAACTCGCTCACCCCGCGTTATCTGAGTTCTATCAACGGTCTGTTCCCAGATATCCTTGGCTACGAGGTGCCAGCATTCTTCGCAGACTTCCCAAAAGAATCTCGGAAGATTTCAAATGATGAAACACTCTATGCCATCTGGATCGGAACCAATGACCTCGGCGGCGATAACATCATCACCGGCCTACCGAATGTAGGACTGACCAACTACACGAGCTGTGTCTTTGAAACAATGTCCAAGCTTTATAACTATGGAGCAAGAAACTTTGTTTTGCTAAGTTTGGCACCAATTGAGCATGCACCACTTTATGCGCCTTTGAGTGAAGGTGGTAGTGAGGGACCCAATAGATTCTGGAGAGGAAGAAGTGGAAATGCGACTGTCATTAGCACTAGGATGAGAGATTTGGTGCAAGGTGGAAACGAAATCTTCAAATACAGAGTTCCAGCAGAAATTCACGGCGGAGCCCTGAAAGGTGCTAAAGTAGCTATGATGGATACTTATGGACTGGTAAGTTGCTGAGCTAAGCCTGCAATTCAGAAATGACGAAAGATTACTAACTGTGAATAGTTGACTGACATCCGCATTAACCCTGCAAACTACTTGAATGGATCTCTCCCATTGAACGTAACCGGTTTCAACCTTCATTGCGTTCTTGATGGACCATGTATGCTTAAATCCCCCCCTTTTATAAGAAGGAAAGACAGAAACTAATTCATTTTTTCTTTCTTTTTTTGGATAGGCACCACATATCGTCCCAATGACCGTGATTCCTTCTTCTGGTACGACGAGTTGCATCCATCAGAACAAGTTGGTCGCATCGTTGCAAGGGAATTTTCGAAATTCATTCAAAAGAAGTTCACAGAGTGGATGACAGTTTGGTGAAAAAAAACTTTTAACTAGCCCTACGTGTGGTTGTATATAAATGCTGTGTGCGTGAAGCATAAATCTCGAAGTAGACTTTATCGGATAATTAATGGCATACTTGGCCGCATATCTTAACTACATATGCATTGGTTCTATCAATATTCTGCCTGCAGCATCTGTGTGTGAAAGTTCATTTAAAACGGATGTAATCACTTGGCTAGTCCTACGATTACTCATTAATCAATATGCCGTCCATGGCAAACAAAACCCAGGGTTTAGCGTTTTGCCAAGTTTCTAGATGTTGTTCAGTTTATTGGGTTCTAGAACACAACAAGCGTTTACTATTACTGTTACTATAACAGCTTAGGGTAGTACATGGGCCAGCCCACTATCTTTGCAAACTAATTTGCCTTTTTAGAACTCGAGTTTTTGGTTTTTTGTGATATAGCTTGAGCTGGTGGCCAACGATCAAAAAAGTAACAAATATTCTTCTGCCAAGTTTTGTAGGTGGTAGTATTTGTATGGTGGACTAGGCGCTTTGAGAAAATCTTTCTTCCCCGAAACCACCACCACAACAACTCATTGTATTTCAAATAGAATGATTTCAGCATAACCTAGCACGGGATTATGGAAATCATAGCTCCCTTCGAAAGATCACAGAGCTCGAGTTGGCTCGGTTTATCAACCTACTAGACGGTCAAAATTTTAGTACAGACACCGAATCTTCTACATGGTACTTGTTATAGCTCCTGATCTTGTTCGACCTGGATCCATGTGAAGAATGTCTATGCACCAAAAATGTATGAAACTATGGTTATCTATCGTTAATCAACTCGCGGAATGAGTTATATATAAAATCCAGTACACATACACACACAATCTAAGCACTTTTACGCAATCGCAATCCTTTCATTTAAATTTTGTTTATTCACCCAAGATAATCACAATATACACACATGTACCTAAAGTACTCTATCCTGTGACCTACCCAGAGTACCCTTATACGAAGGAGCCCCCGAGTGGCTATTAATCAAGTGAGAGGTTGGTATCCTGCTGATGCGGTATCGTTATTAAGCCCGAACCCAGGCTTTCTTCTCCCTTTTGTTCTTTCTTTCTTCGATAATTCACTATTGCCGGCGATTCCTTGACTAACAAGTACATATTATAATATAACGTTATATATTCTCCGTTTTTCACCACAAACTCTTGGCAATATTTCATAAATGTCCATAATACAGAAACATACATGTATGCTCTCTCATGGGGATCCTAAGAGACTAGAAATGGGTTTATTTGGGGGTCCTTGTCGATGATTAAGAAAGTAACTGCCTATCCTTGAGAAGAGTGCAATACCGGTGGGATCAATTACTTGATGAAGTGTGTCAATAAACCAGTTACTGTCGAAAAACATCGCAATTCGATCCGTAGCCTTATGAACATACAAAGAACCTACAAATCAGACTCTCCGGGTCCCATCACCGAAGGCAAATTGAGTTATCACGTGTAAGGGGTGAGTTACGATGTGTAATTTCTAGAAGGAATCAATTCTTCCTTTCCCCCACGGATATTTACTAGTCAAATCGAGCCTTCGGTATCAGCCGAGGATCTCTACGGGTTCTGCGGATCGGGACCAACCGGTGACACGATTTTTGAATCTTCCTGTTTTCCTTGTTGCACATTTCCCCGCAACTCTAGCTCGAAAGATAGGTACGGGTATTGGCGGATTGCAGGTAAAAGTTGGCTTGGCTGTCTCTTTTTTGCCCCGTCCGCCATCACCCAGTATCCGCCAATACCCCGTGAACGACAGTACATGTAGGTACTTACAGAGCGTGAGCACTGTAAGGGGAGGATGATAGAGGTAAAGTATGTACCATACCTGTATGTAGGTACAAAGCAGAAGACCCTTCTTTCTCTTTGCAGACTGGTTTTGATACGATGTGGGGCACTTATGGCTTGCATGATAAGCGAAGAGCCGAGATTTTCACCCCGCCCTGCCCACCAGGACCCCACGCTTTTGGTCCCTGCAACTCTGACTGACTGACTGTCTGACTGACATATCGTAACTGAACCCATTTCCCCATCTAATACGCGTGGGCTGACCAACATCCCATCCGTCCCTCTTCCTCATGCATTGAACCCTCTGCACTGCATCCCTAATCTCATACTCGCAAGTATTTAAGAAGGTCATAGATCGCAATGGGTTGGTCTCCTGTTACCCGCAGGATCGCTACTACTCGAAGTCGATTGAGCTTGCACTATTCCTCACCGATACCAGGTCTTGTAGGACTAAAGTTACAATATACCAGTACTGGTAAGCTCCATTCCATATTGTCAGTTCATCACGTAGTTGGATCTTGGATCTCGGGGGATTGCCACGAGTGCGTCGCTGCGATGGATAGGCTCCATCAACGTCCTCCGCATCTAGCACAGCGGAGCTCTCCCAAACCCTCAGACATCCTCCTGCGCCGTCTTCTTCTCAATACCACCACACCCTTCCCCTACTCCCCAACTATACAAATCAACGTCATTGTTCGTATTCTAATGAGCAACTTGGACAGTTCATCAGAATCAAACCACTACAATGTCTACCTCTGCCCCTCGTAAGGCTCTCAACCTCTCAAATATCAACCCCCACGTCAAAAAGGCCGAGTATGCCGTGCGTGGAGCAATCCCCATCAAATCAGAAGAATACCGGAAAATACTTGCTGCCGCTGGTACCGCCTCTGCCTCAGGCAGTGATTCCGCGTCTCAAAATACTACCCCAAACCACGATCTTCCGTTCGATGACGTTATTTCTGCAAACATCGGAAACCCACAGCAGCTAGGCCAGAAGCCCCTTACGTTCATCAGGCAGGTTCTGAGTATCCTCGAGTACCCCGCTCTATTGGAGCATGAAGGGCTGTTTCCGAAAGACGTTAGAGAGAGGGCAAAATGGCTTTTGGAGCAAGTGGGGAGTGTGGGCGCATACTCTCAGAGTCAAGGTTGTTTCGGTCTCAGAAAGAGCGTTGCAAGGTTTATCGAAGGTTAGTAAATTACTTGTATCTGGTGATGATAAGACTGTTAACTTGATTCCTTAGAACGTGATGGCCACCCGGCCAACCCAGATGACATTTTCCTCACCGCCGGCGCATCATCCGGCGTTTCTACACTTCTACATACCATTTGTGCCTCTAAAGAAACTGGCGTTCTGATCCCCATTCCGCAATATCCTCTCTACACTGCTACGCTTGCACTCGTCGACGCCACACCAGTTCCATACTACCTAGATGAACCTTTGTCCTGGGCTACCGATGTGCCGGCCATTCGTGAAGAAATCACCAAGGCAAGAGCTGCTGGTACTGAATTGCGCTCCATCGTTGTCATCAACCCCGGTAACCCTACCGGGGCCACTCTGACAGAGCAAAACATTGCCGATGTTATCTCTCTTGCTGCTGAAGAACATCTTGTCATTATGGCCGACGAGGTCTACCAGACAAACGTTTATCAGGGCGAGTTTCACTCTTTTAAGAAGGTATTAAGGAATCTCCAAAAGGAGAGTCCTGGAAAGTATGATCATGTGGAACTAGTAAGCTTCCACTCAGTTTCAAAGGGTATGATCGGCGAGTGCGGACACCGTGCAGGATACTTTGAACTGGTAGGGTTCGATAAGGAGGTACAGGCACAAATCTATAAACTTGTCTCTATCACACTGTGCCCCCCAGTCATTGGCCAGTGTTTAGTCGAACTTATGATCAACCCACCAAAGAAAGGCAGTGAGTCTTATGATTTGTACAACAAGGAATATAATGGTAAGCCGATTGATTTACTTTCTTATAAAACATACTAACACTGCCATCATAGTCATTTTTGGAGACCTTAGAGAACGCTCCCAAGCTCTTCATAAGGCATTTGGCAAGATGCGCGGTGTCTCATGCCAAGATCCTCTTGGTTCTATGTACCTCTTTCCCACCATCACAATACCACCAAAGGCCATCGAGGCTGCCAAAAAGCAAGGCCAGAAGCCGGATGAGTTCTACTGTATGAAAGTACTTGACGCTACTGGTATCTGCACTGTTCCGGGATCGGGCTTCGGACAGAAAGAAGGTACATGGCATTTCAGAACAACTTTCTTGGCACCCGGGACCGAGTGGGTGGAGAAATTGGAGAAATTTCACGAAGCTTTTATGACGGAGTATGAGGGTTAAGATTTCAGTTGACCTGAAACCTTGGTTGCATAGATTTTCTTTTTCTTTCTTTCTAATAGTCTGGTTTCTTCTTTTTTTTTCCCCGGGGTTTAGAGCGGTGTTTTGGGGGAAGATATACCTATCACTTGCACTTGCTTTATGATTCTTACTTTTTTGAAGTAGTCTTTCTAGTACCAGTAGATATGTTAAATCTCACGGCCGAAATAGATCATACAGCCTAAATATCACAGAATACTTGAAGCCCGAAAAATTCTACAGAATAACTACAAGTGTATATACTTGAGCGTTCAATAAATCAGTGCAACTACTCGGGCGTTCATTAAATGGTCGGATATCATTGCAATCAAATCCCTACTAAGAATTCCGACCATTTAATGAACGCATGAGTATCGAAGCATAAAATTTGAAATTATCCCTGGTACCACTTCGCCCCGTTGCACTGGTTTGTTTTTAACTACTCTATTGACACCAATAGCTATCTGGTATCATACCCATGCAGGATATTGACATATATAATTACGCATAATGCAAACACCTAGAGTAGAGTAGGGTACCTACATGTATGTACCTACTCTACATGCAACCCAGAAACGTCATGAATGTCACTCCTTTGATTTGTTCGGCTACGTACCTACCTATCCGATTGAGGTTCAGGTTTGATGATTAAGCTCAAGCAACTGGCTCATAAATAGTAATTGGCTGTTTGTTCACCGATAAAGCGGGGTATACTTCCAATAACACGTAGGTATTGTGCTCCATGGAGCGTGTGTACGAAGCAAATGAGTGGTGCCAGATATCCACTGGACAACCAAAGCAATATCTTCTTGTCTGGGTAGATAACGTTGGGAGGTGTTTCTCCGAGCATCCTGCTCCTTCCTCTCGTGAGATAAATTCGAATTTACAGTACTGTCTTCCTCTCGATCCCTACCCATATCACAAATACTCAACACTCTAGCTATTAAAGACGTGCTTCCGTTACAAGGCAACCAAACTCATGACTTCTTTATGGCCACGTTTCCGTGGTCACGGTGGTGACACCAAGCCCGCGGTTACACAAGAGAGGTTGCAGCACCTTGAAAACGTCGAGGTGCAGTTTCAGAAACTCGAAGCCGAAAAGCAAGAGTTAGAACGGAAAATCCAGGACCTCGAAGAGAAAGTCAAAAAGGAAGAAGATTTAAAACAACTACAAGAGCAAGAATCTGCGAAAGACAAAGATGACGACTCAAAATCGCTTGAGAGAATTGTCCAGTCACTCGATGCAGTATTTGACAGCTCAATTGAATGGGCGCGTGAGTACTTTGAGATCGGCGTCAAGGGCTTCAAGATCGACAAGTTCCCGCAGTTTAAGGTAGAGCTTGGTTGGGTCACGTGGAATGATAGCTGGAGGACGAAGGACCACTTGAATGTCAGCCATCTCGTCCAAGCAGTGGTTGCGGACCGCTTGGCTATGGAATTCTTTTGGCCCGGTGCGCACGGGAAGCCGTTCCAAGGGTGCGAAGAGGGGTTCCAGAAAAGTTGTAATGAGATCTTCCAAGTTATGCTCAAGGGTTAGTAGTGTTTGACATCATTTCACGTATGACAAATTCACTGATTTTTTATTCTAGAAAATAGAGGAAAGGCGCACAGATGGCGAGCCACGACTTTATCAGCATACGAAAAATCTGGAGGATGGTGTCCTACGTCTACCACTTCACCCACCCCTCCTTCCTCCCGACCAGGGTCACATAAAGATGTTGTCCAATCTGCAGCCTTTTACCGTGATCAACACTATGACCGTATCGTCACGTCAATCGAGCACGCTGTCGGACCAATATCACAAAAATATTTTCCACGACGGAACGAAGCAGAAAGGCTTCAGAAGTGTAAAGAGTTTGTCAGGACAGCGGGTGAATTAGCATTCGAGCTGTCAAAATATCCGGCAGAAGTAAGAGTTTTGGAGAAGCAATGGTTCGACGCTAAGTGTGCACGTACATTTGTGTATGGAAACGAACACATGAAAGAATCATCTGGAGAGTATGTCGATCCTGAGGAAAAACTACCCATAGACATCATTCTTAGGCCTTGCTTGAGACAATATGGAGACGAGCAAGGCGAGAACTACGACAAATCATCTGTCTGGATTCCAGCTCTCGTGGATGTTAAAAGACCTACAGATCCTATTGTCCTCGCTGCTTAGATCCGAAATGACTTGGGGGCGTTATGCAACAGGTCTATAGCCCGACCAGTCTCAAATGTACGATGCAACAATCTTATCAGTTCATGTGGTCGCCCGATTATTCAGACGATGGATTTCTACCCTCTGTTGGAGTTTCCTCAATTTCTAAGCTTTCTGTGGAGGCTTTCAATCTCATCCAAACGTTGGAAGATATTTCAGCAACTAAAAATTAACACTTTCATCTGTTTCCTTCTTCTCCTTCTTTAAGTCCAAGTCACGGTGTATCTGTTCGGTTTTGTTTTGGGGCGGTCATTTTCTGTAACCAGATAGTTATTTGTTTCTTGGAGCGAGTGATACCACATGTACGCATAAGTTATACGACACAATCATACTTCCCATAAGATTCACGGCCAATTCAACAGTGCATATGATAACAACTAATCATGAAGCACAAAATTATCTTCGTGATAGCAGATACTTGTATGCAAGGCTAGAATCTTGTAGAAATTTTTATCCATCTCATTCTATCGTACGTTGAAGTCCACACTAGCCACAAACATGAAACCTTGATAATTGATCACGTTCCTCAAGAGACTCCGAGAGAGCCTATTGATTGGGCTACGCATATGACGAACCGTACATATGCATATTGCGCGCCTTAATAACTTATAAATAAGCAGTAGGGTACGTACACGCACCAGGAGTTTTGGGTGCATCACTTAACCAATTAATTGTAAGCATAATTCATTTCTTACAATCACCAACTAGCTTGCTGTAATCTATCAAAGAACCGATAAAATCACTACTGTAGGTACATGGGAATGGCAGCGTGTTTGGGGCCTACGGTAGTGCAACATTGGCTTTGACAGAATGCAACTTATGTTCCCACTGGGCATTCCATGCGATGTGGCGCCTTCACCATGGTCACCATACAAATTAAACTCGCTATCCTCCCCGTACGTAAGCTAATTATCAGTTCTAAATCAATTGCGTTAACCTGCATGGGTGAGTCCATCTTTACATTCGTCAAGCGGTGCATGATAGCGCCTCTCAGTGTGGAGATCGATCGATGATGATCAACCTGGGAATCCAACGTGTCCACAGACTGAGTCTACTCTTCAATATGACAGAATTAGATATCTATGTGTGTAGATTCTAAAAGGCCAGGCCCCCTTCTTCAGAACACACGTGGCGGATAAGAACTACATGTAATATCATGGTATGACTCTTGGTGCTCACCCATATAAATGCAGCTTTTTGCCTTCAATATGTATACAGAAGAGGAAACCCGATACAGTCGGGCCACAGCAGCCAACTTCGATCCAATAATCCGATTCCTAAAACGCCATGTCTTTTAAGCTCATACCATCGATTTGGCACTTGGGTGCTGCCCTACAATGTGCAGCATGCTTTGCATACGGGGCTAATCATAGGACCACTCCACATGTTGATATATGGAGTATTGAAAATGATATGCGTTTTCTTCTCTACACCATGCATATAGGACCTACCAATTTGAGAGACTTTCGCCCGTCAGATGCCTTCTACTCAGTCCTATATATCACTAGCGCTGCAGATGTTTTCCGGATCTGCAGCTCATAGAGTAAGACCTCAATTGTATCAGATATACTCGCTATTTTATTCAGATCACACCTGGCAGGTCCTTCGGTTGTCGGGACATCTGCAGCCTTGCTCCGAGTAACGCAGTGTTGACTCGCCGTTGAGACATCAACTCTTTCAGAACGGAAATCTAATGGCCCGAACAAAGCGGCGGTGACTCTTGACCGGCATTTGTGAGTCCACAAGCCAGCTTCGGCCCGTGGTCTTCATACATTATATTACAGCATCCCCAAAATAACAATTTTGTACACCATGGCCAGCATTGAGAAGCAGAGCCTGTACCACAAAATGTACATCATGTATGCAGTTGAGCGCAGGGGCTCTTACTGCCTATACATTAGCGCATTGTAGCCGAGCATGCTACTCGCACCAGTCATTCTTTATGGGGCATTTGAAGCTTCAAATTCCCCGGTCATTGGATATGAAGTCTTTTTTTCAGTGAGTCAACAGCTCGAGCTGGCTTACTTCGTGGCGTACCCAACAGATAATCGTACATATGTCGGATGAAAATCATATCAATTGAAGTTTCAGTCGACCTATGTGAGTGTCCAAGACTTTCGTAGGGCGGCGAATGACACCCTGTGAAGTGGCTCGAGTGATATTTGATGATTTACCACATGATCGTTGATACCTCGCAGCGTTTACTGCAGCCTATCTAGAGAACATCTCGAAAGACGCGATGAGTTCTTGCATAGAGCTGAGAATAAACTTCCTTAACACCACATCAGTTGGTTATTTCAAGGGTTAGGGATTATCCTCCGATGCTTGGCAGGTGCATGACCAGTTACCCGGAACCAAACCCTCGAAAAAAAGTTTGCGACACAGCTAGAAATCCCACCAGTCTGATTCCCGCAGATAGGACAAACCTCACCCCATAAAAGATACCAGTCATGATTCGCACAGTGTAGGTACGGCCCTGCTAGTTATTTTTGGCATTTGGGCAGTTTAGTGAAATTACTAACACCAAGCAGAAAACCTCGTAATGCGCGCTCAAAACGTGCGCTCGATGACCGCGAAGCAAAGCTTGTTGAGAACCAAAAGAAGACCCTATTCCTCTCTGGTACAACGACTAGCGAGCTGAGCAGACAGGCTCTTGGAGATCTTGTAAGACTTCTTTCGCTTCAACTCTCCCCCAATTGCAACGCTAACGGTTCGGGCAATTTCAGCATGCACTCAAGAAGCCCCATGCCATCAAGTTCACCAAGAAAAATGCAGTCCACCCGTTCGAGGATGCTGCTCCCCTCGAGTTCTTTTCTACCAAGAACGACACCTCTTTTCTCGTCCTTGCTACACACTCAAAGAAGCGACCCCACAACCTTACATTCGCACGCACATTCGACCACAAGATCCTGGACATGATCGAGTTCGGTATCGAGGAATCTAGCTTCCGCCCCCTCGAGTCTTTCAAGAACGCCAAGTTCGCCATTGGAATGAAGCCCATGATCTCATTCAGTGGGAGTTTGTTCGACTCTGCGCCAAACTACAAACTCGTCAAATCTATGTTCCTTGACTTTTTCAGAGGTGAAACAGTAAAAGCAATTGATGTGGAAGGGCTGCAGTACATCGTCAGTATTGCAGTCAGTGAGCCAACGGATCTGGTTCCTAGCCCGCCAGTACATATTAGGGTGCATATGATCAAGACGAAGAAGAGTGGACAGAAGTTGCCAAGGGTGGAAGTGGAAGAGATTGGGCCCAGAATAGACTTTAGGATTAGGAGAATCCAGGAACCGGATGAAGCTATGATGAAAGAGGCGCTTAAGAAGCCTAGACAGCTTGAGGTACGTATTAAGCCATTGCTTCTCGTTTTTGTGGATGTATTTGGGTTGCTGACAATATAATTTCCGGTAAATAGGCGAGATCGAAGAAGAATATCGAGACAGATATCATCGGAGACAAGCTCGGACGTATCCACACCGGAAAGCAAGACTTGAACAAGATGCAGTCAAGAAAGATGAAGGGTTTGAAGAGAGGCCCGACTGACGATGAGGAGGCGACACTAGTAGACGAGGATGACGACAAGGCTAAAAAAGCACGTTTAGCATAAGGATGAGGATCGATAGTATACTTACTTAATGGAGTTCATGAGTCTGTGGTCATAAAAGTCTGTACATTTAAAATTTCTTTAGGGACATTGGTTTCTGTTGTCCTTTTTTTTTTTTTTTATCGGAAACTCTTTCTTTCCCTAGCTTTATGTGTGGATTCAGCGAAGGAAATGTTTGCGTCAAGAATCCAGAACGGGCCAATGAATGTGACAAATTCATCAATAAACGTCTCATTGCATGAGGCAATGTATTCCGAGAAAGCACTATAGCTGAATTGACGTACAGCATGTAACTCAAGATGCAGCCCGACGTTCTTTCTGTGACAAAAAAAGACCTCCGGGCTCTGACAATCATTTCCATCGTCCGGGTAATACTCCTATGTCCGCCAAGACTGAGGCTCAAAGAAAATCATTTCCTCTGCCCAAAAAAAAAATGTTGAAAATCCATATTCCCAGCAGATACCCCAGGAAAAATGGCCGCCCTTCTAGAAACGCTCACAACACTGATAACCTCCCTCACTTCGGCCTCTACCTCCCTGACATCTCCCGAATTCCCTCCAGCTACCACGCCCGAAGACGGAATCTCCCTTCTAGACGTCAAAAATGAGCTCCTGCTCTCGTACCTACACAACCTCGTTTTCCTCGTGCTCATCAAGCTCCGCTCCGGCTCCCTAGATCCTACCAAAACAAACGGCCAGTTTGGAAGCGAGGTTGTCAAGGAGCTTGTTAAGATCAGGCTCTTTCTCGAGAAGGGTGTCAAGCCGCTAGAGGCGAAGCTCAAATACCAGATCGACAAAGTTGTCGCCGCGGCCGTCGACGAGGAGCTTTCAAAGGCTGGGAATGCAGCATTAATGCCAACCGCCGCCGCCAGCGGCACTGGCGCAACAGGAGAAGAATCTGACGATGAGGTTGAACATGACGATTACGGAGTCTACTCCAAGAAGACTACGGTAGTAGCGGCGCCCGCATCTACGATCGCCAATAAGGAGCTCTCGTTCCGCCCGAATCCGATGGCGCTGGCAAAGCCAAGTACTGCAGCGCTTCCGGGTGTTGGCGAGACAGAGGGTAAAGAAGGAATCTACAAGCCGCCGCGCATCTCGGCGACAGTCATGCCCGGCTTTGCAACGGCAGCGAGCGAGAAGATTGATGGAAAACGCGAGAGAGAGAATGCAGGCAGGAATAAGAGCCACATGCTGGATGAGTTTATCGCGGACGAGATGTCGACTGCGCCGATGGCTACACCGTCTATTGGATCTACCATTGTGGCTGGTGGAAGGGTGACGAAGAGTGCCAGGGAGAGAAGGGAAGAGCAGGAGAGGAGAGAATACGAGGAAAACAACTTCGTGAGGTTACCGCAGCTAAGTAAGAAGGAGCTGCGGGAACGGAAGAGGAAGGGCGGAGACAATGGCGAACAGTTTGGCGGTGAAGACTGGAGAGACTTTGCCGGCGATTTAGATAGATTAACCAAGGGTGCGGAGAAAGGTGGAAAGAGTAGTAGAGTGCTGGAGAACAGCAGGAAAAGACGTGGTGATGATGAAGGTGGGAGAAATGGTGGGAAAGAACTGGGCTCCCTCTTTAACTCCAAGAAGAAGATGATGGCGAAGAGGAGGAAGACTTAGACGTATTCTAATTTCTTTCTTTTGTCTATTTTGTGAATAATTCTGTATAAATATCAAAAGCTTCGGTCATTAACTATCAAGTCTTATCAACAGTTAGAGGGAACTAGTAGCCAGAGCGGAGACACCTTATCAAAATAATAGCTATTCCAATTTACAAAGCGTTGATTTCATACAATCCCAAAGCGTGTATAAATCTGACAAGGATATCAATGATTGCCTCTGCGGAATTATTGGCTGTTACCTAGCGTGCTCGTGCCTACCGCATCCCACCGAACGCCCTATCACGAAGACACTGCTTTAACCTCACCTACCACAACCCCTGCCCCACCAACTGTCACGATAGAGGCTTCCTCCGCTCCAGACCCCCTCTCAATCCCCACGACGTCACGCCAAACTACCAATCATGTCGAACCTTCAGTCTTTCGTTAACAGTAAGCCCCTTCCTACCCTTCTCCACCTCAATTTACTCCATCGCTAACCCCCGATAAAAAAACTACAGAGACAGTCACAATCCTCACCTCCGATGGCCGTACTTTAACCGGCAAGCTCCTAGGCCACGACCAAACTACAAACCTAATCCTCTCCCATACAATCGAGCGTATCTTCAGCCCCGCGTCCGCAGGTCCAGACGAACCAACCCAGCAGGTGGAGCACGGACTGTATCTGATCCGCGGAGATAATGTGGCTGTCTGTGGGCTTGTGGACGATGAGCTAGACTCGGGAATTGATTGGGCACTGGTTAGAGCCGAGCCTTTGGGTGGAATGAAGCACTCGTGAGCTTGCTTGCGTAGTGATGATGAGATCGTGCTAGGGTTAGGGTTAGGGTTAAGAGCTGGAGGGGTCTTAAAACGTCAACGCGACGAATAATTTCCAATTTTATACCAGTATCAACCAGGATACGATGCGACTCCTTCCGCTACAACTTCTTTGAACAACGCAATGTGAGGAACAAAACGGTCACGAGGTGTGGAGAGATGAAAGTAGCTAAATGAGACATGAGGGGGTATCAATCTTCACTGTATATATTTTTTGTTAAATCTGGGTTTTTGCGTGCGGGGTCAAATTTGGCGAATAAAGTCTGTTTTTGTGTCTTTTTACTGATTATATATTAACTTTATTCATTTGTAATATAGCTGTTTTTAGCTCTCCAGGCGGACTTTGGGGTAGGTGAAACCACATACTTAGCGCCATCCCTAACAACGAGTGAGAATGCAATCGAGTGATCCTTCATGACACATCCATGTCTGCTGCCTGGCCGTGGCACATAAGCGTATGTGCGTAATACTCTACCAATCCATGTGTATCACCGAAGCGCGCGACTTTGAAGCTTATCCACTCAAGCTCGGCCCCCATACCATAGCCGTATTTTTGCATTAAATACCAAGTCATTAATATCGTGTAATATTTCCCAAAACAGGTCTATCGATCCTTACAACCAATCCGATTTTTAATATGGTCATAAACAGCAATAGTCTCCTCTCTAAGCCTAATCCTTGAAATAACCTTGCTTATGCAGCAAGGTGGGACGCATTTCTTTGTTTATGCCGGCGTTGTTGTTTTTTGACTACAAGGTTATTCGAGTGAGGGGTTGTGTGCCAGAATATATCTCCAAACTGGAACCACAGTTCTCTCCCTCTAAACTTAAGGCCCTGTAATGTATAGGTAACGTTCGCTTGCGCTAGATCTGCATTTGGTTCCATTAAGCCTTTTCAGGCATCGTAACTGAAGGGTAGATAAAGGAATTGAACACAAAGAACGCTAGACAAAGCGCCATCAAGCTAACATTCCAAGATCAGATTTGTATATAAGGCAACATTTAAACGCAGGCCCGAATCCTTGCGCGGACCCCGGCCTCAAAAAAGGAAACGAAAAAATTACATGGTGCAGCTTATTGAGGATCTAGGGTTACTGATTCTGATCTTATCTTATCTGATCTTTTCATGTTTCCTAATAATAGCGATTGAAGTCTTCGGCCCACATGGACCACTGCCGCATGAACCACATCAACCAAAAACCATGACAACAGCACCTCCACCAGACGCTTCGATCGATCGTAAGGATACAGGAGCTCTGAAAGGTCTCTCATGGGCATACTCATGCTAATGTTTATGTAGAAGCAAAGTCTATCGAGTATTGGAACAGCGTTGAAGCCACTCCAAATGGTTATAACATACCCCTTCGATCATACCACATCCTGCGCAGTGCAGCTAAATAGTGCGGGTGTTAATAGGCATGCTTGGAGGATATGAATACGTCTCCCGAATCGACATCCAGGGGTCTAAAAACTTCCTTGCAAAGCTACGACTTAAAACTGCGTCTAGCCCCGAAATATGGAAGGTCGCGGACTGCGGCGCGGGGATCGGAAGGATCACAAAATTGTTGTTGACAACGTTGAACAAGGGCAAAGTTGTTGTAGATATCATAGAACCGGTGGAGAAGTTCACTAAGGAGGCGATTGAGGGCAATAACTTAAAAGAGGAGAGAGAAGATGGGAGGGTAGGCAAAGTGGTTAACATGGGGTTAGAGCAGTGGGACCCTGTCAAGACGACAGAGGAGAGGGGGGAAAAGTACTATATTATCTGGAAGTAAGTTTCTTCAGACCTTGGCGTGTCCGGCTTGGTACAGATGAGGTTTTGGGCACGGCGACTAATTTTTGTGAAGCCAGTGGTGCGTAGGGCACCTTTCGGACGTGCAACTAGTAGCCTACCTTGTGCGCTGCAAAAGCGCTGTTTTGGAGGGCGGTGTCATCGTTGTGAAGGAGAATATCACCGAGACAAAAGATGACATGTACGACGAGACAGATAGCAGTGTTACCAGGTATGCCCTCCCCCTACAATATTTAGATAGCTACATGTAATTAATGTAAATTCGATAGGACGGATCACAAGTTTAAAAACTTGTTCAGGCAAGCCGGATTGCGGATCGTAAGAACTGAGGTTCAGAAGGGACTCCCAATACAACTGTATCAGGTCCGTAGTTATGCGCTGAGGGCGGCAGTATGATGACAATGCGAAAATACCCTAGAATATAGCTTCCATAGTTTTTCATTGGCAAAATTCTCTAGAAATGGTAAGAAGTCACGTGAATAATTAGGCAGAGCTTACCAGGTTAGTTTTATGAAAAGACTATGGTTAATCAAAACTGGATCATGCTCAGGCGATAGCTTCGTAAACATATGCGATGAAATACTTTGACCTTGGTGATTTAGAATGAATTTTAGGCTTTACGAAGTCTCAGAAAGAAAGTACTGAAAGTAAGTGGATCCCTTCCTTTACAAGTGATTTCCATCAGCTATAACCGCAACAGAGAAAATATATGATCCCATCAAACCCGAAATCCACAGTCTTTTACCCACCCCCGCAGCTAAAGCCGAGCTTAAAATATAATCTATTGGCTTTAGTTATAAATAGTTCTTTGGGTATGAGCTAAATAGAGGATAAAGAACCACTTATCAGGATTCCCTCATCTCATCGCTTCTTGTCCCTCTTTTATGCAGTTGGCATTTTCTAACTAACCCCGTGTCCATCTTGACAAGTTAAAGAGTAAGTACATGTAGTCAAGTATCCACATAGGCCCTAAACCCGCAGGGCGAAAAGGGTTAATTGGGGTTATTTAGTCTTGGGTAGTCTGCCGCGCGCTACTCTATATATGGATATGTAGATATGAGCCTTGGGTAGTTACATTGAAAAACCCAATTACACTACTAGGCGTATATGTAGTGCTGGAATACTATGCAGAAGAGCGGTTAAGTCGGCGTATTTGCCAGTTGTAGCCGAGGGTGTACTTGAAGTCGAGGAGAGCAGAAGAGTAACCGAATTTGATGTACTTGGTGGTAAGAATTTTTACCCGGCCGGATCGCTGCGCGTTATGACAATATTGCAATACTATCACGCCTAGGTATCCGAACCCCCTTTCTCTTTGGAAGTGCATTGACGGCCTTCTCAAGATATCATGATATCTCACTCGAAGACTGTCACTATATGTTGAATTGCATCAAGAGCGACAAAATGTTCTTGTCGCTGTTCGACTCCCAATATAGCGCACATAAAGCATGCCAAAATAGGATGAGACGAGACGAAACTTGACAGTAGCTTCACGATTGATGTAGATTTCCAGTGGCTGATTTCATGGAAGGTTTGAAGAGAAGCGTACTTGCCTATTCTTATCAATACTTTAGTATTGAAGGATACCGGCTACCTATCAAGGGGTAAGTATGTAAATACCACGCATTTGTGGTGGCTGCAGGTAATGTTGGTGCCGAAAATAAAGCAATTAACTGACCTCCGCCGAACTGATCAATCTTGGTACACATTAGCACAAGACTTAAGATCCTAAGAGCGGGTAGGCAACGTTAAAAAGAAAGAAAAGAAAGACTGTCTTAGCTGAATCCTGCGTCCTGACTTTGAATACAAGGTGACGTCTTTGGCGAGGGATGTAAATAGGATGCCAACATTTGTAAGAGAGAGAATCTCACGGCCTACCTAGTAGAGCTTCAGGGTCTAACCACATTCAATTGCCTGAAGGTTGTTGACCAATCACAAACGACCCTCTAGGCGCGGGCACTAGTCTCGCTAAGAACTTAAACCCCTGGGCAGTCAGCCTATTACTCTAGCTACCAGCATCTCCCCTACTCTACATGTCCCTACCCACACACTGAACTGTCCTACAGAGATCAAAAGTGGGACTTGATAAAGATCTCTATTCCTGGAACCTCCCGGAAAAAGAAATGAGCGGCGATCAGCTGGGTGGATGTCGCGGGACGCGATCCATGGTTGGTTTCCCCGTTTTCGTTGTTTTGTTTGCGTGATTGAAGGAAACACGTGCTATTTTCGCTTATGTATGGCCTGTGTGTGGTAAGGTACGTATACATACGGTGCAAAAATTTCAGGTTCGGAGCTCGAGTGTTGAATCCCATTCTCCTGGACAATAGTGCGGACTTCTGCCGTCTATCACGGTGGAGTTCATCCATCATTAGGTTTAAAGACCGGCAACATCGGCGGATTGTCAACATAAGGCAATTCCCATCTGGGTTGCAAATACACATCTAGTCCCATGATGAGATGATGATCAATAAGGAATTGACTGCCTACCTAGAGAAGATAAATAAGTTCCCGGTCCTCATTTATCCTTGCCTATAGAACAACTATCACCATATGGCCGGTTTGGAGATCGGTCCGACAAGCTGCTCAGTATCAATTGTTAGGTCATTAAAAAACAAACACCCCTCGATAGGTATTCCCACAGAACAGCCAGAAGGCCCTCCTGGTATTTGAAACGAGTTCTAGAAACTTGCCCGCTGCCATCGGTTTTTCTTTTTACAGAGATTCGTCAAAGGCTTTGGCGCACATTCCATCTGTTCCGTCATCATAAAACCAAACAATAGATGACAGATGTGGGGAACTTTCTCCATTTTTTCCCTTTCCACGTACATATGGGTCTCCACCTCCAAAATTGGGGGATCCCCGTTTCAGGTCTTTCCACTCGGAGTGTTTGGTCCCTAAGGTACCAATCCGTCATTATTGGTTCGAACCAGATGATTATATCCAGAAAGAGGTGAACGGTGTGGCAACAAATATGGGTAACCACTGAAAATGCGTGATTTTCCAACTTTCAGGTAGGTACCTTTAATCCCCGTTATGAACTAACGACAGCCATTCAAATTGATTCTTGCCCTGGTCTGTTAATCGGTTTAGATAAGGTCTCCCGCATGCAAAGCGCCTAACCGCCCAGGCACTGACCAACGGGAGTGCTCATACATGCCAAGACGCCCCAAATAGTAGCCAAAATAGTAACCACCTTACCTGGG
Source organism: Morchella eximia (assembly GCA_024713935.1). Classification (NCBI taxonomy): domain Eukaryota; kingdom Fungi; phylum Ascomycota; class Pezizomycetes; order Pezizales; family Morchellaceae; genus Morchella; species Morchella eximia. Next base: position 1,994,646 of record JAMGZG010000003.1, read on the forward strand.
CCAATTGATCCAACAGCTTGGCACAGTTTGAGCCCCTGGTGCTCTCGCTTCTAAAGAAACTTTTTTTTTTTTGGTAGCCCAAGAAATAGGCGCTGGTGAAGGGGCGACATTTTGAACAGGAGATAAAATCAACTCGATGCCCTTCCCTCTGGTTGTCACATTCAATAACACATCTACCGTCCAAGAGAGGATCTGGAGGCTTGAACATCGATCTCAAACCTCCTCGCCAGTATTTACTAGAGCCGTGCTCTCGGGATATACATAAGAAACAGTATTGATCATTCCTTTATAGACTTACTTTTCCTTCTGAAAACCATTCTCTACAAAACAGAAAGAAAAAATTAGCAATTTCCCAATATGGTTTCCTCAAAATACACCTTCATTGCCTTTATAGTGGCCGCTGCTTTCTCCCCTCTCAGTGCAGTATTAGCACAGACCACCACCGGCACTGTCTCCGGACCTACTCCCATCAACAGTCTCCGGCCATCTGCTACTGTCACTGGTATCGAGTCATCAGCTACTCCCACCTCGAGCTATTCTGAACCAGCATCTACAAGTGCAGCCGCCAGTCAAACGGATGGGCTCGGCTACTACCCCACGGTCCCAGGACAATCATACGACGATCCCAATAAGCTCATTGACGAAACAGCAGAAGATAGCGCCGGCGCGGACGGATCCTCGGATACTTTCATCAACATCCCTCTTGGGGCTCAAATCGGTATCATCTCGGTCGTTGTCATTGCTGGTATTGGGGGGCTAGTGGCTAGTTATCTGTGGTACATGCGCCGCCGCAGGCAGTGGGAGCTACAAGGAAGACGCCGTTCGCTCGTACCAAGGTTCTCTGTCAATGCTCGTGGAGAGCTCAAGATGTCAAGGCCGATCATTACCCGACAGCCTGCGGTTCCACCGACTCCAAATGCGGTCAGAAGCTCAACGAATAGTACGGCGAACTTTATTGCGGTAGATTTGGAGAAAGGGACAAAGCAGGGAAGGGACGAGTTTGAGGTTGAATCGAAAACTGGTGGCGGATCAAGGTGGAAGAATATGTTCTCGAGGAAATAAACAGTCATCTTGATTGATCAAGCTGGCTATAATTATGTCTTTCATGATTAGAAAGAGGTGGGATGCGCTTTCATTGATATATACTAGGGTTTCTTTACTTTGTTTTACTTTATGACGATCGTTTGTTACCCGCAAGGAAAAATTGTAACTTACTTATTAAACGAATTTCTGTACGTCTAGCTGGTGTTTTTGGTTATTTCTGGGACATTATTTTCTTTTTATTTTCTTTTATGTCTGCATATGGCTTTCAGTCGTTTGCCAGTGCAATACTGGGGGTTCTTTTTCTTCTCTTTCTTCATATCTGCAGCCGCGCTCGTTAATTAGGCTGGGGTCTAACCCTATTTTTGTGTATAATTATTACTTACGTTCGTTAGAACCCCCCATCTTACATGGGGGTTAACATCATCGTTTCAGATGATACTTTCTTTCTGATTATATTAAACAAATTCGTTTTCCACAAGTTTGGCATCATTTCGAGGCCGTGTGAGAAAGAAGGATCGAATGATGTTGATAATAGGCTGAGCGTTCTTGCCACATGAACATCCTTGAAAGAATATATGTACCTTGATAGTTTTGTATCCTGGCTTGATCTGAGACGGGGAAGGCAATACCAACATTCTTGAGGGGGGCTCACTAGCTACTTACTTGGACACTATATAATCCATGACCCCTAGTAATTATAAAGGATTGGGCGTTAAAAAATCATTACTGGAGCGCACAAGACCTTGGCTTGAGATTCCCTCCTATCATCCGCAGAATAGCCTGGCGTCCGCTGGAACATCAGGCCACGAAACTTCACTTACGATAGAAATCAACACACGTAGAACTATCAGCCGTCCCCATACAATCAATGAATATCAATCAGTTAATTATCAGCCGCCCCACGTGTAATGCCAAGATAGGTTGGTAATAGCAGTACTCTTTTACAAATCCTCCTACATGGACATAGAAGAGGTTTACACTTGATTCTGCTACAAATTGAATCCTGGAATTAAGCTCAAGGTTTAGATAAGCCTTGAGGACGAAAAGGCTAAAATATCGCGAAAATTAAAACGTATGTCCCTGAAAATCTGTCGAGTGATAACTGTGATGCGGGGAATCACGGGAATGAACCGATACCTATTACAGGCCCAATTCGGTCTTAGAACCAATACTATGAAATTCTTTTCAGGCCTCTGAAAGTAATTCTGATTTTAGTCGGGGTTTAACTGCCGATTTGTTTACAGTACTAAAAAAGGTAAGTATTTAATATATAATAGGTACTATATAAATACTGAACTGTGTCAAAACTTCTGAATTAAATCGGATCCTAGCTATCATACTGTAACAATACCGTATTCTCGCGCGTGGTATTCTACCACATAAGATACTGAATACATCCTCTATTTTAACACTGTAATTAATATTATCATTTAGAGATCAGACCATATATATAGCCAGAGAGTCAATTTACTCGAACATAAATCGATGATCCACATGGAAATTCAAAAGCGGGATCGATATATTTCTCCTTCATCCTGCTCTACAGTACTAGAAGACCAGTTCGAAGCTCTAGGGGCCGTGGAAATGTGTACCTAGAATAATTCAGTAAAGTCGTCGGGAAGTCGTCTCTGGGGTCCTAATTCTCGCTGGGAAATGTCAATATTTTGGTGGAGGGAAAGTCGTTTTAAGGGAAATCGGACAACTTTACGGACGACTTAACTGACGACTTTACTGACGCCTTTACCTATCACGCTTCTGTCACTCATTTTGGGCATATTACTAAGGGGGAATATATAAGCTTTGGCCACCAGTGATGCTTCACATGATTGACCAAAGCCATCGCCAATGAAACGAATGATCAAAGAACATCCTACTATTATACCTAAAGCATCAAGTCAGAATACCCTACATGTATACGCCAAACAATGGGTCCACCAAAATGAAATTGTATTCCCCAATTGTTACAAGCTCATTGATGCCAGATACCATTTGATCACCCACCGAATTATTCTATTTGGGGGACTCAACTACCTCGAGATCTAGAGGGGGGGCTACAACGGAAAACATTGATTTTCCGGTGGAAAACAGGAAACCCCGGAAACAGTCAGTAAAGTCGTATTTTATTGCATTTAGCAGGTAAAGTCGTCAGTAAATGTGTTAATTAAGTGTCGGTAATGGGACAGGAATGTCTTTAACACAAAGTAATGCGGTTATTGCGTCAAATAATGTGTATCCCGCAACATTTTGTATGGGAAACGTCAAAATTGATGCATTTCCACGGCTACTAGAGAGGTCTAATCCCGAGAAATCTTGCCTTGTGCCAATCACGACCACTATCTCAACTAAACTAACGTAAACTCGTGGCTTTATATTTGGGAGCAAAGGGGAAGCGGTGGTAGTATTGATATGGTACTTCTGCTCTCAGTATCATGGTTCTTGACTACTTAGAGCCATCCGAGCATGGTTCTTTGGTTTCTACTATATAGGAAATGAAAGAACCTAATAATTTAATCAATAGATCAATACTACATAGCAAATATCTCTAGTCCCCGCGTCACATCACATGTAAATTGTTCCCTGACACGGTTTTACAGAAAGAAACAGATCACAGGACTGGGAGTCGATCTTTGAGTCTTTGATAGTAGACCTAAGATATAAGGGACACACTAGCGAGAAGAAATTCTGGATAACTTGGTGCCACATATGCTTCGGTAAATACAATCATTTAAACCTATAGTGCAATTAAGTCAATTGATCATCATACTCGTTTTCAACAGCTGTGCTCACGATCCTTTTAGCGACCCATTTTCACTTTACATTGTAGAATCCAAGTGCCAATTGCAATAATGCCTCCTAGATGCTATCCGTCTGCAACGGAAACCATATGATTCGCCATCCCCGTTTTTGCGATGATTTCGAGTTCAAAATGGGAACTCTGAACCGTCGGGACTCATTCCAATTACCAAAGCTACACTTCAATCCAAACAGGGACTTACTTAGCGCAGTAGCACAATCTATCTTTTCAGCTTTGGCCGTCGACCGTATTCATCAATCGTTCATACAGAGATCTGAAAAGAAGTAACCCTAGCCCATATGTGATGTCTTCGAACTGCCATTAATTCCGACAATAGTTAATAAAAGGGAGTCATGGGTTCGCTGCATGCTGCATACTGGACATTTATTCCGAAAGGATATACAGTCGCACCTCACTATGCCGGATCTCAGTATCCCGGATCCCTTGCTGTCCCGTACGAAATCCTCTGGGATTTTAATTCTCTTACTGCAAAATCAATTTGCTATCCCGGATTTCTCGTGAATATTTGCTATCCCGTATGGAAATTGTCTGGTTCTTGGCATCCGGCATAGCGAGGTGCGACTGTATGCATGTAGGTACACATATCTGCAGTGCTCTCGTCACCACACATAAAGTGCAATTTGTATATGCACATACAGCCACCGTTATGTCAATTACATCAGCTGACCGGCTGGCCGAAAGGGCTGACCTAACGAGCTCCTCAACTATTCAGTGAGTTAACCCAAGCACGCGAAAGGATTAGCTCAAGATAACACGTAAGTACTTCACCGAGTTGCGCGGGTTAGGGTTGGGCGTAAAACATGGTAGTCGATCGGGTTCTTATTAGCTTCTAGAAGGAGTCATCACGCCTCAAAGCGAAGTGCAGCACCGTATCTTACTCCCCAAAGTGAATAACCGACTGCTTTCTGGTTAGTCATTTTTACTGCGGGATTATAGCCAATGATCGAATATCCACCAATGCTTCTTGCCCCCTGTCTATGATATGCATATCAGGAATAACTTCGCCAGTAGCAGATCGATTATGCATTTGGAATATCTGGATTAGCCACCCTTCAATTGGAAGGGAGGAGAATACTCGAAGGAGAAGCTCAACGACAGGAACGTCCGACTCATTCGATATCGAGAGTGCATATAAGGCTGATTTTCTTGAAAATATCTCACCGCACCTTTTCGTAGTATTAGGCGCCCCTTCGGTAGCTTTTTCGTCATGATATTGAAAGAATTATTTTCGGGAATATGCATACCCCTAACCCTAGATAGCTATCCAGCCAAAAATAAATCAAGATCCTGTATGTCTTGGAAGCTTAAAATTCTGCGGCTTTCCAGCCAAGACAAGTCTAAGGCCAGATATGATTCGTGTACTAGTGAGATAGATAGATGCAATTGCAAAAGAAGCTGCGGTATCTAAACCTGCGACCGGTCCGATCCTCAATGGATATATCGAAGCCGTAAAACGATAACCGTCATTAAAGTGTATGTACCTCCCCTGATAAACCCACAACGTTGTGAGCACGAACACATAATTTGAACGAGGATATGTGCCTTTTCACACCCATACGACTTAGATTCCATAGGGCAGAAATTTCGATGATTATGATATCAACCAATAGAAACTATCCAAAATAAAGGCAGCAATTCAAGGATGGAAAGGTCACTCATCTTGAAGAAGGCTTGAAAGTGCTATTCATAGTAGAAGCAAGGATGGGATGAACCAGAGCTAGGGCATTGCTCCGATCTAGACATCAATCGTCCTTAATCATGGTTAATCCGATATATTTCGTGTTTACGACTAGAATAAGGGTATAGACACAAAGGAAGTTACGTAGAACCCTGCTAGATCCACCCTTAATTGGTCTATTGGTGGATGATCGCGAATTCGAACCTATAAAACATCATGGCGATGCTTCGGGACAAAGCCCCTCCGGAAAAGCTGTGAAAACGAACACGTAGCTTGAGCGAGTTTATGCGCCCTTTCGTCTTTGCTTTTCTTTTCTAGACACAGGTGGAGGATGACAATTGTTGCTCTGCCAATCAGCAGAGTTCCCTAAGGTCAAGGCCAAGGTAGTAGTTTGAATAAAACATCAGTCACCAAGTGCAATAACCGCGTTAAAGTGAGGCGAAGATGGGATGGGATAGAGTACGTTACGTTAGGGGGGCATTTTTCAAGACAAAGAGGGATGAAGGAGGGAAGAAGGGAAGGAGGGAGCAAGTCATTAGCACTATTTTGAACCACGGACAACCCGCATGAGTCTGAACTACGCATGCACTCGACAACTTTTCTCTACACTCGCTCACCTGGTGACGGTGGATCCTTTCTGATGGCTGTGTTTGCAGTAATTTGGCCTTGGCTTTACAAGGTCAACTCTCCTATTGGTCACAAACCCCCAACCACCATCATATCAGACAGGATCCTCCTTCACCCCATGAGCGAGTGTACCTACATTCGACAACTCCATTATCAATTCATCAACTGACTATAACAGGCCAAATTACATTACGAATTCACCCTCCGACTCAGCCTCCACTGAACGTGTGCACTTCCCTTTTCATAGACTCATCGCCTTGTTTGTAATTGTGCCTGCTGGTTACTATAGGAATAACGTACGATGTTAATCTTCCACACAAAATCTGATCCTGACCCCTCTCAAATGGTAAAGCTTGTATGGCATCCTTCCCCCATCCGGGACATGTAACTAAATTATACAATGTAGGTACATATGAGAGTTTACAAATAATCCCTGAAGGTGAGGCGCAGTCAGTACCTACATCTTTCTCTCGGGCCAGCGCAGCCTATCATATCATAGCCTTACGCCTTATACCCGCCCCCACGTACACTCAAATAAGCATATAGGCTGATTGTATATAACCCCTTCTAGAAGTCTACTTTGGTTGGTGTTAGGCACAAGATAATCCCTCCAAGGCGGGATTGGTTGCAGGAATATTGAAAAGAAAACACGGACATGGCCGCACATAGGATTAGATGTTTCAAATTAATAATTATAACGTGGGTACTCATAGAAAGAAACACTTTAAACCCCCGGTCCTTCACACCGTGCCGGGAAATGGCTATACCAAAAGAAGACCTGAACAGAAACCCTAACCCTTGTTACTAACTCCATGTATCCCACAAAGAGGATTACGACCAACTCATAAGCCCAGTCACAAAGCCTGGAGACATTTCTATAAACTTCAATTACAACATTCTAATCAAGGTATAACCTTGGGTGTCAGTCAGCACGACAGGTAAAGGTACTAAGCTTGGATCACGCCTTGCTAGCTACTAGGGTCTTGCACTCAGTCTGTAGGCTTGACTTAACCACGGCCACCAAACTCACAACCGGGATACACACCGTTTCCATTTCTACGGTCCCGGAGTAGAGGTATAGTTCAACCGAATATGCGCATATCTTTCCGGAAACCCCTCGCCACTCTGTCTGCCTTGTAGTCTACCTCGGGCTCCTGCCAGAGAGAGGCACTAGTACGCAGTTTCACGAGAAGAATCCTCTGGTATCAAAAGTGTTTAATTGACCTACATAGACCCATCTACATGTAGCTTGCCTCGAGCCGTTGGGGGTACGTAAGGCAAGTAGTAGCAATGTGTGGACTCTCTACTGATCCTAGGTAAGGGTTACATATGTTTTATGTTATTGCCATTTGTACAGGATACGTCATAGTTGTTACTTCTGGCTTTATGCAGACCAGGGACTGAACTAGACGGATTACCATTTCTCTTGACCTTATCACCAATTCGATCAGTCGTCCATCATTTGCCACTTACTTTAAGAAGTACCTTGGGCTGATACATTTAACATTGAATTGAGTAATTATATCCCTTTCCTTTATAGCAGTGCTACCTTGGTATCTAGCAAACCTCTTTGTCAATGCGGTGCGTAACGTGCCACAGGCGGTAAAATGGAGCACTGATTTTACAAAGGAAATGTGACAAATCTAGGCCCTTTGATTATTACTTGAAGCGGAGAGTGGTTTACAGAGTGAGTGTTAGATGTATGAGATTGGATCAATGTACAAGGAGACCTGTCCGGCCGGGTTTATCTCCATACACTCTAGGGTCTACCGAGATCGAATGAGGACTGGCGGTAGCTGGGAGGAGTAGAAGCCGGAGGAGGAACGTGAGCTAAATACATAAACTCTCAGGTTGGACTTGCAACGAAGTGGGGGTAGTCGAAAGAAAATCCTCAAGATCCCAAAGTTTTTAAATACAAGCTTGTCTTGAACGTGCTAATCGGCCGAATTCATAACCAGAGAAACCAGAGAACCCTGGAATAAACCAAACCGGATGCATGACAACCTAACAACGGCTTTTATCTGCGCACACCCCATTAACTTATCCGTGAAATCCTACCAAGCACGCACAACCAAGAAGCAGAAAAAAGCTATAGAATTGCCGGAGAAACCCAGAGAAGTTTCCTTTTACATAAAAGCTTCAAAGAAAAACGGAACTCTCTTGGCCTTTCTTAGTTTGGTTTACAAGGCTACTACTAGCGCTTTCACGAGGCGACAACTATATCGGTCGGCCCCGACGTATTTCCTACGCCTTGAACGGATATCTGCCTTGGACTCCTCCCCAAAGAAAGTTCCTTCGGTTACATGCTTCATTATACCTTCTTTTCTTATAAAGGTATAGGAGATACCAAGGGCTTGGGAGACCCCAACTTCCTGCAAGCCACAAACGAGTGATGGCGCATGATGGTCGGTAAACCTGAGGATAAAATGTCGGGGCGAACTTTTCCAGGTTGTATTTGGTGTTTGGCCTCTTTCTATTAACCGGTCGGTTAGAATTGTTCTTTGTTTGACTTACATTGCGCCTTAGAGCCGAATACATGTGATATAGTACCAAGCATGATTTGTAGAGAAGGGAGTACTGTCGTTCACGGGGTATTGACGGACACTGGGTGTTGACGGACAAGCCGAAAAAGAGACAGCCAAGCCAAGTTTTGCCTTCAGTCCGTGTCCGCCAATACCCCGTGAACGACAGTACCGCCATAATTCGAAAAATTGGCTAGATCAAAATTACTTGTATGGGAAATTTCTAAAGCAGATCGATGCCATTCAACCAATCACCTAAGCGGTAATCCCTGGACGGAGATAGCTAATTTTTCGGTACTTTACTTCGGCGTGGTGGTGAAACTGCAGACACTTACATACATACATACCCTAACCCTAAGACATCGAACCGCTCTGTCGGGATGCCCCAAGCCACCTCCCTAAGAACACACGGCTTACCTCATATACAGATTGTAAAAGCGGAGAGACCTCCGCTCGATATCTCAAGCGTTGTCTTTCGCGCGCAAAAAGGATAAACCACGAGAAACATGTAGGGTGGTACTCGGGGCAGGCAAGAAGAACCTGAAAATGACTTTTTATGGTAACGACTTGTGATTTGCGGCTGGCAAAAAGCTACACCAAATTGAGCCCCTGCTTGCAGCTTGTATTTTCAGGTTCTTCTTGCCTGCCCCGAGTAGGAGTAGGTACTTGCTTGCGATCTATATGTAGTTGGCGTCCATTAACTAACCCGTACCATGGCATCTAATCGAATTGAGTTAATGAAGGATTGTTAGAAGATCCATGCCTTCGAAGTAATATGGTTGGCCATGGGCCAAGGTACAATCCAATCCTCTCCTTCCGCCATATTGCTCGCGTGCTATGGAGGAATATAATAAATTAGAAGAGCCCTCTTGGGAGAGTCCAAAGAATTAACTACCTAGCTAGAGAATTAGACGACATAGGCGGATGGTATATGAGGTCATGACAAAGCAAAGTTGGGCTTGTGTCGCATGGGTGTATAGTAGGTAACATTTAGGTTACCCCTCTAATCATAAACCTCCCTGATCTTAGATGCCGTTTCACCTCTAACTTCACGCGGCCCATTTCGAGAGCTTGGTTGACGTCCATCTATATTACAAGCATTGTTTATCGGGCAGGATCGTGCGTTCCGTTGACTACCTACATCATTCACATCGGCGACTCCAGCCAATGCAAGCTCGCTCGATTACAGAATGTGCAGACGAGCTGCTTGATGTTATTCCAAGACAATTGGCTGCCCCCACCCTTCCCCTTACCCAGTGGACTGGGGTTGTCCCGACACCCGAGTGACATCTCATGATAAGCTAGCTCCAGGGTTGCGGGGCGCTCGCACCTTCTCGCTAAGGTGTGATAAATTTAGACACCGCTTGTGCTACCTCACACCACATTCACAAAACCCAAAATACATACATCCCATCAGAGAAGGGAAAGAGAAAAAAACGGTTTTTTATTATAAAACTCTGTGGCCCTTAAATATGTAGGTACTTGCTCTTATGACTTCAATGGATTTGCTCTCGAACCTCTGGCCTGGCTATCTATCTGATGCAGTCACCATGATCCTGGGAGATCATGTAGCCAAACCAATGGCAGGTAAGAAAGACCTGCAAGCTAACCCCATCTTACTCGTTTGTATTCGTTCAATTAATTGATTGATAACACCAGTGTGATGAATACATGTATTTTTGCAACTGACTTTCAGCTGTTCCAAGTACCTACACAAGAAGATCAGACAAAGACCTTGCTAAGCTAGCTACAATGTCTAATTCAAGGACCTCACCTTTGGCCTCTTCCCCCCTTTGTAAATTCACCGACATCCCTCCGATAGGTATAGCGAATTTGGTATAGGAATAGGTCTCACCCCCGGAACAGTCGGCCGATGCCCGACTCCCGAACCAACCTCTTCGGCCCGCCTCCGGGGTTTGTTTAAGTTGATTAATCACGCAGCTCACGTGCATCCCCTCTCAACATAACAATAGACGCACCAAGGGTCGTTGATTTGCGAACATGACAACATTAGCCGCGATTGGACCAACGCAAATTATTAATGCGATACCCTTTCTCTATTGACTCATCGAGAGAAAAGGATCCCTGCAACACTTTAAAAAAGCCTTTTTTTCTTCTTGTGGTTGCTATCCTTGGATCAGGGAAGTGGGGGCTGAAAGAAGGAAAAAAAGTTCGAACCGAGAGATGCAGAAGCGTTTATTTAGAACATGCCACCTGCGGGTGTGGGATCTTGTATGGGGGGGATCGGAATGGAATGTTCGCCGTCTGCGAACTTCATCATGTTCGATGGGATTATGACGAGTGGACCACATGGACGTCCGCCACGCCTAAAGGATAGGACGCCTTGCACCTGCGAATTGTCACAATGAGTGTTCTATGGATGTATGTAGATGTGTATGCAGGTAACGGATCCTGAGGTGTCATATGGGGAGGAGGATCTAACAGCAGTTTCTATCATTAGAACAGCACGTAGAAATCCCCACAAAACAGTTGATTAACCCGCACCTCTTCCAATCAGGAATCACCGGCAAATTGTACCTACAGTAGAGCAGATGGAATCTATATTTGTTCCCCCCACCCCGCTTCCCCCTTAGAGATAGAGAGAGGAGAAAGAGAAAAAAAGAAGTATAGGTATTAGGTTTGATATTTCAAAAAAATTCCTGTGGAATTCTTTTTTCTTTTCCTTTGCTAACCAAAGTATTCCAACCCGGACCAATGATGAGACGAAAAAGTTTTTAACCCCCATATGTATACAAAAAAAAAAAAAAAAAAAAAAAAACGAACGCCACTTCCCAAAATATACATTAAGTAAAAGTGAAAAAATAAAAAAAAGAAAAATATCATAAACTCCGTTATACCCCCCAGGTAAACCGTCCAAACATAAGAAATCGATTAAGAAATAAAATAAAACCCCCTAGGATATCTAACCATAGAAAATGCACAACTAATATATAAAAAAAAAGGGAATATTAGAGTAGAGAGAATTGCAACAAAAGAGATAGACTCAGACAGTGAGGTGAGAATGAATGCTTTGGTTTCAAGGAGTGAGCATGAGTGAGGGGAAATATGTAGAATGCCGCTTTCAGGGCTAGAAAGTGAGTAAAAGACCTAGGGAGGAGTGACGAAAGGAAAGAGTGGTGATTTGACAAAATCGGGCTAAATTGTCGGCAACGCCGAAGATCTGAAGCGTGCACCCGTGAAAGTTGGTGAGACGACGGTAATGATTCGACCATACAGGATCGTGCAGAGGAAAGCAAAACCAACGGGTATGCGCCAAGCGGCGGTACCTTAAGTGTGGAAGTGACACAGGTACTGATTGTCACACACAAAAAGGCGAAGATGTGTGCGGGGGCTGTGTCAGAAGAAAGAAAGTTGCGACTGTTTCCGCGGAGACCAATCCATCCGCTCAACTAACCCTTCCATCGCCGTTTCCGTTGTACAGGCCTATCCGTGCCTCACCCTTCTCTTAAACCTTCGGAACCAATCAATGCCTTTAATTCCCTTCCTCTTTTTTTCTTTTCTTTTTCTTGATTTTCTTATGCAGCGACCATGTATGTCCTACATCGTCGCACAGTTCATGTGCATTGGTGAGTATTCGACTTTACGGCCATCTGCGGTGTACCAGGTCTCGAATGTGTACTCTTCTGGAGATTTTCGCGCGGAACTTCTTCTTCGGTAATGTGACTGGTGGGACGATGATGATGATGCTGTAGACCCTCCAGCAACCATGTTTGGTGATGGCCCGTAAAACGCCGATGCGGGGGGGTATCCTGAATACTTTTGGGCGGAGACGCTATCATTAGCGGGGGATAATGATGGCTGCTGTTGGTATTGCTGCTGCTGCTGCTGCTGCTGCTGCTGCTGCTGTTGATATCGATTGTAATTGTAGACCTGATATGAATCCTGACTTGGCGATAATGGCTGTAGGTATGCACTTGTGTTTGTAGGAGATAAAACTTGCGGAGGAACATATCCATAACCATATGAAACCTCGTTAGAGGATGGCGAGTAATGACTATAAGGATCGTAGCTGAACTCTTGTGTGTTTGGTGAGGGTGATGATGGTTGAGTGTATGTGTAAGAAGTCTGCAGCTGCTCAATCTTGGGCGAGAAACCTCCGATGCTACTAGGGGTTGTTGCCGGAGTGCTCACTGGGGAGTTGCACCCTGGCGATGCGTAAGAAGAGAGCGACGAGCGTTGAGATAGTGGGGAAGAGCAGTAGTCCATTGTGAGACGGCGAATTTCAGTAATTCTGGGATGTATGGGAGGCGTCAGATTGTTAAATAATTCAACAGAGACGTTGGTAGTTGGAGATGGTGGGTCTGTCTGGGGAACGTGCTAACGCGGCCCAGGAGGCTACCGGTGCCCTAATATATTCTTAACTGAACTTCTCGAAGGAGTCACAAAAGAGGGTGTATGTATGTATGGACAGGGCCTTGGCAAACGAGTGAGAGAGAGTGGTACATAAGGTACATGTAGGGTAGGCAGGTAATAGGTATGGATGAATTGAATGTGGGTAGCTGGTTCTGCACATAATTAATTTCTGGAAGTAACGTGGTAGGATATTTACCAAATTGATTCGGACTTGGCCGTTTTCTGGGTTATTTTGGTTACTGGGACCTCCAGTCCTGTTTGCAATGTTCCCTATCTAGGTCCCCAGTTGCTCAAACAAGGGAAAGAATTGGAGAGGGCGAGAGGGATGGGGACGGATAGAGAGAATAGTGGAATAGTGCAGTGAACTGCGAACTGTGAGTTACTGTGAGTGAGTGAGAGCTAACTACTGTAAACTGAACTGCACGGGCCTATCTCTTTACTTTACCTACATGTATACTCTAATTACATAACTCACCCCCCTTCTTGCCGGGCCCTAGCCTCTCTGGTCACCTTCCACGGCCGACTCTAGTAGCTTTCTTAGCCCACCACCCCCCCAGGCTTAAGCTGACGTCGGACCCTTGACCGAAGAGTGCAAATGCAGATCATCAACTCTCTCTGGACCCTCTCTAAAGACAAACCACCTCCCACCGCTCACCACAGCCTTTCAAGGCATTTCCTCACATTTTTGGTGATGGCTGTTTGTTAAGTGCCTTGCCTGTTGGGGCCATGGTTGGCGAAGCATGGGTTGATCCCCACATGGCAGTTGAGCTTAAATGACTTTATGTGACTTGATTTCCAGCATGGAAATACTCCACCATAACCACCCAACAACCACCCCCCCCCCCCCCCCTCTCCTCTTCCCTTCCGAGGATTTGGTTTTGTGCTTCGCCTCAATTCCTGGTAGATATCACCCTCTGGGTCTGAAGGGGGCTATCGTTATCGACTGGCTATATGAAACGCAACGTGTGTGCGTGTGTACCTACATGTACTTACGTCTCCCTCCTCCAATGCGCCGTCGGCGGACGGCCTTCCGCCTTTTTAACGGTATTCTAGAATCAGAAATCTGGTCTTGATTGCTTGGGCGTATCATACTATCTTAAAGATGAGCGTCTTGACTACCCCCTAATTAATCCCACGATGACCAATAAAATCGATATCCAGACTAAGCGTATATTATGGCAGGAGCTTCACGAAAGTAAGCAAACCCAGGCGTGTCATGTTGCTACCCCCTCTCCTAGTTCTCCCGCCCCCAAAGGATTTTGACGGCGGACATGGCCCTCCAAATCCTACGTTGTTGCCGTTGATTCATGGAGCTGGGTTTCTTATTATGGGTAGGTTCCTCCGAGATTGCATGCCTGGGAACCACTCGCATCCAGCGAAAGGCCCTTTTTTGAGGAAAAGAAAAGAAGAATGGGAAAGAAATTCCCATCCACGAGTAGATTCGGGTGGTTCTTTGACTTGTCACGCTGGTTTCGTTGTTTCAAAGAAACTCTTGTGCCTGCGCCAGTAACCATGTATCGGATCGATTCCAGCTTGCGTTTCGGCGGCCGAACTCCGGTTATCGGGCGCGGGGTGCTCGGCCCCGGTGAGATGAAGATTAAACCCGATTTTCAACTGGGACTACAAACTAGGCAGAATTACTGATCAGCCTTCCTACGTACGCATCACTGCCTACTACCATGGTATTAGTTGATAGAGCGTGGCTTTCATAATGGGACTTTGTTTGTGACTTGTTACAACTGCCACACAAAGGGAACTTGCACGTCTGAGCCCACAACGCTGATCAAGCTAATGGTTGGGTTACGGCAACCTAATATGACTCTCCCCTCTATTGGAATTTGGAATTATGCCTTTGTTCTAGCTCTTAAGATCCTCCTATTTAGGGGAACAACAGTGGTTCCCCTCTACAAAAATAGCCTTTTAAACTAGCTATCATCTCATAAAGCTGCATGCTAACAAATTTATGATAGGTGATAACAACGTCACTGGTTTCACTTCACAGTCCACAATATTATAAATGGAAACTTTGCGCCCTGCCCTGCGATCGGCAATGGGCTTTGAGAGAGGGGAGTCAGTCGGTCATCCCGATGATCATCACTAAGTACGACTATCTATATCAAAGATCGTGGCAGAACTTTATCCAAACGCGATCAGATTCACGGCCCTAAACTGTTTCAAGCATACCAGTGGTACAAGATAATGGCTCCTTCAGCCAACTCGGTGTTTAGTCTGACGTGTTTGGATACGTTGAACTGTGTGCTTGTGTACCCTACTGGTGTCACTCGGCTTCTTCGAAGAACTTTCCATTCCCAGGTACAGGTACAGAAAAAAGGCTTCGCGGAAACTTTAAATATAGTATCTTCCTACCAGTGCCTGGTTGATAGGCTACCTGCCTATCTCTCTATCTGCTTGTATACCATACATACCCCCGCCACGGGAAAAAAAGATATAACATTCTAGTTGCTCATAGAATGAAACACCAGGCTGCATCCTAAGTGGGTTACCAGGGGCCGCCGACGCCAAAGCAAGGAAATTCTTCCCCCAGGTCACAATAGACGGGCTTGAAACTCGGTTGATTGGACCGAAATTCCAGGTCATTTCAACAACCTAGACGTGATTCCTTGCAGTTATTCAGCCCGCGGATCATGTGGTCATATGGAGATCGCCTTGCCTGCCTTACACATGTCAATAATATGCTGGTTGTTTTTGAATAACTCTACAGAGTGCTTAGCATGTTTTATTGGAGAGGGTCACTTTACCGCCGATATACATATGTAATCATCAATTATCACTCGAAACAAGGAAAGGCGATTTTTCGTGCCTAATGAATGAAAATCAAGTTTGAGCAGTGTCACGATAGGTTTTAAGGTGGAGCTATTATTTTTAGGATCGTTAAAACGTGCAGAACGGCGACTCAGCCTGGGGCCTGGGCCCATTATCGGAGTCTAGGCATTTTGGTCACGTGAAGCTCAGGGGTGCCTAAGACCGTTACTCAAACTATCTTTCAGACCATCGAAAACACTTTAGAAAATTTCTAACCTGTTAGCACCCAAATTAGGAATATCTAATAGTTGACGGTGTCTAGAATCAGAGGCCTTGTGGTTAGCATTAATGTTAAAATTCCGTCGGAATCATCTAAGCCTTTCCCCTACCAATTAACCTGCCTAAAGCTAATCTCCCATACTCTCTTACTACATAGGTTTCTACTAGCGAGTTACACTTACCAGCATTCAACTTAATTTCCCATCGATCGATCAGTCATTTCAGTTCTGGAAAAACTTGTTGGGAGAGAAAGCCTATGGACAAACTACTTAGCTGGAACAATTCTTATTTGGGAGATCGAAATATCTTCCCATGCGCTACAAGGGAGTACAAATCTCGCCAAAGAAAAGCTTCTTAGGCAAGTTTGAGTTCATTGCCAGCGATTAACTTTCTCCAGGCAAGCTAGGTTCTTTTGACTGTATTTAGTGGCCTTTGCCTGTTACAATCGTTCACTAAATATAGGGCCACGGTCGCTTAATATTCAGCTGAACTTGACTATATTCTCAGGATCGAAAACTATGTTTCCTTTTTACAGATATCTGGATCCTATCAAATTCACCAGGGCTGCTAACGAAAGGCGGAACCCAACCGGCACAAAACAGCCCAACATTCTGCAGCTGCACAGGCAAAAAAGGCGCAGATGATAAAGTACTGACGATGGTACTAGCTAGGACAGTCGTTTTCGATGTGGCATGACTCTTCTACTCTAAAGATATGTCTACCAGGAGGCCAGTATGCCGGTTTTGTTGAGTCCTTTCATTCGGAGAAGCTTAATCCCATGCCGGTTTTACGCCTTATTCCCGCTACGACCGGTTACGTTCGAATGACCAAAGACCTCCGTGACCGGCACACAAAAAACGGAATGATCTTTTAAGCAGATCGAATAGACCCTGCGAGGACTGCTCCTTTGCTTCTGCCTAATCAGCGAAGGGGATCACTCATTACCTGGTTTTCTAATGCGTTGTCCAAGTCTACTCACTTATGTATCCACATGGTACCGCTGGACCAGTTATACTCGAGCCCAAGATGTCTATTTCCCAGTGCCAGTATCCATAATCGCAATCTTCACGCCACTTTATTCATTGCCGTTGATCGTGGACGGTCATTTTAAAGTTATTGCCATTTTTGGCTAAAGCATGGACAAGGGTTTGTAAACCGGAAATTTAACCTCCGATGGAAAACTTTAAAAACTTTATTTCAAGCACGCCGGGCCCAAATCAGGCTATTTACAAAATAAAAGTCATGATAGTATCTGCAAAAGAGAAACTGGGGTTTAATATAGCAATAGGTCGAAAGAAAAAAAACAATGATGGACCCAGACCTTTACTGGGACATAGGCCATGAGTGGGGTTCGAGTTATCGGCTTTTTTTTAAGACCAGCGTAAATCAGAGGAGGATTTTTATCCCGGTATGAGTACGAGCCCATGAAAGACCTTATATAGATCATCAACTCTCGCAACTGGCAACCTAAATCGAAGCAACGCATATGGGATGTGTATATCCTCTTAACCTGGTGTATAGCGACACCGAGTGATCACGTATGGACTATAAATTCCGAGTTTTGTGTGCAGCGTAGTGATCGATAAATTGAATGATTCGTGAGCAAGAGGCAAGATATACCAACCAAGATTTAAATAGTTTAGGCGTAAAAGAAAAAAAAAAGAGTAAAAAAGAATAACAGGAAAGTACAGTGGTATGAAGCCGGATGAACACACCAGGGGACGTAGTGTGCCAGACTAAACCTGCTTCACATAGAAAACATGTTTCCTACTGCTTCCGTTTCTGTTGCCGTTTTGGGGGCGATTCTATGTCCGTCTTTTTCGTGCTGTAGTTTCAGAAGGCTACATGACATAATTTGCAAATATTGAGAACACAAATGCTATTTTTGTCGGCTCCGGCGACGTCGACTTAACTCTCGATTCCACCTCTGGAATACAGCTATATTTCTGTCGTAATCCCCAACTCATCAGTCCCCCATCAACTCCTCACCCTCATAGTTGTCAGGCTATGTAGTTCTTCTCCGAATGTAGCGTTTTAAAGAGGTTGAGAGCGTTCAGGGCGAGGCTATCCCTCCTCGTCTCGCTTTTCAGGAAAAGTCAGCTGCAGAGAATTCGAGTGACCGGCCATGCATGTGCCAAGCAGGTACTGGCGAAAATCTTCGCCAGATGAGGCCACCTGCTCCTTGATATCAAAACCCAGATATTGGCCAATAGTGAAGTAAAACCCGCCGGTATGCATAATGTATGGAAATCGAGCCTCGGGATTGGAAGCCCAGCACTATCCAACGCTTACTAGTAAATACATATTAACGGCACTTGGCATTTTTCGATCCAGGTTTGCGAGACGTCTCGTCTCGTGGGAACCACTCCCCAAACCCCCGCAATCGTCCTCCTGGTCTATGAGCTACATGCTCATGGCTCGGCTCCATAATGAGATGCCCATCTCAAGTCGGCTACAAAGACATGGATATTAGAGCAGCCAGGAGTTATAGCGAGACCTTCTACAAGAGAAGGTAGGTGCGCCTGAATATTTTTTTCTCGTCAATTGGCTTCATCACTACTATAGGAGCACCAACTCAAACCATCCAGCTATAATCAGCTTAATTAATATAAGCGGCGGTCTGGGAAACTTGGCTTACAAGATAATAGATGTCATTACCGGGGCCTGAACAACAAAGAGGAGCTCAATAATGCCCGTAAGCTGGTAATTTGATTGAGGAGCTTTTTCGAGTCGACAACTCACTCCTGAAAACAAAAAAAGTATTGGCTGCTGGGTATGAGGCGCTGTGGTTGGGGGATGAAATTACGAACCAACAAGCAAAGATTCCCCAGACCGCGTCGTCCATTTAATAAAAGATCATCATCAATCACTCTTAGAAATTTTACATAGACGACTTCCCTAGCTACTCGGATACCGCCCCCACTCGGACAATCAACGATGATTGGTGGAGAAGAGGTACAGAAGCCCTTGAAACGTTGATCTCCTCTTTTCTACGTTAACTGTCCGAGTGAGGGGGGTGTCCGGGTAGCTAGAGAAACCGTGTAAGATACTAATAACATGGCCTAGACCTAATACTAAAATCCGAAGATATCCGGGCTACGAATTGATCGTTCTCGTTGAGTTTGCATCGTCTTCATCCCCAAGGCAATGCTGTCTCAACAAAATAAACTCTACCAAACCATTTTTCCGATCTTACCTAGGGAGTTACTAGAGTTGAGTCGATTAACAAGCGATTTCAAAGACTGCGGCAGCTAGACCCCGGTAGAACTATTACGAACATGAAATATCACTCGGATGCGCCGTACGAAAGTAATGGAAAATACAATAGAACGGATTCAAGTGTTCTATTTATCTAGTCGAAAGCTATATATTTCACTCGATAGGTGAATGATGAAACGAAGCGTGGTCCTCCTTTCCCCTTAATGTGCAAAGACCTGCAAGGAGAGGAAGTGGGAAGTGAAGTGAAATGTGGGAAGTGTCTCTCAATCCTCACGCACAAACAACTGACTAATTAATTAAGTGCAAGTGCGCGCAGAACTAGTGCATTTTTTCATTCTTATCCATCGCACAGATTTGAAACTCTCTGGTGGGAAATCGTAGGAGAGCGCCTTGTAAGTTCAGCCCCACACACTGCATTATGCGCTTCACACATGCTCATCGATATCGCATATGCATCTCTGAGTTATAGTTATGAAAATGAATTGTCCTGCTTCCAGGTTCTAGAATGTTCTTTAGTATATATAGCTACCAATACATTTATTTTCCGCACCAGCTCTTAGGCACCAACGACATTTAATTCGATAAGCTGGTATCGTGATGGCCGACCGACGCGAAGTACGAGACAAGTCGAAACCTTAATTCACTTCGCGCCAGACGCGCACTAGTGGAAACGAGGCGAATACATTTCTCCCATGATAATGGATCGAAACAAGAAACAAGAAAGCGAACTGAAGATAGAGGAGATATATCCGACGCTTAAGTTTTCATATCGTAAAGGTAACGAAAATTATAATATAATGTATAATCGGTGAGTTGCTAATGACTCATTGCCAAGCAATTATTACTCCCAGCCCGTCACGCAGCCTTGTAGCCTTGTTCCGCCTTGCATAAATCTAGAGTGACAAACATCAACTTTTTGAAACACGCATAATTCGACCGTTAACGAGATGAAGTACACAGTTCCCCTAGCTGCGTTGCTAATAAGACAGCGCATATCTCTTCGTCTCACTCACCAATTTACATCGCGGAGGACTGGTTTATGTCGACGTGTCGGGGCTGAGGGCATTTCTAGCTACCCCTGACTACATGTAATGTTTGCCCATAGAAAGCCTCCCTCCCCGTTCTATTTGCACAGCAAGGCTGGTATATAATAGTGATTAATTATACTAGGCTTCCCATGGCTCCTTGAATCCTATACTCTCACTTATTTATAAGAGAACGCTGCGACCCCGACTGTGCTGACTTAAACGGTCCTCTTACTATTACTTCTGCTGTTTTCTAACAAGCTTATCGGATACTAAGGGTACTTACCCCTTCTAGAATCCACCTCAACCAGAACTAGCTGGGCGATCCCTTTGAGCCTCCATATATATCCACGAGACTCTGGACCCTGGAACATGTGTTTCGCTTTTTGGAATTGGCAATGAGGTTGGATTATCCTAAGTTTTGTTAAATTGTCCAAGATCAATTAATTGCTGGCCTTTGGCACTTACATGCACAAAATACAGACATATATCGGTGACGAGAAGTTCTGAGACAGCGAAGCACGTGAGATACTCGGCTTGCTACGGCTCTGACGTCAGTGGTTCGCAAATTTTGTTTTCATCTGATCTTTATGTTTGACGAGCGGTTAGGCGACCCCAACCATCATCCTCATCGCAGGTCAGTCAACACCTTTTCTTCCTCGCTCAGTCGAATATCATAACTGCAAAAAAAAAATCCATATTTAATCATTTCTAACATTGTTTTACATAGATTAAAAAACAGAGAAGAAAACAATTGGCTCTTGCCCAGATATTTCTTTCAAATTCCACCGGTTTGATTTTCTGACAGAGAGGAAGTGTTGATACTGGCTTGCAGCTTCACCACTAGGTCAATCAATCAATCAATCAATTATATGTAGTCACCAGTTATCACTCATCGATATCGGTATACTGTTGCGGCAACTCGGGTTAGGCCAATGATAATATCAGTCTCTTGATAGGATAATATGCATGTGCAATTAGATTCCTCATCGTTCCGCAAAACTCTCTACGGCCCTACAACAATTAACGTTTCAGTCCCACCGGCCAAGTCTATATAGGGTCTTCATCCGGGAGTGCTTAGTGACAACTACTCTCAAGATGGTCACCCAAACACTCGACTGGTCGTGTCAGAACCTGGTACGGAAGCCTGCAGTTCTTCGGACACGCACATTTGCCCCGCGGCCCGGTACTTCTGTTGGGCTATATGATATACACGATTCAGTATACTACTTGTCGCAGAGAGAAAGCTCGGGAGTATACGGGAGCTATTCGTTGTTTATATCACTCAAGAGCTTCATGAGCGATCACTCGCCAATCGGTTTACATGGCCTCCGTTCTCCGACGTTGCTATCAGCTCGTTAGATGAGATTGCGTTTTACAACGCCGCATGCATCTGGTTGGTATGTATATATCATCCGAAAGGGAAAAAAAAGAAAAGGAAAGAGAGAGAAAGGATTTGAACAGCAGACAGCACTTTTGCAAACCAGTATGCATGCGTACGCAAAATTTCGGAACAGTAACTGAGGGGAGAATCCGAGTCTGCCTCCCCCCCCTTTTTTTTCATTTTCATTTTTTTTTTTCACTTCTTTGAGCTCCTATTATACACTGGAGCGAGAGTGAGAAATATGAAACCAAGCCGTCTTATGCATGGCCATGGACCTCGGGGCAAACCAACCTCGGGCATATACTACAGCTATTGCATGTTATATTACCACAATGCATAGTCGATTTCCAAAACAATCTCGGGCAAAACATGGTTTGTTACATACATACATACCTACATACATACATACATACAGGAGGAGCCCCACGTCCATATGGCGAGTTGGTCACATATATTTGACCTCACTTGCCAGCCAGTTGAGAACGGACCTGAGTGAGGGAGATGGATACCTCTTTGAGGATCGGCATAATATCTCCCCTCACTCTCAAGATACATACATGATTATGAAACGCGTCGAAAGTCCCATATATCATTATCAGGTCTTACAAGAAAATTTCAATACACAAGCACAAACACAAACACATAGGGCCAAGGAAAGAAAAAAAAAAAGATCTCGGAGATTCCGGGATCCAAAACCTGCAGTCAGTCTCGGGGTCATTCGTCCAATCTTTTTTTCTTGCTCTACAATACGAGCAACGATCTGACATCATTTTCATTAATCCAAAACCATGGCCTAGGGGGCATCTCACGTTTTGAAAAGAATATCACAACTGATATCGAGTAACAGATGGAGAGATGCAACATATAAACAAACGATTTTAAATGACTTCTTTCGGCGGCCGATGATCTGATCAGGAGATATCTTTGCCTTGTACAGACATGCATACATACAGCAAACAGGAAAGGAAAAAACAGGAATTAAAATAAATTAACCCAAGAGATCGAATCAGGATGACCGGCGAATTTGCGAACAAAAAAGGACCCAATCAAACGTTATTCACTAACCTCGGGGAGGGCAGGAGAGATGAGAAAAATGTCAGAAGATAGTTTTGATGTAGGTGAAAAGTGATATGGGAAGCCCTCTAGTCGATAACAAAAGAGCTAACACCAGACAGTATATGTCGAAATAGTAATACCTATCGGTCCAAAACGAAATCACACCCCGTCACCCGACACCAGCTGCAGCTCCCAGAAATAGCGATCGATAAAAAAGAGCCCGCATGAGCGAGCCCGCCGATCGAACGAGATAGAAGGGAAAAAATTAAATTGTATTGTCCGCCTACCTACCTACATCCACATACATTTTCTTTGTTGATTTTGCTCACAAGGTAGATATGATACATGGATAGTTTAGGTAGCTACCTAGTGCTCTGTGCGACCTCGAGTATAGAGAGAGAGAGAGAGTGTGTGTGTGCTTACAGTAGGCATCACCAACTGCATAGCCAGCAATGGTTCTTTCAGCTCTGATAGTCCATGGCCTCCATCTCGCTACCAGTTTATTCTTGTGTCCTCGCCGTCTCTCCCCTGCCAAGGATATTCCGAGCCATCAAGAGGTTTTTATTACTCACTGGAAAACGGCCGTTACACAACTACTGCGGTAATGGAATCCATGGGCCTCCGGGGGGGGAACCTCTACGGGCTACTACTGCGACCACGGGTATGTAATGTATGCGATCAGAGTCATATCGTTATATATCGTATCGTGCAGGAGGAGCAATCATAGGGTACGAAACGAGAAGAACCCACAGCCACAACTACATACATACATGCACACAAGATGGATGTAGAGTGTGCATGATATTGGATATCTTGTTAACCAGTCTCCATTGTGGCACGACGCCTCGAGAATGAAACAAGTCGAAGTTGTGGTTGAAGGGGGGGCGGGAGGGAAAACGAATGAGAAGAGAAACAGTGAAAGAAGATCGAAGGTACAGTAAGCACCACTCAGTACACTGAGCACCCTGAGCACCAGCTCGGTGACAGAAATCCCCGGGCGCGCCCTACGTACATACCTACACTGGGCACACAGCGGGTATTACACATAGCGACAGGTCCCAGGGTGTTCCAGTGGCTGCCCAGAGGGAGTAAGTTACAGCACTGTATCACCCGCAGACCCTGCCAATCCCCCGCTAATCCCAAACGAAACAAAAAAAGCTTAAAGGCACAAATGGCAAATGCAAATGCCTGTCAACTTGAAGCCTCCCCCGTCAAAGCCTCAACCCCAGCCAAACAGCATCTCTCCAGGGAGGACCCTGACCCGGGAGAAGACGAAGAAGGAAGAAGGAAATTAACCAGAGCAGAAGGAAAGCCTCAGCCGTTCTGTTCGAGACCGAGAAACCCCTCTTCGACGTCACACATACTTTGCTCCCCCCAGCGTTTGTCGTCGCTAGTTGAGGGTGGTGAGCAGCAGTGTTAGTCCTGAGACGGACTGCGCCCCGGACCCCGGTGCGCACGATAGACAGTTCGCCAAAACGACGTCAACCAAGGTCCATCCAGCGAGGGGAGGGGCTTTCAGATGAGGTGCTTGCCGCTCGCTGGTCTAGCTATTCATCCGCTTCCGTTGCCTGAGGGCGCGCAATTCAACAACAGCAATCGATAAATTAAATAAAAAATCGAATAAGGAAGTAAAAAGTTGGTGGTTTGGCTGATAGCGCTGATACCCGACTACGATGACGCCAGATCTTCCCTTCTTGGTATCTCGGAGACGATAGCTCGAGCTTCAAGACATAACATCGTCAACGGTGGCCTCTCTCTTCGCCAGGACCCTTCCCTACATGTACATAGGCACTCTATCCAGGCAGAAAATTTGGCTGAATGACCAAAAAACGCGAGAAAAGGAATTTTGCAAAAGTACTGGTTTGGGCTCTGATTGGTTGCCTTGGGCTCACCACCCACCCCACAGCACGTCACTACACCTCGCGCGTGAGCGTGAGGGTGTTGAGAACTTGAGGGTGAGAGGTTCTTGGTTGCTAGGTGGTTGTTGAGTGGGAAACAACGCGTTGCGCTCCACCCTCCAGGACCCTCTTCCAACCCCCCCTGGTAAACTGTAGGTGCGCACCCGGGGATTTTCCTATTATTTATCGTCCTTTCCATTCTCGCCAGCGTTGCAACACCCACCCCACCTCTCCCTTCCACCCAATCTTCGGCCAGATTTGAGCCGCATTTCTATCTAATCCTGCGGCGGGGCGCAGTGCAGCAACAACTCAATGACAGAACTGGAGAACCAGGGAAAAGACTTGATAAAGGGTCATCGTCAGCAAGCAATCGAGATGGAATTGGATTTCACAGACAGAAAGGGGTACATATGCGAGGGAACCAGGGAAAAACATAATCTCTTTTTTATTCTTTTTATTTGTTATTTTTTTTTATTCTTGTGAGCAAGCTAATTAATTATTTCCCCCATCATCCATGTACCGAATACCTATGGGTCACACTGACTTTGACTGGACTGACTGTATGTAACGCAAGTACTCAGTACCAGTACCCAGTACCACAATCCAACCCCCCCAAACCCCAAGTAGGTTGAGTAGGTACTCAGCTACCTTCCTACCTTACCACCCAACTATGGTTGGGGACGCCTGTAACCGGAGTACTTGTGACATTGGTTTCTGAAGATCATTTTCCTAATCGGGTAATTATTTAATCATTTTAGGCCGAGCTTAAGTGCCAAGATCTGCCAAGACTGAGGTTTGACACCGCAGACCCCATTAAGCTTACCTGATTTGGGAAGATATATCCCAATCAGGTAATATTTCTGTCCCAAATAGGCAACTATGGGACTGACATTCGTTTGGCTCCCCACCAAAAACCCAACTTTTAGAAAACTAATAGCTCCACCACAACGAAAGATAAAATTAATCCGACTCTATTGGGCTGTAGAGAAGAAGCAGGGCTATCACTCAATAGAGAGAAAAATAATCTAGGGTGTGGTTGAGGAAAGTCATTAGCAGTTGAAGTTCACCCCTGAAAGTGGTCCGGTTACAGGCGTCCCCAACCATAGCTAGCTAGGGAGGGAACGGGGACCGTAAGGTACAATGATGAAAGGCGACGGACGATACATCGCCAACTAATGTTTTGCCTGTTGTAACAACCTGTTTTTCTTGCTTCCCCACCATCATCAATATTCAGCCCTCACTTCTCTCTGTCCGGATTGAGAAGTTCGAACTCTCGTCCTATTGGAACATCACTAGGGTCCACGGACAATACAGAATGGGTGCACCGCCCGCCCTTCCGTCCGCCCCGCGCCGCGAGCTGTCAGGCATGGCATAGCATGGCATAGCATGGCGTAAAGCAGGAACAGAGCAGAAGAAACATACGTAGGTACTTTTACATATGCGCAGGCAGCAGCCAGCCAGCAGTAGTGAGTGGCAAAGAAACGGACTGAAATCGGAAACATTGTCGAGAACCGGAAAGAGAGGTGGGAATAAGGGGTGGGTGGGGGGGAGGGCGAGGGCGGTGATGTGCATATGTATGCAATCCAATCTGGGCAAGATAGCGAGAAAGGATTTTCTCCTCTATTTTTTTTTTTTTTTTTTTTTTTTTTCATTATTTCCTCTCTCCAAGAGGGACGATGGTGGGAAGCAGATACGAGAAACCCCCAATCACCGGAATCGACAACTCTTGCTGATTTGATGGATGGAGAGATGGAAGTACAGAAAGATCATGTCACGATGGAAAATGATGGAAGATATTTTTTTTTTTTGCAAAAGAGTTTTTTTTATTCGTTTAAACCAGTAACAAAAGAAAAAAAGTCTTGCTGACTGATAACCAAACAATAATAATAATAAAAAAAAAAGAACTCGATAGAGTGAATACCCTCAAGGCACCAAAAAAGAAAAAGAAGAAAGAAAAAAGAAAAAACACAAGCAGGCAAGTAAATCCCAAACATCATCTTCCACCTTTCAACCCTAACCCTCCACCTTTGCCATTAAGCAAAATAAAAACATATAATCAAGTCTCTAATCAAGAACTGTCCTTTAATCCTCCCACCAAGCAACTACCAGATAAAACTCTCTCTTCCTTGCATTCTCGAATCACGTTCATTGGCAGTTACGCACGGACGCTGCTCTCTATTGGAAGGGTGTTGGCGGTTTGTTGTTATTATGGGGTGGGGAAGGAGGAAATCCCGTTCGAGGCCAAAAAAAAAACCCGCAAACAAATGCATGCAAAACCGTAAACGATGTAGCCAGAGCCCTCTCAATTTTAATGAGGCAGGGACGGCTCTATCTCCTCCATAGATGGAGGAGTGTGGGGTATTGGGGGGGGGAGGGGGGGGAGGGGAAGAGGCAGGATGGTTATCGTCAGATAGATAGTGAAACCTTCCGACAGCTCATGGTTCCCGCCATGGTGGTTTTTTTTTCGAAGAAGTAGTAAGTTACTTCTTCTTCCATCCCTCACTCTTCGTAGTATTGGTGGTAGTAGTACTTTCAAGCACAAAAGTAATCGAAGCCCTCCTTAAAGGCCTCCCTTTTTCTTTTCTTCTTTCTCTTCCGTCAGGAGGCGTTCCATCTAGAAGTATCTAGTCTGGACCTGAGGGTTGAAGGCGACGCTCCTCCCGCTGCTCCTTGGGCTGGAGCTCAACTGCTGCTCCGCACCCTCAATCCTCCTTGGGGAAGGCGACCTCCTTGAGGAAGGAATGGGAGTAGCCTCGACCAAGCTCAAAGATGAAGTCCTCCTGGGGTCCATGCTGGCCCTTCGCCCGCTTCCGCTCCTGTGAGAGACATCACGCGCGTATGCCGAGCCCCTGTTGACCGGTGCAGGTGAAGAAGAGGCAGCCGGAATGTACTGGACCCTCTCTCTGGACGACCTCAACGCGTCGTAGACATTGACATCGACGCAGTTTGATGGAGTTCCCTGCAGCTTGTGGGTGATTGCGCGGATGAGGCCGTCCACTGACTCCCAGCCCTCGGGGAAGGACACCTCGATGACACCGCCGGTGGTGGAGCGCGCCTTGTCGTAGAGGTTGACGGCAATCTCAGTAGCAAGCTGGTGGCCGACGTCGCAGAGCTGGCGGCTGGAAGACTTGTGGACGGCGTAGGGGTCGACGCAAGCGGGGCAGGCACGGGCGTGGACGTAGAATGAGCGGAGGGAAGTGGAGAGACGAGTGGAGAGTGCATCAGTGGGAGCTGCGGGGGTGGTGGCCTGGTGGACCATAGCGCGGGAACCTGGCATGCGCATCTTGAAGATTGGTTAAAAGGTAGTAGTAAAGGTTTGGTTGTTTGGGGGGGAAAGTGAAGTTTTTGCTGTCTTGAAAGTGTCGAAACAGAGTCAGGAAGTGGGGAACTAGTTGTGTATTTAACTAGAAGCTATGAGTAATAGTAGCAGGATGTAGTAGTAGTAGTAGTAAGGATGCTGTTCAGGCTTCGAAGATGTTTGGTTTTTACTTTGCTTTGTTGATGATGGATAGTGAAAAAAAACGATGGGTCTGTGGGAGGGGGGAGGTGAGAGGGTTTATATCAATCGGTGTGTTGAAGATTGTATTTACCTAGAGCTAGAATGGAGGCTGGGTGGTGGTGCGAGTGGAATACTCCTTCTGACCTGCAACATTGATTGGCAAGGGTTGTTGTGTGTGTGTGTGTCGTGGGAAAAATAGGTACATGCTGCACAACCAACCCTCAACATCGTTGGTCCAGGATGCGAGACAAGAACAGAAACCTATGACTGGAACAGCAGCAGCAGGCACCACCACCACATTACTCACTGACCCGAGCTGTGAGAGTTTAGGTCTAGCTTTCCCGAGACCCAATTTTTGATTTATTTTTTGGAAAAGCAGCGCGCGGCATGACCTAGGTACTCTACATACACTCACACTCACACTCACGTCTCCATCCCCCCCCCCCAGCAGCAGCAGCAGCAGCAGCAGCTCATCCATCAACCCATGGCCACCACACACCCTAAAGCGAAAAAATAAAAATTAAAAAATAAAAAATAAAAATAAAAAATAAAAATAAAAAATAAAAATAAAAATTAAAAAATAAAAAATGAATTTAGACAAATAGTCCCCCACCAAAACTATCATCAAACACCCAGAGTAGCAAGCGCCTCCCTTAACTGCTGCGGCCAAAAAGAGTGGCATCTGTCATGCCCTCCCCCCAATAGCACGCGCAGCTGCTCCTCGTCAACACAAGGCCTATTTTGCAACACCGTGGGTGCCTTGCTTGCTTGATCGCAAGTGGAGTACTACCTAGTGAGCAAGTGAGTGATTGCCATCTACGTTCAAGCCACGATAGAGATATGTGTGTGTGTCACCTATACCCACCTACACACAATATACTAATATACTCTACAGTCCGAATAACCTGCGTGCGCCTCTCCCCCCCATGATAGGTTGGGATGGACAGGCGGTATCCATTCCCTAAAAGGAATGGCCTAACGGCGTGCCCTCGTTGAGTCGCCCAAAGGTGCACCCGTACCGGAGGCCACCGAGGGCAGCATAGAGTAAATACTCTCTACTACTACAACTCACTCATACTCTACCCATCCTGGTACGTTTTTTTACCTACAGTACATACCTACATACTTCATACATACATTTGATGCTCAGTTAACAAAGCCAGCAGCAGCACCACCAGCAGTAGCAGCAGGTTAAGGTAGAGTACCTCAAGTAGTCGTAATCAATACGCCCTCTCTCTCTCTCTCTCACCTATTTTCCTTTTTTTCCACCCGCCCCCAAAATATCAAGGAAGACCCCCCCAAAAAAAAACCCCGGAATTCAAAATATATCCCAGGGAAAGAGAAAAGAAAAAAGTAAAAAAAAAAAAAAAGGAACACACATTCCTCCGGGTGCCCATGCCCCATCCCGAACGAACGTAATATTCGAATCCCTTTGATTTTACCCTACCCACACAATACTCTATACTGTCACCGTACCGTAGAATAGACCCATTCCAAACACAACTGGCAGCAGATGGGCTGGCCATGGCTTGTCCGTCGGTTCGGTCGGTCAGCCAGTTTTTCCCTTTTCCCACCGCTGCCTCTCCGGGTCGGATCTGCTGCTGCTGCTGCTGCTGCAAAACAAAAAGAAACCAACATTTTCAAAAGATGTGTGCCAATGATTTGTTTCCGGGTTTTTTCTTTTCTCACCCATTCACTCATCTAGTTTACCCACACCCTTGGGAACCATTCGTTTTGTGAGGCATGTACCTGTGTGGCTTGGAGCAAGGACAACGACAGGAAATTAAAAAAAATCGCGATACATGTATCGTTTTATCTATCCGCGCGGAAAGGTTTTTGTTTTTGGATCGTTACCGGAAATACTCGCGACATGGTTACGGGAGATGGAGGTAGATGGCGCCTGGCGCTTTTTTTTGGGGGGGGGGAAAGGAATTGTTCTGGAAACATTCAAGTTTCCTTTGAAGCAACAGGACCATGGTTGCTCTCCCACCCTCTCATCTAATAATAAACTAAACTAGACGAATGACAGCGGGGCATTCATCTCTCTCCACAAAATCTCCGCCAGCAACATCATCACCCATGAGCTGTAGTAAGATAGAGCTGGGAAGATTGGCGCTTTCTGGCCTGTAAACGGACGCGGAGGAAACCCGGGAACATGTTCACTCAACCTCACTCACTCACACACCTACACATTCACACATTCACCCACCTCACCTCATGTATGCTTGCTGCTGTACCTCGAGGCTAACTCACTATGAATCCCAGAGTAAACCACCACTACCACCATGACCATCAGCACCAGTATCCACCTAACCCTCTCTATCGCCGCCCAACACCTCAGCAGTAGCAGCAGAAGCAGGAAGTTCTTAATATGGAACGACCACTTGCCTCGAGAACGGCTAGACTCGCCTCACAGTCTCACTTGCTCGCTCGCTAGAGCAGAGCAGTAAAGTTACAGCACCGAGTTATCCGTCGAGACGACTCGTCTTGGAAGCGTGCAGTAAGCGGCGGGGACAGGATTAGGAAAGGAAAGCCTCGGTTGGTTTGCCAGCCCCAGTCAGCAGGCCAAGACAAGCTTAGTTGGCTTTTGCGAAAGGGAAAGGGAGAGGAAGGGGAAGAGGAAAGAAGGGAAAGCGCGGCCAGGACAGAACAGACAGACAGCAGGTCGGAATTACCCTTCTGCTGCTTGCTTGCTGCTTGCTGCTTGCTGCTGCTGCCATGCTGCCATGCTGCCATGCTGCGTACCTTCGATCTCCTCCTAGCTCCCCCCCCCCCTAGTATCTACTAGTATCTACTACCCACCTACACCCCCCCCCCCCTTCTTTCCCCTAGCCCTCCCCGCATATGTATCGATAATGGTATCATTATTATTCAATTCTACTATTATTTTATTCCACTTCAGAGTTTCGAATGCCGTATGTAGAGACGTAACCCGCGGTCGGTATCCTACCTTCCCTTCCTTCCCTAATGGCCAGCTGGGCCCGTTCGGAATATGTGATATATCGAGAAAAAAATATTATTCCCGCGATACAATACCGACCGAAGAAGTCGACCCCTTCCCCTTCCCGGGCTTGAGTACATACTCACATACGTCCACTGTATCAGAAAGTAAGAAAGTAAGGCTTGTGTACCCACGAACACGACGACCACGAGCGAGAGCGAGAGAGAGAGCAGCAGCAGCTCAGAGAACGCGAGCGAGATATTTCCCTCGTCTCTCTTGATCTGTAGCACACACACACGCACGCACGCATACATACATACATACACACACAGCTCACACACAGCTCAACACGAGATGGAATCAATGGCCGTCTGTGGATCCATCTACACAACCTACATACCCACACGTACGCTCATCATCAACCTGTAACGTATGTAGCTGTGCCTAGAACTTCTTTTTTTATGCCATTGCAATCCCGCATTCCCTATTGCTCTTTCTCTTTCTCTCTCTCTCTGCTCCCCCCGCCGCCTATTGGAAATACAGCTTTTCCCGCTTTTTGCTTTTTTTTTTGCATATACTCTACCCCGGGGGGGGGGGGGTTGCCTGCCTGATGATCCGACGACCTCTCGCCCTCCCCGCCGCCGAAGGGAAACTTCTTGCGGCGATTACCCCAGTTGGGAGGAGGTGTAGTATGTCGTGCAGGGACCATTATCTGTTCTACATACATCTCTTTCCCTAGAGTATCCCATATGTACAGACAGCGCAAGACCAGAACCAGATTAGACAAAGAAAGAGAGAGAGAGAGAGAAATAGTTCATTTGGCATATTTCTTTTTTTTATTCTACTTATTTACAGACTAAGATGTAACTCTATGCTGCTGAGTGCTGCTGTTTGCTCCCGAACCAGTAAGTTATTTCCCATCGGGACGCACACTACGCTTTGGGATGGGTGGGGAGAGAAAATGTGTGAGGAAGGAAAAAGGGAAAGCAACGAAATGCCATCCTCACATATTCCCGCCCACAATCCACCCCCCCTCACCCCTTCCCCATCCCGCATCCGCTATGCATGCAGATAGATGGTGGATGCGCAAGGCCAAACCACCAGACGGACCACCACCACTACACAACCACTGCACAACTCAACAACCCTAACCAACACAAACCCCCTACCCTACGATGGAAGTAGGGTAGCGCAAAAGCAAGCAAAGGAGATCCTCCTGTCTGTCTGTCTGGTCTCTCGATGGGAAATCAAAGGGCAATGCCATCCCGTCAATCACACTTCGCGCTCTTCCCTCTCCCCATCGCCCGTAATACAACTGTAACCGAATTCTTGAAAAGAAAAAAAAAAAAGTAGAGATTTCACATCTGGCTGCTAGTTAGCCCTGCTGGCTGCTCGGACCCCAGGATGATCCTTTCCTACTCTAGCATATCGGGCTAGTTTTGTAGAATAGTAGCAGAGGTAGGTAGGAGAACTGTAGGCAGTACTAGGGATCGATATCCGGATTCAAACCTCTTTTCTTCTTTTCCTTCCCCGTACGTACATCTTTCTTTTCCTTGGATCCCGATTCCCCTACCCTATGCCTATGTACTCCTATCATGACGATTCTCTCCTTGTCGAGTCGTCGTCGTTCCGCTGTGGTCTGGTCTGGTTGTGTAATGGAATGGGCTAGGCCACATCCACTCATACACAGAGTAGAACAGTGTACAGAGTGAGTAGAACCACCGCCGCCGCAAGCCAGCACCATGTATCACCGGCCGGCCACCGTTGAGATCCCACCAAGAGAGAGAGGGCGAACCAGCCCCGGGCTGCCCAGCAGCCAGGAGTTCGAGTCGTTAAGCGTTACAGAATATGTACTCTCCGCCATTCCATGAATTGGCAATAGCTGACTAGCAGAAAAAACCCTACATGATACCTACTCACCTGCCCTACTGCCTACATAGATTACCTAAAGACCCTGGGGGCGGCGGCGTCCCTCTCCCCTCTCTCTCCCCTCTCACCTGTTCACGATTCATGCCCTCTTTTTTTCTTTTCTTTCTTCTTTTTGCTGTGGCCATAGCTTTGCCATTGCTCCACGTATGGTACGTGCAACGAGCTATATAAAAAAAAAAAAAAATAAGAAGGAAAAAAAAACGCTAAAGAGCCGGGTCGCCTTTAATTTTCCCCAGACTTTTCGGAAGGGCTCTTTTTTTTCCTTTGAGTGCATACTCTGCATTGATTGGGGGGGGTGGGCATACATGCATGTACCTACACAGATCAGGGCAGGTAGGGACTTGCAATGTGGCTAATGTTAGAGTTGAGTCTCGTAGCAAAAAGTCAAGCTCAACCGTCCCGCGTGCATCTCCTGCCGTGTAAAGTGGCTAGAGCTCCCCTTCCCCCTTCCCTGCGCGCCCACTCTGAGATTCTCCACATACTGAAAATAATACGCTACCCTTATGTACTCTACATACCACACCACCCACCACCACCACCACCACCCATAACCTAACCCCAACCTCTTTCTTGCTCGCTCGTGGCAAGTTGCATGCGGAGTGTGGACCACTTGTACAAAATGCTCATGTACCCTCAACCCTCCTGTTCCCTTTTATTTAACTCGTTAGAGGAAGCTCTAACCCGATTTTTTTTTTTTTTTCCCTTAATACCATGCCTACCTACCTTCCTTCCTGTCGAGTCGACAGCGGATCATCCACGAGGCTTGCAGTGGGCCGTAACCCTTTTGCCCTGGCTTGCCTGCTTTGCTTGGTATGCTTTGTGGTACATACGATGGTTGAAGACCTATGTATGTACCTACTTTCCCCAACCACCGTGTATGAGAAAGATTGAGAGAGAGAGGGTAATACACTGAGCTAGAGAGCTAGAGTAACCGGGTTAGAAGGGGTGGCTTTAGCTCAGTAGGGTACCCTCCTGAAGATCTCTCTTTTCCTTGATGCTTGTCTGTAGCAGCAGTGGCGGGCGGCGGATTTATGTATGACCTTTTTTTTTTTTTTTTTTCAATACCCGCCATAGGAGCAGTATCTAGAGCTAGCTAGCTAAGTAGAGTACTAGTAACTCTAGATCAGAGGAAAATCTAGGTCAAGCGTTTTGGATCCTCTTTGTCCGATCACCAGCTAGCTAGCTAGCTTGACCATCATGAGGTTACTCGGAGCGACATCAATTGCGTGACCAGTACGTACAGTAACTACACTATGTACTCTTCTACTTGTAGAGTACTCGCCAGCTAGCTATAGCCAGCCCACATCCGCTGTGACCGGCCGGCGGCGACGGTGATCTGATCTTCGTGGGTTTTATAATAATAGCTGCAACGACAATCATTTCCCCCCCTCCCAACCTACACCATCCCCCTCCCCCTTCCCTTCTCTCCACACTTGGGGCCAGATCTCTGGCAGGTGTGGAAAGGGCAGGGGCAGAGGGGGGGCAGCAGGGTCAAAAAGGAAAGAAGACGCTCGCTCGCTCACACCATAACAGCGTATATACGCCAGCAAAGACATCTATCTTGACAGGGCACATCATGATGGCTAGCCACTTGCCCTCGCAATCGAGGGTGCGTAGGGTAGGTAGGTAGGGTAAAAGGGAAATCCTGCTGACAAACCCTCGGATTTCGAAGGGGGAGTCGGATCTAATACCGGAGGAGGAAAGATAGAAGCGTGTACCTACATGAAGAGTATCATGTAGTCAAGCTGTCAAGTCTAGGTGAATGCTGCCCAGAGTAGGTGCGACCGGCGGCGAAACCCACCTTGGTACCTACGTTACCTGCCCTATCTATCTACATACTCTATCACTGAATGAATTCGAGTACGGCGCTATGCGTCCTGTTCTAACAACAGTAATAATAGTGGTGAATCGAAGAGGGGTGGCACTCTAAAAGATACTCGTTGTAGGCATAGAGTGGTTACCAGGTACTCTATTTTCACAGAGTGAGCCAGCCAGACGTCCACTTTCGAATCGTGCTGCTCCTGCTCTATCTCTGCTCCTCTCTCTCTTTCATATCTATTACCCTGACCCTGCTGGCGGCGACCTTTCAAGTTGCCCGGCCCCAGCCATGGCCAGCCATAGCCCCAGTACGAGCATAAGGCAGGTATATGTGTAGTCAGTTATTAATGTAGTCCGTAGGCTAGGCCTAGGGAACAGGATCGTAACAACAATTTTCCGGGCGCTTCCATAAACTTTCCCCAAAGCGGGTTACTGTATGTAGTGAATATATAATACTTCCTTCTAGATATTCCAAACAGCACCGGGGAGGCGTTCCCATATGAATATGAAACTCTCAAAAACACACACACATCGGCGCCCCCCCCTGGTCCTTCCCATCCCATGTGTGGATGCTTGTTCCGAAGATCGATAGTAAACACATCTGATTTCCAGCGCTCCCCTTGCCTGGGTCTTGAAGGGCTAAGATGTCTGCCCTGTCGCTGTCCACGTTCCTGTTGTGTGTGGCCGGTGGGGTTCTGCTTTGCTATTGCTATGCCCTTATCTTTTTTTTTATCCGCACCCTCCCACCCACCCCTCTCTCTCTCTCTCTCTGTGTCCCTCCGCTCCGGATGGACATACATAAGAATAGGGATAGGGAACATGTCGGAAAAACACACACCCAACTTTTTTTTTTTTTCCCTCGATCATTTACATGTGAGCGATGAGCAACCGATTCTTGGTCGCGTTTGACATTTCAAGATCGCACGCTCACCCTTTGTGTCTGCACTCTATCTGCTACAGCAGATACAGAGGATGTTCCGGGGAGCTACGGGCGGCGGTGGTGTTAGGGACAGCTCACGGTCTTCTGAAAGGGCCGAGAGATAAGGGCCGAGACACACGCAGCACAGCGCCAGTTGCAACCACGGTGTCCTATGTAGATACCCAGCTGAACAGCCCTAGCCCTGGGAGATAGAGAGCGTGAGAGTCAGAGAGTCAGAGAGTCAGTCGGAAGAGAGAAGAGGAGATGAGGATCGGGAGGATTACAATTCTCACATGAAGGGACAATTTGAAAAGGCTTGGGTGGATGATCTGGTCTCTAATTTTCTCCCTTGTTTTTTCTTTCTTTTTTTTCTTTTTTACTCTCTCTCACTGACTTTTTCGATTCCCGTATCTCTGTGTAAGAACGACGGTTTCAAAATGAGGGTTTTTTTTTTACTGTCCGTCTTCCTAGGCCTCTCATGTCTCTTTCGTCTCTCCCTAGATCTCTTCTCTTTCTTGTTGTTCCCATGGGCTGGCCAGACTGGGCTGCTGACTGGATTGAGCTGGGGGGGTGCCAGTCAATTGTGTCAATTGTGGCTTGATCATGGTTCTGGAACGCAATTGTTGGCCAGATACCACCACCACCACCACAGATAGGGCTGCGCAATCAGAACACGCAACTGGCGTGATTGGAACTGGAGATAAAGAGAAGAAAAAAACAGATACGCGTCTCTGCTTGGATGGGGCGAACAAACGTATCTACGAGATGGAACGGAACAAGCAAGGAGATGCGATGCAAACAAAGTTTATTTCACGGCCACGGGTGCTGCTGTTGCTGCTGCTGCACTGCAGTGGGCGCCATCGATGCCGATGGATGTGATGTGTATCAGGGGTTCGTTTGTGGTGGGGGGAGGATCCGATATATTTCGACATACATACATCTATCGATCACCCGGTAAATTGTGGCATACGCAATTTTTGTTTTTTGTTTTGTGCCTTGAAGAAACGGAAATCACGATGGGGCCCGTTGTCGTCGTCGTCGTCGTCCGCGGCGACGGTCTTTCATTACAAATTGGACAGGACATGACATGAGGCAGGCAGGCAGGCAGGCAGGCAAGCGGGCAGGTCATGTAGGGCAGATCGCCATGACGGACTGTTGGTGCTGCTCTACGTACTCTACTAGTACTGCAGCTGCAAAAGAAAGGGCTGAAAAATGACATGTATCGTGACCTTCTTGACAGCATGAGTAGCATCATATCAGTCAGTAGGTAGCATGAGGTAGTAATAGTCTCCATAGTAAGAACTATCGTCGTGTCTAGTGAGGATTTCGAAAGCCACCTACGTAGGTAGTGCTCGCCGGCCAGCCAACAACAAGTCATAATTATTTCCCCCCCGGATCCACTAATATTAGCCCCCTAGAGTAGCTCCGGCCTCTAGCAAAGTAGGATCTACTAGTACTTTAGCTCTCCAAGCAAAAGAGAGGTCGCTACCGGGAAACAAAAGGTGTAGTGCAAGGCTCTATTCCCCAAAACGACCGTAGATCAACCCGTTACAGTCTCAGAGGCAGCCACCAGGACAACTCTGACTGGCAGCCTTACGAGAGAGCTGCTTTGTTTCTTCTGGACTGGCCGGACTAGCTGGCTAGCTGGCATCTCGGATCCTCTCCTAGTAAAGCAACTGGAAACTGCTCTATCGCGTTTTTCTTCCTTTAACGTTCGTGGTTATGCACCCCGCACGTTGAGCCTCACTTTCCCTCACTTTCCTTACTCACTGAGTCTTTGAAGAGAACGCGCGGAAACCCGAATGGTCAGGTCCATGACGCTTCTCTTGCTTTTTTTGTTTTTGTTTTTGTGTTTTCTTCTTTTTTTTTTGTTTCCTTTTTTTCTCCCCATCATGTTTCCAGAAACGTTTCATATGTTTATTTTTTTCCTCACCCAAGAATTTGTTTTCGTGCCCCATCCCCCGGCCCCTCCGTTTTTCGTTTGAAGAAATATCGCAACACCCCCATTATCAGCCTCACATCTCCCCCCTGCCCTGGCATGGCTGCTGCCTACAAACAAAGAAAAAAACGTGTTCGCAAAAAAAGGTTCGCGTTCTGTCATCCCCGGCGGCGCCGGGGGCACGCGCGCGTGACTGGATGATTGGCTGCTTGAGTCAGGACGAATCCAAGCCCAGCCCACCAATCCACGTACCCTACCTACCAACCCTACCCTATGTACACTAGAAGAGGGTCGACGATGGTGCGCAAGGCAAGAGAGGGACATGGGGGCCGTGAGGATCTATGATGTGATGCGTTTTTATCGATCTTGCGTATTATGTGTGAGTATGTTTGTTTGTCCCCACCCCCCCGCGGGTCCCGTCCGACGTTCCGTTCCCGCGGCGGGCGATTCGTTTGTGACCGAGAGTCCATTCGTTCGTTCGTTCGTTTATCACTCACTGGATGAGTATGTAAGCAGGACAGGGACGGAATGGAGGGACAGGGGGGACAGGATGGGGCTAAAAACAGAAAAAATTGGCGGAATCAGCCCTAGCTGAAAAAAGCAATTTCAAGTAACGATACGTAGAATATTTATGGAGGATGAAGAAGAAAAAGAATAGAGTAGAAGAGTATTGAAATTAGTACATGACGGTTTCATTTTTTTTTTCATCACGGCGACCCGTAAGCTTTTCTCGCTTGCCCGCACCGTACGTATCGTACTGTATTAAGTAGGTAGCGTGGCTAATTATAACTGAGTAGAAACAGTACAGTAGCAGTAGACATCACCCGCGCTGGTTCGAGTAGTTAATAGTTACAGTTACACACTTGCTGGTAGGCAAGTGGTGACAGGAATAGCCCATACGGTACTCTAGACCGTAGGTCATGTCCATTAGTAGAACTACTCTACGTATAGCTGCTCTACGTACTCTACGAGTCCCCCAGCAGCCAAGCGGCCAGGGTAGGTCAGGTCAGGACTACAAGGAGAGCCAGAGCTATCCATAGATACATGGACCACTCTGAACCTGAACAGTTCTGTCTATACATACGTAACCGTGGTGCGCATGTATCCATCTATGAATCACCAACTATCACCCGTCGCCCCTCCCCTGACCCCCGGTGAGCCTCCTTCACTCACCGTCTCTCACTCACCTCCCCATTCTCTCCTTGCCCACTCCCATTCTCCAAATTGCACCGCCGCCCTCCTCCCTCCTCCCTCCTCCACTCACCGAGGGTTAGGGTTAACTGAATCACAAACACTCCCGTTTTCAAAAAGCAGCAAGCAGCGGAAACTGGATGACCACACCCACAGCCCATCCATTCCCCACAAAAACTGCAACAAGTGTTTCACAGCATACCCCACGATACCTCTCTGGCCCCCCCCCTTGTCGAAAGGTAACCCATGCCACACACCTACACCAAAAAAAAAAAAAAGCAAAGCAGCAAGCAACGCAAATCACTCACGTCGTCATGCACAAGTATCTGTGACTCTTTTCGAACCTATGAGCTTTCAGCTCGACCTTTTGTTCCCGTCGAGAATGATCGCCCCGGTGAAGGTGGGGTGGGTGTGTGTGTGTGGAGCCAGAGATAGATGCCCTCACACATTACACAATCTACCTAGATTTGAGGGCAGAGCAGGGCAGGAGAACTGGACCCTTGCAGAGGATCCTGGATTCACGTGATTTATGGGGTTATGAGTGGTTGCCTGGAGGTCCTGGCCGGGGGGGAGCGGAGAGCGTGAAGACTCATCGGAGGTAAATAGTGGTTTCGTTTTTAGTGTTTACGCGTTTCGCGGTAACTCTTGGCGGGGGAGAGCGGAATTGCGGTGACATTGTTGGTCAATTGCGCGACGAGCGGGTGGTGGTGGGTGCACTGCCCTCTCTCTGCGCGTCTGCCTGGAAAGCTCTAGGTAGGCACTTTTATGGATGGTGAGACTGCTGGTGGTACCTGCTTGAAGAAACTATCATCTCGCCTCTTCTCTTGCTGAAGGTGATGACCTCGCTAATCTGATTAATCTGCCCCTCTAGCTCTGTCCTCTGCACTCTAATTATCCCATCCTATCCCCCATGCCTATGCCTATGCCCATCTCATTCCATCCGTTTCGTTTCACTGCTGCTGCCTAGTACGTACATTACACACACACACACACACACACACCCCACACACAAATGAGGATCTAGAGTTGAGATGAGGAGCACCCATGGTGAGCTGAACAAGGAGGCTTAACCCACCGTCATAGCATAGCACGGGCCATCATCCGCCGCAACCCTACCAAGAGTACCTACTCTGGGGCACGGCCATGTACCGACGATCCCGCTGCAACTGCAGCTAACTTTAAGCCTATCCCTTAAGCTGTAAATTGCTGACCCACAGTAATATAGGGTTGAATTTGTGTGGGAGATCTGTTATTTGATAAGAAAGATAAGAATATTTGTTAGTAAAGCCACACAAAGTTTGCTTTTTTTTGGTGGGTCAGCATTTTGTTGACGGTTTAAGGGATAGCTTAGCACAAGCCTTCACGATGGTTGGATATTGCGCGATTTTGACATCCCGCTTTTGCGTTGACGAGCGCCGCGCCGCCACCGTTAGGCTGGTGGAGGCTCTTTTTTCGCTAGCTCTGCCTCTGGCTTTGGCTTTGGCTTCTTGGTGTTTAGGCCGCAGCCCTACCTACCTACTGACCTTGGACTGCGGTACGTACCTACGACGTTGGTACTCGAAACCAAGCTTCCTGGACACACAGACAGACAGGCAGGCAGGTAGTGGGCTGTGAAGCGATCGCTCTAGAGATGCCCACTCTATTCTACACAGCATAGCACAGCCAGGCCAGTCCGGCCAGTGACCAGTACTGCCCATCCATCCATCACACGACCCATCATCTGTCCTTGTCCTCTGTCCTGTGATCTCTGATCTGATCAGATCAGAAGCTCTGACTCCCTCCCCCAAAAAAGCTCAGGCCGTATGTATGTGTGTGTAGATTACATTGTGAAGATCAACGTGCCCCTCCCCATACCACAAGTAAGCTAAGCGAGCCCAATCGTGATCGCGGCGCATTTTAGCCGGCGCGTAGGCGGGTGGGAGCCAATCGTAGGCGCATTTCCCGCAGCTAGCTACATGTACTCTAGCTGGCTAGGGTAGAACATCGAAAATAGCTGGATGCGCGCCCCGGGTTTATGCTATGTAGGTGAGGTATATTTAGACGCATTGGATTGGACTGGGGAGTGGTGGTGGTGGATGTGATGTAAGGTAAGGTAAGGTATGATGAATATTGCAGTGGTAGGTAGAGTAGATTACATGTATGGTTATCGGATTGGATGAGGCTCTTGGTCTAGCTAGCTGCCGGTGTATGTATGTACCCACGGATGGCCGGGGGTGAGCAAAGAACAAGATCTATACGGTGCGCGCCCGCGGTGCGGTACAGTATGTACGTACAGAGTTTTTCCACCACTACCACCACCACCGTACCGCATGCCACGCCTTGCTATTATTATATCGGAAATTACAGGTGCATATTCACACACATCGACCGGTACGTACCGGTACCAATAGAGTTTACAAACCACCATACATCCCCATACCCAGAGCGGAAGAAAGAAGAAAAAAAAAGGTTTTAACCTTAACTCGGTGCTGGGATTATTGGGGGATCATCGATACAGAACACAGAGAGAGAGGGACAGACTAAATTGTGAGCATTCCATTCCGTTGGAAACCAATCGGACCGACAGCTCTTTTTTTGATTTTGTTTTTGCGGCGCGCGCGCGCCTTGTGAAGATCTTCCCGTAGGTTTTGTTTTTGTTTTTTTGGATAGCTTATACCTGTTACCAGCGGCACGCCATGGGGGGGGAGGTGTTGAATCGGTGGGCCGGGGTGAGGGTAAAAAATAAAAAAACGAAATTAGATATCTAGACCAAGCCAATCGGTGGAACTGGTATCTCGAGAGACAGAAGGTCAATTGTCAATTGACAAAGGGTCAAGCGACGACTCTGGTGTTTTGAACAGCCGCTCACCCTACCTACCTACATACCTATCTATGCCTGCCTGCCTTGGACCGGACTCCAAACCTTAATTAACCTGCCTCAATTACATTCCACTGTTTCAAGATTATGATACAAGAAAAGAAAACAAAAAAAAGAAAAAGACAATAATGCGGTTTATCGGTTTTGACAGACGCCAGCACGCGGGTGGGCGGGAGGTGTCGCAATCTGAATCATTCTGATCCGCTTCACCTTTTCCTTTTACTTTTCACTTTCGCAATCCCGTCGGGCGTCGGAGCGTCGGGCGGGTATGTAGGGGGTAGGGCAGCATTGGGGTAGCTAGGGGTACATGTAGCTAGGGGTAGGGTATGTAGCACTCGTTTACGCGCGCCAAAGGCGTCCCGCACATTGGGGCGATTAACTACCATCGTAGTAGTAGTAGTAGTGAAGTGTATGTACATGTAGTAGGGGGAGCGGTTAGGGCCCGGACATACATGCAAAGAGCAGATCAGTAGAGTCACGCAGCAGCCGCAGCAGTCATGGGAGGGGCATCTAGCGCCGGAGAGATGGGCGCTGCTGCACTCGACGTCACGCTAGGTACCTGGGTGTGTAGAGCAGGTACACTACGCAGGTGACAGGCAGCACCCTGTGTAGGTCCATCCATCACACAGCGGCGAGATGAGCGGGATAACCTAGAACAAACACATCCGCCACATCCTACATCCTCTTCTACAAACGTCGTCCAAGCCCTGTTTCTACGCAGAGTAGAGTACGCATCCCGGAAAGCGGAATCACACCTTCTCACTCACCCCTAACCCACCCACTCACTCCTGCGCGACGGGGCGGGGGGGGCATCCTTGGAACGAGGCTGCGTTTTTTCTGAGAGAGAGCCACATGAAGCATGAAGCCACCTCTACCTGTCTGACGTCTGTTCCGTTTATCCTTTCCCGAGAATATCCGTCGACTGCCGGAGCTGGCCGTAGAGTACAGCTGCTGCATAGTAGTAGTGGTAGTAGTAGTATTGTTTTTGTAGTCTTTGCAATACATCTGTCTAGTGTGGTCGACGAGCCGGCTCAAGTCGAGCCCTGGCCATGACTCGAGCCAACTAGATTCGTAGAAGGTTAGGCTCGGGCTCGTGGGAAAAATCTGAAGCTCTCAAGCGAATCTCAAGCTAAATGATGAATTGATTTGTGAAAAATATGCCACATTTCTGCTCAATTATACGTATTGCTGCACATATTAAAAACTCCAAGACCGGAGAACACCAAGCGATAGGAAATCTACCCAAAGACTATCCAACTAGGCCCGAATATCTAATACAAATGGCTCAAGTCGAGCCATTGATAGGCTCGTGGCCTACCTGATCTCGTCGACCACACTATATCTGTCGTGTGTTGACAACGGAGTTTGGTTACGTATGTGTTTGATTAGATTGACAACGTCTTTACTCACATTCCTTCTGTTCTCGTTAGCAATCAATCCCAATAATACAATACAATTCTGATCTTCAGTCTCTTGTAAAACTTCGTTCCAAAACAATATGTATAAAAAAGGTTTGGGTAATTATAAAAGGAGCTATGTTTGGCTACCCAAAACAACCACTTGAAACTGATTACCAAAAAAAAAAAAAAACACTCGGAATTTTAATCTCTAGTATCTTTGAAACCGTGGAACGTTTTTTTACATTGGCATCAAAGACACAGAGGGTCAAATCTTGAGATAGATTTCCCATGCTCCCACAAAGCTCTTTCTTTCCTTTCTTTTTTGGATGAGGTTTAGCAATCTATATATCCAGGCGCATACCCCCCCCCCCCCCCCCGCAAACATGGCTAATCTAACTATACGTAAAATGGGAGGTGATATATTGGCGATTTCACATCCCTAGACAGCACCCCCTGGTCACGATCATGTCACGCTGTCGCGGACTTCACGTCATCCACGCACGGTATGAACCTGCTGCTATTGTAAATTGGCAAAATTGTTAAAAAATTAACCATCTCAATTCCCTAGCCTTCCTCCATCAAAAAAAAAAAAAAAAAAAAAAATACCAAATCCAAATTATCCACCCTCCTCCTCCTCCGCGCTCAGAAAAAACAAAAAACAAAAAAAAACACAAACACAACAAATCATCATATAAACCTACAACACACTTTCTAAAAAAGGTCGTTTTTATATAAAACTACAAACAACTCACACAAAAAAAAAAAAAAAAAGAAAAAGAAAATCGAAAATCGAAAAAAAAAAAAAAAATGTACATGCCCCCCCCCCCCCTCCCAAAGCCGCGGCCATGCTCCCAACCACCACCACCACCACGCCAATGATGAACCAAACCCAACCCCTCCCCCATAGCCTCCAATCCAGTTTCCGTATCGATAGAAATATTTTTCAACGTCCATGCCATTCCTGCAGCAATACATACAAGAGCCCCCCATCCCCCGCCCTTTCTT
This sequence comes from Morchella eximia, assembly GCA_024713935.1. Lineage (NCBI taxonomy): Eukaryota > Fungi > Ascomycota > Pezizomycetes > Pezizales > Morchellaceae > Morchella > Morchella eximia. The sequence goes on from JAMGZG010000003.1 coordinate 2,038,828, forward strand.
TCCAATTGATCCCCAGTCTCGTGTCCCGTCCCTCACGTAACCCCCAAACATAACTACAAAAAAAAAAAAAAAAACCAGTTGGAGTAAGTAGTGGTAAAAAAGTATGGAATAGTAGTAGTAATAATGAGAATATATATAAATAGTAATCGCGAAAAGAAAACAAAAAAAAAAACCGTTCCAAAAAAGACGAGTGAGAAAAAAAAAGAAAAAAAAAAAAGGATCCTCCAAACCCAAGCAAGCCATGTCAATGATCAATGAATGCAAAAAAAAAAAAAAAAAAAAAAAGAGCCAATGCCAAACAGCCCAAGTCCGAACGAACCATGATGAAAAAAATCGTAACAAGAAGGGCTACAAAGAGAAGAAGAAGAAGAAAAACCATATATATATAAAACAAAGAATTACATGACAAACCCAAGCGCCTCGACACCTTTCCACGCCGCGCCCACATGCCACGGCACCACGCTGCCCCGACCGGCCATCTGCACCACGCCCTTGAACTGCCCCAACGTCACCAGATCTCTCCACGCCGCCAGCACCTCCCTCAGCAGCGCACTCCCCACTCCGCCGCCCCTCACAACCTCCACGCCCAGCACAACCATATCGTCCCCCTCCGCCGCTCCCCCGCGCTTCACAAGATAGCCCATCCCCCCCCCTCCGCCTCCGCCTCCCCCGCCACCAGCACCGGCATCATCCATCCCCAGCAGCAGCCCCCGCCGCCACCGATGCGCACACACCACGCCCCACACCTCATCGCCATAATCCACCAGCGCCGACCCCGCATCCACCTCTGGCAACAAATCCGCCGACGGCGTCCCCGCCGCCGCGCCCCCAAACTGATCCGGCGACACAATCGACCCCCCTCCTCCTCCCGCACCCCCACCAGGCGTCGGCGTCGTCCCGCCCAACCCCGGCGGCGTCCCCGTCCCCGCGCCCCCCACAAGCGGATTAAACGCCGCGGGCGCCACGCCAGGCAACACAGGGCAGACCGCCAACGGCGGCGCCACGTCCGCCGTCAGCAGCGTAAGCGTGTGCGTCAGGCTCCCCATCGACGCGCGCGACAGGCGCGCCCAGATGTCAATCTCGTCGGCGGGCATTGTGGGCGCCACCTTGGTCAGCATGATGCGCCAGGTGACGCGGCGGATGCGTGTAATCTCGAGCGTGCGGGCCCAGATGTCGCGGCAGACGTCGTCAAAGGGACGCAGCACGGTGCAGTGCTTGCGGCCGAGGCAGTAGCTCTCGGTGGCTTGCTGCTCGCCCCAGGCGTCGGTCCAGGCAACGGTGATCCAGCGCTCGTCGAGGCTTTGGGCGTAGGCAATGTGCAGGAGCGAGTTTTCGTGCAGCAGGGAGGGCGAGGGGTCTGTTGCGCGGAATTCGATTGTCTTTGGGGGTGACCGGGCGAGATATATCGATGGTGAGAATGTCTTTTGTGCCTGCAGTGTGATATACCGGGTGTTTTAGTTAGCAATTGCACCACCGCACATCATGATCGCGGGAGAGAGAGCCATCATACCTCGTCCAGTGAGCACATCCCGTCCGTCGGCATGCAGCGATTGTACACCTCGCAGGCAAACGTCGCCCACTCGCCCTGCCCGCGACTCACGCCGCCCTCCCTTCTCGCCACAAACCCCGCCGGCACAATCTGCAACACCAAATTATTCCTCCGCGGACCGCCCATCTGCACCCCCCCGCCGCCGCCGCACCCCGCCGCATACACCCTACACATGCGCACAAAGCCCGCACATATATCCACCACCGCGCTAGGGTGCTCAAACGGATTAATCACATACACCACAATATTCTGCATCTCGTCGGCCACGCCGGCCGCCAGCACCGCCCCAAACTCGGCCATCCCGTCCATCAGCGCCACCACGCCCTTCTCCAGACTGTCAATCTCGGCAGGCCCGATGCCGAACGCGCCGTTCGTAATGTCCGACGCGTCCAGCCGCCCGCGCACGTGCGTGCCAAAGCGGCCAGACTCATACGAGAACGAGACGCGCTCCAGGAGGGCGTCGGCAGCGTCGTCCATGGCCTTTGAGGCCGGGTGCAGGCAGAAGCCAATGACATTTTTGGGACCAGAGCACGGGCCGAAGCCGAACGTCTCCCAGAAGTGGAGCGCGGGCGGCAGGATCTCGAGCGCCTGCTCTGCACGATGGATATGCACATGCGGCGGCGGCAGTCTGAAGATTGCTGAATTTGCGGGCGCCGTGAGGTCAGAGGGCCGCTTGTTGTTATTGTTGTTGAGCGTCGGGGTGTTGCTGTTGTTGTTGCTGTTGCTGTTGCTGTTTCCGCGCCTGGGCTGGGCGATGGGCCGCATGGACGCCGCTCTGCCAACAAGCAGCGGCGTCGGCGTCGGCGGCGGGTGGTCCATCACGGCGTCGGCCACCGTGACATATGTCTCGAGCGTGCAGCGGACGACACCGCCGCTGCCAAACAGCCCGCGCGCAGCCTCCTCGACCGCCTCCTCGTCCTTGCCCTTGCGCCGGCGCAGCAGACACCACTCCTCGTTGTCGTCCTCGACCGCCGTCTCCCAGGCGCCGCCGTCAAGCAGCGCTCCCAGCGGCTTTGACGTCCCGCTCACAACCTGCTCGCGCACAAGCCTGCTGACGGCCATAAAGTCGGCGTCTCCCAGGCCCGCCAGCGACACCGCGTCTGTCTCGAGGGTCATGTTTGAGAAGACGCCCACAAGAGAGGCGTCCGTCGGGTCCGGCACCATAACCTCCCACGGCGGCGGCGCAATCTCGCCCAGCGCCTCGCCCTCCCCGTCCGCGCCAACACCTCCGCTACCACTTCCACCAGCACCACCACCAGCACCACCACCGCCCGTCTCCCGCTTCATCGTCGTCTCCGCCGCCACCGAGGAGCTCTCGCCGTCGTCCTCAAACGCCCCCCATTTCCGCTTCCTACTCCCACCTCCTCCTCCTCCTCCTCCTCCGCCGCCGCCGCTACTGCCGCCATAGGCCACCGCCAACGGGCTCGTATAGTACCTCCCGCCAACATCGGCCTCATCCTCCTCCGTCTCGTCGTCGGCATCGCTCTCAACGCTGCTCTCCTCGGACCACTCGTCATCGCTATACTCCCCCGCATCACACTCGTCGTCCTCGGGGCTCTCCGCCATCACCGCGTCGTCCGCCAGCACCACCTCCGCCACCTCTGGCGCCGCCGCCATCTCCACGCCCCCCTCCTCAACCACCATCGAGCGCACAAAGATGCCGCGCTTGCGCTTCTGCCCGCCGCCGCCTGGGGTAGTGGGGGGCACCTTTGTGGTGGCCGTCTCCAGCTTCCCCCCCTGCTTGCTCTCAAACTCCTTCAGCTCCTTGTCCTTGATGCTCTCTGGCAGGAAATATCGTCCGCCGGGCGCATATTTTCTGTCTGCCATCTCGATCTTTGTCGTGAATGTGATTGGCGAGTAGAGCGACATTCTCCGTTTAGCTTCGCTGACACCGCCGCTCACGGGTGGCAGGGGCGGTTGTGGTTGTGGTTGTGGTGGTGGTGGTGGTGGGGGCGCGCCATTGTTCTGCGGCGTCTTCATGGCCCCGCCGGTTGTTGGCGGCGTGGGGTGCGGGTGATGGTGGTGGTGATTGCTGGGCGAGAGCGAGAGCGAGTACTCGGGCACCAGCAGGCGGATTGCGCGGTGCGGGCTCAGCGGCGGCGTCTGTATGTGTGGCTCGCGCTCTGCCAGCTGCTGCTGCTTCTCCGGGGCGCTGTCTCCACCGGCGGGAGGCCTCGGGTTGTTGTGGCTGCTGTGGTGTCCGTCGGCTCTGCTCACGTCAATGTTGATAGTCGGCGGCTGCTGCGCCATCATGGCCACGGCGGGGCTGGACTCAATCAGCATTTCCTCCCGCGCGTGCATGGGAATCTCCATGGTAAGGTCCATCTCGCCGCCGCCGCCAGTCTGTGCATTGATATTGCTGCTACTCCCCGCTCCTCCTCCTCCTCCTCCTCCTCCAAGATCCATATCCTCCAGCGCCATATTCACATCCTCCTCCCCCATCCCGCCCAGATCATCCCCAAAGTCCTCCAGCCCCCCCGGATTATTGTCAAAGAACGCAAAGTCGTCTTCCGTGATTGCATGGCCAAACATATCATCGTCGTCCATATCCCCACCAAACAGATCCGCCTCCGCCGTGCCCCCCGCAAGACCCCCGATCGCCGCAGCATCGCTCTGCTTCCGCCCCAGCGCCTCCGGCACCTGGTCCGCCACGCCCGGCAGCTCCGCCGTCCAGTCCAGCTCCATGTCCGTCTCTGTCGGCGGCACCGCGCCAATCATCGCCTCCGCCGAAGAAATCGCCGCCGAACCCGGCGCACTCCCGGACCCCGTCGACCCTGGCCCCCCGCTGCCCATGCCCATCGCCTGCGCCGTGTGCTGCTGCTGCTGCTGCTGCGGTCCCCCCTCCGGCGGCGTCGGATACACGCCCGCGGGGTTCTTCTGCTCCAGCACCTTCAGCTTCGCCTTATCCTCCTTCGTGTCCATCTCCATCTCCATCCCCATCTCCATCTGCACCTGCACCTGCACCTGCACCTGCACCTGCTGCTGCTGCGCCCTCTCCTCCTCCTTGACCCTCACCTTCTCCTCCTCCTCTTCCTCCTCCTCCTGCTCCTCCTTGAGCTGCCGCTCCGCCTCCTCCTTCTGCAGCCGCAGCGCCTTCTTTGCCTCCAGCCGCGCCTTGACCACGCGGTCGCGCTCCTCCCGTCCCGCCAGCCACTCCTCGGCCCAGTCCACCGCCGACGCCGTGCCCCACCAGTCCGCGCCAATATCCTTCCGCGCCCGTGACGGCGGCGGCGGCAGCTGCTGCCCGTCGTCCGCAAACACGAGCGACGCGAGCGACATCGATAAGCTGCCCGACGCGAAGCGTGCATACTCCGGGTCAGCAAACACCGTCTTCCAGAACACGTCGTCGTCGCCCCCATCTTCAGCCTGTGCATCATTTTCATCATGGTCATGGTCAGCATCATCATCATCATCCGCCGTGCTGCAGGGTATAGTGTCGTCCTCGCTGGCCTTCATAAACAGCAGTGCCTCCGGCCACAGCACCTTGACGGCCATGCCCATTCCGGGAAACTCCTTGAACGGTATCCAGATCTCGATGCGCCGCCAGTCGCCCGTCTTCACCGCCTCCTCGAGCACGTTCACGTTCGCCAAGGACTCCCCCCGCCAGCCATTGCCCGGCGTGGAGAGGATGCCGCAGTCCTGTAGATACGACCGCACCGCGTCCTTCCACTTTAGCTCCTTCGCTGACATTACCGGTTCCGCAGGCGTAGAGGGGAGCAATCGCCCCCACTCGCCCCAGGGCGCAATGTATACGTCTCTACCGTCGAGGCCCTCCTCGCCGCCCACACCCCGGGTGGTCGCGCACGACGACACCCGCCGAATTGCAGGCTGCACCTCCGTATGCGGAATGATCAGCAGCGTTCCGGAGGTGGTCAGATATGCGTCCAACGCGACCACCGTGGGCCGTATAACCTCCGGTACCACCACGGGTGTGCTCGGGAGCAGCTGCTGCTGTTGGTCCGCCTTTCCCGTGTTGTTGTCCTCCTTCTCGCCGCGCTCCTCGGCTATCGACAGCCGCAGGGACGCCGGCGAGACGAGCGTGCGGATGTTGAGCGGCGTGTAGCCGCTGCCGGCCGCCATCTCAAAGTGGAGGGACAGCAGCACGGCGGTGATGAAGCGCTTGTAGGCCGCAAACTGGTCTTCTGGCGGGGAGGTGGAGGACGAGGCATCATCGGAACCGCCGCCGCCGCCGCCGCCGCCGCCGCCGCCCCCGTCGTCGGTGAGGTCGATCATGGCAGGCGTGCTGTGCGACGACGAGGGCGGGAACATGCCGGACATGGGCGTGGGCGGGAAGCCAGGCGTGGCGGGACGCGATGACGAGGAGGAGTGAAATGTTGCTGTGTGTGGGGGTTGAGGGGGTGCTAAGGTGGATGCGAGGAAGGTTCCGGATGACGATTCTGGGTGGGGCGCGCGCGGGTTATTTGTTAGCATTGGGCATTACGGCTCTCCAAAAAAAAAAAAAAGGTAGATACATAGCTAGGGATATACCTCGAAGACCCCACTCATCGCGAAGCCTGGCGTCGATTCTCTTCCATTTGCCGCTTGTCTCCTCCTCGGCAATCTGGGCCTGTACCTCCCCTTCCATGGTGTCGTCGCCGCAGGCATCTTTACCGCTGCCGGCGCCTCCTCCTCCTCCGCTGGCGGTGTTTCCGGGTGGTGACGGGAAGCCTTCGATCTGGAATAGCCACAGGGTCACGCTGTCGCGATCAGCATAAACGATGTTTCCTTCTGTGCGGAGGGTGCGTTCGGCGTGTCGGAGGGCGTTTGTTGTGTGGCGGTTTAATGACGCAGGAAGGATTCGTGAGTGCGATTGTGATTGTGATTGTGACTGTGATTGTGATTGCGATTGTGATTGTGATTGTGATTGTGATTGTGGGAGGAGTTGGTGTGGTTGTGGTTGTTGTAATTGCTGTTGTGACGGTTGTTGTAGTTGTAGTTGTAGTGGTGGTGGTGGCTGTGGTTGTGGTGGGTTATCGTCTGACGGGCGGTAGAGGGTGTAAGGTATTCGAGAGAGGTTCTCCTGTCGGTATTGGCTATGGGGTTAACATCATTACTGAGGATTGCGCGAGGAGGAGGAGGAGGAGGAGGAAGGAGATGATTGGAGGGTGAGTGGGGAGGGGGAAATGAGGACGAGGAGGAGGGGGAGGAGGGGAGGTATACGATCTTGAGAACGTTCGTTAGACAGGTTTCGGGGGATTCCATGCTTCTGTTCCCGAGGTCTTTGGGGGTGCTATGATCCCCTGACCGTGATGTTTGCGAGTGATGGTTGGTGGTAGGAGGAGTAGTAGTAGTAGTAGTAGTTCGCGGCAAGGATGTTCCGGGATCGAAGGTTATTATTTGTTTTTGTGGTAGTAGGATTTGTATTTGGACGTAGCAGCCGCGATAGCAAGAGGGTGTGTAGTTGGGTGAGAGTCGAGGTCGTGGTAGCAGTAGCAGTAGCAGTAGCAGCAGCGGTACTATAGCAGTAGCAGGGAGTAGTAATAATAATAGTAGTAGTATTGATATTTGAGGTATAATACTGCTCTATGGCGGCGGCGGTAATGGGTGGGATGGATGCTGCAATAGTAGAAGTCGGGTTTGGGGTACCGCGGTAGTATGGGTAATGTAGGGTGGTATTGTGTCTATGCAGTCAATGGCTGTGAGGCTGCTGCTGCAAGTTTTTGGTCGTACAAGCACACACACAAGTGTCTCTCTCAACCCACGACCTTATTCGAGGATCGCCGCCAGCTTGGGACGGAACAGAGTGAGTGAGTGAGGGGAGGAGAGGAGAGGGGAGGGGGGATCGGTATTTCGGGGTCGGGGTCGGGGTCGGGGTCGGGGTCGGGTTCACTGGCACTGTATGTATGTATGTGTATCGAGGTGTCAGGCAACCGGTATTGTGGTTGTTGTTGGGCTGGCTGGGGCGCGTTGCTTGATCGTGATGAATGTCGATATGATGATGATGCTGCTGCTGACTGACTGACTGGCCGCCAATGGGCTTCTCTATCTTCTTGATTGCAATATCCTCTTTTTTTCTTTACCCTTTTTCTTTTTTTTTTTTTCCCTTTCCTCCTCTTATTACTACTCTTCACCCTTTCTCTGCGTCTGTTGGGAATATCACGCCTCCTCTTCTTTAACCCTTCCCCAGGTTTTGAGGCTCTGCAATTCCTTCCTTTGTCGACTACCGATTCGATGGGTATGGTAGTATCTAGTTACTTGGTAACAGCAACTGTCTGTGTGTGGTAGTATGTGTTACACTCCTCTCTCTCTCTCTCTCTCTCTCTCTGCTCTGCTCTGCTCTGTGTGTGCGTGCGTGCGTGCGCCGCCGCTAGATGTAATATTGTAATTGGAACCAGGGCCGCCTGCCTCTTCGCTATCAATCACGGTCAATCGCGTCTTCTCGGGCTTGTGCTTTGAAATCCAATTTCTTTTTTTTTTTTTTTTATCTCGGGAGCTGCGCGTGGCTTTCACCCGGAAAAAAAAAAATAATAATAGTGAGATCAACAAAAAAAAAAAAAACAGTCAAACTACAGTGTTGCGCGACAGCAGGGTATAACCTCAAATGCAGATGCAGTACTGGCCACAGTAGTAGTAGTAGTAGTATTCGCGGTGGTAATAGTAGTAGAAGTAGTAGTAGTAGAAGTAGACTTTGTAATATAATCAATAGCAGAAGCAGCAGCAGTAGTAGTAGTTGTGGAATATCCGCCAATGACCCCCGTGAACATTTTGTTCTCTCCTCCGGCACCGTCTGTATGTAGAATCAAAATCAATCAAAACAACTGTAGCAGTAGTAGTAGTAGTGGCCGCTGGAGTAGTAGTAGTGCTATCGACGGGAACTGTATATCATCGGCGGTGCAGCAGCACATTCTCCTCTTCCCACGTCCCGGGGCAAGCGCGAGAGAGGCCTCACACGGAGAGGCGAGATGTTGTGCGTGAAGTGTGGTCGTGGTGGGGAGATCTGATCTGGGAGAGGGGGCGTGTTTCTTCTTCTTTCTTCAGCGCCTTCTTCTTCACGGGGGACGTTTATTATCTCAAGGTCGCGCAGCGCGGATAAAAACGAACGTTGAGTAAGTAGGGTAGGGGAAAGGTTTCCAGAAGCCCAATTAATCGAATCAATCAATCAGTTGGAGATATACACACGATACGATACAGAAAAAGGCCGTGTAGGTTGGGCCCCCCTATGTATTGTATGCAGCTGTGTGTATGGTAGAGTAGAGTAGAGTGGTTCGTTCGGTGTTGAACCAACGGGAAAGGGCGGCTTCCCGATTAATTCACCCACGAAGCGAAGGCTGACTGGCCCAGACCGACTGTCAACTGCGAAGTCTGCACAGGGCTAGGGAAAATCCTCTGCCCCCCCCCCCCATGTCGCGGAGCCACACCTTCCCCCCCCCCCAACACCAGTACATGAGTAAGGTCGTTAGAGTAGAGTACTGTGCTCTACGCTGTGGTTATACATCCCTGAACGTAGAGCTGTACGTCACTTTGCTATTACCTACTATTACCCGTCTGGCTGGCGGCGGTGGTGGTAGTAGTACTCTACTGGCATTCACTGGTGGTATGTAGATCTAGAGCTTGTACGGTGTGAGGATCTACATACATGGGAGCAATTTGCAAACAGCCAGTAACCAAAGCACGAGTGGGAGATATCACTTGTAGCTGGCTGGCTGGCTGGCTGGCTGGTGGTGCAAACAAAAAACCACAACATGACGGCTCATTTACTACTATAGCGTGTGCAGTGTCCAATGGCCCGCCAATGGAGCTGAGATCTCGGGGTTGCATTTAAAACGCACCTCAAGATCGCACGTACTTATACCCGGATAACAAAAAAAAAATCAGTATTAGGCCCCACAACATTGGTATTTCGTAATAATATGGTTTTATGAGGTTTGTATATACATACATGGCTTCCAAACCAGCAGGAGAGACGCTAGTGCCCTACTCGGCCCATGTAGAGTAGCTGTGCACGCTTTATTTCTGACCCCAGGGTAGCTATAACAGAGCAGCAAGCAACATGCACTAGAAATACGATATCCGGGGCCCCCCCTTCAAGCTCCTACCGTACACGTGCATGATGTATATAGCTTCTGCGCTGCTGGTTATACGTCAAGACATGTCGAAGCCTCGGCGTCCCCTAGGCCCTCTTTCCAACGACGCAAGCCTAGCTCTAGGCACAATCGATATCACCATATATGCAGATCATCAGCATCGACATTGAGCATGCACCCTTACTTTCATGTCTTCTTTTTCTTCTTCTTCTTCTTCTTCTTCTTCTTCTTCTTCTTGCAGCACCCACTTCTGCCAGAGCCGGCGCCGCCGACAACATGCAGAGCGTACATAGCATGTAGGTAAAAACCTGATGAACCTCGAATTCGCCCGCATCACGAGTGCGTTTCATTACGGATCCGGAGTGGCTATACACAGCCAAGATAAAAGCAAAGTTGTCTTCCCACAGCTAGCTATGTAGGTGGGCCTTGGAGAGAGAGAGAGAGAGAGAGAGAGAGAGAGAGAGAGATGCAATTGCTACAACGAGAAAGTGATAACCACCGGTGATTAACTGCAATTCTTGGACAACTACCGTTCGTCAATATAGAGAAACGTCCAACAAGAATATCGGCCGCGTATTGGCCGGTGACAGTGTTTGACTAATCCGCAGGGCCGGGAGTATATACGTACGGGAACTGGCAGAGCTCTGCATTTCTTCGAAGGACTCTTCGTTGTAAGAACTTCTATATATTCAGCTAAATATTAAGAAGAGATCATTACAATGATCCAATTATCAAGTGAGAAAAATATTTGTTTGAGACATGATCTATCACTCGACTATACCAACAATTTAAAACCCCGATCATTGACTTTGAAGAATGCCTGATGTTCGCAACCTTCTATTTTGGGTGATAAAAATAGAATGGAAGACAAAATCTTACGTTAAATACATGTGTTTTATCTGTTCACCAGCCCATATAGTCCCACCCTTAATTTAATTCTTAAAAACCTTCCCTTTCAGACACCCAATTGCACAACGATGATATAAGTAAACAAAAAAAAGAAAATCAACCAAATTGACCTCAAAATGCTCTTGTCCCAAAACGGTCTAAACTCCTGGAAACTGATAAAAGACCAGCTACTATTATAACTTTATGCTGTTCCTGCGGCGTGTAATAAAAATGGTCCAAAGCTGAAGTGATACGACTGAACAAAGAAAGCGGGAAAGAAAAAACTACCCCATCCTCAAATCTAGACCCTACGCGTGTAGGCTCCTGAAAGGGTATTAGACATGTCGTAGGAAGGTTTGAAGGTCGCCAAATTCCGAGCTTGGGGAATTCTTTAAACCACACCTCCGGGTTATGAGGATGTAGCATCTTCCGACCGGGGAGTTGAGCTCCCCACTTCTTCTGGTGATCCTAAAAACCAACCCCCACGCTCCCATGCCCCCGGTTGATATGCAGAACTTCGCCTCGAACCTGAGTCCAGGATTCCATCCATCAAAATTTGCAGTCGCTTGAAGTCCACAGGCTTTAATATCCATCCATCAAACCCGAGCTCCATATATTCCTTGCGTCTCTCCTCGACCAGCGAGGCAGAAACTGCAAATATCGGAACACGACCGTTCAGCAGATGCTTTGGCGGGATACCGCGCGTTGGATCCGATACTTCGTGTGAACGTATTCGAGTGGTGGAAGTTCCTCCATCCATGATGGGCATCTTTCATACCTGTTAATATTATATTCCAACTAAAGGCGCAATTCTTAAAGGGAAATACTAACCTGCATATCCATCAAGACAATATCATAGTCTTCTCCCGTTTTAGTGAATGTATCCGCACATTCGGCTCCATTAACTGTAAGGCAAACTTCGTGTCCAAGCTTTTCCATGCGCTTTCTGATGATTTTGCTATTTATAGGGTCGTCCTCCGCAACTAGAACCTTGAACTTCACTGGGCCGTCTTTCACTGGGCCGTCTTTCACTGGGCCATCTTTCACTGGGCCATCTTTCACTGGGCCGTCTTTCACCGGACTGCCCTTCGCTGAACTGCCATTCACTGGACCGTCTTTCACCAGACCGTCCTTCACTAGACCGTCTTTCACGGGCTCCTTTTTCTTCAAGATTCGTGCAGATGACTGAACCGCTGGTTTATCGAGAGCAGAATCGCTACCAGGGGCTAATGGCACTTCATCTGGTATCCGCACTGCTCTTAATGGTACTGCCGACCCCTCCACGGCCTCTTGACCGAGTTGAGGTTGTAGTGGGGTGCTTGAAAGGTTTGGTGCCCCTGGTGGGGATGGGCTTGATGGGCTCTTCGGCCCTGCGGTAACTGGTTTTGATGATGGTAGAGATCTAGCCGTCGATGGCCGATACGAAATAGGAGTTTCGTTTGGACTTGTGTTAAATGGTGGGGACGATATTGCGTGAACCAGCCTGTCAATCTCACTGCGCCCACTGCCCTGGGAGCCCAAACTTTTCATGCTGCCCGTGCTGCTTTTTCTTTCCATACTCGTAGGGGGTTGTTTTTGAGGTGATGAATCTATCAACAATAACTCATTCGAGTCCTGATCTAACAACGGCGGTGTTGCACATTGAGGCCGCGGCGATGGATCTCTAATAGACATTGGTTGAGAACCCGATTCAACCTCCTCCTTCTCGGAGGGAAGTGTGAATGGGAGGCTTATCGTGAAACGGGAGCCTTTTCCCTCCTCGGATTTCAATCTCAGCTGTCCATTCATATTCCTAATTGTTCTGGCAACTACCGCTAATCCAAGCCCTAGCATCTTCTGCCCCGGAATCTTTGAAAGCCCGTCCAGAGTTTGGTCAAAGCGAGGCTTATTAGGCACGCCCTCGATACCAGTAGGGGCACTTGACTCCTGATCCTCCTCTGTCTGTACCTGCTCAAACTCTCGGAAAAGCAAATCAAGCTTTTTGGCCGACATCCCAGCCCCAGTATCTTGAATAGCAATTTCGATTTGGCATCGATCATCGTCTGAGCTAGGCATCCATATCTCAATTTTGACCCCACCTTGATCGGTGTACTGAATCGCGTTTCCAGTAATGTTGGAAAGAGCTTGGCGTAACCGTGATTGATCTCCTTTAACGAACTTTGGTAAGCCGGGATATTCGATAATTTCTAGACTAATCTTCTTTCGCTCGATATCCGATTTAAAGACTGAAATCGCCTCGTTGACCGTGTTGCAAAGATCGAAAATCTCATCCATTACTAGATCCTGTCCCTCCTCTGTTCGTGTGAGGTCCAAAAGATCATTGATAACATAGATCAAAGATTTTGAAGCAGTGTGTGATCTCATCAGGTTGTCTCTAGTTTCGGTGTCGAGGGGGCTCTCAAGAGCAATCTCAAGGTAATTGATTATGGCATTTAGAGGAGTTCGGACTATATTTAATTTTGAGCATTTGTAATAATAGGGCGGGGAGAGAGATTTGAGATATATCTAGGTACCTTCATGAGATGCGTTGGCCAGTAATAGTTTTGTCAATTGGCTTTTTTGTAAAGCGGCTTCTTTCTGTCGCCAAACCTCGATAAACTTCCCATAGACCAAGCATAGAACGGCCGCTGTCTCGACTGTTCACCATTAATATCAATTAATGAGCCGTCAAGTGACACAACAGCTAAGTATGCAGGACAAGATATAAATGGCTCACCTTGCTCTTCTGTCCACTCCCTGCTTTTTCCTACAACTGTTTCGCTCCAAATCCTAAAGCTTTGTCTTGGCTCCAGGTACCCTTGGGTACCCTCTCTCAAATTCTTTTCATACGGATTTCCAGCCCAATTTACTTGCCTTAATTGTCCTTTCCGGAAAAATACAATAAAGTCGTGTCCACCAATGCTCAAAGGTACTAATAGCAGCCCGGCAATTTCAGAGAACCCTGGTGCATAGTTGAGGTCTGGAAAATCCACAGAGAGATCTTGGGAGGTGACAATAGACGTAAAGACACGTATGCGTAGGTACTCCACTAAAGCCAGCGCTTCTTGAGAATGCTGTAAAGTACCGAGAACTTTAGTCTCCTCTCTTATCGATAGCAGCCCAAAATCAGCGTCAAACAGCTTCAGTAGGTCGTCAGAACTTGCAACAATATACCCCCCAGGGTTTTGCTCTGTCGGAACTGTGTTGATCAACTTTCGTGCTTGGAGTCTTGATGCATAACTCAATCGCTCAATATTCCGGCTCATTGTCTCCCCGATAAGTCTGCACATTTTTCGAATGGGGAAGCTCACTCTCATCCCCTTCTGCCCATAAGTATGACAGGAAACAAGACCCCACAACTCGTCGAAAGCTGTGATAGAGATGCTCATACTTGCTCGTACAGACATATTTTTTAAGTACTTCAAATGTATTGGGCTCATGGCTCGGAGATAGGAATGAGTCATGTCTAAGGGCTTATCTAGAAACTCCTTACTTTTGCACACAAGCCTTGCGGTCTCTTGGTCCCTGTCATATAAGAGACGTACTTTGTTGATCCTGTAAAGATCGCGGGCTTGCTTTGGGATATCTGAAGCTGGGAAATTCAGGCCCTTGTAAAGGTCCTTTGTAGCTCTTGGGTCAACAAGTTCAGTAACTACCCGCCCATTCCAGCTTTCGTCGAACTGATAGATCATTACACGATGGAATCCTGTAAGTTCCTTCACAACACCCACAGAAATCTTCAAGAACGCGTCAAGAGTTGTAGCCGAGGATAGTTGATCTTCCAGTAAAGAATGATGTCAGTATATATAATCAGAAAAAAATCGAAATGGTATTTATTTCTATACCCTGTATTTGGCTCATAAGATTGAAAACCTCCATCGTTGCAGCTTGACCTCTCCGTTTTCTGGCACGGCGTAATACGCGAAGTGGTCTGCTCATGCACAACGTACTTTCCAACAAATCCTCCTCCGTTGGATTTGAACCCAACGTGTCCTCTGGAATATTGAACATTTCATCTGCCGGGTTAAATAAAGGAAACAGCTGGTCATCCTCAAGCTCAAACTCGCATACTATCAAATCCGGGTTAGCGTCTGTTATGTGGATTGCACACCAGACTTTTATTCTTGTCGAGTCAGGTGCTGTGATGACCAGTGGGAAGACCTCTGGTCCCGAGTTTATTAAATCAGAAGAGTCGTCCCGAATAAAGTCTAAATGTTCATATAGGTTTTCCGCCTGTTCCTCGGACAGGATATTGCAAAAGTCGCTGAGTGCGAATAACTCTGCCGGTGAGTACCCGATTAACAGCTTGGAGTTCTATTGTTCTTGATCTTAGCTGTGATTTCAATCGCAATCTACATCTGCAGCGGTTTCTATGGGAACAAACCTCACTGGCGATCTTAACATCTAGTGCGCCACTGGCATCCTCCCACAGGGCTACCAGTGTGCCAAATCCCTGGACGGCTCCGGGAATATGAATAGGCTCATCCTCACATCGTTGCAAAGTCTCAGCCCCAGAAACCCCAGTAACAACTGCATGGCCATCTTTTGTCATTCTGTGCTTGAATCTAGCAGTGATAAAGGTCTCTTCCTCGATCTTCTCTGATAATCGATTTCCTCTACCACCAAAAAACATCCCACCACTCCTTGGCTCTTCGTAATCATCATCATCCTCGTCCTCCCCACCATTCACAGCCAAGTTATGTGCTATAGACCCCATGAAACGCTTTCCATCTGATCCTCCATCATTTAAATCCTTGGTCGAGGCGACTGAGGGTCGTCTATGCATCGAAAACCCTCGGGGAGACTTTGAATGACTCCTGCTATTTAGGCCATGGCCAAGGGATGCCTCGTCTCCCAGTGGCACTCCACCACCAACGGATCCTGTTGTGCTATCGTTTGAACACCAGAAGTTACTCGGAGATGTGGACCTGGGGTGTAGCGGGTGCGATACGTTGACAACTGATCTAATAGGATATACTAGGTCTGCGACATCTGGAGAAAGAGGTCCGAAGTCACTACCAGGTCCTGTAGTGGATGATGCTGGTGATGCAGGTCCTGGATTTTTCATGTGAAAAGGAAATGAACCTGGGGGTGAACGTCCTCGCGGCTTTGGTGAACCGGCACCGTCATGAACTTTCTCGGGGTCTTGGTTCGAAGAAGCTAAATTGAGCTGTAATGGTGCACCACTCGTCCGATCATGATTGTAGGTCGTCATTGCGGGCACCGGGAAAGCCCTGAGATTGTGTATCGATTTTCAGCAGCACAATATAGAAATCACTCGATATACTGTGTGTAGAGGAGTTTATCTGGTAGACGTAAACGTGACCGTAATCGGATATAGAAAAGGCACTTTTAGGTACAGAGAGTACAGTGAATGGATGTACAGAAGAGCTGGACTTCTGAGGCGTTGACAAAGGTTGTATCCTATTAAGGATTTCCCCACCCTCCAATGGCGTCTTGTATGGGTTGAGGCGTAACGCCGCGAATGAACTTTAGTGACGGATATTGGGACTCCTTTTTTTCTTCTCCGCGCAGACTTTCCAGACGTATCCAGTACCTTGGTTGGGTAGCGTTGGGAATAAAGCCACAGTAATTCAGAGGGTAAATAATATGAAAGGCTTGAGGGTCCTGGGGCTTACACGATGCTGGAACAGGTTATCGCCCGAAGCTAGAATATTAAAATCAGAACAAGGCTGTGAGCTGCCCTTGTTTTCCGGTTCCAGTATCTGTGACCCGTTTGGAAGTATGTCTGGGGAAGAATAGTTTTTTTTCTTGTGAATTAAGTCTGGCGACAGCACAGTCCCCGGGTCGACACGAAAGCAGTCAAAACTCAATACAAAAACCCCGCGGTTCAGGAGATACTCTTGGACACCTTTTTCTGCGGACATTTCGACTGTAGAACTTAGAGAGGGCTAACTGGGGAACTCTTCGGCCAAATGATCCGCGAACATGATAGCCAGTCGTTTCCCCGGCTATACTTTAAGAGGGATGATCATCCCTACCCCTACTAGGGCAGCGACTGGTGAGCACAAATCTCAGAAATCTAAAAGGGCGGTTTTCAGACAAAAAAAAGAAATTACAGGAGAAAAAAAAAGGGTCTCAAAACAGAAGTGAGGTGTGATGGGGTGAGAAAGAGGTACTATTAACTTCCCTACTGTCTCTTCGACATCCTTGGTAGAATATTAAATTGAATAGTCAGAGAAGCACAACCTGTGGTTAAACACAGAGCAATAATTCAAAAGTAAGGGCCCTGTTGATTCTTACAAGGGCTGCTACATACCGATAACACCTTCCCTGAACCGAGCCATTTAAATTCAAAGCCACAAGAAGGCCACCCGGCTCTTGTCTCCTTGGCTCAAAATTCCCCCATGCCAGATTAACATCGAATTTGTATTCTCCCATGCATGCCTCAAACATGTTGTGACGTCACAGTGCCAAGGGGATTCCAATTTTTTGGTATTTCTCAAGTGTAAACAAAATCTTTAACTCTATCGCCTATAAATCGTTAGCATGATCGTGTACTTGGCGTTGAGTGCATAGATTTTCACGTGGGGTTGTGGTTATGACTCGCTTCTCGGTAGATCTGGGAGTGGCAATCACCACACTACAATCAATCTACCCCTAGAGATGTGGCTGAGGAATAGTGTTTTCGCCACCAGAGAAGGTGCTCTAGATACTCTACTCTATCTGCATCGAGTGCTTGGGTACAGTCACTCACGGGGTGACGACGGACACTGGGTGTTGACGGACAGGGGGATTCCAATGAATAAGAATCCTGCTTGGCTGTTTATCACCATACCTAGAATCCCTGTCCGTCAAAGCCCAGTGTCCGTCTTCACCCTGTGAACGACTGTAATTTGAAATTCAGTACCCTAACCCTCATAAACAAAAAAGAAAGTTGCTCTACATCAGCGACCGCAGAAGACACAACAGGATGTGGAAACTAGCTCGAGGGAGGTCGGACACGGCTATTAAATAACCAGAGCCTATCTTATCGGATCCCTTCCAGAAAGCAAGCAGAGGCACCCACACACACACACACACACACACCACGAGACGGAACAGTTGTTGAAACTAAGATCGAGCTAAACGTTGCAGCAGACCCGGATATATTTCTGCACGAGTTACCCTGCATATCCATCTGTCGTGAGCCAACGTCAGGTTACCCGCTTTGCATAACGGAGGCACAAAAAACAAGTTCATCATGCTGGCACGGACCGTATGGCCAAGCGACAACCCACCCGCACCCCCGTAGTTTTATCAGCGATCTCGAAAATAAAATAAAAGTTGTATGCAGAACTCGGACTAATGCATAACAACACAGACGTGGTAAGTACATCCATGCAACTCATAGGATTTCAAATAAACTACATACAGTCGCAACTCGATATGCCGGATTGCCAAGATTCGAAGGATTTCGTACGGGATAGCAAGGGATCCGGCATATCGAGTTGCGACTGTACCTCACCCATACACAGTTGCTGTGCCCCCCTACCTAGAGTTAATTTCGCTGCATACGTTGACACGAACAGAGTTATGGTGCTCACCCGGCTCCATGTAGGTTTTTCGTTCCCGAAATTTGAACCGTGCTGAGGCCTCGAGTTAACAATCAAATAATTTCGATAAGATAGCCCTTACTAGGAGTTCCGTTGGGTCAGGTGCCAAGATTTATGGAAAGTCAGAGCGTTCTACTACGCATGAAAAACAAAAAGTTAGAAATAGCCTTTTCTACATGCAAACCTCCTAAATACTTCAAGATTACGCGGGATTAGGAATGTCAAACCGTCGAAGAGATTAGGGGGTTGGAATAAAGAAAGAGAAAAAAAAATCTAGAATGAAAAGAAGTCAGTCTCGGCCTCCCCGGTATCAGCCCCCGGCCTAGTCCGGGATACCCCCATTCTCATTTGCCTTCTCGCTAAAATTAAAAAGAAACGAAAGTTCACAGATTGGCCATAGCTCCGGAAACCCTGACAGACCTTCAAGCCTTAGCTTTTACAAAATACATTAACAGCCGGGTTTGCCTGAAGTTCGATACATATGGTATATACATACATACGTCCCATGAAATATACTCATTTGAGTTGATCGCTATCAAGAGATTTATTATCTATACTGATGATGTTCTGTTTATTGGATAGATTCCTCGAAAGATTTCTTCTTTTTTTTTTTAAAAAAAAAATGACAATACCCAATATGAGCCATATATTAATAGCATGTGGTCCGTGGGCGAATACTACAAGCAAAATTTTGACACTTGGCACCTCCCACTGGATTGGGGATTTGATTACTAATACCGAACAGTTTGATTATTAGAGAAAACTTATAACAGTAAACTAACTCTGTTAGATAGGGAATTGCCGGTATGCAGGGCCCATAGATCCCTACTTGAATGTTGGAATTCGGAAACTTCTCATTAAAACCCATAATCAATTTAACGACGCCAATAGCCAAGTCCACCAAGTACCTCGCTAGAGTGCAAGGTTTTCCGGCAGTAAGAAAGACATCCATACATACATACCTAGTAACAGTCATCGTTGGATCTCGGATTAAGACTTTAACTACTTAACTGGAATCACGTGTATTAAATTTCACAGACGTCTCCACCACCCACCCGGATACCCCACCAATGAATCATTCGGATACCCTTTCAACAAGACAGATGATTAATCCAACGGACTCTTGGAAAATAATTGAAATGTGGGTTTTCACCTTTCCACGATAGTTGTCTAATTGAGGGGGTGTCCAATTAAAAGTGAGCGGTGGACACGTTTACTTAATTGGCAATACGTCCAGAGGACCTGCACATATAAGCATGTCCTCAATCTGGGCAGTTCAAAGAATAAGATTATTTTGTTGTTTGCAGGTCCGAGAAAATGAATGTAAGGGAGACTTCGTTGTTTTATTGCTAATATAGGATGAGTAGGGCTTCATATCCCATATAACTCTTGGTATATAGTATTCCACTACATATACCTATTTACTAGGTACTAACACTACATGTATCTAAGTGGCTATATACCTCCTCCTGGCCTTTGAGGTCAACATTCAACATATCTTTTTGATTTTTAGCTTCCTAGCCTGAAAAGTAATTGTGCGAACTGGATTAAATATTAACACAAGTTTTATTAACACGCCTAGCTGGGATTTTATTCTGGAATTTTATATCTACCAAGACCTATTTTCTAAAGTTTTTTATGGACGGCAATAGACATCTATTGGGATATGTTTTGACTATACATATGGTACTATAGTCTAGACCCATGATATCGGAAATGAGGGGCATCGATTATGCTGAATATATTAGACGAGTGATAATACATGATTGAAATGATAAATTTTCCACGCAATAGTGACTGCACGCATCAGCACACTACGACATCTCATATATCCGGCTAGTCTGAAAGAGTGACTCAATAGTAGCCCCCATACCCAGGTTCCACGTTAATTGCCATGTTAAAACATACATCGTAAAGTAGAGTAATCATTAAGGAAATTATAATTAGATCATGTTACGAAGCTTAATGTAACCCCTTTTATCTTTTCGTCAACAACAAAGTACCTACACCCCTTTGAGCTGTCTTACATCTCGGAGGCCTTCGAACTGTATTAAGTACACAATGGGATCATTACGCCACCAAGCTGTAAAACAGTACGTACTAACCCACTTCAAAGTCCGGGTAACCGTGTTTTGCTCCTGATCCATGAAAAGCTTACCCCAACTTCACATCTGCAAAACATCCAATCCCCGGTACCCAGGACCTGTTACACATAAACAATGGCAAAAAAACGTTCGTTGACCGACCTTAAGCCCTTCCATAAAAAGGACTTATAAGCTAAAGGAGCAATGCAGCAAAATCTCGTACGGTTGCGGTGCGCCTGATCTCGATGGCGATGACGGGCTACTACAAGACATTCGTCCGGCCCCGAACTCACAGGCCTTTGTCCATGATCAAGTACGATCCAGTCGGTAAGGATATCCAGCGATTAGCCCTCAATTTTGTTTTAAAGGGTGGATAATTCTTTGCACGGGGAAAACATTCAATTTGTGGAAATGGGCCGGAGGTGTGTGATCAATTACAAATGCTTATTCGGAGGTCCTAGTTCGACGAAATGTCCTTTTTCTCGAGGCGAAACGCGGAAAGAGCGGATAGAATAGCTAGATCACAAATCTATGGGAATGTGGTCTATGGTCAGATGTTGAGGCTAAGGTGGGCAAAACGGATATAAAAGGTGGTAAACTGTAAATACATGCATATCTTTGGAAACGGCGTCTAGAACCTATGCGCTAAACGCTACAGGGTTTAGTTGTGGGACAAATTATATATCCCTTTTTATAGCGGCATGTACTGGCACCGACTCAATCCTCAGTTTGGGTCCAGAAAATCTGGTGAAACTTTTCTCCTGGCCATGGATGAGAATAAAACTGAGCATTTAGGTATTTACCAAAGCGAGGCTGATGAGCTCAACTAATTTAAAAAGCAATATTATCACATTAATATTACTAGTCTATCATCTACAAATTCCTTTTACCTCCTTTCTTCTTATCTTTGAAGCCCCTTAAGTTCTTCTTCATGTTCGGAGGTTCCTCCTTCCCCTTACTGTTCCTCAACGACTCAGATTCATCCCCCGACCATTCCTGGTCATCTTTATTTTTCTTCCCGCGGTCTTTTCGAGGGCGATTATGGAGTTTCTTGGTATCGTTTGTAGTCCCTCGGGTATTGCGGTATCTTGAGGGTGTTTTCGGCCTATTTGGGGCAACTGGAGTATGTTTCTCTGCCTCATTTTCAAGAACATCTACCATTTGAGGTCTTGGAGTGAAGGGTGTAAGAGTTCTTTTTTCAGGACAGGTACTTCTTAAGGGCGGAATATCCACTGTTTTGACGCGGTCATCAGAGGACCCCTCGCTCATGATAACATCGTTGCTTTCATCATGTAACATTCTGTTTGATGTCGTGTGCTGTAAATCAAGTTTTGTGGCCTGGTTATCCCAAATGTCTAATTGCGAGCCCTTTGACATCTCGACACTAGAAGAATCGCTCCATGTCCGATGATCGATCTGGGTTTCGGGAATAGGCTCAGGTGATGTTAATGGGGAGAGTGATGAACTATTTGCAAAAGAGGACTCCATGATTTCGCTAGCTACGCGTGCGTAAGGGTTTTGTTCCTTCGAATTGAAATCCGGTGTATGAAGAGATATTTCTGTTGTGGGGTAAGCTTTCTTAAACACTCTAGTATGTTCATTGATAGCCTCTCCAGAATATACCTCCAACTTTCTAGTTTGTTTATTTGGAGTGTTATCTTCCTCATGTTGGCTAAGAACCGACTTTGATTTTCCTCTAGAGTCCCTAAGCTCTTTTAGAGCCTTATCTAGTGCTTTTGTTCTTGCCTCCAAAGCATTTATTGCATTTTCCTTCTCCATCCTACTCACCTGGTTCTCTTTTTCTGATTCTTCCAGAGCTGCTTTCAGGTTTCTTTCGATAATACGAAGAGCGATTATTTCTCGAGTAGTTAAGATCTCAGAGCTATCGGATTTTGCGCGTTCCAATTCCTGTTCTTTAAGAATTGTTTCTTCAGTGACTAGCTCTTTATTGCTCTGGAGAATATTTATTTTTTCTAAGGCCTTTGAAAGTTCGTCCGCTGTGGTTCCAACAATTCTCTCAAGCGCACGATGGCTCGTATTAGACGCTTCTCTGAGTTGTGTTAAATGACTAACAGCATTCTCCAGCCGGGTCTTTTCCTGGAGGAGCTCAGCGTGGGATGCCTCAATGTCCGCATTCTGTAAAGTTAGATGATTTTGGAATACTCTAAGATATTCTTAACATACTTGTTGATTTAAATCTTGTATCTCTTTTCTAAGTTCAACTTCCTGCGGGGCCATTATCAGTAAAGGTTAAGGGAAGTTGGCGAAAAAGGGAGGGACACCTACGCCGTTGGCTCCCCCAGCTAGCATGGTCTTAAATTCCTTATTGTCAGCCTCTAACTTCATCTTTTGTGCTTCGAGCGATTTTATCTGATTATGTAGCCGCGAGGTTTCCCGTTGCCGAAACATATTTGCATTTGTCTCAACCTCGATACGTTCTTTCATCTTTTGTTCCTCGGCGAGTGCCATGAACCCGGCCTTTTCTTCAACGAAACCCTCAATCTTTTTTTCTGCTTCTTTGTACCTCAAGTTGAGTGTCTCTAGCTCATATCGCAAACTTTCAATCTCCCCATCCTTTGTCTGTGACGCGAGTATTGTATCCTGGAGGGCATCTCTTGTTATGTTAAACTCTTTTTCTAGATTGGAGTTCTTTCGCTTCAATGTATTGATAGTTGCGACCATAGAAGGATCTTCTGTGGTTCGAGCTTCTAGGATACCGATGTTCTTCTTCAAGGTGGAAATGCTACCCAGGTTGTTAGAATAACTTTCGAGATTTTATGGATTTTCTTTACTAACATTTCATTCAAAGTCTTTTCAACTGTTTTACCTCTCTGGACTTGAGTATTTATATCATCGTACTTCTTCAAAGCATCTTTTAACCTCAGTTCATATTCTTTGGTGATATGTCTCTTCTCGGCAGATTCAACCAATGAAACCTCATATTTTTCATGTATTTCCTTGAGTTCTGCTTCCAGATTTGTGATCCTGGAATTTAGATAGGTTATATACCCATCCGAGTATGAAAGTGCTTCTGCATTCATCTTATGTGTTTCGTGAAAAAGATCCATCATACTGACTGATGTATTACTAACTCTTTTCTCCACACCAAGTAAAACTTCTGTAGCATCTACATCCCGATACCCCAACCTTTCGATAGACCTGGAACAACTGTGGATCAAGTTCCTAGTAGCCTCGCCATCCTCTTCTATTCTCGTCTCCATAATCTTTTGGGCCTTAACCAGCCTTTCCATTAGTTCAGGCTCGTCCTTCCCTTCAAGTGTTCCCTTAAGCTCCGCAAGTTGCTCAATTACCTCCACCTTCCCGTCCTGAATCGCTTTTAGAATAAGTTTGTTCCTTTCTCTGTCCTCCTGAATTTGGCATTCAAGACTTTGTGTACGATCCCTTTCAGTAGCCAATAAGCCTGCATTTTCCGATAATTGATTATGAAGATATTTTAAAGTTTCTTGCACTGTCACAAGTTAATATCATAGATCTAACTAGGGCGAGATATAAACTCACGTCTCCCAATCTCTTTTTGTGATTCTTTCAAGACAGCACCAGAATCTCCCCATCCTTGCATTTTCACCCCGGCCTTTTCTGTGAGATCTCTTACTTCTTTGAAATTCTTCCGCAACTCGTCCCTATCCCAAGACAGCTGATTGATACTTTTGTTCAATTGTGTTTTCTTCTCGTTTAACATATTGTAATCATTACCTAGCCCATCCACGAACTTCTGGACCCCTAGCACTCTCTTTTTTAGTCCTGATACTGTATCTTTGTAAGTTGCAACATGGATTTCAAGTTCGGCATTCTTCTTCTCTGCGGCTTCTGTGCACAAGACCTGTGTGCTGAGCGACGACATTGTTTCACGCAATCTGTGTTCTAGAGATTGCTTCTCGGTGGTTAGTGCTGTTAAGGCCACCAATAATTTGTGTTCACTACTACTTTGACCCGGCTCTTCACAAGAGACAAGTGTGTGCGAAGGTAAGTGTGTTTTATAGTTGAGCTGCTGCGAGGAATTCTCGGGAATATGAGCAGATTCTATAGACATCCTTCCGTTATTTGGTACTCTATTGCTGCCCACGCTGAGTCTGCTACTAGTGGAGGAGTGCCCATTAATTTGACCTGATCTGGCACTTGCATGCGTTTCCGAAGAGCTTATCATCCCATCTGGTAAATCCCGTATAGTACCATGGTATTGGTTAGTGCTTTTCGGGAGAGACATATGCTGCTTTAGCGGTTGGTCCATGTGTCCTAGGATGTTTTTGTCTCGCCGATGTTTTTCATGATCATATACTGACCCAGGCAACCCCGGATTATGACTATTATTTGAATCTCTACCCCGAGGATTAGGTATTGAGACTTCAATTTCAGTTGGCTCGGGCTTAATGTCGTCATCCAAAATAATAACTTCAGGACTTTTGTTTGATTTTAAGGATGGATTAGCAGGGGACTCGTTTTGAGGTCTGGAAATTCCAGCTGATCTTTCATGTCTTTTTCTAGATCTTCTATCATCACCTGAGCTGGCTCCAGTAGCCTTTCCCTCATTGGTTCTAACGGGTTTTCCTCTCGCTCCGGGGTCTTTCCCTCCAGATGCTGCCAGATACCTTCGTTGTCCATCTTCTTGAGGCAGCAGTACTCTCCCCTGATCGGATTGATCATGCTCTGAATCGGACCTAAAAGAACTAGAACTTTGCGTGCGTTTCCGTTTCTCTTTAACTGACCCCTGTAGAGGCATAGTCTTTCGCCCTCTTTCGACCGGGTGTATAGATTGGGATGGCGGTAGCATATTCTTGCGCGGTGCGGAGGTCTCGGGGGGCAGTACCGCTTGTGGGTTCAAGGGAATATGAAGTAGAGAAGGGACAGTAGCAGCAGCAGAAAATATTGGGACTTGAATTTTCATTGCTAGATGTCATTTTAAAATGTCCGATTAGACAACTGTAAGCACTCGTTGTAGGTAAAAATGAAGCTCACCTTCCATCCCATCTTTGTCTTGCCTACCAACGGCACAGTCTACTCCGCTCTGAAGGGTATCATTATTCCCCATTCTCTCCCTAGATTTGCCATTCCCATTCACTTGGTTGCCGGTCTCCACAACTGCCGCTGGTACAGGAGGTTTTCTGCTTGTAGCGGCAAACTTGAAGCCCTGTACGATGCTGTCGATACCTGCACTCATAGGACGGTGGGACAGGAACCCGTTCCCGTTTGACACAGAGAGACTCGACACCTGTAGCGAGGACTCTGAAGAGGCTTCCTTTGCGATTTCCATATTGCCAAATCAATAGATAATAGGATAAAAGGCGATAGGGAGCAGTCAAGTATGACGAAATAATATCCGAATTCTTTATGAGGCTATATCTGATCTCGAAGGTAAAATGAGCAAGTGTTGAGAGGATGTATATACTTACATACATCAGAATAGAGTTGTACTTAGTTGCCATGTAACACTGACCTAAATCAATATTGTATGTGTACACACATGCCCATATGTATTATGTACTTTGAAATACGGTATAAATCAGCCTGGCCAGTATCATAAGTCCTACGTATATATGTGCATAGAGTAATATACGTAACACCCCCAATCCATAAAGAAATATCCAGGTTAAGACAGGATATGATATTGTAAGTAGGAAGTAGGTGTAGATGCACATGTTGTTTATTCATACATGTATGTACCTACATGTTGATACTTTACGGTTATGTAAAACTCAAATCCTACAATGAAAAGGGAAGAGAAACAGGAGCCTGCACAAAAAAAGAAATGTTGAAACAACGATAATGATAATAATAATGACAATGATATGATTAAACAAAAGGGATTCGTTTTGCGGCAACAACACAAAGATTGAGAATCTTCAAACAAGAAGGATTTGGAGAAGGACACAATTGAAAGGTGAAGAAACTACTCGAACAAAATATGAATATAAAACCAAAGAAAACAGAATAATAACGCCAGTCCCCAACCTTCAACATACACCAAAAGGGAACAAAAACCATTTAGACAAATTGGAAATCCAGAACAAAAAGAGCAAGAAATAAACTACAAAGTCAGGTTTATTGGAGCTTAATACGTCACCAAATCAGTCACATGACATTATAGCCCAACGTCTTGCATCTGAGGTACCAGTTCCCCACATGCGCATTCCATCCCTCACCTGTGCGCCTCATCCCTCACCCATCAAGTTCCAGTCCAACCACCAATTTCCCCACACCTTTGACTCTCCCAACTTCCTTCACAGCTTCTTCTCCTCCTTTCAGGATACTATCCAACCACTCTCTTTCCTTTGCGCCCACAACAGCTGGGTCCAACACAACAGGCATTTCGGGCCCTTGTTGTGGCGGTTCTGTCTTTCTCAAGACAGAGCGATACCACTCACCACGGCTGTTTGGCGTGGCAGAAGAGGATGTGTGTGTTAGCATTGGAGGCGCGAAGATATCGATTAGGTTTTCCGATGTCTGCGCCACGAGGCGATCAAGATATTCACGCTCATGAAGGAGCGTCTGTGGGTCTACTGGTGCATGCGCGCCGTGTGGGGCGGATGGAGACATGAAAGCTCCCCCAGAGCTGTAAAGATGGTGCTCATTGTGTGTGGTAAGAAGGCGAGTGTGCTCAGACTATCCAGGGGAAGTCAGTCATTAGTAAAGAGAAGAGGCGCAAGAATGAGGGGATAAGTACATCGTCTTGTTTCCTTTGACCAAGGCAGGTGGAGCAGGCGGAACCCATATTATTCAAGTGAATGTGATTATATTACCGAGATGTAATGGTATTAAAGAGGTAGTAGTCGCAATGGTGATATGTGGACGTAGGTCGACTGAGATAGGGGATTCGTGCGGAGATGACAAATTTCCCGAAACCTTAAACCGCAACTGAAGAGGCGAGAGACTTCACTGACAATTAAGTAGTCCAGACTCTAGTTAAGAACGAAACGGACAGCCGCGTCTACGTATCGAAGCGGGGAGGGAAGGAGATATCCAATTATCGCAATGTTGCCGTTTTTATCAAGATGTTGAACAGCTGGTAGCCGTCACTATAAATTAAAGTTTCCAACCACGGTTTGTTATGATTATTACTTCGATACTGTTTATGTTTCCCCGCGTCGTCGTCGTCTCCGAAGAGATGTTGAATAGAGGATGTAGATATTATGTAGTTACGGCGCTGTAGATATTTAATGCCGAGACGCCGAGTGAGCAACCCTAAAGGGGGGTAAGAGTGCAAAGCAATTAATCCCGACGATGGCCCGCGTGACGTGACGGCAAAAACACGGGTGGCTGGATGGATGATTATGATAGACGATAAAGTGAGGAGAAACGAGGGGAAACGTTGTCTGGGATTATCAATAATAATATATTGTCACGTATACTGTAGGTACAAAGACGGCGCTCAGCTGGCCTACAGCAACGAAGCAGATGTTGGTTCTTTGTTGTTGTAGGTATCGCAAGTATTGCGCACCGGTTCCTACTCGTTTATTCGAATTCAAACCGTGGTTATATGCAACAGTGATCCCAAGGCTAACTTACATGTATGAACTTACCGGTAAGAAGGGGGATTGTAATCAAGTCCGCCGTATCTTTGCCCTCTTAAAGCGTCGCGATGAAGATGGTCGTTGAGTGTCTGCTCTATCTATGGTTATCGTCCCGTCTCTCTCTGTTGCAATAGAGTCTAATGTTGCCCATCATATGGACCCTTTCACTTTCCCGTTCCCGCATCCGGCTTCCCCTCTAATTGCTCGTCGGTATGCGATGTATGCAGGTAATATTTAGCTCACAAGGGTACCGTGGTTCCCGAGTCCGCGATCTCACTACTTTTATCAGTTTTGGAACATAGATTTTGCTTTGATACGATGGCCTTGCGCGGGGTTTTCTTAAATACCCTTTGGTAGGGCATTTTGTAAATTTCAGGCTGTCGGTGGCCTTCACAATTCGACCGTTCATGTGCTACTCGAGTGGACAACACTGAGGTGAGGGGATCTGTGCGCAGGGCTACAGGTTCGAAGTGGTTAGTTGGGGTGAAATGGTGGCCGCTCTCTCTTTACCTCTTTGAGATGCAGAACCTGGGGCTGTATGCGGCTCTGCTGCATTAGACGTCATCACCGTTATATACCAAAATTAGAATACTTTGAGTACATGTAGGTACTCGTGAATTCACAGCGTTTGTGAACACGACTGGCTTCGCCCGTTCGGGTTGACGATCTCATGCGGGTGGACTAATTATAGAATAGGTACTTAAAAATTATACCCGTTTCCTCCTTCCTTTGCAATACAATCTGACCCCTTTTAGACAGAGAAATAGTCGTCATTGTTGAAGCCTTCGCAGTCCTTATCAGTATCACGACCTTGAAGCCTTCGCAGTCCTTATCAGTATCACGACCTTCAAGCTTTCGCAATCCTAGTATCACGACCTACGAACAGCACATCATGTCACAATGGCGTCCTTTCATTGGCCGAACCCGCATGAGATCGCCCGCAACCCGAACGGGCGAAGCCAGTCGTGTTCACAAACGCTGTGAATTCACGAGTACATAAGGCCTCAAATCAGTAACATGTAGGTACATGTAGGTACGTCTCTACCCCCACTAGAAGGATGTAAGCAGGGGGACTGGGGACGAGCCTAGTACATGTACCCATCTCATAAAACAATATCCTACACACCTAAGCTGTCTAATGACTATGACTAAGCAACTGAATTTGGAGTTTTATGCTCGGGCACCAGTCGACTTCAATATTCCCCAACGGGTCTTATCATGAGATACGATAGAATGTTTTTATTAGTGGGGAGTGTGTCGTTGTAGTCTCAATCTCAAGTCGATACATTATTAAAAATTTGATAATTAGGTGTCCTGATCGGAATCATGATGAATCACTCGGGATTCTTCACCCTCACAGAATGTACGGCTGGAAGTCATTATTTTGTATCTCAGCATATAACATGATGCATACATACATGAAAATTATCAACATGAATTATTACATATATTATTCGCGAATCATTTTAGTTGTATCCACAGAATGTGATGAAAGT
The DNA here is from genome assembly GCA_024713935.1 of Morchella eximia. NCBI lineage: Eukaryota > Fungi > Ascomycota > Pezizomycetes > Pezizales > Morchellaceae > Morchella > Morchella eximia. Next base: position 2,067,930 of record JAMGZG010000003.1, read on the forward strand.
CTGGGAATGAGACTACATGTACATGTATCTTTGTAGAAATTCATGTCTTTCTTCCATATACATGTATGCCACAGATTGGGAGACGTTGTGGTGACTAAATGATGTATCTCCAAGTTATCAGTTTATCACTAACACCTACCCACCCATCATCATCCTATCTCAACATAACCAGCACCATAACTCGTCCTCGTAATCTTATGTTTTTCTTCCCTGCACCGCACCGCCCGTTCTCTGAGGAGAGGCATCCTCCGCCAAATCCACCATCTATCATAGTACCAACAACTCGACGTCGTAGAGCCGAGTCCCTCATAACAATCAACTCATTGAAAATTCCATCAAAAGATTCGTCAAAAGGGTCATCAAAGGCTTCATCAAGAGATTTAGCAAATGATCCATCGAAAGATTCTTTAAGAGATTCATCAAAAGGCTCATCGAAGGCCTCATCGAAATTGTCGTCTAAGGCTTCATCAACACAATCTCCAACAATTGCTTCAAAAATGTCTTTCACCCGCTCTAGTAGAGTCCCCTCTACCATCAATTCAACTACTTCTATAGCCTCTCCTACCTTTACAATGGATTGCTTGGAGATTGTCTCAATGACTCCATCCTCTACCGTCACATCCTCTTATATTTCGCTGGTTCTACGTGTGCAGAATCCATTTGCAGATAGCGCTGGCATCACCCAGAATGCCGTTTTCCTCCGCCAAGAGGAAACATCCCCTTGGTACATACCTCCTGTACCTGTAAACGACGTCCCCACAAATTTTCCTATTCACTCCACTGCAGATTCTCCGGCACAGGTCCCTGACGAGTTTGAAAATCTCTCCAAGATCGTCTCCATGACCCCACAATCAATCATATTGAACGCTAATTTCGGCAACCCTTGGTATGTCCTTGAGATTCAAGAGACAAGCGATGGTGACCCATATTTTGCTCTGGTTGCGACATACTCCTACCAACTACTGTTGTCGAGTTTGAAATGCCCATCTCAACTAGGCATACGGACGTCCGAAGAAGTCGAGGAAGAACATACTATTTGTGGCTTATACGAGCGTCACAGTCTAGCTTACCACGTAGAAAAACTGGGGAAATTGTCTCGTGTTGGTTATCTGGGAGAAGAGGATGTAGGAGATAACTCAAGGCGTGTATTCATCAAAATGCTGGACGTGGATGATGAAACTGGGAAGAGAGAAGAATTCGCCGACCGAGATATGGCTCTTGGCTTAATGCGTCAAGCAGACAAAATCTACAACGAAATAACTTTGTTGGACAAAATTCCTCTCCATCCTTATATCATGTCACCAATTGGATACGTCACTTTGGGAGGCGAGGAAGAAGGGGACAAGGATGGGGACAAGGTCGTCGGATATATCAGTGATTACTACAAGAATGGTCGACTGAGTGACTATTTGTTTCTTCCCAGCCTACCTGGGATGCCACGGGTCGCTAGGAAAATCAAGCTTATCCAGAAAGCGAAATGGGCGTACCAGATTGTGAGTGCCGTGAAACATCTCCAGAGAATGGCCCAGAAATCATTGGGGGACGGAGAACGTGGATTTGGCCTGGAAAGATTCATGATCGATGAATATTTACAACTTCATCTCATCGGATTTGGAGATGATGAAAAAGTCTCAAGATTATCATGGAGAGTTCCCCCAGAGGCACGTATCAGGGGTGAATGGGATGTCACCGTGGAAAGATCTGGCGCGAAAAACAAAATTGGGTGGAATAAGTTAATATGGAAGCGTAATAATTATGTCCGCTTGATGTTTGAAAAGGAGAACTTGGCAGAGTTGAAAGATATTAAGGATTTTGACCCTAAATCACCATCTGCTCTTTGCTCTACTATCAACTCTATTCCAGGCAACATCTGTAATAGCAACAGGAGAGAAGACAATAATATGGATAGGGATCGTGCCAGTACAGAGGATATTAGGAAGGGAATTAATCGGAGGAAACAATACTTTAAGGACTGGTCTGCCTTCAAAGAGTGGCGTGCTATCCCCGGAGCTCTCGAAATGGTTGAAACATACTCTGTCGGAATTATGTTATGGCTCCTATTTGAGCAGATCCCTCCCGAAACCATGAAAGATGGAGAAGATATCCCTATAACCTGGGCGGAGAGTGAAATTTGGACGCAGTGCGGGCCGATTCCCTTGAAATGGCGAGAAATCGTCGAGGCTTGTGTCAGAGTCAATCCATCAGACAGAGTAGGCTTGGATGAAGTTCTGTCAGCCTTTGTGAAGGAGGTTGGAAAACGCTGGGATGTAGGTTGGGCAATGGGATGATACTTTGGCGCAAAATCGAATGGAAGCGTCGGTACGAAAATGGAGTCTATGGTGGGTTGGCGGGACCATTTTGTAGTGAAACGTGTCGAAGGAGTACTTAGGGCTTTGAAATTACAATGCCACCATAAGAGGTAACAAGTAATAAGAGATTTCTTTAGCACAACGCTGTTTGGAGCCTTTGAACTAGAATCCTAATTATCCGCGTCTAACTGAGGGTATAGTTTAGTACGCTTCCGAGCAGACCAATCGCTATGTTTGCAAAGATTAGTAATAATGAAGATTTATACCATTATCTGAAGTTTCTTTGATACGAGATCAAGTTCTTCTCTCCTCTGCAGACCTACGTATAAGTCTAGCTAAGATCTCGTGACTTTAATCGTTAGTTTGATTTTGAGATTGCTCGAGTTTGAAGACTGGTTTTTCTAAACAATTGGAAAATGGAGGATTATTTTTTGATCTCATAAAACCTCATCCTTGTAGACCTGCCTCTTTTCTTGACTGGAGTACATGTACATACATACATGTATGTATGTGAGAATGAAGTGGGAAAGAATATTGCACCATGAAACGTTACAATTTGAGGATTTGTTGATGTGCATGGTGGTAACCATAAAAACCACCTAACAACATCAAAATTTCAAATTCACCCTCTCGAACTGACATTTTAGCTGTAGATACTATCACTACCGGAGAATCCATAGCTAAGATTCCTTTGCTCCATCTCCTTGTGGTTGTGAAGAAATACGCTTTTGAAGTTGCATTCCCATACAAATTTTGGTTGCAACGTGAATGTACCGGGTGTTGAGGGTAAGTGATCAGAATCTGATAAGTGAATGTTGCGGTGAATACGTGTATTTGTCTTATCAGATTCTGATCACTTTTCGCTACACCCTAGTACGCTTACTTGTGGAAACCCACAATACTACATGTAGTGTGCTATATGTGTAAAGGCTTGAATGAGGTAGTTTCTTTTCGGGGCTTGCGTGGGGAATTTTACTGGAAGCGCTACGATTTGTGTTTTGGAATATGATCGAATTTAATTTTAATTTGTTTTTCGAGGGAAAGTGATCTTGGCAAGAATTATTATGGTTTGAACGCTAGAAGGACGAGATTGGCGAGTCGAGTCGGTAACGATAACCGAGTGCATGTCTAACCCCACTTTAGCACTTAGTTACATCAATCAGCTCTAGATAGATATGTCTCCTTCCACCGACGTCGCTTCCTTCCATACTTATCTCTCTTCAGCACGCCGTATTGTCGCTTTATGTGGTGCTGGCCTCTCAGCGTCCTCGGGACTGCCCACCTTCCGTGGTGCCGGCGGTATGTGGAGGAATTATGATGTTATGCGCCTTGCGACGCCTGAGGCATTCAGGAGGGATCCTGGATTAGTGTGGCAGGTACGGAAGCTTGCATATTTACTGCCGAGAACTCTATCTCATATTCTGGTGATATTAGTTCTACTCAATGCGTAGACATATGGCATTGCAAGTCGCACCGAACAAAGCGCACTATGCATTGGCAGAATTGGCGAGAAAACATCCGGCATTTTTGACTTTGACACAAAACGTAGACGGTAAGTCCACGTATAGCGTAAGATGGTGCCATACTCCTATCACTGGAGTAATCAAGTAAGCTAATTGTCATGCTGTCCAACAGGGCTTTCGGTAAGGGCCAATCATCCGAATGATTCGATTCGTTATCTTCATGGATCTTTGTTTGCGCTCAGATGTTCTGGGTATCTCTGTGAATATGTGGATGACCAAAACTTTGTCGATCCAATTGTTCCCTCACTTGCGGTGCCTATGGCGAAAAAGACGGTTGCCCAAAGAGCACCAGGACCTGCCAGCGGACAGTCAGACGGTGGAACCCCAACCGAAGAAACCCTTGTGTACGACGAGAGCGTGGAGCTCCAGGCCTTACAGCTCTCAGATTTGCCCGTGTGCCCAAAATGTAAGTAATGGGGCCGCCTCCATCTTTATATCCAACGAATTAATAACAAACATGTGAGCAGGTCAAAAAGATATCCTACGACCAGGAGTCGTGTGGTTTGGCGAGAACCTAGATTCAGATATGATGGACGGGATCGAACATTGGCTGGAACAACCGGCTGATCTCTGCATTGTTATAGGAACCAGTGGATTGGTATATCCAGCTGCAGGGTGTGTTCTTCCTACCCAAACGTCTTCCCTTTGAACCTTGGCATATGTTTTTATATGCAAGCTGACTACCTTTGAAACTCAATAGATATGCACATAGAGTTAAAGAGCTAGGAGGTAAAGTCGCGATTGTCGACCTTGATGTAAGCAGCGGCGGCTGGAGTAGCAATATATTTGACTGGGTATTTGAAGGGGATGCAACTAAGGTACGAGCTTCTCATATTATCATATGATTATGAAATTTGAAAATCTCTGATATATGTGGACATTAGATTGTGCCGGAGATACTTAAACCCATAATTGGAGATATGTAATGTAGTGCAATACTGTATTTACCCATTTGTGCTTTTGTCATGAATACATGTGGTAATCCACAAGGCAATATTTTTTTGGAAAAATTTCAATCGAGGGAAAAGTTAACATATACACGCGCATGGCATGCCTGTAGAAAACCCTACATGCACAGTGCAATCATGATTGAGCTTATGTGCCGTACTTTGCCTACTAAAGCGGGCTACTACTGGCAGTGGCTTGCTAGAGTACATGTAGGTACTACATTTGAAAAGGCCTAAAAGCCACACCGGTGTTGTCAACTGTCGGCCGAGAATCTATCCTACCTCTCGCGCGAGTAGGTAAAGTACATGTATTCTTATCGAGATTTGTGAAAGAAAAGTCCTGTATGTAGTTATGACGCAGCCCATTCTTCGCCCAAATCGGACGCGTTAGTACCGAAACACGGGGAGATTATTTTTCCGACTCCATCTCATCTAGGATACAGGATCTACTACCTGCTTGCAAGGATTGGTTGCAGTTTACAGCCAATCAGCGCCCAAGTTCTGCTGGATTAAGCCGAATTCGTCCTGGAAGTAGCCGTTTTAGTTGCCGATCTAGATCGTTGGGACTAATAACAACAATCGCAAAGTTAGTCGCTATCAACAGGTTCCACAAATGCGCTTACTATTTTTCTTCAAAAGTCATGACGTTTATGTTAACAAAAATCTGCATAGAGGTCGATGTCCCCTTGTGTATGAACCCTTGCGCTGCCCTTGTTGTATCCAATTAACCTCTTTTCTACACTGCTCTAGGCTCTCGGACATCAAGGCTCTGAGTATAATAGAGGCTATGAAGCCACCAAAGCCTTCTCTCGTAAATCAATAGTGTACACCACTACTATTCCCTCTTTACTTCCATAAATACATTCATCTACGGCCGTTGCTGCTGCTGCTGCTGCTGTAGAATCCAATAACACGGCATGGCTGAACTTCCTACACCAAAAGGAATCCCAGGTCGTTGGCCTTCGACCCCTGGGGTTTCTAATACACAGAATTACTCCTTCCCAGAGGCGAGATCCCTCGCATCAGATTCCGATTTAGAGGCCGGTTTAGCACCTATTACACTGAACGAGGATACTCGGCGGCATTCAAATCAAACCGGGTCAGATCAAACAATTGTGAATGATGATTCCGGGGCAGAAGCAAAGGGAAATGATCCCACAACCTATTCTAGTGCATCTAGTAGTCTTCATGACCTTGCAAATATGACCACCACACAGCCCATCCGTCCAGCACCCGCTCGTAGAGAGTCCTCACAAGTAGGACCAGCAACTGGGGAAGAAGAAATCTTTCGCATTCTCTCACGGCGGAGAACTAACGCCTCCTCGCATCACGAAGAGTTACAGGAATCTAAGCAAGAAATTGAACAGCTTCTTTCATCTATATTCGGAAGTTCTCGTAAAAGCGATTCTCAAGAAGAGAAAACTCGTCATCTTGGTGTTGTCTTTAAGAACTTGACCGTAAAGGGCCAAGGATTAGGGGCCAGCATCCAGCCAACCAATGGAGGGTTACTTTTGGGTCCTTTCAGGGCACTCTGGGGGCTTCTTTCTAAGGGTTCTAAGGCTGGATTTGGGAAGCCACCAATCAGGACTTTGCTCAATAATTTTACAGGATGCGTTAGACCTGGTGAGATGTTGTTAGTATTAGGGAGGCCGGGATCTGGTGAGCACAAGCCGTACTGATAAGTGATTGAATTACGCACTAACAATGATAAAAGGTTGCTCGACATTTTTGAAGGTTGTCGGCAACCAGAGAAACGGCTATGAGAGTATTTCGGGCGACGTTCTTTATGGTGGAGTTAACAGCAGCGAGATGGCAAAAAGGTTTCGTGGCGAAGTCCTCTACAATCCTGAAGAAGGTATTATCATGAGATATCATCAATAAGAACATGCTTCTAACTTATATTTATTAGATCTACATTATGCTACATTAACTGTAAAGGAAACCCTAAAGTTCGCTCTTGAGACACGTACACCTGGGAAGGCTTCCCGGCAGGAGGGAGAGACTCGAAAAGACTATGTCAACGAATTTCTCCGTGTTGTCAGCAAACTATTTTGGATCGAACACACCCTTGACACAAAAGTAGGGAACGAACTTATCCGTGGTGTCTCCGGTGGTGAAAAGAAACGAGTTTCTATTGCAGAAGCAATAGTCACTAAAGCCTCTTGCCAATGTTGGGACAACTCCACTAAAGGGCTAGATGCCAGCACGGCAATAGAATATGTGGAATCGCTTCGCACTTTGAGTAACATGGCAAACATTTCCACTCTGGTTGCACTATACCAGGCAGGGGAGAGTTTATATAAACTTTTCGACAAAGTTATCCTTATTGATGAAGGGAGATGTGCTTACTTTGGACCTACCGAGAATGCGAAGGCTCATTTTGAGAGTTTGGGTTTCGTCTGTCACCCTCGATGGACAACTGCAGATTTCCTGACCTCTGTCACCGACAAACACGAGGGACAGATCAAAGAGGGATGGGAAGATAGAGTCCCACGTACAGCAGAGGAACTCGAAGCTGCATATGTTGCGTCTGAGGTTGCTGCGCATACTAGGAGAGATATCGAAGAGTTCGAGAGTACTCTCGAGGAGCAAAAGAAGGAAAGGAGTAAGGAGATGTCAAAGGAAACGAAAACTAAAAATTACACCATTTCATTTCCTAAACAGATTATCGCTTGCACGAAGCGACAGGTTAAAGTGATGAGAGGTGATCCACTGAGTTTAGGAGGAAAATGGGGAGGAATTCTGTTCCAAAGTTTAATCGTTGGGTCTCTGTTTTATAATTTGCCTAAGAATGCGGCCGGAGTGTTCCCTCGTGGAGGTGTTCTGGTAAGTTGTGACTTTTCTGGCACCACACGGCTTGGGCTCATTGAAAACAGTTTTTTACCCTTTTATTCAACGCCTTGCTAGCTTTAGCAGAACTTACGGCGGCGTTTGATTCTATTCCGATCTTGATGAAACACAAGAGCTTGTATGATCCTATCTGTCAAGGAACTATAAAACTATATAATATATACTGATAACATTTATAGCTCATTTTATCGCCCATCCGCATATGCCATAGCTTTGGTCCTAGTTGATTTACCCCTCTGCTTTATTCAGGTTTTCATATGGAATATAGTCATTTACTTTATGGCCGGATTGCAACGCACCGCGTCCCAGTTTTTTATCAGTTTATTGATTATATTCTTCGTTACATTGTCGATGTATTCATTTTTTAGAATGCTTGGGGCATTCTCTTCAAATTTGGACGCTGCTACTAGGATCACTGGTGTCTCGATTCAAGCCTTGGTTGTCTACACAGGTAAGGCGATCTGGTATGCTGACATGGAATTAGCTATGCTCACATTTTCATAGGCTATCTTATCCCGCCATCATCTATGCATCCATGGTTCTCTTGGATAAGGTGGATCAATCCTATCCAGTATGGGTTCGAGGCTCTCATGGCCAATGAGTTCTACAATCTGGAGATCGAGTGTGTGCCACCATATCTGGTACCAGTTGGTCCTGGTGTTCAGCCACAGTATCAATCTTGTCTTTTGCAAGGCGGTCGGCCCGGATCTACCACTGTAAACGGCGCAGATTACATACAATCGCAGTTTACCTATTCAAGATCACACTTATGGAGAAACATCGGATTTATCATAGCGTTTTGGCTTTTCTTCGTTTTTATGACAGCACTGGGTTTGGAATTGAAGAAGCCGAATAAGGGTGGAGGAGCTGTCACCGTATTCAAGAGAGGACAAGCGCCAACGCATGTTGAGAATGCCATGAATAATGGTGACTCAGTGGATGAAGAGGCTGCAGAGAAAGAAGTTGGGAGAATCGGTAATGAGGAAAGCAATAATCGCACCGAGGAAGCTGCAGTCGCAAAGAATGATACAATCTTTACATGGCAGGGAGTTACATATACTATTCCAATTAAAAATGGACACAGGACACTTTTACAGGATGTCCAAGGATATGTTAAACCTGGGAGACTCACTGCCTTGATGGGAGAATCAGGCGCCGGAAAAACCACTCTTCTGTATGATTCTTATACCCTTTTACTAAAAATTTACTAACAAAATATCAGCAATACTTTGGCTCAGCGTATCAACTTTGGTGTGGTTGAAGGCACTTTCCTAGTTGATGGCCAGCCTCTTCCTCTCTCATTTGCTCGCGCTACTGGTTTTGCGGAACAACAGGATGTTCACGAGCCGACTGCAACTGTAAGAGAAGCCTTACGGTTCTCTGCTTTACTAAGACAGCCAAAGGAGGTGTCTACTGAGGAGAAGTATGATTATGTCGAAGTATGCACCAAATAAAGTGGCAGAGCAAAGGAATACGAGCTAATTAAGCCCAGAAAATAATTCATCTTCTTGAGATGGACGAGCTCGCAGGAGCCACAGTTGGAACTCAGGGTAATGGCTTGAACCAAGAGCAGAGAAAGCGGTTGACTATTGGTGTGGAGCTTGCGAGCAAACCAGAACTTCTCATGTTTCTCGACGAGGTAAGCCATCAGCAGGCATATTGCGGACAAAGGCCACATTAATCTAATAATATCGCAGCCAACTTCAGGTCTTGACTCGAATGCGGCGTTTAATGTAATTCGATTTTTAAGGAAGCTTGCGGATTCGGGCCAGGCCATTCTTTGCACCATTCATCAACCGAGTGCAGTCCTTTTTGAGAATTTTGACGATTTAATTCTTCTGAAGAAAGGTGGGCGCGTTGTATATCACGGAGAGCTTGGGCAGGATTCTCAAAAGATGATCAAGTATTTCGAAGGCAACGGCGCGCCTAAGTGCCCTAAAGATAAAAACCCTGCGGAATATATGCTTGAAGCAATTGGTGCTGGAGATCCTAATCGGAAAGAGAAGGACTGGGGTGAAGTCTGGTCAAACTCCAACGAATACAGCGAGCGGGCACGTGAAATTGAACAAATTGTTTCAGATCGTCGTTCTAAAGCTGATTCTTCAACCCGCGATGACCGCGAGTTTGCTATGCCTTGGTTCGCACAGGTTTTGGCGGTTGTGAGAAGAACCTTTGTGTCGTACTGGAGAGCACCGGAATACGTCGTTGGAAAGTTCGCACTCCACATTTTCACAGGTCTTTTCAATGCCTTTACTTTCTACAAGCTTGGAAACACTTCGATCGATATGCAATCTCGACTTTTTAGTGTGTTCATGGTGCTCACCATATCCCCACCACTTATTCAACAGTTGCAGCCGAAGTACTTGCATTTAAGGGATCTTTTCATGGCCCGTGAAAGCTCTTCAAAAATCTATCACTGGTCTGCCTTTGTAATCGCTGCTATTTTAGTAGAAATACCCTACTCGATTGTAGCTGGAACTTTGTTTTTTGTTTCCTGGTTTTTTCCTGTCGGGTTCCCAAGGGATAGTTTTACTGTTGGGTACACATGGATGCTACTAATGCTGTAAGTTTGATTTAGTGGTTTCATTGTCTACAGCGTGTTTGGAGAACCACAGAGCTAACGATTCAATAGGTTTGAACTATACTATGTCGGCTTTGGTCAAGCTATCGCCTCATTTTCGCCGAACGAACTTCTTGCCAGTTTGCTTGTGCCAGTATTTTTCCTCTTCGTCGTTTCATTCTGCGGTGTTGTCGTACCATTTGCTGGTATTCCAAAATTCTGGCATTTCGTATACCGCGTCAGCCCATTCACCTACCTAGTAGAAGGCTTCTTGGGCGTCCTCGTCCACGACGTGCCTGTTAGATGTTCTGAGAACGAATTAGCGAGGATCCCGAAACCACCTGGGCAATCATGTGAGAACTATACTACTGCGTTTATTAGGCAAGCCGGAGGGTATGTTCAGGAGGTTGGAAACGAGTGTAGGTTTTGCCAATATTCTGATGGAGATGAATTCGTAAGTTTACTTTCCACAATTACAATCATAATAACGCCTGTTTTTATCTATACTAACAGATGTATATTTTAGGCGAGAGGCTTTAATATCTATTATAGGCACCACTGGAGAAATTTTGGTATTTTCTGGGCTTTCATAGTCTTTAATTTTGCGGTCGTATTCATTTGCACTTGGTTATACTTAGGTGGTTTGAGGAAGATGCTGAAGCGGGGGAAGAAGGTAGCGAAAACGTGAAAGAAGAAGAAAATCTAGTTGACAGCGTCTTTTCAAGGCCCCTTGCCCCTCTTTTCCTTTTTTTTTTTTTTTTTTACAAAAATACCCTTCTTTAATGACGGATACCACTTCATTTCGTTATGTACAATACGCATTCATGTAACAATAAGATACCACGATCAAACTGAGACCTCGCTTGTATGCACATTAACAAGTCATTGATGATATATGACGGCGGTAGAAACGGGTTTATAGATTAACAGATGTGATATTATTGTGGTTGTCCAGCGTGAAATAGGTTTGAGCACCGTATTAATTCGAATGAGCGGCCGGTCACACAAGACATTGAAATTCCCGTGTTTGGTTATTTGCCTTGAATACGCCCCCTAATCTTCCCTCATACTAGCTTGAAAAGGAAACTCCGACGTCTTGTGTGACCGGCCGCCCATTCGAATTAATGTGGTATCATAGATCATTGACATGAGGACCAAGCCTGTATTGCTTAGTCATCGTTGTATTGAGCGCTCTCAAGGATTGCTATGAGTCTAGGGACAAACCCACTTAAATCTCAATTAATTGGAATAACCTCGAATAGTCAAGTATCCAAATAATACCCAGTGGCGTTACTTATTATAAAGTCGATAAAGAGCGGCTCAGTCGCAAAGCTATGTACATGAACACTTGGAGATGACGAGCTGTTATTCTTGAAGCTCACTCTACATGCTACATCTTCATGGTTAGCTCAAGACTCGCCAAGGTGATTTTATAGGGGTAATCCGAGAGTAGAACATCTCAATCTTCTTTATTTCAAGTTCGCTTCTGATCAAATGATACTTTTATTTTGTGCGATTCTTTCTGTCAGAGATCAATGGCTGTTGCAACTTGAGTATTAAAAATATCGTCTTGGCGACACATCGAGATGTTTGGTTATGTTTCATAACTCTCCGAGCCATAATTGAGTAAACAAAAAAAAAGATGACAGGCCCTAATCCGGGATTGAACCGGAGACCTCCTGCATTTAAGCTAACCCAAAGCAGGAATCATACCACTAGACCATCAGGGCTTGATACAACTCATGTAAATACAGCAAATTTATATCAAATAATGATACTCTACTTGTAGCTACTAACACTCTACTTGTAACTACTAAAACTCTACTTGTAACTACTAGCACTCTATACAGTAACAGTACTAGCCTATTTTTTCAATCCCACCAAAAAGAAAATTGAAGTTAATCTCTCGCGGTGATATTTATCGCCTTCCAAAAGCGTTATTTGCTTCTGCCGCCCTCCTCCTTTGACGTTGTTCCTCAGTTTCGGTATTAGTATATCTTCCCGGGACTTCACGACTGTATCCTACACCTCTTTCCCTCTGCCTCTCCCTATCGTCATTAACCCTATCCTTAAGGACCCTTGCCCTACTCCCTAATCCCGCCGTGGAAGCTGACCCGGGTCCTGAGGCCGTCTCTGCATCCCGCCTGAACAGGTACAGAATATCTGTCATGTTCAACTTCGCAGCGTTTGCTTTCCCAAGTCCGCCGTCCCCATCCCCAAATGCAGCTTTGGCAAGGTCTCTTTTTTGCTCTTGAAGCTTCAAGATACGTTCCTCAACAGAGTTAGCGACGGTGAGCTTGTAGACAACTACATCTGTCATCTGACCAATACGATGGACACGATCGATAGCTTGCTCCTCAATGAACTAAACCCAGAAAGGTAAGTTAGTGCTAGCTAGTATGATTGATCAAATGGGTATGTGTACTAACAGGATTCCAGAACGGTTCTAATATAACCACCCTACAAGCAGCAATTAGATTTAAACCCAGGGCCCCGCATTTCAAACTGCACAGAAGTACGCCACAAAACTCCTTTTCTACTCCTTTCTTGTTCGCGTACTCGCCCTCTCCTCTCAACCTTCGCAGGCTGGCCTCACGATCATCATTCTTCATACTCCCATCGTATCTTGCAAACGCAATACCCTCCATATGGAGGAAGGGTTCGATTAGGTCCAGCATACTTGTAAACTGACTAAAAACGATTGTTTTGTTGTTTTCTTTCAACTCTTTCTTAAGAATTTGTAAGAGCCGCTTGATTTTTGTTGATATGACAAGGTTAGAATATTCGTCTTCTTCCGAGTAATCTTCATCCTCATCCTCATCATCGTCGATGAATGAATCGACAACTCTGGGACGTCGTCTTGTTTTCGGCTTGATTGGACCATCATCATCCGATGTGTCGGTCCCTTCTTCTGCCTGGCTTCCCCCATTGTCCTCGCTATCGTAATGCCGGGGTTTCGTATCTTCATCATCCTCATCTTCATCCTCGTCCACCTCTTCTGCTTGGCTTCCTTCGTCGTCGTCATCGTCTGTAATAATTTTTCTCTTTTCTTCTCTGGTACCGTTGTCGTAGTCGTCATTGTCCTCCTCCTCCTCTTCTTCTTCATCATCGCTGTCAAGAACCACTAATCTGCCTCTTTTGTTCTTGACATTGCCAGCATCTTTCTTTACGGTTTTCCCTCCACCTTGTTTTCTTGATGCCTTCTCTAGCGCTTTGAGATCTTCTCTGCAATCCCTACACCTAGGTTCTCCCTTTCGTGTCTCCTCCTTAGTCAATGCTGAGAAACAAACATCGCATTTCCTAGAGTCGACACTTAGTCCGCCGATTAGGCCTGCAAGATCATCATCCAGAGCTTCGTCCTGCACTAATGATTTCGGTGCTTTCTTCCGTGGTGTAGTTAGGCCAAGCCCAGAATCCTTATCCTTAACAATTTTCCCAGCAACGAGAGTTGGATGGTTACAGGCTGCATGTGTTAGTTTGGGAGAAATTAACTCTAGTCGACGAGAATATACCTTGTCGTAATCTTAGAAGCAAGAGCAAAGCGCTTGTCATATTGACACCCCCTAATCCTCTACCAACACCGAACCCGCCGAGCATCTTCTCAAGATTCTCCTCCGTCCTTGCTTCCAATTTTTCATAAAATTCCTTCTCTTTTTCATCGAATTCAGTGACTACACTCTCAACCTTCCTCTTAACCATCTTCATCTTGTTTTCACCACCCGCAGCCTCCAGCTTATCGCCATCTGACCTCAGCACATCTTTAGTTCTCCTCAACATAACAGCACCCAATACCAGTCTGAGTCTCTCAATAGCTACCCCTTCACGACCTTGACCCATAGGTCTTGCGATCTGCTCTTTCCACACACTAAGATCATCAAAAGGCGCCACCTTCAGGAACTTGAGTAGACTCTGCAATTCTTCGATTTTGTTCTGCAAAGGTGTACCTGTAAGGCACCACCTGAATCTTGCCCGGAGAGCACAGCATGCCAATGACCCTTTCGCAAGTCTATTTTTGATTGTGTGCGCTTCATCGAGTACAATCCTCCACCAACGTAGTCCAAAACAGCCAACGGGTCTTCCATTTACTTCGGTATCCTTATGCTCAGAACGAATAACATCATATGTAGTAATAACGACATCGTATTTCCGTAGTAAAGCCGGGTCTTTGGCCCGTGATGGGCCGTGATGGACGCGAACGCGCATTTTGTGAGAATCTTCGGTGCGTCTTTCAATCTCCGCTTCCCATTGCTTTATCAAAGCTAAAGGTGCAACAACAAGAGTCCCTTTCTCGAGGTCGGACGGAAGCTTTACGGCTGCTTTCTTGGACTCTGGGGAGAGGGAAGAACCCCCGCCGATTGGATGCGAAGGATGTGTATGACAGAGTATAAGGGAAATAGTCTGTATTGTTTTTCCCAAGCCCATCTGTATGTAGTTAGTTTAGCAGAAATTAATAGGTATACAAACGAGGATCCATACATCATCAGCTAAAATCCCACCTCTTGCCTTTGCTTCTTCTCTACCACGAAGAAATCGCAATCCTCGGATTTGATGCGGAAGTAATTTGACGTTCAACCCCTCAACTACATCAGAGTCTTCCTCTTCTTCATCTTCATCCTCCTCCTCCTCGTCCTCTTTTTCTTGTTCGGCTCCCCCCCGCAAACCCTCGCCCAAGGTAACCTTTTCTTCCATCATAGAAGCTAGTTCATCATCAACCTTCTTTTCCTTTTTGCCCTTCTTCTTCCTAAGAGGAACTGAATCATTAATCCCCTCCAGTAATTCCTTGATGCTTTCGGTGGTCTTCTCATGGTCTACATAATCTCTGCCATGATATGTTCCACTAGCACCTGGCACTGCTCCACCGCTAGGAATAGAATATGTAGGTAGCTTTTTCCGGCCACCTTCCGAAGGAAATCCACCCGTGATCCCTGATCCAATATCGTTCCTACGGTTAACAGAATGAAATGTGGGAAATGCTTGTGGGCGTTGGATGATAACAGGCTCGTCGTCATCATTATCTGATTTGTTTGTTAAATCGATAGTGGAAGTGTGTCTCCAGTTCTCACGGGAGTTTTTCAGTGGCAAAGGCTGAAGGAACTCTTCGCTACGTGCTTGAACCTTTGATATGAAAGGTTTTGGGGCCTCTTAATAACAAGTTAGGATTGCAATTGATGTACACGTATGAAGCTTATTAGCTAGATGAACTTACGTTGAGCCCTTGTAGGATCCTGGGGGTTTCGGTAGGGAATTGGACCCAGGTTAGACTTCATGGGCGTCGTCGACCCAAATTTCGGTGTAGAGTCATATTTTGGTGTAGAGTCGAATAATCTCGGCGTAGTTCCAAATTTTGGTGTTTCAAGTGTCTTGTCCACGCCATCTAGGAAAGAAGGTTCGTGAGTTGAATTGAGATTATTCCTAGGCCCGTAAGGTCCAGCCGCAGCATTCTGGGTTGAGGAGGTCTTACGGGAGGGAGGTAGGTTAGGGGGAGAGCTCATGATTGAGGTTATCTTATGAGAATATGGAAATGGTGATGTTTGTGAGAGGAGATTAGGAAGATAGCATTCGCTAGGTGAGTAACTTATCGCTAGGTTTCCCTGACAACAAACAAACACCGCCATGATTATCTAAAATAGGTTAGATGTGGCGCAAGTCAAGCCACAGAGTGCCTGTAGATCAGGGCCCAGCCCTTAACGCATCACCGAAACCGGATATATGACAAAATGAGATTTCATAGAATATCTATTTCCTATATTGGAGTTCTTATATACAACTGTGACTGTTCACGTGAATCACTGCTAGGTGTAGTGTAAGGGCCTAGTAAGTATTTACATGTACTTATATATTAAACTACTATGGGCGCAAAAATGTCTCTTCTACTGCAAGTCAGATATAAAGCTTGAGACACAATTGAACTTCGATCATGGTCAGGGCCATTTGCAGGTGGATAGCATCTCCTACTATTCATTGGCGAAACTTGGTTCGAACGGGTACATATTTGGAGCACCGCCCGTTTTTTGGACTGGCTCCCGCCTTTCTTACTGGTCATTCGTCATCGTATACCGTAAACAGCCTAGAGATGAATATAATACCAGTGTTAGGGAAATTATCTACGTTATTTGTAGGTATAGTGACGGACACATATGTGTTTTGAGAAAATCGAGTGAGCAACTGTGAGCCAAGCCCATACAAAATTATTCTTAATCATTGACCTATTTCCGCTTCCCAAAGTCCTCTCCAAAAAAATCAGGCTGTAGCTATATATAAGGTTTGTTCTTCGATGCTGGCCTGTCTATCTGTATGTGCATGAAGTATGTAGGTGCGCATGCTTTAGAGATCGATGCTGATCCTATGGTAATTCTTTATCTCATTTCTGATATAATCAATTGCAACTAGTGAAAATATGTCATCATAATGATCATCATGAAGACGATTACATGTATACTGTTAGATAAACTACATGTACTTATATTTTAGGTGGTATTTTGTCAATGCTCTTTGTACCGTATAGCCTCTGATTCGGGTCTCCCTAACATGTCAAGCCTTTCTAAAAACTCATGAGCACTAATTTCCTGGAGTCTTTTACTCAGATGGTTTTCGTAGAAAAAACCTCAATTTCAAACTTTTAGCTATGCCTATTCTATAGACATATTTTTTTCTTTATCAGCTCCCTTGCCCTGCTACTACTGCTGCGCCTCTACTTGATTCGCCTTTACTCCTCCTACCTCTTCCACCCTCTCCACCGCCCCCTCCCCGCCCTCTCCGTCCACCTCTCTTCGGGCCACTCTCACCTCCACCTCTACTACCTCTGCTACCTCCCCTACTTCGCCCACTTTCTCTAGTAGCCTTTTCCGCTTTCTCCGCTTCTAACTTCACTTTCTCGCTTTCCGCCTCCCACCATCTTAGGAATTCTTGCTCCGCCTGTATCTCCTGTAAGCTACGCTTTGCAACGTGATCCCTCATGATCTCCTTATGAACCTCTTCCTGAGACATAATATCTGCAAGAGAAAGATGCAATGTCGCTTCAGAACGCTGCAGACGGGGAGAAGGCGTTGGAGGAACGAAAGCCGATGCCGATTGGGGTTGGGCTTGCGCTGTAGTTGAAGTAGAAGGGGTTTTCTGTGGTGTTGATTTGCGAAGGGTCGGCGATGGAGACGCAGGTATATTTGCTTGGGTCGATGCTCTCGTTATTGCTTGTGGAGGCGTGGACATACTCCTCTGTATTTCGACCCTAGAGGGGCCAGGGCGAGCGGCAGTGGCTCGGGATGTTGTGGGCGAAGATTCCTCCATCAGAACTTCCTTTAAGCTCACTCTGGATACGGCGGTTGGTGTTTGCCACATCTTCGGCATCGGCTTTTCGGGCGTCAAAGCGATCTCAGGCCCTGCTGGTTGTTGACTCTGCAGTTGTTGCTGCCGTTTTCGCTCTTTCTGTGATATTTTTTCTGGTGTCGAAGATGACAATCCTAGTGTGATATTGGACTTTTCAGTACTCGGGGAAGCATGACCTAGGATTTCCTTCAGTGGCAACTTGTCCGGCATCATCGTTGCACGCCATGATTTTGAAGCTGGGCCTTCTGGGGTGAGCGGAGTGTGTTTCGGAAATGATTTGGGTGTCACGATCGGGTCAAGGGCTGGTTGGCGCGCATTTTGGGACTGCGGCGAAGCGATTGCTTTGCCTTTGGAATTGAACCAAATTCCTTCATCAGGCTTCGGAAGACTCGACGGAGGGCTTGGAATCTGATTGTTCCCGTTGCCCCGACCCGCACTCGCACTCAGTGATGCATCCTCGTCATCCATATGGAACATTAAATCTCCACCAGCGTTTGAAGGCTTCAACGGTGGTGAGTTGCTTATCACCATCTTTCCCTCCTTACTAGATTTTCTACGTGCCTTATTCGGAAGCTGTTGCGTAGAAGATACTTCTAGTGGGTAGCTACCGACCTTTTTGAGCGCAGGGACCACTGCCGGTTCATCTTCCTGCGCGGCGTAAAAGGCAATCAAGGCTTTCTTCTCTTTTGCAGAAGACTCGACCATAGATGGGTATTTCCCAAGGAGCATTTCTTCTTGTCTACCCGCTCGAGATTTGGGGTGACAGCGGCGCTGGTTGTCTTTGATGACTTCGTCAAGCTCAGACATCAAGTCTTCGTCAAGATCGTCTAAGAGACTATGATTATTAGTTACTATGAAGATATAAAATAGACAAATGAAGAAATTACTGATTTTCCAGCATAGTCTCAATATTTAAACATATGTACTGCATGCACATATCATTAAAACCCGTCTCTGAACAGGCAGAAACTGCCATCAACAATTGTGCCGCATTTCTTGTGTTCACTAAAAAAAAATCAGTATACCATTTCGCCCTCGAGATATAGGATACCACGACATACCATAGCTACCCAAGACCTTCTGGCATACTTGCGACAGTCGTTCCAGCATAAGCTCATTTGCAACACTCATAACATCCATCACGTAATCCAAATAATCATCTATCTTGTTCTCTTTCACACCTGCTCTCACGCCATCAAACCCTTCTGGGCCCCAGTCTGTATACAACCATGTCACGACTGCCTCCATGACCGGTTTACCGACGTGCTTCATATCTACCTTGATGGCCTCCCCATCTCCACGACGCCCAAGTAACCATCGCCCATCAGCACCACCACCATAAAGAGCGTCAAAGAATGGACAGCGCGCCTTCATGATGGCCGAGTGAACACGAATACTCTCACTCTTCGCCAGTTCGATGATCAAGTCAGTACTTCTGACAAACTCGTGGGTGTTCAATGCCGCCTCAAAATCCTTATTAAGACTGCGTACTGGATAATTCATCCTGCCGACGGAGTTCTCAAGGAGGGTCAGCCCAAGAGCTGATGCGACAGCTGCAAGTTCTGCCCGAAGGACTTTGAATTTCTGGGTTTGCGCAGCGTCGGTGCCGCGCTGGTGCCATAAGTCAATGACCGTGTCGATGTAAAGGTAGTACACCAAGTTAAGCACGGTAAGTAGGTCCACGCCTTTCAATATCAAGCGAGGGTTGCTACCAGAGTTCTGTTGAAATTCTAGGAAATGTCCAATTTCGCCAGAATCTGACTCCAACAGGGTTCTAAATACTGGTGAACGGGCAATGAGGAGAACTTTGTGGATTGGAATTTCAATGCCATGACATGTATCCGTGGAGATAGTCATGTCCCACTCTACTCCCGTTCCGCGGCGTAACGGAAGTCGTATCAGGAAGTCCCGTAGTTCTTGTTCCATATCCTTCTTCATGAACCACAATACGGCATCCTGATAACCCTCCGGCCTAGGCTTTGGTCCATAGCCCCATGCCTCCGATACACGGCCATCAGCGCCTCCTCCAACCTCACTATTGTCCTTCAAGAAAGCTCCCCTGAACGATAACAATCCGGCGACATCGCTCCAAAGCATCTGAGGATTTACCAGGAGTGCCACCTTCATGATATCAGTGTCCCTTCTAATTGCTGCAAAAGCGCCAAACTTATTGGTTTTCACGCTGGTGATCCTAGTCAACCCAGGTACTCTATCGAACTTATACCGTCCGCTCTCGGTAGTGCCAAAGCCCTTCTCTTTCATCTTAGCCCGCTTGACCCGCTTCCAAACGCTGCCAGATTCTGTGCAAACGATGATTGACCCATCCTCTCCCACATCAGCATCTCGCACCGCCATGTGAGTTTTACGCAAACTCCACGCCCTGGTTGTGGTCCATCCAACCTTGGCCCCCTTTTCTGCGCGTTCTTTTAAACAGGACTCTACATCGAGGGTGAATGCATCGCCGGTTCTACTCAGCGCGCATAAAGTATCACCGCCCCCGGTAATTTTCCGGATGAAGTTTGGTTTGTTGTCGTATCGTGTTATATTCATCCCATATAATCCCACCACCCGCTCAATTGGGAAAGACAGTCTGGAGTATCCATACCCGGCCAGAATCCAAACCTCATGATTTTCAAGTAAGACAGCCGTGGCTTTGTCAATAGCTGTGACCTGTGTTATTACAGTCCCAGCCAAGAAACTAGCCGCAACCTTCCGCGCAGTAGGCTGACTGGCCAGCGTTCTAGCATCCGAAGAATCCAGAATCCCTAACTGCCCCTCGTTCTTACCGAACATGAATAGCGACGTGGCCGTGAACACGGCAGTATGTATCCGAGAAGCTGCACATCCAATTACTATCTCTCGCTTCAGGCCGTTAAAGACCTGTCGTGGAGTTGTTTGGATTGGATCTTCCTTTGTGGTCTTTTGCTGGAGGGCATACCCAAGTTGGCCCCATTTGTTCCCGCCCCAAGTCCACACCTCGCCACCCTCAAGAACAGCAACTGTATGGTCAAGCCCCAGAGCAACACTCTCGACTCTCTTTGGAGGCAGAAGCGGTGGTGAAAGCGGTCGGAGTGTAAACTGTGTGGATTGCTGATCCCCGAACCCCAAACGCCCGCCATGACCGAATCCGCAAATGAATAGATTGCTATGTGGATCGGAGGTTAGAACCGCTGTGTGTAGCTTTGAAAGCTGAATATCGCGGAAATGCAGTGGACTGAAAAGAGTAGATGCGTCAAGGAGATCTTCGGGTTTCTTATCACTATTAAAATACTTGAGCTGTGCTTGTTCCAGAAGTAACTGTCGTGGACGCTGTATCTGCGGTCTTTCCGGGTAGGATCGATCGTCCTCGTCCGGAAACCCGAGTGACAAGTTCTTGTTCGACCCAAACATGAATATCTCGTCGCCACCCCCAGTTTCCGACCTGTCAACCTTCCCCGACCTTTCATCGTTGTCCTCGTCATCCGATCGTTGGTCTTCTTCAACTATTCCGCGCTCCTCTGCAAGTAGACGCTCAATTCCTTGTATTGAACCCCCAAAGACTTCGAATGGACTGTCGCCGGCATGGTCTTTGATCTTTACAATCCCCCAATTGCTCGGATTATGCGCCAGGATTGACCTAACAGCTGATATGTTCCCATGGTAAAGTGCACGATGCATCGCTGTCCATCCAGATTCGGCATCAGGTACTGAAGGATCCGTATACGGGTGCTCTAGAAGCGCATCCACGAATGGAAGCCCCTCAGGATCGCTGCAGGCTAGATGCAATACATTTCTTCCCAGGCTATCCAGCTCCCGTAGCGCCTGACGTGTAATTGTACCATTTCCATTTCCGCTTGCTCCAGACTTTTTTGAAGATGCCGCTGCTGTCGTGGTTACCCCAATTCCAGTGGATGCGACGCCGCCACCGCCTGGTCGTGCCAGAAGACGCCGGAACTTTGCGGCGTCATTCTCGAGATAGTAGCGCCACAGATTGCTGCTCATAAGCTGGGAGAAGAGAGCTCTCCTGTCGCCTAGTTCACCTGCCACTCGTGTGGGTAGGTGAAGAGGCGAGAGAAGAAAGTGGGGTGGGATTGAGAAAGATGATCTCAATCCTCTAGTATCCTGCCTGGGGGCTGTTTTCTGACCGTTCGGGATCTGGGCTCGGGAGAGCGTTGAGAGGAATCCTTTGGTGGCGTTGAGTTTTACGGGAAAGTCTGTGGGGGGAGGTGAGGGATATATAAAGAGGATGAGCCTTATTACAATTACGGATCTTGAAATGCAAGGGACCAGGAATACGCGTATCTATCAGTGTATCACGAAAGGCTAATCCCGCCGGGTTTTATGCACGGGGAAAGTTGATTGGTTAACAGCCAGAGCTCCATTTGAGTACGAGGGGAAAATCTCTACTTGTGATGTAGGTAGAGTACATACCAGTACAGTACTAATCGCTTATCTCTATCAATTGGGTTTGTGGAGAGTCACTGCGGCGCAGTCACTTAACCGAGAGTGCCCTAGTATTTACGAGCTCGAATCTCAACGTTAAAACCCTACGGAACAATAATGTGCACCACAAAGAGCTAAGGTCCTGGAGTAAATACATACATACATGTACATACATGTAAGTACATCTTTGCTCTATAGTTACTAATCTCTTATGTATATACACGCAATCTATGGCATTAAATATGAATCATGACAGACGATTAGATTAGATTGGGCCATCAAGGTCGGATCGACTCTTAAATTTTCTTAAGAGATCAAGTTACAATATAGGTGCCAGCAAGCTGGCTAGACCCCGAATGTCCCTGTGATTGGGATAATAGTTTTACTTTCTAACTGAATCATACTCCATGAAGTAATACAATTCTACAAGCAACCTCTCTGTCTCCGATGCTCTGGGCATTCTGGCCACTTTTCTTTCCATCCACCTTCCCCCCCCCTTTTTCATTCCTTGAAATTAGATACCATCCGCTCATGTCCAGTTGATCCACAAGATGCAGTCAGGAGTTGTGACTCAAACCTTACAGTTAATAGGGACTAATCGAGCAAAGTGAGGGATTTAACCAAACCAAAGCCTGTGTATGTGTCTTGTATGACATGGTAGTTTGAATATGACTCCCCCGAATCTAATAAGATTTATTCATATATACAAGCACGCTTACGTACTAATACGAATAAACACAGAATGTCTCTAGATGGCCAAGTTAGATATAATCGGAAGTCTCGCCGAAGTATGTATATCGGAGCTAAATATCGAGGAATCACAATTCTTTACGTTCAGCAGTAATTTTATTTCCAAGCGATCCTGGCGCTCATGGCAGGACTCTCGTATCCAACGGGGTGGGTGCTTTGGGTGAAAGACGAAGATCGACCACGAAAAGACTGCCAACGAAAGCTTTTGATGAGGGTGACTACTCGGAATTATATGTATATTACAGTATCTTCTGAGCAGACGAGTACAAATTAAAAGCTGCTAGGATTGATCATTATAATAAAAATTGGTTATTACAAAGAATTTTGTGGAGGGGCTAGTGAATGAAACATTATGTAAATTGGGAAAACTTACAAGTACATTATTCTTTGGCAGCATACAGAGTGAATTTAGTGCTCTCTTATATAAGGCGCTATCACTAGAAATTAATTATATCACCCTTCCGGCTCCTCATAGATGTTCGTACGCTTACATGGAGAGGCCTTGTAGAATCTGATGGGATTACTAGGTTGTTTGAATAAAGTTGGGGTTAAAACTGCGTTTGAGCAATTTGAATGACGGTCTGGGTATGGTCTGTTGTTGATACTGGTATTCTTTTTGAGAAATGTGACCGCAGGGCGGATTAAAATAGGGCTACTGCTTAAGTTGAGGTCTGGGTCGGGGTGACTAGGTGCATGTATATTTTTACGTACCCCTTTAATTGATAGGTTTGTTAGTTACATGTATGTAGTTTGGAGCAGTAAGATACCGTTACCATAGGGCTGATGATACGATCAAGAATTTGAATGTATGCGTATGGATTTAAAGGGTTAAAGTTACATGGCACTGACAGTATGCCATCGCAACCTACATCAGATTAATATTATCCTCGAGAGAGGCTCATGCCATACAAAAACGTAAGAATATTGCAAAAGCAAAAATATTCTCATCAAATTCCTTACGCCCAAGGTCTTTAGGTGTGCCGAAGGTTTGTACCTGAGTGGCAGGCGGGGGAGGCGTGTTTCGGGATAGTCTCGTACCAAACCAGTTGCAGCAAGCTGCCCAGTGCCAGTATAGAAGATTGGTGTAGGTACGTGTCGCATGCGTTACTTGCAGTACGGACCTCTCGAGAGGGCTTGGCGATCACCTGATAGATACGAGGTGCAGACCAATGACGAAAGCCAGAACAGAGAAATACCACAAGCTGATAGGCGAAGAAACCGATGGAACAGCCTCACGTTCCCGAACCCACGAGAGGTGGAAGAAACATCTTACTCCTGCTCAACAGGCGACCAAATATAGCCTAACGATACCACGACAATGGTTAACATTGTTAATATCGAATCGACCGTCACTCTCATGTATGGGAATCCCTTCGCTCAGAAATTATACCCTTTTCCGGATCCCCGGGTATCGAACGATGATTGATGGAGGCTCCATTCGAGGGGTATGTATGGCATGAGAAGCCATGAAGTGGAAGGTTATCAAACCCAGAGATGCCACTCATTTGGTCTTCATTCCCTGATGTTGTTCATGCAGCTGTGTCAATACAGATACACAAAGGGGTGTACAACTAAAACCCTGGGATAATCCGGAGTAGATTGACAGAGGACTCTGGAAAAAGCACTACCAAGCCTAGCCCCAGGTAAAAGTTAGGATCCATGAGGGGTTGGATCATGAACGGTCACTCTATATTCTCCGTCACGAGCCATCACTCATTACTAGAGTTTGGTACTTTTATAGGGACTACTAGTAGCATTCTCAAAATAAGTCACTTATTATGGTTTCTACTCAAGGAATATGAAGTACATATTAGCCAGAGGACGGCTACTTCTCGGCAAACACAGTGCAGCTTCAGCTCCACAAACCTGTACCCTGTGGCCCATTACGCTTAATCAAAGCGTGTCTAAGAAAGCTCTGAATTAATTACATGTTTTATAGGTGCTTGCATATTTCGTTAGGTCCCGTTTATTTCAATCTGGCCTGGCCCTCTATTGGATAAAATGGTCTTAAAGACAAGGGTTTTGGACTTTAGTCAGTCATGGATTATTAACCTACCCTTGCCCCTCCAAGCTCAACATCCCCCGCGATCCCCGCTCCCAAGAGAATCCCCCCGCCCAAGTCATCCCTTTTTAATCATACCGCCTCAGCTAAAGCATATTTTATTATTCCGCCTCAAAACTCAAACCAATCACAATGACCATCAACGTTGCTATCCTTGGCTATGGCCTTTCCGCCACGACCTTTCACATCCCCTTCATCACAACCACCCCCGGCCTGGCTCTGCACTCAATTGTCCAGCGCTCCCCCACAGACACAAACTCCGCCGTAAAGGACCACCCCAGCATCAAGGCCTACAGGTCCACCGCCGAGCTCTACGCAGCCCCAGAGACAAGCGAGGTTTCCCTGGTGATTGTAACTACTAGCAACACCACCCACTTCTCGTACTGCAAGGAGGCGCTCGAGAACGGCAAGAATGTCGTCGTGGAGAAGCCCTTCACAACTTCTTCAAAGGAGGCGGGCGAGCTTATTGCGCTGGCCGAAAAGGTCGGAAAGACTTTGACTGTGTTCCAGAGTAATTTACATCCCCTCTGGTCATTGATACCGAATGTATTACTGTGCTCAATACTAATAACTATATGTAGACCGTCGTTTTGATTCCGACTTCCTCAGCCTCCGCGCTCTACTATCAGCTACGCCATCGCCCTTTGGTAAACTAGTTTCCATCGAATCCCACTACGACCGCTTCAAGGCCATTGAGGTCAACCCATCCGACAACCGCGCCTGGAAGAGAGAACAATCGTATGGCAACGGGACACTATGGGATCTGGGAACACATCTCATCGATCAGGCGCTCACCCTCTTCGGGCTCCCCGCCAGAGTATTCGGCCAGATCCGTGATGAGCGCGGGGCAAGCGTGAACCCGAAGGCAATCTGGGGAGAGGACGGGTTTCTGGACGATTTCTTCGAGGCGACGCTCTACTACGACGGGAGGGAGGAGGGCGAACGGGGGTTCGTGGTGAGGCTAGAGGCGGGGACGCAGTCGTTGAGGGAGAGGCAAGTGAGGTTTATTGTCAGAGGATCGGAGGGTGGATGGGTTAAGGTGAGCCGCTTCTTCTTTTCGTGTCAGATCTTTGTTTGATAAGGTATGCTAAATATGGATTAGTATCATCTCGACCCGCAGGAAGACCAACTCAAGGGAGGGCTGCTGCCCACAGCGGCGGAATTCGGAGTCGAGGACGAATCTATTCATGGTTTGACTCTCCCGCTGTAGAACCTCTTCCTTCCAGACCAAAGAGCTAACGTTTTACTCAGGTACATTCATAACACCTGATGGCACGGCCACGAAGACGCCCTCGCAGAAGGGCAACTACGGCAAGTTCTACTCAAACCTTGTATCTGCCATCAACGGCGAGAAGCAGCTCGTTGTGAAGCCACAGGAGGCCGCCGATGTCATCAGGTTGATAGAGCTACTTGGAGAGAGTAACAGGCAAGGCAAGGTATTGGCTGTTCCACGGTAAAAAAAGGATAGCTGCCACCACACTCGTTTATTAGGATACCCTCCACATTAAGTGGTAGAAGTAAAGATATGCTGGTCTATCGATTCGATAGTAGGTGATCTGGATGTAAAAAGAATAAAAATAAAGCTTTTGATTTTGAAAAAAGTAGATATTTTCCATTCCATGCCATAAGTCAAAAACGCCGCCTCCCAAACGTACTGCAAAGCAAAAAACACCACGAAACCTCCCCAACCACCCAATCCAGTCACCCCACTATCTGCCGCAACCATTTCAACAATACGCAACTGCATCCCCACTACCACAACCACAACCTCCGTTAGCAAACACCCCACCAGCAACAACAACCAGGACACAGAGTACTCACATCTTCCTACAACACTCATTACAATCGCTCCAAAACTGGCTTGGGTGTGCCGGGTTCCAGATGCGCGTGCAATCCGCCTGGCACAGTAGTAGCGCATCTATCTTTGCCTGGCGCGCCTCCGACTTTGACTCGTTCGCGCGCTGCATCACGGGCTTCTGGTAGAACTTTTCGCCCCACGAGCCTAGCATTGCGCGCGTCGCTTGCTCCGAGTCTCGCGCTACGAGGTACCCGACGCCGCCTATGTGGTGTTAGTAAGAAGTAATACGGGAGTAGAGGAGGGGGGCGTACGGCTGGCTTGACGGAAGGGCGGTTGGCCTTTACGGGATGAGGGGAGGGCGGCGACATAGACAGCGAGTGTGATGAGGAGGAGGGTGAGGGATAGGAAACGCATTGTGGCGATAGTTGATGGTCTGATGTGGAGAGTGTAGTGAACTATAGGTAAGTATATACAGGTAAGAAGTTAGAGAGATCGAGAGCCAATGATCCTCCTATGGATATATAAGCTTAAGGTCAGATCAGCAATATCGCAATTGATCCTCTGCAGAGAGGAGCATCGCGCTCATTTATAACTAAACCACTGGTATACACCGCAGGTACAAAACGTTTTCCCCCGCAAAATCCTTGATTAATAAAAATGGCATGTTTGAAGGTCATGGATCCATTTGGTTTCAGCATTTTCCCTAAGTATCCCGCCATGCAATAAGGTCCAACGGGTAAAGAACCCGGCTCAGCACAGAAGCTTCCATCAGGAACGTCCCCGATTTTGCCGGATGACCGGGATGGCGGTCCGTGGTGCAAAGACTCGGCGGAAAGGGTTCCGCAGCTAGCTGGATAGTCCTCAGTAATAGCGGTTTCGAAATTATATGACCAGTATTCAGTATTAGGAAAGAAAGAAAGTTACATGTTAATACAGCCCATTGAAATACAAACGAAATAGCCAGTGTGCTGGCGGGGCTGTCATATCCATAAATCGACCGATATTGCATCACAAAAGACCGTCCCGGACGCCCCAAAGAAACGAAACCAAATATACAAAGGAATCGAAAACCACCATCATCTAAGCTGCAGTCTCGTACCTGCCTAGATCGGATCTGCTTTCCCCCGGTGCCCATCCCACATCTACATTTCTCACAACGTCACCACTATTCTTCTCCTCATCCGGCGAGCGCATCGCCATCATCAGGACCGTGCGTAGCTTGTATGTCGCAAAAGCCGCCAGACATGCGATCGAAAGAAAAATTATGACGATGATGGCTATCACGTAACTACACCCATCATACACTCTGTTATCCAAACTGCCACTGTGCTGGATGCATATCTAGATCACCGAAAATCTAGTTTAGCTCATTGGAAGACTAGCTTAATAGGCAATGAGGGGGAGCTGAATTAACGTACTGTGGGGTGCTTTTCTGTGAGAGGGAGGTGATATATTTGCTATTACTTTTCTTTCATTTTTCCTTAATAACGGGTAAATGGAGGGTAGGGATTCTCCTTCCTCTCTGATATTGTAATAGCAAGCGGGCAGGGTAGCCAGCCAGCTAGCGGTATAGTGTATATAAAGTAGTCTATATGAAACACTCAAAATCAGTCAACCATACTAGAGCGAAAGAGAGTATATAAGTATCCTCATAATCACCTTATCTCCACAGATCCAAAGACCGTGCGTTTCAAAGACCAAGAGGCAGTACTGGCCGGAGTCCAAAGTCCAGAGTCCAAAGCTCGAATACAAGAACAAAAAAAAAAAAAAAAGCCACTGCCGACAATCTACAAAGACCGATCTATCGCCGGCAACCAAGGTCTATTTAAGCTTAACCCGCTACTTAAACTAGCTATCCTGCCAGCCTCAACAATAAATGTCTTCTTGTCTGTCTGTCGACGCAGGTACCGACCGCTACGTATGTAACTAATGTATCCGAGTGAGCTGGCGTTTTAAAGCTCCGACTGCCAGTACGGTGCTGCTACAGGGTCCAAGGAGATTAAGGAATGCGCACAGAAAAATATAATCGGTGCGGCCTGATGTTTATTGGCCAGTGCTTTGGAATGCTATGCTTGATAGGGTGCAGATGGGTATGGGTCGAGCTGTGTGGTTGGGATCGGAATCGTGGCGGCTGCGGTGATTTGGGGGGGAGTGTTTGGCCATGGACCCTGAGGAGTGAGTGGATTACGATGTGGACTGGCGGTGCATGGAGGAGAGACGATGTATACGACTCTTCGTACATACGGTATGCTGAATACTTGATCATGGGACAATTGGTATCGTTGGGATTCGACAGTTGACAACGGGCGTTAATACGTACATGTAGCAAGACAATTGCCATAGACTACGGTCTGCAGAAAAACATGTAGCAAGACAGTTTAGTGGTCACAGAATATCACTCGGTTTCATGGCAGAGTGTTGCGTGAAGATGATCGGTAATTGTTGACTCACCACCTAGTTAATATCTATCACAGGCGGTCACTCGCGAAAGATATATTTCTGCGTGTTGTACAGTATTACGCGTTCCTCAATTCGTTTCTCATGACTACATGTACTTCAGTACACTAAAAATACACCTAATCCATGTCCCTCCCTTCTACTCCCCTCTACGGCTCCATTGATGCCTCATAATCTCTTTTCTCTCCTTCTCTTCATAAAGAGCTTTTGCGAGCTGCTTGTATAGGAATTGCGTCCCTCCATGGAAGTTTATGCTGTGGTCGCTATCCGTGAACCACTGCACCCTCATCTTCTCCGGAGAGACACCGGCGACCATCAGGGTATCCACAAGGGCTGCACTGTTCTGGAAGTGGACATTATCATCACCGGTACCATGTTGGACGAGGAACCCGCCAGCAACATTCTTGAAGCCTCCAGGTAGAGTGACAGCAGACTGTGCATAGCCAGCTCGGTTATCTTCGAGGGTGCCCATGTAGCGTTCTGTATACATTGAATCATAGAAACGCCAGTCCGACACAGGGGCGGTGATCTGCGGCCGTGTTAGTAGGTATACAACTATGGGTACGAGCAAGTTTGGAACTCACTAGGCCGAGGGAAAACACCCCGCTATCGAGCTCCAACACCTTGCTGGTCAAATATCCTCCAAAGCTCCACCCCCATATCGTAATCTTTTCCTCATCAACATAACTCTTTTTGGCCCACTGTTGTGCCGCCCAAACTTGGTCCTGTGCCTCCAGCTTTCCGAGTTGCCTGTTCACTAGGGTCCTGAATGCTCTTCCTTTAAAACCAGTCCCGCGGTTGTCGACCGAGAGGATGATATACTCCAGCTCTGGGTCGCTAGCGACGTACGAACTCCAACCTACATTTCGACGGAATGTCTTGCCGGTTTCTTGAGAATCGGGTCCTCCGTATATGTCAAAGAGGACCGGATACTTCTTCTTTGGGTTAAAGTTAGGGGGAAGATACTCGACTACATTTAGTTCGTACCCGTCAGGATGTTTAAGAGTGCTCCAAGATACGGTGGGGAGATTGAATTCAGCGAGCTTTGTTTTAAGCGCTGCGTTGTCGGTCATGGTCTTGATTGCCACATTGGTGTTGTTGACCGAATACAATTCCTGATGGGGCAAATCAGGGCCTCTGTATGAGAGAATGTAGTAGGCACCTCCGTCCGAGAACGAAGCCGCCCAGTACCCATCTTTGTTAGTGTCTACAAGAGCCTTTTTTCCCTTTCCATCTAAACCGACAGAGTATAGGTGGCGCTCTGTGGAGTCACGCTCGGTTGAGAGATAGTAAACGACATTTCGAGAGACATCAACCTTGACAATTGTGATCACTTCATATTCTCCAGATGTCAGGGCAATTGGGGAGCCGCCGGTGACGGGATAGAGATAGAGATGGGCGTATCCAGTATGGTCTGAGATATCAATGTACGAGGGAGTTGAAAGACGGGGGATGTCTATTATATAAGTTAGCTTTATTGGTAACAAGTAAAATGTAGGCGGACAAAGGGACTGACATTGAATTGCAAGATTGTTATCAATCCACCCATCCGTCCCGTCTCTCTCCCGGACTACACTCGAGCTTGCACTCTTAACATCTACAACGATCAACTTCTCAAGATTCTGAACCCTGTTCATTGTGCGGAAGATAACAGCTTCATGTTCTTCGGCGACCCAAGCAACCTCCGTGATCAGCAGATCTTCCGGGGCAAAAGAATCAAACTCAATCACCTGGGGACCAGCTGTAAGGTCCGAAAGGCTGAGCAAGTGAAATGTTGCAGTGGGATTGGTTTCCCCTACTTTGGGATACCGAAGTTCGAGTTCTCTGGGGTATGGAGGGGCTGTTGATTGAGAATCCATGTAGTAGGGTATGGTGTAGGTTGGCACGCCTGTTTCATTGAAGCGGAGGAATGCAAGATATTCACCGTCTGGTGAGAACCAGAGAACTTTTGTATCGCCGTAAATCTCTACTCAGAATTAGTAAGGTTAGAATAGGCAAAGAAATGACCCCATTGCTAAAAAAAAACTTGCCTTCCTCGTATACCCAATCTGGAACGCCATTGAAGACGTCCACCCCGCCATCATTTGTAATCTGCGTGATAGTTCCATTAACCCACATGAATAAATTGTTCCCCCTCACATACGCAATGCTATCTCCTCTAGTATTCCAACCCGCATACTGAATATCCCCAACCTGATCGTTTACAAGCGGTTCCAAGCTCTTGCTAGCCCTATTGAATATATAATAGTCTGCAAAGAACGAGTGTCTGTACTGCTTCGTATAGTTTGCCGAAAACAACACATTATCCCCCGAAGGCTGAATGTAGTAGTCGTAAAAGGTAGAAGCCGCCTCCCCTATATCTGCAGCATCCACAAAGGTCTCATTGGTGCCAGTAACAATGTTGGCAAACACCAGAGAACCAGTTGCGGGATCTTGGACCACGTATGTGCCATCGCTGGAGCTGGCGATCCATTGTACAGAAGTGCTGGAGACTGAGTAGTTTCCAGAGAAGACGTCGGCGAGCGTTACAAGTTTTCCTTTCTTACCAGGCGCTGGGGCTGCGGCTGCGGAAATCGTGAGGCCGAGTACTAGTGCCCCTCTGAGTGACAAGGACGTATTAAGGTACTAAACTAGTTGTCAGTTTAGGGGGTTTTCCACGACGGTAATTTACGGCAATAGATAAAGGGCTATTAGGAGAAGCAATTGGGCTTACTGACCTTCATCTCACTATTTTCGATTAATACGCACTCTCACAGATCAATTAAGACTCAATTGCTCGCTCACTCACGCGTGCTAGCTATTCACTCAACCAGCTATGGCGGACACAGTGTGTAGATTTGCGCAAGGGCAGGACACGATCGCCTTTTATTATTCCCTTTGCTCAATGAATGCATATCAGGGAGTTCCCGAGCTCATGCTGTGATTACCGGTGATCACCAATAGAGTACATTGCTTTACCTTCCCAAAGCAGCGATCTACTCCGATAAGTGATATCCTGCCAAGAGATCACATAGGCAGTTCATTCGCTCACCCGCAACATGTATCGTTAAGTACATTCTGAATATAGGTACTGATTATCTGGGCATGAAGGGATAGGAAGGTGAAGTGAGTATACAACATGCTCTGTCGCCAGACTCCGCCTGCCTTTGTTTATGTTTAATTTACCACATGGTGCTTAACTACAGCCTCTTGAAAGTGAAAGTGCAGGAGCGGTTGGAAACGGCCTTGGCTCTCTCTATACAGGGGTCTTATCAGACAAACCTGTTCAGAAAATGAGTTCAGAACTAGGAACTACGAGAATTGGTCAGCAACTTCAGTTCAATTGACCTTTTGACTACTTGAGAATTTATATACTGATAAATTCTATGTACTTAGAGTTTGGCGATATCACACAGTTCGAAATCATGGGAGGAGCCATAGTTCAGAATTGCAACTTGCCAAGAATATATTATGGTACAGGCTCGCAGTCTTGGCAGGGTTCTTACTATTCTTGCTTTACTAGTACTTCCTAGACGTAAACGATGCTAAAGAGTCTAAATTATACTGGAATAGCCGTTCTTAATTACTAGTTATTGAAGCACCCAAACAACAGTCTTCTCCGACCCGTCTATGAAGCATTCCTATTCGTTAAGCAGTAATTACAAGTCAGACTACATGTATGATTAGTTATGGGGTGGTAGGTATTAGTCAGTTATGAATTGCGGGGTACCACTCTTGATAACATGGACCACAAAAACCCACTGATTGATACGTGCGGTCATGCCAGAGGAGTTGTGCGAGCAGCGGTGAAAGAGTTCTCCCACCCGCTTGGGGTATTAGTTCGCCCTACCCGCCGACGGAGCCAGGCCCAACATGAAGCAGCGTCGACCACCCGATCGATCCATGGTCCTTCTCTCCCAAAACCTGTAGTGCATGCGATAATTCCCCCACATTTTTTGACTCTCTCCTCATGTGTCAGGCTTACTCCAAGGCAATGTTCACCGCTCCTATCTATTGAAATTGCATATGTATATCTCAAAATGATTATAGAGTCGTTTTTTTGCGCACCGTACCTGCATTAGCTCGCAAAGCGCACAGCCGGATAAATCAATCCTGACCAGGCATATGGGAATCGGTGATGGGGAAGCATGTCAACCCTTGATTCTTAAGGAGCCCCTTCGAGGGCCCGAGGCAGACAGAAGCTATAGAGGAGAGTCGAAGAACGATCTCGAGGCATAGGAACGATAGCCATCACGCAAAGCTATAAATAAGGTTATATATGTACGCCTCGGAAAATGTAGTCAACTAATCATTAACATGTTGTGTTGCAAAACCTTTGTCTTTATCCAGGTACCTCAGGTCATCCTAACAACACAAACATCATCTTGACAGACCCCATCACTCGCGGGATACAAGGCAAACACCTCAGAGATTTACCATCCCACTCGTTTCGATTGGCCTCGTAGCCCGAATCCGAATTGCCGTGAATTAGAGCCTCCAGCTTAAGCCAATTTCCCACATTTAATAACGAACTGTCAGGCATAACCCCCACCAGACTCGGACTCTACCACTCACGCATTTCTTACTTGAATATTCCGCTAATCTGGCCGGTAACTAAAGCCCATACTTCTGTCACGGGTAAATAAGGCTGCCCAATGCTGACTATCAGAAGTTGGAATGAGTCAAATCTTGATCTGGTCCTCGATGGTCTCCATATTCTAGTACATGGGGGCCAAGTGCGAAGTGCAGCCCGACAGTTCATAACGGTGGCGGGGTAATTTCTTAGTGGGTGGGATATTTAGATAACGGTGGCGATGTGGAGCGGGGGGTTGTGTGTTTGACGTAGGCTAACCACGCGGCCGAGTAAGTATTGTGGGTTTCCACAAGTAAGCGTACATTCACGTTGCAACCAAAATTTGTATGGGAATGCAACTTCAAAAGCGTATTTCTCCACAACCACAAGGAGATGGAGCAAAGGAATCTTAGATATGGATTCACCGGTAGTGATAGTATCTACAGCTAAAATGTCAGTTCGAGAGGGCGAATTTGAAATTTTGATGTTGTTAAGTGGTTTGTATGGTTACTACCTCAATGTTCGCTTACTTGTGGAAACCCGCAATACATCAGCATGCAGATTGCCGCGTTTGTGTGTGTGTGTGTGTGTGTGTGTGTGTGTGTGTGTGGCCAAATTGAAATTGTTCTCCATGACCAGCAATTGGCCTGAAGGGAAGAACTTGGGAGCCTTTTGTATTTTTTCTCTTACAAGATTTTTTGTACTCCTTGACCGTACTAAAGCGGATGCTGCCACCGGCAGAGTCTGGCGAGTGATTTGCTGTGAAGCAGAGGGTTTCGGAGTGTAGATGGTAGATAAGACTTGTAACTTTGCAACCGGTGCCGACCCTCGCTAAATTAAGTGTAAACCTCCTTATTAAGATGTAGGTACATGTCATACATACCTTGACCCAGTGCGAAGAACGCTCGTTCAGCTACCATGTTAACTCGGCATTGCATCTAATAGTGTGCACACATACGTATTCGATCTCGATTGTAAGTGGACTCATAGTGAAATAGAAATTATGTACATTAAGTCGAGTATGGGTGGGTAGAAACATCATTGTCTATATGTAGGTATGTATGACAAGGTAGTACAGGGTGCAACTTGCGTAACCTGGGGCTTGAAAGCCCTAAAACCCCTCAATATGTTTGGTAGTACACATGCATCTAGTCCCTGCTAATTCTGATAATACATAGAAGGTGCTGATCTAGCTAGTAGTGAGCATCGGATCCATAACCTATGAACTGGCATGTTCGATACGTGTGAGACATTAAGACTATATACGTAGTGGCTGTAAACATCTGAATTTCCTATCGCGGATAATAGGTAAGTATGATCGACCACTAACCCAAACCACAAAGGTTGTACGTGACTTCGCACATTGTACGTAAAATTTGATAGCTGGGTTATATGTACTTACATGTATAGAGTAGTGATATATAGCGTACCGTAGGTTTAAATATGGGCCCTTTTCGCCCCTCAAGTTATCATATTAGCACCTTCTAGTTTATCACTTTAATTGGAACTCTCATCTTTAGATCTTTCTTAAATCTAGTCACTATACTACCAAATTCCGAATCCGATGGCTACCAATTCTGAGAACAGTAGAAATATTACCAGGACCTCCGGGATTCATCCTCGCATGATTTTCGTAGCCAGGACCACCCTACCACACGACAAAGAGGCAAATCAGCGTCCATATCTTGCTATCAAAAAGATAAACAATCAAATTATAGCACTGTACGTTGTTTCGTCCTATGGTGATATCTAGATCTATTATTGTACCTACTTAACAACAATTCGCAGGCCCTTGACCTCACTAGAAAAGAAGGTCACCGAGAATGAGACCTACAAAGAGATCTGTATCCGTCACAAACGTAGTGAATGGGACTACTTTGCTATATCTCCCAACACAAACATCTACAACGATAGTATCTCGCAACCATTCAGTTCCGAAGTACACAAGTATAGCAAGGGTTGGATCGACCTCATTACCCCCATGACTATTGGAACAAAAAACATAGTTACCGCAAAGCGTGTCGACGAGATATCACAAGTCGATTTAGAGAAAGTTATTGCTGCTCATGTAGCTCGGATGGGGTTTCAACAAATTGGTGGTGGTGGTGGTGGTGGTGGTGGTGGTGGATGCTTGGGTATCGGTACTCGAGTTTCGAATTCGGTTCTGGCCCAGGGTTTTCAAAAAATCCTGAATATAACGAAAGCCCTTCTACATGCCAGTGAAAATAAGGAGGCAACACAGGGAGAAAATGAGAGGAGGTACGCGGAAGTGATCGGTATATGCAATGATTTAATTGTAACATACCCACCCTCACCTCCACACGAAGCGATAAATCCATTAGATATACCTATAAGCGAAATTGATCTTCATGATCAGCTTCCTACTCGAATGGGCTCGAAAAGACGGCGAAGAAGGAATACAAAGTCGAGTGGGACCTGTAACGATGGTCAATCGGAAACTCGCAGAACCGACGACCCAAATGGCGGAGGCGGGCCAAGTGGAGGCGGGCCAAGTGGAAGGGGGCCAAACGGATGCTGGCATGCTGAGAACAAACCTCGGGCGGGAAAGAGCACAGGCGGTGAAAGCAAAACTTCAGCACAGAATGCAAGCCCTGTACACTGTGTAAACCGAAATCTCGCAGGTGAATGGACCGACGCAGATTGGCAGCTTATAGAATACGAAGACGGAGACGAAGACGGCGAGACTTCTACTGAAGAAATATCAGAGGAGCCCTGGCAGCTGTTAGATTATGAACTATCATACTGCGACTCCGATTCAGACTCATATATTTCTTCGTCTGAGCTTGATGGTCCGGATGTTGAGGATTGGAGGGGGTCCTTGCCTTTGCCTGACCCGGCCCAAACTTCATCTACAGACGCCGCTGTTGCCGTACAGAATAATCGGATCCTCATGATTATGCGGTATCTTGATGCACTGAGGACATATAGGAGGGGCGAAGAAGGGATGCTTGATTCTAGGACCCAAGACTCTCCAGATAAATATTTTTTTTCTTCAAGCGAAATGTAAGCCCCTAAACATCAGAGGTTTGATCGGATCGTACTAATCCTCAAGGCTTAAACCTGGGTGCATTATAAGTCCGTCAGAAACCAATAGTTCAGACAAATCATTCACCAGTACCGAATCATCAAGTTCTGAGAAAAGCTTGCTTTCGAACGCAATGGGGAAAAGGCCACAAAAAACATCTACCACCATAAAATCTGCCTGTTCCAAGTGTAAGAAAAATATCACCACCAGAGCTCACGGCAGTAAATTCTCCGTCGAAGCTTTCTGCGAGAAATGTAATAGCAGTGTCAATATAAGCCTACTTCAAACCCCTTTACCATTACTGCATCAACACCAAAGCTTCAATGAACAGGAGGACGGAAATGTGAATGTGCAAGACAAGTATCGAATCGGGCGGACCTTCGGAGAAGGTTTTGACAAGTTAATCTTGGTATATGAACTTCAATCCTTGCTGATTCAATGACTTATAAGTTTCCTGACATGATATATATGGTGGTAGAAAGAGTCTCCTCAAGCCATATTAGCGAATAACTGGTACTCGGGTCTAGTAAAACGAGTGTTGATGCAAGGTAAATGTTTTGAAATTCGGGGGTGGGGTTAGGGCCAAGTAAGCCAACTAATAAGAAAGTAATTAATGCGTTCAAGCGAATCTCAAAGAACGGAATGTGCTTGCGGAATCATGCTCAAAAAGTTCCGCTTTTAGGTTTGTGTTAAGAGAAGAACACACCGACGAGCAAGAACTCAATAAGATTAGGAACCGGACAATAGTTGATGGTTTCCAGTCGGTGCTTGAGGGGGAACATGATGAGGATATTCTTTGCTTTCTGGATGAAGCAGGCTATGTGGGTTTGGGTAGAGATGGTGAGTCATTTAACTATCCGCATTGTAAGAGTCTGCAAGCTAGACGATCAGGCATAATTGAATGGAATCAAAACTCACATCAACCATTTCCACCCCCAGAATACGGGGTTGATTGCATCGCTTTAAAAAACTCAGTGAAGAATGAGCTTTCAAGGATCGAGCACGACACTAAAGTAAAACTTCCAAGTTTTCTTTCCTCTGCCTTGGGGTTTACAAGTCAATTTGGACAAATATCATCCACCAATACTGCAGGTCAGTTTAACCTAATCAGAATTTATAAAATACTAAGTCTTTCAGGTCGACAGTCGGAAATTGGAGAGGCGTGTCAACTCTTTGGTTAGTAACAATCTCAAGTCGGAGTGCGTGTATAAGTACATAGGTCTCACAAGTCACTAGACAGATCTAGAAGCAATACCTCAAAAAGCTTTGGATCCGGACAAACCGATCAGACTCAGGCCCAGCGATTCACCTCTCCCGCTCTCCAGTACGTAACGGCTATTCAAAGACGATGTGATTATCTCCTTCGTTTGATCAATCCAGCACAAAAGTCACTACCCCCTGTGCACACCATAGCCAAAAGACTTCTCGAATACGTTTGCTCGATCAAAAAGATTTCAGAAATGGGTGGCTGGAAAGATGCTGATTCTTTAGAAACGCTTCAATGCACCATTTTTCCAAAAGAATATCTGCCGGCAAACTCGGACGTACTCATTAATCTGCTTCGAAGCTATCCGCTAACAGATGGCGACCCTGATATTCAAGCTCTTGCTAGACTTTCTCTTACAAACGATAGCGACCTGTTACTAGAACGGATAAACTTCGCGCTTCCAAGGACTCGTGATGATTGGCTAGCAACAGACAACTTCTGGGATCAGGAAGTAGTACAGTCTACATCAGAACAGCGTCTTCTTCTTCAGCAAAATGGAATGATTAAGTGGATACGTTTCTTGATGTCAACCCTTGGACTAGGAGAAGCCCATAATAGAGAGTTCATGGGAGAGGAAGGATCTTCAAAGATTGAAAAAGACTTGTTATGTCTTCTTGATAGCTTAGGAGAAAATTTTGAGTTAGCTGTTGAGAGTGGAAGTGGAAAAAAGGATAGACAAAGGTAAGAAGAACCTGTGTTTCTCATACATAGTACAAGCATGTAATAATTTATTTTAGGAAAATTCCGTCTATTGAGGACTTAGAAGCGGATATATTGGAAGAGAGGGACAGAAAATTGAAATGCGAGAATGAGCAATGTCGAAGGTGTATGTTTATGGAACGAGACCGGTGCTTTTCGAATACTTCCTGTATAAATAATTGTAGTAATTCTGAGGACTGTAATTGTGGAGAAGAGTCGTGACTACGTCATCAAGATATTTATTTTATAAAATTCCTTAAACAATATCAACGTGCATGGTCGTCGTCAATACAATAGTGTGTATGATTTCGATAGTACTTGCAGCGGTTACCCAGTTGATCCTTCGTATGTGGTATCTACATATGGGTGTCGCTCTAGGAAAAGGTACCTGTGTGGCAACGCAACAAGGCCTCACCAGTTCGCTACCGCACTCTACAGGCTCCAATTTATAGAATCGATAACCGAAAAATTAATTCTAGGCTCTCACCAAGGTCCTCTGAGCTTTATGAAAATTTAGAGTTTATCGGTTGTGTGGTTCTTCGGAATAAGGATTTGGCTGTGCGGACGGTTTTCCTAGAACGACACCCATATATATACTCTTAGATCTTCGCCACTGCGCTCGATCTTAGAAACGCATGCATTTATATAATTATTTAGACTGGACCTTCAATATGCTTAGTACTTCCTAGCTAGAGTATATTAAGGTAAGTTTATAAAGCACCTACGATAGTACCGGGCAATTACATATCGTTCCACACTCTTTCTGTCGGGAATATTTTCTTAAACCGGCAATCTCGAGACTAAATGTAGGGTTAGGTATTTATCCTATAATATAGAAAAAACAACCCCCATATAATTGTCGACATCACCAGGGATTTATACATGTGATCGCTTCATAGAATCTAACCCGGTACCTTCCAGAGCCTAATTCAGCACTAATCATGGATTATAATTCGGTTAAAAAACATTCGAGCCTTGGCCAGCTTACTGGTAACTAGTGATTTTATGATATCATCATCACCAGCTTGTAATGTCATTTGACCTTGACCTGTAGTCTAAGGTTTTATTGTCCTGAGGCTGCATGATGATGACTAAGCGATACTAACTAACTTTCGGCACCACGAGTACCTACAAGTGTCAACTAAGTAAACTGTGGCCTGCAACATGGCCTCTCCAGAAGAGCCAGTCGGAAAGGCATCAGCTACAAAACCTTCTCAGATCCAAGTTATTCAGGAAATCCTTCCATCGATTAGCGACTTGAAAGAAATGATGCTCGCCAACGGCTTCTCCGGTCAAGATAGTGCGCCCCAACCCCTTGAAGGGATAACCGGGAGTGCAGTCAACAGACTAAGAAACTCTGAAGATTTGAACGAGCTCGGGGATAAGAGCAATGCTGAAGATAATATGGGACCTAAAGATATACCAGTGGAAAGTACTAGGAAGAATAAGGAAAAGAGAAAGCTCAGCTCTCAGACTGTGGTTTTGCCAGATCAACAGACCTTGTCGTCAGATAGCTCGGCCTGGGTCTCTGAAACAGAAGAATTCCAAAATATTCAGCCCCGTGGTAGATCAAAGAGTAGGGGTAATTCCCTTTCAAATGGCGCCTCTCAAACGAACTCGAAGAAAGTGCAGAAGCTTTCACCAACCCGGCTTGGGGAGCTATTACACGATACACCAACAACATTTTCCATCCAACTGTCATCCCAAGATCAAGTACCACCCCTCATGTCTACTGTTTCAGTTACCTCTCCAACAAGGCACAGATCTATAACAAACCCAACCACTACTCCGAATGGTGTAAAGGGTTCGCCGTTCGCACGACCGCAATTGTCGGCCTTGGACCGAACATTGTCTGCACCTACGGGTATGAGACGAAGTAAATCTTTCCCCCGAGCGCTACAGCTAGATACCCAGAGCTCCCCTTCAAGACCACCGCAGTTACAACAGCATCAACATGGAAAATCAGTGGAAAAGGGAGGGAACCTAATTTCTCCTCAAAGAAATGCAATACATTCAATAAAAACCTTACATTCGAATGCTCCTAGCTCGCATTTATCACCAAAGTCTGCTTCAACTCCTTCGGCCCGCAATAGCACACCTAATCGCCGCGATTTTAACAGCCCTCTTTCTGGTCACGCTCCCACAACTACCCATCTCCTGAAATCTGCAACGCCTACTCCATCGTCATTCCCTCCACTGCCCTTACAGACATATCTCTCACTTGCGCTCTCATCTCCCACGTCCCATGCTAAGCCAACGACGTTTCCTTCCCCGCGAGAGCCTGGACCTACCCCATCAACAAGTACACATTACCCTCCCCAACATCACCCAGATGACTCAGCGGCCATTGCATTTGAGCGAATAACAAATTTCCTTCTCCTACCAGGCAAACTTGAAGGGGCGCTATGGTTTGGAATGTTGGCCTGTCTTGACAGTTGGCTTTATATGTTTACGATTCTCCCACTTAGATTTGTGCGAGCTCTTGGTGTTCTGTTTGCTTTTTGGTGGGGAGGCATAAAAAGTTCCTTGAGTTGGGGGAAAGGATCACGACAAAGGAGTAGTAGCTCCGCAGGCGGGAGTGAAGGTAGTTCACCTGAAGCTTCCAAAAGAGAAGGTGTAAAGGGGAAAAGGGTAAAGATCGTGTCAGATCTACAGCCAAGCCATAAAGCAGATATATTAAGAGGTTTGGTCGTATTCACGAGCTGCTGGATTCTTATGAGATTTGACGCTAGTCGAATGTATCATTCTATCAGAGGGCAGAACGGTATTAAGTTATATGTCATATATAACATGCTAGAGGTATGCATACATGTACCTATGGTGAATTTGTTGGAACATTGCTTCTCAGAATTATTCCAAACAAATCTCTGCATTGTGAACTGCCTAGCTAATTCGAGTCGTGGCTTAAGATCAGCGACAGATTATGCTCTGCAGTAGGGCAAGATATTTTTGAGTGTCTTTTCTCGAAAGAAACCTTGGAAAGAGGCCCAGATGGACGCAGCAAGGTTCTAAGGCCGCTTGGATTTTTCTTACTTGCATTGGTCTACAACAGTACTCTCCCTTGATTTGCGAGACATATGATAACACTGCTAATTTTAATAGCATTACATTCTACCGCACTGTTTTACCAAGTCATAACGCTCAATGTTGCCGTAAACTCATATTCTAATGCTCTTGGGACTTTAATACTCTCAGTCCAATTCGTTGAAATTAAATCAACAGTCTTCAAAAAATTTGAGAAAGAAAGTCTTTTCCAGTTGACCTGCGCTGATGTTGTAGAACGTTTTCAACTATGGCTCATGTTGGTCATTATTGCATCACGGAATCTAGTTGAGGTTGGAGCATGGTCGCTCGCTGGTGCGGACAGTAGCTCCAGAAGTAGTGGTGGAGTCTTGCCTAGAAGTTTTACTATTTTTCCTGAGTGGACAGGTCAGGTTATGGGCCCTTTCTTTATAGTCCTGGGCAGTGAGATGCTAGTTGATTGGTTGAAGCATGCCTATATCACCAAATTTAATAATACCAGACCAGCCGTATACGAACGGTTCTTGGACGTGCTCTGCAAAGACTATTACTCACATGTACGACCAATCCTCCAGGTATCTGATATTCCAGGCTGATATTATCTCTTCAGGCTTTCACAGATCAAAATTTGACTAAAAGGCTCGGTTTGCCCGTGATACCGTTAGCATGTCTTTTTATCCGTGCAAGCCTTCAGACTTATCAAATGTTTCTCGCAACCCACGTGCCCTTACCGCTCCCTTCGGCAACAACATCTCTCTCGGAATCTGACGTATCGCCTGTAACGACAGCCGCTCTTGCCAATTTCGACGCTATACTACGCCGCGCATTGGGCGGGTCGCCGTTCGGGGGAAGTATGGGTTCGTCACCAGAATCATCCTCAGATAACCTGTTTGCAATTGCCATGCTACTCATATTCTTCCTTGGCTTCTTCCTGGTCTGCTTGGCGGTCAAGCTTGTGCTTGGGATCTGTCTCCTCACGTTTGCGCGCAAACGATACAAGGGTATGAAGGAGCGCGCGGGAATGAACTTTATGACTGGGGCAAGGAAGGTTGGTGGTTTTGGGCTTATAGATGTTTCGGATGACCAGAAGAAGTGGATCTATGCGGATGACCCGGCGGGCGAGAGGGCGATGAAGGAGAGAGAGAGTCGGCCGCTACCTAGGGAGATCAACCTAGATGACGTGAAGAGGTACAGCATGGCTGCTAAGAGGATATGGTAGTACTAGAGGGACTTTTTTCCTCAGAAATGACAGGAACTATAATTCTAGATTATTCTATGATTGGCGTTTTTGATTCGGTCAGTGGGGAAGGGATTGTATACGAAAAAGGTTTAGAAAAAACGGATAATCGGGTACATGTATGTAGCTACATGAATTATGAAGATGATTAGATGTGTAGTTAAAATCATTGGTAGAACTCTTAGTTCTATACTAGTAAAGAGAAGGTTGAGCACCATGCTTGGGGGAGCCCAGTTTTGCCTAAAGACACTGCTGTACAGATACAGTTTTATGATTAGAGCCCTCATACCACCAGTGCATGTCATTCCGATAACTCCCGTTGTAGGTTAGGGTGCTTTTAGAAGCCAAAAACTTCCGAGATATTGAAAAGAAGCAGTGTAGTGTGGAAAGGCTATAGCCTTTATCGTTCACACGAGGCTCAAAGGCTTGAGTGCCTTGTAACACTATGTAGAAGATATCGCGTGTAACAACGCACAAGGACACAAGAACACAAGCACAAGCACAAGCAATGCCTCCTCATGCCCCCCGCCAAAGACACACAAGGCAGCCTCATGGATCCATCCATGAACGTGCCGATCTCGCGTTCTCTTGCGGCCCTCGCCAACGTG
Source organism: Morchella eximia (assembly GCA_024713935.1). NCBI lineage: Eukaryota > Fungi > Ascomycota > Pezizomycetes > Pezizales > Morchellaceae > Morchella > Morchella eximia. The sequence goes on from JAMGZG010000003.1 coordinate 2,111,361, forward strand.
GGCTGTCCTGTCTGTCTACATAAGGTTACGCAACACCAACCCACCCACCCACAGACTATTCTTACTGGACGCCCCATCCAAAATCCACTTCTATCTATTCTCTGCATAAAGATATAGAAATATCTATTTTTGTTCTTTGTTTACTGGCACCGTTTATCCACACCCCGCGCCCCCGCTACAGATCCCTGCACTCACTATCGGATAACTAATGCACCGCTCGGCCCGCTCACTCATGGAGCTACTGCAGGTACGGCGTTCCCTGGGCCGTGCTGGGTATGACTTGACGTCTGCCGGTTCTTGCCGTGGAAGGGGGAGGGAGATGCATGAGTTCCATCAGACACAGTGTGGGGTTAAGGGGAAAAGGCGGGTTATTTATTTCTCTTTGGCGTGCAGGGCGGAGAAGCCGTTTTTTTTTTTGCCTTGGCGTGCGAGTGATGGAATATGATCAGCGGCCTGTCGGTACCGGTTTAACCCTGTAACTTTGAAGACAAGCTTTATTACATGCTGTTGGCATTGAAAGAGTTTACTAGCTACATGTAGCTACATGTGCTTGCACATACATACATGTACTCGTATGTACAAACACGCCTATAGAACACCTACAACCCGCAAGGTCCACAACGCAAATCTCCTAGCTACATGTACCTAGCTAGCCCCCCCCCTCCCCCGCACAATCCTCCGTGTTATTACTCGGACAGATGGCACTAGCACTAGTCATCTTCCTGGCTCTGTGAAAATGCTGTGCCGAGGACCCAGAAGACCTGGGGGAGTGGATGAAGGTTTGGGTTTAATTTCTGGAGGCTAATTTGTAGACTATGGGCCTTGCTTGGACTTTAGAAGCCCTATATGCCTTGGCGACTGCGGCTCCAGAAACACACCCCCCCCCCCCCGGGGCGGGAGCCTCCATTCGCCTCCTGCATTTCAACCCAACTCATGTCCCCGCCGCGGCCTCATCTACTATCACCAAGCAAAAATATCCGGGCCAAGAACTATCTTTACGGAGTACCGGTGTACATAGCACCTACACGTACCCTTGCCTCGACTTTTGAGCACGGGTTCGGGGGGGGGGGGGGCAAGCCACATGACGCAATGGGTAAACCGGGCGCTGTACCTAAATACCGACCGAGCGTTGACAGATGCAGATGCCGATATGCAGATGCAGAGCGTGTCTTGAATCTACCGGTGCAGAGCTCGTGCTCACTCACCGGGTCTGAAATTTTGAAGGCGGATAGTTTAGGTGGGCGGGTAATTATAGAAATGCGCACGCCCCTGGTCTAGCTAGTAATCAGTTGAGAAACGTCGGTCACGGACAGTCACTCGCGTGGTTTCTTGGAATGGGAAAAAACAAATATCTAGATTGCTTCCCTCTATAGCTCCTCCGACTCCAAAATATAAATAAACAAAAAAATAAAAAGGAAATAAGCGGAGCATGGCTGAAAAGGCCGTGTGCTGAAAGTATATACGCATGTGGATAGATAGTGAAAAGAAAATATCCGCCACATCACCCCAATCCAGGGGAGAATAAATAAATAAATAAAAACAAGCCAATTTTACACTGCCCAAGCAGTGTCAGGATGAAAAGAAGTGGACAAAAAATGAACCGGCCGAACCCCTGAAAAGAAAAGTCAAGAAAAGAAATGCGCAAAGGAAAAAAAAAGTGTCGTCAAGACATAATTGCTGGGATTTAAAACATGCTGCTCCCCTTTTTGGACAGCTTCTTCTTTTTCTCCTCCTCTTTGGAGCTGCTCGAGCCAAACTTCAGGCCAAGGAAACTCTTACGACTCCCTAGCTTCTTTTCGTCTTGTGCTGCGCCCCCTCGCCCCCCCTGGGGTGGTGGCATCATCATACCACCACTCCCGCCGACCACTGGTGGTCTTTGGTTCCGTTGCTGCGAGGGGACCCGTTGTGGCTGTGCAGCGTTACGAGCACCACGGGCCATATACTCTGCACGCTCGGCTTCGTAGATCCGTTTCAGTCGCTCCGTTTCACGGTTGATATCCTCCTCGCGCTTACGGCGTTCTCGGCTCTCCTCCTCGGCCAACATTTTTCGGATTTCCTCCTGCTCCTTCTCAGCAATACGACGCTTTCGCTTCTCTTCCTCCTGTACTCGGCGGCTGTACTCGGCGTCCGTATCCATGGGGGTACTGTGCCGACGCTGATGCGACTGCTGCTGTTGCTGGAACCTTGCTGCAAATGAGGCATCATTCGGTGGGGGTTTTCCATGTTGCGGGGATGTTGTAGGCGGAGACCTAGGTTCCGGGGCAGACACCGCAATGGTCAGAGTAGCCGCCGTAAGCGGCATGGAGTTCTTCCGTCTCGCTGTTCCGTTTGCCGATCCCCGGATAGGCGGGTTCAAATTAAACATTTGATTTGTAGACTGAAACCAAATGTCACCAATAGCCATCGCAGACAACAGTAGCACAACCTCCAACCCCTTGAGATCTTCAACCTCCACGCGCTTCAGGTTGGACTGGATAATTGTGATCTCGCCGATCCCTTTCTTGTCGCCAAGACCTAAAAACATGGCGATCGGAATGTCGGGCTCGTTTGCGCCGGCCTTCTTGCTCGCCGAGGCAGTACCAGGGAGACTAGGTAGGTTTGCTGGTGAGACGAGGGAGCATCGTAATTGCGGGCGGGTCATGATACCGCCTTCTTTGCGCCACCGGAAGGTTGCGCGCGGGAGGTGAGCAATCGCCGCAGCAGCAGACGCGGCATCGAGTTTTGAGGATGTTGGTGGGAGAAAGGAGGTTTTAGGGAGTGAAAACTCCCAGTATGTTCCGCGAAGCGCCGAGTGGTGGTGTTCGAGTATGATGGTTGAATCGGGGTTGAACAACGATATCGCAAACTCGCTTGGTAGAAGGACCTTGGGGTCTGTCGGTGTACCGCCAGGGGATGTGGCCGACGAAGGGTGGATCTCAGGTCGAGCGTTTATGGACGCATAGAGGATGTCGGGAACAAAGGCATCGTGTAGAGTAGTGTTGTAGGCATTCTGCTCTTCGGTGGAGATGGTCTTGACGTACGTTGCCTGAGGAGACGAGCCATTTGAACTATATGAGAGGGTAGTTACGAAGGGTTCTCGGGGCCGAGGAGCAAGATGGAATGCTGCGGGGAAATTAAGGTTAATATTGAAGATGATGACCTTAATGAACGTCTGGAAGGAATGGAAGGGGTGAATGGATCGATATCTGCACCGATGGGTCGCAGATGGAGGGGGATAGGGTAAAGTGGAGAAGGATGAAAGCCAGGGGAGAAAGAACAAGTAAGGGACGGGAATAAGAAATCCAGAAACGAGAGAAGTGAAAGCTTACTGGGTAGGTTGATATCGAGAGGCATACTGGATTCTCCAACAATCTACAATAACTACAAGCAGTCGCGGTGGCTGCTGTAAAGGTACGAGTGGGAGGTAGGCCGATCGGATCAGAAGTAAAAAAAAAACAAGAAAGGCTTTTGGTTAGGATTCGTGGCGGGCACCTGTGCAGATAGCAACATTCACAAGCACTCGGCGTCTAGAAGGCTTGGTAGGAGGGAAGACGCAGGAACAAGTGGAGTATAAGAACAAGAACAATTGTGAGTACAGATGAGAGCACGGGTATACTATGTAATAGACAGCAGAATACAATGTGGTCTGCAAACTCTGTGCGGCGTGGGTACGAAAGAGAAGAGAGGAAGAGGTATCAAGTAAAGTAAGTGAGGGAAGGGAGAGCTGGGAGGGAGTGTCATATGTATGCAAAGCAAATGTGAGTAAATGTAGCCTTCCCCCCCGCCCCCCCGAATGATCCTTTACCGCTTGCACCTCACAGCATCGCCCACCATACATTTAGTTTAAATGGGAGGGGCTTCGATCGAGTTTGCAGTGCCATAGGCTCATACATGTAGTCATAGCTTCCTTCCTGTAGCTGCACCCAACAACTACCTGCTCTACTTGATCTCCTGCTCTGCCTGCACTACACCTACTCTGGAGTGCATACACACTCACATACATACATACATACATACCATACTTACCCATACTTACCATACCCACAGTATTCCATCTACACACCCTTCTCTGTAGACAAATATAGCATCAGATGAAGGGGTGAGAAAGCCGCCTTGGAAGAAGACTCTGAGACGTTACGTATGCAGACGAGAGACGTGCGACAGGTTGCAGAAGGGAAAAGGTTGCAGAAGGGAAAGGGTTCCCTTCCGAGAGAGCCGCAACGCTGCAACTGGAACCCCGCCCTCCGCACTAGCTGGTAACGGCTAGCCCTAAACCTCAAGGGAAAATGTGCCTGGCTTGGCTGGTGAGTCTCAGAACCTAAATGGCACTTCATGTCTTAGTTAGGTGAGCTCTGTGTCACCTTGAAATACGACGCTCAGTCGATTCAACAATCGACCTTTTCTTTTGGGTAAGAAAAGCGTCATCATCACCTTGGATTCATTAATAATGCATTATCCGGTAAATATTTATTATACATATGATTACTTGCAGGTACTTTCAGGTACATACTAGTACTTTAGAGTGTATAGCTGCTTAAGACTCGGTAGATAACGTTCCGGATCGTCTGCTGAGTGAAATCTGCATGTTACTTTAAGCAAGAACGGGATAAACGGTTTGCAAACAGTGCATACCATGAGGGTCTGCAGAAAACACCGAGTTGAAATAGTGTTTTGGGGGGGTACTCAAACTTTATCGGCACTGGCTCCCTATTACAGATCTCACCTATGCTGTACCTACAGTACCACTGCACCACTGGGCTTTCCGTATGTACATACATCGAGTCTCATCTCCATTCCATCGTCACACCGACTGACTTAACAGACGGTTCATCTCACCGTCTTGGCTTGGCTTGGGCAAAAAAGTACGTTGCCAGTGGTATACGGTTACGCGTACACTACATGTACTACAATCCTCTAAGCCAAAGAGAGGGTTAGGGATCTGAAGATGTGGTGTTTACAAACATTCCAAAGACAGTCATCTTGGACAGTAAATAATAAAAGAGATGAGAATATTCTCCATTATATTACCGAGTTACACAGAGCCGCCCTCGCCTATTGAGTAAGTTCCTCGCCACTCTTGCCGTCTCGAAAATTGGTCTGCAATGCAGAAAATAACGAAATTGTTGAGGGCATCATGTAGCTACATTTTACCGCCGCATCGCAGGAGGGGGATATTATATGAAGGAGAAGGAAAGGGTGGGCTAGATGGGCTTGTGTGTGAGTGGGCAACTTAAAACATTCCGCCTGTATGTATGTTGCCGTTGTGGTCTGTAGATCTGTTTGGTACTTCGTAGTGGTACCGTAATCTACAAACGGCTACGTTGCGGCCGTGCTAAGAAGCATAATAATTCTTGGCGGGGCTTTAATCTCAAATCAACAACTTCACCTACATGTAGTCACGACCCTCATGCATGGCAGAAATTCAATTTTTAGAATATGGCTGTTTTCTCTTTCTCACCAAAAGCCAAGTAATTTAAAGAGAGACGTCATATTTGTTTCATTAGCGAAAGAAAATTATTTACATAAATGAGTGCTTCATAGCACTATTCTCTAAGCTGGCATCCTGCTACCTCTAGTCCTGCTCTTATTTGTAGATACCCTGACGATGGTAAACGGAAGAGTAGGGTCGGCGGTGGCAGCCTTTCCGATCTGGAAGTTGGCAACCAAGAGATCATTTCCGTCGAACGCCGCAGTAGAAGGCAAAAGCATTCCTTGGCCCTTGATCCGACGAACGTGCTTGCCGGTGGTGTATGGCTTTCGGATATCGAAGACGTCGATAAAGGCCTCGGTATCCAATGTACTATCGCCGTTGACGGCATAGAGGGTATTACCACGCATAAGCATACCATCAGGCGAGCCAATCTAGCGAACGAGGTTTATAATTAGTATGGAAGAAAGTACAAAAAAAAGGCAAGGGAGACCCATGTTAATACTTACAGCTACGTTGCCGAAATCTACCTTGGTGATGGTCTTGGACCCAAGACACAGCCTAAAGATGGCATGGCTGTTGTAGTCCCCGATGAGAACATTCTCCTGGTCGTTGGTGACGACAATTCCGTTGGAATTGAACTGTCCAGCCTCGTGCTCGAAAGGTGCTTCGAGCTCAGCGAACGTCTCGAGCTCCTGGTCTACGCTTTCGTTTTCGAGGTGCTCGGGGGTGATGACATACAACTTGGGAAGGAAGGAATCCGTGATGAAGATGTTGCCGTTCTTTGCAACGACGAGGTCGTTGAGGAGAGCACCCTCTGGAGCCTGGAATCGATGGAGGAGCTGTTGGGACTCGAGGCAGATTACGAAAACCTTGCCGGTGGCTGCACCGGCAACGACGAGGTTGTTGTCGTTCGTAACCTTCATTCCGCTGGCGGAGGTGATATTGAGCTCATTCCCACCGGGAATAAAGACTTCGACATCAGGCGTGTTGACATTACCACGCCAAATGGTACCGGTAATCCAGGAACCGGTGTAAAAGAATGGAGAGCGGGGTTGACGGGCAATTCCTTCGGGGAAGGAATTATTGCCTGGTAGAGCCCAGGCGTTGATCTTTGGCTGAGCGGCAGTCGTCAAGCCGAAAAGACTGAAAAAGAGTGTGGTGATGATAGAGGCAAGCATCTTGAGAATTGTGTCTTTTGAACTTGTGATGGATATGTAGTGAGATGGAGAGTTCTAAGGGAAGTCAAGTGCGAGGGAGGTTTTTTAGTGATATAGAGTTGACTATTTTAGTGTGCGCCCATACTACGAGAGACAACCCACCTCTGCATATAGCGCAAAGGGAAATTAGTAGGGCCATAAATGCTCCATCTCTCGGCGTTGTAGCTTGTGTGGTGGCTCCAAAAGATGTGTCTAGCAAGGTACATACATGTACTCCTTACCTTAAGAACTCTAAGTAGATGCAATGAGGAGTTATGAACAGTTTGTTGACGCTCTATTTGAGGATACTCTTTGGCAGAATAAGACTCTTTATTGTACATATGTACTACAGATTAATCTCGCCATTCGAGAAGGTTCTGAGAGTTTCTTTTAGATTGTACATGTACATGTAGTTGATACTCTAGTTGCATAGAATATTAACATTTATATCCCCATGAGCTAACCTGTTCCTTCTGCCACTAATGTAATGGAATACTATTACAATCTCTTCTCCACACGTGATAAGCAAATCGAGGTGAAAAAAAAAAAAGCTTGTAGCCCAAAAAACCTAGCTACGTGTACCTACGTGTACATATCCTACATATTTCTGCAAACAGGGCTCAATGATGTGCCTCCTCCCCACCGCTACACAAGTGAACATTTTAGACCCAATTGGACCCCCCCCCCCCCTCTCTAAAAATGTCGGTTTAATCGGCCAATGTATTCGTATCCATAACCCCTCAATTCATTCAATACAAAAAAGCCACCGTCTTTATGTAGATATTGAATTTTTCCACGGCTGCCCGCATGCATGGGAGAGTGGAATCGGGAAGACACAACACATTAAGCCACAACAAACAAACCCCAGCTCTCGAATCTCCCCTCAACTAGGCCTATGTATGTAAACTTATCTCAACTTCCTCGGCTTATACTTAAGATCGTACATAAGCTTCTGATGCAGGCCGGTGGTAAGTGTTCCCTGGTTGCGGCGTAGATCTTTGGGATAATCCTGGTCGGATTCTGGTCGCCTAATACCGATTGGGATCCTGGAATTTGGACTCCAAATTCTCATAGGAGCGGGTGATAGATACTCCGGCATAGGCGTTTTGGAAGCAGGTCGGGAGAAATAACTACAAGCAAATATTAGATTCCAGAATTGGATGCATATGCCAGCGTCGGGATTGGCTGACAAACAGTCAGCGTCTAAGGCACGATCGAAGCAGTCAAGGTTATTATATAGTAGTATACAGCAAGACCTATCATAATTCCACCCCCCGTGGTGGCTGGAATTATTGTAGGGATGGGATTTAGAGAGATGTATTTGTTGGCAAACTACAGGTATCGTTCCCTCCAACCGCTGCAAGTTTGGTAGGGATGGAACCTCGAAAGGGTGGAATTATGATAGGTTTCTCTGTACCTATATATCGTGCACTAAATTTCTCAATAAGAATCATTGCTTGCGTCTTTGCTCACCACATTTTAGTTTGGATATCAACCGCTTAATATAAATTCCACAGCATGCGACTAGCCGTGAGGTATCATTGTTGGAGGATTTGCATGGGTACTTTGTGGTTGGGTGTATACATGTAGCTACCCACTTGAAGTCTCAACGTTGTGAGAGTGTTTCCCAGGCTGTTGGTCGTCCAAGGTCCCAAGGTAACTTGTGGTTTGTAAAACCTATCTAGATATGAGGAAGTTTGGGATGGTGCACACGTGTCTAGACGTTAGGGTGTACGAAAAGACCTAGAGGCGGGCCAAAGTAAACACAACACTTCTCAACTGCTCGTATTCCCCTCCCTACAAATAGCAAATCGGAAAACTAAGGTATTCAACCACAATACTCACCGAAGTGAGCCTGTGAGCAGATTGGAAAGGGGACGAGCACGGACCTCCCGGAATGGCAGTGCCTTGTTACGAGTGATATATCATGATTATAATAGGTATTCATTTCCAACGCCCTCCAATTTAAAGTTGCAAACACACCCTACCACAAACAGTGGGTCAAATGGATACTGTATCAGCACGCAGTGGCTTGAAGATGTCCTACGATTCTGAAATCCTAATCTCGAATTTCAATACAGCATGAGCAGTATTACAGACAGTCACCATGCATTTCCTGGTTCTTCAGCGAGGATCATAACAGGTAATTAAACACGAATTATGCCCTAAACCAATTATAAACTAGATATAACTAAAGATCCATATCCTTAGAGCTCAACGTACTATAGGTGGCGTACTTTAATTTAGAGATATTTAGTGTTTGACCTACGCAAATGGTGTCGTAGTAATTCGAAGATTAAGAGAGCGGTCACTAGGTAAATATTCTCCTAGAAGGGGTCAATAGCTTGTGCAGCTGGGCACAAGCCAGTCTCTGGGGACAAACCTGCGCCTCGCAACCTCTGACAAGCTGTGGTCGGTGGGAGTTGAAGATAAGGTTTACTTGCTGCAGCTGTAGGCCTTTTTAATTCTACTCTCCCAGTGTAAGGAGTTAAGTAACTTCGACAATCATAGGTAAGTTTTAAAGCCGAGAACTGTGCAGGGGTCTAGTCTATTATTCTGTCACACCGTCTTCGGAGTCTTTGTTCCTCCAAAGGAGGTGAGACAGTCTTAATTCTGGGACTTGGGCACGCCCGGGAGACTGGGGGAGGGTTCAATGTGGCCTACGAGGAGGCTCGAAGCGAGATTTGACGGTGTCCTCGAGGTTCCTCGTCGTCGTGGACCACACTAGGAGTGTTGTTACTCCGACCTGCCCTGCTCCACCCCTCCTCTCGATTTCTCGGTATTTCCATGAATAATTATAATTTTATAGAACCATAGGGTGGTTATCAATTCAACTTATTCATTACCTGTAAGTGATCAGTACCTGTTTTAAATCATGAAATATCACTCGGAATTAACCACCTACCACCTGTTGGATATTTGCGGGTGAGCTGTCATGACGAAGAGCGCTTCAGTATCAGAAATGGGGGTAAATCTGATACCGCATCAGTACGGTATTGTGAGAATGTGCCGCTTTATCTCCGTATTTTAACGAAGTATACGGTAGTGGTACGGTAGTGGTACGGTAGTGGTACGGCATTGTCAAAGACTGCGGTAGTCGTTTTATCCATGTTTCTGTCACTGTTGTGGTCAAACGGGTGCGGGTGAGATGTCATGTCGAGACCTGTCCTTGTCATGTCGAAGACAGCTGTCCGATCTATGACTGTATAGCTACATACATGTAAGTCAGTTTCTTTGTCTCTCTTTATCCTCCAGGCTAGGGGCATTAGATGGTCGATCACTCTTGTTAAATACTCTATACGTCTGCCTTTATGGCTACGTAGCCTAGTACCCAGAGAAACATGAGCCTTCGTACCAACCTGTCCATCTTAGGCCCGACTTATTTCCGAATGCTGATAGCTTTATTTCAGTTCTCGCTATCATTGTTCTCTAACTGACTAGGCCAAACAGAAGCCAAATCCTCGCCTCTAACGCGATTCTATATTGTAGTTTACTGAACTGGTTCTTAAAAAATGTCTTTTTTTTTTGGGGGGGGGGGGGCAGTCATGAAAAATCACCCGGTTTCGACGAGGTCATGGAACAGTACTGCAATGATCATTTTTTGTTTGTTTAATTCATTAATTGCATGCAACCTTACAGTTATGACAATTACTGCAATGATCACTTCGTCAGTTGTAGTTAGAAAAATTTATCCACGGCCACTGGTTTGTAGAATAATAATTATGCATGCGATTATATCCTCAGTACAAATCATTCAAAATCTTACAACGTCCCAATATAACCGTATTTGATTATTATAATAATAAACCCCATTAACACCACCCACAAAACCAAACAAAATAAAGCCTCAAATAATAAACTACAAATAAAATCAAAAGGTTCCAACACACGCACGCGCGCGCGCCTCAACACCAAGCTCAGTTTTTGATCACCGCTTCTCCCAAATTCAGCGGCCTACTAGGCAGCGCCGACCTAGAGATCTTGAATGGCATATAGTACGGTTCTGCACCCGAATTTCTCCTAATGTAGCCGGTGTTAATCGCATTCTGGAGGAGAAAGTGCATCGTAGTCGGCGCACGCCATGTGCACACTACAAAGAAGCGCATCCACCCCAATTTTGTCAGCACTGGCGTGGTGGGTGTCGTGTCAAGCGCATCAATGGTCCACGGTTTGGCGCGCGAAGAGATCTCCTCATGTTTGGCCGAGATCAGCATGTATTGGCAGCGCATGGAGAGATATTGGAATGCGATCTTTTCATCGGTGAAGAGGCCTGTAATCCATCATCATTAGCAAAAATAAATAGCGAGTAGGGGTATCTAGCAGATTAACATGTAACATACCGATATTTTCCGCATCCGCCACTCCCATCTTCCTATAGAACGCACTGAGCTTCTCTGGCTCCAACCGCCCAGTTTTCTTTGGCTTGAAGGCTGAGTCCATATATTCGAAGAGGCCTTCAACCATCCCAATCAGGGCGTCACTTGGCTCGCCATCTCTCGCCATCAGCCTCGCGGGCGCCACGTCGTTGATATAGCTGACTCTGTGGGATGTCGTATGTCTCGCCGTTGCCGCGCCCATGAGGTTGCAGTCGAGGCAGAGGTTATACTCCTCATAGCAGTCGATGCACTTGACCCTAACCTCACCCGTCAGGTCGCCCGCGCACGCACTACACGCGAACCCACCTCTCGAAGAGCCACGGGAGCTCCGGGGACGGCGCTCGGGTGGGTGAATTGTATGAAGCTGATGCCATTGCTGGTGAGACTGAGTGATTCTGCCCTCATGGTAGCAGCGCGAGCAGAGGTCATAGTCGGGGCATGTGAGACAGTGGACGCAGGGGCGGCCGGCAAGGGCTGATGAGCAGCCGTCGCAAAATCGGGCTGGCGGTGGGTTGAAGACGGGAGGGGGGAGCGGCGAAGAAAAGCTGATTGCTTGTGGTGGTTGCGTAGTAGTTTTAAGAGAGCGGTCAGTGCTGAGAGGGCGGGCCTTGGACTCGTTGTAGCGCGAGCGGAGGGCGGACCAAATTCCAGTCTTGGGCTTTGGGGAGGTTGTCGGGGAGGGAGTAGGGACATATGTGGTGGTCGGGGGGGATAGTGGTGGGGAGAGTTGCGGGGAGAGCTGCGGGGGCGGAGAGAAGGCAACAGGACCGGGAAAGGCGCCCGGAAGTGGGTAAGGGCTCTGCGGTAGTTGTAGATCTGGTGGTGGCGAGTGAGGACCATCGGAAGAGGCTTCTTCTAAGGCTAGAACTCGTTCAGGGACAGGCGCAGGTCCGTCGCCCCAGAAGTAAACGCTCATGTCAGGGCCCACATCTTCAACTATATCAGCGTTGTTCTCGAAGTGAGTGTCCATGTCGCTCCTTTATTGGTGTATATAAAATCGGTATAGCTTATATGAAGTTAATTCTGTTAGCACAAATTAGAGAAGCCAAAGCAGAAATGCAAGAACAGAACAAGAAGGCCGCCAGGGAAATGGCATCTACTTATCCAAATTCTCAGACATCTCCCTGCACCTGCAAGTGGAGGGCTTAGATGCCTGTGAGTCACATTTGATCGATTGTTGTTTTTCCCAATTGAAGGTTCCTTAGAAGCACAGTTTCCATCGTGGCACAGAATTCGAAGCTAGTAGCACTCTGCAACCTAGGATGTTTAGGATAGAGATAAAGATAACCCTCGGTTTCATGCGATCGTCTGCTCTTCTAGATAACCCCTTTTTTTAATCTCATTTAGGCGTTCTTTTCTTTCTTTCTCCACTGGGGGGATTTTTTGTGTTGAGCCTCAATGCATTAGAACGTGGTGGCTGGTGGTACAAAATTAAACCTGATGAGAGCGATGAGATGAGGATGAGGTGAGGATCCCTGCACCCGAATAGGTAAAGTAGCGCAACACTGATAAGGCAAGGTACCTTCTCATGAGCCCTACATGATAGACATGTGGGCAAGCGTCTCATCGGGTATCACTCGGTTCATGGTATTGTGTCGTTCATATTGAGATGATGATATTGATATCAAGGTCTTTCAGAGCCTTGTTGATAAATGATGAATGGATTCAGAGATCTATCCACGTTATAGCCAGAGTCTGAAGAGAACAACACCCTCACCACAGTCAGATTACATGCCTACATATAGTTTTACCACACACTACTATATTATAGCCAGAGTATTAAGACAGGACGTCAATTACTAAGCGCGTAAATAAGAGCACCATGTGTCCCGTGAGTCCTCGAAGAGACAACAGTTCCACAAACCACGCAAGGCACGGAACATCCCTAATTTGATTGCGGGGTTTGTAATACTGCATGTGTTAGAAGCATTTCCATCCCATCCCCAACACCACCATCTTCACCACCCCACCACCGCCACCATGCCTGAGATTCGTGATTTACAAAAGAAAAGAAAAAGCCACATTCTAAATTCAGCTCACACGCACGGCACGGATGGAACGGGTGAAACCATTCTCCCCCCCTGCCTGCGCCTCGAGATGTGCGGCAAGGTAGTCGGTTAGGGTTAGGGTTAGGGTTAGGTCATTACTAGCGTTGGGCAGTTTTGTGGGCTGAGTGGTCATTGACACTATGATTAGGATTCCGTTTTAAGGATATCGATACGCATCTGGTAACCTAAATATAAGGGAGAAAGATTCTAGATCAAGGTTATTTATTGCCTGCCAAGTTTGAAATTACTAGCTAATGCTATTTGGTGTGTTTCGTAACACCGAAAATATTCTCTATCCAAATTAAAGTACCTAAGTGCATGTAGGCTGTTTTGAGACTATTCACCCGGCTCTAAAACCCATCTTTTTGCCATAAATGCCGATCGAAAAAAGGTTCTCGGTGAATACATAGAATTTGACGAGTATATATGCAAAATTCCGGGATGCAAGGAGAGAACCGCGTAAGTACTGTCGTTCGCTGTATGTGACGGGTCTGGGCTTTGTGTTGACGGACAGCGACTCTTTTATCGATTGGAGGTTGTACCTACATATAACGACACGCTTTCTTGTCCCGAATTGTAACAATCTATGAGGATGTTAGCTAACACAATGGTTAACTTGGGTTCATAAGATGCCATTGATAAATCCCCTATTATATAAGAGGTTATGGCAAGAAAACTTCACAAATGGCGAGTCAATTTAACTGCGCCGCACATGCAGGATAGAGGAACCACTACGAAAACCTCTCCATGATCCTGAGGTACTCCATAACCGTAATTGGCATTCACCACCCGTCTTATCCCATTAATCGCGGCTTGGCAATATGTTGTATCTGCCTTTACTTTAAGGGCAGTCAATGTTTATCCTTGGCGTAGTCTTCGTTTTGCTATAAACCCAAGTCAAACTTGCAAACCCCACCCATTTTCCTCCTTTACATATATGGTTCGCGATCGCGTATACCTACGTTCTTGCTCCGGTAATGACTCAGCCGCAACCCTTTTTTCATGGCCCCCTATTCACCCAATGCTTTTTGAATTGGGAACATGGCTTTATTCATTGGTTCCCCCTTTAAAATACTTTTTAGACAGGAACCGCGAAGTTACGGTTGCAGCATTCTTTGTAGGGTTAGGGTCTCTCTTTACATACATACCTACTAGATAAATGAAACGGCTGAAAATTTGGATACATGTATATGATGGCCGAATTGATAGCTAGCTATAGCTACACGTACATATATAGTACTGCAAGTTGAATTGCCATGGTTATGTTTTGCGATTCATAATGCGGTGATAGAATCTGTAAACAGGCGCTAGTCGCCTCGGATTCCACATCGTCACACACCCTCCTAGTCGGTATAAAAGACCAGGCAGGGGTAAGGTTTGCAATGATCGGAATGGCTACAAAATAGTAGTGCATCTTCATGAAATCTCACTCGCGTGAGTGCTATAAACTATTAGGTTATAATATTAGCTGATAGTAAAATCCGGCATATTGAATTTCTAGACTACGTAAATAAAAGTCCCCTGATACAGCAAGATAGTCGGATCGACCGTTCTCAGCCAATACCCGCACGCATACCAATGGCAACACCATAGCCGAATGAAGTTTAATACTACCTAGTGGTATACGTATATTATAATACCATATTATATACATTTCGGCACAAGCCGCGCCCTGACTTTAATGGTTCCACTAGCCCTTGAATTTGGCGATCTAGGCTAGAAAGACTGATCACTTTTTTGTAAGTACTCCTCGTACCATATATCTCGTGATGTAGAACTCACCCGTGACTATTTATTGGAAAGAAAGAAAGAAAGAGGGCTTTTGTGTTCTTATGTATGTACTTATCGCAAAACCACATCCTAGGCCGGGACTATTGATATCCAGGCCCTGAAATCGTACCTCGATCGCGACCAATAGAGGAGCCGGAGCATAGATTTGTAGCTCCAAGTTCTACGGCTGCATGATCGGTCACTCTAGTATAACCTGCTGGTTTATCCGGCATATATATTCACAAAAGAAAAAGAAAAAAGCGTAAACTACTGAAATCTATACGTAGAAACAACCTAGCCTTTTATCTGAATGAGAAGTTAACCCATGCGGTATCTACGTGACTTAATTGCCGTAATTATTTGGAGCTGGATTATCTGTATTTATAGCACATGTACAGGGTGTTGAGGGTAAGTGATCAAAATCTGATAAGTGAATGTCGCGGTGAATACGTGTATTTGTCTTATCAGATTCTGATCACTTTTCGCTACACCCTAGTACGTGTTATATAGTAATGGTCGTATATAAAGTTAAGGCGGGGTCGGGAGCTGTAGACAACCCAGGATTCTTTGTACTTTATAGTTGGATTCTAAATTCTTTACACAAGTATATATCTGCAGCATGTATAGTCTAGTCGTCACACGCGGTAACTGGTGAATATCAGGGGTGGGTTCTGTTTAGTAGAGTGATGCGCGTACCTCAACGTAACACTATCTACTTGTCGAGAAATCCCAGACCTGAGATTATCAAGGTCAGTCGTTGCAGACAAGCCATCTAAGTTCCAACTAAAATGCTCGTTGTAGATGTCTCATCTGAAAGATGATGTGGAATTTGGGATGGCCAGTACGAAGGAAATGGTATGAAAGTAAAAATAAAATAAAACCTTTACAACACAACATCGGGGATTGAAGAACCATGTATGTAGTTACTAGGCGATGCGTACTCGGGGAGTCGAACCCCGTTCTCCCGCTTGGGAAGCGAAAATCATAACCGTTAGACCAAGTACGCTTGTAATATTACTAAAAACATTCTATTTTCAAATATCTTCATGAATGAAACGGAAACCGTGTCACAGAAGTACTACATGTGGTTACATTACATGTAGTATTCTATCCAGTAGTCTACTGCATTCAAATCATTGATGTCATCTTCGTTCCCCGAGACAAGCACGGGCCCAAAACATCCCATATCTCAAGTCACTCCTGCACATACCCGCAAGATAGAAGCTTCCGAAATCTATCAAGCAACGTGTCAACTTCTCAGAAGCCCATCGAATAATGCGATAGATCTATGCCAGAAGAAAATACCAAATCTTGGTATTTCCCTCTCTGATATGTCGTTATCCTGGGGCTGAAGGGAGATATATGTACGCTATTTATATCCCGAAAATACGCAGAGCTGAGAAAGTGCGTCTCATACATGCTGTACTCTAATCCAATTGCAAAGTTGGGCGGTTCAGGACAACTGGAAGAAAATACATGTATATCCATATATGGATGGTAGAGTACAGATATGACGGTCAGCGGGCAACCGATGGACGTCCATGGTCACCCCAACTTGCATCCTACGTTAAATCGCAATCAAAGCACACTTTGCATCTTATCACACATGCAATACATATGGGGTGCTCAATCGATCAATACGGCCCGCTGTATCTATTATTCCCTGGTAATGATAATCTCTTCTGTTATTGAAGATCTGCAGTGAAACTTGGTAGATGATCAAGGGGAAAATCTTCAGCCCAAATCATGGAACACCGGGCGTCACTCGTTCACGGATATCAGCTGAAAGCTACACACCCCCCAAAACAAGTTTACCACATGCGTCATGAGACCGCGCTTAGGAACAGCGCAGAGCAAGGTATCTTCCTGACGTTTTTGAACTGGGCCACTATTGCATACACCAAAAATCATGAGCTTGGCGTATTTTTGTATGGTATGCAATATTGGTCGCGTCCACAAACGTCAGGAAAATACGAGTAATAGGTACGCGAGATCTTCGCAATGATCCGGTACCAGAGGAGCGGATGAGGCATTGCAGGGTTGGGCCAGTTCCCCGAGATGTTTGAGACACGGACAATGCGAGTCTATTCAGATGGGGGATTGGGGTTTCCCAGGCTGATCCTCAACAAAAAAAGAATGTGGATTATCCCCAGGAAAGACCGTATGATTTTGGATATATCCAAATGCGTTATGATGTCTCTCAGCAGACAAGCGGCCGAATACCTATGTGGTGTATCTCTTGTGAAGCCAGCTGAGCTGTTTGTCTGCTTCGGTCGATGCAAAGCTAGAAGAATTGTGCATCTGCCGGTATTCTGAGTCTGAAGCTTTGTCCACAAGTCTAAAGAGTGCCAGTGATATCGTATCTCATTAAAGTTGTCCTTGCATGATTCTGGTGTATAACTAGATGTCCCCCCGCCAACCTGTTGGAGAGTTACGACTATTTTGCCCCCTCAGTCATTATCACAAGTATCGCTAGGAATTAGTTCTCCATACATCTTATTTACCCGTTGTTGCTCTATATCGCTCACTGAAATCTGCTTATCGCGGTACCTGGACATATTAATTATTCCGAAGTCAAAAGTACCAAACTGCCCGTACCTGAATTGGGAAAACAATAGTGTTAAGGCGTGCTTTTTACAATGTCTTCCACCATCTCTATCGTCGCGACGCCCCTGCCGCTTGATCGGGAGCCCAAACAGAAAAGCAAGCTATTGCTATCTACAGCCCCGACAAAAGGGCACCCACCAAGTAGCACAGCTTTCAGTCCCCCCCTAACACCCACCTCACCAACATCACCGACACTGTCCACCGAAACATCCACAACCTCATTATCCTCCACAACATCATCTCCCTGTAGGAAGCGTTTGAGTTCAACAGTCAACCGAGCGCCATTCTGGAAACACAACATCTGTAATTTTGTTCCGGATCTTCTGTCGTGCTGTGGTTCCAATATGAGGGGTGGTTTGTCGCCTATGAACGGGAGTGGAGACGGTAGTCGTGTAGGGACACCAATACCACGGTTCCTTGGTGAGTCCCGTTGATTTTTGCATTACTTTACATAACGCTCCTTCTGCTTCCATCCGGTCGCACCCTAGTCTAGCAGTACGCCTGTCACGTGCACTTTACGTCCAGTTCCCGTCCCCCTAGGGCGATCCTGGGGAACGCTCCCGCCGCTTCTTTTCACGCGAGAGTTCCTAACCTCCGTCATGGATTGTACAGATAATTCCGGAAACCTGGTGAGCTCGCCCATGGTTCCGGTCATTACAGCCGACAGCTCAGATGCACTGCCAAAGTTGTTGCATAGAGTTAATCATAGGCGTTCAATATTGTCCCTAGCCGTATCGAAAGATTATGTGTATGCAGGAAGTCAGACTGGAGAGATCTTGGTGAGAATCAACTCAATGGGTACCTTCGAATGCACTATACTGACTCGCAGCGCAGGTCTGGTCGCTTGAGACATTTGAGAAAGTTGCAACCTTAGAGGGTCATCAAGGAAGTGTACTCTCACTTTGTCTAGCAGATGATCAATCGTTACTATTTTCAAGTGCCGGCAATGCTATAATCAATGTAATAAAGAACCCCCTCCAATGGTGTATTGCAAATCGCTCATGGTATTCTAGGTCTGGAATTCAACTACCTTCGAAAACCTCTACACAATATACTCCACATTCGACCTCGGAGATGTCTTCTGTGTCGCATATTCACCACTACAGAATACCGCTTACTTCGGCGCTCAGAACACCAGCATCCAATGGTATGACTTGAAAGTAAAGGACTCACGGCCATGCCCAACACTCACCTCCCACCCTTCGCACCGCAACCACCCGTTCTTTGATTCCAAAGGCCCTGGCGGCGGCACAGCTCTTAAGCAAGAGATTTGCCCACGTTCAACCACCTCTCAGCTCCTTGAGACCGACCCCGAGAACATAGTACAGTATGCGCATTACGGGTATGTCTATTGCATGCTCCTCATCTCGCTGTCTGCGAGCTCCGAGATTGGAAAGGCGGGTCAGCAAATACTTTTAAGCGGAGGTGGAGACGGTGTGGTTAAACTATGGAGTATCGACAGCAATACGAGCAGGATTGAGCAGATGCGGGAGTTAAGTGGTGGGGATTCAGGGGTCCTAAGTATGGTGGTTCAGGACTCTTTGCTGTATTGTGGCTTGACAGATGGTGAGATTTGCATTTGGGACCTTGACACATGCCAGTTGATCCGGAGTGTAAAGGCCCACTGCGAAGATGTGTTGACTTTGTGCATTAAGGGAAACTTTATGTTCAGCGGCAGCGCAAGTGGATATACAAGGGTATGCATCCCCATCTACAAGTTTAAACATTATAATTCGCTTATCATTCATGGCTAGAAATGGAACCAACGCTTTGAATGCGTCTCACGCTGGCAATCACACACTGGCTTGATTCTAACCTCCGCTATCACAACCCGAAATGACCGCCTAGTCCTGATTACAGGGGGTAATGACGATTGCGTCGCCATCTGGGACGTCTCCGCATGTGAGCTTGACGAAAGTTCAGGACCGCAGCAAACCCAGAACGACCAGCTTCTCAGCTCCCTGAGTAAGCTAGTGTCATTCCGCACAGTTTCAAGCAATCCAACTTATATGGAGGACTGCCGCCGCGGTGCGACTTACCTTAAGAGTCTTTTCAAGAGGTTTGGAGCCACCACTACGCTGTTACCAAGTGAGCCGGATCGCAATCCTATTGTGTTTGCAAAATTCAATGCTGCCGTGAAGAAGAAGGGGAAAACTATTCTTTTCTACGGGCACTACGATGTTATCCAAGCAGAGGCAACGGTTGAGGAAGGCTGGTTCACGGATCCATTTGAATTGACGGGGCAGAATGGATATCTCTACGGCCGTGGAGTATCAGATAACAAGGGTCCCTGTCTTGCGGCGTTATTTGCAGTAGGCGAGTTGGTGCAGGCACAAGAGCTGGAGTCAGATATTGTGTTTCTAATAGAGGGTGAAGAGGAGAGTGGCAGTAGGGGTTTTGCAGACGCAGTCAGGCGAAACAAGGAACTCATCGGGGATGTGGACTGGATCTTGCTGGCGAATAGTTATTGGCTTGATGATGAGGTACCGTGCTTGACATATGGGCTGAGAGGGGTCATTCACGCGACTGTTGTTGTTGAGAGTGAAAAGCCGGATCTGCATTCAGGTGTGGACGGTAGTAGGCTGAACCGGGAGCCCACCATTGATTTGGTTAACCTCCTGGCAAAGTTGACAGACGAGACTGGAGCTATAAAGATTCCTGGTATTTTATTATTATTTCTCTTGTTGCATCTGAATTAACTTACTAATAAACGGAAACCAGGTTTCTCCGAGCCCGTACGCCCCGTCACTGCAGCAGAAGAGGAGATGTATTCTGCAATAACCACTGCTCTATGCAATAAACCCCATTGGTCACACCTCACCGCCGAAGGCATCAAAGATCACCTCATGTCCAAATGGCGATTCCCTTCTCTTACAATCCATCGTGTCTCCGTGTCTGGACCCTCAAACGCAACCATCATACCACGTTCCGCCTCGGCGGCCATCTCACTTCGTATCGTGCCAGATCAGGAGCTCAGCGCCATCAAAAACTGCGTGGTTGAATATCTCAACAGCGAATATAAGCGTTTCGGTAGTGGTAATAAGCTCAAGATCAGCATTGATCACGAAGCAGAGCCTTGGCTAGGTGATCCTGAGAACGACGCATTTAGGACCCTAGAAAGCGCCATCATGGACGCGTGGAGCACCAGCAATGCGGCTGGAGATAAACAGAAAGTCAAGCCATTGTATATCCGCGAAGGAGGTAGTATCCCGACGGCGAGATTCTTGGAGAAAGAGTTTGGTGCGCCAGCTGCACATTTGCCGTGCGGACAAGCGAGTGATCATGCGCATTTGGATAATGAGAGATTGAGGCTGGTTAATCTTTATAAGGTATGTTTTAGTTTTCGTCTCGGCATGAGGTGTGCTTTCTTGACCGAATGGTTGGGTGGAGTTAGCATGGGACACGTGCTAATTCGTTATCGGTGTTTAGAGCAAAGATATTCTCAAGCGTGTGTTTAAGGAGCTGCCCAAGAAATGATTGGTGCCCTAATTCCCGCGAGAATCTTGGTATCAATCTTGGTATTAGGCCAAGACAAACATACCCGTTCGTGACTTGTGGTGAATTGCGAGGTGTGGTACTACACAGGCAGTTTTCCATGTTGTAAATCCTTTCTCCTATGTTTCGACTACCCTATATATTTTACCTATATCTTATTGTTATTACCTTCGTGTTTGGAGAAAAATAGAAGAATGGGCATTAGAGGTGTTGGATTTGCATGGGCATTTTGTATCTACATGGTGTTTATTCCATGGTAGCGTTGTAAAACAGATTATCTTTCCTGAGTATTTATCTTGACTAAGGGAGACGCACACAGTTGTAGTTGAAGTGTGGAGATGGACCTACATACGTAGATCCTACAGCCCTTGTTTGCACTCCCATGTAAGGGTTCAATCAATCCTTGTAGGGCAGGCAGGCTGTTGACTCTAAACTCGTAGAGAGATTCGAGAAAAGGAGATGTGCTTGAAAGAGCCATTGTATCCACAAAAATGCTTGTTTGGGACGAGGGCCAAACTGACCATTCAGAACGACCATGGTGGAGAGCAGAGTATCGCCCCCTCCGGCACCGGCAACGCACCTCCACCCCTGCAAACGGGACGTCACTAACATCCCGTTCCTATCCACGCTTCAGGAAAAGCGCCCAGAATCATCTTCCTTGAAGTTCTTGGCGCGTCGTAGTTATGCGCGGGTATCCAGCCCCGTGCGTCAGTCTGTGGCTCCGGTTTTTTGTCTTGTCAGTAGAAGTAGGTAGAAGTAGGCAGTAGATAGACTTCTTCCTGCCTTGTCTCTCCCTCCCCTTCTGCTTCCCCTTCCTCACTCGCACGTCATTACCTACCTCTCTTCACCCTTCTTCTTCTACAGATTCGTCAGGAGTGAGAGTGTTAATTCTGTTTTACCCAGCTTCACGTTCCTTCTCTGTTTAACGACATCCTTACTCCGTTAGATAGTTGCTACCCATTTCCCGTGAAAGAACAGGAAATCTTCACAAGTAGATGCCTACGATCCCTCGCGCCCGCGCTATTGGCGGAAGAAGTGGTGGGAGTTCGGCGCTGGGTAGAATAGCCGTCTTGATCGCCGGAAGTATCCCGCGTTTGCGCCTACGAGATGAAAGTCATTGTATATCCGCGAAGGAGGTAGTATCCCGACGGCGGATTTTTGGATGAATGTTGGCATTGCGTTCGCCTTGGTCGTGCTGGGAGGAATATTTGCTGGTTTGACTTTGGGGTATGTTTTCCTTTGCTGTCTTTCCTTTGCTATGTTTGGTTTAGGGAGGTTCCAGGTATATTACGGGGGGTGAGGGTGGTTGGTGCGATTATTGATCAATTGGTTGCAATTGCTAACATTTTGAAGATTGATGGGACAAGATGAGATATACCTCCAGGTTATCGAGCAGAGCGGCGAAGGCGCAGAACGGATTCACGCGAAAAAGGTGCTTCGTCTTCTGAAACGTGGAAAGCATTGGGTTTTGGTTACTCTATTGTTGAGTAATGTTATCACGAATGAAACGTTACCAATCGTCTTGGATCGCAGTTTGGGTGGTGGCTGGCCGGCAGTGCTGAGTAGTACAGTCTTGATCGGTGAGTGCGCACGCGCAATATTGAGCCCCTTCCTGCGATTTGGGTCGCAGTAAAGTATTTTGCGCTGTGAGAATCGAATTGCTGATCTTTGCGCCGTGGAAGGAACATAGTCATCTTTGGTGAAATTATTCCACAGTCTGCTTGTGTTCGATATGGTCTCTCAATTGGAGCTTACCTGTCACCGTATGTTATTCCGCAGACTTTCTTGCAATTTTTACTAATGTGAGCATAGATTTGTTCTTGGTTTGATGTACGTGATGTCCCCCGTCGCCTATCCCACAGCTCTTATGCTCGACTGGATTCTTGGCGAAGACCACGGAACCGTATACAAAAAAGCTGGTCTCAAGACCCTCGTCACTCTCCATAAGAGCTTGGGCCCATCGCCCTCAGATCGTCTTAACCAGGATGAAGTCACGATTATTTCCGCTGTTTTAGATCTTAAGGATAAGCCTGTTGGCTCAATCATGACACCCATTAAGGACGTATTTACAATGTCTTCAGACACAGTTCTTGATGAAGCTACAATGGACAAGATTCTATCTGCCGGTTACTCGAGAATCCCAATTCATGCGCCTGGAGAACCGACAAACTTCGTGGGTATGCTTTTGGTCAAGATTCTCATCACGTACGACCCCGAGGACTGCAAGAAAGTTGGCGAGTTCCCGCTTGCAACGTTGCCAGAAACCAGAGAAGAGACTAGCTGCTTGGATATCGTCAATTTCTTTCAAGAGGGAAAGAGCCACATGGTGCTTGTTTCTGAAGCTCCTGGCGAGAACCACGGTGCATTGGGAGTCCTCACGCTTGAAGACGTCATCGAGGAGCTGATTGGAGAGTAAGGCCACCTCAACACAACCTCCACTACGCCTGAATATTGATTAACATCTCGTAGGGAAATTATCGACGAATCCGACGTCTACATCGACGTGCACAAAGCCATCCGCCGCATCAACCCCTCCCCTCTCGCCCGTCGCACAGTTTCTACCCACTACCGCCACACTGACACTGCCATCGCTGTTGCTTCTCTTACTGCCGCTGCTCCGGGGCTCGAGCATCACCTTGAAAACAACAACGTTGTAAAGCGCAACTCCGAAGACCTTCTTGTCCATGAAGACCACCCATCATCTGACCATGAAACTGGCTCTGTTCCTCCGAATATGCGCCGTTCCAGTCAACAAGCGTCACTTGCGGGTATTCCAGAGGACATCCTACCGCAGCTAAAATTCCTAGGCCCTGCAAACCATGCTGGGAATCCGAGACAAACAAGTAGCAAGACTGTGAAGATCAAGCATGCTGATGGTAGCACTGGTGCCTCTACACCGATGCAACAGACAGCTGCTGTAGTCGGTGGCAATGATAGCCGTAACGGCACTCCAATGGATGGATCACTCGACCGTGTCACACAGATAGCGGTCAAGACCCCAACCAGAACAGACAGTCTATCAGTCGGTAACAAGAGAGTGGCACGGAGTGGAAGTTTAGTTGAGAGAGTGGAGCATGTAGGAGGCGTTCCTAAAACGGTGATTGAGACAACTAGTAGTAGCGATGGTGAGAGTAGTAGTGGTGAGGGCGGAAGCAGCGATAGAGGAAGGAGAAGAAAAAAGACGGAAAGTACTCCGTTGTTAGGTTAAATGTAATTTTTCTTTTTAGCTGAGCTCCTCTATTTTTCTTTGAGGGCTCTTGTTTCTATTTTTTTATTAGTTCATATGCTTGCTTATTGATTTGCCCTCTGATTATGAGTTGCTTTTTTTTCTACCCCTTTAAAATTATAGGCTTTTCTTTTCCATCGTCATTATAAAATGGGCACCGCTTGTTTGGCCGGTGATTGGTAGTCGTACATGTGGAAGGCTGTGGGCGAGGAGAACAAAACTGGGTGCGTTTTGCGATAGTTCTGCTTTTTACCTATTTGCTTGTTTATTTCCTCATGTGTTGTTTATGCTCCATGCTGGGCTGGCTGTGTGATGACATGTATGTAAGCTATTATGAAACCGGTAATAGCAACTGAGGATTACAAAAATATATATAACGCGTATACGAGGTATACTTAGCTAAAATCCACGAGCTGTTGTAGTTATGTCCCCCAGTTGTCCTCCTGGCCTGAAACTCTTCACATAGTTAAATAGAAGCTAAAGAGACACCTAACAACGCCAACGACCTAATTTACTCGACGAGGGAATCGGCTCCGAGATAAAAGATGCTACGGGGGAGTCAGAATAAGACATGTACTACATGCCATGCATAAGTATAACGAGGGTCGGGCCTAAAGGTGGGGGGTTGTCTCGCATGCCCTAGCTATAGGTTTAGGTTTTAGTTTCCAACCCACGAGAACAAGCCACTCCGAGACCTATGCTCGCCAGTACCACATGAAGATCTTCACTCGTCTGTATTGAGAGGGCCCATCTTTATAAGCTTGAAACGGGCGACTGCTTCTGTATCACGGGTGTAGATCTAGAAATCTCAACTGTTCGCAAGAAGCTCCCCTCACACACAACACAAAAGTAAATCCAGAGGAAGAAGGCCTAGTACCTCCAATAGTCATCCTCCAACTGAGCTCAGAAAGAGTCACGAAGGGGCGGGGGTGAAGAAAGGAATAGAAGAAGAGTGGTGCGAACCGAAAGGTGGATATTATATCTGTTGCCTCGATCTCGCTACAATTGAAGCCCCCTCTGCTTGAGTCAATATGCACCTTGAAACCAGGGATAAAGAAAAAAAGAAGCGTGTATACTGTGTGTGTTGGATGGGGGCAAAAAGTATCTTGTGCTGCCGCAAAATCTTGTGGTATTTGTTCGTTGATCACAGAGCATCACTCGATGCCCTGTGTTGTTATAGAGCTGCGGATTTGGGAATGCATTACCAAAACCTGGCACACGTAAGTAACTAGAAAAGTTGCTCTGCCATTATGTAACTTTAAATGGACAAGCCACTCCATACAACTCTCAGTTCTCCCGATAGAACTTTATTTTTGCACTTTTGCACTAGCAGCGGTATTCAATTAATGAATTAAACAAAAAAAAAAAAAAAAAAAAACTAAAACTAGCAGCGGTATTTTAAATCTATTATATAATTGGCCGCACTGACAACCCTAACCCAGTGAATATTAAAGGGGATAGGCTTTTTGGAGCTAGGGGCCTAGTAGTAGATAATAAAGTATTTCCGAGTTGGCTAAACAAGATGGGGCGAGATCAGGTTGTACTAGTTACCAGTAAGCTGGTCAGGCCCCGAATGTTCCTATGATCAGAATAAAACTACTTTCTAACCGAATCATACCCCATGATTTGCCATAACCGTAAGGTTGCGTGCAATTAATGAATTAAACAAACAAAAAAATACCCCACGTTTATTACCTAACCAGGCTCTATGTAGTACCGAGTCAGATTCTATGAAGTATCGAGGCAGACTCTATAGATCTATTTAGAGGCTGCCAGCCGCATCCATTTAACAAACTCTGAGGCTTAGTGAAATGGTATTTACGTCTTCTTTCCTCCCTTTCTCCCTTCCTTTCTCCCTTCCTTTCTTTTTTTCTTTCGGTAAGTTTTTGGTCAATCAGTGCCTGTCAGACTTAGGCCTAGTTATAACCAAATTTATTCACAGCCAAACATCTATGCCAATGACCGATTTACCAGTTTCACACGGTACCAGGTTTGCGGTGGTAACACCGAGAACCCTAGTGCATAATAATGGAAGTGGTAAAATATATATTCCATATAACCAATTCGAATCCCTACAAACTAAAACCCTCTCCTTTGTCTCTTACTATCTATGTAGCTGCCTCAGCAAAGGTTTTCTTTTCCTCTTTTGCCTGCTCCTCCACTCCTTCGGCAACCTCCCTTTTGTCCCCTACAACCGCGTCCTTCGCTGCATTTTCTTCAACTACATCCTTCTTCGCGTCTTCTATGGCCGCGTCTGCTGTAGGCTGTACTTCAATCTCTTCCTTCGACTGTTCAACTTTAGGTTCTTCCACCTCTTTAACGCCTGCAACCTCATCTTCGCCCTTCTCTACCTTGGCCTTCTCGCCCTCTTCTTTCTCTTCTTTCTCTTCCTTCTTCTCCTTTTTATCCTTCTTGTCCTTCTTGTCCTTCTTGTCTTTCTTGTCCTTCTTACCCTTTTTGTCCTTTTTGTCCGTTTTGTCCTTCTTCTCTTCCTTCTCTTCCTTCTCCCCCTTCTCTTCTCCTTCATCCTTTTCTTTCTTACTCTTGTCCTTCTTCTTCTTCTTCTTCTTCTCCTTGACCTTCTCCGCCTCATCATCAGCCTCTGCCTCACTCTTCTCTTCCTTATTATCATCCTCTTCCTTCTCTTTACCCTTGCCCTTCTTATCCTTCTTCTTCTTGTCTTTCTTGTCCTTTTTCTTCTTGTCTTTCTTGTCCGATTCGTCTGATGACTCCTCTGCTGCATCTCGAGAGGTGTCGTCGAGGTCGAGAACGTCGGCTCTCTCAACATGAACAACCTTTACAGTTGTGTCTTTGTCTTGTGAGTAAACGCGAAGACCAATACAGGCAATAGGATCCCAAGTGTCCTCATCGGTGGGGGGCTGGACGTCGGCCGGTACTGGTTCTTTGGCTGGGGCTTCCTCGGTCTCAGATTCAGATCCAGAACTAGACGAAGAACCAGACGAGGACCCTGACGAACTAGACGAAGACGAGGAAGAAGAGGGTGATCCTGACGAGGACGAAGATGATGAAGAGCCAGACGATGAGGACGATGAAGACGAATCAGAAGAGCTTGAGGACGACGAATCGGAGCCAGATTCGGAACCAGATTCGGAGCCAGACCCAGACTTATCGTCGTCCTTCTTCTCCTTCTTAACCTTTTTGTCTTTCTTGTCTTTCTTGTCCGATTTTTCAGACTTTTCAGACTTTTCAGACTTGTCCTTTTTATCCTTATTGTCCTTTTTGCCCTTCTTGTCTTTCTTATCTTTCTTATCTTTCTTGTCTTTCTTATCTTTCTTATCTTTCTTTTCTTCTTTTTCCTCGTCGTCCTCCTTCTTCTCCTTTTTGTCTTTGACTTTTTTGTCTTTCTTCTCTACTTTCTCATCGCCATCGCCATCGCCTTCGCCTTTCTCTTCTTTTACTTTCTTCACCTTCTTTTTGGCTTCATCATCACTTCCCAACTCCGCCTCGTCACCCTTGGTGGCTTTAGTGTCTTCACCTTTGCCCTTGGTCTCACCACGAACTCCACCTCTACCCCCGCGTACACCGCGTGACTTATTTCGGGAGTGACCTATACCCGCACCCTCACCTGGCTCATCACCTACACCCTCGCTATCACCCTGCGCTACCTCGGGTGTTTTCTTCGTTTTTTGTGATGCCTCCGCCTCCTCAACGCCCTTCTTATCTTTGGGATCAACTGCAGCTTTCGCATGAGCCAAATCGTATGACATTCCGATCTGCAAGAACTTCATTCTGTTGGTCTTGCAGGTCTCCTTGATCACCTCTTGAGTCGTTTTGCGGTGTGTCTTTTTGGCAGTAACCATAAATAGGACCGTGTACTTCCCTGGCTCGAGCTCCAGCTCTGCGCTGACACTTCTGGTCTTATGGATATTGGGTCGAGAACGAGTGATATACTCTTTCTCTCCCTTTTTATGGACTCGGAAGTGGATTTTGAAGTCGTACTGGCCTTCCAAGCCTCTGAAATAGCGTTCATCAAGCTAAATATAATAAGGAAACCATAAAAATAAGTCTCTGTAATTCTGATGTATATGGCAATGGGGGTAATCCACACACCTGCGAAAGAACAAAAACTACAGGGCCCTTCTTCTTGATTTTAACTTCGAACCTAGTGGGACTGTACACCTGGGCCCATGGCACTGGAATTTTTATCCAACTGGAAGTCACTGTCCAGGACGGGTCGAAAAGGCGTGTTTGGTCGATATGATCAAATTTATAGAGAAAATCCTTGTCTATTAGGCTATCATTAGCAATCTGACAGAGAAAAACACTCGGGAAAAGTCTTACAAGACATCCAAAATGAACCATCGTTTCCAAAACGATGGTCCAACAGTGTCATCCATTCAGCAGTCCATTCCTTCGATCCGTCGCTCCATGGCCCGGTCCATTCAGTACAGCCCCAGGGATTTCTGTATTCCACTTTAGTAAGAGCATAAAAAAGAATAGTGAATTACACATACCTAACTAGTACCAATCGCTGGCCTTTAACTTCAACCGCTTTGAGAACTGAGTAAGCATGTCCTGCGAGGATACCGGAACGATCAACTGTGCCCATGAGGTACCCTGAAAAGAGGTAATCCTTATTTGCAAGCGTTAAGTCCTCCTTCCAAAAGCGATCACGATCTAGAAGATCACATGTGTCGAATTCAATTGTCACGCCTCCGGTCAGATCTTCAATGGCCTCGCTATCACAAATTCAGTACACCAAAAAACAAGCGGTTGAGAGCTCAGATTAAGAGTACATACCCAGACCATCCACCTTCTACTGCACCATAGTCACCATGGGCCTTTGCGTAGGCCTTCTCCAGCAGTGGTAGCCAAGTTTCGTTAGGGTCCTGGCAACTAGCGTACACCAACGCATTGGAGCCTTTCATGAAGGCCTTCTCGTACACATCTTCTTTCCCGGACCACACAGCCTGGGTATAGCTATCGGCATCCTGATATTCTGGTCTGTTTGTGTAGAGCTGGTCGTCAACAATCGTGGAAATCCACTCGCCATCTAATTCAAATAGCTGTTATTAGAATGCACTATATCCCCTCCGGTTAGTGGAGGATTTTATTGCATACCGCGCATGAAGATAAATCCATATATTCCAACAGCTTCATCTCGGGCAACACAAATCTTCTCGATAAGACCCGGCACGTTACTAATGGTTGCAACTGCAGCTAATAGCCAACAGTCTCCAGTCTAGAGAAAATCAGATTATCTTAACCATTTCATAGATTTGCAGTCTTACAGCTCCTTGTCTAATATCTCCTGCACTAACACCATCCTTGAAAAATTTTGGATCCTCGAAGACATCCTATACACAAATTAGCCAAGTAACCTTCACCGGGACGACGGGACTGGTTGCTTACCGCAACTCTCAAAGTACCCTCAGGGTTCAACTCTGACGTGTGCTCAACAAGCAAGCCGTCCAGACAGTATCTACCATCCCTCTTCAAGTCAAAGTGAAGATCCCGATATTTCCTGTTCGCCATACGGCATTCTTTCGCAATTTTCTCTACCTTCTTCCTGCATACTTCAATAGCCTCTTCTAAGCCACGGGTTGCTACGACAGACTTCGATGTGTGATGGATCGA
Source organism: Morchella eximia (assembly GCA_024713935.1). Taxonomy (NCBI): domain Eukaryota; kingdom Fungi; phylum Ascomycota; class Pezizomycetes; order Pezizales; family Morchellaceae; genus Morchella; species Morchella eximia. The sequence continues at coordinate 2,141,087 of JAMGZG010000003.1, forward strand.
TGCCGCAGCAGCATCGGCCAGCTTATTGTGCGGAAGCAAAGTCTTGGACTTCGACTCCGCAGAATCGGCTTTCTTGTCGTCCGGCATGGCTGACTCTGAGGAGTGTATACAGACTAAAGGCGGGCAATGATACTTTTTGGTAGAGCTTTTCAACGGGAGAAGGTTGCTACTGTGTGTTCCGAAGCTCAAGCTCCTGCGGGGAGATAGTGAATTTATATCTCAGCAACGAGAACCAAACACGCGGCAGTTTTCTTGTCGGTTAAACCCAATGAGTTTCTTCGGCCTTAGCATTCTAATTAAGTACATGTACCTATAAAATTCGCCCATTGAGACACTAGGTGGTGTGTGCACAGACTGGCAATGTGTTCTGGTGCAGGCATGAGAGCTGTGAGCTCTACACGTGCCAGTGGGCTACACCAACTCTCAGCCCCACGGGAAATTAAGGCACAATCAAGTTCAAAGTGTAGGGACGGTTCAATAGGTATCAGGGGAGCTTAGTGTGATGATGATACGTTTCTGCCCTACAATGCAAACATCTCAAATTAGGAATAGTAGCGCTCGGTGTAAGTAAACGGCGTAAGACGTAATGCCTACCAACTATACTTATTGGCGCTTCAATGGCCATGATAAATGATGATCAACCATGAGATGGATATCGGCACCAATTAATGGTATGAAAGGAGGTTACATATCTCGTAGAAACACAACATCCTCTGCTCATCTACAGTTGATCCCTGTTCAATTCAGCCCCACCGTTACAAGCGCGGGGCACAGCTAGGTTTATGCGTCAACTGTTATTTATTCCTTGCAAGAAAAGCGGGGTACTAGAAGTGGAGGACCCGATCCGAAGCCGCCCTCACTTACGCCCAGTTACTAATTAATTACTAGGCGTAGGAGGAGCGAACGATCATCATAAAGAGCCCTCAGATACTTAGATGTAAGTATTGTGTAGTAGGTTGCGCTATGCATGTTCTTTGATGTGTTCAAGTATCTGTTCATATCTTTTCGGGTCCAGCTGCTCTGAAGATAGGAATCAGATGACCGGCGCCTGGTCGATATCCTGCTGTGTGATGTAACGCAGTGCAGCTGTCACTCGGGAAGAGTAATCTCTCAGGCATAGACGGGCAACGACGTTCGTCCATGGATGTCGAGCGAGCAGCCTTACAATCTACAACCACAACAGTTGCCTAAAAATTAGTAAGAGGGAAATATTGCAATGACTGGAAATACATAACGTCCCTGATATGGTCTCCTAAGTCAGGGCTGGTAGGATGCAAAGTACCCCTGGCCATTATTATTAGCACAAACCTAAATTTAGCGATTCCAGGCTCCTGTGTGCCATACACCAGCCTGTCATGAACAGCAGTTTTTAACTGTCAATTGTCACGAACTAACCTTGATGTCCACTCCAAAATTACCCTAATTCACCTCAAATTCCAATTTTGACACTCCAAATTACCCTTATAAGCTATACCAAAAATTTTCCACCTCTGAAGTCTAGTTCATGCATGACATGACACCCAGCTTCCCTCGAGTTACATAGTTTTTAATTTGAGCTAGTTTAAAACTGTCTGTTGTAACTCAGTTTGAAACTTCCGGGTTCGTCACGGGCCTCTAATGTGCGGCATCAATTTATGGGGTTTTATGCTTAAATCCCTCAAACATACCTGCGCCGCGGCAGCCCAGGCACAATAATGGTTGCGGTATCTAGGCGGATCTTTGCGGGGTTGGCTGGCCCTAATTGTCGGCTCACACAATCTCACTCGGACCTCTGCTACGCCGCAACAAAAACCCGAGAATTCATTAAATTACTAACCAAATGGCATGACTAAGGTAAAATAAAATAAAAAAGATACATAAAGAGAAGGGAGGCCCCAATTGGAGACCATCAATACATGCTCAGCCCGTATTTCCGGTCATAGCACTCCAGCCACTCCTTCAGCGCAGTAGAAAATATACCTAGGGCGTCGTTAACTTCCGGGAAATGCCTCTGCTTTTTGCCACCAAAGATGTCAAAAGAATGCACAGTATTCTTCATTAGATATCCAAATATCTTGTTTTGTGAGGTGGGCATGCCGCATTTGGGGATATCATGGGATACAACGTTTTGGGGAGCCCATTTTTCGCTCGATAGTACGGAGAGGGAGGTCCATGGGTCATATTTACCCCCTATATAGGTTGGTCAGGGTTAACTATTCATACATATATACTAATATTGACGGTTTCGGTTTACCCGTAAAGAATGTGTTAGAAGCGCGTATGTTCCAGCCTTCAAACTCTTCATTCACCTTTTCTACCTGCGGCTTGTGCGGAAGGAACCCCGAGGAGACTCCAGTCGGGAAGTAGCGATAGCAAAGATCTTGCCCGTATTTCTGGCTTAAATACCTTGATACGATTTGGTTTGGGCCCAGATTGACGGATTGGACGAAGCCTGTCGCAAATCCTTGTTAGAGTCCTACGGTAATGGAGTGAGCTTTGACAAATGAGGTACGTACCCCATTCACTACAAATTAACCAAGCCCAAGAAATACTTGCTGAGTCTGTTCGTGCAGCGTCAAACCTGTCGCAATAGATGGTCCCGTCGTTGCCAGTACCATAATACCCTTCACAGTTCTGGCCCAGATATCTGTTGACCTGTGTTTCTCGTTAGTACATTTTTCCTAGGGAAGTCACTGTTTTGTGCAATCAATAATTATTCTTACCATTCCAATAAGCTTTGGCCACTGGGCCCAGCGGTCGATTACCCATTGGACGCCCTTTTCTTTCGCCCAGCCCTGAGCTCTAGCCGTCACATTAGTTTCCGGATCCGTTTCCATATAATCGCAAAAGTTTCTCAGTCCCCATTCTATCCGCCCATTTCGTCAGTAAAACCCTCTCATTTCCATCTATGCCAGAGCCACAAACCATTGCCACAACAGCTCTCCATCCCCCATGCCTGCCAATTATATAGCACCAGCGACAACGCAAGCCCAAAGCCTCCATTCTCCACGCCCTCCGACCCATTCCCCAAAAACTTCCTCTTCAGCTCAGCTGCTGTTGCCGGAAGCCGTAACTGCTTATCGATCTGCTGAACCGCGGCATGCATATCCCTCGTGCAGTTTCCAAAGCCAAACTCAATAATGCCTCGCGCGATCTGTTCAAAATAGACTGACATGTCGATGCGTGCTTGGACAGGCGCCGAGGAGGCATATGCGGCGAGGAAGGTGGTGGGATATTTGGCGCGGGCAAACGCTGCCCGCGTGCCTGAGTAGCTGCCGCCAAAGATAACCCAGGGGGTGTAGTCGGGAGTCAGAGGGATAAGGGGCCAGTTTGGACGCTCGAAGGTGCGGGCGAATACCTGGCCATGCATTATATATGGTTAATGGAGTCAATATCATACAACTTAGAGGGAGTTGTACCGGAAGGTCAGCGAGTGCTTGGGCGGTAGTTAGGTACTGCATTTGCTCCGGCGTTGTAGTGTTGGTGATATCGTAGGGCGTGGATCGGCCATAATACCTGCAAGGAAGCACAAAAGCTTAGACAATATTAACTACAAAGAGCCCCAAGGAGCAACAAGGGAAGTTACCGATGTTCCCATAAGATCACCATGGCATTAAACTCACGGGCCAGATCTCTAGTGGGGGTCATATTACCCCTGAGATAATATTCAACAGCAAATAAAGAATTTGACTCGCCTCCGTCAATCACTATTGAACAACTTATTAGTTGAGCACAATGAGAGAGGAGTACTTCTATCCAGGGAGCAGACAAAACACCGGGCCCCCAGGCTTGTAGAACTCTTCCAATACCCAGTACCTATTGTTGAAAGTAGCAGTATTATTTCCAAAGTGATCCAAAGGGAGCTGATTTCTACGAGTTAGATCATCCTTTATAAAATATCAATGGTAATACAGAGAGCACTCACGGTCACAGTCTGGTGGTCTATAAATGCTTCATTTTCTGAGGATAAACTGACAGCGCTGTTGTCCGTCACTGTAGTCGCCTCATCAAGCTCGCGGCGGTGAAGCGTTGGCCATGGGTGGAGGAGAGCTTGCGCAGAATGCAGGAGCGCAGGCCCGATTAATAGGAGATGCTTGTAAAGTACGTACATTGAGGTCTGCCTAGAAAGTTTTCTAGATTCAGTATTAAATGGGGGATGTTGGATCTAAGGATGTTGTTTGAGTGAATTAGGATGGGGTCTAGTAGCTATTTAACAATCCCGTATCGTTTAACATATATGGGATAGATAGAGCTATATCCTAATCCATTCTATGGAAATATTGCCAGTACTTCATGGTACGGTATATAAGGATTGGATATCCTTATCTGTACGCATGTACTCACCAAGCACTAGGCATAGGGTGCATCCAATCGTGTGATGGGATGATAGCATTATTTTAGGGGTACCCGCGAACCGTCTGATCATGACATTGGCTATATGAAGGCGCTGATAATAAGTCTAACATAGAAAACCAACAATAATGCCGCACCAGCCGGAGCACCAATAGAGCACACGGGACATATATCTAGATGGATGCGGTTTTCTTCATTGAATGTTCTGCATTAAATCCCAGGTCACTGTACCAAGTAGTTTGGAGAGTGCATGATCTTGCTGATATAGCTTCTTCGATAGCTAGTCCTGAGCATTCTAGTTGGGCGAAAGCTTAAAGCCCAGCGCGGGTTCCTGCATCTCAGAAAGTAACCTTCAGCGGTGAGTGTAGCTAGGTGTAACACTAGGCGTGATTTTAACAGCCCCAGTTGTATGTATGAGAGAAGCAACGTTCCCGGTAAACCTTATTTGAGGAATGGATCCGACGACTTTACTATATGCCCTCGTTGAAATCCTTTAGATTCGATTAAGACCTCTCTTCGTAGTTTCGTTCTAAGTGGCTCTGTTTTAGATACGCTACATGTATATAGCGTAGTTTGTGGCCTGCTTTATATTTAGCTACTCTTCTATATATTGAGCTGGAGACTGTGGGTCCTCAACTCCTTTGGTAATATAATACATACATGTATACTCAGGCGTTCTTAATTACATGTGATAGTAGGGGACAGCCTAGCAAGAACTGCGGTGTAGTCCTCCGGTCGTTACTAGGCGCTGCCTAGATCTAGAACCAAGCAAAGCAAATTAAACGTAGAGATAGAATTTTAAGTTAGTATGCGATAGAGTATAGAACGTAGATAGAGCTGGAGGTGGATAAATAATTGAGGTAAATTACATGTATGAAGTAGGACGTAGAGATGGCTGCTGCCTTGTCTTTGAGCTTGAAGACTTTGCCGGATATTGAGATCTTCAAAGACTGGTATATATATCCAGGTGGCACAAGGCTACTACGGTAGCAGCGACGTTAGTACTTGTATTTAGATATGCCTGTATTTATCATGATCAGCTTAACTCTTGTATGCGAGTGAGCTTCTGTGACTGATTTGAGATCCTGCGCATGCCACGGAACTGTATTTCCAGCAACTAGAGCCGCTTTAACCTTTGGTATATAACGCGTGGGGGGTGGCCTCAAGACATAAAATAGCAACGCTTTCAATATTGCTATATGTTAAGATCTTATCGCCGGTGAAGAAAGCGATTTGTTCTTTCAAGGCTTGGTCGTCACTGTACTTCTACTTTTGTAAAGCTTAGGAATCGGATGGAAGGTTCGGTTGAATTGAGCTAACTAATTATGGACGACTCGTGTGGCGCAAAACTTGCTTTAATTATCATTGGTTTGTCCTCGGCCTCTTAACTAAAATGAGAATTCTATCACAAGACAGTCGAGCCAATAATATGCCCGTTTCGCTCTACTGGTAGCCTTCTTGTTGGTTGTTGGCTTCTGATTTGTGTTTATCCATCACATTTTTCATGTCGATGGAGCAAGGCTGGAAGCTCTCTTTATCTTGCTGTGTCCTGCGCTGTCAAATACTGTTTGATACTGTGGGCCGATCGCAGCAATGCAATTGGGATGGCATCCCGCCAGTTCCCCGCAAACCTTTGAGCTCGACATCTGCTAGGAAAGAACAATAAGTACTGAGGTAAATAGACTATCTGGTAAACAGTTTGATATATACGGATCACGCGCGATGTAACCGCCGGTGCCGGAATTGGCCTGAATTAATACATAGACATGTATCTAACGCGTTTATTGCTTTGATTCAGGCAACCCATAGTTCATCAAGTGGGAAAAATCTGCACGACCATGCACATCTCAGGCGCGCCCCATGGGGTTTGCATATGTATAATATCTCAATGTGCCTCTACACACTTCTTGCTTTCTGTGATACCGAACACATCGCTGGCAATTCTAGCTAGGTGTTCAGGCTGCCATTTTATATATCATCATTGGTGTCTTCGCGACACAGAGGAGAACAGCTAACATCTCCAAGTAGCTGATGGACTTTCACCAGAACTAGAACCCCCTGGCTTTACCAGCAAAAACTCGCTACACAAACGATCAGCGATAAACACAAAAATAAGGTTATCACACTATTCTAGGCCTCGTGTGCCTTATCTTGCGCCATCCACGTGTACATCCCTCGAAGATGCCATTAACTACTGAGCAACTCACGTCAACCCTCAGCGAGGCCTTGTTTCATTATCGTGAGGTCCTCAACCTCAGAGAAAAAGAGAGAGACGAAGTTCTTCCTTTGAATGGAAAATTACCCGCGACGGAGGACGACGATGCTTTGCAGGCAGAGTATCGTTACCAGTTAGAGGCCATGGATCGCTTTCTCGGCTCCGTGGACGATATGGTCGCTGCCATCAATAGACCCAACGAGTCGTCTTGTGTAAAGTATCACGCGCAAAGTCATCCCAAGTGGCTCGAGCCATTTATTTATCAGGAGGATGAGTCCTTCGTAAATCCATTCACAGGCCTAATTGTCGAAGCCCCTTCGTCCACCGCTGTCTGCTCAAGACCAGGTCCCTCAAATAAAGAAGGGCCCTTGCAAAAGATACCAGATAGCTTTTGGGAGAGCTACGTAAGCTGGAAATGTTCATATATCGTAAAGTTATTGGAGCTGAATTGAGTACTACTAGGATTCGAGCTGCAATCCTTCCCCAGACGAAGACTCGGCACAAAAAGCAAGCACGGTTCCTTCGCCTTTGAAAAACGGTCAAAAATATCGATATAAACCGCGTGACCTAGAAATTGACGCAGATGGTCGTATGGATCCTTATGAGGCATCGATGAGATCTAGATCTATCAATGTAAGCTTTTTTTTTTTTTACTTCTCCCAAAGATTCAAAAAAGGGTCTTTGTCCAAAAACCTAATTATCCTAGGGAAATTACTTTCGTCCGCTCCAAGTTCACAACCCAAGCTCTGGGTTCGGAGATATAAAGCGAGAAAACGATGTTAGTCTCCCAGGTACCTGGGTCAATAGCTGGTCCAATTCGACGGACGAAGAGTTCGACGAATGTTTCCCAAAAGCACAGGTGCCCAGATCTTCTAATGTTTCACGCACTACTTCGAAGATCTTGGGCGCAGGCCGCTGGAAGACATGGACGCATCACCTGCACTCCTCCGCCGCCATTCAGTTGGAAGAAATCCAGGGAAAGAAATCCAATGCCAAGGCTAAAAATAAACAAAATGACATATTGGAAAAGCCGGCTGAACAATGGACAACAGCTCCCGAGACGCAAGGAATTGTAGACGGGGTTGAGAAGGCTGTCCGCTTCTCACCCCCAACTACGCAATCAATTGAACTCGGAGGTAAGAACCAATTTCTTTCGTCATTTATAATCTATTTTAGATGGGATAATAATATTTGGGGTATCTATCTGAATTAATAGAAGATGGATTTCAAATATTCAACGAACCTGCCGCTGAACCCCAGGTCACTCGTAATGAGCCCAATATATCAAAAAACCATCCAATGTCTTCTTCATCCTCAATAGAGACATTAAGCTCCGGCGTTTCTTCAACGGCGGAAGCAAATTGGCGGGCAGATAATGAAAGGCGAACCTCGGAAGTCGAGCTTTTTGAAAACTTCTTTGAATCTGAGAATCCTCACTCAACAAGAAATGGCCCTACCTCATTTCATGTGGCGAATAATCCCTTAGAAGACCCTACTAAATTTAATCGTCAAAGATTCGAAATTCCCGAACACCCCCCTCAATATGGTTCTCATGACCAAGTCGCCGCGGATGAAGCCCTGGCAGAGAGACTGGCAAACTTTCAGGCTGATTTCCAAAGACCATCTGATCTGTTTGATGAAGACGATCGAGAATCAAACTCCTCTGCTTTCATGCGTAAGCAGTACCAACAAGATAGAGAGTTGGCAGAAATGCTCTCTGCAGGCTTAGACCCAGATATGGATCGCGAAACTCTGGAGTTGATAAAAAGACTTTCAGGAGATTCGCCTCAAGACTTCGACTCATTTCTTGATCAAGAAGCTGAGAATGAAGCCCTGATCGCTGAGCTTTCTGATTCACATGTACTACGAGATTGGGAATTGGCTAGGCAGCTGGCTGAAGACACGCCACAAGATATGAAAGAGCATTTAAGACAGCTTCAAGAACAGGAGGAGTACGCACGCCTTGCACAGAAGGCCTGGGATGAAGATATCAGAAAAAAAGAAAGCGAAGAACTTGCCACATTAGCTGAGATGGTTAGGTTAGAAGAGCTGGAAAGGCTGGAGCGGTTGCGGAGAGAGCGCATGGCAGACTGCACTGCATGCTCGGAAGAGGGCGAAAAAGTAGTAATGGCAATGTTGTCTTGTAGCCATGGGTATTGCACGGGTTGCATAAAAGGTAGGATCCTTCAACTATTATAAACTTGTTTATTTTCGAGATTCGGCAGGTCTAACGATTGTGGAGAAATGTAGTTGCTTTTGAAGGCGCATTGAGGGAGAAGAAACCGTTTAGATGCTGCGACCAGGTCCCTATAGATTCTATCGCGACACACTTCACTCAAAACTTCATCAGAGATTACAACGATCTCATGCTTGAGCTTAATACTCCGAACGCTCTCTATTGCTCGGCGAGGAACTGTTCAAAATTCATTCCCCCCACCAGCATACGAGCCGATACTGGGACATGCCGCGCTTGTAACAGTAATACGTGTAGACATTGTCGGTCTCCTTCGCATACCGGTATCTGTGAAGCGGATGAGGATTCAACTGCAGTTCTTGGCTTGGCGAAAGAGAAGGGATGGAAATCCTGCCCCGGTTGTCATAATATGATTGAAAGAGTTGATGGTTGTTTACATATGACATGCACTAGGTGCCCTAACCGTACAGAATTCTGCTATAACTGTGGAAAGCTGTATAGTATTTGCCCTGCCACCTGTAGCAGGTAAAATTGGTTAAAATATTGTAGATAGTACTTGTACATAGTAGGAAGTAGTCAATGTATATAATCTTTGTTTTGTCAAATTTCGGCTAGATATATTTATCATATTTTGTCGCTCAGCAGCCATAAATATAGCTTCTGTGTATCACGTTTACTATATCACGCTTATACATACACATACATCTAATATTTCTTTATCCAACTTTAAAACCTTGAAGCCAAACATTGATCTGAGAGTTGTAGTAGTAGTCACGACGCTAGCCTAATTAAGATATAGTTAATTATTGCTTAATAATTTATATGCATGTCGCAAGCGCATATGACAACGTGGCCGAGTGGTTAAGGCGACAGACTCGAATTTCCAGTTCTTGTTATCTGTTGGGTTCGCCCGCATAGGTTCAAATCCTGTCGTTGTCGAGATCAAACTTTTTGCCTCAGACTGCCGTCTTAAGGCATTGGAACAAAAAGACAGTGGACTCCTCCCCACTCCGTTCGGTGCATGGGAATATGTTTCCGCTATCGGACTCTCATACTGTCATCTCGAAGGCCTCTGTTGGTTTTGCGTCTGAAACACCAGCTCAAATCTCATAAACTATGAGAAACCGTAGGAAATGCGATCACCTCTAGAAACCAATTCAAGTAACTTTAACGGACTTTGTGGCTTACTAGCTTCGAACTCAGGCTATTTCTTTATTCATACAATTTTGTCTCATGATATTCGTGATTAGCAGCAAGTTTGTTTATTTTTGAGTGCGAGATTCGCGGGTTGAACTTGCTCGGCCTTTTGCAGTTTAGATAAATCTTTAAAGGTTCAATTATTACGGGCTCTGGGCCTTGAATTATCGGAACACGCAGCTCAGTCACAAATCCATAAGAACAGAGTCCTCACAGAAAATCGACTGCTCTGCGATCTATAGCTTGAGACTTTTTCTTCTGGTCGAGGTATTTCGTGACAGTGCTATGACAATCACGGATCACTGCCTAAAAATTGATTTCTGTTAACTACAGTCCCAAAATGATCGTGGAACATGAGGCATGTGATAACTCACCTTGACTTTCCATATAATGGTAAGGAGGTCGCAAGCTTTGTGGATGGACTCGACATTTTCTGGAAATGGTCGTAATTCACCGGATCTTAGGTAGAACATATTGTGACCGACACATGACATGTAAAGAACTTGGGTGAAGCGGCCTTCATTCAAGGTTAAACACTGAAAGCTATAATGATTCTGATGCAGTAACTTACCCTCGTGTAAGACGCCAACCACCACTAGCTTTTTGAGAGTTTCGGGGTCATGATCGACAATCTTCTTAAGATTATTGAGGATGGCACGGCACCCAGCCAGTAACTTGGTAAGGTCTTTGTCTCTCTTTCCTTCATTAGAGGTTTTAGAGTCCGAACTCGAAGATACTTCAACTACAGCGTATTCGAGGTGGTGACTATGATACTGCCACCTTGTCTGTACGATCCCGTCGTAACGCACATAGGGAGATATAAAAGGGTTAGGGTCGCTGGTATGTGCTGCCAGTATGATCTCTTTGCTATTTGGGTGATTAGCTAGAGGATCCGTGATAGAGATAAAGACATCGTTTACCGTTGCATAAATAAGCCAAGATGAGCAAGACGAAGAATACAGGCGTCCATCACATGTGCGTACAGGCTGTCCCATACTCCTTCTTTCAAACCACGGTAATCCAATAAGTTTGAGGTCTGTGTAAGTAAAAAGAGGCTGCGATAAATAAAACATTGATAAGCATGAATACACGACTTTGTGTAAGATCGAGACTCGTCTGCTGGGCCATGGTAATCACGTACGTGTGCTCCATCACGTTATCAACCCAGCGCTTGTCTGAGTACTCAGGTGTGCTCTTATCCCACCCGCTCTCCGTAGAATAAGCAGTTTCTATACAGTCATTTGTGGTAGCGCACTATTGGAATTAGCATCTAGGACCGCACTTGGATGCCTTAGAAATGGTGTTACTTTTGTATAGCTTGTGATATGATCGGCGAGCGAACAAGGGAGTTGAGGTATTGGTGGGGATTCATCAACTATTTGTTTCCACTCATCATCATCAAACAAATCTCTAAAGGCTTTGTCGTGGGCATCAATTATTGACAACGAAGGAAGGTTCAGCTGGTCAATATCTGAGAATTCTTTTGCATAGTCCCGTGCTATATCTTCCAAAAACACGCCGCCTCCAAGTGGGAATTTACTGTCCAAGCTTTGATTGGTTTCAAACTCGGGTGTCAACGTCACTGATTCCGATGTGATACTATCATCTTCATTCTAATGAATACAACATTTATTTTGTTAGAGTCACATAATATTTCATGAGATAATTGTGGAACTACATTTTGCTCCCCTTCTATTTCAACCTCTTTCGAACCAGCAAGACTCGATTCAACAGGCTTAAATCCAGTAGGTGGCTGGGGAAACGAGTTCAATGTGCCGACGTTCCCGCGGACAACAGCGCCGACGTTCCCACGGACAACAGTGCCGATGGTCCGATTATTTTGATGAATCACCACCTGTGGTTTGGAAACGCGTTTCTGACGCCGTCCAGTTAGGCGGTTTTTATCCCAAGAGCGGGAACGAGCCTTGTCCGATATACGACCCTAGGAGAAATAATGAGTTAATTGAACCAATACCCCCCCCCCACTGAAGTAACAGACACCAAGTAGGTAATCTGAGGTTCAGTGGGACCACTGGAACGCGGAGCAGACACCCAGTAGGTAATCTGTGGTCCAGTGGTCCACCGGGACGCGGAGCAGACACCCAGTAGGTAATCTGTGGCCCGGTGGGAGCCGACGGCAAAGCAGACACCCAGTAGGTAATCTGTGGCCCGGTTGCGTCAAGTAAGGGCATTGGTTTTCCTATGAAATCGATTAAAATGTTGGAAGACTGGAAGTGACTTACCCCCTGACTATATTTAGTTAGCAGTAACTTGGCTTTTGATAGTATGGTCGCATCTTTTGTGTTGGCGACGATGTGGTTGAGAGAAGCGAGATAGTGATCCACGACTTTGTTGAAGTTGAACGGGGTTTTGTGTTTACGCGAGCTTTGGTACTCCTCGCCTAAAAATGTCACCAGATCCCAATCAATGGGGACTTGTGAAAGAAAGTCCTCATCAACTATGAGTAAAGGATGTGTCAGTAGAGCTCAAGCTAGTGGAGTACGCGACATTTGCGATATTCGCGATGGTGATTACCCGGCATCGTAGTTTTGGTGTTGAGTTTGGTGTGGAAGGAGGATGTGGAGGAGTGGGGGGATCTTGGGTGCATGCGCTAGTTGTAGGGTCTGGCAAAAGAGGGGGCTGGCAGTGTGCGCCAAGACTGTGCGCCAAGACAATGTGCCAAGATTATGACTGCTCAGCCAAGAGCACATTTCTGCCAAGACCGCGATAATGAGAACCTACTAATCCGACCTAAAATCTAACTCTGGCTTGGCAAGGCCGATTGTGTGTTGCAGTTTTTGCAACGCAACCTCCATCCCCTCTTTTCCACCGATGCTCTTTTCGAACTCCACGAAAAACATGTTTGAAGGTTTAGGATTGCTATTAAGGTGATGGCCAGAGCAAGGGCTATCATTTGGTTTATTTTTTGTATTTTTAGGAAAATGTTTGGATTTTTTGGGTGGGGATATATGAAGTGTCTTTGTACTTTTTTCCCCCATACAAATTTCAGGGCCAAGACCAAAATTCATTGATTATTTTTTGGTTGCCATGGGCGGTTCCCATACAAAATCCAAGGCGTCTCGGTATTTAACGTGCACGCCCGGTACATGAGCTCATTATAAAAATCTAGCTCAACCTTTCAAGCTCCCGAACAGATCTACTAATAATGCTTTGCAATCTGGAACGGCCAGGGAATCAAAGAAATAAGTCACTACCGTCTAAGGAAACCAGTTCTAAAAGTACCATCTTCTATACAACTTGCGCCTGTATAGCTAATGCTCTAGCCTTGTACTTCTACAACCTTATGATATCCTCACGGACACCATCGTTTCAACTCGCCCCTCTCAATCTAGTTCATCCTATCAACTACACAGGTTCCCCGGGGCTTGGACAGACCGGGCTAACCTGTGGTGCAAACAACGCCTCAAGTGCATCGATAGACATGCCCGATTTCAATATTCGGCCTTTTATAAATCCTAGAATCCACCATACTGTATGTACTCCACCGAGTACGTTCACAGCAATCACTGCGAATAGCCAGTCCGAGTATCTTCTCCTATCACCAAAAAACCGCCAGTCCATGTCTTTGTTGGGGCCATGTATGACTTGGTTGCCAACCTTGGTCCAGCAATAGCAATAAAATACTGCGAAAAATGAGAGGAGCAAGCTCTCTACCGTCATCCGTTTCTGGTCCCATGCTGATAATGTTTCAAAGACTGAGTTCAGAAGAAACAATTCAGCAAGCACAACAGCTGAACTAAAGCTATTGAGGATCAACTCTAGCCTAACGACTGGATGGTCTGATGGAAGTATAAGAACAAAGTATAACAGCGTGCTTGCTAGAGGGAGGACCATGACAACAGTATAAAAAGTATGGAAGAAGAATCGATTCGAGCCACTTTCGCCACTTGGAAAACTGGTAATACGGAAAAGATGGCCGTTTAATACCTCTTGGAACGTGAGTGGCATATCGGCCGAATATGGACTGTAACGACAGCCCGTATGCGCATACGGGAGACGTGATTGGTCTTTCGAGATTGTATAAAGGTACATCCAGTACTATGAGTTTGAGCCATTGCGACAGTGAGATAAGATCATAAGGTAAAGGGCTCGATCAAACTTACCGAGGTCAGCCATAGATAAATACACTGTCCTATCCATGCAAGGTCCATCAGCCGGAATACAATTATCTTGCCATGGCCAGCGAGAACCTCAAACACGAGATATACAGACAGAAAGAGCGTCATGGTGAAAGCTAGGAAGAGGCGAACGAAGAAAAGATGTCTGCCGGACAAAAAGCCCCATGGTGATTCAACGACTCTCAAGAAGAGATCGGAATCTGTAGGTGGGATGTGATCTACCACCTGGCCGAGTAGTGGGGTGCTGTCATTCATTACTCTCAAACAGCTATCCAAATGGTGATAGGATGACATACATGTATGGCCGCTTGGATGCTTGGAAGGAAGAATATAGGTCTCACAATAAAGCCACATATATTTCTAGATGCTCTTCCCCCCTTCTCACACTACATGTATATCTGGATACTGCGCTGCATATCGGGTATGCTCTATCTACATGCATATTGTTAACGTTAACAAAAACTATAGAAAATTCTTAGAATACTGCGAAGCATTCTTATACGTACACCCGTACATGCAATTTATGTATTTATATTTCTCAAGTGCCTGCATCATAGTAAATCACTCGTCCGAATAGTTGTCTCGGTTGGTCGTTTTAACTGATTGATTTCATTAGGAGCTCAGTTCGTCTTTTCAAATATGAGTGCATTCAACAACAATATAGATAAATCTCAACCACTGATAAAAAAAAGCATCTAATAATACATCATGCCTCCGAAATCGATATTGCCGGGCTTGACTGATAACTCCGAGCCTTTGCCGTTCGACCCTTCAACAGATCAATCACCCCTCTGTGTCCTTTCAACATCGCAAAATGCAACAGACTCTTGCCATCTGCATGGTTTATGTCGATAGTAGCTCCATAATCCAGGAGTTTTTGAACAGCAACCTCATTACCACGAGTCACAGCGAAATGAAGTGGCGTCTGTCCGTAGCTAGTCTTAGCGGTGACATCGGCCCCCCTATTGAGCAGCAACTGTACCACTGGGTCGTGTCCATGGCCCACGGCTTGATGAAGCGCGGAGTGACCTTGGGTGGTTTGAACAGAAACGTCGGCACCGCTTTGTAGCAAGAGCTCCACCACTCCTTCATGCCCACGAATAGCGGCTAGGTGCAGTGCGGTCTGGCCGTCGCTCGTCTGGCAGGTAATGTCGGCACCATTCTTCAGAAGAACTTTGACTGTTGATTCATCGGCGTGTGCTGCGGCCCGGTGTAATGCTGTATGACCATCACAGTCCATCGAGGTGATATCGGCACCATTTTCTAACAATATTGTTATGATAGCGTCGTATCCATGAATTGCCGCTGTGTGGAGTGCAGTTTGCTGATTTTTATCGAGTAGATCAACATCTGCACCGTTATCTAACAGTGCTTCAATGGCCTTGTCGAGCCCATGCCGTACTGCCCAGTGCAGCACCGTCTTCCCATCAACCTCTCCAGCAATGGATATATCGGCGTTTTGTTCAAGCAGAAAGAGAATCATCGCCTCAGATCCGTAGCGGCACGCCCAATAAAGAGGGCTTTGCCCCCTTCGATCCTGGGCATCGATGGAAGCACCTCTATCCAAGAGTACTGCAGCCACAGGGGGGTTCCCATATTGGGCTGTGACATGAAGAGGTGTTCCACCAGTATACATGTTGTCTTGAGCTGTATCAGGGTCTGCACCGGCCTCGAGAAGTAGCTTTGCAATGTCGGCGTGGCCGTATTTTGCAGCCCAGTGGAGCGGTGTGTCTCCGTGAACATCCTTCCCCGTGACGTCGACACTTCGGTCCAGCAGAAGTTTGACGACACCCTTGCTACCATTCTTGACGGCTCGGTGGAGGACTTTACCAGGGCTATTGTAGACTTGGTCTTGAAAATCGATGTTCGCACCTCTTTCTAGAGCAAGACGAGCGAGACTTTCATTGCCATGATCTACCGCCCAAGTGAGTGCAGTGACACAATTAATTTCCTGGATGGCTCTTTCGTTGAGGAGCGGGGTAAGGGCAAGAGCATGGCGTCGATTCGTTCGAAGGAGGGAGTTAAGATCCTTGACACTAAGCCGTTGTGCAAGAAGCTTGAGGATTTCGTTTGTGAGACCGAGGGAAGTCATTTTGCGATTGAAGACAGATGGTTTGCGAATCTGGATTTGTGAAGATTTGGAATGAGTGTATAGTTGGGGAGTTGAATGCCAGGTTTTGATGCTAATTGTCTAGGCATTGTATGGCATTACCGGTAACAGTTGATTGGTGATAGATTGGCTCCGATAAATATTATGTGCATTTATTCCCTACTTACAGAGCTCGGTATTCACCAACCCCTCGGGAGGGTGATCCGAGACGGTGGGAATGATGAGCTCACATGAGGGTGTTCTGCCCGAGTCTTTTCTTCTCTTCTACAAGCCACTCTCTGCCGTACAAATCTTCTAGAACTCGTTTCAGAGAGTCGGATCCGGGAATGGGGGCACGCGGCGTGGCTGGTTTCCGGTGTCTGATATTGAGTACCCCAAGTGGAAAGCAAGGCATATCTACAAACAAACAAGAAAGCCTCATAGAAAGAATAAATCAATTGTACGCCTTGGGTTTGAAGATACAGTCATAGACTCCGTGTAAAGAAAATTTTTACAAAATCACGTATTGTCACTCGCAACAAAGACAAATGTATGTCTCGGCCAGGCCATTTTAATATTACTCGTGGTCTGAAGATCTCGAGTCAGATACTGTGAATGATGTATTCGACGAAGTACAACTCAATTAAACAGTGAAAGATCGGCTCTTAGACTTTTTATTTTTTAGAATGACTCACAATAATTCTTGACAAGAATGGCGGTATTTATGTCGAAGTACCAGTGAATACATAGAGCACAGACAATGGAACACACGTAGTCTTTAAAAGCACAAATCATTGAGCAATAAATCATCGGTATTATTGGCTAGATATATATTCCGGAAAAGCACATATATGTAGTAGACGCTACGAGCACAGATATGGCGCTTAACAGTTGTGTCAATCATTGAAGTCACTTTTTATCTTCTTCTGTGTCATTGTTACTACACACAACAAAGTGACATTGCTCATGGCCAAGGTAAAGATAAAAAATTTAGTATATTAAACATCACTGTTGATATCCCAACACATACTGTACGAAAGCAATTTCGTAGTAAAAGCTACCTAATTACTAACCGCTCTCTTCCCGTAAACCCTTAACCTTTTTACTCCTCCATCTGGTATGATGACCATTTTCACATGCGTCACTACATTCCCTGATACATCCTTCAGCATTGTTGAAGGGAAAGCATGTTCTTTGTCTGCTTCGCATGGGTGTGCTTCGACAATCTTTTGCCACTCGGGTGCGCTCGCGGCCACGACATGGTCGGTCCCAGCATCTATCGCGTAAATCTCAACAGCCTGGGGATAGTTACCGCGAAAATGAAGTGTATCAACTACAATTTCTTCAATATACCCTGGTGCGCCCTTTTTAATTGGTCAAAGAATAGTCAGCTTGCATCCTGAGAACCACTTTTAGGAAAGACCCTAAAAGGCCCAGTGTTAGACAAAAGCAAAACTTACCAGCTTTACTATCACCCAGTCTATATGACCCGCCTCTCTACTCCGTTTAGTCTCCCAACCATCACCCATATCCTTGCCCCTGCCCGGGAGCAACAGGTTGTCTTTAGTACCATAGTGTTGATCACTGCAAGAGACTGCTAGTCCCCCGGATGATACATGGGCAAGGTCAATTATCGACTCTGGGTCTACGGGAAACACGGGTACAGCGTTTCCGTAAAGGCGGAAACGAGCGATCCCTACAAACTTCTGTCAACCTTATTGCGTGCGCCCAGCACAGATCAAGATTAACGAACCTCCATCGGGGTACATGTTCAGCCTTACATGTGAGTAAGCTTTTTTTGTCGGGTCATCTAGTTTCCAAAGGTGTCGCTGAGACGGACCTGTCTCCTGTTTTGGGAGGATCTCATCCCACTGGAAACCGGTGTCAGTTACAGCCTAAATACTACGAATAGGCTTTTCGCAAGAAACAAAGGTCTAACCGCAGTGTTTGCATCAGGGTGGCCGCCATCGATAAATGTCCCCTCGACTGAAACTGCGGGTGCATGATTCCCGTTAAAATATGTCGTGTCGATTTCAACCCCAAGAACTGTTCCACTGGCAACTCCGAGCTATATATATATATTGTGATGAGCTCCCCAATCCAAATAAAACCCACGATCCATCCTCGCCAAATTTACCTTTATTACAACCCAGTCGGCCGGTTCCTTATTATGCCTCCTGGTTTCCCATCTATGTTCAACTGAGTCAGATGAGGAATTTTGATATTTTAAGGCATAAGGTTGAGGAAATACCCATCGTACCACGCCCCCGACGGGACGAAAACTCCTGGTTTATGGACAGGCGGCGCTGGGTTGATCAAATTTTCAGCATCTGCAAAGAATTGATCGCTGAATCTGAGTACCTGGCCACCGAGCGCTGCACTAATCAAATCTACGCCACAAATATTCTGGTTAGCTATCAGGACATGGATACATAATCATAACTGTCGCGTGGGTAAATGAAGCTTCCTACCAATACTAGAAGACCCAAAGGTTTCTTGAACTTGAGATATATCGATACGTTGAGGCATTGTTTGATTAATTTTGTGCTTTTGGGGATGACAGGAGGTGCGGGGCTGTGGTGAAGATATATGTAGATATCTGTAGGAAGTCTCAAGTGCTTGCTTATCGGCTGTCCCCGCGAGTCGGCTCTTGCCGCTGAGATAGGCAACCAAGACCGTTTGGGTTAGAGTGGCTGACTAGTGTGTCTCACCGCCCCGGGAAGCTTTATGCTACTATTTCTAAAGTAGAGTACTCCAGGTAGAGTAAAGTACAAATGAGTAGATTTGGCCGGCCCGATCAACCAAAGCGCGATTATATGGTGGGATAATCCAGCCAGCCAATGTCGCGTCCAAAACTATATGTACCTACTAATGTATCAAGTTAAATTATCCGAATAGGCAGTTTGTCGCACCCTCTGTATGTAAAGTACTCTACGTGTCAAGGTGTCTAATATATACTCTACTCATATTATATTATATCAATTATACCTATATATTCTTACTCATGGTGTCAATTTGGTGAACATAAAAACCAAAGCATTTTCTATGCTTATGCAGAGTCGAGCTACTTGTAGTCGTCCAAATCAACGCTGTAGGAAAATTAAAATGCGTCATTCTAACAGTTCATGGGCCGGAAGTAGTATACCTCTACGGATCTGAAGGCAACGAGGTATCCACATCTGCCCCTTGGCCTGGTGGTGAGATGTGCAGATTCCGGGGCTTCTTAACATAGGTACCAGGCCCTTAGATCTACACGTCTTACCAGGCCAAGGTCCTTCGGGTGCATACATGATTGGCGGAAAGTTCGGTGGCTGACTCACGTTACTTGTGCAGCAATCTTAACTTTCGAATCTTCGTTAGCTTTCAATGATTAAATCTACAGGTATGTAGATACACGGTTTTGTAATTACGGTATTAGATATGTCACGATCAGTAGCAATTCTTCTTGATAAAGTTTGGCTTGGCGTGTGCAACAGTGCTAATGTAAGTACTTGTATGTATAGTTCTTGGTCAGAAGTCATGGGAAGGCAACCAAATCACACCAAAATTCGCCTAAATAGAATGAATACCCACAACCCAATTGCGATCAGGAATCAACAAGGTTTTATAGACTAAAACTTTAGGTATCAAATTTAATATATCTAAAAGGGCATTCTCTCAGGTCAGATGTGGAAGAAAGTACATGAGCTAGAAGTAGAGCAACTTGAAGATTTGGCTACATCCCATACAAATATGTGGCCTTGGCGCATTTTGGCAACTTAACACAATAAAATCAACACAGTTCATGCTAGAAGCATAATAGTTTAATTTTGAGCTGATAGAGTAATTCTTGACATGCAAGAAATATACTTCCCTAATTCTCGGAAATCATTCATGATAATTGGTGGTCTAGGACCATGTTGAAAAGTAGCATTTTTGGTGTAAAATGGGTGCCTTCCCATGACCTTTGACATCGCGCTGTACGTACACAATGTATCCACGGTAATCGGCATGCAAATATCGGGAAGGGCCGAAACTTGGAGACAGCAAGATAGCAAGGACTTGTTGTTCATTGAGGGAATTGATTTTGAGTTTTATGGAGGGAGACTTTGTATCGGGTATTAAGACTAGCCGGGATCATACGGGAGAGCATAGATACAGTGTAAGTACATCTCCCCCCTCGATCATTGCGTACCGTATTATCAGATAACGTGACGTAAAATGCGAAATTTGTCACTCCCACACAGTTGTAGAGCTCTATCTCAAGATGAGAGAAAAATTTAGACGGCCCAACCCGTCATTGTAATGTGTTCACATAAATTGCTTAGTCTTCTTATAAGCTGAGAAATTCTGGTCAAATCAATAGTAGCCCGCACTAAATGTCTAATATTCAGCAATTAATTTTATTAATTGCTGTAAGCGCAATACACTTTTAAACAATAACATAACACCTTGATCTATCCTTCCGCTAAAAACAAGTGAATTTGCGAGCTTCAGGATAATTTCCGAGAAGAGAAACAAAGAAACGAAAATGTATAAAGTACATATTATTCCACAAGAGTAGCATTTTCTGGAGGCAGAAATATTCCTCTCACTCGGAAGATCCAGGTTTTCTCAGTTGGGATTTCAGTCAAACGTTAAACACATAATCTTCGCGTGCCGCGAGTGTTTCGTAACTTCCATGTTCTGCTTGTGTTTATTATTGCGCTTTAACTTCAAAACTGCCCGAGTCTTCACTTTTTGCCCAAACTTTCTCAATGTGAAGACCGTACGTTGAGCCATTATTTGAGTCTTTTCTTTAGGGGTAATCCTCATATTCTTGGTTTCCCATTCCACAATGAACCCGCTCAGCATGGCAGATAGCTCTTGATCTGACATGGAGTAGTCGATTACCCACCTGTCAAGACATTTCCACTTCACACTAATCGCGGGACCGTACCGAACAATGATATCCCACTGACCAACACATTTGAGGCATATACAATAAAAGCCCCAAGCATTCCAAATCCACGCACGTCTCTCCACGACATCATCCTCCAGTCTCATCTTCTTTTTGACAATGTCGCGTGTTTGAGATAACGCTCTTTTTGTCCTTTCTGGGGCTGGCTTATTGAGTGACTGAGAAACCAAATAACACCTCGTGAGCTGTTCCCCCGCCTTAATATCTCTATAGGCATACAGACGGATCCGTTTGATTTCCGTACATGGATCGTTGTCCTCTATTTGGAACATATTTGGTATGCAGCTGTGATTGATAGTCATGAACGCTTCAACAGTTCTGCTACTCCAGGCATCGTGATCTAGACATACCGAGAGGATAGGTTGTCCACGATGTATGTTCTGTCTGGCAAACAAACCATAGCCAGCGTCTGTCTTGGTGTGCATCTTTCCCCAACATTTCCCCCATTCCATCTCGATTGTTATTTTGTGAAAAGATGGTCAGTGAATATTCCTACGTGCTTCTCGGTAGCCGATGAGCAGGAAACTATAGATGGATATAGTTTGGTATTCACATACACACGGGATAGCTAGATTAGAGTATGAAAGATCAAGACTTATTATCTGCGAATCGAGGCACTTGAATGAATATAATCAATGGTCCATGAAAGGTGATTTAAGTGAGGTTAGAGGTTGACGACGTTGGCTTAGGCCTTAAAGGATCGACGTGTCATGAATCTTGCTCCGTAGCAACTACATTTAATGAGAAGTCTCTCGGTTTCGACCACCGCCCTGTTCACGATACCGCTTAGTTGCGTGGATTGTATCACACTAAATGTGACCTATAAAATGACGTATGTCTAGATTTCCGGATCGGATCAAAGGTGATATCTTGAGATGAGTACACGAATCCTATAACGTTCAGCACACTTTTATCAGCGTCATGTACATCTAGTAGAAGAATCATTTGATATAGAGTTCCGAATATGATAGCTTCGAGTTACAATAAATGAATTAACAATAACGACAACTTCGAGGCACACGTCTTTTTATCGAGTGATTTTTGGTGATTAAGCTACAGGTGTCAGCTTTCTAATCTTCAAATGAAAATGTATCTGATATAGTTGGTTTCTCACCCATCTGGCCAGATTTGTATTCGCAAATAACCAGAAGTATCATGATCTATACATCTTAAACAGATCACACCGTGTCCTCAGTATATATGCAATCTAAGGAGTAGCGCAGTACGATGAGCATCTGAGTCGATTAAAACAAATAGAGTATAGATACCTGCACGTGCATATATAAAGTATATAGCTGGAGATGTAAACAACAACCTTGATTAAGTAAAACAGCTTCCTCGATGTCGTCGACATGGGGAGAGCCGTGGTCACCCAGACCAAATCTCGAGACCAAGTTTACAAATCATAGATTTAGACACGCTTACTTCCTTTCGTCATTTACTTTATACCGTCAGTAAGCGAACTCTGTGAGATTTGCTTTTTGGTATGCACACATTCTAGTGGATGCGTCGTAGTGATGTCTACGGTGTAAGCCGATATCACACAAACCTGCATAAATAGTTCTTTGAATCACATCTCTGTAGCATCCCAACTCAAATGTAGTGATGTGACGAGAGAGCTGGGATGAGAAGACCAAGTTCGCTTATCGTGCATAAGACTACATGTGCTCTAGCACATCTAGCGGACGGTACCGGCCTTTGGAGAAGTGAGCTCTGTCTTCTTGGGCTTTGCTTGAATCGATGAGAGTATATGTGATGCGGAGAATGGACGAACTGTTTTGCGAAAAGCCTACTACGGCAGTAGCAGCTGATCTGTGTTACCAACAGCCCCTTGGATTTGTATTCACGGATCTCTGGGTGTACCCTGATAAGTTATGCAACTGAGCGCGGCCTTTGCGGCTAATTCCACATCCTATTGTTCGCTTTATGTGTAGTGAAACGTCATTACCCATGATTACTACTGCGGGAAACATTTTTTGGGATTCTGGTTCCGACAAAAAGCAATACATTTGGGAGCGAAAGCTTATCCTAAAATCGGGCCAATAAAAGCCCCACAAAAAAAAAGTGAATTGCAATGATGAGCAGCTTGGCGCCGTCTTGAAACACACACACGCCGTTTTGCGGTAATTTATATTGGTTGATGAAATGCTTGTTCTTGAGCTTGTGTGTCGTTGCATCGTGAGGTGAGACCGATGTTGTGGGTGAGGAAGGCATAAAGGTTTGAGGTCTAATACGTACCTACATTATTAGTACCCACATGTACCCTGGGTACAGCACCATACATGCAGTTGAGCAGGAGATACGTACTTCATCATGATACCATCATCTCGAATGATACCTCGTACTCTAGGTCTGCCTATCAACAACGCCCGATGCCGATGACCCGAGAACTGCAGTTACCAGGGGCCAAAAGGTGGGGAATACTTACTCTACATAGAGTAGTACATTAAGTTACCGGGGAATCCTGCTGCCCTGATGGAGGACTATGGGGAAGATCATGGATCGTGACTGGGTTAAATTTGCTGTTTCTTGGGCCCATGTGAAAGATCAAGTTCAGATGCGGGATTTATTTTTTGCAATTCGTGTCTGGCTCTGGTGATGTCTGTGAATCAATCTCTATGCACACTACAAGCACATAGAGTAAGTAGAGTAGAGTAGGTACATGTAGAGTATGGCTTCCTAAGGTGTGCACACCATTTTATCTAGAGTCTCTACACTGTGCAAGGTAAATAGAGGAAGCCATGCACTGACACATGTGTCCACCTATCACGTTAGATATTCCACGATCTGACGCAGTATTCCGGTTTTTAGTTGGTAGGTAGGATTTGTGATACTTTTTGCTAATAATCATGGAGTATATCAGCTCTTTCACGCCTCAAGTGCAAAGGCCCAAAGGTGCCGCCGATTATCTCGATACGAAAGAGCTGAGACCTTTAAAGAATCCTTGATTCTACACTGGATCGATACTCCGGTTCTAAACCCACCAACACGATACTCTTTCGGACAAGCCTTGCCGATATTCAGCAGAATTGGAGGGATGCCAGGATGGTGATATTACTTGGAGTACAGCACTTAAGGCAAAGGCCGAGCGGGCAAGCGGGCGGGCGGGAGCTACATATATGCGCAGCGTGCAGTTGCAAAACCCCGGTATTGTAACTCCACCTTCGTCATCAACGCTCCGGCTTAGCGCGAAACGCCTCTGTTGCTTGTTTGCGTGTTCCAGAAGTCAGAGGAACACCAGGTCGTTGAAATCGAGAGAAATCAATAAATCGAAGTCACAAGTCAGCCGCCACCGCAGAACAGCCGCCCACCGAAACAGCTGCTGCTGCTGCTGCTGCCCTGCCCTTTCTCTCCCTTCTCCCTTCTTGATCGTACCCAACCGGAAGCCGAGAAGTCCGCTGAAACCTATTTGTCTGACTGTAGACCATCTGCACTCTCTAGCCGACTGACTTACATACTCACGAAGTGCTCACTAATAAGTAGAGCAGAGTACCCCTCATCCTCACCATCCTGTTCCTACTCCTGCTCCTACTCCTGCTCCTACTCCCCATCCTCCCTCCATTCTGTCTCTCCGTCCTCTGCCTCTTATCTGAGCGACTTCATTTGGCCTCTCTTTCACTGGTTCATCACCTTGAATCGTTATCTGCCTGTTGAACTGGTAGTGGCAACAGACATATCATTTTTCACTGTAAGTCAAACTCATTTCATATCTTTTCCCTCCTCCCCGTCTCCTCAGTGAGCGTCCAAGATATAATTTTTGAATTTGGAAGTTTGCACGAGGATTGGGACTTTTCCTCGTGTTATCTTTCGTTGGCCCGGATTTTTTTGTCGTTTTTTAATTTTTAGTTTTCCTTTTTTTTTTTTTTTTTTTGACCTGATATTTTTTCATTGTGGGCCCTCCAAGTGGCGGGGAAAATTGTATTTGAAATCAGATTTGGGGGGCAACGTGAATTTCAATAAAACTTGAACCAGCCGCACTTTCTAACCTACATAACCTCACAGACTCCCTCCATCTCCCAGACCTTTTTCTTATTTCTCAACCAGAGGGCACTTCTGTGTTCAAAGTTACAACCAACAGTCCAGTTGAGGCTCACGAGAGAAAAGGCCCCTGCATTTACCCCTCAATCACCCGCTATCCTCCCAACACCATGACGTCTGTACTCCCATCTGTTGCGCCCACCATTCAGAAACCGCCGCTTTCGCAGACTCACCCTTACACATGCAATGCCTGCCAGGTTGCATTTCGCAACAATGATCAACAGCGTACTCATTACCACACCGACTGGCAGTAAGTGGAATTTTCGGGGCTATTTCCTTTCACTGAAGTTTGGTTGTGCTAATTTTTTGCGCGCACCTTAGTCAATACAATGTGAAGCGCAAAGTTGCATCTTTGCCACCACTCTCCTCTGAGACATTTGCCGAGAAGGTTCTTAGTGCGCAGGCCAGCAACAGATTAGAACGCGAGAAAGCGTCTTTTGAAAAAAATTGCTCGGCATGCAACAAAGTTTACTATTCCCAGAATGCGTATGCGAATCACCTTGGATCTATGAGACATAAGCAAAATACTGCATCGGGTTTGAACAACCTTCGCGCTGGCGGAAATGCATACACCGGCTCAAGATCAGGACGAGTCATCGATGACAAGGATGAGACTGCTAGCGTTGTGAGCAGTACATTTTCGTTGGGTGACCCTGTTGCCACCACCACTGATGCCGATCAATCGCTCAAGGATAAAGAGAACGAGATCGCAGATGTTGAATTTGCCAACGTTGTCAAGGGTCTGAAAATCTCCTCTGATGATGCTAAAAACGATGAGACCCCCTCTCCATCTGGTGAAGAAGCCAAGACATCCGAGGAAGAACCAACGGAACTTGCGCTGGAGGCTTGTCTTTACTGCTCTTATGTCTCGCCTTCTCTAGAACTCAACGTCTCTCATATGTCAAAGGCCCATGGGCTTTTTATTCCTGAGCGGGCTTTTCTGGTGGATTTAGAGGGCTTGATCCTTTATTTGGGTCAAAAGCTCCTCCTCGGAAACCAGTGCTTGTACTGCAACAAAACGAAGGGGGGGTTGGAAGGCGTGAGGACACACATGCGGGATAAGGGTCATACTATGCTTGGATTTGAGAGTGAGGAACAGCAAGTGGAACTTGGCCAGTTTTATGACTTTCGTAGTTCTTATAGCGATGCGGAAGAGCATGAGGGTTCCGGCGACGAGGGGGAGACCGGGCCTAAACAAAGAGGCCTTAAGCCCAACTACATCGTTCGTAAGGAAGGAGAAGTTGAAGACGATGAGTGGGAGGGTGTATCCGATGGTGGATGGGAAACAGATTCTAGCGCGAGCTCTCTCGACTCAACTGAGCTTTGTGCAGTCCCCATTGACCAGAATGGCCATTCCCACAAGCACCATGGCAAGTCAGAAAAACACCACATGCAGGATGGATGGCACAGCCATGCTCACTCCCGCGCGCACGTTCATGCCGTCTACCACGATGATTTCGAACTACATCTCCCATCTGGCCGCTCAGTGGGTCACCGCTCGCTGAACCGTTATTATCGCCAGAATTTGAGGGACCACTCATTGAACGACAAGGATGTTCGCAGGATTGCAGACACACCATACCCTCACTCGGGCGACGAAACTGAAATCGTATCGGATGACGATGAGGAAGGTGGTGTTGTGGTTGCGGTTGATAGCACCACAACACCGGCGAACAGACGGAGGTCTGCTAGGGAGGAGAAGAGACTAGCACTCATTAGCAGAGCCAATGGAGGGTTGGGTATGCTTGGTGTCAGCGATGCTAAGAAGAAGGAAGTGTCAATGATGGAAAAGAAGAGCCGGGACATGGACCAGAGAGGAAGGAAGCGTTACGAATGGGGAACCGAGAAGAGATCAAACAAGCAAAAGCACTACAGAGACCCGTTGCTGCAATAGACGCAGGGTTTTGTGGTTGTTTGGGGCATATTTTCTTTCTTTCGCTCATGTGTCGCTCTTTACGGGATGGATGGTGTTTTGAGATTGGCTGGTTGTTGACTTTGGCTTCAAAGGCGATATGATCGATCCCCTTGCATTTTTTTCTTGTGCTTATATCCCTATTTCCCGTTCATTTACCCCCTTTTATCTTTTCTTACTTTCTTTCTTTTCAAAGGCTCTAAGCTCCTAGCTAGCTTGGGTGTCTTTTTTATTCTCTTCAAAAGTTTTTCAATGGTTCTTGACGTGTGTACGTTCTACTTTGCTTTTTTTTTTTTTTGCCTGCATTGTTATGGGTCTGATGAATTGATGGTTCATGATTCTGTATGCGTTTATGGTATTTTCCTGTTTCCTTGCTATTTTCCTCCATTTGTTGGGGCTCTCAGATCGAGCGGTGGCGTATAGGGCGGGGGGGGGGGTCAAGGGATTGAAGATGAAGTAAATAAAGTCAATAATAGAATGGCGTTTTTATTGAGTGATGACTTTCAAGCAGAAATAAACTCCAGGGAGGGTAAAGTGTACTCACAGGATATCACTCGGTGGGCCCTGGACATGGCCCGATTAACTAGTTACCCTGTCTTGTTCGGTGAAACAAGTTTATCTCCACGATAGGCTCCACGATTTTGCAAACTGCAATGCAGCAGCGCACCTTGGCCATTTCAGCCCAGCCTGATTGTATATTTTCAATAGGGCCTATGGGGCCATGGGAGATTGACGAAAAACCCCCCTCAATCTCTGCCGCCGCCGGGGTGAGCCAACCAGGAAGCCAACCATCAAAAAGTGTAACGAATAAGACTCCAACATGCGCAGCCCCCCAAATTTAAAGTGTTTATCTTTTATCTAATGCATCACGTAAACCTACCTGCAATGACTTTTATACAGAGCCGATCGATTCTCTAAAACATGCAATTGGCACCCCCCCCCCCCCCCAACCCTCTAGAACTTGTGAATGGCGATTCGATCCCGTTGTCTTGTAAGATGTGATTGACTGAACCGAGTGAGTGGGGGTAGGGTGTAGTGGAGTGCGAAATGGGGGGGGGGGGGGGTGGAGTTGATGGACAATAATACTCTCTCCTCCTCCTCATCATTGTGATATATATGTAGAGGTGATGTGATAGGGATAGGACCGCCACCCGCGCGCGCGCGGTGGGCATGTAGGCTAGCCTACCTATTTACTTTAAAGTAACATGGAGTAGTGCAATCGGCATGAGCTCATCCGGAACCATTCATCATGCCCGGCGGCGCACAAAAAGCCATTGATATGCCTACCTACCATCAGAGAGAGAGAGAGGGTAGAGTTTTTTCTTTCTTTCCAGAAATGGGTAGTTCTATGCCCCATCATTCTTATGATTGGAGAATCAGAGGTGAAGCGGGATGGGAAACCCTAACCCTAGCCATATATATATATATTTTATGGGGGGGTTGGCGGGCGGGCCTCGAGGGGATGAAGGGGGAGTAGGTGAATAGATATGGGGCGTTGTGGTCGTCGTGGCGCCATACTATTACTCGTTCACGGCCCTAGTGGCTAGAGCAATAATTCTTTTTTTTTTTTTTCCCCGCCATTGGATCATTGACCCCTTCTCTTACCCCCCGCCCCCCCCCAGTTGTACAAAACTCGCTATTACTACTACTACTATTATTATTTACCTATAACGGGGGGGATCTTCTTTTTTTTTTCTTCTCACATTCTACACAATTCACCACTTTGACCCCTAGGATAGGATAGGGATAAGGATAGAGAGAGAGATTAGAGCATCTAATCCCACATCTGCCGCACATTCAAATTCACCCTCTTGCCCGCCATCCACCCCCCCACTCCCCGCACTCCCCTCCCCTCCCCTCTCCCCGCCCCTCCCCACCTTGCTGCCCCGGCCACCCCGCAACATACCGCGGACAACTCCCCGCCACCACCCGCGGCACCGAATGCCACGCCCACCGGCTCGCGCCGCCCATAACCACCACATCGCCCGAGCGCACGCGGAGCACCAGCACCTCGGGGGCGGGGGCGGGGGCGGAGGTAGCGTCAAGGCCAATGACAAACACGGCGTCACACCCCACAGACACACTCACCAGCGGCGCGCGCGACGCCTCAGACACGTCGCGGTGCGGCGCAAGCGTGTCGCCGGGGGTGTAGAGGTTTGTGATTGCGGCTTGGGGCGTGGTTGTGTTGGGTAGCTGTGTCCGGTCCAAGCTACTATTAGCCACCCTAGCGGGAGGGAGAGGGAGAGGGGAAAAGGGGGGAGGGGGAGGAATACGAGGTTGGTGATGAGCCCGCCTATGTCGGCTGGAAAGGATAGTGAGGAGCCGGAAGGGTACTGCTTGAGTGTCCAGTCGTACTGCGCGCCGAGGGTGAGCCAGCGGAGTTTTTTGGAGAGCATGCGGTGGGCGGTGAGGGGGTTGTGGGTGGTTGGGGAGCGTGGGGGGAGGGGCGTGGTGGGGGGGAGGGTGAAGAAGCTTGCTCTGGTGGCGGGTGTGGTGGTGGAGGAGGATGCGGTGTCGGAGGATGCGGTGTTGGTGTCGGAGGAGGCGGCGTCGGAGGAGGCGGCGTCGGAGGAGGCGGGCGCAGGAGTCGGAGTCGGATAAGGCAGGGTGTAGTGCGGGTGCAGGTTCGTGGCGTGCGCGGGGTCCGAGAGATGTTTATGCAGCAGCGCAGACAGCAGCGTGCGCTGCGCATGCGGTGGGAGGAGCGAGGGGATGATCTGGAGTCCTGCCCGGCGCGCACACATGCCCGTTAGCCACCGCTTGCGCAGCCACAAGAGTAGAGCTCGCAGCTGTACCGGGAACGAAACCATGCTCATAGACCGCCGCATCCCCCTCCCCTTCCTCCGCCGCCGCCTTCTCCTCCTCGTCGCCGCACCCAGCCGCCTCCCGAAAGGCGCGAAACGCGCCCCTCGCGCGCGCACCCGGCACGTGTCCGACGAGCTTGAGGTGCTGTGCGTGCCATTGGCGCGCGGGCGTGTCTGTGGCTGCGGCCAGGTCGAGCATGTGTGGGTCGTGGGCGAGCGCGGGGGCGGGCAGCTTCTGGTAGTGTTTGTGGATGGCGCGGATGTGTGGTGGGGCGGTGTGGTGGGCGTGGGAGAGCGGTGGTGGCTCGGGTGCGGGGGCGGCGGGGGCGGACATTGGGGGCTGTGTGGCGTGGGTGTGGGTGTGGTGGGGGGGAGGGTGGGGGAGAGATCAAGGGGGGTGGGGTTGGATGGTTGGAGGTTGAGGCATGAGGCTCTGTGGGCGGTGCCAAGACGAGTGATGGGCTGTGAGTGGAGTGGGCGTGCGTGCTGGTGCGTGGGGTGCAGGTACAGCTGAGTACAGCAGCACGAGATGCTTACGGACGGCATTCCAGACCGACCCCCGAGGGCCGGCCGCACACAAGCCCGAGCTCCGGCGGGAGATCGGATCACTCATCACGGTAGAGTACGTAGCCCTCGCCCGTGGGCGTGGAGATCGTAGCTGCGGGAGTACGTATGCTGGGGTGGTGGTGGTGGTCAATTATAATGGGATGGGTTTATGTGTGTGTGGATGGCCCGGTAAGAGAGGAGCAAGTATATACTCTAGAGTAGAGCAGAGAAGGTTGAGAAGATGTACCTCAAAGTACTGCATGTACCTATACTCTACCCATTTCACATGTGGATTTGACATCGACTGGCACGTTCCATGTACCCTACCCCACAGAGACGCAGACATATTCCCATGTGAGAATCGGAAATGTCCACTTTGTCTCTCACTCACTCACCCACGCGTACGTGAGGCTCAACTACAGGTACACCCTCTCCCAAATTAAAAAAAAGTGCAGCTTGAGAGAGCAGAGTGCAAATGGCTTCGTCCTCCTCTTCTTCTTCTTCCTCCTCCTCCAACAGCCGAGACGCGGCAGGGCAAGAAGAAGCTTTGGAAAAGAATATATGTAGCTCACCGACTTTATCACATCTCGCCTATGTACCTGCCGAGTACTTGTAAGTATTCAACGTTCATGTGCCCTGTACCTACAGGGACAATCCCATGATCCACAGGTAGACCCCACCGGCATCTGTGTATGTACTTTGAGTTGTTTCTGTCCAGAGAGAAGCAGAAAGAAGGAGCCCAACCTCAGCAACAGCGGCGGCGGGGTTAAAATTATCCATTGCTTTCTTATCAGCAAGAATATTCACCCGCCAAGCAAGCAGCAGGGCCGCTAGGTCAGCCTTACACATTAACCTTGCCTCACCCGCCTACATGTATGTACTCTACACGCGGGCGTGAATGGGTTACCCAAGTGAGTGAGGATAGCACAGGGAAACACAGGCACGAGTGTAACCAGCAGGTTCGGCTTGGAATGTAGCACGGGAGGGGTTGTCGGTCAGAAGTAGAAGTTGCACTGCCTGTCTTGGTCTTGACTCTGCTGTGCTTGTTTTTTCTGTGGTGTGTGTGTGGTGTGTGTGTGGTAGAGTAGGTAGCACTCTAAACTGCGGGGTCGCTTCCGTTCCCCATACCCATCCATCCATCCATCCATCCATCCATCCATCCATGGCAGTCTACTCTACAGACTCGAATTGGCAGACAAGATTGCGACCTATCTAGAGTATCTAGGTAGAGTAGATGATTTTGGGGGAGGGGGAGGGGACGAATTCTTGAATGGATGCTCGCAATGAAGGATAACTGGCTGGCTGGCTGTTTTGTTGTTTTTCCCATTTTCACGAATTACATGTAGGTACGCTGTCCCATACATGCTGCAGGTTCGCTCTCCAGCTGCTGGCAGGCGTGGGAGGGGAGGGACCCTGTGCTTTGGAGGGGGGGCTGAGACGAGCTAAAAATGACTTGCAGAGAGAGAGAGAGAGATCAGCCGCTGCTGCGCGTGGAAGGGGTCAAGTCTGTATCTAGCCAGGGAAGCAGAAGAAGCTAACACAGAGAAGAAGAAGAAGAAGAAGAAGAAGAAGAAGAAGACAGACGGAATTTACCCGCCACTGCTGCAAATCCCAGGAACCCGACCAGAGCAGGTCCAAAGCCAATATCGAGAAAAAGAGGAGGGCCAATACTCTGCTCTACCCAGGATTTCCACGGCAAGCTGCAGACCGCACACTCGCACTCGTACTCTTTTGGTGCTCGTTCTACCACAGAAGCCCTTCTTGGGTACGAGTACGACGACGCCCGCCCCCCTTTCAACCAAACCACAACCACAACCACAACCACCCACAACTACACTCACATACTTACCGCTGTCGCTGCTTCTCTCCCCTTTCCTTTCTTTTTCCCCCCAACAGCGACAACTCTTAATCTTCTCTTCTCTCTCCTCTCTCTTCCCCCTTCCGGTCTTTACCTGTGATTTCTTGCTGTCTCTCTCTCTTCTTTTTTTTTTATCGCCTCTTATCAATCTCCCCGCCATCTTGGGACAGACAGCAGGCAGATAGATGTGCTGCTGAATATCCCCCTCTCGTCCCCCTGAACCCTTTCCTCGACAGCATCCTTTCTAGACCTAAAACATCCCGTCCCATCTTATCGCCAGCCTCCCCCTCCAATCTCCAATCTGGGAATAATATTTGACACTCTGGCTACTATCAATAATTAATTCCTGTTTTTTTATTATATTTTAAGCCGCCTGCTGCTGGCAACCCCCTCAACCAACCAACCACCCAACCAGCCAACCAGCCAACCAACCACCCACCCACCCACTTCCGCTCCGCACCTGCTTCTCCTACCGCCGGGGAAGCAGTCCAATTCCAGCAGCCCAACCCCCCCCCACCATGGAGTCCCGCCTTGACCGCTCCTCGAAATGCAGCCGCCTCACCCTGCTGCTGCGCAACCTGGCCATCGCCATGGTAGCCTACGTCGCCGTCGTCGAGGTGCTCTCCATCTACCAGACGGGCTCCATCTACCCACTCGCCAAGAAGCGCCGGCCCTCCGGCGAGACACCAAAGGACAACGGCCCGCTCTCGGGCGGCGTCAACTGGCGCCTGCGGCCCCCGACGCTCGTCGCACACATCAACGACGCCTACCTGGGCCCGCGGCCGCACGTCGACACATTTGCAAACTACACCCGCCTCGTCGAGTCGTGCCGGGGCTCGCTAACGGGCCTGGAGAAGATGAAGAACGTGTATGACTGCCTGCACTACCTGGCGTACGCGGAGAAGGACTACTTTTTCGCCCCCTCACAGGACCCGCCGTCAAAGGCCCTGCCAGAGTATCCGGCGGTTGAGGCGGCGGCCCCGCCCACGAATGAGACGATTGGCGAGTGCCCGGGCCCCGTGCAGCTGTTTCATACATACTGGACGGGCCCGTCCACGTGGCGGGTCGAGCTGTTCATCAAGGCGTACCTGTACACGCAAAACATCCCCTGCAGCCGGCTGTACCTCTGGCTGGAATCAGACGGGTTTCCACGGGCCGTGGAGGACATGATGGCTGATAAAGGCTTTGCGCGGTTTCTCCCGCTCGTTGAGCGCGGGGACATTGTGCTCAAGGCGTGGAAGTTCCCCTCGCGCATCCCGCTCCCGCGCGGGGCGGTCGAGGAGGACCCGGCATACGTCGGCAGCAAGCCCGTGCGCCGCGCGAGCCCAGACGACCCAAAGACCGTGCGGAAGGAGGTGTACATTGCGGACGGCGTCGTGCGCGACGAGGAGGACGGCAGCGAGTGGCTCGTGCTCACGGAGCGCCAGATGACGTTCCTGCCCGTGGCCGTCTCGGACGCTGTGCGCTTCATTGTGCTGCACCTGTATGGCGGCGCCTACTTTGACATGGACGTCATGCTGCTGCGCGACCTGCGGCCGCTGCTGCTGCCGCCCGACCACTCGTTTGCCGAGCGCTGGGCCGTGCACTCGCACCCGGGCGACTACAACACGGCCGTCATGGCGCTGGCGCCCAACACGTCGCTGTCGTCGTACCTGGTGCGCGGCGGGATCCGCATGGGGCTCAACTTCCACCCGAGGATTATTGGGCGCATGGCGTGGAAGGATGGGCGCAACGAGGAGTTTGTCATGTTTGAGACGGGCCTGTTTGACCCCATCTGGGGCGAGTTTAATTGGGGCCGCGAGGGCCGCTGCGCGATCCCGTGCTTTAGGGACTATGGCGTGGCCTTCTTGGGTGGCAGGAACGCTGTGAGGGATGAGTGGGAGAGTTATGATGGGGAGCCGCTGGAGCTGGTGAAGGTGGGGGAGCCGGCGAGGGAGTTGAGGAGGAGGCGTGGGAATAATGGGGAGCCTGTGTCGGCGCAGAATGAGACGGAGGCGGAGGCGACGCCGGTGCCGGCGGTGGCGGTGAAGGCGGGGCCGGGGAAGCCTGGCGCGGATGGGAAGTATGGGGGCGCGCCGTATTCGTTGAAGGATGACAAGTACCCGCCCAATAACCGCACGCTGGAGAACTTTTTTAGAGGGGCGTGGAGTTATCATATCCATAACCAGGTTTGTTTTTTGCCCTTCTTGATGGTGATGATGGGGAAGTGTAGATGGCTAACGATGTGGTGGGGAATAGTGGTCAAAACACCCACAGCCAAACTCGTGGTTCGACGTGATCCAGAAGGCGCACGACGGCTTCCTCAGCGGCGAGCGGACGAACCCGTATGGCGAGAAATGGACGGGGCCGGCGCTGCTCCCGTATGATAGGTGGCCGGAGTTTGACTGATTTCATCATCTTGCTACTTTTTTTCTTTCTCTTTTTTATTTTATAGTTTTGTGGTTTCTTCTTTTTTTCTCTTTTACTTTGGGCTCTTCTTTTTTTTTTTTTTTTCGTAAGGTGTAAAAAATTTATATAGGACTAGCGGTAACATTTTTTTCTTCTCTTTTTTAAATTTCGATTGGGGTTTGATTTTTTCTTTTTTTTTCTGACTTTTTTTGATGGTTGGGAGCGGTGGGTGATGATGGTGATTTGATAGCAGGCAGATATTACATGTAGTGCGAAGCGGGAGGGCGTTTAGCATTCTGTTTTTTTCTTATTACACTTTTTTGTTTTTCCTTCTTCTTTCTCTTTCTCTTTCTCATATACCCCTCCCCCCTTTTAGTTTGGGGGCAGGCACGTAGATGTTGATGTTGGTGATATGTTGTGACAGGCGTTGGAGCGTAGAAAAAAAAGAAAGCAAAGAAAGTAAAGAAAAGAATGTTTGGCAAAAAAAGGTTATCCATGAAAGTTTTGTTGGTTAGCTATGGGTAGAGATGGGTAGAAGATGGGATGGATAGAGACGGCGCGGCGGAGGGGTGTCTAATGACTAGCGAGGAGGGTGGGGGGGGGGGGGGGAGAGAGACAGAAAGAACCTCCTGCGGAGGTTGGTGTTTCTCGCATGGTTCTCGGGAAGGGGAAATATAATGACTTTTTTTACTTCAAACTGCTTTTTTTGCTGCTCTTGCTGCTCTTGCTTATGGGGGCCATAAGTTGGCTTTTTTGGTTATTGTATGGTGCCCCCGTAGAATTGAAAAAAAAAAACAGAAATAATAGAATGGTACCACATACATCGCTCGTTTGGGATGACACAAGAGTTTTTTTTTTTTTTACCCGCAGATCGA
This sequence comes from Morchella eximia, assembly GCA_024713935.1. Lineage (NCBI taxonomy): Eukaryota > Fungi > Ascomycota > Pezizomycetes > Pezizales > Morchellaceae > Morchella > Morchella eximia. The sequence goes on from JAMGZG010000003.1 coordinate 2,176,613, forward strand.
TCATTGACCCCACTCCACCCCCCCACGAAAAAAAAAAAAATTTAGTTTTTTGAATAAAGGTGATGAGATGGATGGATTGTATTTTTTTTTGTTTTGGGGGGGGGGGGGGGGGATGTTTTCATCCATTGAATCACTACATATCGTTGCTAGCTGCTGGCGGTGTTTTTTTTTTTTTTTTTTTGGTGTTTGCTCGTTCATTCTATTACAATTTGCGGGTGGTAATATGTAAATGACATTGCCGCACACCGCCTTCCCATTCGATTTGGGGGGGGGTTGGATCTGCCCGTGACTTTCTACGTTTGTTTCCCCTTTGTGTATTTTTTCCACTATATTTTTTTGAGGGGGAGTGCCCTTCTATCCAGGAATGGCAACGGGGTGGGAGTGCGATATAAGACGTGGGGATTTTTTCCTGTTGCTTGAGACTTTGTTTTTGTTCATCGTCGGCCTTTAGCTAAAGACTTTCACACAGTCTTTTTTTTTTTTTTTTTTTTTGATAATCATATATCCAACACTTGTATATTCATACGGATATATATATATATATATATATATACCTTTGGTATTGATATTACTACCCTAGATACCCATCTACCCATCTCCACTCTTCACCACATCATTACCATGCACTCTGGAAAAAAGTCCAAAGAGTCCTCACGCTTGAGCGTGGTCATGGCGCAATCTAGACCATACATCCAGAGTGATGCTACTACCGCTATCGGTACGTATAACCAAACCAAACCAAACCCATACCCCAGTCCAAGACCAAGATGCCAACCCTTTTTCACCAGCACCAGAAAAAGACGACTCGACCATTCTACTATCCCACCTCTCCCTCTCCCTCTCCCACACCCGGAGCACAGCCACCCCCAATCCCGCATCACAAACCCCCCCCGAAACCGAAACCCCTTCCAGCCCGAGCTCAGTCTCAGCACCTCTCACAAGATGCACAAAACCAGAGCATCATCAGTGCTCCTCAAACATCGACAGAACCACCACAGTAGCACACGCAGGCCGCCAGTTCAACCTCAGCCCCCGTGCCGCCCCCCCGGCCCCCGGAACCGCAACCGCAACCGCAACTCGGAACGCCCCCACGCCGAGAGTCAAAGCCCTCCGGAAGCCGGACTCGGGGATCCTGTTGTCGCGGTCTGGGCGGCTGTACTACGACGAGGCGGAAGAAGAAGATGGAGATGGAGCTACTACGGCTGTGGGTGACTCGATGGCTGCGGGATCGATATCGGGCTATGCGGGGGTCGGGGTGGGTCAGATGGGCGGCGGTGTGGGCGGGTGGTGCAGGGATGTGGTGGGGAGGGAGATGATGGCGGCGGAGAGGTGTGGGTGGCAGCGGGGGGTGCGGCAGGGGCCGCCGGCGGGGAGGGGGCTGCGGAGTGTGAGAGGGATGGGGATTTGAGTCGCAGGAGGGGGTTCTGGTGATATTTGTTAGCAGTGGGGGCTTTGTGGAATCTTTTAGCAGTATATTGTTATTCGGCGGTGCTTTTTACTACAGTTGTGTTTTTTCTGTCTGTCTTTCTGTCTTTTGAGCTCTGGTAGTTTTGCTTTCGACATCTTTCTTTTACGGCGTGCAAAGGACACCTGTGGAGATCAGGTGTCCTCAGCGCTTCTCGTGTGTGGCCTGAAATCTATCATGGCTTTTTTTTGGAAACGATTTGACCTAATCGTGTTCTGATCAAGATCATCCTTCTCTCTCCAGAGATCAGAATTGACCTGTCTGTCTGTCTACGGGCTTTCATACATCCTTCGACCCATCAGTAAAGACTTGGATTTCTACTACTCTCCAGGCTCACTTTCATATCTTGTCCGTACCCAGCTACGTATACGCAGCCAGCACAAGTCAACCATCAGAAGCCAAAGTACCGCTACGATCTGGACACCAGAAACCAAGTTCTTCCAGCCCACAAACCCCCCCCCCCCCCCAACCATGAACTGGGAAGACTGCTGGGTCCAAAAAGACACCCACACCGCCGCCGGTACCGGCCTCTTCGCCCGCCAAAAGATCCTCCGCGGCCAGCCCATCTTCCGCATCTGCCCCGAGGCCTCCGTCAACATGTACGTGATCCAGCTCGTCAACCACAGCTGCATCCCCAATCTCTTTGCCCTCCAAGGCCTCGACGCCGGCACGGGCTTGCTCGACTGCCGCTTTTACGCGCTGCGCGACATCGCCACCGGCGAGGAGCTCACGCGCTGCTACGACGACCGTGTGCTGCTTGAGGAGAGCGTTACCGTGCGCAGGGCGTGCATGGCCGAGCTGTGGGACTTTGAGTGCCTGTGCCCCAAGTGTGTCGGGCAGTGGATGTACCCGGTCTGGGACTGCCCCGAGGACTGGAAGATGGACTATGCGCAGCCGGATGAGGTGCTCTCGGCGCACATGAATGGCCTGGTGAGGGAGTTTAGGGATGAGTATTTGAGGCCTGGTGCGGTGGAGAAGACTCGCATTGTGGCGCAGCGGACGCTGTTTTCGCTGCAGTGCTTCCGCGAGCAGGTCAAGTTTACGGCGAGGAGGTTGAAGAAGCGTACGCTGAGCACGAGGTATAGGTTTAAGGTTGGCGGCAAGACGTTGCATGATTATGCGTGGAGTCAGAATTATAAGAAGTTGCTGAAAAACTAAAAAAAAAAAACTGAACTTTATACGCCATAAACCCCCAGAGAGAGAAACAAAAGAAAAAGAAGAAAAAGAATAGAGAGAGATAGAGAGATTAAAGAAAGAGAAAAAGGATTGAAAAGTAGTAGATGAGATTACCCCCCTGTTATAAAACATTTTGTGCAAGAAGAATAATTTAGGATTAATGAACGGAATCCCCGCCGATGTGATTGATGGCTTTGAAGGAAGAAGGTAATCTTGAATGTACTGTGCTACTGTTGAGAGAATTGGCCTAGGCAATTCAAAACTGTACAATATTGGAGTTGAGTATTTATTATAAAGGGTCGTATGTTGTTGTATCCTGTGCATGCAGCCATGAGATCATTAGCACAGTTTCTAATAGACCATAGTCGATTATTAATCCCCATCTCTTACTCTTTCTGTCAAGCAATAAAATTCGGGGATGCCTACACTAATTCACTTTTTACTATTTACAAGATCGACTCGATCACTTTTCTGGGCGGGCCACATTCACGAAGTCACGATACGGTAAACTATAACGGGCGTCGTTAAAATGACAGAGCCCAATATGATGCCAATAAGCAAATTCGCAGTACACGTCCTCCCCCTCGGCGAGGGTCTCGACAGCGGCACCTGGCGCACAATATTGTATTGCGGCAGGTTTGGATTGTTGTCGCGCGCCGGGAAGCTATACGTCGTTGCTAACGGCGCATCGTACCTTACCGGCTCTGTGCTCCTGCTGGTATAATAGTGGTTATGCGACTGCGCGGGCTGCGTGGGAAGCTCAAACGCACCCGTCCCCGCCGTCGTCGTTGTCCTTGTCATTGTCGCCGTCATAAATTGATGCTGCTGCTGCTGCTGCTGCTGCGTCGTAGCGTTTCTTCGTGAACCTAGCAGTAACATTAACGGCATGCACACACCCAGCCTACACAACCACAAGGGTAACGATGGCAGCATCTGCGGGCGGGCTCTCACCTTCATCGTACGGCGGCGGGTCGCCAATCCCAATGCCGATGCCGACGCCGATCCCGCGCTCAAGGTCCAGGTCGAGGTCGTCGTCGTCGGCGCCGAGCGAGTCGTTGTGGTCCCACATGCGGTGCGAGCACGTGTGGCACTTGAGCGACTCGACGTCGCCGGCACCCGTAAAGTCGAAGGCGCAGCGGCCGGTGGTGCAGGGGCAGCGCGCGCCGCCGGGGAGGAAGACGTTGCAGTGGCCTTTGGTGAAGTTGGACATGCGGGCTGGCATTTTTGTGGGGTTTTTTTTTTTTAATTCCCGACCGGTTGGACGGTGGAAAAATGAAATAGATGAAATAAAGTAAAACAATATCACTTAGAGAAGGACGCTATGCGTAGATCTAGAGTTGATAAGTAGTCAAAGAGGGAGAGAGCGGGGGGGACGCAGCATAAAAATGGACGCCTTGCTGCTGCTTGCTGCTTGCTGCGAGAGAAATATCTTGGCCCCTAGAGCTGCGCTGGATGGAGGAGTAGAGTTACTCTCGATCGAGAGTGAACCTGGGGAAAGAGATATTTATTTTCCTCTCTGCGCGCACAATAAAAGTGCAGTCGATCTTTTTTAATTTTCCCACCCCCCTTTCACTCAGTCACTAACACACTCCTCAGCTGTCGCTGCAGCTGTCTTATCCTGGCCCGCCTTCCTGCTTGCTTGCCCTTTCTCGCTTCCCAGGAGATTTATCGAGAAGTTTTGATTGAGACGACGTTACGGACAAGGTTGCCATACCACAGCCACAAGGGCTGGCTGGATTGCTGGATTGGATTGGTAGATGTATATAAATACATTTTTTTTTTGTAGGTGCTTTCCCTGCTGTATGTTACATTAAGCCTGGTGGCATGCCGGCCGCTTATTTACTTATTTGTCTTGGGTTACATGAACCAGTGTATGTATGCAGGCAGGAGGTACATACCGCGATCGATCTTATCAGAGAGGTCTGGTTTGATGTTTTATCGGTTTCAACGGGTTTCGGGGAGATTAGTCCCTTTTGTCGGTGGGGCTATATCAATTTTTATTTTATTATTGTTGTTGGTGACAGTTGTACCTACATGTAGAAGTACTTTACATGTCCTTATATAGATTGCTTGATTTGTTGATATAATTGAAGATTGCAGGGGTGGAGGGGGGTTATATGACGTATGGGGTATATTACTCAACTGTTTGAGGAATGAATTTGTTTTATTATTTGATATCTAGAACACTTTGTTTCGATTCGGATTTTTAATTATTATTGGTGCTTTAAATCCAACTGGAAAGTTGAAAAATCAGCTTCCCGATTCTAAGGACGTGCTTTTAAGTATTTTCCTTGCTTTTTTCTGTTTTACGCAAATATAACAACTTCCATAGGCCATGGCATCAAGTTCAAGCCTTCACTCCAGACATTTCAAACTGACAAACTGCTTTATCGATTGGGTGGAGAATACCGGCCGTACCACTACACCCTCCTACATAACAATCGCATAATGGAATTGATCCTGCCAAGCATGTCTGGGAAACTGGTTCATACCCCAGTTTCGCTTTTGGTAAAGCAACAACTCCTAAGTGCAGGTGTATTTGTGGAGGAGTTGAGTGATGGGATTGTTGCCTAAGATAGCAGCAGTCAGGCGTATTTGGTGTCAGGTTGCCATACTCAGCAGAGAATCGACCAATCAGAGACGACTTCCGAGAACCGCCCGAAAAAGCAGTACCGGGTCATGCAGAACTTTGGTAAAGGGCCTTTCTCCCAAGTATTCCATGGTCGGGTTATTTCTTCGTGTTTTCATGCTTCTACAGCGGAGGTGCTGTTAGTCCCGAGTTATTTGGATTAGAGAAACCCGTTCCCTAGTTCTATAAACTCTTGTGTCCCTATGTGGCGTCTATGCCTAACTAGTAGTGTAGACCTATATTGAGATTCTCTCCTTGAGAAGCAACAGAGTTGTCTCCAGGAGTCCAGAAATACCGCTTCATAAATTAGTTATCCCAGTTGGAGTTGGCGCCATCTACTCTAAGACTGGAGATCCTGTCTCACTGGTAATGAGGGCTGCTTATATAATATGTTATCCTCTTAAGTTCTTGGCGAGTAAATTAAACTGTTCTCAGGTGTAAGGACGCGGTTGTCCTGTAGATCGAGACGCTCCCTTAATGATGCATAATAGGTATCCGGCACTGGTTAAGAAACGATGCTTGATTAAGACATTTCATAATCTTGGTGTTTTACTGGTACCCTTGGCGAATCCGTACCTGTCATAACGAGGTCGAAACTGTTCTCCAGTATATACTGGCCTTTCGGAAGATCATCTTGGATAGCGCAATTGATCAAGTCGAAATATAAATACTTCTGTATTTGCTGATAGCCACTAGACAAGCTCAGACACCGAGTAGAGTGATTAAGCCAGGAAGATCTAGATTTCCGAGCTTGCATCGCTCTGATCCTGCAGAACTTAACTCTCGTCGATGAGTAGAGCCCTCCTAACTGCGACGAGCTATGTGCAGAGTCGAAAAACCATATCTGGACAAGACGTTTACGTCTTGATGGCATCTTACATAACTCCGTTATGGATAACCTAGTGGTTTTTCTCCAGCAATGATGTTGGCTTTCTGCTGAAATTCATGTGTCTGCTGCCAGAGGTGTTCGTTACAATCGAAATAACCTTATCATTGTACTGACTTTGCCCGAGGAGACTCTTTGCACCCGGATTGTTGCCTCCCCTCTCTTCAAGATGGATCTTTATCTCCCCATCTTTCGATGGAAATTCAGCTGGTCGAAGTAATCCTTGGTATCGCCATTATCCGATGGCGTGAATGTTGAAGTCTTTCTGGCTTGTTTGAACAAATGAAGTAGTCCATTCCCTTGGTTCTTCTGACCTAGTTCATCTCGTGGAGAGGGGTTAAGTGAAGGCGGTGTCCTGCATCACCCGTTTGTTGAAGATTTGTCTCGACCCGGGAGGTCCATACATGCGTGTGCAAATCCCTAACATCTGTACACGCTTACCAGCAAAAGAACCAGAAAATGCAAGTGGTGTAAACAAGGATAATTTATATGAGGGATCGCCGCCACTCCATACAAATAATCCTTACCCTAAACAACTGCATTTTCTAGTTCTTTTGCTGGTAAGCGTATAGGAAGGTGCGCACGTGTCAGGAAAGATGTGCTTGTTTAAGCCACGAGGTTTAAATTGTGCGTATATAGCCCTAACCCGACGGTACGCCATAGTTTATACTATATACGACCATTCTGTACCTAGAACCAGAAATGAAATGATTTAAAAAAAAAAAAAAAAAAAAGCCCTAACCCGACGGGAATGTTAGGGTTAGGGTTCTGTCGTTAACTGGATGGATGCATGTAGCCTACCTAAACCCGGAATATACATTACCCGCCAAGGCCGCTCAAGCATCTTTCGAAAGTTCCCTTACCTACATGCATGCAAACGGTAAAGAAATGACTTCCTGCAAGAGAAACTCCAGACCCGCTCGGGGAAGCTTCGGAAGCTTGGATTTCTCAGCTTATTAACTTAATTGCTTTGTGAGTTTTTATAATTATGACAGATATTATGATTGTTAAGCTTATTTGTGAAGGAAGAAAAAAAATAAACACCAGAAGAACGGTTGATACCGGGAATCACGACTCATCGCAGTTTGCCGAATCATGGAAAGCTGGGATCCAATTAACCCCGCAATACATCTTTATCAGCGTCAATTTTTTTCCTGATCATGCACTTCCTCAGCCGCGTGTGCCCATTAGTATAAATTAAACGACGTCTTTTTATGCTTCTCCCTTAATTTTCCGCGTGTGACGTCTTAAAACGGGTATTCAATGTAGTACACTCAAGCAAGTTTAAGAGATTTTTTTTTTCGCTTGTACTATGGTGGCTGGCAGGAAGGCAGGGATTCTCATGTCGGCTCTTCGGCAAACATTGGATGCCCCCACAATCATAGCTTCCTGGAGGATAATTATCAATCAATTGCAAAGGCCCTTCTTATATCCGGCTTTGAGAGATTAGTATATATCTGGACATTATGGCACTGATAGTTATGAAAGAATCCATCAGATTAGCTGTCGACAACCTCGATAACGTCACTTTCGATTTTTTACCTTACGAAAGATGATGGCCCACGATAGTAAAGAAGCTGGCCAATTGCCTAGCCCAGCTTCCCACGATAATGATTTGGACCTGGAGAAATCGATGCCACCTGAGTCACAGCTGGAGAATGGGCACAATAATTCACGAGGTGGCGGGGATGGGTCAATGAGCTCTTCGAGTTCAACATCGGCAGGTGGAGAGGAATTCGAGGTGAAATGGGGAGGCCAGGACGATCCTGGAAACCCTAGGAGTATGAGCAAGTTCAGGAAATGGTTGTGTACCTGGGTTGTGAGCTTAGGCAGTTTATGCGTGTATGTATCCCAGGATGCCAATTGTGAATTCTAAATGCTAATTGGGCTTGATATTACAGGACATGTACTTCATCAATATACACATCTACCTATCGTCAAGTAACCGCAGAAATGCATGTCTCCCAATTGGTTGCAGTATTGGGTCTATCACTCTTCGTCGGAGGCCTAGGAATTGGACCCATGTTCCTAGGGCCAATGTCAGAATTTTTTGGCAGACGTCCCATTTATTTAGTCTCTTTTACATGTTTCACGATATTCCTGATACCTTGTGCATTGGCACCTCATATCGCAGTTCTGCTCATCTTCCGGTTCTTTGCGGGAATGGCTGGATCAGCATTTTTATCTGTTGCAGGTGGAACAGTTGGGGATATGTTTGCTGGTCCCGAACTAAGTGCACCAATGATGATTTATACTGCATCACCTTTTGTAAGAAAGACAAAGCCACTCCTTATATAAAAAAGAAACAGCAAGCTAATGTTTCTCATATAGATTGGCCCTAGTTTAGGACCATTGATAGGCGGTTTTATAAACCAGCAAACCTCCTGGCGGTGGACATTCTGGGTCCTAATAATCTGGTCCTTCTTCATGCTCGCCTCCCTCTACTTCTTTGTCCCCGAAACATACCACCCAGTCCTCCTACGCCAGCGTGCCGTCGCCCTCCGCATCCAAACCGGTGACTCACGCTACCGCGCCCCCATCGAGAAGCTCGACCGCTCAATCACCAAGACCGTCCTCTGGTCCTGCACCCGTCCTTTCCAACTCCTCATCCACGAGACCATGGTCTCTCTCCTATGTACTTTCACCGCAATCCTCCTCGGCGTTCTATATCTCTTCTTCCAGGCCTTCCCCCTCGTCTTCTCACACGTCTACCACTTTGACCTACAGATGATCGGCCTCACCTTCCTCGGCCTCCTCGTCGGCATGGTCTCAGGCACCCTCTCGGACCCGCTCTGGGCCAAGAATCGGAACCGTCTCGTTGCCAAGAACGGCGGCGTCTCGGAGCCAGAGTTCCGCCTTCCCCCCGCCATGGCGGGCGCTGTTCTGGTCCCTGCCGGACTGTTCTGGTTTGCGTGGACGACGGTGGAGGGCGTGCACTGGATTGTTCCTATTATTGGGAGTGTGTTCTTCGGTATGGGAACGCTGTTAGTGTTTTCGGGCGTCTTCACGTTTCTTGTCGATGCCTACCCGCTATATGCGGCGTCTGCGCTTGCCGCGAATTCCTTTGTTAGGAGTAGCTTTGCGGCTGGGTTTCCACTATTTTCTACGATTTTATATCAGAGGTTGGGATATCAATGGGCGAGCACGCTCTTGGCGTTTTTAACTATCCTGATGGCGCCGTTTCCCGTAATTTTTTTCATTTATGGAAAGCGGTTGAGGGGAAAGAGTCGGTTTGCGACTGTACAAAATTAGAATGGTATACTGTTTGTAATGGCGTTTTGGGGGTCCATGTATTTAGATTATGATTTGTATATTTATTCACGATAAATCCTGTTTGTTTAATGCACGAGAATAAATGTTTAATGCACGTATAAGACATGAGGTTCAATTGTAATTAATCTATCAAGTTGATACCCCATGAGATCTAGGCTATTTATTTAATTGCAAAACAAATTTTGCGCGACTCAACAATTCAGGGAGCTTCACCATAGTCATGAAAGGCCCAGCTCTTGACCCAGTCGAGTGGTGTTGCCCCCATGATATCTTCGATATCCCTTTCAGCACCCATCCTCAGAAGTAAGCTCATCATCTCTGTATCCCTATTAAAAACTGCCAAGTGCATAACGGTATCTCCATAAAAACTCTGAGCATTTAGATCGACACCGTTGTCTACCAGTAAGGTCAAAACCTCTATAGACCTTAGTTCTACTGCCGTATGAACTGGCGCATACCCCAATTCGTTCTTGAGGTTAAGATCAGCGTTTTTATCTAGCAATAGACTTGTAATAGATTTGTCGTTTCTCTCTGCAGCTTTATGAAGTGGTGTATCGCCATATTTGTCTCTTGTGTTCACTTTACCACCATTTTGCAGCAGCATTTCTACCATCGTATCAGAGCCAAACTGGGCCGCAAAATGAAGTTCCGTTCTATCAGAGTTTCCGCGATTATTGATACTGGCCCCGCTCTCTAAAAGAATCTTAACAATGTTTTCGAAGCCACCCTGTGCTGCTTTGTGAAGCGCTTTCGAGCCTTGGTAATCCGAATCTTCAATATTGACCCCCCTCTTAATTAGCTGCTCTACAACAGATACACATCCTTTTTTTGCTGCATACTGAAGTGGAGTTTTAAGAAAGTGATTCTTCTTATCGATATCCGCACCCTTATCCATAAGCAACTCCGCAATCGTACTATGTCCATACCTTGCCGCAAGGTGGAGAGCAGTATCTCCACAAAAATTCTGGAGATCGACCGAACCGGGGTTTATATCTATAAGATATTTGATGACTCTTTGATCTCCGGTACTGGCTGCCCAATGAATTGGAAATTCTGAGTTTAACAAAGAGTGCGGGTGCATTGATTGAACACTCTTCCTCAATAAGAGCCGAAAGATCGGCTCATTTCCTTTTTTTGCAACCCAAGAAAATGTTATCTTTTGGCCTTTAGTTTCAATTGCTTTAATGTGAAAAATTGGTGTTAAAAGAGTAGAAAGATAGCGATTTGTTCGAACCAGTAAATTTATATCTTCTGGTTCTAAATAAACCTTTGCAATGTTGTATAAAATGTGCTCTGGAAGTTTGAAGATTGATGGGGTGGTACCATTACTTTCGGTGATCTTTTTGGGGGAGTCGAGGCGTATTCTATCAATGAGTAACTCATTAGCTTGTAATCAGAATGCACATTTCTAGCAGTGTAGGCTTGAGATTACCTCTTTAAATCTAGTCGTTGACCTTGAAGTTTATACTCTGGATAAGCTCTTGATTTTACCAGCTCTGTGTTCTTGATATTGGCTTGAAATGCTACCTCCGGAGAGTCTGGAGAGCTGCTTAGTCTACTCAAGGAAAGAAGTTGTTCAACGGTTTCTCTATCTCCATTAAAACTAGCCACACGCAGTGGTGTGTATCCGTCACGATTTCTAAGATCGATCGTTGCCCCATTTTCTACTAGCAATTTAATTATGCCGTCACATCCTAGATCTGCTGCTATGTGAAGCGGAGAGAAACCACTATTATCCTGTGGGTTTACATTTGCACCATACTCTATGAGGTCTTTAATGATCGACTCTTCTTCTTTCTGCACCGCTTTATGAAGTGGTGTCTGGCCATGGATGTCCTTTGCATTAATTTCAGCTCCTTCCTTCAGCAGGAGTAAATGTATCGGCTTGCCATATGCTGCTGCTATGTGAAGTGCGGTCCATCCCAAATTATTTTTCTCATTAATGTTAGCCCCGCGATGAATCAAAAGTTCGATGGCATTTTGAATCCCACTTTTGACTGCTTTATGAAGTGGATTTGAACCAACAATATCCAAGTGATGAACATTGGCTCCATATTCAAGTAGTAACGCGACTAGATTCCGATCACCGTTTTCTGCAGCATAGTGAAGGGGTGTTTCGTTGCTGAAGTCTTGGCAATCAATAAAAGAGCCCTTCTCTAATAATTGTTTTGCTATTGTCCCATATCCATGTCTCGTGGCGAGATGGAGTGCAGTAACTCCATCTTGGGTTTTATAATTTAAGTTTATGTCAGTTCCGTCGAGAAGTAGCTTCAAAACCTCTTCTTTCCCCATTCTAGCTGCCCAAAGAAGCCCCGACTCAGGGTAATCACAATTTCCCTCACATTCGCAATGAAATTCTTTGTTACTGAACAGTTTAAAGAGTAAATCTTCCTCAGGTTTTGGGTTATGTTCGCCCGTTGTCAAGTTTTTGTGCCTTTCAAAATCGATCTGATAGAGTACGGGGACAATTATGCCAGCCAGATATTCTGTCTTGAGAAGTGACTCGACCTTCAGTCCTACATATGACTCTGCAAATATTTGCATAGGTATACAAGGCAGGCGGTCTTTGTTTTCCGACCCGGAAAAGATGGCCGAGTCTTCGTCAAGCGAATATCTTGAAGATGAAAGGGCTTTCGACCCTAGAACCCTACCAACTTCCAGCTGCATCTGATGCTTGCGTTGAGTTATGCCCGGCTGATCTTGAGCGAGTCGATCCAATTCGGAATCAGGCATTCTGTGAGGGATATGGAAAGATTATCGGATATTAAGTTAATAGCAGCGCAGATTACTGTGATAAAAGTCGCGTCTATGGTGCCGCTACTGGTGCAGAGGTGATGGCTGATGTGATGAACTACATGTACATGTAGGTGTTTGACGCTATGTTTGCATGATGACCGTTGGTGCTAGTTCTAAGCAACGTTTACTTTTTAGGAGTGTGCGCGTGCAGGCCTTTGGAAATTAGTTATTACGAATAATAGACACATATTGTAATGTATCCGGGGGGTCCCTATAGCTAATTGATGCAAGGATTATATAATCCATATTTATAAATAACGAAACTACATTAGCCAACAAGATGCAAAGTGAATTTATGATAGTTTACAAGGTGGGATCATAGTTTTGGCAAGAGATATTGTGATCAGCTGTTGCTTACCTTTGTTGGTTGGAAATTGTCCCTTTTGTAGGCTAAAAAATCGGCATTAATGACTTGAAAAATGCAGATTCTACCCTAGAGACTCCTGTGCCATACGTATGATCAGACTATATATATCAGGCGTTGTGTTGCGTTAAAACATTGGAATCTGGGTGCCTTTTGGCGTTGTTAGATCAAACGTTGCATCACTTTTAGGGACCCCGGGCACAAATTCCTCCATTTCACAAACCATCACTCGTGACACGTGAAACACGGTACTAAGACTATCGGGGGAAATCGGATGTTCCTGGTGCCAAGAAAATAGCCAGATATTTATCCCGGCTAAATATTTACCCACTGATCATGAAGTTACACCCTGTGTTTCCAGTTCCACGGAACGACAGGAGGTGATTTTAACGAAGATGTGTGCTCTACCGGTGGTGGTAGTACTACATACTCTACATGTAGCTAGGTGCTACACCAGCCCCGAGTCTCGACAAACAGATTCATCTTTTTCTGTTCTCATCCCATGCAGTTGCGTATTGAGGAAACTACACCAAGGTCCCATAGGGCTGAACACGTGCATACGGTGCTATGTATGTACTATACGCTACATGTGTCATGGCTTACTACAAAACCTCCGGGATCGAATGCCTCTATCTTACACTAGGAATCTATCTTGGATAAAACTCAAACGCAGTCAGGCTACCCTCAAGTCCAGAGAAGAGGTTGAGCTACATAGTACTATGATCATGACTGTGAGTGCTATCTCTGCCGTTCTGCATGATATTCTCAGAATAGCTAAGGCAGCCTCTAAAGGTAGCTGATATCCTACTGGGGTATTTCACCGCCTGAAATTTCCCACAAAGCAAAGGCCCTGGAGAATATTTGGAGCATGCGCAGTTACCGAGACCTCTATTTTTTCAATATAAATCATACCCGCCAACATATACGGCCAATGAATGACACTAGTACCAAATTACAAACGATGCTTATAGCTATAAGTTATTCCACATAAACGATAAATAAATAGGTTAAAACTCTCCTCAACCACAAAGGATATAAGATCCGTAATTCAATAGGAAGAGTTATGCCATGTACGTAAGACGGTAAACCCCGATCATGGTTGACTTCCAATTACCTGCCGCGTTTCTGGATACGGAGGGAAAAAAACAAATAAACACCGGTTTCCCCGCCAAACTGACAGGTATTGGTCGGTCCATTATCTTAAAGCAGAGCCAATGATGTGAATATTTATACACACTTCCTGATATCAAACGGGCCCAGCACCCACAGGTACATATTTTACCCCACACCTAACAGTGATCGATGGCACCTCCGAGTGATTCCCTATGAGGAAGAAATCTCGCATAACTCCCCATGTTTTCTGCTGTTTAACCCAGCACACGTACCGTACGTACGGCAAAGTAACACATGTTTTAAATTAGCCCGCAGCCGCCCTTCTGCAGCAGCGGGGGGAAGGTGAAGGTGCATTCAGTTTTCCGAGGAAAATGTCCCCCGCGTGGATAGGATACCCCCTTTGGTATTCTTATATCTTATACGTATGTAGGTAGATTTTGAAAGCCCTGTGCATCAGGCCTTATGAAACGAGAAATGCGCATTAGATTGAAGAAATGTGTGCGTGAAATGCTAACAAGTAATGAATTGACAGGGGTTAGTTTATGAGAAGCGGGACAAAGTCTCTAACGTAATATACGGTTCCTTATAAATCATCCTCCGTCAAGAAAATACCAAGTACTACCAAAAGAGAAAGACCCAAGTGGCAGAACAAAGCAGATAATTACAATTAAGCATCGTTAACTGCTCAAATTCTTTAATCCCCCGGTCCTGCCGTAACTCCCACTCTTCACAAATACAAAGAAAAAGCTACCCCAAAGAATGAAACCCATGCAAAAACTGTAAAGAAACCAAAAGAGAAAATAAAAAACTTTTTTTCTTATCACCTCCAAAACCCCAGGAAATGACATGACATTAGTTAGAATAAGCAAAGGTAAAGGAAACAAAGGTATAAGGCAAGGAAAATGCAAATCCAGACGCCGTTATCAAACAAATGAATGGTATTTCAAAAAGAACGGTGTCCCCCCCACACGGTTTCATGCACAATGACCCCCACGTTTCAACATTGGGTGATATCATAAAATTCTTACCCCACCATCCACGAACACCTGCACCGTCGATCCCCCTCGTTGTCGGTAATCTAGATGGCATCTGTGTCGTGTATCGTATCAGACTGTTTCCCGCTATCGCGCAGACGCAAAACCAGGCTACAAAGCTGCCACCCCTGGTCCCGTCCGTCGGTACGTATTTGTCTAGAGATATACCAATTATATCAAACTTGCTGACCGTGTAAAATTGGCAAAAACTATTCACATAACAATTAGCTAAACAAATTTCATCATTTGTTAAGATAGGATAGATCTTACATTCCCCACAATTAGCATCGGGATATCAAATACGTCTCTCTTGATGGTCCAGCAAAATGCACACTCAACCTTTCCATCCTTTGCACCAAGTCCATCCATACCCTTCGGCCCTCGATTGCCCACCGCATCTCCGTCAGAATCCCCGTTCTCAGCCTTTGCCCCAGAGCCGTTTGGTTGTTTTTGCGGCCGTGGGGGTCGATACTTAAGCACTTTACAAGTCGTCATAACAGCACCTCTACTGTCGCCGAACGCTAATCGCGCGAATTGTTCATAGAATTCGACTACCGATTCATCGTCAAGTAATTCCGCAAGGAACACAGGCTTCTTCTGCCCTCCAAGCCCTGGCTCCTCTAACGGAGGGGGCGGCAGGTTTGGTACACTGGTGTGTGTAGGGACATTTGTATTTAAGTTGGGTCTCTCCCCGAGCAAAATAGGCTTTTCCCAACCTGTAAGCATGCAAAACTCTTTTCCTACACCGACAACTTCACCTGTACGCCGACAAACAAGTGTTGGTGTACCGCAAGATTGTATGAACCGTTCGTATTCCCATAGGGTGCGCTGGAAGCATTTCTCCATAAACAACAGATCTTCCGCCTTTAATGTCTGTGTACACGCAATAAATGATGGCCTGAAACTTGCCATTGCTCGCGCTATTCGCAACAACAACGGTTTTGGGAACCTGGACTCGAGCATATGGAACAAACGGTGGTAGTGAAGGGTGTAGGGATATGGTGCAGTTATAGTTGAATATATCTGCGAAGGATCGTCAGGGAGGCGTCTTCGTCTTTGAATTTGCTGAAGCGGTTGAGAAGCCGATTGGACTTGTTGAAGAGATGAGTGCTGCGGATGCGCTGTAGTGCGATGGTTGCTGTGCTGGTAAAAGCCTGGACTACCCATTGGCCCTGTGGTGGGGGTATCTGGATATCCCCCGCCTTGTGATGTATTTTGGACATAACCTTGCCTAGGACTCTCCACTGGCGGGCTAGGGCTTGTTAGGCTGCCCGGTCCCGCCTCAATCATGTAAGTTCCCGCAAACCCGCCACCAATGTTGCTGTGATTTCCCGTGGGGTTATTTCTAGTATTCCCCGCCCAATTATCACTTCCGTATCCTTGAGGAGTTTCTCCCTGGGGTGCTGCATATCCAGTGTAACTTTCACCCGCTGTTGGCATTACTGGGGAATATCCGTAGTTACTTCCCCCACTTGTACCCTCTGGTCCATCTTGAGCTGCTTGCCCACCCATCTGCCCAAGCACTCCAAACTCCAGCGCACCGTATTGACTCCCAAAATTCAGGCTCGCGATATCAAAGTTAAAGAGAGCCGGATCTGATGGGTCAAATAGCGGGGCACCAGAAAAGTTCTGTTGTTGTGTTGGTGAATCTTGCAGTACATTACCCGGTGATTCAATCGAGTTTGGATTTATGGTTCCATCCGGTGGTAGCATATCCCCGGTAGGCTGAGAGGGTGGCGGAGGTGCGGGCTGGTAGGCATAAGAAGAAGCAGTAGAGGATGGGGGTGGGACCGCAAATTCGGGAGGGCCATCGTCAATTGGGGCATCATGAAGATATTTGGCCTTCTTACGTACGCCATCATGACAAGCGTCTTGAAGGCCACGTTTGATGCATCTTTGGCAAGGGCGTTCATCACCTACAAAGAAACAAAACAAAAAAAGACAAGAAACGAACCCGTTCAGTGTTTATTCAACATATAAGGGAGGCAGGGACTATGGGGAGAATAGTGGCAATGAGATAAAACCACGATTTGAATAGCCTGGGGATAAGCGATTCTTGTAAACGTACCACACGTGAGATGGGCTCTCTGACACGCAAAGCAAGCCCGACGAGCTTTCTTGCGCCGAGGTCGGCCAGGATCTTTGGCAGAGCCACCTACCACTGTAGGAGGTGCGGAGGGGATAGGTGTCGCGGAGCCACCGGGAGCTGTCCCAGAGGCATTAGAGCACTGGTCGCCCGAGTGGGGGGAAGAAGGTTCGGTTTTCAGTTCGGATTTGACCATGGTCGCGTGCGCGCAGAGGGAGGAATTTCGACAATGTACGAGTAGGCGGGACTTGAAAGGCGTACGCAGGTGACGATCGTCAATTATCAATGCTCACAGTGAAGGAGTAGCGAAAAAAAAAAAAAAAAAAAAAAAAAAAAAAGGCGCTCTGCGGACTTCCGGGAGAAGTGGTAACGGCTAAGAGGGGGTTATAGGTAGATGAGAAGAGGAGGTTGTTGAGGGAAAAAGGTTTAGTGGGGACTTTGACGAACAACCTTGGTAGCCGAGTCGGGCCTCGCTCCAACGGAAAAACAGAAGAAAGCAAGCTGAAACTGGGAGGAAAACTGGACTGTTTTTTTTTTTTTTTTTTAATTATTATTGAAGAGCTGCTTGCTATCTTTATCAATTGAGAAGAAGACCAGGAGCGGTAGGAATTGTTTTTGGTGGCAGAGGCATCTCACAAGCTCTTGGCTGTTCAGCGAATTTATACCACCTTCGCCTGTGTTTGTTGGCAGGCTGTGATACGAGGGGATGGGTGAATGAAGACGAAGATTGAGGGGCGAAAGAAGCGGCAGATGAAGTAAAGAAATAGAAAATGACGAACGAGGGAATGAGGGGGGGTTATGATGTGAGAGAGTTACAGACAGAGATCAGAGATCAGAGGAGGGGGCTGCACTGGAAGATCATCAGCAGGAACAGCAACGGCAACAGCTACAGCTACAGCAACATTAACTGGGTGAGTGAAATAGACAGCAAGTAAAGAGAGAGGGGTTCAAAGGTCTCTCTGGAAATCACTCGAAGAGGCTACTCTATGTGTAACGGTCAGTTAGGGAAAAAAAAAGTTCAACACCGCCGCGAGAGAAAAAAAAAAATCTGATCATGTTCATGTAGGGCTGGCATATGTGAATCAAATCGAGACATACATAGGCGTCATTCATCCTACAACCGTGTCACCCTTGCCTCTCAGTCGTATTTCCTTTTTTCTTTCCATCGCTCTTGCATAACCTATTTTATTTACCACTCTGACGCTCTGGCATCTGCCTCGCGAGTCGAACCTCCTCTGGCTCCACTTGCCCTACTACTTACTACCTACACTTTCTATTTCTAGATCTATCAGAGGAAATTTACTATCCTCATCGACTTCTTCTATTTAGTTATATTTACTCCACGTATTCTCTATCTATCTCTACGTACCTCTCTATCCTATCCTCTAGCTAAATATATGTATACTCCTCTGCATGCAAGTTATCGATATCTAGTCTCTAATCTCCAATGACCAGCCTTAAATCTTGATCCCCCAGACAGTTTCCAATCAGTCTTCAGTCCAACCAGATCTCCAGTCAGTCTCTCTCGCCTCTCTCCACCTATTGTGTAACGATTTTGGTGAACTCTCTCTCACACCCCCTGTTATTTCGTGCACGCCTGCTCATTCCCCATGCAGTTATACGAACGTACGCTCTTGCTTGTTTGCCCCACATGCCAGGACGCGGGGCAAGATCACTTGACTCGACGTCATGAAATGAAATGAAATAAACCAAACCTCAGAAAGAGCTTCTTGACTAAATCCTCGTGTACGATCATGATTCTTACATATATGTACTTACATGTACCTACATATATACTGTACTCTACAGGTACTGCATCGTTTCCAATTCTTCAATCCTTGCCCATTGCGCAATCTACCTACTACCACGATCATCATCCCTTCCCGCCCGTCGGTGGCCCCGGCTTTCGTCAATCCCTCCGTCTTTCCCGGTTACATATAATATTATTATGATCCACATAGGTACTTACATGATGTACCCTCGTGCGTCCTTCACCCTTTCTCTGGATCTAACCAGTTGCAACCAATCAGAGTCTGGATCGAAAAAAAGCTATCCAACAGACTTAACAATATCACCCTACCTTAAGTTCACCTACCACAACGTACTACACCTACTACTAAAACACTTTTTCCTATTTCCCACGTGGGTCAGAATGGCGAAGTCGAGTTGTGTCTTCTGCTGCTCGGGGAATTACTTACATCCCACAAAATCTTACTATGAATTTCCCAAAGAAATTAAATGAGGAAACAATACTGGCAATCCCTTTGAATTTCAGCTACAGCTACCTCCAATTATCACCACGGCAAACGACCCCGCGTCACTTTGCGCCAACATTTTATTTTTCACTGCATGCAGCTAGATTCCTCTGCGGTAGCTACCCGTCCAACCAAGCCATTGTGTGAAACCCACACCACAACCACCAAAGAGCAAAGTCCCGAGCATGTATTTATAACAAGAAACATTTTATACTATTGCATGGCGTACTTGACGCCTCGATGGCTGACTGGTTGGCCGTATTTCTAGAAATATGGTGTGTGGATAAGGATCGCCCGTTCGTTCGTACGGGCACCCGCCTGAACGCATATATGTATAGCGGCGCCGCTTTTAATGCCTCAGTGCCCCTCGAACGTGCCTCTTATGCCGTAAGGCCGCGAACGGACTGCAAGCGATCACTGTGTGTATCTTCCTGATCGTTGGATACAGCTGAGGTTTTGGCCTCGCGGGCTTGCTTTCACATGTAGCGGAATCGCTCACTCGAACGAGTCGGCCTCTCCGGTCAAATGGCCGGCGGGCTCTGCCATACACAGAAAATACCCTCAATGCCTACCTTCCCCCTTTCCTGTTATGTTACTCCTTGATTTCCAATCAGTCCACCGACCGACAGTCTTGAATCAATTATATTTTCTTTTCTAGCTAACGAGATATTTCCATGGGGATCTCCGTTCATCTATGCTATCGAAGACTCCCCTCCCGCTCTCTGCTATCATATCTCTGTAGCTCTCGGCATTCACGATTTCCGCGATGAAAGCTGGGCCACTCATCCTCTGGCAGCATCGAACGAGGGCAAACTGAATCTCCAAAACCAAAGAGTTTCCAAGAGATAAGACGAGACATTCTGCATCCTTCTGTCCGGGCCGCCACAGCTTCTCTTAGCTTGTCAATTATGGTCTCGCTTTTTGTGCCCTATCTATTCTAAATCATCTTGCTTTTATAGAATTTTCAGCCAAGGTAATCAAAATATCCACCATATTCATTTACTTGAACGTCACTTTGCAACCTCTCTATGCAGACACTGTGTTGCACAAACTCTTGTTTCTTCGCAGACCTTGCAGAAGGCATATAGATCAATTTTAGGACTTACCGGTCTGCAAACAGGACTGCAGAAGCGGAAAGAGGGAACAATGTGGAAAGATTTAGTAATCATGCATCATTGGCCACTTAAAAGGGTGATAGGAGGCGAGTTTCACTTGAGACATTAGTTTCTCTCAAGGCTAACCACCATAAACGCCAAGAAGAGGCGAACTCTCTTTTGAACCGGGTTTTTAAATATGCTAAACAATGAGCGTGCAAGTACATTTAAAATAAGGTGTCGGATGCCGAGCAGATATGCTACCATATGTGAAGAAGGTTGAGTTGGTCACATGGGAATTTCACAGGTTATCACTCGATGGTCTAAAGTCTTAGCAAATTTTCCCTTTTTAAATAATCCAAGGTCATGCATGTCTCGTAATCGACCGGTAAATGAAACCATGTGATAAGCCAGCGAATTGGAATTGATACAGAGATGTTGAGGGGAATATACCGCGTATTATTACACTTTGGTCTTTAGATCATATTCATGCGTACAGACATGTACGTAACTTGTAGGGTTAAGAGTAAGTACATGATGTAGTATGAAGGTTGTAGGTTTGAAGTATGAAGGGAAATAAGTGGATATGGTATTAGCAGATGATCACTGGGCACGGTCTCTGGATTTGCTGGCTGGAATCGTTGCATCGGCATCATGTATATGCTTAACGCCACCCAAACACCGGTTTTCCACTGACACGTTCATCTGTTTTAGTTGTAATTTGAGCTGGGCTCTGGGATGATTTGGCTTTTATCTTCTCTTTAGTCTTGACAATTCCTAGGCACTATTCGTGAGATCCACCTATCCCTCAAATCTTCCATATATGCCCAAGACGTGTGAATCATACCAAATTCTTCTTTCTGTCCAAGTTAATTCTCAATTGAAACGAGGAAATAAGGTTTTTTGGACTTCGGATGGACACGTCTCAACCGCAATTTCTCAACCAATTCTCTTGAATACGGATAGGGCATGGCCTATAAATAATTACCTTAAAAGAATGAGCACATGACATGTGATCGGAGGTAGCTTCCATCTTCGATTTCATTACATGTTCTGTTCTATTGCCTTCTGCCGCTGAGATCTGGGCCCGTTGCCGAGCGGTACTGTATATCTTTGACACATAAGTCATGAATAAGACAACGACATCCGGCTCCCTCCCTAATCCAACGGGAGGCACTGCTTTTTTTTCCCCTGTGGCCTTGAAGATCACTCAACCCGTGTGGCACGAATTTATTGATTCCAAATCATAGAAGATCCACACATCACCTTAACCTAGGCGGGGTATGTTATACTTCATTTCGGATTGCGGTATTGAACTATGTTGGTGTCTGATGAAATAGCTGGGTAATTACCAATATATCTATTGCAAATAACTAGAGAGATCACCCATCGATATACTCTATCAAGAATCATTGCTGTTATATCCACTGCAATAATAGGTGGGCTGATCTGGCTGATACTTCACTCCGAAAGTCTAACCGCCTTCTTGCATCCAAGACAAAACTTTCACCTGATGGCTGAGACTGATTCACATATTGACGCCTAGACGAAATTGGTAGATGATATACGTATACCTGGTATATTAAGGTTGACCAACAAATCGCCAGATCCATGTGCCATGATTACGGTGAGTCTTACCCCTTCTTGCTTTTATGAAACTCTTAATGTATCTCATACTCGTGGCTCCACTTCAGAGCATTTACATGTACTTGCTCGGCATTTTGTCAAGAACGAGTAATCAGCTATTATAAGGCTAGAACTAGTGCCGGAGGGGGCATATACAACCAATCAATATTCACTTCAGAAAGGTCAACTTGGAGATATGTACATTGATATCTTCAGCTATATAGATCCTCTCCTCCTTCCTGGGCTTCTTCTCCACCTGAAGATATTCAGTGGTAGAGTATTTGCATCTTCTATTTTACAAAAATATATATATATATATACGTGTTACAAGAAAACCAGTAACTTCATGCATCTCTATTGCTATACATCACCCATTCTTTATTCTATAGATCATCTCATTGCCCATGCATTTGTGCCTTTATAATATGCCCCTTTCATGTCAACAATATGAGAAGAGATAGTTGTCCGAAACCGTGCCGATGTATGACGTTAGGAGCAATTTACACCGTATATATTGAGCTAGTTGACGTTGTCGGAGAATACCATTCAGACGACAGCTACTCACGTACGGAACGGTATTGATCTGAATCTGATCGATATCGATGTTTTATCATTTATTTTAATTTTAATTTAGCCTTTGGAAAGATTGGGCGCACAATGCTTGATGTAAGGGTACCCAATAGAAGTGACCGCACAGTTCCATAGTAATAATTGTCATCACTATTGCATCGAGTCAAAGCATACACAAAATAAAGCATCCAATCCAGCTGCCCAAGAGCTTGTCAACGTACCACAAGGCCCACCACCCGATTAAATCTTCCTCTCCTTTACAATACGCAGAACACAACCCCAACCCCCATTTGCCTCGAGCTCTAGGGTATTGGATTAGCCTGTCTACATGTATACAGGAATTGTGAAACAACATGCGTACGTACGGTAGTTTAAGTTCTTATTGGGGAAGGGGAGACGGGGGGTTGATCCGGCCTAGGTAGGGTCATGTGTGTAATGATTGATTGAATGCAGTGTGACGTGACAATCACTCTACTCATTGCTCATTGCCTCAGTCAGTGTGTCAGGGGGTGAAAGGGGGGGAGGGGGGGGGGTAGAGATGATGGAGTAATGGATTCTTTACATAAAGTTCAAATGAGAGGTGTGGTGAAGTAGTGCCTGATTTGGCAGAGAAACCTTTTCCTCCATATGCATGACACCCTCTTCCTTTTATAATTAGTCTTTATTCTCCGTAGCTAGGAGTTGATATCGATGAGAAATCGGTTATTTTACTCAAGTGTGATTCACTGATTCAATTCATCATCCAGGTCAGCCAGCGCACTCAGTGGGCTTTTCATCTTCATATCATGCATATGGCGCAGTCAGTTGAGCATGAGACATATAACGATAAGGCTAGATGTTGACAGCCTAATTATTATAGGTCAAAAATTCTTGTTAACATCTAGCCCCCATACCTACAAGTAGCTAGCTCAAGGGGCTTATCTAGCCACTATCAAGGAAATATGATAAAAAAAATGCTTCAATATATCTAGAATTCTTAGTTACTAATCCGATTCACTTTTCCGCTATGAATAAGCCACATTTTATCAGGGGTGCGCATCTAGAACCCTCCTCAAGTAGTAAATCCCTTACATACTAGTTAAAAATTACAGCTAAATGCATTTCGACACACCACGTCAATGATGAGATTGCATTCTACACATCCCCGGCCCCTGCCGGCTGCCCTTGAGCGGCATTTTTTTTTTGTTTAATCCCTTGAGCGGCATCATTGAGTGCGATGTTAAAGATATATAGCCTTTGGTAAAAGCCTCTGCAGGTATAAATCTAATTTAATTCGGCATCTATATGGATGCGAATATCAGATACGTATCTTTTACCATGAAGGAAATGTCGCGTGGTTTCTGTTCATTGGTAACTAAATCACAGTTAATCACTCGGCCACGTTTCTTGCTAAAATCTCCAGTTTTATCTGCAGAGGCATCATAAAATTATCGTGCATGTTATCCTGTCGGGCAAGGTGTTTCTAGCCCGTATCTAATGAATGAAACCTCTCCTCCACCTAATCTGTTCGCTTGTCTTGAAACGGCATTTTATAAATATTATTATATTCCAAGACCATCCATCAATTTGGGGAGGGGGCTGGATGCTGAGATACTAAATTAATGGGCAGCTCAGACCCGCCACTTAATGCAGTAATAAATAGCACTCCAAATTTGCACCTTTCTTTCAGGCATTACCTAGGTTCATCCAAACATATACGCACATACGGTCAACGTGTATGGGAACACAGCGTTAACAAAAAAGTCTGTTTGCGGTATGCATTGCGGGGAATAACGGGTGCAGCGCGGCGCTGAACCTCAGACACTGGTCGGCACGTATTCATGCATGACATATGCAAGTACGTACATGCATGTACAGCTTGGGGAAGAAGCATAGGAAGGTGAATCTCAAGTGCTACCATAAGTTAACACCAGTGCTTAGCTAGCTACGTACATCAGATGAAGATCGGTTCCGGCAGGACAAGCCAGCAGGAGGAGCGCACATATATGGTTTTTATAATCATGGATTATTGTACCGAGCTCTCCATATAGCTAGAATCTTTAGGAATGTGCAGGTGCGTATAATATATCCTCTCATTCCTCATTAAATACCGGAGCCAACTGATATCGGAAGACAAAGTACATGTAACAGCCATGTAATGTATTGGGTTGTTGGATACTTTGGGCTTCCTATCAGAATGTTTGCATGTAGTTCAGCAGGCTATGGCTCCTCGCCCGCAGGGAGATCCACAAGGTCATTCGAGGCAAGGAATAGCTATGTAGGGATGACAACAAGGCACCTTAATCTTACCTGCTTCTAGCCTTTCTCGGCCTCGGTGCTCTAGCTCTGTGAAAAGCGACCCAACCGCCAGCTCAAGATCGAGGTACGCTAGACCACCTCGTGGTTCTCAGCCTTGTTTAACATCTCTCATGACCTTATAGACTATACTTTTTAATCCAAATCAATTAGACACTTTCGATGAATTCCCATGATTTTCTCATGATCTATAATGATTATCATCAATCGTTCCGGGCGAGGCTCCAAAGTGCTTTTGTAAATAGAAGTAGTTATATGTAATCCAACTCAAAGATGATGTAGTGCGGTGGAATAAGTCGCGTTCTTCCCAGCTTGATCAATTAATCTACAGGTTATCCTTTATCGCACCGTTTGATTTCGCCCCTTTGTTTCAATCAGCTACAGGTATCTACCCGCTCTCATAGTGCTAATATTTGTGTCGTACATACCGAATTCAATATAATAATCTGTTATATATTTCATTAGGCATTCCACAAATCATCCTCACTTTATCTCAATGTGAGAAACTAGCAGTATATTTCGAGTGTAAGTAGTGTGGTCAACAAAGTATCTCAAGGCAATTAAGTTATTGGTGATTTGGTCGATTCATAGTGTTAGCGTTGCGCAGATCTAATGAGAATTATTCCTCGGATTGCCTCGAGGAATGCGCCTCGGAGTGAGCACCTCGACCTCGTGAACTAGCGCTGGGTATAGGCCATCGAGTAATTCCGCCCTAGAGTCTAGAAGGGACTTTATGCTGCAAATGGTTGTCTCCAGTAGAGTTTATACACTCTATAGACGCTGCAGATGGCAGACTAGTTGTCACCGCCGAAAACTCGGCAGATAATTTTCTGTAATGTACTAAGGGCGCGGACTGGCCAGCTGGTCTAGGGAGTTTTTTTATGGTTTTAAACTATAGTAAAGGCATTTCTCGTAAGGTGAGATATATGTATTCAACCTTGAAGGGCGTATGCCTGTATATGTGGCTTTTAACAGAACCGGACGTGGCTCGATGCTCGTGTGATTTTTAGTAGCACGCGTGGTGAGAAGTCTTTATCATTTTCACGTGCTAAGCCCCAAACGGTGTAGCTTCACTAGTATGACACGTGAGCGAGTGATTGACTGTGATGGGTAACTAAATGTTCAACCAGGTGAAAGGTTGAAAACGTAATTGTCAAGGGCCGAAGTGAAGCCATGAGTATTGAGTCTACCGCGTGACTGAAGAAATCTTATCTACGTAGACATGTTTGTTTTGCGGCTGCCAATGATCAACCTGCTATGCCTCCAGCCTCTCTTATGTAGCTCAAGTTATCGCTAGTTACCCGGCTTCAAAATCACACCCAACCTACACCATTGCAACCCAGACACATAAAAGAAAAACCCCCCCAATGCTCGCCAGTCGCCTTCCCTGTAGACTCATCAATCCTCCGTGGCGGGCATGTATTCGATTTGCAATAACCAGAAACAAATCTTTAGCCAGCACGCATCACGAGCTAAACGGTTTAAAATGGACTAAACTTCGAGCCGAACCGTTAACTAAAGCTCCAGCTAGCATTGTGTCGGCGAAGGCAGGGAAGAGTGAGAAAAGTATAGGATATAATAGTACAACCACTGGAAGAACAACCCAATCTAAGAAACATTGGTTTGTCTGGAAGAAACATTGGTTTGTCTGGAAGAAACTGGTAGCACCACAAGCGCGACGTGATAAACTACCCACCAGTACTACCAAAAAGAATTTGGGAACAAAGTCAAAGAAAACGCCACCGGAGAAGAAAACACCACCGAAGAAGAAAACACCATCGAAGGAGAAAACACCACCGAAGAAAAAAACACCATCGAAGGAGAAAACACCACCGAAGAAGAAAACACCATCGAAGGAGAAAACACCACCGAAGAAGAGGAAGAAGAAGAATATCCCAGCGGTTGGGTCCGGGTTGGGGGTCCCTGAACGGGTGTTTGATGAATTAGTACAAACACCAATAAATACCGCAGCTTTCGAAATAGACAGTCTAGGAAGACAGTATGAACTGCGATATATTGACTGTAAACCAGCTCCAATGACTGCCAGGTTTGTATTGATCGACCAATCTACATATAACAACAAATCAAAACAACACTGATATATATACATCTTCACCCCAGGATCTACCACCCAGAGGCTTCATCTAGCCTCAATGGAAACAAAATTCTCTATCTACCTTCCGCAATCCCAAACAGCTTCTTCCCATCTCACGACAGCATAATTTCGACTCTCTCTAAGATTACGTCTTCAACGATCATATACCCCGTCCCAGCCGACACCCCCGAGCCCTTCCCGCAAAGCATTCAAAACCTCCTTCGTATCTATGATGCCACTACCGATAAGGCGCCGACGGCCATAATAACTTCAGGCATAGCAGCGACCACGGCCACTGCGATGGCGATGACGGAGCCAAACATCAAAGGAATCGGTATCTGGAGCGGAATCTTCGATCTCACAAAGTCCTCCGCGACCTCAACCCGCTGGAACCGGCCTCTCGAACACTGGGAGCACCTCCCGACCAATGCACTCCCGCCAGTCCCGAAATCAACCAATTCCCTCGCAATAACCCGAGATGAATTCAAAGCGCTGCGGTGCCACTACTATCCTAACCCGGAAACGTGGTTGGACCCGTTTGCGAGCCCGTTGGCCTTTTTCATGAGATCAAATGTGGTATTCTCGCGCATGAATTTGACTGAGATCATGGGCGAGGGTATACGTCAGCAGATGGTGGGAATGAAGAGTTATAGTGAGAGTGACTGGGAGGCGGAGGTGTATATATATCCGCGCATCGACTTGATGTTGCGGACATGGAACACATTCCCACCGGCGAGTAGGATGGAGGATTTCCCGAAGATTCGGATTGTGGCGCCGGAGAAGCAGGAGGACGCGGAGGAGAATGGAAATGATGTTGCCTTTACGCAGGCAGAGAAATTTGGGAATATTGCGAAAAAGGGGCTGGCAAGTTGGTTGAAATCGAGGCTGTGGTCAACGCCGAATGCGCTGGGTACCTCGGCGAGTACGTCGACATTAGATGCGGAATTGGATGAGGAAACGGAGGCCATGAAAGAGATCGAATTCGAGGCAAATATGATGGTTCAAGTGGACACATTATCCAAGGAAGATACTGGAGTAGAGGAGGTGAACCTGATGGCACGTTGGATAAAATGGGTACTTGAAGGGCCTTCGGCAAGAGATTAGATCTCCCTCAATACTCTATATACTTTTATACAATTCATAGCTATCAGGAATAACTTTAGCAGTTGTTTAAATTCATAGACCAACTAGCGCTAGTAGTGCTCGCGATCACTGCCTCTAAAGCTCTTTTTATTATTTTTATAGTTAATGCCTACCAACATCAAGCATGTATAACTCCACTTCAAAAATCCCGGGACAAGCCCCCGTAGCAACTCGCGGTTGCGTTGTCCCATGATTTTTGAACGAGAACTATACATAGCTGGCAGCAATTTAACCATAGGGTACATATATGAGCTTGAAACAAGAACGATATTTAAAAACATCTGAGGGTTAAGGTTCATTTGTATTTAGTCATCTAGTATCTATTATTTATCCAAGCTAGGACTCTTGACGGACTAAAGTACTCATATCGATATTAGTTTAATCGCATGTACTTCTTAACCTGAATGTATGGAAATATCAGTTACCTGATACGTGTCTCTCCTGGTTCCTCTTTGTCACATTTATTTCGTCACCAACATTAATCGTTTGCCCTATTAATTGCTCATGCCCATTAGCACCAACTCTACCTATTAAGTTTTTCCCGACCTCTGAGATAGTACTTACCAAATTGCTCACAAAACCCATATTTTCCAAAACAGGGACTAAATGGATGCTCAGGGTTGATCCTCCTATCCTTCATCAGCTTCTTATACACTTGCTTCTCCGGCGGCATCGCCTTCCCCGTCGCATAGTCCACATTAATACTCGTACACCTCGGCGTATTAAAGGTCATATCCAGCGTCACTGCCTCACCACTCCCCCCACCTTTCCTCACCTCCACCTCGGCCCATAGCTCCTCGTCATACGCGTCCACCCCGGAACCAGTCGTGTCCACGTATATGTTCGGCCTAAACTTCGTGATATCAAAGTCCTCACCCGCACGGTTTGAGACGTCCTTCAATGAGACGTCTGTCGCGAGAAGAATTGGTGCTACGTCGGCGAAGGAGATTCCTTGTGGGTGCTGGGGAGATGGGGTGATTGTGGGGATTGTGGAACGGTGACTGGGCCCGATGTGGACAAGGTGTGCGGGGTACTTGAGATGGGTGCTGAAGAAGAGGGAGGCTTCAGGGCCCATATCATAGCCAGTGGTGGATGTCTCACAGATGGAGATGGTGTAGGTCTTGGTTCCAGCGAGAAATGTGGGGGTTAAGGGGATAGTGATGGGCGTGCAGGAGGGGGTAGATTTGTGCGTGACATGAAGGGATGTGAGGTCTTCCGAGAGGGATGGTTGGAACAGACAGAGCTATGGGGTATCAGTATCATTAATTCTACTACTTATATTTATATTGCTAATTGATGCCAGGGCTAGTAGGGTATAAAAGCAAGACCGAAATATCATTTGGAACCTGATAATCTATTAAATATATAGCGCAGGCGATATCATTTCCCAAACGATATCTCAGCATTGCCCATAGCTATATATAGACCCCGACTAACGGACTAACCTCCGGATTATCCTTTACAGTCAAATTGACGACTTTGCCATCCTCAGGCTCCACGCGGATCAGCATGAACGTGCGATCATGTTGCAGACCATTCGGCGTGATCGTGGCGCTAGACACGGGGATGGGGAGTATTGATTTGATGGGGTGGATAAAGAGCTATCATTAATTCTCTTAGCTATCACTCGCAACACAGCAACTATTAGAGAAAGCAGAACTTACCTTATCGATCTTCATGATTGCGATAATTGTTAGTTCGTGAAGGAGGTGGGGGGGAGGCTTTAAAAAGCGGAGGCACCCGTGGCGAAGTAGCTCAGGGCTATAAGAGATGTGGGGTTAGTTAGAGTGTGTGTGGGGGTTGCCAATGGCTGGGGCGGAGAAACACCTGCCAAGGAATAGGGCTTAGGGTGTTGCTAACTCTGGGGATTGCCGCTTCTGTCGGGATTAGTACTGCAGAGTGAAGGAAGCTAGGCCCGAGGCGATTTGCTAAGACCGCTTCTCATAGGGAAACCTCAACTCGAGCCGTCCATGTAATAACGCTGATCTTATAAACGAGAAGGCTACCGATTACTGGTAGAAAAAGGCGTTATGAGACACCTATTATATCCCCCCAAGCACTATTCGCACGTCGAGCTGTCCTCAGTAACCAACTGGGTAATAAAAATCTTAGCCGCTAGGTCTGGCCTGACATTCTCAACGACACATAGCTGCAGAATCTAACCTCCATGCAGACCTCACTGTTACCCGCAGTACACCAAACTCCGCCAAAGAAATCACATTGTCTTATTCATCTCACCCACTCCAATTTCTCTTCCCAGGCAAGTCCGACTCTCATGCCACGCCCTCCCCCCTCCCTAGCCCTAAACATGCAGTCTAGATTCTCGGATTAGATGGAGAACGTTCAGCCGCGTTACATGGCTAAGCATGGCTACTTTCTTGGTAACTATGGAGAGGTCGTGGAAATGTAGTTCTTGCCCACCCGTCAACCTCACCTCTCCACCAACTTTTGGCATACCGGAGGTTGTCAACTGGCACACCACCCATCAACCTCTCAACGATCATCGTCGTACCGACGAAACCAGTTCTACATCAGCTCCAGAAGTGGATCGTTGAAACAACGGCGCTCACAAAAAATGAAGCGTAGTAGTAGCAAAATGCATGATAGAATACTTCTACCCTGTAGACATGGACAATGTCGGCTCCCTTCTATTGGATGTATTACAGTCTACGCTAATCCTGCCACTTATGTTTGCAGTACAGCTTAGCTTCCTCATCCCAAGGGACCGTGCAGTTTTAAACACACGCTGGCCACCTTCATAGGAAATGAAACCCTCGCGCGGAGAGTTTATCAGTGCCCTATTCAGCTCAGAAGTATGTGCTAGACAGGAATCTCTCTGAACGACACGTATGTATATCAGTTAGGTGCAGAATTGTGCTGGGAGATCCACCACTGGCAAGCCTGCCAAGGACGTGTGGACTACACTACTAAAGCACTAGGTTTTCGACAACTACAAGAGATTCCACCAACATATTTACCTCAATGTTTCATCTAATACGAAAGCAAGCTCGGAGATTATGTGATAATAGAAACGAGCAATGCATACTACCATCCACACTAAGGACAGAGATGGACAGCCCTTGAGGCACATGCTCTCATTGTGACCAGAGCGATGGCACAATCTTCCTTCCTTTTTTTTACGGCCAAACGCCTTCAAAATCAAAGGGACGCTTAGCAGCCCCATAAAAAACCTCCCCGAAAGGTTTTCACTTACCCTAAGGGTAATTAGTGCAGTGAGAGTCAGCTGGCGTCAGGCTTGCCCTAAATTCGTCAGAGGCTTTCATTTCTCTCATTTTTCATCATCTCCTCGCTGCAGCAAGTCGACGGCGGGAGGAAGAGGAGGCATTCGGGCTTCTAAGAAATTACCCTTTTAGGTTAATCATTCTCCCACTCTCTACGGGTAGTTTTCTACGTACCGTATGAGCAATCACGACAGTATAGGTCAGCTAGGATAGAGCCACAATTTGGGGTCTTTAACCAGATGCGTTCTCACCTTTTCACCATGGGCTCGTCGTATCCAGAACGATGAAAAAAGAAGCGCAAACGCAGGCGCTCCCCAAAGATATGATCAAGTAATGAAGAGGCACAGAGAGGCAGGTATATATGAGTGATATTCCATGACTGGGCCGAGGATCTCTCTCCTAGGAAACTGGCGAGTATGCCCTTGTACAAATTTGGAAGACATGGGGTACCTATACGCTCTCCTCGCTTATTACATTGTTCAACCCGGTCTGGCCAGGGTTTGCTGACCGGGACGCGGCAAAAAGAATTTCCGATCCCTCTAGATTCCCATGTCTGGTGCTGCATAGCTGCCTGGTGTTTATTTTTCGGGACATTGCCGTTCTCGGTATGGTTAGCTTGACCTGTCGATGATAATCACACATCCACTACTCGTAGTTTTTTGACGTTCCCGGACGCGACCACTATTGCATGCCATACAAAAAATAGCCTTGGCGATTTTTTTCTGTGTATGCAATAGCAGTTGCGTCCGGAAACGCTATGAAATTACGAGTATACTAGCTGGCCGCTTTCCCGGGACTCCTTGTTAGTGTTCCGGCCGGTTGGTTATATGCACCTTCTGCTTTCGGCGCGGCCCCGATATCACCACCATAGTGCTAGCAAGATAGCAATATTGAATGGGGCCGCGAGACGTAATCAAACTAAGTACTCTATATCTGTAGACCTCACCGACCTTGCCTACCCTAGCTCGGTGGGTGTATCAACCTCGCATTACATCACACCCTGCACTCCTTTTTAAACAAAGGTCACAACAGTTCCTCCAAACGACTGGTTAATTCGACAAGCCGATCAGATAGAAGTTCCTTCTGTTCCGAGCGACTAAATTGTTTTTTTTTTCAGTGAAGATTAGGTGCGGGTATCTACGAAGCGTAAAGATTCTGGCCTGTGCCAGTCCAACATGGAATACTAGGGCCTTTATATGGGATCCTGGAATCCCAATGAATTAGTCCCACATGATCATTGACCCTACCCTGTCGAAAAAGGAAAAAGGTGAACTTGAGGATCGAGCTCATACTTCCGCTAGAGGCTTCCACGCTTCTTTATTTCTCATTACCTCCTCGCGGTGGCCAAAGGATAATAATAATAATAAAGAAAGAGGCATGCATGAAAGCTTCCTTATGTAAAAACACCACTGTGTCGGCCCTTGAAGCGGCCTCGTACCCATCCTATCTTTCTAGGTGCCGCGGGAAACAGTGCCTTCGCGGAAGGATGGACACGATTCGGCTTCAAGGGTCGATAAAGATTGACCGGCTTCTGGGGCCCTTTTTACTAAGAGGCTTTCAATCCTCTCCCAAAAAAGGATCTACCAACACCGTCAAAAACTGGTGGAGTTTTTCTTCGTGATGCAGGTATAGGTCGGCTTTGTGGAATTTGACGGCGAGGAATGAATGGAGGGGAGGTGTTGATTAAATAGCTTTGGTGGATTGATGCTAAGGGGAATGTTTAGCCAATTTTAGAGCTGTTGGGAGTGATGGCGTGACTCTATCCCCTTCCTTGGATATAAAGATCTTTTCTGCATGAAGGTTTTGATTATATGCGGATCCGTGATCATTTCTCAAAGGCGCTACTTGCAATTGGGTAGAGTACTAATTGGGGAAAGCCCAGCATCATTTAATAAAATTGATGCTTTGACTAAACCAAGATTTTCTAGAATCCGTAATTAGCAACGGCTTCAACCCCTCAGTCACTATCCCCAATTACGCCGTAAATTATAAAGCTACGTATAATTATCTTTATTCTCTAACTAACTACAGACTACATGTATTCAACACCCATGCAAACTCCGTATAACTATACAGTCCTCTTATAATGAATATAACTGCACATATAGCACCAACTCCCACGCCTTCCTGATACCGTAGCTTTCAAGGACCATGCTGGTATAGCGGGTCGGCCCGAGACCGCGGTATCGGACCAGACTAGAGTATACCATGCAGAGTATGTAGAGCAATTCCTTCGGGCCGAGCACCCCGCGTGTCTTGGCTTTCTAGCCGGATACAGTGATGGGGAGAATTATTGCGAAAACAGGGGTTGGCGAGCGTGCTAAAAAAGCCTAGCGAGTATCAAAATTCGTGAATTTACTCAAAACGTCCTAACTTCAGAGTTTTGGTCGAGTGCTGAAGCCGTGAACCGCTGAAAACTGCGTGAAGCCCGTCTAAAGCCCGCCTGAGGTTCCTCTTCGCCCAATCACAGCCCTCACCCACCTGTGCGGCCCCACAGAGCTCGCCAACCCCATCACTGTAGGTACCTACAAACACAACCCTGCCTTTTCCTTGGCCCAATAGCACACTTTACTCCACCTGGCCATTCCTACCGGGCTGCATCCACATGATGTCGCGCTAGGTAGCAGCACATAATAGGTACATACAACCAGTCTCCAATTCTTCCAATCGAGTAGAGCAATCCTTGAGAATCGAGATCAATTAGCCATCCAAATACTTTATAGACATGGAAGCACTATCAATGACAATGATCCTACACCTTCTTGAGCAGGACTAAGCGCGTTGAAGCGCTTACGCGGCGTGGGTTGTCTACACGCTGGGTACTGCTGGGTGGCGAGGAGAATAAGAGCGATGGTACTCTCCGTGTAAGAGATGCAGTGGGTGCATATCACTCAAGGCAATAAACAATCCTTCCCTGGCCTTTTCGCCTGGGTGGATGGTATTATGGGTTTCCACAAGTAAGCGTACATTCACGTTGCAACCAAAATTTGTATGGGAATGCAACTTCAAAAGCGTATTTCTCCACAACCACAAGGAGATGGAGCAAAGGAATCTTAGATATGGATTCTCCGGTAGTGATAGTATCTACAGCTAAAATGTCAGTTCGAGAGGGCGAATTTGAAATTTTGATGTTTTTAGGTGGTTTGTATGGTTACCACCTCAATGTGCTGCCTATGATCTCTGCGCTTCCCGGGTCGTTGGAACTCGGTTACTACTCAGCCCAACAAAGATATCATTACAACTACTAGGGGGGGACACACGGGGGTTACCACCCGAGTCCTTTTCAAGAATTATTGAGCCTATGTCCTCCCGTGCATGTGCCTACCGGCCCCCATAGATTCTCTTCACTCTTGGTGCCATTTAATTCCCCCTCAGGCTTTTATCGTAGTTTTACTCCGTTAAATGGTTTTTATCCTACATATTCTTTTATATTATAGTAGACCGTGAGAGCTATTTGAGGTAGGACTCAGCTTACAGAAGTCCTTTGTTCACAATTATCCGTAGTCAGAACCCATGCGAACAATCCAGTATGTTCTCATCAAGCCGAACCATTGTTCCTACTCAGCATTATTCCTACCCAGTCGAACCAATCATCAACCCGCATTTGCGAAATTTTACTCGTCCTGACATTTTATATTATTGTAGATAGATAGATAGATAGATAGATGTAGATAGATAAAGTTGCTTGTCGACCCGACCCCACTCAAAAACTACCTTTGACTCCAAAATGGCAGATGTTCACGAAGAATCGCCTATTGTACCTGATGTTAGTTCCTCTATGGATCCCCACCCCCAAATACTACTTGGAAAATCGTTTCTTTGTCAGCTGATCATGATAATACTCAACCTTTCAGGACGATAGCAGTACTTCTGATGATGATGGCTACTCATCCGGACCAAACAGCTATACCACCTCCTTAGTCTCGTCCGTATTAAACTACAAGTACGAGAATGGCCGCCGCTACCACTCCTTCCGCGACGGTCAATACGTGTAAGTACTTCCCCCTCAGAAGAAAACACTCAAAGCCTATCACTCACCCACAACCCCGCAGCCTTCCCAACGACGAAGAAGAGCAAGACCGCCTAGACCTCTTCCACCACATCTTCTGCGTGATCCTTGATGGCGAACTGCAAATGGCCCCAATCGGGGACAACCCCCAGCGTGTCCTCGACATCGGCACCGGCACCGGCATCTGGGCCATGGACTTCGCCGACCGCTACCCCTCGGCCATGGTCATAGCCAACGACCTCAGCCCTATTCAACCCGCGTGGGTGCCTCCAAACTGCCAGTTTGAGGTCGACGACGCAGAGAGCGAGTGGTCGTACTCGGCAAAGTTCGACTTTATCCATATCCGCGCTCTCGGCGGCGCCATCACGTACTGGCCGAAGCTGTTCAGGCAGGCGTACAAGCACCTCAATCCCGGCGGGTGGATCGAGGTTGTGGAGCCGCAGCCGAGGCCATATTGCGACGATGACACGCTGTCGAAGGATGGGTACATGATCAAGATCTCGGACCTGTTTGCTGAGGCGCTGGGTAAACTTGGGAAGATTGGGGACCCGGCGGAGAAGCAGAAGGATTGGTTGTCGGAGGCGGGATTTGTCAATGCGGCACATAAGATGAAGAAGGTGCCGAATAATCCGTGGCCGAAGGACCCGAAGTTGAAGGATTTGGGGGTATACCAGTTGCAGAATATGCTTACGGGGATTGAAGCGTGAGTTTTTTGCCTCCTTTTTTCCCCTTCTTTTTTGGGGTTATCTGGAAATGTTTTTTTTGCTGATGGTGTGTGGGGGTAGTTATATGATGGCCCCTCTGACGAGGATAATGGGCCTGTCGACTGAAGATGCAAAGATTATATGTGATGGCGCCTGCAAGGAAGTTGCAAACAGGAGAGTACACCTATATTCGAGAGTGTAAGCTTATCTTTTTTTTTCTCTTTCTCTTTCTCCCTCGGCTCTGCCCCCCTCATATGCCTATTATTTGGTTTCTGACATCCATCTAGTTGGATTACTACTGCTCAAAAGCCACTTGAGGACGAAGAGTAGCGGGTTTGGGTTTTTGGAATATTTGGGATGCCAGTGGTCCCTTTCCGATCAGTATCTAGCATAACATATAAGGATATAGTATTGTGCCAATCTGGAGTTCCCATCTTATCTTTGGTTTTTCAAATATATCGATGATTTGTAGTTGTAAGTAGCCCTACTGTGCGTAGGTACAGCTCTACGTGGTTGGGCCAGTCAGGAGGCGAGCCAGTGTAAAATATCATCACAGCCCAGACTCGGGGTATATACATTCTTTTGGATACACTTCGATCGACAATATAACCCAGGCTACAACTTACAATCATTGGAAGTACCCATATCTTACCTGAGCTACTGTAGGACAAAGCGAGCTACACAGCAACCAACCAATAACTACATGTACTAAGTTGTACTAGCACCTCTCACCATGCACGCTAGCTACATACCCCAACCCATGCCCAGCCGCCGGCTAATTCAACATGCAGCCTCCGATTTAGACGCGGTGAGCGTGTAAATGCAAAAAAAGAAAAACTGCCGATAGACACTCTACTCGACTAGTACTGCACATATATTGGTACCCAAGCGATGCAACTCCTTAGTTTTGTCGGGGCCGGCCGGAATTTCAAAGTAAGGATTGCGTTGCTGCTGGTTTATGTAAGCAATGGTCAATGATTGGTTTGTGGGTTATATGGATAAGACTCTGTATGTCGGGTTGGAGGTTGGTAGGGATGTTATAGATGTGGTTGGGGTAGATGGAGGTGTGGAGAAGGTAGAGAGGGAGGGGGAGGGGTGGGTGTGAGTCAATATCGTATAGAGGCATGGGCTTGAGACTGTCACATCTATCGATACAAGTACTCCAAGCTAGCTGGCGTAGAACTCCGGACCCAGCCCAATATTCCCCACGTAATAACTGTGAGCGTAGGTTTGATGGTCCAGTAGTATATATAGAGGTCACACTCTGTACCGTCCACCTGGACGCGCAAACCAAAATGTAGCAGCGTCGGCTCCCAGGTAAGGAGTCGTTGAAGAACCTCTCTCACTCTCTCTCTCATGACAAAGTTTTTTTTTTTTTTTTTTTTTGGTATTCTACACGACACCGTTCGGGTCTAGTCTTGTCCCGTCTAGGGTACCATTTTTGTTTGGTTTTGTTTGGTTTTGTTTGTTTTGGGATAGGTTTGAGAAAATCGAGTGAGTAGTTGTGAGCCAAGACCGCTTCGCACAATAATTTTTTTGAAAGATATTACCTGTTTCATTACCTATTTTCAGCTGTTCAAATGCTCATAATTCCTATGATACTAGTATATCTTGGCAGATCTCAAGCTGGTCTCGAGGAACAGTTCGACGGCAAAATCTTACTTCAAGACGTCCTGTCTCATGAAAACACTAAGACCCCGCTATCCTCTCTCTGGAGAAGACTCAGGAGCGACTGTTACTCATCGACCTGGAATTATGTATTTGTGCAGCTGTGTTAACCACCAGCTCGGCTCTCTTCCCACAGGTATTTCGTGTTTGGTTTATGCATGCAAAACTCACTGAGATATCTACTTCTTGGTAACTACAGCGACAGGTAATAAGTGATGGAACGCCCTGAGATACAAATACCGTATGTTGGTGGCGTTTTACCCAAAACAGGTATCACTGTGTCTCAGACTGTTCCATCACTTATTACCTACCGCTGTACTTTACCTTCACTCAAAGCAAAGATTATGCTTTGTGGTTTGAGTAAAAAGTGGTTATAAAATGGGAGAATGTTTAAAATGCCCTACGTCTTGGTATAAACTCTGCGGCATACCATACGGACTTTTGCTCGTGCCGTTGTATGGCGATAGGGTATATTGCATACATGTAGTTTTCGCCAAATGGTGGGGTTTTCTAAACGTTTTTTCTTATATAAAATCTGCCTCTCTATGATTTCCTATCTCCCACTCTGGTGGAGAGCCCAAGAGAACCCTTCGGTGACCAGGGAATTAAACAAATATATATATGGCGTCTAACTTGAGGAGCAGTTAGTGAATTACACGCTAGCCTACTTCTAGAACTAAATATTTTTTAACGGGGCCAGTGCCAAGACGCATAGTAATCCCTAACCCTGTTAATGTCAATGTCGAATTTCACTAAGCTTGGCATCTGATCCACAGGAAATCTGGCATATCTCTTCTTCTAGTTCTCTCCTATTTCTTCACGGTCATCAGCGATTAACAAAGTTTGTTTCTCTAGGTACTTATAAATAATAACCCTTGGTTATAAAAGCTATACGTGTATTAGTAGGTTTTGCTATTTGTTGGTGCTGCTGTTCACCCAGGTTTTCATTGATAATTACGAAGTTACTGATGCAAATACTTCTGTAATAAGATGGTAGATTGTCTGCACATATGATAGTAAGTTCCCCCTTCTTTTCGATCTTATGTATGTATCAAGCAAGAGCTTGAGAATTTCCAGGACAAACGAACCAGTGGTCAATGCTGTCTAACCATAGTCTTTTCGGGTTTACTTACGAGAAACTGGGGTCTGTAACATCTGAAAAGCAGTGGGATGGTCCGAAAACCCGCTAGAAGTCGAAATTAAGTCTTCTAATATTGAGGATTTCCGAAAGACTTTCTAGAAAACTTTCTTAAAAAGCTTTCTGGGGTAGAAATTTAGTAGGATATTAGCCACATAGTCCGGGATAACGAGCACTCCCCGGCTTGCTTCCCTGTTTGCCCGTCATCTCCCCGAGATTCTCCACAACCTCAACCCACAACCTCAACCCACATTTGTGGGGCACGACCGGGTGAGACCTTAGGGACAAAACGCAGAGAAATGGGATAGAATTCGAGGGATTTGTCGGGATCCTCCTGTATTGTCATGGCCCCTCTCTTGGGGACTGCCGCTTCTTTTTTGGTATCGAGTGCCAGGCCGGAATCTCAATGGGACCCCTAGAATGAAGAAGCGCTTTTTGGCGGAGCCTATCCAACTCTAGTTCTATTTACCACCATCAGTTGACGAAAATGCAGTGCATCATAGAAACAGATCGAATCCAGTGTTTGGATCAGCAGAGCGCTGCACCCGTTGTGTAAATCCCAACCAATCAGTGGTCATAACTATACCACAGCGTGGTGTATCCGAAAAGAGGCCAGTTGTGGGCTGGGGTCGATAAAGTTACTGAAATTCTCTGTAGACATGGCGGAGACCCGTTTGTGTGGTCAGTGGATAGGATCATAAGGAATACCGTTACTATATACACATTCTTTTTGCTGAGGGAGCTTAGAGTTATCTGAGAATCAAGTCATAAATCCCTGTGTAAGTGATATAGTTAATTATTCCTGTCCAATGGCCCATCATGTCATACTGACCTTTTTCGCGGGGTCAAAAAACGGCTTGTGCCATCGGCCACTGAGTCTCTCACCCAAATTTCCTGTGGCAGTTAGTTCCAATAATAGTTGGCTATAATCGGCGGGCTATGGGACACCATGACATATGTGACGTAGCGGTTTGTCTCTGCGATTCTTAATCCATCTGTCAAATATGACTCGTCCCATGTTACCCAAACCGAGATCCTGGGAACTGTCAATAATTAACAGGTTGGCTCAAGGGAGAGACTCTACACGAGATACGTTCGAACGTGCTGTATGGCTCCCTGAAGATTTACAACTATGGGGAACTAACCGGTGCTGCTGGTATTGATATTTGGATTTCTCTAATTTGGGCTCTAAATGTAATCGCGATAGGTACATCATGTATTTAGACCTACATATGTAGTAATATCAGGAAATCACATTCTACTGCTCATACAAATTTTAAGAGCTTGTATGTGTATAAATTTTACGCATGTATGACTTTAAGTAATCACGGGATCTGGGAACGGACATGTATGCCATAAATTTGCGATCTATAAGGTTAGGTTTGTCTTGTGTAGATACTACTGTGTTTAATTCTTAAGTATAGATGGCCTCAGATCTTCCGTCCCTATAAATAATTAGAATTTCTGTTCTTTCAAGCGCTGCCGTTATACTACTTTATCGAGTGATAACCCATGATTAATGAAACATGTCATCAACTCCCTATATTCATCCACAAATCACCTCTTTCATCTACCAATCGCTCTTATTGTTGCTTACCAGTCCCAACGTTTATCTCGCCGCGGCATTTGTTTCAGTTTTCTCTGATCTTGGCACCATGGTTACACTCGGGCGTTTCAACCATATACTACATACACACGGAAGGAACCGGTCCAGTAACGAGGTATTCCCAGAAACAAATCAGTTTCTCTTGAGTGGCAGAGTTTTATCTGAACAGTAACTGACAGAAACGGGAGCATTTGTCGCATAGCAGAGTTCTGACGGATATGGATT
This sequence comes from Morchella eximia, assembly GCA_024713935.1. Classification (NCBI taxonomy): domain Eukaryota; kingdom Fungi; phylum Ascomycota; class Pezizomycetes; order Pezizales; family Morchellaceae; genus Morchella; species Morchella eximia. Next base: position 2,217,105 of record JAMGZG010000003.1, read on the forward strand.
AATGCCCATCTCTCGTCCTGCCCGCTCGTTTCCCCTCCTTGCGGGGCCATCTACTCTTATCTATCAACCCTACATTCACTACGCATGGCATCAAGACTCGAGGTCTAAAAGAACTAGACTCAATATGCCAAGTGATTTCATCTCATCCAGAGACACGATGGTCTCGGAGGTTTGAACCGGATACAGCTAGTAAAGCCGCTCGGGGTTGATGACAGGTTAAAAATCAAAGTTCCAATTAGGCAGATAGGTAAACTGACTGAGTGAGTTGGTGATTTATGTGCGGGGAGTGAGACGTGGCACAAGGCGTAAAACCAAGTGAACAATTCGTGATGCGAATTAGCAGAGGTCGATATACTTACCCGCCTATGTGCTTCAACGCGGCCCAGGGAGTACAGACGTGCAAGTTTGAAGAAACTGAATGGGGGTGCATGATCTGAGGAGAATTGGTAGCCACTCTATACCTTAGCTTTAGGGATTATCGAAACAGGTCATTACGTCTTTTGTGGAGATCATCCATGATCATAGGGCAATCACTGCATACAGTAATTTAAGCCTGTCTGTAAAGCACGAATTCACAGTCAGAATGTTGACTGCGAATACCCACTTCGATCTTCAAAGGCCCAGGCCCTGGTCTCACGGCACTCATTCACCGAATACGTCGGCCGGTATGGTATCGAGTGAGATCTCTTGATCCTCGAGTGTTTATTGGTTCTACCAGCTTCTTGACCTCAAAACTAGGCATTGTTTCTCTTGGCATACATACTGACCTACATATAAGTAGGTGAGACGGCCGGTAATATTCATGACCATGGGATATATGTCGTGTAATCGAATTCTTCCTCGATCCAGGTATGTGTCAGACTTGTCTGGATCCCACGATAGGGTAGGACGGAGCGTAAATCCGTCTTTCTGTCATTTTCCAATTGATTTTCAGTGTATCAAATCAGGTGTGCAACAGAAAATGACGGAGAAGTGTAAATCTGCAGGATTTGACGACGTCGATTGTGGTTGGGTATAAATGATCCAAACGTGACTGCTGTTTCTGATATGAAAACCCGGTTTTGGCACAAATGAAAGTGGATATGCATACAATGGCAAATTTGGAGTCCAATGGCATTATGACCATCTGTCAATATGAATTTCGACGGTAGAAACATTGAAATGTGTCTTTGTGTTTCTGAAGTAAGTCAGTACTCAATCATACACATATATCTCTAAGATAAAAATAAACATTCACGTTGGAAGCACCTATTAACTCTCATCTTCCCATAGAACTAGATGGATCTACTTGGCCGTTATTACAAAGCTGAGAAGTCTTTGAAAGTTGGTAAGAATTTGAAACGAAGGTTGGGTATGAGCCGGGAATTGCAGGGGTCCGTTAGGTAATGACATCCAGCTGACAGATTCATAATAGATTTTCTCGACGCCTTGTCTTCTGGTTAAAAGAAAGCTGATTTACATATATCAATATAAATATGGAGGATGTTATGTGCTCTTTTCTTACCAATCATATACGGCCGTTTCTACCTCACATAATAGTTGCCATATTCTCTTTTCGGCTTAGCTGTGTCTCATCTCACTCGTACTAATAACCAGGATTTCAATATGCAGTGCCGAGGCTATCATTCTACGCAGCCATCATCTCGTTTCCTATGGAATTTGAACACACCCAAATCTTCACTTTGGGAAAATGATACAAGCGATTCTGATTAAATACGAGGCCGAGGCTTATGTGCGCCTGTTGAATTAGGAACCTGTAGTCTTCTACTAATCTCATTCACACCAGGCGTTTCTCTCTCCATGGAAACCATAATGATTCTTTACCTACTTAAGTAAGGCACCCTTTACATCCTTCATAAGTAGCAAGGCAAACTCTGTATCCACGTGTTATCACTCGCAGACTATACATGACTGGTAATTTCTTTGAAATCAAGTAGATCTATGTCTTTAGATTTGTCATATTTAGGTCGCTTATCCCTTAAACCGTCAGGCCGAATCCCAATGCCAGCTACTAGCTATAGTTGGTAACTATGATCCTGTGAACGCCGTAAGTGAAAGCTATGAGCACGGCCTCGAACCCGTGAGCATGCACACACACCGCGTTGAACTGAGAATACCTACTATTCAAGGCTAGTAGCTGGCATTGGAATTCGGCCTGATGGTTTAAGGGATAGGGGAGATTAAGTGTCGGAATCATCTGTATCTACGTCGAGCGTTTTTTTCTTTGCTCGCCGACGCATCTCCCTCGCATAGGCCATTGTCTCAACACTGAAACTAAGCTAGGATGAAGCCAGTCGGCGTTTAAACTACGCCACACCGGTAGGACTTGTACTCACAAAGTATATCGTATCTGTGACTTTCTAGGTCTGCCATACATACCACCATAATTACCCTGTTGAAAACGTGCACCCCCCCCTCCCCCCGCGCGGTAAGTCAAGTACCGAATTCATCGTTGCAGTTAACTAGGTCGGAGCGGGGCGGGGTGGGGCGGGCGAACTTTCGGGCTTCCGGGGTCCGATGCAGTGTCGAGAAGTTCGCCCTGCCACCGATTTCAACGGGATACGATCAAATTATTGTTATCCGAGCGAGTTTCGGCGCCACATGTCAAGTAAGTTCGGTCTACATGATAAAATGCGACATTTTTTCTTTCTTTCTTGCATTGACAAGGGAGGCGATGAATATTCGACAGATTCGAACATAAAAATGCCTCGGCGACATGATTGTCTTAGACGGAAGCCGATTGACTAATCCCGAGCCGAGCTCGGTGCCTAGGCAACTGTGCTTACCGTCATGTGCTCTCACTCGTGAGCCGGGTAAATGTGCGTTGCGGGTCTGGGTGTCAAAATTGAAATTGCATCAATCCCTATATTAGCTGCGTGATATAGCTATAGGCTGACACTAGTTTGGGTTAAACAGGATCATGTACCTAGAACATATATCAATATCTAGTAACTTAATTTGCTTTGTATGATTGGGACCCTTAAGAAGACATCTCGTTGCATGTAATATTACTACTAGACGAGTGGTTAGCTCTGTATACTAGCTAGCTAGCTACTTTGGGAATTTGATGATATAACCCAGCTAGGTGCAATCGCATGTCCCATAGATCAACAGATCAGTACATATATAGCACATGCGGTTTGCCGAGGTCGGGCTGAAGGCGAAACAACGCAGGCAATTGTTGGAAAAGTACCGCCTCCAAATAAATGCTCATCTCCCGGTGGCACAAGGTAAGTGGAGGCGGGCAACTTTAAAAACCGCGCCCCTATTTTGCGTAAATAATGTGCAACATATCAATGGCCTCCCAAAGCTCAAACTCGGTGGATCACTATCATATATTAGCCCCAGATTTCTTCACTCTATGTGGATACCCGGGGGTGTACCTACATGTGCCACCCTGCCGCACCGCACCGCATAGCGCAGTGCAGGTGCCCTTCCTCGAACCCGACCCATGCTTTGATCTGGTCAAATCGGTACCATAAATTCAAAGCCGCCTTTTCCGGACTAACTGACTAGGTTCCTTCCGGTTGCACGCATGCTTGGTAGAACCATAAGCGTAACTAAATCACAATTAATCATTCAGTGAATGTCTAGGCTTAGACATTTACCTACATGTACCTATTGCAGTTTCACGATTAGAGATTTTAAGGATAATATGTGTAATATCATTATCATTATGACAGCGGTGACCCCCTGGTCATGGTTATCGCAGTGTGCGAATACCTTGGTGCAGTGTAAAAAACCACTATGATTACGAGAGTACATAGTACGTATCTGCAGCCCAGGTTCATTGCAAATAGATTAGGGGTGAGGTGTAGATTCATTCTTTTCTACGCCTTTATTAGCCCTCAATTAATCTATCACGAAAAGTGTCAGAAGTGGAAATGAAATTATTGGTGCGCTACTAATTATAATTATAATTCAGCCTATAGCAATATTCTCTTAATGTACGTACATACATGTACCTATTAAGTAGATATGTAAGGTATGTATTCATGTAAGTATGATGTGATACGTTCAAATTGTTCTGAAATCCTAAAAGTAAATCAGATGATTGCTGAATATAATATCTCTCCCCGCTATCCGTTGAATGTTGGTCAGTGCGATCAGCTAGTGCAAATGGCGGGGTACCGAAAACTCGGGGTTGGGTAATAAAAAAAAAAACAGGATATATACCTGCATAGCATAGCATATGGTTTCTTTTCACTATTCCCCTCAATGCCCATGACCACGGGGCTGAGTATCAGGCTAACTGTGGGCTTCGACATATCATAAGCCCTGTTTGCAAGTAAGTGGGCCCCGGTATTGGAAGCATATGAGTTCGAAATGACCTCGTTCATGCGGCGGCTGGATCTTAAACCATGTGAACACGATCCAGCGAATCGATTGCCCTACAAACAAATGCAGTCCATCTCCTCTAGCCAAGGCAAGATGATGAATCGAATGATCATTCGTAGACCCTATTGCCAAGGTCGAGGATAGATAGACAGATGAGAGAGGATAGGGTGGGTATTTCGGTACCCCTCGTTGTCGGTGTGGACGTTAACGATAATAAGGATGGCTGGTGAGTCCGGCGGGGCAGTTGATGGGGGGGGGGGGGGTAAAGTGCGTTGATGGATAGATGGATGGGATAGGTGTCTGCTCAAATGTCATATGTGTTGCGATCGACTTTGATCAGCCCGGCGGTGGCTTCATCGCCCCCATAGCGCGAATCACCTTCCTGATTATCGGGAGGTGAAAACGGTAGTTAAAAGAAGAGTACCGGCCGTTGGTTCGCGCTTATCCCGCTTGCTCCCAATCATCTTGTAGCTACATGTACTCCATGTAGGACTGGCACGGTGTGATCTACTCCACTGGAGTACCTGTAGTGTACATGTGAACCAAACATTGCCCTCCTGCCCGCTTCCTGCAGCCACGGATACATGTACATGTATGTATATAGCTGATCACTAGGTAGTAATCCGACCTTCTCTCCGAGTTATGTAATTCCCAGTTACCACTTCTCGGTACCGGCACGGCTGTCAAGTGATGGACCCTAGTACCATGTTTGTGATCATGAGAATATATGTACTTGTAGATAGAGTAGCATTTATGCTTTTGTGCCTTTGTGAACGCTACATGTAGCTACATGTGCTCAACTCGAATTTACAGTCAAATCGAAAGGGAAGAATAATATAAACAAGAGAATAGATAAAAATGCAGCACATACACAGTACGGATACATGGACAAAAAAGAAAACTACTTCCTCTTCTTCTTCCTGTAGCTTTCCCACCACCACAACCTTCCTAGTAGGCCCCTATCATGATAGAAAATACACAATGGAAAAAAAAAAAGAAAAAAAAAAAGCAGGATATACAAAAAAAGGTATCAGCTGATAAGAGGAGATAATATAGTAGTAAAGGAAATTGTAGGGATTGTGTGATAGCAGTATCCAAATAATGTAGAGGATAGCATCAAATATAAAAAGGTGTCGATGTAGAAGTTTAAGGAAAAAAAGGTTCCGCGATGACGGCGACGTAAAAAAGCAAAAGACCAACTGACCGTATTAGCCCTCCCCCACCCACCCACCAAGTCCATCTATCCCATGCCTTCCCGGATATGAAAGAAAAATGCACCCAATAGTTAAAAGAAAAGAGAAGTGAAGTTTTTAAAACATAAGACAATATTTAAAACCAAATATAGTAAAAGCAATTCCCGCTCCCTAATGCCCAAAATGAAGAAATATCAAAAACCCAGATTATAGAAATATAAGTGGATGGAGAGAAAAAAACGCTCGACACCCAATAAAAATGGACAAGAACTGAAAAGAAAATCACACTCAGAATGCTGAAAGGGCAGCATCCCAAAAGAGCGGACCGTTGATGAGTGTGAGGGTACCCACCGGTAGACTGCTCATCAGACTTGACCAATCCGCTGTTCGAGCTGACATTAAGAAAGAGCCGGGTGTCTTGAAGCTCAACGCCATAAATATAGTCATGACGACGAGACACGACCGCAGAAAAAGCCTGACAATCTTCTCGTACAACTCTAGGCTCTCAGCTTCTCCAAACGCAATGCAATCGATAAGAACAGCAGTCATTGTCGTCTTCCGGTATAACGGTTTCATATCCGCTGTGAGAAAGTGCTCATCGAGAGTGCTCATGCTAGAGCACTCGTAAACTGTAGGTGTCTGAGCGTCTTCCGGCGGCAAGCTGTCGAGTTCTGCAGATGTTTTCCTACGTCTCCACCACGATGTGATCTTCCATCGCCAATCCATCCAGCTACTCGACGGGAATTTTCTCTCTTGCTTTGGTGAAAGAATATCCTGGAACAGCGGGAGATCGTTGATTTGTGCCAACTTTCGTTCATCTGGCTGCGAAGTAATATCGAGATAAATTGTCTGCTTAGGGTCCTGGTGCGAGAAATATCGCGCAAAAAACCGAGGATTTGAAACCCGGACTGTCAGATGAGTAGGTGTAGGAGGTGGAGTTAACTCCGGTGTTGCAAATATCGGCTCAGAGGACAGCGTTAAAGCCCGGGGCTTTGGGCGTGTCTTGGACTGGAAAGTCACAACTTCTGCAACCTTGGTTGCATTAGACTCGGGCAAAGTCAAGGTGACTAAAAGAGGCTCGTTGTAAGTTTCCACCCGGCATCTGAAATAATCCAACCAGAGTTTCTGCATGCAACTGTAAATATTTTATGTCAGCGTCATATGATTTTGAATACGATGTTTCTCGCAGAAAAGAATTACAAACCTCTCCGCTTTGGTTGCATCTCTTTGACCACTTCCAACAAGAACCTCCGGCCTTGTATATACAACGGCCTTCTTTCTGTATAATTTCCATGCCTCATACATAGTTTCAGGCACTGCCAGAAATGTGTTATATCCCCATGTAACGACAATGTTTAATCCCCTCCATGTACTTCCGGTAACCATGTCAAATGATGGTGACACCGAAAAAGCCCTTGCAACCATGCTCTTCGTCCCGTCTCTAGCATGCACTACCATGTGCATATCCACCCTTGAGTCCTCACTTGAAAAATTATCCAGCGGATCCCGCACTTGGATGTGATAACTTCCTGACCGATGATTAAATGGTGAAATATGAAATGTCTTTTCCATTTCGCCTGCAAATGTATACCCTTTCCGGGCCGGTGGGTTCGCCGGGTTGTCGCTATGGAGAATATAGAGATGTTTCTCGCCGAAAGTGTTGTTTACCTCTAGAACAACGAGTTTAAGCTCCTTCTGAGCTGAATAAAGATAATAATAAGAGACAGGATTGAATGAATAACCAAAAAAGCGAGGTGTTGTGACGATGTAAGTGAATGGATATAGTGATGGGTCAATTCCCTATTTCAAAAAAGTTAGTTTCGGGGATTTTACATTAAAAGAGTCAAGTGTTCAGTCTCATACATGATGAATCAAGACAGATTCCAGTTTCTTCTCGAACGGAAGCTCTGGGTTTGTATAACCCGCCGGGTCGATAGAAAAAAAGGTGAATCGATCCCTCGATTCCTGGCCCAGCTTCAAATTCTCCGCCTTTTCTGACTGTGACTCCACCACCGAAAATAACCCTCCTACAGCACTCTTCATAGTGACCGGAAATCCGACATATAGTAGCGGATATTTGAATGTATGTTTCTTAGGCAAGAAACGAGCGTGTGTTGTCGAACAGAAAAAGAACAACGGCCTAAACTTTCCGGGAAACTTCTCCTCCAAGTTCATCCGACTGCTCCTCACAACCATCCAAACGAACGGAGCCACCTCGAACAGACATATCCCTAGACATACCAAGGCGAAATTCCTCAAAAATCCAAATGTCAAATCCCAGATGTCGAGCAATTGGAGAGCCGAGGCGAAGACAAGGGCGACAGTCGCGGTTCTGAGAGCTCTAGTCTGGAGTAGTGGTTTGGTTGCCAGTAGAACGGACGATGCGTTGAGCAACAACAACCCCCGAGTTAGGAGGTCTCCGTCGCAACACATCGATGGTAGCGGGATCAAGAGACTCCGAAAGTCTCTTGCACACTTCCTTTTCTTCCAACCACACACGCACACGCCTGATGTGAAATACTAAGGTATGTATCGATAACACTAACGATATGTATGATTTCCCAGTGGGCTGGTTTTTCTCGGAGTAGTGACAGGAAGGATTTCTTGATGTGCCTCTCTTTCCAGTCAGTGTTGCCTCTGCCCCTCAGTCTGTGGTGTCTCCGGAGTGCAAGTACTGTTTTGCTGTGTCGGAAAATTTCCTGTATAGTGTTGTATCTCCGCGTAGGGTGAAAATGTGGGAGAGCCGCTTTTGTATATGTGGGAATGCCGAGAGGCCAAAGGGAGCTATCACTCCGTTGGGTTTGGGGGGAGGGGGTGCTTGTGGCAAGTGTGTGCAGCTAGTGGTGACCCACGGGTCTCGATTGGGAGGGAGGTTATAATCACAATGTCTGGGGGTGGTTTTATGTTTTATGCTGATGATGCGTGTTCGCTCGTGGTAGATTCGTTCCCTGGATGTCGCATGATATAGCTTTCTTATTATGGCCCTTTTCCAATTCCAGGCTGTACGTGCGTCTGAGGGAAACCGCCGAGGTCTGCGTCTTGTATGTATGTACGCAAAGTAAAGTAGTATATACTCTAAGAATTAGATGTGCCTACTTTTATGGTCCTATCGGGGCTGTGCAGAACGACCAATGAGATATTATACAGTTTAAGGTTGGTACAGCGACGATATAGTATCGAACTGCAACTGCAACTATATGTACTGTACTGACGATCCGGGTACTCGTAGCGGTGGAGCGCCCAGCTAGCCAAAACAGAGGGAGAGAGACAGAGGAAACAGGTCCAGATTTGATGGAATTGGGGAGAGGTGAACAATTGGACTGAGTGATCGTCGACTGATCAATGGACAGGTCCGGGGAGAGGTCCTTGTACGGACGATATGTACGTACGTAGATAGACAAGGTAAGGTAAGGTATGGTGTGGTATGGATGTACGAGGGGGGAGGGGTGTGTGGATATGGGTAATGGGTGTGTGAGATTCTCGTCTGGACCTTGATGCGGGGACGAGAGCGAGGACGATAATGTCTCTCCTTCTTTGCTGCCTTCTTCTTCAATCGGGATATTCCTACTAATACTCGACGAGACGATGCATAATTCCAATTTGGGGTAGATTGATTTAAATGATTGAATTGCGAAATGCAAGGAGTTTAGGGAGAAAGATGAGTATGATGGTGATGATATGATGATATGATGATGCTGGAGGCTTCCCGATACCACCATATAGAATGACAAATGGGAACAAAATCATCTAGCGAGGAAGAGAACCGAACTTGAAAGCTGTCCCTCTTTCAGATTATTGAACTGTCGACAGCTGTGGGGACTTGGATCCACAGTTGGTCCGTCCCGGTCACAGACTGGGGAGACATTAGCAGCATTTCAAGGTACAGGGCAGCAATAGTAGCCTGTGATAGCGTAAAGGGGGGTGTGAGTGGGACAGAGGCAGACTACCAGACTGACTGAATGAGGTTTGTCTGTCTGTGGGGGGGGGACTGACTTGTTGCTGAGGTTGGCAGGTTGGCAGAAGAAAAAAAGGGAAAACACTGGTCGTGTCCGTAAGGGAAACCATCCCCGAGAACCAAGGCCATCAGAAGCTTCAAGCATTTGTCCCTGGTGTCCCGGTATTCTGGTGTTGTTGTGGTGGTAAACGGAGCTATATCTCAAATGGGTCCGAGATCCGAGACAAGGCTCGGAGGACGACGCCTAAAGCAGGAGCCAAGATACATAGCGCTTCATTAACGGAACTGAACAGTTTACTACCGCGTTAGTAGAAGGGGAAAGGAAAGAAAAGCACGGTCATAACTAGATTTTTTTCTTCATGAAACGGCTGAGTTTGGGCTTTATTTAGATGTAGATTGTTAGCTGACAAACTCTTTATTCAGTACCAGAGTCCATCAGACTACTACATGTATTTACTAGCAACAAAATCCGCAATTGATAGCGCGTGCAGTTCTACTACTACATGTATTTAGCTGTGTGTACCTGGATGGGTGGATGACTAGTGTCGGAGGTAGGGACTGCGGTTGTGGAGCCTGGGCGATGTGGGGGAATTATTCACACGACGTTGCCTTGCTACACGACGTCGCCCTGCCTTACCATGCAATTCCTATATCAGTTTAACATCCGCAATCGAAAAGCCACCTTCCCAAATATAAGTCAGCCAGGTAAACGCTTACGGTCTCGACAACAGCTTCCACCTTGTGCTCGCTGACGATGTATGCGCAACCCACCTCTCGTTCGATTAAAGACCTCCACCCCCCTCCAAAAAGCTGATCCGGATCGCTCAACCGGGGTACCTACATACATACATCAATAAAAGGGCAAAAAAGAAAATACAAGAGTACGCCCGCGGCGCCACTACAGCTGTTTAAGCTTGTGATTGTTATCCGCGATAAGGTGCATGGCTGGTAGTACCTGTGTTATTAGGTATCTTGACATGAGGCAGCACCACACTGAAGGATGGGGCGACAAAACTTAATCGTGAGGGGAAAGATGAACGTTTTCCTCTCTACTTGCCTACTGACGCAACTATTCCGCGATGCGGGATATTAATTATCATGTCAGGGGCCTTGGAGGTCAGCCAATTATTTTCTTTGTTCCATCTCGAGCTTTAATTAGGTGATGGTGTGTGCAAATATTTGTATTATGTGGGTTTCCTGCCTGATGACGAACGAACGAACGAATACAGCTGCATGCCTTGCGAGCTGTCAGAACTCATCGCTCCACCTAATCAAGCCCCTCGGCGCCACCGCCATCATCATCTTGGTAGTTTAAGGGACTCGGAAAGCTCCGAGAACCCTGAACCTGAAATCTGAACAGAATATGAGCCACACTCCTCCTAGCTAGAGACCAGTGAGCTAGTACCTGATCGATCAGTCATTCAGTACCTCTAACAACCTCCTTACCAAGATGAACCCCGTTTTACGGCAACCTCACCGCGCGAGCACGACATGGACCAAAACGCCAACTGTCAAACAGCAAATAACCATGACCAAAACCTACCTACCCTACGGGCCCAATCTTAAAAAGAAATAGAAGGGATTTGGAAAGTAAAATATAAAAAAAAGAAAAAGGTGTGGAGAAAAACGATTGCGAGTTTCGGCTTCTCCCCCCCCCCCCCCAAACCCCCAAGGGGTCTCTACTATCATCGCATCGGCCTGATATCGCCCTACCGTCGGCCTCGGATGACGATCCTTCCCGTCGCCTCATAATCGGGTTCCGTCCTGTTTGTTGACCCTCGCTTATGTAGTCGAGGTTAGTATTGAAAATTAATATATTTTCATCGCCCCCATCTGCAGACATCGGGGGCCCCCCTGGTCTCCCGGCCCTTCTTGCCCTGCCCGCACCTTTCGACATGATCGACATCCACGATGCAAAACCGGGCAAGGGAAGGGGAAAGAAAGGTTAGATACCGAGACGAGATGTCGCCGGAAGGCACTGTTTACGCTTACTTTTTCCAGCTGTCTTTTCTTCCTTCCCTTCCCTAGCCCAACTCCTGACCTGGCCTGACTGCTGCTACTGTTGCTCGGTTAGATCTCGCGGTGTTAGATTTGCCCCAATTTGATTTGATTTGATTTGCGTGCACCCCAAGGAAACGGGAAACAAGGCTGCAAGGGCTTTTCACCTCCACTCTAGCTTTTCCTCGATCCCTGGACTGTTGCTTTTTTTGTCTTGTGAGGAATGGAAACACCCCTCCCTCCTCCATCTGTATGTCTTCCCAATTCAGGGGAAACTCCCCGAGATCTCATGGAATTGAGCTACTTTAACTGCTACAGACAGAGCAGAGAGAGGTGGTACACAAAGCAATCGTCATGCAACAATGACATTACACTGTCTTTTCTTTACTGTCTCTCAATCGACTCATTCTGTTCCGTTCGTCGGTAACAGATTCTCGTTTGATAGTCAGTCAAGCGCAGTGAGGTCGCGCAGCCGAAGTTATGACCGGGGAGGAGGGGAAGGGAGGGGGTGGTGGTGATAATAAACGAAACGTTTTCTCACCGCTCGCTCCCGCGAGCAAAAAACACCTACATACTCACTTACTAACAGACACACACACACACACGCTAGAGGAATATTGACAGCGGCGCACGTGCAATGTTTTTTATTTCGTTTCACTGCCAGAACCACAAACAATCAAGGCCCCATATGGACCTACCTCCCAGGGAAGAAAAAAAGGGAAAGGATATTGGAAAGTAGTAACAACACCGACGACCGGGAGAGGCAGGCTCCAGGCACAGCGGGTCACGACTCACAAAACCTCTTTCTTTCATTCAAACCCTTGCGGCGCGATAGTTACTCATCACCATGAGCGATTGAGTCGACGGCAAGTCCCGCCCAAGAAATCACGACGAAAAACAAAAACAAATGCTAGATGGCATGTTCATTATTAATATGTAAGTACACTTACCTAGATCTCAAAGTGAGACTACAGTACATACTATCTGGCCGCCGCCGCTGCCCCCATCTCTCCGGAGGTTTCCCAGAATGAAAGATGGGGGTTCGAGGTATGTGAGGTTGATAGCTGAATCTGAACCCCTTCCCGAAAGCTCAGGGCCACCAAACCGATTATTTCACCACCACCCTTCACCCCGTTTTGATAAGAGGGGCGGTGCATGATTGCAATAGACCGATGAAGATTACTAACGGTGTCGACAAAAACTAAAAGAGAAAAACCGGCTCTTAGAAATCATTGACCGGTAGATGGATTCAAACTGGGCTGACAGTTGCATATAAAACTTATATAAGCACCATCTATATATATGCTCCACGCGTTCGGAGTTAAATTCGGACAGAAAGAAAAAAACTCTCGTCCCCCCTAAATAGCTAAATAACGTTCGTACCTACATTCATATGTATAAAGAACCAGGATGGGGGTGTGACATACAGGCCATACCCAGCAAAACAAGAAACAAGCACTACTATTATACGCTGTACCATCTGTGGTCGGAATTCGTTAGTGGTTACACCTTTCCCTTACCCAAAAGCAAGGCGATGTAACGGGATGCTATATCTCGTATATCAAGATCTGATCTCTCTCCGCCGCGGGGGACGCGAAAAATTCTGGGTGACGTTTCGTTTCGGAAGAGGACAACATTTAATCTATTATTTATATCTATATTACCGAAGAAAAACAAATGGAATTTTTGTTTTGTTTTTGTTTATATATTCATATATTGGTTTTCATGCAATTGTAGCTGGATGGAATGGATTGGAAATTAGGCTTGATGCATACAGTAGTGTACATCTCATGTTGTGCTACTGCTACTGCTACTGTGACGAATACGTGCCTAGGTTTATAGATTTAAGGTTCCAACTGCCGCGGCGGCGGCGACGATGTGATATTGGTAATTTATGTAGTTATATTGTTGGTGGTAGTGGCCGTGGTAGTGATGGTTGTTACTGGTTATTTTAATTGGCTGCAGCTACAGCTCCTGTAGCTACAACAGTACCTACTGGTAGCTAGCTGGTAGCTTGCTTACCTAGTAGCTACCTCGAATTTTAACTACATCTTCCCTATGTTTCTAAATATATAATTATAAGAAATTGGCATCTCCTGCGTTGCTTGCTGATCTAAAATAACATTAACACTCATCACTCATCCCTCATCCCTCTGCACCCAAAACCCAAACCCAAAAATAAGCGTCTCGAACCCAAAAATAAGCGCGCCACTACCAAAGCGAAAGGGCGAGAGCAATGACTGGCTACCAATCCTCCCCTCACACTTCCCTTCCACACTTCCACATTTGCCTTCTGTGTGCATCATCCATCCAAAGGGGGGAACACACCATACACTCACACACATACAGAGACAGATACAAATTAGTACCTGCATCTACACGCTAACGAACGCTAACCCTCCGCCCATCTCCACGGTAAATTGCGTTTGCTGCGCGCGCGCGCGACCTTGACTTACTAAGGGTCTTGTGGTTCCCTGACCTAAGTTCGCCCACTCTACCACCCTTGCTCACCAGTGCGCAGACGTCGTCGACAGGCAGACAGACAGGCGGCTGCGCGTTAGAGCCGTCGACGACGACAACGTTAGTTTTAACGCTCGAGCCACATATTCCAAACAGGACCCGCACCCTTTTTCCCGTTCGAAGTGGAGGTAGTGGAAAGCCACCGTTAGAAAAGTAGGGGTGGGAATTTTCAAGAGATTAGGGCAACAGGGACGCAACAACCCGGATTCCGACAGGACAGGCTGCAAGGATCATATCAACTAAGGATGGGGTTGGGGTTGGGCGCGCCCGTAATATGGGTCAGTGCGGGTTGGCTGGGCTGGATGAGTGTTCGCCGTCCATCTATCGGGCAGGAAGAAGGTCTCGCTACTCTAGAGCACTCTGCTCTAGTTAGAGAGTACCAAAAGATATCGCGATGCGGTAGAGTAATAGTGTTAGTGACATTGCTGTCTATTGCTCCACCACCACCACCACAATAGCTCGACTCTACATCGCGATCATCCAGATGGACTCCACAAATAATGAATGTTCCACTCCCCTGATTCACCTCCACGAGGGTCACGCTCTCATAGCTGCCCCTACTTTTAGAAACACGAGAGAGAGAATGCAAGGCGGAAGAAAGAAAAAAGGAATCAAAAAAAACAAGGAGAATGAAAAAAAAGGCCGATCGACGCAAGGGTTGTGTGTGAGTGTGTCGCTAGCATAGGTCGCGTGGTTGATGATCATCCGTCGCACAAGCAAGGTCAGGGCTGCTCATTTGCCCGCCCTACGTACAGCGACCGGAATGATCTATGGAAAAACCGGGGGATGAAATTGTATGGCGCACCATATAACTGTTTTTCCATAGATCATTCCTATCGCTGTACGCCGCCCATCGTTTTTCCTCACCCGCCTGCAAAGACGATTCCCGAACGAATGGTTTCAAGCCTCATGAACGCCCATGAACGCCCCCAGAGAAAGAAGACGCATAGGAGGAAGGGGTGGTATTAAAAAAGGGTTCAAGAGTTATTTGTGGAATTCCTCACCCTTTGGGAGGGGGGGGGGCTCATTCGCAAAAACACACAGCACGACGCACAGCTCGAAATCTCGGTACAATAGGGGGAGGCCGCCGCGATCCGAAGTCGCAAGTAGGAAAATCGTTCAGAACGCCTATCGTGCATGTGCCACGTGGATCTAGGGGTCGAAGAGAGGAACCGCACTGGAGCGAGGTCCCAAGAGCTTGTGCTGCTGCATATTCGACTATCACTCCTTGTGGTTGTTGTAACAATTATAAGGTCTGCTGTCAAGAGTGGGGAGGGGATTGAGCGGGTGGGGATATTGTAGAATCGCCTTCTGATTGATTAGGGTACAGCATATACTGAAGCTATGAGTATGCATAGTAACGGCCGATACTCCCTGGAAGGGTCTTACAATCAAATAATGGCGGCAAGCATAAAATGATTCGTGCGGAAATGCAACCGGAAGATCCCATCTCAAGAGGAGGGGGAGAGTCTTGGAAGAATGACAAATTCGGGCCTCCCCAGATTTCCTTTTTTGACGATGATGGTTGTCTTGACATATCTTGCATACATCGAACATGTCGGGTTCTTTCTGGGTTTTTTTTCTCGTCATAATCTTCCGGGAACTCAGAAACCTACATTGATTCTGATATATGCAGGTCACCCCAAACATGAGAGTGTCTGTGACCCAGGGCGGGTTCACAACTGTCAAGACTTTTTTTATTTTTTTCTTCTCAGAAACCAGTTGTGTGATTGTACTCTAGGCGATAGGACTCCGCTCAGCTATGGTTGGTTACCTTTAATTAAGGTCAGGTAGTTTTACCAATAGGTGTTTGCATCACCCCTAGCCCTGAACGAGGGAACGTCTTGCATATCTTTGTGATTCGAAAGCATCTTTAAAAACGATGTTCCTAATCCGCGGTCTGGACTTGGCCCCCTCCAACAACGTGATCTTCAGTCCAGTTGATCAGAGACACACAGGTACCCGGGTGATTTCCAGCTATGCATGGATTCACTCTTCTTTTTTGGGGCGGAGCTTCCCGTGAAAATCGGAAGAACAGAACCTAATCAAGCGCTGCAGCTGTATGAAAAAATATCCGCGAACGTTGAACCAGTAGATGACGAGCTGCATGGGTTGTCACTCGGGGCGAAGGGTCCTCTAGCCCCAAGCCAAGCCAAGAATCCTCCAAGAGAAGGGAGATTACGCACTCGTGTTACCGCGATAATTGCCGAGATTCGCCGTCTTGACCTTAAGGTACCCTTTTTGTTGTTATTACTAGGAGATTTCCTTTTTTTCCCCTCTTCCTCCGTACTTTGTCTGTAGTGGGGATTCTTTGTGCCCTAAATATAGGTAGAGAGATATATTGCAATTGCAATAGAGCTGCCAAGAGTCGTTGGGGTGCATCCTAGGGAATTGATAGGTCCCAGGGGCAATGAGGCGGATACAGGGTAGCAATAACAATCAGCTCGGACAAAAGGATGTACCTAGATATATAGGTCTCATATTTCCCATGACGACTTTGTATGGTGGATAGCTCCGCTGTTAACAGCTCAATACGTACCGATATAACCCCCCCACAACCTCGTGTGGTATTATGTACCACGTCAGTATTAACAGGGGTGTGATATGTGCTAGTAGAGTAGGCAAGTACCTAACAAGTACTTTAGATTCCAACACAACTGGCGAAAAGGCGGGCGCATCTGCATGTACGTAGTCGGGCATAGGAATTCTATCACGCGTCGTAAGGGTCCTGCTGTAGGGAGGAGCAGATCGAGACGCTGCCGGGTGTTGTTCGCGCGTCAAAATCTCCCCCACAGTCCGTTGTAAGCAAAATTTCGTGCATCGGTAGGCACTGATCTAGAGCATTGTCTTGAAGCTGCTGTCGGAGTCGGCGGGATGGTGGAGGGGGGTGTGAGACTGCGCGCGCACAGTAGGTACTCGCGACCAGCAACAAGAACCCGAATATGCAGCTGCAAGTCTTTGGTGTATTTTTAACTTCTACTCCAATGGAAATTGCAGATTAGGGCGTGCATTTTCGGGTTCTTGTTGCTAGTCGCGAGTACATACACACATGTCAGACTTTACCCTTCTTCTTCTTCCTCAGAATTGCGCATATGTCGGAAAGACTTGACATGTATCGCCTCCGGCATCTTGTTATTAACGAGTTGCAGGACGCTGTGCTAGGACGTTGAAAGAAGCTATGTCTTGCCAATGTTTGTGGCTGAAATCACGACCCGTATCGGGTTAGACCCAAAGCGAAACCCATCAAATTCCTGTCCCTTTTTATTTTTCCAGATCCAATAATCGCCAATAATTCGCTTATTTGCGCCCCTATTGGTCGATAAGACAGCCTGTCGCCCATCGCCCGTCACCTCCGCGTTTCGACTAACCAACTATCACTCTCCTGTCATTATCTGCAGGGCCATTTCCAAGAGAAAATAAAGTACCTCGATAGATGCCGCACCATCCGTAGAGGCTGCTGAACTGTTGCTGCTGATGATGGGACTTTTGGGTATATATTTGATAGGGTCTGGGATTTTCCCTGCATAAGACTAAGCGAAAGCACAGCCAGCCAATGCAAGCCGGGGGGCCTAGGTAGCTTATTAGCATTTTCCCTAGAATTCGAAATTGATTGATTGCCATCTTGGCGGTCTTGAGAGTGAGGGTTCGAATCGTCGGGAACAGGTAGCTAGCCAAGGGAGTGAGCATGTTATTACAAAGTCAAATTAGCACTTACGAGAAAGGCCATGGGCCTAGAACAACCCAATGACCCCGGTGCGGCAGACGTATTTGTAATCATGGGTTATCACTCGCTGTCGACATCGATCGCTTTTGGCTGCCTTACTGCTGCAACCATCGTGATGGGCAAAAATTTCGTGATGACTTGCCTTAACTGATAGTCCAGACAGTGTGTTACTGCAAGAAAAATGTTCCGTTGACCATCTTTGATCGCCGGTGTGGTGTTGATCATAGATAACAGCAGCCGCTAGTCTACGAGGCCGAGGTGCTTGTGCCTAGCTCGCGTCGAGATTCCTCCTAGGCCTCCTGGATAAAAGACGGAAGATTATGAGTATGATTGAGGGCAAAGGAAAGACGAGGCTGGAAGGAGGTTTTGTCAAGTACAGTCGCAACTCGATATGCCGGATTGCCAAGATTCGAAGGATTTCGTACGGGATAGCAAAAAATCCGGGATAGCAAATTGATTTTGCAGTAAGAAAATTAAAATCCCAGAGGATTTCGTACGGGACAGCAAGGGATCCGGCATATTGAGATCCGGCATATCGAGTTGCGACTGTAGGTGCCGGGATGAATGGTCATGTGAGTGTGAGAGAGAGAGCAGTTGACAGCAAACTCGCAGTCCACGAGTACATGTAGTTCCATTCCAGACAGACAGATAGGCAGACAGAGACACGCAGTAGCTAGCAGCAGGACAGATGCACCATGACTGCATGTTCGACTACTCTACGCTGCCACATGTAGGCCAGGGAGATCTGTTAAACTCAGACAGCAGTCAACGTCATCCTTCTGCACTTCCCCTTCTTCTTCCCCTTCTTCCTTTCTTTCCTCCCCCCCACTCTTCCATTCCATCCCCCTTTTCCGTTCTAGTCCAGTGATCGCCGACCAAGCCATACCAAAGCATGCAAGGACCACACAACACATACTGAATCATGAAAACTCACTCACCCGCCCTGCAGTTCTTGGCACGCACCCCCGTGCTCTGATAGGCTCTCCACAGTACAGCCAATGGAAGCGAAGCAGTACTGCACTGCAACTGCGCCGTCTATATACAACACCCCATCAACACCACCACAAACATCTACACTTCGGACATGACGTTTCACCCCCAGTTGGAGTACGTCTCTACCACAACGACGGGCCTCTATTTTGGGCATGGTGGTACGTACATACGCCGAAGCCGATCAATCAGCTCATGGCTCGGCGGCGCGTATGAGATTACGACAGTTCGGCGTTGGGACCGTATGTCGGTCCAGACAAGTAAATCACAGCATAGCCCGCCCCGGACCCGGGGCTCGTATCAGAACGGGACCTTAGAGGGCCAAGGCTCCGGGTGTGGGATTGTAGCATTCGATAGGCTTTGTCACTATCGTACCAAAATATTGGGATTACCGGCCGCCTGGGCCGGAGGGGCTTTGTAGATCGGGTAGGCGGAGCTATCCGTATATGCGGGGGAAGGCTCCGGTTCCGCCCGCTGCGGTCGAGCGGTCATAATGCACCCAGCCTGGTAGGCCTGGATGTCGAGTCTGAGGGTATCCGGCTCGTTTGCGGTAGTAATAGGAAGAAAGAGGAGAACCTTTGCGGGAGTGGTTGGAATTTGTGAAACAGAGAGAAGATATCACTGATTCGGCGGGCAACCGCTCAAGATCGCACCGCACAGTGCTTTTTCAGCGTGCCGACGACAACTACCTAGATGTACAGCGGTAGGTAATAAGTGATGGAACACAGCGATACCTGTTTTGGTAAAACGCCACCAACATTTGGTGTTTGTACTCTCAGGGCGTTCCATCACTTATTACCTGTCGCTGTACATAGTTGATCCACGGCTCCAAGGCCCGTCTCTTTCTTTTGGATAGAGGTAAAGAAGGATTTCCTGTTTTGAACCTAGAGCCGACAGGAATTGTTTATATAGGATAGGATTTATCTACTACAATATATGAATGTTTTAATAACTATGGAACCTCATTGGCCATAATGGCGGAAACCCTAACCCTCTTCCTAACATTGAAGGTTATGTAGACGTGAGGGAGAACCAAACATACTTCCGAGTTGTAAAGAGGCAGGTTTGGCCATGATATCGGTACATAAGCTACCTCTATAGTCACGATAGTCTCCCCTTCTTGAGAGACTCAAGTGAGATCGTGATCTCCCAGCTAGCTGCAAATTCTCGATATAAACATCTCGATCTCCCTCAGTGAATTTGCATCATGAGGTATCACTCGAACTTCAAGACCTATCCAGCCCTTAACTATCATTGATATGACACCGTCCCCATCACGCTTGGTAATAACACCCCCGGATATAGCATAGTACAGTATTGTATCTCTCGATGCCACTATCCCTCCGTTGTCCTAAGGTAGGCTGGTTAATGTATTAATAACAAGTTAATATCCCATGGTAGGCTATCAATATGATTCACTGAAGTGATACCCTATGATCTAACAACAAGCTCAATTTAAACCTTCCCTATAGTCCACTACACTAGTCGTCTATAACGTATGAGTAATATCTCTACTGTACTAAAAATGTTTCCCCTCCGTTTCTAGAATTTAAGAGGTGTTAGTCATGGGTAGTATAGGTATACGTATACTCATGCCTACCTACACTAACACCGACCCGACCAGCCTCGTACATGGCACCAATTGGAGTCTACTATAATACATGTAGATATAGAGAAAACCCGGCCCCGCAGCAAAAGAAGTAACTGCCCCTCCCGAGTCAAAGCGAGTGAGGGAGAAGGGGAGAAGCGGGGCAACCTACCTGGCCGGGATACATTCGCCATCTTGCTTCACTCTCTACCTTGCGCCAGATTGCGCAGCCCACCTCACCCCACCATAGATAACGAGTGGCCCCACATATTTTGAGGCGGTAGGAAACACCCAGCCTTGCACGATATCACGCATGGATTGGGAAGCTATGAGAAGAGAGAGTGAGGCGAATAGGCATACAAGAGGTATGTTTTAACGACATCGGGGGTATGAAGCCCTCTGCTATGGATTTGCTTTAATCGAGGGGGGTATTTATTGACGGGGCGCTGCAGCTGATGATGAGCAGCAGCAAGCTGTATCCCATACAGTGGCGTGAAATCTGCCAAAAGCAAAGCTCTTAGAACTAGAAAAAAGGTCCTGCTAGGGCAGGCAATGTAGGGGTAGTTAGAGCGAGAGAGAGAAATGCCAAAATTACACGCAAGTAAGATTTGCACCAAGAAAGAAAAAAGAAAAAGCCAAAGTAATGCACTGTAGGAAACGATTTAAATGAACTAAAACGAAGATTGATAATATCATGAGCCATCATGTCGATTGATTAAGCCCAAAGAAGAGGTTGCCCCTAAAGAAATAGTAACAATAATCTCATCCGTGGCAATAGCAAAACTTTTTTCGTTCCTTCCTTATCCTCCCGTACTAACTGGTTGGCAAGGTATAAAGGAGTAGGGTTGTAAGAGGATTGATATGCCGAAATAATATTTCGTTGATATCAATCAGGAGACACATAAAAAAGAAAATTTGAAACTACAGAAAAGGTCCCCTAGCCCCAAATAGGTAAAGAAAATGATATAATAACAGAAAATGGGGCATGCAGACCATGTACGAGGTATACTCCTCTACCCTGTTACATAAACGTGATCATGAGAGAAAGAATGGGAAGGATGGACACACCGCCAAGTAAGTACGCATATGCCATGTGTACGCTAGGTAGGGCATACAAGATAAGAGAGGATATAAAAACAGAGCCGTAAATCAAAAGGAAACAGTGATGTGTAGCCAAGTAAGCGGTGAATAGATCGGGATCTGTTCGCCAAGCTTTTGGAAAATGGTAAAAAAAAAAAAGTCCTAGTAGGGCGATGCTGTAACGGAATACTGTGTTCGACATCAGGATATCAACGCTCGCTGCCTTATCACCACGAAACAAACATCAAAAGTAGGAAACAAAAGAAGGGAGGGAACTGTTACCCATGGATATTAATTAACCCCACTCACACCTCCGCCACCCCTCCCACCACCTGCACCCTTACGTCGTTCCTTCTTCTTAATAATTCGTCCTCCTCTTGGCCGTTTTGGCTTCGTAGGTCCAACTTGAACTCTGGGTTGTTGTGGCTGCTGGTTTTGAACAGGCCCCGGAGGCTTCCCGTCCGCAACAACCTTATTCACCTCACTGGTTGCATTGGGGGTTGCTTCAACTGGCTCAACACCAGAGCTTACACCTACATTCTGCTGACTGTCGTTTGGTCCAAAACCATACATCCACCCTGCATTCGCATAATCCATGTGCCCAGGAACCCAATGCATTGCCTGTGGGACTGGTAAACTCCCACCCATGAACGCGGAGCCCTGGCCTTCATCGTGCTGCGAGAATACGGGTGACGGCTGAGCCGAATGTTGATATTGAGCTTGTCCTGGGTACCATGGCTGCGCATTAGGATCTCGTATATTGGTATTTGGAATCATGGGAAACTGTTCAGCCCAGGGTGTCTGTGGATGACCTGGCGCCATGGGATATCCAGGTCCCCAGCTCATATTAGGACCGCCTTCTGAAGACTCCGGATAACCCTCATTGCCATATCCCCACCCTTCACCTTCGCCTTCACCTTCTTCTTCACCCTCCACCTCACCTTCCTCGCCATTTTGCTCATCCCATGGCTGCTCCATTCCTGTAGAGAAATCGCTGCGAGAATTACGGTGCTGGTGCCGAGAATTCCAGACATTCCCACGATCATCAAGCCGGAGTTGCGAAAGGCCATGATCATCCGCATCGACAGGGTTGTTAGCTCTTACGAGAGTACATTCAACCGCTTTTCTTCCCCGCGTCCAGACATCTTCCAGGGTAGCACTGATACCCGTCCATTGAGGTTCTGCTACTATCGCTGCCTTATAAGAGCCCCCAGGAACGTAATCAATTGCATCGCCTCTCAGGCTGGAGGTCGCTCCTTTCAGACTCGACCCAGCAGACCGTGTATTCCAACTATCCTCCTTTTTGACAATTGCTTCCTTTATTATACCAGCCCTTCCTGTCTCATCGCCATCACGGTAAAATCTCTGTCCATCCTCCCCTAGCATTTTTTCACCATTTTCTTTTTCAGCTGTTGGCTTCGGGTTCGTCCCCGGGAAGTAAAGATGATCGCCGTCCCTTGCCGCACCGAACAAACCTAATATAGTAGATATTGGAGTACTTAACGGTAGCTTCTCGGTCCTCAATACAATACTTTCATTTGGGTTCGTCGGGAGCGGAACTGTTATACGAAGTTTAAACCCTTCTCGTGGCGGCGGTCTTTTGGGTAGAAACGGGGGGAGAGCCTTTGATTTCGAAGAGACAGAAAGAGGAGGATGCGGTTGGGTCCCACCACCGTCTTCATCTGATGATATCTCGATTGGTGAATACGAGCGGTTGACTACATGTGTAGGGCTAGGATCTTGTGTCGGAGGGTTTTTATGAATATTGACTGCAGATGAATTCTGTTTGAGATTATTACTCCTTTCGAGTAGCTTCCGCCGTAACTCGGCTTGACGGGACTTGATAAACTCAGTACCCGAAAGCGGTTCTGGGGCTACATCACTGTTCTTTGCAGCTGTCGAGGCAGCAATTGTATGGGGGGGAGGTGGCGGTGGTAATTCAATTGGTGTAGGGGGCTGAGGATTTGCAATAGGGCCAACAGTTGGAGGAGGGGTGACCCTTTGCCGCTTCCCTTTTCCATCAACAATGGCAGCCTGTCCCTCAACCAGCGGCGAGGATTTTCGTTTCCGAACCCCACTCTCCAAGAGTTTACGTCTTAACTCGGCCTCTAATGCGGCAGGGGTTTTAGAAGTCTTGACCTCATCCTCTTTGACCCGGGGTGATATCGGTGCAGGGGAAACAGGCAAGGGTTCTCCTCCAATTGGTGATTGTACCGGTACGGGGGTTGGGGACTGTGGATGAGAAATACGAGGTAGACGTGGAGGAGGGGGAGGAGGAGGTCTTTCAATTTGTCTTGAAAGTTTCTCGCGCAGCTCAGCAGCACTAGTTGAAGGCTTTGGTGGGGGTTTGAGTTTCGGCGAGAGTGTAGCCGTTGAACCACCGCTACTACTACTGCTACTACTTGTATTGCGTCTTGGTTCTAGTTGTTGTTTCGGTACTGGCTCGTGTTTCTTTATTTCCGGCTTTTGACGTGGCTCGGGTCGGTGGTGCTGTTGAGTCTCCGACGTGGTTTTCTGTTCTCGCTGTTGTGATTTCCGGCCGCAGTCTTGTGGCAGTGATGTATGAGGCTCGTCCGAAGGCAAGCCTATCGACGCCAGTAATTTGTCGTAGAAGGAATCCGCGTCTGTCATCGCTTCTATTGTGCTTTCCTCTAAAGATATCCCCTATTATTCCAGAAAACTGCAGCAGTAGCTCAGTCTTCCTCTAGCCCTAGGCAAAGAAGCCACGAATATTGCATTTACTTCTGTTGATACACGGAAGGAATGTTTATTGTCAGCGAAGCCCTGCCAAACGTTTGAGCTATCACAAAACAGAATGGAGGGGAAAAGAGGAGGAGATAAAGATAAAAGAGCCCGAGAAAGAGAGATGGAAAGGGTCTCTTTCAATGCTGCGAGAGGATAGGTTTTGTGAACCGTTTGGGATCAACGCACCCCAACGGATCAGATAGTAAGCGAAACAAAAAAAAAAAATCTGTGGTATGTGGGCGACCAGGGAAGCAGAGACCAGGCAGAATGTAGATGGTGAAATAAGGTAGTGTAGTGAGTAAGGCCAGGACAGAGAGCAGGAAAGAGTCGATATTCACTAAGATCCTGTCGAGGGGAAGGCGCATTAATTGGGACACCAAGTGGCTTGTTCATGCGTTGCAGTGGGGTTTCTTTGTGGCAGTGCAATACCTACATGGTGCTTCTACAATGAGCTCGATCCCTTCCCAAACTTCTTGGCAGTCACGTGATTTTCCGCGAAATACTAGACTGGGTACGAGGTCACTTCTACAGAGGGTGTTAGAATTATTGCGAAAGTGGGTTTTCTGTGACCCGATAGTCCTATTGGCCCTTAAAGGAATTTTTGCAGTAAGCACGGAACCCTTTTAGTTCGGACTTCCGCAATAATTCTACCAGACTCTGTACAAGTAGTAGTAGATGAGTCGACCTCGAATACGCGGAGATAGTGCATGTACTTACCCCTCCTTTTCCGATTTACTTATATTCTTTACATAACTCGAAGTTAATAGTTACAGGCGCTAGCGTTCGAACATATCTCCCTCCAGCATTTTCAGACCTAGCAAAATGGGGCTCCTATCACTTCCTCCTGAACTTTTTATCCAAATCTGCTCTTACATCCCTCTCCCTTCAGCATATTCTCTACTCCTCGTGAACAAGCAGTTGTTCCACTTGTTATATGGTCATATCACGCACTCGTCATTTGCTCCATGGCGGAAACATTACTTCAGGTATCAGCGTATCTACACGCATGTTTGCAGGGAAGCAGATAAATACATTGCACAAAAGCAAGATATATTGATGCGCAATGGAGATCAAGCTACAGCCGCTCTTAATAGGCAGGGGCAAGTCGGATTTTCGATAGAACTGGAGCTTGAAGCTATTAGTCGGGAAATGGCGGGGCACCTTGGCCTGCTTCCAAAGCATAAAGAGATCTCAGCTAGCAGTAGTAGTAGGGTCGATACTACTGCTGCTGCTGGTGCAATCTCGTTACCTCAAATTACCATCAATAGCTTGTTCACTGCACTTGAACATGTTTCCAACCTAGAGACCGGATTCCAAAGACTGCAATCTCTAGAATGCCCTCTTTCTAGTATTATCGAGATCCTGCACAGAAAATACCCACATATAGAATTTGTCCAAAAGCTCTGCCCTGTTGCGCTCATACCAAAATCCTCATCAACATTTACCATGCCACTTGAGACAGCAGCAACATATCGAGTCTTCACAGCCTATCTCTTGTTCACCTCTCTCACACCTCATGATATTCTCGGGATACTGTCGGATGCATTGCTAGCCAGTGAAAAAAGCACCTACTCCATGGACTCAATTAGATGTTCCCAGGAAGCCGCATTAGTGGAATATTTCCATTTTCTACTTTTATTTCTCTCTATGTATAATTTTGATTATAGAATTCGCCACCTTGAGCCTTTACCCCTACTAGACAAGAACATCAGCTTCCACGCGCAGCGAATTCTCAGCTGGAGGTTGACTACATGGATCCAGCGATACTTTCGCCCTGAAAGGCCTTTACTTCCGCCCCCATTGAAAATGGAGAGCGATAGTATACCCAAAACAGAGCTGCCGATAGGCCTTCTATCGGGGAGGGAATCAATGAATACTACTCCTTCCTCCCCATTTCTGGAAATGGGTTCGGTGTCTAGCGGGGCATCGTCTTGGCCGACCTTGAGATCACATCAAACATATCCAGCTGTCGCTCAACAGCAGCAGCAAAATCCAGCATACTTCTTGACGCAAGAACAGCAGAAGGTTGTAGACACAGATGTTAGCGTGGGTGAACTTATGCATGTTGTAGCGTATGGTGGGACAGGAAAGACCATATGTTTGGTGGAATATGCAAAAAAAAGGTACGGCCTCTACGCACATATTGCCCAGTTTTCAAATTGATATTTTGAAGGCCTCATAAACGTTTCCTGTATATTACTTCCAGTAGCGTCGTCGCGTCAAGTGCGGAAAAGAGGTTCCCCGGTAATATTGCATGTGAGTTTCGTTTCCTGAGGATGCTATTGAAGTGTGGCAGCTTACTCCTTAAAACCCATAGGTAAACCCATGTATTCCATCGCGTATGATGCTATAGTAGCGGGTGCCTCTAAGATTAAGGGCCCCCTTCCCGATAGTGGAAAGCCTCTCAAAGAGCGACGCCATGATTATGAACTCAAGGAAGTAATTAGTGTATTGGGCCTGGACGAAGAAAAAATCGGATCAGCACTTATAAACCCACAAATGCATTTACAGCCAGGCGCGAGTCGTGGCCGTGAACAAACAGAAATGAAAATATTTCCTAGCGTTAAAGAAGTTGCGTTAATGGTTCAGAGAGTGCTGGTGAAGTACTGGGAATCCAAGGATGTTGAGATTGGATTGACTAGTCGTTTTGTGGAAATAGACAATATGGGGATAAATAGAGATATTATAGTAGAATGGGCGAGGCAACTCTGGAATGAGATGCTTAATACAAAGTATCTGCTCCATGACGCATATACTAAGATTCTACAACTCAAAGGAGGACTGCCAGATGGATCAACTATAGGGCAGGGAGATGTCGATACGCTGGCTTTCGGAGAATACGATATCATCATATGGGATAGGGCACAGGTACTTTCCCTAACTTTATTTCATTAGTATAGTATGGAATAAAATGAACTGATATTGGGGTATCAGTACTTGAGTGGTAGCGTGATAGAGATTTTTCTTCGACAGCGCTTGCGGGCAGGCTTAATCATATTAGGTGACCCTTATCAAAGGATTCACGGCCCCGAAAGGAAGAAAGATAAGGCTTCAGATATCAAAGCCTATAAGCCGACGTATTCTTACTATCTCACGCACTCCTTTCGTTTTGGGGATGCGATTGCAGGAGTTGCCAATGTACTCTTAGGATACTTAGGAGAGGATACTGCTATCAACGGTGTTAGAAAGCATGATAGTGTTGGTATGAGCTACTCATATATAAGCGGGAAAAGTTTGATTCAAAAATCAATTATACTCAAGCCTGGTCCTACGGAAAATGGAGGAAGTGGGAAATACACTGTAATATTCAGACGGGATGCTGGTAGGTTCATAATCCTCTCCATTTACAGCTTCCGGCTTCTTTGCTTACCTTTGTAAATTATAAAGATCTGATTGACTATGTCATTGAATACTGTATGCTCCACTCGAATTCTGGGCATCGGATTAGTCTCGGCACGAACTGTGGCTTTAACGGGAGCAGTCTCCTCGCTCTTCTCAGAGATGCATATACTCTCTATACCGGGGGGCCCGCTACACATGGCGTCCTCGCAGATTACAAAACATGGAAAGCTCTCGGAGAAGCTGTCAATTTACCTCATAGTGGCCCTGCCCTCGTCAAAGAATCTAAGATTCAAACTAGATTTCGATCGACAGATTTCCTCAGCATTCTTGAGCTTTATGAGAAGATGGTACTTGACGATTCCTACAAGGAAACAGAGGCAGATGTTATATTTATCACTGTTCATAAAGCAAAAGGTCTTACATGGGACCGTGTTTTCGTTCCAGACAGCGTCCTTCGGTACCGTTTTAATCTTTCGGCGGAGAACCTCAACAAGAATCAGAGACACTGGTTTTCGAGGGATAAAATGTCACTACTCTATGTAGCAGTGACAAGGGCAAAGAAAGAGCCCATTATAGGGAAAGGGATTGCGAGCTGGTTGGTAGCAAAGATGGGACTCTATCGGTTTTATCTTAGCCCAATACAAGGGAAGAGTGCTTGCCCTTCATGTTTGGGTAGGACAGAACAGGGTAGTGTCCATGGGGAGGCTAGACCCAAGCGCGAGGGTGTGGTCATTGGCTGGGAGTATCTACTCCCACAAAAAAGCTTCGGGGTTACTGACGACAATTATGGGAACTCACTCCCACAGAGCCCCAAGAAAGATGCGGTTGCTTGCGATATTTGTGCAAAAAGTTGGAATCGTATGGCGAGGGCAGCGCATATGGAGCTGGAAAAATTCGCGAATCTAATCACGAGAGCACTCGATGGGCCTGATAGGGCTATGAATCAAATTATCCTCCAGAACATACGATGGTGGCTGCGCTCATATGCGGGGCGCCTAAATTCGAGGCTGTTCAAAGCTATGTACAAAATGCAGATCGAAATGGTACAAGATTGCGATGAGACTCCGTACATGCATGTCATGCCTACGCGTACGCGCCGACTATAATAAACATAATTACATACAAGCACTTGTATGTAGTATATGCTTAGTTATTTACAAATATTTAACTGTTTGAAAATTGAAACTTGCCTGATGTTAAGATTGAAGTATGCCAATTACCTAATGAAAAAATAGGTACATGTACATACATCTACATCTACATGTGCATAATTATTTGCATAGCCGCAATTACTCATTTGAATATGTATTCCAAGAAATACAAATTATTTGACGATAGATAATACATATATGTAATGGCCCATGGCCATAGCCAAGAATAAACTCATCCCATAAAAACGCATCATCATAGCACTACTACATGCAGTATCATATGCTAGAAGACGAATAAACACTCACTTCCAAAACCCCAACAATCCAGAAGTATCCTTCCCCTGCACCGGATCATCTTCGGGTACCTTTTTCTCCACCAAATCCCCTCCGCGGTGTTCACCGCCATAGTTCATATCCCACTTCTTCGCTCCATTCGGGTAAGCTCCTACCATAGTGAAACCGTCTTTTTCACTGATACATCTATGCGCCACGCCAGCCGGAATTACAACCACATCGCCCGCCTTTACGTCCTCCTCCACACCCTCACTAGCATTTTCCTTGTCGGAAACGCCGAATCGTAGCCTCGCACTTCCAGAAAACACACCGAGAGCCTCATGCGTGGTCGAGTGATAATGGGATTGGTGAAACATGGGGTAGCGCCATTGTGGGATCCAATTATTTGACCTAAAATGGGCTTCAATTGTTTCTGCAGTGGT
Organism: Morchella eximia; assembly: GCA_024713935.1. Classification (NCBI taxonomy): domain Eukaryota; kingdom Fungi; phylum Ascomycota; class Pezizomycetes; order Pezizales; family Morchellaceae; genus Morchella; species Morchella eximia. Next base: position 2,246,445 of record JAMGZG010000003.1, read on the forward strand.
TTCGGGCGGAAAGGCAGAACGGTAGAGAAGGAGCGGAAAGGCAGAGTTGGGGGTGAGATATGTTGGAGATAGATTGATCGTGTGCGGTTTTGGGAAAGGCATGTTGTGTTGTAGGAAGTACGCTAGGCATCTATCCTTGAAGGATTGGATTGCACTTTGTGAATGGATTAAATAGTAAGGGGTTAATAAGTGACGTCATACTTCTCTTTATGGCAATGCCTAGTTCGATTATCATGTTGGTTGTCGTTGATTAGCTAGCCTAGCTCTGTCTGGCAATGTACGATTCGATTGTCGCAGAAGTCGACCTATTTGTGTGGTCCTGAGACTCAGGTAGAGTGGCCGGTCGACCTCATGGTGCAGGTGCTGGCAGGTGGTACCACTAACGTACTTCACATGCAAATTAATAGAATCACTAGAATACCAAAACGCATTAAGAAGTCTGCATGTTTCAGTTGGGTTGGGCCACCTCCTCATAGATCATCAATGCAAGTAATTTACCAGGTACTCATAAACGGTCCCCCGTGACTGAGTTTGTATATGGCATGATATGATGCTTTATATGGTTCTTATGTAGATCAAATTGGGCGTTTAGATCTAGATCTTGGTCGGCTTTATAGCGCCATGCAAACTTAATTCCGACGACCGTCGATTTAGGATCTGGTCCACAACCTGTTCTTACAATGGTTGAGAAAGCCATGTATGTATATAAACTTCCATAGTATAGTACTGCAGTGTTACTGAAACCGAGGTGCTATTAGATCACATATGATCACTCGACCGAGTCTCTTGGAAGAGAGATTAGCGATTAGTACCAGTGGCTACGGCTGTCTATCGGGGCAGTTTAAATGGGTATTCTGAGAGCACTGTAGAGAGTATCGGCCTATAAATGCGGTGAAATTTGATTCGCACGCCGAGCTAGTCAATTATACGACCAAATAAGGTTGAGAAGTTTTATTTTGATATGCCACGGAAGAAAAATGCCGAAGGCAAAGTGTCTAGCTAAACGTCTCAGGCGAATGAAGCAAATTTAAAACAGGCGTACATTTATCACATCAAGGAAAAGTTTAATAAAAGAAAGACATCAACTCCCGTTACCCCATATCCCAGCAACCCTTTCTAAAATCGCAAAGTAATCCGTCTCAATCTTCCAACGGTACCCTCAGCATACATATATGAGGGATAAAATAATATGCCAACATCAACTACAAGTGGCCTTTTGTTCCCAATGCTTCATAGCTGCTCAGAATCTCCCTATTCTCATGTGTATCCTCTTCAAACCCAGTGACTTCCGCAACAGCTTTTGCCAATCCCTTCTCCTTAATGAGGGCTTTCAAGTCCTCACTCTGCGAGTCATCCGAGTTCTCATACCGCAAAGCTGCGGCAATCCCCTTGATCAGGTTATCGTACTTCAATCCGTACTCCTCCGCCATCTTTACCGGTCCAATGAGACGGTCATCGGGAGCAAGTTTCCGCATAGGCTCACGCCCGACACGAACGACATCATCGTGGATGTATGGGTTATGGAATCGACCTTGGATCTTGTCGATATATTTTTCGTGCTCCTTTGGGTCAAAGCCATGCTTTTTGCAAAGCGCAGCCCCAGATTCGAGCATAGCTCCCCTCACAATCTCTTCGATCCTCTTATCACCTAGAGCTTCATCAACGGTCGAGTAACCTTTCAAGAAGCCTAGGTATGCACATATCGCATGACCAGTGTTGAGAGTGAATAGCTTGCGTTGGACAAAGGCGATAAGGTTATCAGTCAGTTGCATCCCTGGGATATTGAGCTTGGGACCCTTGAGGGCGGTCTCGTCGACAATCCATTCGTGGAAATTCTCGACACCGACTGCAAGAATGCCCTCGCTTTGTTCGTTAAATGGTGGGACGATGCGGTCTACAGCGCAGTTTGGAAATCCAATCTTTTCCTCAACGTATTTCTTATCTTCTTTAGAAGTAAGGTGTTTCAGGACTTCGTCGTGGAGTAGGGAAGATGCTCCGGTACGGTTTTCACAGGCGATTATGTTGAGCTCGGAAGTTACACCAGCAGCACGGCGTGCTTTCAAACCTGTTGCAATGTTGATTGCGACCTTTGGTAGTACGTTGGGACCAACGGCGGTGGTAATGATCGAGGTTTCGGTGATGATCTTTTTGACGTCTGCTTCGTTCGTTGTGAGGATTCCAGAAACATGGTCGACTGTATCTGTCTTTCCTTTGTGCTCCTGGTCGAGTATGTGGATTTTGTAGGAATGGTCCTTATTTAGGGCGGTAATGAGAGGTTCGGCGACATCGGCGAAAGTGACTTCGTAGCCTGCGTTTGCGAGAAGATCGCCAATGAAGCCACGGCCAATATTACCTGCACCGAAGTGAAGGGCTTTCTTTCCCGCGTTTGGAGACATTGAGAAGATGGAGGAGAAAAGGTGTTTCAAATGCTTTAGAAACTTCATTGTAAGTACTCGTGCTTGTCGATACATATTTGGGTTTGAGGGTTTTACGTAGATCTGTAGAATCTGTGAGAGTAACTGACCAGGTTTTATATAATATCCAAGTCTCGCAAACTAATAAAGTCCAATATTGTTAAATCCTCGTAAAAATAAAGATCTGATTCACATGGGAAATTCGTTGTCAGTGGGATGTTTTTTACACCCAATAAGCAAACAAGCCACTAAGCTTGGTATCTAATTAAAATATCGCCGCACGCAGGAAGGCTTAGAAGGAGAGAGAGAGCGGTGTTTTTACCGATGAGTTTCTTCTAATTGGCCGAACACGATTCTCAACGTAGTTGTCGAACGACTTTTATCTTCCGAGTCAATCGAACCAGCAATGGCGGGTGTAGGTAGGCTGTCAGAGATAGCTAAGTTAAAGACGCCTTAGCTAAGAAAAACGTTTGATCTTTTTTTCACTTAATCGGCCGGTCAAGGTGGAAGTTTGGGGTATGGTCAGAGAAGATAAATAAAAGGGTTGTCAAGGGACTGAGAGGCCCTTAATTAACCACGAGGCCATGGGCTGATTTTCCTTTATCTCGCGCAGGTACGTTGGGGTTACGTCAAGAAGACCGAATCGTTTTTTTACCGCAACGTCATTATCGCTGCAATTCGCGCCGGCAAGCCGTAAGCTGGAAAATCAGGGCTTTTTTTTTTTACGCAGATTAGACAATAACTTTATGAAATTCAGAATTGTGATATCGGCTGCTGGTGAAAGATTCCAGACAGGTAAAACGGAGCGCTTGTGTACCTTGTCACTAATTTATAACTACACCTAGCCCTGCATCGGCTGGCTCAAGTTTGAAATCCAGCACCACGCCTTAGTGTAATGGACACTTCGCCGGTGCGTAGGTTCGTTTCCCACCTTGGACTTTGCGGATGGTTTGATCACTCACCATCCTTTTTATTTTTACTCTCTCTTAATTCTCGAGTAAAAATTACTTCATGCGCCCCATCCGGCTGCATCTCCCATCTACCAGAATTAATAGATCATGATTCATGGTTTGAAGCGAATCCAAACGGATCCTTGAATTATGAGGCCCAGGTTCCAGGCAAGCTAGCCCGCGCAGCGCATTGTTGATCACGAACCCCAGTCCAGGGTCGTGCTATTGATCTGTTACAAGGGTGGCGACGACGTCAGTCAGCTGCTTACTTTGATGAGTGGAGTGCAAGGACATCTTAGATGAACACATTTGAGACTTCGTAAAGACAGATACAGATCCGCTAGTATACCGTCATCGTTACCTGTTTACCCATGAGCATCGCAGGTAGATGATAATTGACAGAACCGGCCCGTAAAGATGCCAGGGGATCGAACGGGATACAGCGCCTACTTTTCACTTCCATGACAACAACGGTCCCCTCACCAAAATGCAGCCTTCCCAATCATTACCCCGCAAGCGTCATTATTTATTAGTAAGCCATTTTGACACCTCGTTAAGGTGTTATGTCCTTCCCTTCCCCAATACACATCACGAGATAAGGCTTTATCACTATCTACATGTATTTATTTGAGCAAGAGAGTAATATCAGTGAACAGGCTTTTATAGGACTCAACGCTTGTATCTCAGCACTAGATATATACGTATATTTCCAATTACTGGTGATATTAATATATTAGTAACTCAATATGCAGTAGCCAAGCCTACCAGTACGTAGACTATTACCTATCTTGTTTGGCCATGATTAAGCTGGGCATGATGCGACTATTGGTTTATACTATGCATTCATTAAATGGTCGGAATTCTTAGTAGGGATTTGGTTGCAACGATATCCGACCATTTAATGAACGCCCGGGTATACCCTTCTTTGAATTCGCCGTCATAGTTAGCGTCCGAGTGAGGCAGGAGGTCTTATTGAAGGGGTGGGATACAAATCTATAAATCCAGCGTTAGTTATGAGGGTGGAAGTGGTACATATTATAAAGGTATAGCTGGGAGTGGGGAGACTTTAACTGAGGTATATGTATCGGATGTGTTTTGGCACGGAGGTTGATCTTCCCACAAGTGCTGCATCTACTATATAAAAGAATACATGTATGTACCGAAAATGTTTCGCTAAAACCTAAACCTGAACCTGAACCTGGCGCCCTAAACATTGAATGTAATACAGCAGATATGTATCAATTCCTTGGCTAACAAAGGGATAGATGAGGTGGTCCTCAAATCTGATGGGAGGGTCTGCTATCTGTACTCGGGCCGTAGGAGATCAGCCACAGGTGCTAGAAGAGTCTGAGTTCTAGGCTACATGTACCCACATGCCTTTGGAGCCTGAAAAATAGTGACCCGGGGGGCAACACACACCCGGAGGTACCCCTAATCCAGATATAATAGTACCAAACTTCGCACCCCCGGCGCTTCCGGATAATGCTCGAGTTCAACTGCAGTACTGCTACTTGCGGCTAACTTACCTTTTACTCTTCGACGATAGCGAATTCACTTATACGTACATGCAGTCTTAATATATAGAGCATATATATACTGGCTATATAGATTTTAGTATATAACGAGTCATGTGAATTCACTCGTTTAGCTGTTCGCATTTGCGGGGCTGTGCCAGGAGAATAAGGCACTACGGTGTTTGCTTCTGTTATCGATATGTGTCGATATAGTAGCTATTATGCATGGCTAAGTCTCATACCCATCCACTACGAGAAGCTTCGTATAATACATGTATGTGTTGACCCGAGCACACAGTTGTCACCACCCCAGGGTTCTCCACGTAGATATGTACCAAACCACATGCACATGTCCTGTCTACACAAAGCCAATGCAAAATCTTTGATATAACCCTTATCGGTTTCTTTTACGCGAAGTGTTGTGACCTGTATTTGTTTATATATGTATCTTCCGGGAGCATCGATTCCTGCTTATACCTAACACCAAAGGGCGGGGAATTTGTGAGTGCACCGACAATAGCGACCCGTATACTAAGGAATAGGCACGACATTACACATATTGAAACATCTGGAATAACATCCTAGTTGGGTAATTAATTTTTGCTTCGGCGTAGGTAGTGAATATCGAGTGATATATCATGATGAAATATGGTCTTCATCACGGAACTGGTACATTATTATATTTGTGCTTGTTGATTTCTTTAATATCCAATAGGATCCCTCTATACTCGGTTGATACTCTTGGGAATATGACTGAAAGACAAAGAAAAAAAGATGGCCGGACAAGCAGTTTGTAAAAAGCCGAGAAGCCTCTGGATGGACTACAGCCACGGAAGCAGAACAAACTGCTCCAAGCCTTGGTGGCTCTGGGCAAATTTTCTTAGGTTTTCATGATGTGGGCGTGTATGTATATAAATCACAACAATGGCGAAGAAAGTGCGCCGAGTATGAGGCGTTTTGTCACCAAAGCTACATATATATAACGAAGTGAACAACACAGAGATTCTGAAAGGTTTGTATATAGATCAAAGTATCGAGAGCATCTAGATAGTGTAGAGATGTTCATGTGTTCTGTACTCTGCCTATTTACCTTAAGATATGGTGCTAAGTATTCTAGCTTCGTGATGAAGCTAAAACTTTCGCTTCTTCTTTGCAGGCGCCTTCTTTTTAGCTTCCAGCTCTTTCTCCAGCTCTCTTCGCTTTCTATCTGCCTTCTCGTCTTCATTCTCTTCCTGCGTTGGCTCTCTCGGTGTTGGAGGGGGTGGTGGTGGTGTTGGTGGTTTAGAAACCGTCTGCAATATACAAAATCAGGACATACATGATGATAGAACGACTTGGGCGTTCATTAAGATGTTGTGACATCAGTTAACCGGGCAAATATCAAAACTCTATTCCACGCCCACAACTCAAAGTCAAAGACTAATCAGGAGATCTGATAAGATATAAAATCTTTGATTTTCATTTGAGTTGCGATAAAGCTTGAATAGCTTGTAAGTTTTGGTAGTCGCCCGACTTGTTGATTTCACGAAACCTTGATAAACACTCGACCAGGAGGGGAATGCAACTTACCGATGGGCCACCTCTATCGCTCTCGGTTTTAGGTTTACCAATTCTCCCAATTCTCCCAACTACTTTCTTGACTTCTTTGGGTTGCTCTACCTCCTCATCCTCCGTGTCATCCGGAACTACAACCGGCTTCTTTTTCCCGCCGATTACCATCTTCTGTTTCGGTTTTGAGACACTTGGGACTACGACTGTGTCTGAGTCTTCCGTTTCCTCATCCGCAGCCATAGCCGCTGCGGCGGGAGTGTAACGCGTTGGCTCATCGACGCTTCTTCGGGATATGAGGGGAGGACTGAGACTAGGCTTTTTAACGAATTTTCGTGGTGGAGGTAGGTCGAGGGTGTCGGAATCAGACTAAAGGATTTAATAAAGAGAAAATAATATTAAGGAGACAACTTACGGCAGTATCATCAGGTTCAGGCGCCACAGGTTTGGGTGGAGGGGAGGGTTTCTTCAGTGTAAAGGCGTGATAAGGCTTTGGCGGAGGTGTTTTTTGGACCTAGAGAGTGTCATTGTCATCCCTAAAGCTATTACATGAGATTATTTCGCGACGAATAGAGAAATTTGTACCTCAAAATCATTATCCTCATCATCGGAGTCGTCAAACTTCATTCTTTTTGGTGGCGATAAGTCTCCACTGGTGCTTTCTCTCTTTGGGGAAGCTATTCTCCTTGGGGATATATCCCGCGTCAATGATCTTATTCCATCGTCTGCCCGTCTCGGTCTCTCGCTCGACTCCCGTTTTTCAATCTTGGGCTTGTTTTCATCTTTTTCAATGGTTGTCCACCATCCTTCTACCATACCTAGGCCCCTCACTCCCGGCGCTTCCCCGCATCGTACGCCCTCTCCGAATACCTCTTTAACTACCTCCCCTACCCGTTTCTCCCCTTCCTGAATATAGTCCTCTCTCCAGGCCTCCACCTCGAACCTCTCCAGGCCGCGTCTCCTCGCCCTGCCCCCACCCAACAAGTTCTTTACATCTAGACCCTGCTCGGCGACCTGGTCCGTAAGGCGCTCTATTATCTTATCTTTATCCTTTACCACTCTCACGAGACTTTCGACCTGGTCAGCAAGCGTCGACACGACACTTAACACCGGCAGGAGGAACAGATTTGTAAACTCTGCGTCTGGAAGTCTTGTGAGGGCAAACACCCATTTTAGCTCTTTGAGTGGCGGGGGAAGCTCTGTAGACGTGTGGATCTGGAGGTCGCCGGTGTAGGTGGAAGTAAGCGTAACATCTGTGTGGGCGGAGGCTGTTGACAAGGCAGATTCTAGCTTTGTAAGGAGGATCGTGAGTTGCGAGGTTTCAGTGGGGTCTATGGAAGACTGGAATATGTCTGCAAGAGCAAGGATGGCCGGCTTGGTGGCGGTTGTGCTCCAGATATGCACAAGATCTGTAAGGAGGATCGTGTAGGTGGAGGAGGTAAAGGTAGACTGCAGGAGGAGTGGTGGGGCCCCACGGATCGGAGTGGTGAGGGGGAGGGGGTGCCAGGGGGTTTTGCTGAGCGGAGGCATTTTCAACCGTCTTGAAGTAGGAAGAATAGTATCACAGAGGACTGTAGAGGTAGCGACCTGGTGATACAGGCAGGAGTTGTGGGGAATTGTTTACACAGCGCGCGCATGGAGTTAAGGCCCCTGTACTAGTAGCTAGGACTCATCTAGAGCCGCAGCAAACGCCACAGCCGCAAGTTTCACTTCATGGATGATCATTCGGTCGTTTCAAATCTTTAATCTCACAATGGACATCCATCTTGCACTTCAAATTCCAAAATCCAAAGGGAAAAATATCATTTCGCCTATGCCCTTGATACCAGATATAAAAAAGAAAAAACAGAAAAGACAACTCCGCGAAAAAAAGCTTTTGTATTCCCGCTTTTTTAAGACTTTTTTTTTACATTTCCCCCCCCGCCTCCACCGTGCACAGAAGGGCACCTAAAGAAAAGAGGAGTTTTCACCAGCACCAAGATAGATGAGAAGATGAGAAGAACGAAAAAGTTTTTTATTTTAATTGGTCCCCCATTGATCCCAATCCCTCTATTTCTTCTTGGCAGCGGCTTCCTTGAGGACCTGTATTCAGAGGATTTAGTTAGTATTTCTGTTATTTCTCGCCGAATATCGATATTTGCGGGGGGAAGCTCGGATGCCGACCTTCTTCACAATCTTCTGCTCCTCGATCAAGAACGCACGTACAACGCGGTCCTTGACACAGTTGGCGCAGCGAGAACCACCGTAGGCACGCTGAACGGTCTTCTGGGGCTTGGAGATTTGCGAGTACTCGCGGGGACGGAGAGCAGGAACCTGGTAGCAAGTGTTTTGTTAGTAATTGTTGTGTCAATATCTCCATAGATATCGACTTTTTCTTCCCCGCTTCGACTGACTGGCTGGCTGGCTGGCTGGAGGTGGAATAGCTGGGGATCGGTGCCGCGATATCTCCACTATCCAACCCATATCTTAACCACCAACCATCATGATATGCCCTCTTTCTGCAATGTCCCAACTCAGCACAGCAAAGCCCCATCCAACCTGTCCTGCCCATTCCATCCATCCAACCAGCCAACTAATCCAGTCGTCGAGCCAATGTCGTATCCAAAATCGAAGGAATTAATAAACTCACTCCAGGAAGCTTGATGCCACAGTCACCACACTTGGGGGCAGTTCCCCTCTTCTTGATGTGGAGGTAACGAAGCTTTCCACCCGGGGTCTTGATGACGCGGACCTTGTTGGAGCGGGTGTTGTACCTGTGAGCGGCCGACCGTTAATATTACGCCCAAAAACTGGCGCCCCGGTTCCTAATTCGTCGAGCGAGAGCACTTACGGATTCCTCCGCCTCTGTTGTCAAAAGGTTAGTAAAGTTTCAGTTTTCTCATCCGCCCCTCCGTTCGCGGAGGGGGAAAAAACTCACGTAAGTCAATCTAGAGCTGGCCATTGGAAGAAAATGTGAACTACTCCTGGGGTGGGTGGATGGTTAGTTGAATTTTTCGTCGTTGGCGTCGAGGTTGGTCGGTGGGAGGAGATGTGAATTTTCGTGATAGTATCCAAGTAACCGCAGTGGGGGAACTTGCGTTGTGGGGCGCCACACAGACCAAATCAGGGAATAGCAGTCACGTCAAGGGGCTGTAACCCGTGGCGCGCCAAAACGTGGCTTGATAATGATGACTAACGGAATATCCCGGTCACTTTAGCCTCAAAGCTTGCCTCCAGCGCCACTTAAGTTAAAATCTCAAAACGGGTAATTTACAAAACATTAACTCCAATTTCCTCCTAATCCAGCAATCGTGACAGACAGGCGCGACCTTCTGCTTCACATCGCGTTTTTCCCCAGTCGCCACACCGAAGTGAACACCTCCCCTCAAAGGATCATCTACCAAAACTAACTTCACCCGATACTTCAAACCAGCTTGACTCCAAATCTTAATTCCCAACTCCCTTCCTTCCCGCCATTGACCATGGCTTCTCTGCCACCACCTCCTCCCCCAGGCTGGCAAGGTGCCTCAGCTCCCGGCGCTCCTCTTCAACCTCCTCCGCCAGGCTACAGACCCCCAGCGGATCCACAGCAAGCAAAATTCGACCAGAAGAAGAAGGAATGGCTGCGGATACAGAAGAACCGATTTGGAGAGAAGAGGAAAAATGGTTTCGTTGATACTCACAAGGCGGACATGCCGCCAGAGCATCTTAGGAAGATCGTTAGAGACATTGGTGATGTTAGTCAGAAGAAGTTCTCGGCAGATAAAAGAGCTTATCTTGGAGCGTTGAAGTTTATGGTATGTTCATTTACTTTCTGTTATGAGTGATTCCTGAGATGGAGACTGACGCGATTGTTTGTAGCCTCACGCGGTCTTGAAGCTCCTTGAGAATATGCCTATGCCTTGGGAGAGTGCCAGGGAGGTTAAAGTGCTCTACCACGTCAATGGATGCTTGACACTTGTGAATGAGATTCCTCGTGTCATTGAGCCCGTTTTTCACGCGCAATGGGCGACAATGTGGGTATGCATGCGACGAGAAAAGTCCGACAGAAGGCATTTCAAGCGAATGAGGTTCCCGCCATTCGATGATGAAGAACCACCATTGTAAGTTTATATCTTCCTACCCCCCAGTCTAACATGTTGACCTCGAATTTTTTCTGATAGGGCTGCTATGTTAGGTCATGGAGCGAGAATATCGAGGATGTGGAACCCCAGGAGCCCATTCAGATGGAGCTCGACGAGCACGAAGATTCACCTGTGATTGAGTGGTTCTACGATCACCGACCATTATTGGATACTCCGCATGTAAACGGGCCATCCTATAAATCATGGAATTTGGATCTTCCTCAGATGGCGACTCTGTACCGTCTTTCCCATCAGCTACTATCAGATTTAGTGGACAAGAACTATTTCTACATGTTCGACAGAAAATCATTCTTTACAGCCAAAGCCCTCAACGTCGCAATTCCTGGAGGACCTCGGTTTGAACCTCTTTACAAGGATATCGACCCTAATGATGAAGACTTTGGCGAATTCAACGCAATCGACCGTATCATCTTCCGTTCTCCTATCAGGACAGAATACAGAGTCGCGTTCCCGTATCTTTACAACTCCCTACCACGATCTGTACACCTATCATGGTACCACTACCCACAAGTCACCTATGTACGGGCTGAGGATCCCGACCTTCCGGCATTCTACTTCGACCCTGTCATCAACCCCATCTCTTCCCGTAGTGTGGCGCCCAAGAATCTTACTGTCTCACATGAGGACGAAATCTTTGGCTTCGGTAATGATGAGGACGATTTTGAGCTTCCGGAGGAGGTGGAGCCATTTATGTCGGATGAGGATCTCTATACAGACAACACGGCTTCAGCTATTGCTCTCTGGTGGGCCCCTTACCCATTCGATCGCCGTAGTGGAAAGACTGTGCGTGCAGAGGATGTGCCGCTAGTAAAACAGTGGTACCTAGAGCATTGTCCTCAGGGCCAACCGGTGAAAGTCCGAGTTTCTTACCAGAAGCTGTTGAAGACCTTTGTGTTGAATGCGCTGCATACAAAGACCCCCAAAGCACAAAACAAGCAGGATTTGTTCAGGACCCTGAAGGGGACCAAGTTCTTTCAGACGACTACTATTGATTGGGTTGAGGCTGGTTTGCAGGTGTGCAGGCAGGGATTCAATATGTTGAACCTGCTGATTCATAGGAAGAATTTGACTTATCTGCATTTAGATTGTAAGTTCCCCTTCTCCCATGGGATATGGGGTTCAACTAACGCATCCCAGATAATTTTAACTTGAAGCCCGTTAAAACACTCACAACCAAGGAGCGAAAGAAGTCTCGTTTTGGAAACGCTTTCCATCTCATGCGTGAGATTTTGCGTTTAACAAAACTCATCGTCGACGCGCAGGTGCAATACCGTCTCGGTAACATCGATGCCTTCCAGCTCGCTGATGGTATTCTATACGCCTTCAACCATGTCGGTCAACTCACCGGTATGTACAGATATAAATATAAACTTATGCACCAGATTCGTGCATGTAAAGATCTCAAGCACCTGATCTACTATAGGTTTAACTCCGGCCCCGTCGGAAAGGGTCCTGGATGTGGTTTCTGGGCTCCCGCTTGGAGGGTGTGGCTGTTCTTCATGCGTGGTATCCTACCCTTGCTTGAAAGATGGCTTGGGAATCTCCTTGCAAGACAATTCGAGGGACGTCACTCCAAGGGTGTGGCAAAGACTGTGACCAAACAGAGGGTAGAATCTCATTTCGACTTGGAGCTTAGAGCGGCGGTTATTCACGACATTACCGATATGATGCCTGCAGGTATGAAGTCGAACAAGGTCAACACAGTCCTGCAGCATCTTTCGGAGGCATGGCGTTGTTGGAAGAGTAACATTCCATGGAAGGTTCCCGGACTACCGGCTCCCATCGAGAATGTCATTTTGAGATATGTTAAGAGTAAGGCGGATTGGTGGATCTCTGTCGCGCATTACAACAGAGAGAGAATTAGGCGTGGTGCTACCGTAGACAAGACTGTTGCAAAGAAGAATCTTGGACGTTTGACGAGGTTGTGGCTCAAGGCTGAGCAGGAAAGACAACACAATTATATGAAGGACGGGCCTTACGTTTCCTCCGAGGAGGCAGTGGCAATCTATACTGCGGCTGTTCATTGGCTCGAGTCTAGAAAATTCTCCCCAATTCCTTTCCCTAGTGTGTCGTATAAGCACGATACAAAGATTTTAATTCTTGCCTTGGAACGTCTCAGAGAGGCCTACTCTGTCAAGGGCCGTCTTAACCAGTCTCAGCGAGAGGAGTTGGCCCTTATTGAACAGGCATATGATTCCCCTGGAACTACACTTACACGTATCAAGACTGCGCTGTTGACTCGTCGTGCATTCAAGGAAGTTGGAATTGATATGAATGACAACTATAGTAACATCAACCCTGTATACGATGTTGAGCCTATTGAGAAGATCACAGATGCATACCTTGACGCATATCTCTGGTATCAAGCTGATCAGCGTCATCTGTTCCCGGCATGGATCAAGCCCTCAGATTCGGAGGTGCCACCATTGCTCGTTTACAAGTGGGCACAGGGTATCAACAATCTTCACAATGTGTGGGAGAGCGCCGATGGCGAGTGCAACGTTCTCATTGAGACACAACTATCAAAGGTCTACGAGAAGATTGATATCACTTTCCTCAATCGTTTGCTCAGGTTGATCATGGACCACAACTTGGCGGATTACATCACGGCAAAGAACAACGTAGTACTCAACTACAAAGATATGAACCATACCAATATGTATGGTCTCATCCGTGGACTTCAGTTCTCAGCTTTTGTGTTCCAATACTATGGCATGATTCTCGACTTGTTGATTTTGGGCTTGGAAAGAGCAAGTGAGATCGCCGGACCTCCACAGAGGCCGAATGAATTTTTGCAATTCCAGGACCTCAACACCGAGACCAAGCATCCAATCAGGCTGTATACTAGATACATTGATCGCATTTGGGTTTTCTTCCGCTTCACTGCGGATGAGGCTAGAGATCTCATCCAGAGGTTTTTGACTGAGCAACCGGATCCAAATTTCGAGAATGTAATCGGATACAGAAATAAGAAGTGTTGGCCTAGAGATTCACGAATGAGGTTGATGAGGCACGATGTCAACCTTGGCCGTGCGGTGTTTTGGGATTTGAAGAATAGGCTTCCGAGATCTGTTACGACCATCGAGTGGGATGATACATTTGCGAGTGTTTACAGTCGTGATAACCCGAACTTGCTATTCTCCATGTGCGGTTTCGAAGTCAGAATTCTTCCCAAGATTCGCAACAACAATGAAGAGTTCCCGGTCAAGGACAGTGTTTGGTCGCTCGTAGATAACAACTCTAAGGAGCGCACTGCACACGCCTTCTTGAGGGTTACTGAGGAGGATATCGCGAAGTTTAACAACAGGATCCGTCAAATCCTTATGTCCTCTGGGTCTACTACCTTTACTAAGATTGCTAATAAGTGGAACTCTGCTCTCATCGCGCTATTCACCTACTACCGTGAGGCAGCAGTCCAAACCGAGCAACTGTTGGACACAATTGTCAAATGTGAGACCAAGATTCAAACTCGTGTTAAGATTGGTCTTAACTCCAAGATGCCTTCGCGTTTCCCGCCGGCCGTCTTTTACACCCCTAAGGAGTTGGGAGGACTGGGTATGATTTCTGGATCGCACATTCTCATTCCTACGAGTGATCGCAGATGGTCGAAACAGACGGACACTGGAATCACTCACTTTAGGAGTGGAATGACTCATGATGATGATGTCTTGATTCCCAATATCTTCAGATACATTCAACCATGGGAAAGCGAGTTCATTGATTCCGCCAGAGTGTGGTCTGAATACGCACAGAAGAGACAGGAGGCGAACCAACAGAATAGGCGTCTTACTTTGGAGGATCTGGAAGACAGTTGGGATAGGGGTATTCCTAGGATCAACACCTTGTTCCAGAAGGACAGGAGTACCCTGGCGTTCGACAAGGGTTGGCGTGTTAGGACTGAGTTCAAGATTTACTCTATGATGGTAGGCTGCCCTTACAGAAATACTGGAATTCGAGCTAATATCACGCTGTAGAAATCAAATCCTTTCTGGTGGACGTCTCAGCGCCACGATGGTAAGCTGTGGAACTTGAATGCATACCGTACAGATGTTATCCAGGCCCTCGGAGGTGTTGAAACTATTTTGGAGCACACATTGTTCAAGGCGACTGCATTCCCATCTTGGGAAGGATTGTTTTGGGAGAAGGCGTCCGGTTTCGAGGAGAGCATGAAGTTCAAGAAGTTGACCAATGCCCAGAGATCTGGTTTGAACCAGATTCCCAACCGTCGGTTTACGTTGTGGTGGAGTCCTACTATCAACAGAGCAAACGTCTACATTGGTTTCCAGGTTCAATTGGATTTGACGGGTATCTTCCTTCACGGAAAGATTCCTACTTTGAAGATTTCCTTGATCCAGATTTTCCGAGCTCATTTGTGGCAGAAGATTCATGAGTCTATCTCTATGGTTCGTATAAACTCTTCTTGTAGTTTGAATATGTCTAACTTTCTTGTAGGATTTGTGTCAAGTCTTCGATCAGGAGATGGAGGCGTTGGGTATTGAGACGGTGCAGAAGGAGACTATCCATCCCAGGAAGTCCTATAAGATGAACAGTTCTTGCGCCGATATCCTTCTCTTTGCTGCCTACAAGTGGAACGTGACCCGTCCTAGTTTGCTTCACGACACCAAGGATGTCATTGAGCAAAACGCAACCAACAAGTTCTGGATTGATATCCAGTTGAGATACGGAGATTACGATTCCCACGATGTGAGTAGATATGTGCGTGCCAAGTTCTTGGACTACACCACCGACTCGCTCTCAATCTACCCTTCACCCACCGGTGTTATGATCGCGATTGATCTGGCATACAACTTGTACGATGCATATGGTCAATGGTTCCCTGGTCTCAAGCAGCTCATCCAGCAGGCTATGGCAAAGATCATGAAGGCGAACCCTGCCCTGTACGTTTTGCGTGAACGTATCCGAAAAGGTCTCCAGTTGTACGCCTCTGAGAGCAACCAGGAGTTCCTAAACTCCCAGAACTACTCTGAGCTGTTTAGCAACCAGATCCAGTTGTTTATTGACGATACAAACACCTACCGTGTCACCGTCCACAAGACATTCGAGGGTAATTTGACTACCAAGCCCATCAACGGTGCCATCTTTATCCTCAACCCCAGGTCTGGACAATTGTTCTTGAAAATCATTCATACCTCTGTTTGGGCTGGTCAGAAGCGTCTTGGACAGTTGGCGAAATGGAAGACTGCTGAGGAAGTAGCGGCGCTTATCCGTTCACTCCCTGTTGAAGAGCAACCGAAGCAGCTCATTGTTACAAGAAAGGGTCTTCTGGATCCGTTGGAGGTGCATTTGCTTGATTTCCCCAATATCTCTATCAGGGCTTCCGAGCTGCAGTTGCCTTTCCAGGCGGCCATGAAGATTGAGAAGTTGGGTGATATGATTCTTCGCGCGACGGAGCCCCAGATGGTGTTGTTCAATCTGTACGATGATTGGACAAAGACCGTCTCTTCGTACACTGCCTTTTCTCGTCTCATCCTTATTCTTAGGGCATTGCACGTCAACCAGGACAAGACCAAGTTGATCCTGAGACCAGACAAGAATGTCATCACTCAGGAGCATCACATCTGGCCCACCCTCTCGGACGAAGACTGGATCAAGGTTGAAACATCCCTCAGAGACTTGATCCTGAACGACTATGGTAAAAAGAACAACGTCAACGTATCCAGTTTGACCTCCAGCGAAGTGCGAGATATCATTCTTGGGATGGAGATCTCTGCGCCGTCTATGCAACGCCAACAGGCTGCCGAGATTGAGAAGCAGCAGCAGGAGCAGGCACAGCTCACCGCTGTCACCACACGGACTCAGAACGTTCACGGCGATGAGATGATTGTTACTACAACCTCCAACTACGAGCAGCAAGCATTCGCCTCCAAGACCGAATGGAGGAGCCGAGCCATCGCTGCAAGCAACCTGAGGACTAGATCTAACAACATCTTTATCTCGTCTGATGATATCCCTGACAACGGCCAATACACGTACATCATGCCCAAGAATATCCTTAAGAGGTTCATCATGATTTCGGACCTCCGCATGCAGGTCGCCGGGTATCTGTATGGCTCCTCGCCCCCCGACAACGATCAAGTAAAGGAGATCCGCTGCATTGCCATGATCCCGCAGATTGGCTCTCTGAACACCGTCCAGTTGCCCCATCTCCTCCCACAACATGATTACCTTACCAAAGAGAACGGCCTCGAGCCCCTTGGTTGGATCCACACGTGGGCACAGCCCAACGAGACCCCCTACCTGAACGCATTTGACACCACCCAGCACGCGCGGCTCATGGCAGCGCACAAGGAATGGGACAAGAAGACCATCACCATGACTGTCGCCTTCAAGGCTGGATCCGTCTCTCTTGCAGCCTACGGGCTCACCCCCGCCGGATACGAGTGGGGCGCGCAGAACAAGGACCTGGGCAACGACATGCCCCCGGGCTTCCAGACAAACATGGGCGAGAAGTGCCAGCTGCTGCTGTCGGACAAGATCATGGGATTCTTCCTGGTGCCCGAGAGCGGCGTGTGGAATTACAGCTTTTTGGGGGCCAGCTTCAGCTCCGAGGCGGAGAAGAGGCAGTATCATGTCAAGATTGATACACCGGGTGGCTACTATGCCGATATCCATAGGCCGCTGCATTTCCAGAATTTTGCGGAGTTGGAGGACATTTGGGTTGATCGGAGTGATAATTTTGAATAGTTTGGGTGAAGAGTTTGGGTTTAGGGTAGAGGAGGATGTGTGGGGGGGGGGGGGTTAAGGATGAAAAAACAAATATATGCTGATGGCTTTTTGTACGCTTGTCTTTTTTTTTAAAGAAAAACTAGAAATGATGAATGGTGGAACGGGTTGTATCATACGTAGGAGCTGATGTGGTTTTTTTTTTTTTTTTTTTTTTTTGCGTCTTTATGGGCCGACTGGGGCATCGTTCATGGTTTCTGGCTGTATTACTATTGGCTTTTTTCTCTTTCGTGTGCGTCGTCCTTTTTTATATCTATATCAAATTTTCATGTTGGTAATCATGCATGCGGTCGGATGGATGTCTATGAGAACAAATTGATAAGTGTTGTTTTGTTTGGCATCAGCTCTGTGAGAGTAAATACTTCAATGGTAGCAATGTCTCGAGTGCACATATAGCCAGCCATTTGTTGGTAGCGAGCAAGTGAGTGAGTGGGTGTAGTGCACATGCACACGCACAGCCACCCGCACAGGGCTTTGTTCAGTCTCGTATCAGCAAACATTTGGAAGCACGGATCTGCACATGGTGCCCGGTCCGCTACCACTGCCACTGCCACTGCCGTTGTTTACCGCACGCACCTTCCTCCGCCTTCCCCGGAAACGATTCCAAATGCCACACAACTTAGACAAGGTTGCTGCCAAGACCCCGATCTAGCGTCACCTCATTTGTCATGACGCAATCCGCGAATCGAAGCGCAGTGGCAGCAGCAGCAGCAGCACGGGCCCGTGGGGAGCTCTAGATAAATATAAAGACCCCCCCCCCAAACCCAAGACACTCGCAGCAAACATCACAATCAGTCCACCGCAACATTGACCCGCCTACTACTCTTCATAGTACCACTACTAATAATAATACCAGCAATGATACCAAACCTCCTCCAGAAGCTCATGCGCCCCTTCTCCAGCGCCTCCATGGGCGTCGCCGGCCCCATTGGCACCGGCATTGGATCCATGCCCGCGCACACCGAGAAGTTGACTATCGCCGCCGGGTATGTTTCCTCCTCCGCCCATCTACCCCCACCCCCCCCCAATCCCCTCTGGGGAGCTAGTTGGGGCAGCTAGTTAATATCCAAGCGTGTGATAGGTGCTTCTGGGGCGTGGAGCACATATACCGCCACCATTTCGGCGGCGGGAAGGGACTGCTTGATGCCCGTGTGGGCTATATCGGCGGTAACACGGAGAACCCGAGTTATCGTGCGGTGTGCTCGGGGAGTACTGGCCGTTTGTCTCTCCCCTTTCCTCTCTTCCCCGCCTCTCCTCGCCCGCCATATACTAACTAACCCGGCCGGCGGGATATACAGATGCGGAAGCGCTGCAGATCCTCTACGACCCTAGCGTCGTCTCGTATGAGCGCCTGATCGAGTTCTTCTTCCGCATGCACGACCCGACGACGGCGAACCGCCAGGGGCCCGACGTGGGCTCGCAGTACAGGAGCGCTATCTTTTATCACTCGCCGGAGCAGGAGGCGGGGGCGAGGAAGATATTGGGTGCGGTGGAGAGGGAGTGGTTTGCTAGGAAGAAGGTGGCGACGGAGGTGCTGCCCGCGGGGAGGTGGTGGGATGCGGAGGATTATCATCAGTTGTATTTGGTGAATAGTGAGTTCTCCTGTCTTGCTTTTTGGGGGGCTAGTGGAGTAGAGTGGAATTGATGTGCTAACGGTTGTGATAGATCCTGGGGGTTATGAGTGTCCGTCGCATCATGTCAGGAACTTTCCGGAATTGTCGGTGTTGTAGTGCTGGCGGCGCGGGGGTGCGGGTGGCTTTGTGGTTTTCTTCTCTTTCTCTCTTTCTTTTTTTATGTTGTAGACAAAAAGGTCAGCCCGTGTGTGTTATTACTATTACAACACTACATGGGATAAAATCCATTGAATTATATCTCCACCTTGACCAATCAGTCGCGGGTGCTACGCCATGATGCACCAAGCCCGGGCTCTTGGAGACAGAAAACCACATATCTATGTAGCCATATTGCCCTCAAGGTGGCATTTTGAAATCTTTTGACTCTTGCGGACAGTTTCATTCTTTTTAGTCTAGTTAAAGATGGACACTATACTGTGCCTTCATCATCCGGTGGCACTCACGAGCGGCGTGCGTAGGGCGGAGAAAGAGAGGATCTGTCAGTACAAGACTACCGGCCTGCTACACTCCTTCATGAGATATCACTCGCATGCCAAACCCCCCTGTTAATCGACTCCACAACATTCCCCACGCAAAGTATGGTAAAGTGAAAACAACGGAAGCCTCAATCTTACCAAAAAAAAAAAAAAAAAAAAAAAGATACACAGCCCCGCAACTAATCTCATTAATTCACCGCTTTCCATCTCCCACCCAGTCATATGAGCAAAGTAAGCCAAAGACACAAAATCATGTTCCCCCCCATTCCCGTTCAACGCGGCTAAGCAAGGCCCTGCTCCTAAACTTCCAAAGAAGAATAAGAAAACTTAGTAGAAGAGGATTATCTTGCGCTATAAGCTGTTGTGTATAAAGGCTCACACGCACACAGCCACCACTGGTATACCTGACACAATCCAGCGGCTTGCGGTATACCTCATAGGTAGGGAGCTTACAGGTTGCTAGTTATAGGACGTAGGTCGAAGGGTCGCAGTCATTAGATAGAGTTCAACAATAGAGTATTATTCCCTGCCACTGATGCAAGAACTGTGGTACTCTGAATCGAAAAGGACACTCTGAATCGTAGCCCTCTTACCATTAATATGTTATATTTATTGTACAGAAAAAGAACAAAAAGTACTGCATTTATGGTCTGGGCCATATCTACTACTCCCACCCCTGGATTGAACCATGAACCTTAAGCCATAGCACAACCTCGCGGTGTTCCGGGGAGCGAGTGATAACCATTAGACCACCACTCGCCCATGTGTTTTGTAAGCTGGAAATGATAATTCTGCGCCAAGTCTGGTCGCAGGCGTCTACCAAATTAGGCGCGCCAATAGTTCACTAATGTGGCGCTGGCTTAACCCCCACCCCCCCCCCCGTAATTATGTGAGGCTGAAATCTAAACAACACCAAACCAGATCCGCACTTTCACCAACTCACCCAGAGCTATCGATATATCTCC
This sequence comes from Morchella eximia, assembly GCA_024713935.1. Taxonomy (NCBI): domain Eukaryota; kingdom Fungi; phylum Ascomycota; class Pezizomycetes; order Pezizales; family Morchellaceae; genus Morchella; species Morchella eximia. The sequence continues at coordinate 2,266,814 of JAMGZG010000003.1, forward strand.
GCCATCCCCACAAGCCCCATAAAAAAGCTCAAGCTTCACTAGGAAAACTTCCCCCGCAATGCTCATATCTCTCACTGTTGGCAAGGTTGATGCCGGCCTTGCAATTCTCCTCACGGAGGAGAAGCGTATGGTACAAAACACACCCCCGACCCGACTCCTCCGACCCCGCGAGAGCTCGCCAGTCGAAAACTAACCATATCTCCTTCCACAGATCGAATTCCCCTCTGTCCTCCTCCCAGCCGGCATATCCAGCGGGTCCATAGTCGACATCCAGGTCTCGCGCAACCACGCCGCGGAGGCTGCCCAGCGCGATGCGTTCCACTCGCTCCAAGAGGAGATCTACAATCTCTACGGAATCAACTCCCCCTCGCGCCCCGTACTCCGCGTCCGCAATGCCACGCAGACCTCTGTGGTACTCGAATGGGACCCGATCCAGCTCGCCACGGCAACGCTGCGCTCCCTGACCCTGTATCGGAACAACAGCAAGGCCGGGTCCATCCCGAACCCGACCACGCACACGAGCACAAAGATCTCGGGCCTGGCCGTGGATACCGAGTACTCGTTCCACCTCGTACTGCGCACCTCGGCCGGCACGTATAGCAGTGAGAAATTGACTGTCCGGACCCACAAGATGACGGATCTCTCCGGGATCACGGTGTGCCCAGGCATCATGCCCGGCGATATCCGGGAGGAGCTGGAAATTGTTCTTGCGAGGATTGGGGCGAAGCCGCTGCAGGATTTTGTCCGCATCGATACGACGCATTTCGTGTGCACGGAGGGCCGTGGACAGCCGTGGGAACGGGCTACGGAGATGAATATCCCGGTTGTGAGGCCGGAGTGGTTGCTGGCGTGCGAGAAGGATGGGAGGATCGTGGGGGTCAGGCAGTTTTATCTCAGTGCAGATATATCAAAGATGCGGCAGGGACTACCGATGCGCGAGCGTGCGCAGACCGGTGCGAGTGTGGCATCTTCTGTGAATCAGCAATCCCAACACAGGCCTACGCAGTCTGTCAGCGAGATACGATCGGAAGCTGTTGTTAGCCCCCCTCCGGTCGAGACTCCGGCGAAATCTCCGTCGCCGCCGCCAGTTGCCGAGAAACCCAGGCCGGAGCCTGAGGTGAAGACCCCCGAGCCAGAGGCAGAAGTAGAAGAAAAGAGTCCGGATCTAGAGAAGGCTACGAGCGGCGATTCGGGGACACCTGAAGTGAAAGCGAAGGTGGAGGAGGGGTTTGAGGATGTTTCGCTCTAGTAGTAGAGAGTATAATGTATCAGTTATAATTAGTACCTGAGTTCCGCCGCCTAGGCTTGAGCTTGACAGCTTTAGGTGTACGGGGAACCTGAACTATATAGCAACTTTATCCAATACCTTTTGCGTTTGCAACTAAAATTAATACTACTATTTTGCAGTTCCTAGAAATACGCAATTGTGAAAAGCTGATATCTGTGGTAAAGGTTTGGATTCTAATACATGTACGGATAGCTTATCATTGGATGGTCTAGCTGTGCGTAGAGTAGTAAATCATGTTCTTCATGAGGCGGTCACTCGACTTCCGCGCCTAGTGAACAACTTCCGCGATAAACTTAAATTAGTATCGTAGAGCTTGTTTAGAGCTTCTCTAGTTGCTGTGAGTATTTTTTAAGGGCCGAGTAATTATTGCTACCATTGACGTCGATGAGCAGAAATCCAATTGCTCCGCTACAGCATCGAGTATACTGACAAAGCAGTCCAGCATGGTTCGGGCTTCTTCACCGGCACGATTAAAGCTCCACGATCGACAAACTTCGTCCATAATTTCAAGTGAGGGGATATGACTTGCGCCTGCGTTACGAGAGAATCCAACACTAATATTGTGATACCTTCACGTGTGTCCACGCAGAAACAAGAACTCCAGAGAAAAAACAGAAAAAACAATAGTAAGAACCCGTATATTCCATCTAGAAATACGAAGTCCGGGTCCGCTTCCCCTTCCAGTTGCACAAAAGACCTCCGTCGAAAAAACCCAGCAGATACTGAAAATTCCCTTTTTCATATGTTTACAGAAGGTAAAAAGCACGCCCAGAAGTAAGAAGAAAAACCCCCTCCCTTTTTTTTTATTTAATGACAGAAAGAGTAGAAGACCGACAAAACACTTAGGCCTTGGCCGCAGCCTTCCTGACGTCGAACCTCCTCTGCTTCCTCAGCACCATGACGCGGAATCTCTCGAAGTCGGTCAGCTGTCGTCTCCTCTCCTTGGCGACGAGCTTCTGGGCCCAGGCGGACTTGTTCCACTGGTTGTCGACCTCCTCCTTCTCCCAAACCTTGGTGACCTTTCCGTTGCGGGCACCACGAGGAAGGGACTTGCAGACAATGGGGGTCAAGATAAGGTGGGCGAGAGGAATCGAGTGGCGGACGAGGCCGGTGGAGCTAGGAGCATCGACAAGGACCTAAGAAAAGGTGTCAGAATAATGCATCTGAGAGCGAAGATGAAAGCTCTAATTCAGATTTTTCTCGTATTATACGTACACGCTTGTGGTCGATAACCTCTACGATGAGGGCCAGTTTACCGGTGTATGGTCCCTCCTCGATACGGACGATACGGCCGATCTGGACAAGGCTATATTCAGAAAAGAAAAAAAAATACGTCAGCGCCATCTTCTTTCAATAACTGAAAATTGCGCCCTTTCTCCCCCACTCGATCGCAAGCCCAATTCTCCCCTCCACTTCCAAGACTGCCGGCCTTTCCCCTAAACTATAAAAAACCAGGAAAATGAAAATCGGAGACATACCGCCAATTCGAGGTCTGAACTTCGGTGGACATGGTGGTTATGGGAAGTTACCGGTTAGTCGATTGGGCTCGGGATAGTTTGTTGTATTGATGGTCGTGATCGTGAAATCGAAAAGAGCACACACTGGAAATTCGCCGGGGTTCTCTCTGCGTGGCTTGGCAGATGATTCCTGACTTGTGGGTGTGTACAACAGGGGGTGTGACGGTGGTTAGGGAAGGGTTAGACCTAGCGAACACTTGGTGGGGCTTTAAATTCTATCTTGCGACCAGGAACGCAACCTCATCAACAAACAAACAACACGTCTTCCTCGTCCTTCATGTCGCGTGCGTCTGTGACGCCGTCCGCGAAGAGAAGGATGAGGCTATCAATGTCAAGGTATGTTCACTGTCTCATTTTTTCCCGTTCCCCATTGCCCTAGATTTCATGTGATGAAATAATTTGCGATTGAGTGCCAACTCGGCGAGTTCACGCCTGATCTCAAATGTCGACTGGCACTTATGATATTCAATTCTTACATATTCTGATACCTTTATCCCCCTCCCATATTTCTACACCATCCCTTTACTCTCGTTTCCTGTGGATCAAAGGCTAATTGTCTTTGAAGATTTCTAGTTGACCGACAGTAATGCCCCGGAAAACGCCGCCCCACTTACTGACTTGAAAGGTTTGTCTATCCTCTCCCGATTTCCACCACCCACAACCCTATGCCTGTGATGATATCTATGCACATAGATAGTATGCGATCCTTCGGGAAATGCGCTCTCTTTTAACACCAAGATCACTGAGGACACATCCTTCCACACTTTTATGCATTGAAAAGTTTTGTAGTGGACGTCAGCTAATTCGAAAATCAGATAGATAGATATAGATTCAATTAATTCAACCGGTCTGAATAAAGGAATTATTACGTCCATAGTAATAAAATAAACATTTGCATATATAATTTTCTCCCATATGTAATTTGACATAATGTGAAATTCAAAAGTTGTCTTTCTCTTGGTGTGGCCATATCCCGCTCCAAACCTACACGTAGCCACAATAATGTATTTCATGCGAAATGAGGATATTATATTATTAAGTGCAAATTTATTTCTCGTGTTGAAGTGCCGTGACTACCTGACGAACTTTACATGTATTAATCGCTTCCGTCGCCACGACGAATAGGGATCTTTGACAAGACAGTGGTGTCCATGGTCGAAAGTAGAGTATCTACTGATTAGGCTCGTCCCCAACCCGTCTACTTCAAGTAACGGGCTGGGTACGAGACTACATGTATCTACTGATCTAATTGGCGGAGATCTGTATTTTATCGTTGCCCTCCATTTCATTCGACCATCATATCATGTCTCCAAATCATATCATAGGTGCATGCACCAACGTGGATTAATATTACTTTAGAAGCCTTTTCCAGTCATAACGTGGATTAATATTACTTTAGAAGCTTTTTATCTCTTCCAGTCATCAATCCTTAATCATTGTGTTGGTACATACCTACATTTGGCCGTGTTTACCATTGATGGTTACCCTGCATTATGTCTCATATCATCTACCATGCACATATGTTGATTACCCTACCGTAAGTACATAAAGGTTTAAAGCTCCCATGCCAGCAATGACTCGAAGCTTAATCAAGCTGCGCATGGTATTAAGCAAAAATGACAACCCTCGAGGCTTCCCAAAGTCAAGTCAAGCTCTCACTGCCACTGGTACACTCTTGTAGTTCTAGGAGGAATGTGCTGGTCGTTAACATAATATAATTAGGAATACCAAAAAGACTTATTCCATGAAATTGGTCAGGAAGATGAGCTTGTAATCTTAGCACGCGGACTCGGTCTCCTCCGTATCATTACGAACTTTCTCCATGCGCATGATGCTGCGGGTGACAATCTTATTCTAATTGTTGGCGCTGATGAAAGAGAAAATGGGTGGATTGGAGAAGGTAAGTTTGTCTATATCATGAGTTATTTTATGTGAATATATGATTTATGATTTGGTAGCATTGGCGGGGAAGGCTGCTGTATCTCAAGCCGTGAAGGCAAGGGGGTTAAGTATTGTCAATACAGAAAGCCAGACCGTCGCGGCGAGGTACTCGTCTATCCAGTCTAAAGCTGAATAGTACTAATAGCTATGGGTACATTTAGGGAGAAATTATATACTAAAGGTGGAATATTCTCGGTGACGTCAAGAATATTAGTGGTGGACTTGTTATCGAGTATGATGTCAAAACGCCGGTCGAATATGCGAATGGATTCTTACAATACGCAGGCTTAATTAAACCGGAGACTATTACAGGCATCGTAGTACTCCATGCAGATAAGTAAGCCCTCTATTGATCGAGATTTTCTAAAGCACCCAATTCTCACATAAACAGAGTAATTGCAACCTCTCTCGAGGCATTCATCCTTCGTATTTTCCGTCAAAAGAATAAGTCAGGTTTCATCAAAGCCTTCTCCGATAATCCTGAACCATTTTGTACCGGATTCGCCCCACTTGCAACTATGATGCGCAATCTCTTTCTTCGAAAGCCCTCACTTTGGCCACGTTTCCACGTAACTGTTGCAAAGTCACTAGAGGTGAAGCAAGCAGAAGTAGTTGAACTCGAAGTAGCAATGACGGACTCCATGCGGGAGATTCAAACTGCTGTACTCGAGTGTATCGAGGTTTCTATATCTGAACTTAAGAAAGGCAATACTGTGCTCGATATGGAAGATTGGAATATGGACAGCGCTCTCCACAAGAGTTTTGATATCATTATACGACGACAGCTGGATCCCGTGTGGCATAGAGTTAGCTGGAAGACAAGGCAGATTGTGAACGACTTAACAGTGCTAAGGGGGATATTGCACTCTCTGTTGACCTGTGACTGCGTTACATTTTATCAGCATCTTGAAACAATCCTTGCAACACATTCTCCGCCTGCAGGGACGACTCGGCAGTCACAATCTCCATGGCTGTTTTTAGATGCTGCCCATACCATCTTCAGTGTAGCGAAAGCACGGGTGTATACGGGCACTGCGAGTAAAGCCGTGATTAATAGCAACCCAATTGGAAATATCCCGTCAACTCTCACCCCCGTATTAGAGGAACAACCAAAATGGTCTTTGTTGACAGAGATACTCGAAGAGATCGAAAGGGAAGCTCATTTTAACCAAGTACCCCAAGACTCAACATACGGGACTACACTCATTATGTGTAGCGATGAAAAAACATGTCGTCAAATACGGGAGTATCTACAGACTATGAACGAGCGTCCCCTAGGGGATGCTGGTGATAATGATACCAACGAATCTCTCAAGAAAGAATCATCTGCAGCATTTATGATGCGCCGACGACTCCGTGGGTATCTTACTTGGAAAAGTGATTTCAGTAAAATAAGCGCCTCTCTTTTTGCTGAAGATCAAAAGGCAAGACTCGGCGGTAATCCCTCTTCCGACGGACCTCGACGACAACCAGATTCCTTTCGTGGTAAAGCACCACCTAACAAACGAAGAAGGGTCCGAGGGGGAGCTAGTGCTGCATCTGGACCAGGACGCAGTGCCACCGGGGTCATTACGATTTCGGAGGATCAACCTGTGAATGTAGCGGAGTTATTGTCTGGAGTAAAACCAACGGAAGAAGAGAAGGCACTCAAGCAAGAAATCGGAGTAGATCCGTTCGATAATATGGAGGATTATTTTCAGCCATATGAGATGGGAGACCTGATTGTAATACATCCATATGATGGGGATATGGATGAACGCGTACTTGAGGAGCTAAAGCCTAGGTATGTAATTATGTACGAACTAGACCCGGCATTTATAAGAAGAGTAGAAGTACGTAAATCCGAATTAATTCTTTCATGAACATGATGTGGTTAATACGTTTTTGGCAAGGTGTACCGGAGTTCGCATAGAGACCGTAATATCAGGGTGTATTTTATGTATTACGGGAACTCGGTAGAAGAGCAACGCTATCTTAGTACCGTGCGAAAGGAAAAGGATTCATTTACAAAACTAATCCGTGAGAAGGGGGTCGGTTTTTCCATATGGTTATAAGGGTCGACGATCACTAACGAATCTAACAGAACATGTCGATCACCCTTACTCTCGATTCAAAGGGTGTAGACGACCCACAGGAGATGTTCCTCAGAACAGTCAATACTAGAATAGCGGGTGGGGGGCGTCTAGTCGCGACTGCAGAACCTCCACGAGTCATCGTTGATGTCCGTGAGTTTCGTAGTTCTCTTCCTTCACTTCTGCACGGCCGTAACACCTTACTTGTGCCATGTACTCTAACGGTGGGCGATTATATCTTATCACCCGATATATGCGTTGAAAGGAAATCAATCAAGGACTTGATCGGATCGTTTAAAGATGGGAGACTCTATAATCAGTGTGAGACGATGTTACTACACTACAAGTCTCCAATGCTTTTGATTGAATTCGACCAGAACAAATCTTTTAACCTAGAGGTACCGTCGATCATACGTTCTCACTCGAATTCAAAGTTGAAGCGAAAATAAGCTAATAAAAAATGCTGGTGAGATATAGCCATTTGCAGATTTAACATCTACTATTGGGCAACATGATCTTCAGTCTAAGCTGGTGCTTCTGACAATCGCGTTTCCAAGAATCAAGATTATTTGGTCATCTAGCCCTTATCAGACAGCGGAGATCTTTGAGGAGCTTAAGGTAGATTCCCATTATCCGAAATTTCTTTAAATTAAATCTAATATGTCCGTGAAAAGAAAAATCAGTCAGAACCTGATCCCCTAACAGCGATCAAAATCGGTCTCGAGGACGGGGAGGACTCCACAAACCCACGTGCACATAACCAGGCCCCACTGGTAAGTATGCCTTCTCTGTCCTGTTCTCATCTGGATCTTAATGGCTCTATTTTACCTTAGGATATACTCCGAGCGATTCCTGGAATAACGTCCAAGAATTACAAGAATATCATGATGGATGTGGAAAATATCGTAGAACTTAGTAATATGGAAGAAAAGGAGATAGCTGCACTTATTGGCCTTGAAGCAGCTAGGAAGGTGTACAGATTTTTTAATAAGTCTGTGTTTGAATAAATTTTGCGCGCGTTCTACATAATTATTATCTGTCACTATAGACCTAGTCATGACTTGAATTATTGTGTTCGATAAGTAGCTATTAGTTAGTACAAACATAATCAATATAGGTAAATTTAATGACTTCCTTATTCTCTCTCCAAGGTCGGCGCCCAAACCCTTCCACAAAGCTTTGGAGTGGCAGAAATATGCTTTACCATTGGTACACATAGATTACTCATGGGCACTTGGTCAGATCGAGACTGAGAACCATGCACGCCCTGCAACTTCCAGGGCTCTGTCTTCCTTAGATCTAGTAAATCCCGAGTGCTTTGCGTCTTAGGCCACCAATACATATGACTGCTATACATATACTCTCTCTCAACTTGACTTTATTGTAAATTTATGTTCGAAACGCCACGATTACTGAAGACAGCGTGTTGCCTACTCTGCGTGATACGAGTCCCATGAGTGGATCATCTACGTATGTCATCGCAACCCCCCTTCATACACAAAGTCTCAATCAATTTCTCTTCAACGAGTGTTTTTGTCTCGTTATGGTTCCCATTCTATTCCTGTCCCCTTAGGTCTTCTTATGCCTCTTTAGGAAGACCTAAGGGGACAGGAATAGAATCGGGATGACGTACACGTTAATGTTGAAACTTCAAATGAGGCAAAGGGGGGTTTCCAGCAGGAAGAACAGCAACGTAATTTTGATTCCCGTTTGGCGCGGCTACTTTCTGGCTTTCTTATTCGACTACCCGAGATACATCACAGGCTATCACCCGATATCACTCGATCCCAGATCTTACCTGCCTTTTTACCTGGTACACATAACGATGACCGGTACCAAAGATATTTGTGCGTAGGACTGTAGGCTGGGTGTCGATCTCTATATTGTCTAATGAATATGCATGGGGTTGGCGGGTGTGTGGTCGCTGTCGGGTGGGGGCACGCATAGAGGATAATTACACCCAGGTCTCGTTCTTAGATCTTTTTACACTTTGGATGAAAAACTATGTTCTTTGATGTACTGGGAGCCAAAAACCAATATCAATCCGGCAGCAAAAACACGAGCGAATTAGAACACAATGGTGGTGTTGGCTTCTCCGCCCGACCTGGGAGTCGAAAACTTAGAGTTTGTATTGCCTCAGTTAAGCAGATCTCTTGCATGTGTGTAGTGGCCAAGTTTTTTTAACATATAGGAAAAGTCATGTGACATAGCTGGTGTACCAAAGACTGTGTTTCTTCCCCACCAAGTGACTCCTGGTGTCGCTCGGCACGTGAGTATCAAATTCATATCCACGGTTGGGCTCTTGGGTGCTAGTGGGTTGTGTATTGGTGCTAAATGGATGGATACCCCCCACCGCACATGGGATATCACTCGTTCCCCCGTACCCATACCAATCCCACCGCCCGTACCACCTCAATGAAAAACCCAACCGCAAACTCAGCATCCAGAATTCAACGCTCACTACCACCCCAATCCTCACCCTTCTCCCCATAATAAACGCGGAAAAGAAAAACCACAAAAGAAAAACCTTTTACCATTATCCCCCCCAAAAATAACTAAACGATAAACACAACCCTTTATAACTACATCGGAGGCTCTTGGACATACGCGTATACGACTATTGATTTGTCATGAAGGCAAATGCAGATAGCCCCTGAGGGGAGAAACCAAACAACTTGTTTCCTATGGCACAATTATTGTAGAACCTGTTGATGACCACGGGAGGCTACATGTAGTGTACCATAATTGGCGGCGGAAATGATAGTTGTATAGTCGATCATTGACCCCCTGTATTACTAATAGTGGACCCTTTATGAACAAGTGACATGACATTTATCTCTCAGGTTATTTGCTAATACGCACAACACGAAATACAGAGGGCCAACGTATATCTTTGCTACCATACTGCATGAACTCGATTAACCCAGCTTAGTGCAAAAATTTACATCCGGCCCACCCAACACTCCAAGTTCAGATTCCTTCATTCCCTCGTGCGTACTTTTATAGCAGAACCCATGCACAGGGCGGTTGTCGAATTTGGAAACGACGCATTTCTCATAAGTTCTCTATAGCCGGAAGAAAATGGGCGATAAATACTTCCTGGAATAGCGACCACAAATACTTGGACCCCACCACACCACAATGTCAGTAAGATATTGGTGGATATGTTTCATCATTGTGACAAACTTGAGCCACATCCATACGTCGATAACAATTTGCCGTTGGTGTTGTAATTATGCGTGGCAATACTCTACATTGAAGGGCTAAAGAAACATGGATATATAACTTGCAAAACTTTATAATTTGATAGAAGTAAACAGTTCAAAAACTTGGTTGAGCAGTATGTAAGTTAGTGAGGTGGGTTAAATCAAACTACATACACCAACACAACATTGAAAAGTAAACTAGCACATTGTAACCAGGCTTTCTCATTGATAACTCTGTTCTAAAACGCTAACATTATACAGAAATTTCACCCCCTACACTACCCAAAAGAAATACTATACTGTGAATGGTTAAAGGAAAGTGGTGGGGGGAAGATACGGTAGAGGGAGGTAGCCACCCAAGTATTTTGTGCCTTTGAGAAATACGAGCCAAAGAAGGAAACATGGTAACAATAAAACCCGGAATAATCAATCATCTCTGTAAACCCAATTAGCAATTGAGGCTCTAAGCTCTGAGACTTACTGTCCTCCATCTCTACTAACACCTACGTAGTCACCAAAGTTGTGGATGCTAACATCCATCCGTTCTCTTACAGTCTCACTCACAGGCTCATCAAAGCCGTGGCCATTGACTTTAACCCCGTTCATTTTCAGCACATCAGCGACATCGCCCTCATTAGCAATACCGGCGGCGACAGCTTTGATAGCGGCTTCCTTTCTTTTCATTTTGGAAGTTTCACCACGAATATTTTCGAGCTTTTTGAAGTAGGATGGATCCACGGGAGTGACGTATTCCCCGTTGAAGACTCCAACTTCAAAGTTCTTAATATGGGTGGAGAGAGAAGAGCAGGATTCAATGAGATCTGGGAGAGTCTGGTAAATGACCGCATCTGCACCGATATGCTCAGAGATTTCTTCTTCTGTTCGACCATATGCAACCAGCTCTTTGGTATCGGCAAGGTCGATCCCGTAGATGTGGGCATTCCTATACAAGAATATCAATGAGGCTGACTATGACTTTAACAAAAGCTGGGTCTTACCTGATGGGGGGTGCACAGCTGGCAAAGTAAACCTTCCGTGCACAGGCTTCCCTAGCCATATTCACGATTTCCCGACTAGTTGTTCCTCTCACGATACTATCGTCAACGAGCAAAACGTTCTTGTCCTTGAACTCTTCTTTCATAGCGTTTAACTTCCTCCTTACAGACTTCTGCCTCTCTTTTTGCCCAGGCATAATGAAGGTCCTTCCAACATACCGATTCTTGACAAAGGCCTGGCAGTACGGAATTCCCAGCTTCTGGGAAAGACTGAGGGCTGAAACCTCCGAGGTTGTAGGAATAGGAATGACAACGTCAATCGTTTTGACAATGTCTGCGCTAAGTTTTGCTAAAACAGTATTCGCCAAGGCCAATCCCATATTCTGCCGAGATCTATAAACCGAGATACCATCGATGATGGTGTCCGGACGAGCGAAGTAGACATACTCAAAGATGTCTGGAGCGTGATTGAGGATGGGATGAACCTGTCTAAAGATAGGTTTACACCCTTTCTTAATGATAACAGCCTCTCCTGTTGAGAATCTATTAGTTTTATGATCAAATCACACAGGGAAGCCTCAAATCTTACCCGGGTTGATATTACGGTGGTTAGTGAAACCGAGCTGATCCAGCGCAACACTCTCGCTGGAAAACATATAATCCATCCCACCATTAATACCATTTCTTTCTCCCAGAACGAGGGGCCTAATGCCGTAAGGATCCCTAAACCCGATGATTCCAAACCCTATTGAATGTCAGCCCCATCAGGCAAACACTCACAACGATTCCTAGGATAATTGGAGGCATTACCTGCAAGCATAGCTATACAAGCGTAACCACCCTGGCACCGTTGGTAGATAGCCTTCAATGCAGTGAACAAATCTTCTTCGTTAACACGGAACTTTCCAGTCTCCTGCAAGGCACTAGCGAAGATGTTCAGCAGTGTCTCGCTGTCAGAATCAGTGTTGATATGTCTATGCGCTTCGTGATCAAGGTAGTCTCGTAACTCTGATGCATTAATGAGGTTGCCATTCTGTTAATCATGTCAAAATACGTCGTTTTATACAAAGTGCAAGAAGGGGATTTACATGGGCAAAGCAGATCCCGTATGGCGAATTTACGTAGAATGGCTGGGCTTCGGCATTTGCTGAGGAACCGGCGGTAGGATAGCGCACTGTCGACACCCCAATACCATACAGTCAGACACCACCTCGTATAAAAATTTATCCATTCGAAAGACATTTACGTGGGAAACAATAACAGTGGGTGTATCGCTAAACAAGGAACTGGAACTTGAGGTTGGAGCGATGTAGCATGAACCGCTGCGATACATCATTTCAAATACGGGGATCAATATAGGGAATAAATTCAAGGGAACCATACAATGTCCAAGCCCCATGTTCCCTGGCAAATCCATAAGCTGTTCAGGGAACCTAAAGACCTCAGAACAAAGCCCATTGCCTTTGCGAGTATAAATTCGACCCCTTTGACCGCAGGTAGCAATTCCGCAAGCATCCTGCCCTCTATGTTGAAGAATTGGAAGACCGTTATGGATATCGGTGACGGCAGATCCATTAGGATCAGCAAGGATGATTGCGATGATTCCGCACATCTTATATATCTTGAGCCAAAGAAATATTAGTTAAGTTGTTGTTGTTTAGAAGTCGCAATGGATGGAAGGGGGGGTTAAGCAAGTGCACAATCAGGAAACATATTTCTGCAGAGTCCCTCAAAGAGACTTAGAAGTCTAACATCTTAAAAATATAAAACATTCATCATGTTGTAGCAAGAATAACAGTGTAAAACACGATGAGACAAACGAAACAAAAATCTAGGATTTCAACATACCCAATTGAACCCAGAAAAAACCTGCTATCTGCCCTATTTGTCGATCAATACAGCCTACTTGCTATATTGAGGAAGCGAGTATGTTTTCCTAAACTTGATTATAGACCTGCGGTTGCGTGCGTGCTTGTGACGGGGAGGGAAGGAGAACAATCGCCCGACCACAAATACAACCAGATGACCTCAACCGGAAATTGTTCTCGAGCTAGGGATCGGGGGGATCAGAAGTATAAGGAGAACGAACAGACTGAAACCCGGACTTGGCTGGTAAAGACAGGAGTAAAGTCACGGTTGTAAAAGGATTCTCTCTCGCTGCCATCTTCCCCTCTCTGAGTGTTTGTAATTTCTTCGCTCCTGGGTGGAGTAAGAAATAGAGCACTGCGCGCCGGGCAACGCAAAAAAAAATTTGTGAAAAATTCCGTAGTGCAAAACTCTTATCCACTAGCGCGCCAAGATCATGATTGCCCCCCACCTTTCCCCATAAACCACCCCCCCCCCCCCCAAGAAAAAAAAATGTAATAATATCCAAGAATGATTTATAATACAGCGTAACAATTAACTAAAAACATAACGTTTCATGTTTTGTGTAAAACTACATGTACACCAAAAAAATAAATCCTTTCAACCTACATTCCTATGGTTGTATACATGATGTACTGTACGTATGTACAGTAGTACGATACAGTAATTATAAGTGTTGGCGCGTCCGAAGGCTTTTCTTACTTCCTTGCCTTCCCACGCCCCTTGGTTGAGGCTCCGCTGCTGGCTTTTGATTTTGCTGCAGGTTTGCTTCTGGTCTTTTTGGGCTTCTCATCCTCAGAAGTCTTTCCCTTTCCCCTTCCAGTTACCTTCTTCGGGACCTTGACATATTTGTCTTTGCTTATATCCATTGAGTCATCTTCAGCCTTTTTTGCTTCTGCATCTTCTTCACCAATGGCACCTTCATCCTCGCTTTCTACAATGGCGTCCTCAATGTCAGGGACTTCTTTTTTCACAGCCTTAGGTGCAAAGTCACTGGTGGCTTTCATGAACGGCATGGGGTGAGACATCTGGTTGTATCTGTACATACGTTAGTGTAAAACTTTACATTATTTTGTGATCGAGGGATTATACAGTCTAGTAAATGAACTTTTCGTTTGAGATGATATGTTTAAACTGCTATCAGCCATGGGGCCAACGCCAAGTTCTACGATAGCATCCCAATCCTCCTTTGTTAAGAAGTAATCATCCATGAGTTGAATGATATCTGGAATGACATCTTTGCCTCCAGACTCAAGACGTCTAACAATCAAGTTGTGCAAGGTTGGTATGTAATTTTGTCGGACTTCATGACGGTCTCCAGACGCACGCAGCCGAATATGTGATTGTATTTCCTTAACATAACGTGCCAGTTTGCCTAGAAGTTGTGGAATTTAGTTGATAACATCCAAGTATTACTTGCCAGACAGACTTACCTTGCTTGGAGTTCATTCCCAACCACTGTGTGAAAGAATATTGAGAGCCACCGTATCCGCCATACATATATGAGGATGGTTTCACAGTCGAAAACATGCCATGAACCGGCATTAGGCTCCATTGTTGCTGTGGCCCGTGAATAAGCGCGTCAACCAAATCACCATCCGAGATACTTTCAGCAGCATTATCCGCCAATTCCAGTAATTTCAAGGTTCTCTCTCTTCCCCTAAAATTACTAGCCCTCGCAGGATTGGTTTTGAGGTAATTCTCTTGAACCATGAGATACGAAAACTCGTGGTCGTTGAAATAAAGCTCTATTTTGTCATTGAGCGTCTTTTTACTATTAGGGTTGAACATTTCGGTGCTTAATAGCTTCTGCGCAATATCCCAAGGTTTGAGGACTACATGCTTTTCCCATGATTTAGCTCTATTTAATGTCAGTTATCACAAGGCCATCACTGTCTATAAGGCGAGGTTTCGTACAAATCTTTACTTTCCTCAAAACTCATACTTGATTGAGTGGTGCTGTATGTAGACAACATATTAATGATTTGCCGAATATCGGAGTGTGTTCCCTCAACAAGTTGGTCAATGACATTTCCGGGAAGTTTGATTCCTTCGCGATAAGCAATAGACATAATTCTAGAGCGGACTTCGTTGACATTTGGCCGCCTAAAAGGCATGTCAAATGTTACATTATTGAAAGGTTTCATTTTTTGAAGTTTTCGTTCATTGCAAATGCAAATGATGGGAATCTAGGGTAATTAGATATTGGGATTTTGTTGATATGACCAAGATCGAGAGTATACCTGAGTTTTTCTACATAGGCCTGCAAGTTGGCCTACACCGCCGCGGTCACCGGCGGACATACCGTCCACCTCGTCCATTACCAGAACAAGCTTCTGCTTAGAGGCATCGACTTTCTGCTTGTCTCCGGCAAAGTAGCCCATGAGCGACCTATTATCAAGAACTCCACGAAGAGTTTCCTACTCTGATGTCAATTATGATTCATCATTAATATAGGGAAGTCATTCATACCTCCATTAACTTTTTGCTTCGAGTATCACTGGCATTGGTTTCAACAACATCATAACCCTCCAACCTGGCAACTAAATGCGCAGCACTAGTCTTCCCGATACCAGGAGGGCCATGAATCATGACCACCCGAAAAATTCCGTTTCCATCTTCTCCTCTCTTTTGAAAACCAGACTTCAAGTTTTTTGGCCAGTTTCTGAGCCATTTTTGCAACTTTTCCACCTGCCCTTTATTGCCACAAATTTGATTTATTTGTGTAGGGGCATATTTAACCGTCCAAAGCTGATCAGTCTCCTTTAGAGCCGCCTCTTTACCCTTCGACTCGGTCGCTTTATCCATTTCTTTTGCCATTTCGCGAATTTTGGTTTCTTCGATTGCTTTTTTGGCTTCATTTGCCTTTGCGGCTGCGTGGTCGCCACCGTTTGCAGGAAGTGTACGAATCAAGTGAAATAAACCCTCCTCTCTAATTGTTTTCAAACCGTGTTGTCGGATAGTTTCTAGCTTTTTTGGACCAGCATCGTCACCTAGGACTACGTAAGACGTCTTTTTAGACGGTGCTCCGGTGATTTTACTGTTCGTGCGTTAGGTCATGGGTGGGGGAAATGTATGGGAGCATTACATACCCTCCATATTTCTTGACAAGTTGCTGGCCATCCTCCCTTGATAAGCTTCCTAGAACGCCCGTGAATACAAACGTTAAGCCAGTCAAACAATTCTCTTCACCCTCTGGCATTTCCACAGTTCCTTGTGCTACTGGGCCAGCCCTCTGTTTGAAGTCTCTAAAGTTAAACTTCTTTTCTTCCCCCGAACGTGGCGGGGGCGAAGGTGCTCTAACGGTGGGGACACTATCAAGTATTTTTCTAACTTCTTCGTCCTCAATGTGTTCTTCCTTCTTCCTCTTGGGAGCGGGAGCCCGTGTCTTCTTAGCAACTGGTTTTTTAGCCTTTGGCTTTACGTTTTCAACCTCTTCCTCAACCTCTTCCTCTTCTTCCTCGTCCTCGGAGGGTAAAGATCTTTTTTTCGTCCTGGTTGTGGGTTTCCTCCTTGGTCTCATTACAACTTCTTCATCTTCATCATCAGAAGGCAATTTCTTCTGCTTGCTACTTGAGGCGGCGGGTTTTCTCTTTGGTTTTGTTGCTTCCACTTTCTCGTCCTCCTTCTCTTCATCTTTTTGCTTTGCGTCGGGAACTAAATCTTCCATCTCCTCGTCCCTCTTTTCTTCTTGGTAGTCGTCCTCATGCTTTTTGAACTGGTCGGCAAAAATTCCAAGATCGATATCGTCATCATCGTCGATGTAGTTTTCCTCCTCTGGGTTTATCTCCGGCTTCACTTTTTTCGGCCTAACTGGAGCAGTCCGTACAATTTTGTTTTTGCCGTTACTCTTGAAGTAGTCGGAGGTAGTTGTGGGTTCTAATTTCTCCTCCTTCTTCGCAGATTTTGCTGTTATTTTAGGTAATGCTGTTTTCGGAGTTGTTTTCTTTAGAGGTTCTTCATCGTCATCATCAGAATCTAGTAATCAATCAAGGTTAGATCGAGTCTGTAAAATTAGATATGTCTAAACCGTACCGACGACCCTCCGCTTTCGAGCTACAGCTTTCTTCTAGAAACAATCGTACTGTAAGTGGCTTGAAAACAGTTTTGGTTCAATCCCGGGGGTGAGAGCTACCTTAGCAGGGGTAGATTTGACTTTATCATTGAGTGAAGTTTGGCTGCCTCCTTTGGGAGCGAAGAATCTTCTGATATCGGGCATGTTTATTTTTTTTCTAGTACCTTTTTGGCTTGGACGGTGCTTTCTTTGAATTGTCGAAACTTGGGCAATTGGAGGCAAATAATAACAGACGCGTTGAGAGGTGACGCGCCCAACTTTTCTTAGTGGGAGCTAGTCAATTTTCTACTTTGGGTTAGACTAGCCAAGTGTAGTTACCCTGTCCATCCGTTTCACGTTCTCCAGAAGAAAAATATCTAGTTAGCGAACCATTTTCATTATCGACATAATCATGAGCAAAAGACCTCCCCAAAATAACTCGCACGAAATGGATAATTCCAGGAAAAGAAAACGGCCGAATACTCTCACTAGCGCAGGACCTTCCGTTGATATTACTACAGCTAAGCAATTGGAAAGTTTACTAGGTGACCTTTCAAGCCAGGAGGGTTTGGAAAAGGGTAAGATGAATCAACTAATTGATTTAGGATATCTGATTGACACGCAAAAGATTAACATATAAAAATAGGCGCCCATCAGTTTTATTCATTCCTTATACAATGTTCTAGAATACACAATTGCTCCGAAGAAACCTTGCGACAAAATTTGAAAATTTTAAAGCAATGGTTAGAGACCCAAAGCAAGAGTGCCGGTGATGCTGAAGAGGGGGAAGGTCAAGCAAACGCATTCAGGAGCATTCTTCAAGTTTGCAGTTTTGCTGCTCAGGTATTTACAAACTGCTCCTGGCCACTTCTTCAAGGCATATCTGAACAAAACGTCACCTTAGAAACCCTACCATACAGTAATGATGTCGGTCATGTCATCCCTGACTAGCCTTGTGCGCACGTGCTCGCAAAACGATGAGCTAAAGCCATACGGGACAGTATTATGCAAAGCCATTCTTCAGCCAACCTACTTGAAAATTGTGTATCAAAATTTGAGGTCCAATCACGACCGTATCTCCACACCAACATTAAAGTTACTCACTGAAATCAATAAGTTTGATTTTGGGAGTATTTGTGGATTGCTGCATTCGGCATTTGATTTTACAACCAAAGATATCACTAGAAACTTTGGAATACGAGGGAAGGAGGAAGTCATGGCAGCTACGGAAGAGACCAAAAAACCTTCGGTAAGAACATCATTTGTGAGGTTCCTTCTTTCATTTTTCCAACATGGAAGCTCCTCTGTGAAAAATGAGGTGCTCCAACAACGAGTATGGATTACAACACTATTCAAATATCTCAAATATGATGCACCTTTTGTTGTGCACGAGGTCTTGGAAGCCATTGGCAAGAGGATATTGGAGGATCATGGTATTCCTCGAGCGACCAAAACAAGCATTTTCCATGAGGGGACACTTACCTCTATTCTCGCCCTATATGATCGCACTGATGTCGTGAATCTTGAAAGAGCGGGAAAGACTGAGGAAAAAGCAGTCAAGGAAATATCACACGAATTTCTGATGAAAACATGTACTACACCTGGCAATGGTGTTTGTTTCCCGGATTCTGGATGGTATCCGTTAAAGCGTGGCGAAAACGATGAAAAACGCGCCGGTCCGCTCAGTGTACACAATCGTGCCCTCGCATCGTTTATCATAAAAGTCCGTCCATATTTCGACATCCTACAACAAGATCTTTTGTTGGAAATTTTCAAAGCCTGCCCGGAACTGGTTGCAAGTTACTTTCAGAGTAATCCTCCCTTTAGCTTTGATCCAAAACTTACATCCACATGGATCGGATATTGCGCCTTCCTCACATCTACTGTACAACTACCTACACCAAAAAACTTTGGTATGAGCGAGTTATCCGTCATTCCTCCACCGGTCAATATTGCCATTGAGAATGTAGTTCCAAAACCGCTCAACAAGGCTACGTTGACAAAATGCTTACAAGAAAACTCTCTTATTAAATTTTTTGTCACTCGTCTTCTCATATTTTCGTTTCAAAAACTCCGAGCTGTACTTGGTGCGATTGATGATGCGTCAAAGTCGATGGTTGACCCTTCCTCAAGTTGGATCCGAGTTCGATCTGAGCTTATTGAAGAGTTTTGTAAGCGGGTACCAGATATGTCCTTCCTGGTGGGCCTAGTCCACTCTTCTTTCAAAGGCAAGAATCAAATCCAAGGAAAATTGCAAAAGGAGGCTTCCAGCAGATTACTTGCGGATTATTTTGAATTGTTACCTGAGGTTGCCACGGCCGGGAATTTTGATATCTCCACTGCTCTAGGAAACTTTTTTGCAAACAAAGATAATGTGGAGGACAGAGGATTTAGGGTCCTAGAGATGGGGCACCTATTAAGGGTTGCAGAGGATGCTTCTGATATCAAGTGGTGGAATAAAGGTTCGTTTGAGAATTTCACCTGGAACGGGTTTGGTGTTAACCAAGCACTAGGCTCAATGCAGTTTTCGCCTTTCGTTTCAATCCTCAACATATGTTGCGGCCCTACGTCAAAAATGCCTTTAAAACAGATCAGGAAGCTTCTCCGCTCTTTCATTACCCCAAGTAATTTATTTCAGAGCGACACGATAGCATCGCCGCTCGAGACCCTGCTGGAAAGCCTGTCGTGCATACAAGACCCACTGGCCCTCAACTCCGTCCTTTTATTTATCGATCAATGCGCAATACGTTGTATACGTACTCCCTTCAAATACACCGATGACTACGCCGAGCTCGTTCTGGAAACCATGAGATCGAAACCACTGACTGAGAAATTTCCTGCCGTAAGCCCTCTAACTATGACACTAGTGGAGCAATGGAGGTTCTTCATGAAGTCGGACTCAATTCCTGCCGTAAAAGACACCGCTTCAATCTGGCTTGTAAGATTTCTTGAGTCGAGTGTGATATTAGGAGAGAATAAATATGTTCTCGCTGTATTGTGCGGACGTCTCGCTACCATATGCGAAGAGACGGGTCATTTGGACGGTAAAGTAGTATTTACAGCGCTAAAGCTTCAGCTGGAAAACGATAAGTATTTGGAGCTCGAAAGTGGGTCCGCAAAGCAGATCGCGCCCGATTCTCTGAACTACCCACTATCGACTAGAAGGTTATTCAGAGACCTGTGTCATTTCAATATTGCCAACATCGAGCGGATAACGAAGTCTATTGAAGAAAGGGAAATTGATGTATCGCTACTAGATGTTGCAGTCGCTCAAAAGGCCATTATCTATGTTCTAGGATCCCAGAAGATAAGCTCTGATGATTCTTGCTCGGCATTGTCCAAGTTAATGGATCTTATGGAAGCTATTCTAGTACGCCTAAAGGAAGGAGAGGATAATGGAATCTGGAACGATGCCAAGAAAATGCTTGCCACTAATGAAGACTGGGTGAAATTATTCCTGGGACTACCTACAGAGTCAAGTGAAACGTTAACAAAATTACGATGTTTTGCAAAATATGCATACTTCTCAGAAAGTAAGTTAAATAATTAATCTCTAAACATACTCAGTAAATACTGACCTTTCTTCTCCAAGGATATTCAAATCTCCTTGGGGCTAGTTTTGATAGTTACGAGCCAATATTAAAAGTCATCTGTGTTCAAGCACAAACTTCCGTCGAAAGCCTGGGTCGTTATCTTGAGAACAATCCGGATGACCACTTTACAGAGGTATTTTGACGCAAGAGTCCTAATCTACGATATGATGTTAATTTCTTGCTAGGTTCTTTCTACGTACAAGTGTATAATCACACAACTTTTTTCTTATGAGCACATGTTGGATTTCATCAAAACTTTTGTTCTCGTTGAAAGTGAACCAAGTGAGCTTAAGTTCGAGATTCTAGCATTATTATTACAACAATTATCTTCAAGGGGACAATACCTACCCCTTCAATATTTGGAAACTCTTTTGGCGACAGGCGATGCACCCAAGACTTTTTATAATGCTCTTGCTGGATACATACTCTCTGTGCCGAAGGAAGAGATTGAAGATCTTGATATCGAGCATTACCATATGGATTTTGAAGCCGAATTGCACGAATGGATGGTCTCACTTGATTGTGCCTTGATAAGGCAAGTCAAGTCTGTGCGCGAAGCAGCCCTATCTACCTTAGACGCGAATTTACGCAACGGAAAAAATATTCCGCATCTGGAAAGACATGTCTCGACACTCCTAGCAAGTTTTGCGGTACCTAGGGAAGACGCTGCTGGATTTGAATGGGAGAAATCGGCAGCCTCAGAGATTAAGGAAAAGATGGAGAGACTTTTCTCTGTGATCCAAGACAAGATGTTTGAAAATCCTCCTGATGCACCCCAAATCGAGGTCTTCCTGATGGCGGCATCGCTGTTGAACTCGATGGACAAAAACCGCCTTCTTAAATTTATCACAAGTGATAACCGAAGAAGCACTTTTACTGCTAATACAACCGCACTGATTAACGTTTTGATTCGAGATATGAATTCAGGGGAGGCAGAGTCCGTTGAACTACGTAACTGGCTGTTAATGGTGTTTGATCACCTTACTAGGCGCTTTGCTGAGGACAAAACGCTCTCCGATAAGATTTTGGACTTCACCAAGCAACTAGGTATGTTCTCCTTCCAGATATTTCACCAGGAAAAATTCTAATGTTATCAGGGCGGTTACTCAATCTTGGAACAATCAGCCTCAATTCATCTGTACCACGACCAACACTGAACGCCGTGCTTGAAGTCGGTTTGGAAAAACATATCCACATACCGGAGGTAGTTTATTTCGCCGCCGTGATAGTTTCTCAGTTGCCAGCAAATGTAAGATACTAATTTCTTCCTAATACGCTAATAAATACTAACACTTCAATTTCGAAGGCTCTTGAGGTTGCAAAACTACTACAGATTGTTCTTGGACATGCTCAAAATCCCCTCCTTCTACGAAATAACTACTTCGATACCCAGGAAATCTCATACCACACGGCGTTTCTTATCTACAGACTGTTTTCTATGGCCAGTTCTAGACAATCTAACGTCACTACTTTAGATGGGGTTTTATCTCTTTATCGAGGTTCAAATGATATCATCGATGCCGCCTTATATATAATTATCTGCGATATCGAAGCGCATCTGGCGCGCAGTATTGGAGACCGAATCGCCTCCTGGACAGTTGCAGAGAGTTCAGATATATCTTTGGTTTCGCGAGTACGAGGACGTCTTATAGTTACGATTGATTCAAAAACACTGGCAAGGAGCGTCTTTCAATCTTCACCCAATCGACCAATAATTCCGAAGGAAAAACTGGAACAGCTAGAACCCTTCATGGCCATATCAAAAAATGAGGATCAACATTTCTCCAAGACTTATGACCTTGAGTTTATTCTACCCGCTCTCACATTTTGTCTCAATTCAGAACAACAAGTTATCGAGATCACAACTGTCATCGAAAGACACTGCTTGGGGTTTGCCATAACAGGTCTTTGCTCTGACCGCAGCCGTGTGCGTGGTATGGCGATTGGATTCATTATGACTTTAATCGCAAAGTTAGAGGTAACAATTCCCTCCACTCTCTTCAAATAAATAACTAGATCTAACATCACTAGAAATCGTCACATCGCGAAAAACACCAAATTCTTGGATTGCTCTGTACAGTAGTCGCCTCAATCAGCGATAAAGAGAAAAAGGATGGCGAACAAGGCTTGGAGCAGCCGATACCAACCGTTCTTGGCGTCTTTTTCGCCCAGTGTGTTCAAATTGTTATAAACCCTGGGCATTTCCTCTATGAGAAAATTATGACATTGCTTCTTCAACAAGGACCTATTATGGATCTTTACGATCTGCCCTACATCTTACAAGTCGCGAGCCCAGAAAGGGGCGATGACTACTATAAAGAGATCTCATGGGTCTTGGGGATACTGGTTGCAGGGTTAAAAACAACTCAAGTATAAACATAAATTCACCATTCCTATATCAATAATACTAACCAGAGCACAGGACCTAGCGATCTATCACAACCGCAAGATTTTTGGTGGCTGTCTCAATGCTTACGTTGCGCCTCACTGCAGTGACAGAGCTAAAGAGAGGATCCTTGAACTCCTCTGGAACACCGCCGCCGTTGAAGGGGGTGCAACCACACTCATCACTCGTAACGCCATCATGTCCTTCATCGAGACCCAGGCAAGTAGTGCCGAAAAGGATGATTTAGTTCTGTTTAAGAGACTCTCGGCTAGACTCTATGAGGCGTCGTCAAAGGGGCATGTGAAGGAATGGGCAAAGGGTAATCTGGAGGCTCATTTGGAGGATATCTTCGTAAAATAGGTAGAGGGATACACAGAAATTAGTGATACCATGGGAAAGAAAGCTGTTACTATCGGCTTTGAGATTTGGGCAGTATTTCAGGGCTTATTGGATCGGTGTTTTCCTTTTTTTCATTTTCATGGCATTTCAATCATTGCCATGTGTTGGGATCATATTATATCACTCGAATCTCAATCATGACCAAATTTAAAAAAGGGTTATACAAGGCTCAGGCATTAAGTGAGCGAACTAAATGGGGTGTTGACAGGTGAGGATCCGTTCACTCACTAAATCCCACAGCCTTGTACCTATCGTTCATACTTGCTTTCTCCCCCTTCATTCCAATGATAGGTTAGCCTGGTTAGGTACACTCAACCATAAAAGTCTTACACATATGAACCTGGGGTAGAGTCACGATTGTACAACCTCAACTTTCAATCACTCCTTCACAACGCTTGTGTAGAGTCATAACACTTAACACGAGTCATCACTTAACACGAGCTTGTGTAACCCACATTAGCTTATTACGGATGCACACATGGCTTAACACGTGACATGAGTCATCACGCGGTCCCCGCGACGCGTCTTCATTAACGCGTCTTCCCCATGCGTGTTCCCAGGTGTCTCCCCAAGCTGCGATATTGTACCTCCGCAAGAGTTCTATATCCCCCCAGAACATCACTACTTCTTTCCCGCAAAATGTCTTCCACGCCTAGAAAACGTAAGGCCGAAGCGAGTAGTAGCACCAATGCCACCAGCGCAAAGAAGAAAACCACATCTACCGCTACGGCTGCGACGGTATCCAATTTCTTCAAACCGGCATCCCAGAAGGAGCCGGAGCCAACGACGTGGAGGCTGGTTTCAAAGTCGCTGTTGGTCGGGAAGTACCAACCTAAGGGGACAGTCGGTATTGATGTAGCCGCGGCGGGGAAAGTGAAGATTGCTGGATTCGATCTGGTGAGTCAATGCCGTATCCACTGTCTAAGTAGAGATACATGTACCCGATAGTACTGAAGGCTAACTGACAGCGATTGAACAGGACTCAACCCTTATCTCTACACTTTCTGGAAATAAATTCGCTAAAGACGCTACGGATTGGAAATGGTGGGACCCGTCTGTGCCGACCCGGCTTAAATCGCTGCAAGCCGAAGGCTATCAGCTCGTCATCTTCACGAACCAGAACGGCATTCCCGACCCGACCAACGAGTCGATACGCCTAACGGCGTTCAAGACAAAACTCGCTGCAATCTTTAAGACGCTGGATATACCGGGTATTTTGGTATATGCAGCGACGGCAAACGATCGATTTCGAAAGCCGAGGCCAGGAATGTGGGAGGAGCTCTTAGACGACCTGGACTGCGATAGGACAGTACCGGAGAAGGCTGTTGAGTTGAAGGAATGCTATCTAGTTGGGGATGCGGCGGGGAGACAGGGCGACTTCTCAGATACGGATCGGTATGTGTGCCTACTTATCCCTATAATTAAATGTCGACATACTTAACCGGCGCAGGAATTGGGCAATTAATCTCAAAATCGGGTTTCACACGCCTGAGGAATACTTTCTTTCCCAAGCTCCAAAACCTATGTCCCACAGGTTCGACCCGGTACTCTACATAACCCCTTCCACCAGTAGTAACGGTACCGAATCTACATTCACCCCCAACCCCCAATCTCAAGAGATCATCCTTTTATGTGGCTCTCCCGGCAGCGGCAAGTCCACGTTCTACCGGCGCCATCTCCTTTCCCATGGCTATGCGCACATCAACCAAGATACGCTCAAGACCAAGCCACGCTGCCTTAAGGTCGCGCGTGAGCACCTCTCTGCAGGCAAGAGCATTGCCATTGATAACACTAATGCCGATACTGCCACGCGCAAGCTGTGGATTGATCTAGCAGGCGAGTTTAGTGCGCCAATCAGGTGTGTGTACTTCGTAGCAGAGGAGGCTCTATGTATGCATAACGCTGCTGTGAGGGCGTTTGGTGGGGCTTTGGTGAACCCGGAGGGGAGGGAGATGTTACCGAGGATAGCGTTTGCCGGGTTTAAAGGAAGATTTGTAGAGCCGAAAGTCGTAGAAGGTTTTGCGGAGGTTTCTAGAGTGGCGTTTAAGTGGGAGGGTGGGGAGGAGGAAAGGGGTGTCTGGAGTAGATTTTGGACTTAAAGCCCTCCACTCCCTCCTGTCTTTCTTTTTGATTTAGAAGCCTTTCTAGTCTGTTTTTTTTTTTTTTTTTTTTTTTGTATGTAGTTAATGCGGATATCACTGTTTTTGTATGCCACTCTTACTTTCTTGGGGGTGTGTGGTCTAGGAGTAGACGCCTCGTCATCGGAGGACACCGAGCGGGTTGAGTCACCCCCCTGAAAAGACTTTTTGTGAGACTGATTGTATCCTCCTAAGCTCTTCTGATGGAGTGTGTATAACCTTGCTCGAGCTCTCTTGCTCCATGAGGGTAGCTTGGGCCATGTTGGTTTCGTTCAAGAGCGAGTGATAAGTAGTGATTTATAAACCAAAGGTATACTTTTTTTGTTTAATTCATTAATTGCATGCAGACCGTAGTCTATGGCAATATCACACTACCCCTCTACTACCCTGCATCCACCGCCATCTCAACATTTAGGAAAAGTAAACTCCGTAAATACAATTTGTGTAGTCTCTCTTTGTCTCCTTTTCTTCCTTAGCCCGAGTATATTTTTTTATTTGTAGTTTTTGCGTACTGCCTCGTAGTCCTCCTCACTCCTAAAAAGTCCCTTAAACATTCTAAGTTTCTTGTCCTCCATGAACTCACTAGTGTAACAGGGGTGCTACGATGGGGCATGACCGTGACTTCGATCAGGTAAATAGATAAAAAGATCGACCAAGTTATGATGGGACTCATCCGAGAAGAAAGATAGAGTTTGTTTGTTTGATCATTTTCAAGAAGTTCCTCCGAGGTATGGTAGCAACTCCTCTCTCTCCCTTCATAGGAAATAGTCGCTGTGCCCCCGACTATTGACAGGCGGATTGCCTGTCAGAACAAAGAACCTAAACAAGGGCGTCGGGTTTCTATAAAGAACCCGGTGTTGCCCCAGGTTGGCCTCTCATCATCAGCGGATCTTTATTAGCGAGGAGACCCCTTAAAGTTATTGTGTTCCTAGACTTGAAAACGATCAAAACAAACAAAGTCTATCTTTCTTCCCGAACGAGTCCTATCATAACTCGTTCGTTCTTTTTATCTTTTTACCTGATCGAAGTCACGGTCGTGCCCTATCATAGCACCTCCGTTACAGGAGAGGTGGTTACGTCAACGGCTTCAGAAGCCTAACCAAGGGCATAGGAGTCGTGAGCGGGAGGAATTCCTATGGTTGATATGGATAAATAAATGTTTTGTCTCTACTCTCTATCAGAAAATATTGTATGCTAGTATATTACAATGTAGTTGGGGTCGGATTAATAAGTCCCACTGAGCTTGGAAACCACACATAGGTTTAGCCTAAGCTCGATATACGTTCAGTAACAATTTGATCCTCGTGCTGACTATTATATAGAAACAAGATAAAGGACAAGACCCTGTTCGACCTGCCCGAGATAGGCTTGGTAATATAGGCTGATGAACACTTATATGGGAGCACACGTTGATAAACCTTAGCTCATCAGAAATACCGAGTGATATTTTGTGAGCCATCACGTGAAGAGGCTTTACCTTATCCAGAGAGGTTATGGGAGTTTAGAAACACACTCGAGAGAAAGTATTCCTAGATCGAAGCAAAATTCTTCGAATCAGGCACGAAATTGGTTTTAATTGTGAAATTGTTAGACCATCTCAGTATTCTACTTTTTTTCATGAGATTTTCAACCGATACACGTTCTTGGCGCGTTAGTCCATTACCATCCTTATCTAAAGTGGAAACAACGCTCGACGCGTTGCCGCCGCGGGTCCGAGTATTGTCTGCAATCCGCGACACCTCCCATCTTATACACAGTTTTGCTTTCCCTCGCCCCCCCACCCCCCCCCCCCCCCGGTTTCGTTTATTTATTCTCGTCGGCTTAGACGTCGGTTTTCTTACCTTGCTAGCAGTAATAAATTAACGGTGCCATGGGTATCACAGGTAAAACACACCCTCACCCTTTAGTCCGCGTAAATATTGTGCTTACCACCCTCTACAGGGCTCTACAAATGGCTCGATTCCATCAAGCGTGTAGAACACGTCAAAAAATACAACGGCCTCACCCTCGGAATCGACACCTACAGCTGGCTGCACAAAGGCGCATTCTCCTGCGCCCTCGAGCTCGTCCAGGGCACACCTACAACCCGTTATGTCGACTTCTGCGTCGAGCGCATCAAGATGCTACAGTACCACGGTGTCACACCCTACCTCGTCTTTGACGGCGATTACCTCCCCTCTAAAGCAGGTACCGAGGCAGGCCGCGAGGAACGCCGTGAAGAGAGCAGGCAGAAGGGCCTTGAGCTGTTAAAGACGAATAAGAGGGGGGCTATGGATATACTGCAGAAGGCGGTGGATGTGACGCCGGCAATGGCGCGTGCGGTAATACAGGCATGTAAGGAGCTCGGAGTCCAGTATGTCGTTGCGCCGTATGAGGCGGATGCACAGCTGTACTATCTCGAGAAGATAGGTGTTATCGACGGCGTCATATCCGAGGACTCGGATCTACTGGTATTTGGCGTACGCCTGCTGGTGACCAAGATGGATCGTTTTGGAGACTGCGTTGAGGTTAACCGCGCGGATTTTACGAAGAACAGAGACATTACGTTAGCAGGGTGGACGGATGCGGAGTTTCGTATGATGGCGATACTGTCTGGGTGCGATTATCTCCCGAGTATCAGGGGTATTGGGCTCAAAAAGGCACATGGCTATGTGCGCTCTCATAAAACTGTTGAT
This sequence comes from Morchella eximia, assembly GCA_024713935.1. Taxonomy (NCBI): domain Eukaryota; kingdom Fungi; phylum Ascomycota; class Pezizomycetes; order Pezizales; family Morchellaceae; genus Morchella; species Morchella eximia. The sequence continues at coordinate 2,294,944 of JAMGZG010000003.1, forward strand.
CGTATTGTGCGTGCGATCAGGATGGAGGGGAGGATGACCGTGCCGCCAGACTATCTCGAGAAGTTCAAGCAGGCGGAACTTACATTCCTGCATCAGCGGGTGTGGTGCCCGAAGGCCGAGATGATGGTGATGTGCAATGAGCTAGATGAACCACTTACCGGGGAAGCTCTAGTATTCATCGGCGGGTATGTAGCTCACTCAACTCCTGCTTCCGCCCCGTCTTAACACCCAATAGAGTAGTAGAACCTCAAATAGCCCGCGGGATTGCACTGGGTGAACTCGACCCAATAACCAAGCTCCCCTTTGACCCCATCCCAACGACTACGCATACAGCAAGAGCCTACCCGTCACAGCCATGTATAACCGTAGGTCACCCTTCATGTTATGCCTACCTGTTTCTAACCCTTATCCCAGTGCTAACCCACCCACAGTCCCGGCCCCGTCCCCGCCCACCCGCTGCAAAGCCTGTTAGCATCGCAGCATTCTTCCCCAAAACTTCAACGCCAAGAACACCACTTGCTGCAAAATCGTCAAATATTCAAGCCATTCGTAAAGCCTTCACCGCACCGAGACCATCCTCGGCATCATCGTCGTCGTCGTCGTCGTTTTCATGTCCGTCTAAGAAGCGCGGTGCAGAGGAAGCACCCAAAACGGACACTCCAATCAAGAAGTCGCGGACGTTTGCCGCGGATGAGAACGTGAGAGTTACGGGCGAGCGAAGCGCCTTCTTCAATACTCCCAAACATCTGCAGTCGCGTCGCCCACTTGCCGTAACTGTGGAAACACCTACGGCCAAGAAAACAGTCGCCGAAAGCGCTCCAATTCCCCCAACCGTGGCGGACTCTGACCTGGAAAACGCAATCCAGGCGTCACTGCAGCCCGAATATCTCCCTGACACGGAGATTGAAACCGGTCTTCAGAAGGTCGCACGCTCACTCAAAGCCGATTTTTCAAAGAGTGGTCATGGGAAACTGGCGAAGTTTGTTGAGAAGCAACGGGTTGGGGCGGTGAAGGCACGGTTGAGCACGAGTGCAGCGGGGGTAAAGAAGAACGGCGGGTTTATGCAGCAGTTTAAGAGGTCTGTCGGGACAAGGATGCAGATACCGCATACGGTAGGCGTGGGTGAAGAGAGTCAGGACAGTGCTGGCGGCGATAGTCAGGGCGCAGGCCTTGGGCTTGGCGTTGGGGTAGAGGAGAGCCAGGGCAGTGACATTGAGAGCCAAAGGGAGTTTGGACATAATTTGAAAGCATTCAGGTTGAAGCGGTAACGTTTTTTTCATCCAGAGATACACAAAGACTATTTTGTGCCTTTTTTGTTGTCGTTTTGTACTTAATTGGCGTTAGTCTTTTTTTTTTTTGGTGGTTGGTTTAAATCTCTTTTCTGCCGTGGGAGCGTTTTATTCTTTCCTTTTTTATATTCTTTGGATTGTTTAAATGAATGGGGCGAATTATGAATATATTACAAGCAAGTGTAAAATATCAATAAATTATAACGATATCAGGTTTCTGTCTGAATTCGTTGTTAACTCTCAAATCCGTTTGTTTCTAATTCCATACCGCACCAGAATGTTCAATGATACTTCTGCCGTTTTTTATAATAGACCCTCGGCAGTTCAGCGCGGGTAAATGACGTAATCCACTTCTTATTGCATGCAGCAGCTTAACTCCGTGCTTCCCCGCGACAACATATCGCTGCATCTCTAATGCTTCTACCAAGAGCCAGTGTTCTAAAAACTCGTCTACTACAACCTCTTAAATTCGCGCAACAATCTCGAGCTATGCAGATCAAGTCAATTCCAATGTGTATGTTGCTACACTTGTGCTCTAGGCCAGTGCGCTTGAATTAATTTGATGTAACTTAGGGACCGGGAGCCATGATAACTATGCTTATCTGGTGGTAGATGACAAGACGAAAGATGCAATGATCGTGGACCCAGCGAACCCGCCAGAGTATGCCCTGCGGCGTCCTTGTGATTGTCTGTTGAAGAGGCTTTATCTGACGATGGGCGTGTAGGGTGCTACCGTACTTGGAGAAGACGCTGGCGGCGGAGGGGATTACCCTGAAGGGTATTATCAATACGCACCAGTAAGTTAAGCCTCCAGGGCGGGTCGGGCTGGGTATAGCTAACTCAGGCATTTGAAAGTCATTATGACCATGCCGGCGGTAATAAAGAGTTGGTAAGCATCCAAGATGCTTCTGCCTTCCAGGCTGACTGCTAATATTCTCTCCCGCCAGCTCAAAAACTATCCAGTCCCAATCCTCGGCGGAAAAGACTGCGAGGGCGTGACAAAAATCCTCAAAGATGGCGAGACCTTCACCATTGGCGAGGGGATCAGCGTCAAATCATTGCACACACCGTGCCATACTCAAGATAGTATCTGCTATTTTGCCCAGGATGGAGATGAGAAGGCAGTATTTACGGGGGATACTCTGTTCATTGCCGGTAAGTGGTTATATATGTGTTGGACTAGGGAGTTGGTTTAATAATCGTGGTTGTAGGCTGTGGTAGATTCTTCGAGGGTACGCCAGAAGAGATGCACAAAGCATTGAATGTGACGCTGGCTTCACTCCCGGACGATACGAAGGTCTACCCGGGACATGAGTATACAAAGTCTAATATCAAGTTCGGACAGCATGTCACAGATACGGTGCCAGTGCAAAAGCTGGCAAAGTTCTGTGCAGAGAACGAACAGACACAAGGGAAATTCACTATTGGGGATGAGAAGGTATATGGTGCTTCCTGCTGTGTCATTTGATGGTGGTCTAGCTCATGTTACTTACTCGTACTGACGATTTATAGCGACATAACGTTTTTATGAGAGTTGATGTAGGTGATATCCTTCTATAATTTGAATTTTTATGCTCTTCTGGAATGTCAGTTAATATAAATGGCGGTGTATAGGACCCGGCTGTTCAGCAGGCTACCGGTGAAATTGAACCAGTTGCGGTTATGAAGAAGCTTCGGGAGATGAAGAATAGTTTCAAGTAGTTTGGTCCTTTTGTTTGGCCTTCGTTAAACTACTTTATCCAATCAGTCTCTAATATTTGTGCAGACCTTCTGTGAAGTCTATATTGTAGAGTTGTGCGTGAAATATGAGGTTGTAATTTGAGTATAGTTTTCGGGGCTGGTGTGTTTAGTTTGTGTCTCGAAATTTAATCCATATCCCAGGTAGTTCATTAACGATTGACTTATAAGTTTGAACACTAGCTGGATATTTCCTAAGTTGGTATTTCGGGAGTGTTCGCAGACCTAAGACAAAGAATTAATATTGATATTAGGGTTAGGGGTGCGCTTTCGACTCATGTGAGGCTCTGAGTCAACCCCGCGCCGCATAAAAGTACCCCGCCATCCCATCTCAAAAGTCCATCGCAACGAAAAACCCCACCAACAATAGCACTTCCGCCCACAAATCCTCAAAATTTAGCTTTTATGGATTTCCCCAAGGAAGAAGAGAAAATCCTCGAGTTCTGGAGGGAGATTGATGCCTTCAGGACCTCGGTCAAATTGTCAGAGGGGAAGACGCCGTATTCTTTTTATGACGGACCTCCGTTCTGCACTGGGTGAGCTACTCTGAAGATGATTGTGAGCTTTGGGGCGGAAGCACTAAACATTTTTGATCTGGGTGTATAGATTACCGCATTATGGTACACACATTCACATTGTAGTTTTCTTGTTTGTGTACTAACTTTTGGTTCGTTTGATCGAAGGCCACTTGCTCGCCAGTACCATCAAAGATATTGTCCCCCGTTATTGGCACATGAAAGGTCACTATGTCGAGCGAAGGTTCGGTTGGGATACTCACGGTCTCCCCGTTGAGTATGAGATTGACAAAAAGCTTAATATCACCTGTAAGGATGATGTTATGAAGATGGGCATTGATAAGTACAATGCCGAGTGCAGGGCTATTGTCATGAGGTACTCCACAGAGTGGAGACAAACTATCGATAGGTTGGGTCGCTGGATCGACTTCGACAACGACTACAAGGTTAGTTTGTAAATTGCTATTAAAGATTGGGCTGCAGTTTCGGCTACTGACAAGTGCTAGACCATGTACCCGACATATATGGAGTCCATCTGGTGGGTTTGCAAGCAGCTTTTTGACAAAGATCAAGTGTATCTTGGATACCGTGTTATGCCCTATTCAACTGCATGCACCACCCCCCTTTCCAACTTCGAATCTCAGCAGAACTATAAAGATGTTCAAGACCCTGCCGTAGTTGTCAGCTTCCCACTGGTAGATGATCCCACTACCGAGCTTCTTGCTTGGACCACCACACCTTGGACTTTGCCCTCTCACACTGGAATTGCAGTCCACCCTGACTTTGAGTACATCAAGATCAATGATCAGGCGTCTGGCAGAAATTATATCCTTCTCGAGTCATGTCTGAAAACTCTATATGGAGAGAAGGGGCTCAAAAAGGCAAAGTACACTATTGAGAAGAAGTACAAGGGTAAGGATATGTTAGGATGGAAGTACGAGCCGCTTTTTGACTACTTCTATGAGGACTTTAAGGAGCATGGTTTCAAGGTATTGAATGCTACCTATGTCACATCGGACAGTGGTACGGGGTTGGTTCATCAAGCACCTGCATTTGGTGAAGAGGATTACAATGTCGCGATGGATGCGGGAGTCATCACGGAGAAGAGGCCTCCGCCAAACCCGGTTGATGAGTCTGGTATTTTTACTAGCCAAGTTAGAGATTTCGCTGGGCTTCACGTTAAGGTACTTTTTCTAGCCCGCTCTATATCAATGATGTACTAACATGTGAATTGAAGGCTGCAGACAAGTCTATTATTAAACATTTGAAGGAGAAAAAGAGACTCATCGTCGATGGTCAAATCACCCACAGTTATCCGTTCTGTTGGCGTTCAGATACCCCTTTGATTTACCGGGCCGTTCCCGCTTGGTTCGTCCGTATCCCCAGTATCATTCCTCAGATGTTGAAGAACATTGAGGGCTCGCATTGGGTTCCTTCAAACGTGAAGGAAAACAGATTCGCAAGTTGGATTGCAAATGCTAGGGACTGGAACATCTCTCGTAACAGATATTGGGGTACACCGTTACCCATCTGGGTTTCTGATGATCGTGAGGAGATTGTGTGTGTTGGAAGTGTAGAGGAACTCAGGGAGTTGAGTGGATGCGGAGAGATTCCGGATCTCCATCGCGACAAAATTGACCACATCACCATCCCGAGCAAGAAAGGAAAGGGTGTTTTAAAGAGAGTAGAGGAGGTCTTTGATTGTTGGTTTGAGTCTGGAAGCATGCCTTACGCCAGCAAGCACTACCCTTTCGAAAACAAGGAGCAGTTTGAGGGCTCTTTCCCAGCTAACTTCATTGCCGAGGGATTGGACCAGACGCGTGGATGGTTTTACACTCTCCTTGTCCTTGGTACACATCTTTTTGGAGTCTCTCCATTCCAAAACTGCATTGTCAATGGTATCGTGCTTGCCGAGGACGGAAAGAAGATGTCCAAGCGTCTCAAGAACTATCCTGACCCCACATTAGTCATGGATAAGTACGGTTCTGATGCTCTGAGACTGTACCTTATCAACTCACCAGTTGTCAGGGCACAGCCGCTGAGGTTCAAGGAGTTGGGTGTCAAAGAGGTTGTCGCCAAGGTGCTGTTACCGCTTTGGAACAGTTACAATTTCTTCGAGCAGCAGGCACAGCTGTTGAAGAAACTGACTGGTAATGAATACAGGTTCAGACCTGAGTCAGGTGGTAATAAGAATGTGATGGATAAATGGATTCTGGCCAATTGCCAGAGTTACTTGAAATTTGTGAATGAGGAGATGACTGGTGAGCTCACTCAAAAGTTGACGGTTATTGTCCGTTGCTAATCAGCTTTAAACTCTTAGCGTACCGTTTGTACACCGTGGTTCCTAGAATGCTGGAAATGATCGACAACACAACCAACTGGTACATTAGATTCAACAGAAAACGTCTGAAGGGTGAATATGGCCTCGAAGACACAACACATGCTCTAAACGCACTTTTTGAGGTTCTATTTACGCTTGTGCGTGGCCTCGCCCCATTCACACCATTCTTGACAGATAACATCTACCAACGCCTACGCCCCTATATTCCCGAGTCACTCTTACCCAAGGATTCCAGAAGTGTACACTTCTTGAGCTTTCCAGAGGTTAGGGAAGAACTGTTCGATGAGGATGTTGAGAGGAGATTTGGCAGAATGCAGAAGGTCATTGAGCTTGCACGTGTTTCCAGAGAGAGGAAAACTGTCGGCTTGAAGGTAGATAGATCCAATCACTTATAAATCACTTCTGACGCTAACTTATGTTTCAGACACCTTTGAAAACACTTGTTGTCATCCACAAAGACCAACAATATCTCGACGACATCAAGTCTCTCGAATCTTACATCACCTCTGAGCTTAACGTCCGCGATCTTGTCCTTTCATCGGACGAGGACAAGTACGGTGTACAATACAAGGCTGTTGCCGATTGGCCTGTCCTTGGAAAGAAATTGAAGAAGGATCTTCCCAAGGTCAAGCAAGCTCTCACTAAGCTAACGAGCGCTGAGGTCAAAAAATTTGTCGAAGACAAGGAAATCGTCGTCGGTGGGATCACACTTGTGGCCGAGGATCTCAACGTTATCCGCGAGCTCGGGGAGTCATCATCGGGGCATATGGAGACAAACACAGATAACGATGTCCTCACCATCCTTGACACGGAGCTGCACAAGGAGCTGGAGAGTGAGGGACTTGCGAGAGAAATTCTGAACCGTGTTCAGAGGTTACGAAAGAAAGCGGGCCTTGTGGCTACGGATGATGTGAAGATGGAGTATAGAATCCTCAAGGACCCGATTGGACTGGAGGAGGTCTTTGTAGAGCATGGGGATACTCTTGAGAAGGCGCTTCGAAGGCCCCTGGATAAGGCCAATATCACGCATATTGAAGAAATAAATCCAGGTGAAGATATGGACAAGATCATTATGGAGGAGGAGCAAGAGGTTGGAGAAGCCACATTCTTGCTGAGGCTTCTAAAGCTTTAAGTGTTTAGTGATTCTTAGATATATTCAATTTATTTAGAATTCAAACGTTTCAAGGAAGCCTAAAGATTCTTCGATCAAGGAAAGAAGAGAACCATGTAAAACCGGACTTCTATCCGTAAAAGCACCCATGATGTATGATATATACCATGTGGTACAAATAACTACAACTACAATTTCCACGCCGCACTAAAGTAGGGTATGGCACGAGACCACATTTACATATGTGTGAATACCGAGAATTCGAGTTCTCGGTACTTTCCCTCAACTTGTGTAATTATCTTATTACTCGCCACGTCTTTATCCAGGGAAATACGATAATTACTACTGGTTTACAGTACCTAATAAAGTATTTTATCCATAAACTAAACAGCCATGACTAAATAATAGAGCCCTAGAGTAGAGATATATTAGCCTTGTCCCCAGGCCCCGGTTTAATTTTGCTATACTGTCGATTTCTGGCTTCCGAGTCTGGAGGATGTATTGTTGTCGCTCTTAGCCACTTCCGGCATGCCAAGAGTTATACGATATTAGGTCTACCTGTAACGGGGGTGCTGATAGAACACGACCGTGACTCAATGTTTGATAGAAGTCTAATAGAGAATAAACAAACTCGGTAGAGAGTTACTTCAAAGAGTAGAGTTTTCTATGGTAAACAATTAAGTCTAGAAACTTAATAACTTTAAGGGGTTCCTTCGCAAGAAAGATCCCATCTTCCTCGCGCTTTTAGGTCGCCATAGCTTCACAAGATCTCTCTATTTCTGTCTCTATCTCTCAGAGTGATAGAGATGTCACGAGCCAGGACTCGCCATCGCTTCACAGATCTCTCTCATCTCGTCCCTATCTCTCAGAGAGGATAGAGATGCTCACTGAGCCCAGACTCGCCATCGCTCACAAGATCTCTCTATCTCTGCTCTATCTCTCAGAGTGATAGAGATGTCACGAGCCCAGGACTCGCCATCGCCTCACAAGATCTCTCTATCTCTGCCTCTATCTCAGTAGGATAGAGATGCTCACAGCCCAGACTCGCCATCGCTCACAAGATCTCTCTATCTCCTCTATCTCAGAGAGGATAGAGATGCTCACGAGCCTGTGACTCGCCATCGCTCACAAGATCTCTCTATCTCTCCTCTATCTCAGAGAGATAGGAGATGCTCACGAGCCCAGACTCGCCATCGCTCACAAGATCTCTCTATCTCTGCTCTATCTATCTCAGAGAGATAGAGATGTCACGAGCCCAGACTCGCCATCGCTTCACAAGATCTCTATCTCTCCTCTATCTCAGAGAGATAGAGATGCTCACGAGCCCAGACTCGCCATCGCTTCACAAGATCTCTATCTCTGCCTCTATCTCAGAGATAGAGATGCTCACGAGCCCAGACTCGCCATCGCTCACAAGATCTCTCTATCTCTCTCTATCTCTCCATGAGAAATGGAAAGAAGAACCCCACTTGAGGAACTTCCATCCGAAATAAATCGCTAAGAATCCGCCGTCAGCCCCATTTAACCACGGGACGCCGATCAGACATGGCCGCTTCTTCTAATGATGCTCAATAGACTTAAGATGTTTATTGAAATCAGAATTTTTGCAGAAGCAGTATTCTCACTTCAAAGACGCCTCCGAGAATAACAGAGTGTTCCTAAGGCTCGACGCCCGTCCAAGATTTTTCCCAAAACGCTTTTTTGAATTGACCTTCCATTGCTTCCCGAAAGACCGCCAGATTATTTCTGTCGCGCTAACGATATTTTCCTGACATCGACGGAGCTTATCGCTACCAAAGCGCTGATCGCAGGAGGTGAACTCCTTCCAAGCATTCCCCGCCTCTTCCAGATTGCTGTTCTTTCTGTTCCGCCGCCAGAATGCTTTATAGCCATACATTACTCTCTCCAAGAACTCCGCCTAGCCACATTGGTACGCATGCCCAGTAGATTTCACACGCAAGAAAAATCGGTAGAATCGATAGTCGGGCTGAACGGAAATTTCGAGACTAAGATTCCAGCCGATTCTTCGCTTCCTACTTCCTTACTAAGCTCCGACGGCGCTTAACAATGGCGGAGGAAAACCTTCCGCTACATTCGCTTTTCTGTCATACGGAGATTCCAAATTGGCGCTTACCACCCTTCGTCAGAAAGTTTGATGACACTCGAAATTTGTTACACAACCGGCGCATGAACGAAGCCGTCAGACAAGCCAATTAATCGTCAGAAATTAAGAGCCATCAGACTTCAAGATTGCCGCTATCGACGACTACGCTAGAGTAGATAGAGAATCACCAAGACTCAGCCCTCCTCTGGCCGGTCTTCTATCCACCTTATGAAGATAGCCGTCATTACCCTGCTCCCATGGATAGATCCTTCCTAAATACAGATCAGAAGCATTTCGACAATTTGGTATTTAACCACACTGCCGCAAGACTTGTACGCCATCAGAACTGCTTTCATCAGAATCCTCAAGATGTTAGGGGCCCCGCCTATACTCATATAGAAATTTTATATAAATTCCGTGAACACTCAGATTCATCTCTATTTTCTCAGCGAAACTCAGATTGAAACGCCTTTCATCAAGAAAGAGGATCTCATCTTCGTTCGATAAGATCCTTTGCTCCCGCCAAGGTTTCCTGATACATGCTACTTGCGCCAGATTATGAGGATTCCTGTAGCCACCCCAAGACTTTCTCGAAGTTTCTGTGATTTTAATGACGAATTCACAGAGCCGCTCACATTCAAGATGCTCAAGGCCCTGCGAGACTTCGAACGATACCGCCCCAGATAATCCGATAAGACAATTTAAATTTCACGCCTACAAATTTACTGCCATGGATTTCTAAACTTTAGAACGAACAGATTCTCCTTCGAAATTTAAAGTGCAGGAGAAAACTTCGCTGGCTGAAATTTGCAGGCTCCTCGACATCGCCCCCAGAAAGATATACGAGTGATAACACGAATGCTCCATCGAGTGAGGTTTTATTGACGGTCGCTATTACGATATCAAGGCCGGTCCGACATTATCTCATTCTCGCCACTTTAAACTTCCATATACTGATCATACCACTTCACATTGGCCTATAACATTTACGTTGGCCGACATGATATTCAGAATCTATAAACCCCCGTCACTGCTCGCTGATAAAGAAAGAACTGCTTCGAGATATTGCGTCAAAGTTTTGATTGACTTCCTCCGATTTCGGCCTTGGGCTTAAGAACATCATAATCACGATACCGGAGTATTGACCCCGGTAACCTTCATCAATAAATCCAGAACTTGCTCCGACTCGATACTGATCGTAGCGATTTCAGTTTCTATATCTTAAATTTTTTATCACCGACACGATCGCAACTCCACACGATTCTTCCACATCATTATCCACTTTTTCGACCAAAGCGAAATGCCAAAGGCATTCATCTTTCCCATGAGGGTCTCCGCCTCTAGCGCCTCAAGTCTATCGCAAGACCCTGGCGATAGGCCAAGGTTCTTTCATGAAAGACGGATTCGCTAACGCCAATCAATCATCCGAACAGTGCCTTTGGATCAAAACCATTACGAAGCTATCCGCGCTTAACCAGCCACTTTGGGACGCCGATGTTCTTTACCCTCTCTCCGCGCAGTAGTCCCAACGCCGCGAGCAAGATATCTCCTAAGATAGCTTTCCCACATGTATACAACTCGTCAAACCCCACGGTTGACCTTTCGATTGCTTTCACCTCCTCCGGCGACATTACATGCTTTTATCGACATCAGAACCCGGTGACGGCTTCGACGCGCGAAGACGGATTTTAAATGTCATTAATAGCCTTTCTGCCTTTTCGAAAGACTTTTTCTATTGTAGAAACGCCAGATCCCCATAATTTCCGAATATCTCGACGCCAAAATCGACGAAACCAGAATGGCCATTTTGGCAGAAGGAAATGAAGGAGATCGGCGCTGTTCATCTCCACGTGATACGCTTAGAAATACGCCGCCACGCATGATCAAGAATAGTTTAACTCACCATACGCTATCAAAGAGAATCTTTACCAACCGCGCCATGTAGCCTGGCTATCGATGACCACAGATATACCACCCAAACGGCAAAATCGCAGACCCATACAAACAAGGTTTAATTCAAAAACCGTTTTCCACTCGCCTCCTTTTCATATAAGAGGAATTCATTCCTCAGATCGATTTTAAGAAGGGTTTTTTTTTCCTACCGCCTCCTTCAACTCGTCCCATTCTAGAGAGAGTATCGATTGTCTCATTTTAAAGATAAAGAACGCCTCGGCCAGAAGACCGGCGAGCCACTCAGATATTTGTTTCTTTCTCTTCCTCTTCTTCTCCTTCCTTCTCCTGACCCTGAGTCTAATATTCCCTTGCTAATCTTGTTCTTCTCACGGGTTTGCTTCCAATTACACTGCCATCTCGATTTACGCCCCTAAGGAACAGAATTGCTGACCCACCAGAATTTATCTCCGGCCATTCAGAATTTTCCTATTCCCCGCAGATCACCACCGCAGACTCAAGTGAATCCTTACGATGGCTTCTTCCTCATATCCCGCTCTATAACCGTTGACTCGCTAATCGCCGTGCTCCAACCTGGATTCCCCATACGGTAGAAGAACGCTATATCCTAACCATAATAGTGTCATTTATAAAAGTGGGTTGCCGAGAATATTGCGACTCTTCTTCCTATACATTCCTTCTACGAACGAGTCCGATCTTCTTTACCCATCCTTAATCATATATTTGTTTTTTCCGAGCTTACGCTTCTTCATCTTATTCCTGCTCGCTCATCACCATCAATTCCTTAATCATGATCACGCCTATCTTCTTTAATCGATCTCCTCGAGATTTAAAACTAGATCGATAACGCGATCATGACCGCTTATACCAGAGTGATAACACGAAAGTTTCGATCCGAAAAGGACTGAAAGGACTGAAAGGTAGGTGTATCCTCATTAACTTTGGTTACCTCCTTTCCTTTCCTAAGCCTCATTGCCTCGGTCTGAGTCTTCACCATTACCACTTCAATCGATTCCCCGCTGACTGCAGACGATTTCCGCCGACATTATCCTTACTCCCACCGAGATAGGTCTATTGTTCAGGCACGCCTCGGCAAGAATAGACTGAGAGGCAGGCCAGATGAATGGATGCGGCTGAGATTTCGCGCGATCCATCGAACCGAATGGACGCAGCTGGAGATCAAGAGAGTGAGATGGCAAGGCAGAGAGCTGGCTCAGATGCCTTATTTTGAGTCTTATGAATGAGCTGAGGCCAGCTATCCTCCTCGCTTCCCTCACTAACGTGGTCCACGCCTGACACGACCTCAATGGCTATTCCGACGCGAATTTCTACGATAAATGATTCGGATTTTTTAGAAGTTTAATCTGCTTATAACCCTCGTAGCCTAACTTGGGAGCCTATAACCCTTGAAACGAACATGGAATTATCATGGAGAGTAAGTCTCCACTCATCCCTGCATTAAATTGAAAAGGACACTTAATTTGTTTCTCGATAGTTAGAAGTTAGATGGATTCTTAAGTCGGTGAAATTTTAAAGTTATAATCAGAACGTGCTATAATAACACCTAATCGCGACTCAACGTTTGATAGAAGTCTAATAGAGAATAAACAAACTCGTAGAGAGTTACTTCAAAGAAAGAGAGTTTTCACAGAAACACCGTTTCAGAAACTTAATAACTTTAAGTGCTCCTTCGCTAAGAAAGATCCCATCTTCCTCTATATCCAAAGAAGATGTATGATGCATGTTCTTGGCCTCGTCCATAGCTTCACAAGATCTCTCTATTTCTGCCTCTATCTCTCAGAGAGGATAGGAGATGTTCATTGAGGACTCGCCATCGCTCACAAGATCTCTCTATCTATCTGTCCCTATCTCAGAGGATAGAGATGTCACGAGGACTCGCCATCGCTTCACAAGATCTCTATCTCTGTCTCTATCTCTGTAGAGGATAGGAGATGCTCATTGAGCCCAGACTCGCCATCGCTTCACAAGATCTCTCTATCTCTGTCTCTATCTCAGAGGGATAGGAGATGTCATGCCAGTGACTCGCCATCGCTCACAAGATCTCTCTATCTCTCCTCTATCTCTGTAGAGGATAGGAGATGTCACGAGCCCAGACTCGCCATCGCTTCACAAGATCTCTCTCTATCTCTCCTCTATCTCAGAGGGATAGGAGATGTCTGACCCAGGACTCGCCATCGCTTCACAAGATCTCTCTCTATCTCTGTCTCTATCTCAGAGGATGGAGATGTTCACGAGCTCTCGCCATCGCTTCACAAGATCTCTCTATCTCTCCTCTATCTCTGTAGAGATAGGAGATGTCACGAAACTTAGACTCGCCATCGCTCACAAGATCTCTCTCTATCTCTCTCTATCTCAGTAGAGGATAGGAGATGCTCACGAGTGACTCGCCATCGCTTCACAAGATCTCTCTATCTCTCCTCTATCTCTCCAAGTGAGAAATGGAAGAACCCCACTTGGAGAACTTCCATCCGAAATAAATCGTAATCCGCCTCGGCCGCCCCATTGACCAATGGGATCGGCGATCAGACATGGCGCTTCTAATGATGTGTTCACGACTTAAGATGTTTATTGAAATCAGAGCTTTTGCTTGGTAGGCATTCTCACTCTCAAAGATGCTCCGGAAATAACAGGAGGTTCCGGCGTTCGACGCTCGGGTTATTTTCCCAAAACGTGTTTTAATTGGGCCTTCCATTCTCCGAAAGACCGCCAGATTATTTCTTAACGATATTTTCCGGACATCGACGGAGTTTATCGTTTCAAAGGCTTGATCCCAGGAGCAGAACTCCTTCCAAGCATTCGCCTTTTGTTGTTCTTGTTCCATTAGAACAGCCTTTATAGCTCATACACTACCTTCACATACCCACGCATCCTCTCAAGCAACCGACAACCCCTTCTCAACCCCGCCAAGACTTGACGAAGTGCGGGGATCCTCCTTAATAAAGACTTTCTTTGGCTTTCACAAGACGGCTCGATCCTTTTCCTCCCACGACTATATAAAAACAAGAGTATTTCGTGATACTTGGCTACTATCACAACCTCAATCACCGGCTTCTTCATCGACGAAGTCCACCTCACTGTCCTTTCATATGCCTTCCTCAAGAATCTTTTTTAGTCCCCACGGGGGGCCACCCTCAACCCAGTCGCCACCTCAACCCCCTCTGTTAGGCGCGATGATTCAGGTCTTTTCCTGGAGCGGTGCAACGTTAGCTTTTCTTTTGTTTTCCCTTTTATCTTCATGTTGACCGTCCTTATTTTCTCCTTTTCATTTTTTCTTAGGCGGGGGTTTCCTTAGTCATCAACCTTGTAAGAGGAAATGCGAGAAGATACCATACTTATAACCTGGGAACTAAGACGTTGATAGGTCTTTACGCCATAGTTTATACTTTATGCGATGATTGTACCTAGAAACAAATCAAATGACTTCACACACACACCTTCACATACCAACATCCACAAATATCTGCCCAGGTAGGCAATTCTCGAGATAAAAATGATCCAACATGACATAAATCATATCACTACATGTAGATATCCTGTGTATCTATAAGTAATTCTAAATTAAGATATTCAAACGAGACAGAAGCAAAATCAATAGCTGGGGGATGATGTTTTGGGCATTCATGAAGGCTATCTGGAGCCAGTCGTGCATGGTTCTGGTACGCCAAGAGTTATATTGGTATAAGACCTCTATTATAGTAGTGTGTGTAGTGAATAAAGCAACCAGTATCGTACACTTCACTTTACATTGATATTCACTTTTATCTTCATATTCTCGTATCTACTAGCAACAGAACAGTCACTACATGAAGGTTACGGGCATCATACGTGGTATTCAAAGTAGATCCATAACCAGAACAACAAAAAGGAATAGAAAGCTAAGCCTAGTTAGGACTTCTACACTATTGGGCTGCAGACAAGATCGGAGATGTTGTTTTGTCGATCTTAACACTTGTTGATCATCATTGGCCATAGCCCCATCACCAATTACACAGCCGAGTGATACTCCATGCTTAAGATATACATGCATTGTGGTCTAAAAAAATCTATTTTTGGTCGTACACGACATTACATTACATTAAAATAATCACATGTAGTGAGAAATATTCTCACTAGTCCTTATACCTGCCTAACTCTCTATCAACAAACCCCCCCCCCCTTCAATGCTTTCCAGTGATGGAATGTCCTTTATCTAGGCGTCTCCAGGACGAACATAGATAAGCTCGGATCCCTGGATTTAAGGAGCCACAGACAGAAGATTGAAAAATGAAGAAATACCACCCTCAGGCAAAACAGACAAAGAAACCCAAGAAACCCAAGAACCCCAAGAAAGCAAAGAAATCGATGAGAAATTACAAAAGACGCCCAGCGTTCGTGAAACTGGTAGAAAAATAAAGCAAAACCAAGTCGTTATACAGATACAGCAAGTGAATAAGAATAATCGAAACGAAGAAGGGGATCAGCTGTTCCCAGAACAGGGGCAAGGGGTATTTCTTTGAGAGTGGGGTGGGGGGGGCATAAAAAATAATTCGTCGCGCCGATCTAGCCTGCTGGCTATCTTGTTGTTCAGTTCATCTTTCCAGCTTCCACATCCATCAAGTCGTCAAATGCATCATCTTTCCTTACGCCCCACCATCCACTCTTCCTCCCAACAACCATTGCAATTATTGTTAACGAAGCAGCTCCAAGGAACAATCCATCAAACCATCGATCGACGAAGGCGGGGTCCAATGGTGCTCCAAGAGCGTCGCTAATCACAAAGCTCATATGTGAAGGAAGATTGCTTCTCAGCAAGAGAGCCGATGCAAGCATATAAACCGCACTGATTTGCGATACAAAGAGAGCAAAATTGGGATTGTCCCCTTTGCTTGCATGACCGATCACCCCAGGGGCTGCGCGGCTTAGCATATTGAGAGTTGTCATTACGGATCCAAGTGACCCTATGATAATGACACCGGAGAAAGCAAAGCCTATCATGCGAGACCAGGCAGCACGATCAAGATGCGGGTCCCAATGCTGAGCGAGAAGAGCCACTACATTATTGATAGGGTCGCTTTGAGAGAATGAAGACCTAGATCTATGCAAAAATGGAACATGTGCTAGGGACGTAGCAAATATTCTGTATAAGCAGTAAACAGAGAAGCCGTAAGAAATAGTTAATATAAGTCGACCGAGCACTGATTTGGACCGTTGTTGTACGGTTAACCGGCGCTGAAGCTCGGTAAATTCCGCTGACAATGAAGTTCGCATTGTTTCAAGACCGTCGATCTCACTAAGGAGTATCGAATGTTCTGCAACAATTAGCAATGGATACTAAGAGCCGGATTTGAATCAAACCTTGAAGATCTGCATCCCCACGAACGGCAGAAAACACCTTGCTCATGAAGCCTTCTTGAGATGACTGTAACGTATTAGAATTTAGATGAAAGTATATCTATGATCCAAGGCAGACAAACCTTCTTGTCTTGGATTTTGATTTCTAAGATCCTCAGCCGTTTCCTTTTTTCATCCAACATCTCAGTCGCCGCAGCCAAACCAGCCTGGGCTCGGGAAACATCGATGTCGGTGACCGGTCTCGGTTTCGTTGTAAAATTGTGCCATGGTGACGAGACACAGCCAAAGCCAGCTATCTCAAACATTAGGTTAAAGCAAACATTAGGGAATGTTGAGTTTCTCACAAAGCAGTGCCATTAACTAGAAGTGGTTAGTATATCTATTTTTAAAAAATCGGCGATTGGTGAACCTACGGATACCCCAATAACGCCAACTCTGGCTAAACACTCTTCCATCAGGGTGCGTGCTAGATTCCCACAGTTAGCCTCACTCTAAATCGCGAGAGATACGATACTTACATGTTCCCCAAATAATATGATCGGCTCTCCTTATGGGCAACCTATCGCCCAAACTCCAGAATACCCACAACCACCCCGCAAATGCGGCAAGTTCAGCCATAATCACATATTGTCTCCTCCAACTTCCTATACCACTCCCCCCAACAAGACTGTGTAATTCTAATAGGGGAGTGATCACAACCAAGCAGACTAATAGAACCCCGACCACAATCGGGAACCCAAGACGGCGGCTTGTCACATCGCCCCATTCACTAACTTCACACAAGATCAACTCTGCCAATACACCTGTAGCTCCAAGGGTTGTTGAAAATGTAAGTGCTGCTATCCTCTTCCGCGTGCGATTTTCGAGGTGGGAAAGGTGCCTCGCGCCTGCTCCGCATAAGACCGGAAACAGTCGTTGCAGTACGGTAAAAAAGATGAGACAAAATGTCACGATGAATAGCGACGATGAGAGCAGCTGATGTGTGCTAGATTTATGCTCCTTCGCCCAAGGCGGGATACAGTCGTCTGTACAGATATCTGGCAGTTCAGACGAGACATCGTCGCCGGGTAACATATCGGCGGGCTAATCTTTGCTGCACAAAGCCAGGGGAGATTTCTTCTCGAGCGGTAACAACTTAATTGGATAGAGATAATTAAATGCAGGTATATGTTGTGAAATAGTGAATGTCCAAAGGAATTAATTGATAGAGCTTGGGAGGTAAATATGTGTGAGTAGGGTACATGTACGTATGTACTGTAGGTAGATGTTGGGTGTGGAGTAGGTAGCTGATCAAGGAACAGGAGTTGGAGGGTGACGACTCCCGTGGGCGGGATGATCTTTGTGTGTTTCGTGTCGCCTCACTCCTTGCCAATTTCAGACACTGTACCCTGGTTTCACACCGGGTTCCTCGCGTGTATGCACCCTCTCTAGGCCATCAAGGCTCTAATATCCTTGGAGATTCGCGTTCAATAAGGTATTAACAACTTTTTACGACTCCTTTCCTTTCAGGCCTAAGCGAACAGTAGCGCAATAAAGCAAAGTACATGCACCTACTCTACTCGTAGCGAGTAGAGTACTCAGTACGCGCTTTGCATAAACCTTACTTAGAGAGTACCTATTGAGTACTAGTAGAGTACCTATATGTACCGGTACATACTGCAGATATACGGATATGTACATATGTATGCTGCACATGTGATTTTTCCCGGAATTTAAGTGAGGGTACCTCTGCCGAACCGGACCTGCACTTACTATCTATCCGAAGATCAATACCTATCTTCCGTGGAGTTCTGCGTCCATTCTCCCGAATTCATTACTTCACCCCCTCAACCCTCCGGTCGAATATCTGGGCAAGTATAATTTGTTCTTGGACATGCGTTTTTTCATCTATACGGATCTAATAAAAATTGCTAAAATGTAGTCGGAATAAAAAAGGAAAAGGCAGGAGCTCTCCAAAGATGGCATGCCGACGCAATCAGATTCCGTGATTATAAGCGCCAAGTGATACCAAGACATGCCCAGACACGCCAAGCTATACCAAGGTATTCCAAGATATGCCAAGAAATAATACCATGCTACTAATTGGTAGTAGAGTCGCTAACGCCACCACCTCTCTGATCATTGATGTGAAGAGAATACTTGAGTCGTTTTAGAAGATCTCCGGTTCGGCCATAATGAGAACTCACGCGTGGCTTTCAAAGCTTAATCAAAGACATCATGACATTTGACAGTCTTAGTTACAATAAACAATACAGTACTGTGGTTATTTACGAACAAAAAGATATAGCTTTAGGGTAAATAGAGTGGGTTGCGATCTCTTTAAGAAGCCAAGAATCCAAGAACATCCAAGACATCCAAACAGCTATCTTTTCGTTCTAACTGCCTTACTGAATTATGCCAAGGAGCAGTAAGCGCAGAGTTTGCGTTTTGGTGGGGGTTCTTTGCATCATATCTCTTGGTTCGTCTCCCGTTTTTCTTGGACTTTTCTTGGAATTGCAGAAGTTAGACCCGGGTGGGCATATGATTGGACTTGATGACTCGATTTATTAGGTATTTGCGTGGGACATAAGAGTAATTCTTGAGATACCACATGTACATGTATTTACCCACAAGGCACTCCAAGGCTCGGCATCGTCACGGCCATCGAGAACTTGAGTGAAGTATGTAAAAAAAAAAATGGACCCCACCAAGCTCGAACTTAATTTATGCCATAGATTTCTGGGCACTGCCGGGAACCTGTTGAGCCCCAAGGTAGCTTTCGAGTACAAATATGATGCTATTCCTCCCTGTTGTCCTCTTCTCTTCCTTCACTCACCAATGTTAACAGTCCCTATTCCTAGCCCACTATACCTATTACCATCATGGCTAGCAAAGAATCTGGACCCGCGAAGCCTTCTTTTTCCAGACCTGCTTATCAACTCACTCCGGAGCAGGTTGCTCAGGAACTCCAGACAAATGTCGATACAGGCTTGTCTCCAGCTCAAGCCGAGCAAGCACTTAGCAAGTACGGCCCAAACGAACTAGATGGGGGTGAAGGGATTCCTATATGGAAGGTCTTTGTCAAACAAATTAGTAATGCTATGTATGTCACCCTTCCAATATATACTGATATAAAATGTTCATATTCTAACGGTTACTAGGATCTTGTATGTTTTCAAATTTCCCGGTCGTTTGAAATTATATATATGAATTGCTCTCATGTGTCGTATTAACTGGAACTAGGGTTCTCATTCTTGCAATGGCTCTGTCTTATGGTGTCCAAGATTGGATTGAAGGTGGTGTTATCACTGCCGTTATTGCTCTTAACGTAACCATTGGTTTCTTTCAGGAATATAGAGCGTAAGTATCACTTGATCATTGATTTAAAACATGTCTAATGTAAAACTAACAATTCATAGTGAGAAGACAATGGACTCTCTCCGAAGTCTCTCAAGCCCTACAGCTGCTGTCCTAAGAGACGGAAATGTCGAACACATCCCAAGCAAGACTGTGGTACCTGGTGATATAGTTGAATTGAAGACGGGGGACGTCGTTCCCGCAGACCTCAGACTATTTGATGTCATGAACTTTGAAACGGACGAAGCATTACTCACTGGTGAATCCCTACCGGTGATGAAGGACCCTATGTTGGATCTCAATGAGGAGACTGGGGTTGGCGACAGGATAAATATGGCTTTTTCTTCATCGACGGTTACCAAAGGACGTGCTCGTGGTATTGTTACTGGTACGGGTATGGCTACTGAGATCGGAGCAATTGCAGAATCCCTTTCTGGTAAAGACAAGAAGCCAAACCGATCAATGTCTCGTAAGAAGTACGGTACCCTTCAACCTGTCAAAGGTGCAGCTCTTAACACCTGGGATGCTATTGGCAAACTGCTTGGGCTCACGGTTGGCACACCCCTTCAAAAGAAGCTGTCTAAATTGGCATATGTCCTGCTTTTCTGCGCTATCTTGCTTGCCATTATCGTATTTGGTGTTAACAAGTTTAACGTCACTCATGAGGTTACTATTTATGCTATCTCGCTTGGTATGTAATATCGGCCTATATATAAACCTTTTCTTCCCGTTTTTGATCTCGAGGGCCGCTTTCAAAAATAAAACTGACGCCATATTTAGGTATTGCCATCATTCCTGAGTCCTTAATTGCTGTCTTGACCATCACTATGGCCGTCGGCATGAAAAGAATGGTCAAACGCAAGGTTATTGTGCGCAAACTTGACGCTTTGGAAGCTCTTGGAGGTGTTACCAATATTTGCTCCGACAAGACTGGTACATTGACTCAAGGAAAAATGGTTACTCGTAAGGCTTGGATTCCGGGTATTGGAATCTATAGCGTCGACCGCACTGGCGAGGCCACCGATCCGACATCCGGCAACATTCGCCTTGGGCCTGCACCTACTGCGGCTTCAGAGGCAGACGCCGAAAAGGAATATCAACGGAAACAGGATGAACGTGATCAAGCTCGTTCTGCTCTCGCATTGAAGTTCGCCGATGAACCTAGACCCCGAAAAAAGCCTGAGGTGCCAGAAATGATGCAGGAACAAGAAAAAGGAGAAGTATCAGGGGATGATCAAGAAGTGCCTGAAGTGGGAGCAGAGTTGGGGGCTTTCTTGCAGTCCTCTGCACTTTGCAACTTGGCAACTTTACGATTTGATGAACAGAAAAGCATGTGGCAAGCTACCGGCGACCCAACAGAAGTAAGAGGCAATTCATTCTATTTCCTGTTATATATACTAACCAATGTAGATTGCCTTGCAAGTTTTTGCACATCGATTCGACTATGGGAAAAAGAAGCTTACCTCTGATGGATGGAAACAACTCGGTGAATACCCTTTCGATAGTGATGTCAAGAGGATGTCTGTCATCTTCCAGGAACCAAACGAGGGGAAATACCTTATCTTTGCCAAAGGTGCTGTTGAAAGGATTCTTGATCTCTGTACCGATATTGGATTCGGGGAGAACACCCAGCCTATGACCGAGGAGCTTAAGGAGGAAGTCACTCGACAAATGTCGTTGCTCGCTGATCAAGGATTACGTGTTTTGGCAATTGCTCGCAGAGTTGTTGAAAGCCCTCCTAAGGACTGGACCGAATTTCCCCGAGACCAGGTTGAACGAGAACTCACGCTTATGGGCCTTGCTGGGCTTTACGATCCACCACGTCTCGAGACCAAAGATGCTGTCAGAGAATGTACTGAGGCCGGTATTCAGGTTCACATGTTGACTGGAGACCATCCCGGAACCGCTCGTGCCATTGCTCGAGAGGTCGGGATCATTCCTAGAGACTTTGGATCTTTCCCCCCAGATGTTGCCAACAGTATGGTCAAAACTGCTGCCGAGTTCGATGCTCTTACAGATGAGGAAATTGACAATCTTCCGACGCTACCGTTTGTCATTGCTCGATGTGCTCCCAACACCAAAGTTCGTATGATCGATGCCCTCCATCGAAGGAATAGATACGCAGCGATGACGGGAGATGGTGTCAACGACTCTCCTAGTTTAAAGAGAGCTGATGTCGGTATCGCGATGGGGCTTGGAGGATCTGATGTTGCAAAGTCTGCATCTGACATTGTGCTTACCGATGACAACTTCGCCAGTATCGTTAATGCCGTTGAAGAAGGAAGAAGGATGTTTGACAATATTCAAAAGTTTATTCTTCATCTTCTCGTTTCTAACGTCGGAGAAGTTATCCTTTTGATTATTGGACTTGCTTTTCAGGACAGGAACAACCTCTCGGTCTTTCCGCTTGCACCCCTTGAGATCCTGTGGATCAACATGTTGACAAGTTCATTCCCCGCGTTTGGATTGGGATTGGAGGCTGCTTCTTCCGATATTATGAGACGACCACCGCACGACTCTAAGAGGGGTGTTTTCACAAAACAGATTCTCGTAGATATGATCGTATACGGAACAATTATGGGCTCCTTATGTCTTTGCACCTTTGTAATCATTGTCTTCGGCGTCGGCGACGGAAACCTTGGAGTAAACTGCAACGCTTCTTATACGCCAGAGTGTGACCTGGTCTTCAGGGCTAGGGGCGCCGTATTTGCAGAGCTAACTTGGTTGATTTTGATTTCGGCATGGGAGTTCAAAAGCATTCGCCGAAGCATGTTTAGACTCGACCCTTACCAAACAGAACACAAATTCCCATTTTTCAAGGATGTAAGTACCCAGAAATTATTTATCTCCATGAACAGCATGCTAATTGGTGAAAAAAAGATTTACGAGAACAAGTTCTTGTTTTATTCTGTCTTCATTGGCGCCTTATCTGTCTTCCCAGTCGTTTACATTCCAACCTTGAACACGCAAGTGTTTAAGCATAAAGGAATCACTTGGGAATGGGCGTTGTCTATTGGTGCTGTTCCAATTTTTATTCTTGGAGTCGAACTCTGGAAATTTACCAAGCGCTACACTGGCTGGTTTAACCGCGGCGAGTCTGACAGAGTGAAAAAAGATGCTTCACTCAGTTTGCGTCAAGGATTCTTCACAATGGCAAAGACCATCACACAGCCAAACTCAATCCGATCAAGGAGAAACTCAATGAATGGCGTTGGCTCCAGAACCACCACTATGGAGAAGAGGCCGGCTGTCGGAGACGAGTTGGTTTAATTTTCTTTTTGTTTGATTTCTTGAGCGATTGCTGGATCTATTACATTTTGCTATCTTCTTTTTTTATTTTTGCATGAGATTTTCTCTGATTTTTTTTTATGAGTTTATGATGGCTATTACGAATGACTGTTGTTAATTCATAGTTGATGAATTAAGGAAGCATAGAGAGGGTTACATGTATCTGTAATATAATTGAGGAAGAATCATTTGCCGATAATACATGTATTCAGGAATTGTGTAGCTATGGGTATATCTGATGGGACTTTTGAATTGGTACCTCTGCACGCTGGAATTTTATATCATGTACAAGTGCAGTGTGGCCTCCGGCCGCGCCGCTGTAATCAGGAAATGGAATACCCAATATATATTCTGACTTGAACATCTATCGATTTGTCTACATAGATTAGATAAAGCGTATGAGAGGAATAATAGTACGTCCAATCTATTTACGTTGATCAATCGTTAAAACCTCTGGCATGAGTATGTAACTAGTGTAGTTGTATTATATTAGTTCCTATTTCCCAATAAAGTGCTCACAATCGCAGCGGCACACCGACCACTAGCCCCTTGCTCGCACGAATATGTAATTCACACAAAAGGATCTGGGAGTTCAAGGCTGATATATGAGTTTTATAAAGTAGTTAATTCTAGCTGCGAGTGTTTGTCATTCCATGTCAGCTAGCTCCCTTCCCGGCATTCCTCTATCTCGGGAGTAATTCTTTGTCTGTTTATGGTATGCAGTTCTAACCAATAGAAATGCTTCGTGATTACAATGAGGAAGCTTATACTATTTAGATTTAGATGCGCACACAAGACACATACAGCACACCGTAATGTAGTCCCGTCAAGTCAACAACTAACTATATTAATAAAATTGGCTGAGACAATTGAGCCGAGTGATTTCTCATGAGCACATATTGCGTACAGGCGCCCATGCACAGCGGATAATGGTTAATCTCGATCTTGCGGGAATTATTAAATAAGAAGCATATATTCGCTTCCATTTTCGAACCTTCAACAATCGCCCTTCCCCTCATCCCGGGTTTGGAAAGTTAGTAATAGTAGATATATGTATTTAGTACTAAGCTAATACTTAATATATACATATAGTGATCTAAGTACCTAGCAAGTTACTGTAATCACATGTAGGATAGTAAATCTACCGGTAACTGATATTTGCTATTGAAAAAAGAAAGGTTATGTTAAAAGTTATGTTGGAGGTTACCGTTTTCTTTTTGTTATTCTGTTGTACAGTGATTGGAATATTCATGTTTGGGATTTAGGGATTGCGATATCCTTTTTAACGGTGCAGCTCTTTATATCTAGCAGCGCAGCGCAGCGGCAATAAACCTCTCTGGTTACGATACACCCCTGTTCTAGTACAACTATCTAGTGACACTCTTTATTATTCTTTATTTCATTATTCTCACCCACCAAAGGCCGGAACCGGCTTGTATATTATAGCTACATTAATTAGAAGTACCGTAAGTGCTCAATATAAGTATGTACATGTACTTATCATTATACCGAACAAAGACTTATTTTTATTAATCTATATATGTACATACTTGTTAACTGGCCGTCAGGTACATGTGCGAACGACCTGAGGTAAAGAAATGTTTGTATTCAATGAATATACCTACTTCCTCGGTCCGTTATCTATATAATTCTGTGGCGAGATATAAGTATCGACTCATGTCCGGAATATAAAAATTCCCGAGTATCACGACCAAAAATTCCAGCGTCTTAGCGGGTTTCGCTCACGTGCGCGAGACCAATTATCAGGTCCGATTCACAGCATCTGTGGGGGTTCTGGGGGGTTGGCCTAGCCTGCAATCCTTCGTCACGAGATCCTAGCCCCGGCTGGTCTATACGTAAATATTCAACATCCGGCATGAGCGTACATGATGATCCACATGTCCAAATCATAGTGTATCACTCGATACAAATTGGCATGTATGTTTGCTTTTTTTTAACCGCCTTGGGCCCCTATTTACCCCACCTTCTCGAAGAGCTCGCGAATTGACTCTCGCTCGAAGACTACCTATTCCCTTCACACATTTTTGTATATATCTGATCTGACTGGTGATTTTTACCTCAAAGGCTTGGAGATATTTCCTAAATTGATTCCTACATAACCTTCGGCAATTCCCGACCCATACATATTTGAATCCCCCACTCCAGCGATCCCCCCTGCCAGTCTAGATCTCAATAAGAGGCTACCGCAGTAGCACGACACGACAAACTAATTCTAAGATCCATAGGGACCAGTAGAAACCTGAACAACACTTTCGGCATCACCTTTGGCCTTCCGGAGCGATTGCGACATGTAAGTGCCCAACGCGCCCATGTCAGAGGACACCGACAACATATGAAACCCTTTTTGCGAAAACATGTGGGCTATGAAAAGTGCCAGGTTTCCCAGCGTGGGGAGAAAGGGCAATTCAAGTTAGCACGACCACCAATCAATAATGTAAAGAGCTGAGCCAAATACGTGGAAACGTAATAAAAACCTAAGGCAATGGGATTGGGATTGGACAAACCTTGATCGCCATCAACACAGTAGATACCAGCCCTCTTTCCGGCCGCAGCCGCCGCATTGTAGACCTTTTCAATGGCGGCATGCAGGTTCGGATGAAACGTGTCGGAGGTTATTGGGTGTCCTATTCATCGGGATCAGCTAACGGTTCTATAGGTTTCAGATAGCGCGAGTTTTCCAAATCAGGACGCACCGATGGAGTTTCCAAGGTCGAATGGCCCGACGTAAAGGACATCGATACCGTCAACCGCTGCTATCTCATCCACCTACACTTGTTTAGAAAACACACGCGTACATACGATCCACACCATAGTTTTGAAAGGCTAAGAACTTTCAAGTGGGAAGGAGGGCGGGGCAAAAGCTTACGTTTTCCAAAGCTTCCTTGGTTTCAATTTGAACAATAGTGACAAGGCTATCGTTTGCTTGTTCAAGGTAATCAACAGTCGACGAGATACCGAAAGCTCCCATCGGGCTATACTTGGAATTAGCTCACACGAGAACGAAGAAATGTTTGTGAATATGAAAACTTACAAAGGACTTCCAAAACCTCTGATTCCTCTTGGGGGGAACTTGGAGTATTTCACTGCCGTTCTTGCATCATCTGCACTGCTAATAAGAGGGACCATAATGCCATGGGCGCCAGCGTCCAAGGCACCTTTAAATCCAAACCGACATGATGTTAATTGGTTGGACCAACCAGTGAAGTTCCTACAAGATATATAACTCACGTTTGAACATCCATCCTTCGCAAGCAGGAATACGAACTACTGGGCTAACACTGCATCCAGCAATCGCTTGCACGGCTTCATGCATAGCAGCGTCGTCGAGATTACCATGCTCAGTATCCACGAGGACCCAGTCGACGCCGGAACGGGCAATTGAACGTGCAAGGTGCCTATAGACATATCAGTAAGTGTCTATAACCGTATTGAATTGTGAAAGACTTGCGTTCCAGGAAGCATCTGCCATGCACCGAAAGATAGGCCTCTTCCAGTTTTCAAAGTCGTACGAAGACGATTTGCAGATTGCATTTTGTTGATATAAGAGCTTGATGATGGAGTTTATTGGATATTGGTTGTCAAGTTAAAGTCTGAGCTGAGCTGGGTTGATATTGTGGGGAGACGGAGTTTACTTCAAGTATGAGTGAGTATTTATATCGATTCTCGAAGAGAGATATAAACAAATTGCGGGGAAACGGCATCTAGACACGATGGTGTAGAACAGCCTTACCTCGTCTATTCCCCAGACTTGGCAGATGTTACCAGCGCACAGGGCTTTGGGTCGCTCGCTTGGGCGGAACCGGAACGCCCACTGTGTCATTGAATACACATGGCGGAACCTTAGTTACGGGTCCCCAAAAGAACAAACACAAGAACCTCATCACAGCTAGTCACTCTATTCCCAAATTGACGTCACACCAAATACCCAACCTTCCAATCGTTAATGAGCAAAATCGTATTTGCTAATCCTAAACCTAGGCCCGGAGGATCACGTTGATAGTACGCGTGCAGTAAATGCCATCATCTAGCATGGAAGGCTTTCCACCGAGACGACGATGTTTGTATTAATTGATATTCCCATTATCATATCAATATCTTCTTTGTCTCCATGCTTGGTGTCGACCCTCCTGTTTGACACAGGCGATATCTGTTCCTGCACAGCTCGGAAGCTGTACGGTGAAAATCATCTGGCCCTCCTGGGATGCATATGTGTACCCCAAATCTTAGTCCCTCTCCCGCCAATGCCCAAAGATTATTGTCACTAGTGGTCTTTAAGCTCAGCTGTTACTTGCATGAGAGTTATTAGACATGAAAAGTGGATCCTATCGCTTAGAACCTGTATCTGCACGCACACTCCGCTGATGTCTATATTTGTTTTGTGAGGTTCGAATCCCCAACTACAACAACATGCACTTGGGAAAAGCCCAGCCAGAGCGGGATTAGTGCGCAAGATCCCCGCTTGGAGCCGCATTGCCGCTATCACCAAAGTCAACTCATGACTTGTTTCCATGGTCATGCCCACAGGCCGGAGGGGCCAAATCCTCATAATAATTAGTCAAAAATCCTGTGGACTTCGCATATCTGTGACTAGCAGGATTGAGTATAACACTTACTCCATTATTGATCAAAATGGGTCAAAAATGTGTAATTTTGGTAATGGATCATGATCAATCACTCAGCAACCCGTATCATAGCTAAGTAATCAGTTCAACATAGTATCATCCTACAAACGCTATTTAGCCTATTTGTTCGCTCTACATGCATATCTACCTTACATCCTTGTTATGGGAATTAAACATGCAATTTGATGGCTTTTGAGTGTGACTGCAATTAATAGTTTTGGTTCGCCATGTACACAAGCACATATATCTGCGGCTTGACTGATAAAAAGTCAGCAAGTAGCCACCCTGGCTGTGGGGTTAAAAACAAGTACAATCACCTCAATCATCTATTTATTTGTCACGGTTATCTCGTCTAGTGGGTTTTCTTCCAATTATTCGCCCGAGGCTCTTGCCTTTAAGTGCGTACACTTCCAGAGCTGGAAATAGGAATACGAAGACGTATTTACTTGTTTGTTAAGGGGCTGGGTAGACAGCCAGCTTCAACCATCCAGTATCTACGCTCTGGGTATGCCCGGGAAGCAAAAAGCTACATATCATGCAAGACACTCGCAGTCGTGATTGGAGCTCCTATTGGGAGCAGACAACAGCTAAACCAGATCATCCACATTGAACAGGCAACTATACATGGTAGGAATAGCAAGTTTTGATGTTTTCTTTCTTTCTTTTTTCTCAAAAAGAAAAAAACGGGGTTAAATGGCTGATAGCTATAGCTAAAGGCACCATCCAGTGTAACATACATTTAGCTAACCCCCCGTTGGCGAGCTCAATGAACTATGTTGTTTTTCCTTTACACTGGGTATAGGTAACTCGGAGTTTGCAACGGTCAAATTGACGGTTGGAACACTTAGCTATGTGTACCTGTGCAAAAAGCAAAAACGCAAAGAGATGTGACATCGCAAATCTTGAATCGGGCCATGTATGAGCGGGTGCCATTCAAATGGCACCCCTTAATAAATAAAAGACGAAGGTATTGGTTAAGCTCATTGGGCCGGAGATAATAATCTTTAAAGCATGCCTTCACAAAAAATCATGCTATACCTAGCTGAGGTTGTAAAATTTGGGGTTAGATATCCTGCAGCTCATTGCTCGCCCAGTAACAAAAATCAATTCCGTAAAATTATCTGCTTGGATCTAATTGGCACGGCTTCGTGCGAAAAGAAAATAACAAGCGGTTTGATACATGGCGTATGTGTGTTATGTGTTGTGTCGGAGCTGCATAAACCCTTAGGATTTTGGCGCTGCAAGGGCCAGTGCGAAGTCCGAGTGCTGGGGCAGCATGTGCGGTTTGTATTTTTACTCCAACTACGTATGTATCTACGTAGATGTGCACGGGATGCTGAATCCTGAGGTCTAAATCATACCACGCGCTCCCTCGCCAAAGCACTACACGGTGCGCCCACAGCCATCCTAAAAGAGCAAGTCCTAACTACAGGATTCACCCACTTTGAAAGCGAGTGAGATGTCGTGGTTTCGTGTAGAGTATGTGTGTATATAGCTAGTAGCGTATACGCGCTGTGCTATTGACGATCATATGAGTGTGAGTTAGAGGTTACATAATTTGAAGAAGAGAAAAGAGGGGTAGTAAAAACAAACTAAGTGCCTACTATTCCAATATGCTAGTTGAAGCCGATCTTTACTCGGAGAAAAAAATAAGCTAAGACGTTTCGTCTACAGGAGTGGTGAGGGTGAGAGGTTGGAGGAAAGAGCCATGTATGTGAGGTGCGGGTTGGGACACAGTATTGATTCTCAGTGCATGAGCTCAAGATGCAGGGCCTAATCTTTCAGATCTTTGGATGGATTTTAAGCAGGGTTCGATATTTCATGCAGCCCTGCTACAAAAGTAGAGTACTCTGCGTGTCCTCGCACGTAGTTTCCTGACATGACGTTTGTAAACTAGGCCGTTATTGCATACCATACAAAATCGTGGACTTGACGCGTTTTTGTATGGGATGCAATAGCAGTCCAGTACAAAAACGTCAGGAAAACACGAGTATGTAGGTTACTTCAGAGCGGATGTTATGCATATATTAACCTCCGGAGAAGAACAGTTTGAAAATGAGGGGAACGCGCATAAAACCAAGCTGCTGCATGTTTTCTGTGTATGGTACTATATTCCCCCGGTCCTGCAAGTGAACACTTCCGACATTTCCGGGGACATATATATGTCAGAGAAAACCAAGACCTAATGATAATACTGAGTATTGGGGGATCGACTACCTATACTTCGTAAGTACATACCTATCAAGTCTTACTTTCTTCAAAAGCAGAGAAGATTATGTACGTACATAGTTTGGATTTAAATGTGCACTTGCGTTAGTACTTATGCAGCTGCTGGAATATCTGATTTCGCATGATAGACGGTCCCGAAGAAAAATAAATAAAACGTGGGGAGTCGCATATATGTAGTTGCGTGTAGTCGATTATACGCTGAGTTGGTGTTTTGGATGTCATGCTGCTGCCAAGTCACAACAAGAAGCAAGAGGATCCACATGATCAGCCGTAAACCCATGTGTTCGAGTGACAACCTGTGACTTTTCATTCGGATAACCTACTCTCGCGGCCGAGTTTTTTGCGATGCGCATAGGTCATGTGATTAAGTTGGAACTCGGCCGCGCGAATAATTTAAAATCTTTTGCGTATTTTAGTCGCGAAGTAACAAAACTGACATGGGGGGGGGGGGGGGGGTTCGACGGGAATTTGCCTCTCAAAGTAGAGAGGTATATACTATATACATGTACTTGCCGGATTTTTTTCTGTGTCCAGCGAACCTATTCTTCCTAATACGGAAGAGTCGTAGCACTCCCATAGTATTTCCGGATGAGGAAGAAACAGCTGGACAGAAAAAATCTGGCAAGTGCTCTCAGCCATGCATGATCTGACCGAGCTAGGCTAATATTCTCTTTCAAAAAGACTTTAATGATCTGATTTGTCAACATTAGCACAATACCTAGTTGCCCAGAATCCTAATGATTTTTAGAATCAAACCAGCAACTGTAGACGTATGTGTTCAAGATAGTGGCAGCACATTGATAATCGGAGTATTAATTGAGCTACCAGGGATGTTATCGTGCTTCATGCGGTACCTCTGATTACGATCTATTCCAGAACTACATGTATGTAACCGAACTAGCCATGTTAAATTTAGTATTGGCTAGCGAGACTTTACAATCGCCCGACTTTTATTGCATGGCGGCATTTGTAGGAACTCCTGGCATGCGTTCGCCTGCACAGCTGTACTCCATGGACATGGCCAAGTAATAGCAAGCTTTACGAATTCGAAGGCTGTTTGATATATATGCACTCAAGAAGACTAGCTCAGATACGGGGTTTACCGGCCCGTGAGTAGATTTGCGTATGCCTCCACAAGAAAATGTCTTAATACTCTTCTGTAGGTACGCATATAGTCCTAGAATACGTACATGTTACAACATTATATGTCGATACTGTGTGCTTGTATGTATTCTATCCTCGTCCTCTACGGGCTTCGGATTCGGCGTTATTCTCTCTTTTCTTTCCCACTCGCTGCTCCTTGGTGAACATGCTGATATCATAGCCATGTTTAATGAATACTAATCAACTGAGCGTACATCCGGATCTATATATTGCAGATTGCAAAAACCGAAATTTCTGATTGTCCATTGGGTAGACCAGAGACCCCTGTTCTCTATTTGTTCCCCACGACTTTTCCGGCGCTAGTCAACAAAGCGTGCATTGCGCATGGAGCACTTGAGTGTATCTCACCAATGGATGAGCGCTTCTTTACCAAATAGATACAACACTTGCAGTCCTTTTAACCTACTCTGGATAATAGATTGAGATACACAGATTCGTTGTCTGGAGTGGGCTGAGGCGGATATAATGCTCATTGGGTATTACTACATCTTTCAATCATGAATAGGTATGTAGCTCCTAGATTCCTCTTACTATCTCTGGAGTTGATAGGTTTAAATCTTACGAGTACTGCAGGCAGCGCGTGAACATGCATATAGGAAGCAATATCAGAGATACGGGAGTGGTATCGGGAAGACTTAGCAAGCCACAAAAGACAGCTTGGACCAATTTCACACCGCGAGAAGAGAAGCTCCACTAGCTAGTCGCCCCCATTTCAATGACAGACCCCGCAATACTTGGCAAGCTCATGGTTATGTTGATTCTATTAGTAACTTATTACTACCCCTCTAAAAGAAATTATACCTTCAAGACAAACATGGATCTTCCTATGAAGATATTTATACAACACAGCGCAGCTTTTTTTCTCGCAATACAAAACTACCTCAAGGCTGGCCCACCGACAGTAGGCGCTACTGAGCCACCGCCTGTAGCCAGACCCGTCATCTCAAACACAAGTGATACGTGGCTGAATTTCGAATTAGCTTCTTCACCGACCGCAAATACCAAGAAAGAAAGAAACAGGGAAGCATACTCATCGCCCGCAGTTACTACTCTATCCTTGGTCTGCACGAAACCCAAGATACCGCCTTCACCCTCGCTCTCATTGCCCCCCAAATGGCCCTTCCAGCAGCCCAACTCAGTTCCAGCCCTGACATCCCATCTTCGCAGGGTCCCATCGATACCACATGAAGTGAGAATCCATCCGTCAGTCTTGACAAACTCAACTTTCACAACAGCTTCCTTGTGTCCATTCTCCAAAGTCCTCCTCACCGGGAAACCCCTCGCCGCATCGTAGATCACAATCTTGCCGTCGACGCCCGCGGAGGCAAGAAGTGGTTGGGTAGGGTGGAAACACAGTGACTCGACAGACTCAGAATGGGTATGTAGTGATGCTATGATCTGTCCGACTTGGCCACCACCGGTGGAACCTCCACCACCAGCTTGAGGCCGTCCGGCACCTCTTCTTTGTGCTCCAGATGCGGCCTGTGTAGATGATGGGAGCCCAACAACACGCATTTCACCAGTTGCACCACCGACAACCGCGACCGCACCCGACGGGGATACGGTGATGGAGTAGAGCCCGCCTTCGACGGCAAAGCGCTGGTCCGCACTCGTGAGCGCAACCACTGCCCGCCCGGAGTCAGTTTCCCATGCGTAGAAAGAGCCATCTTCGGAGACTGTGCAAAGTATTTTTCCGTCAGAAGTCCAAGCCCCTGCAGAGCAAGAAGCTGTGTGTGAGTAAAGCGCTTGCTTGATCTCCAAGCCTCCAGTCTCCAGGGAATAAATCCATACGCTTCCGTCGTTCGCACCAAGAGCAAATAGAGGTGCCGTGGGGTGTGGTTGAATCCAGTTGATTTCCTCGACCTCTTGTGCTTCTGCGGTTTTCTTCCAATTCTCAGCTTGCGCGTAGACTTGGATTTTCCCGTCAAGCCCACCAGTAACAGCATATGCACCGTTGGGGTTAGTGAACGTGGCAGCCGTGACGGAATCTTTGTGGCCTGATAGCTGCATAATTGTTTTTGATTCCCGGGGGGTAATATTTGCATCTTCAGCATTTGCGGGCATGTCGGGAGTCCAGATGTAGGCGACATCATCGCCACCCCCGGTTAGAAATATCGACGGGTCGGAAGGATGTGCAGCGATAGAAAAGATGCTATCTGAGTGTTTGTCGAAATACGCCTTTGAATCATTCGTTATCTCTAGCTCCTCAGCCTCGGCGTCGTATTCTGCGTTCTCGTCGTCAGAGTCCATTGGAACGTCACCGTCGGCATCCTCGGGGATCTCTTCGGCTGCTTCGTCGGGGTTGAGCATTTGGGGTTCATCTTCGGGATGATCTGGTGTAGAGTCTGTAGCTGAAACGGCCATTGTGCTATGTGGGTATGAGGGGGTTGGTTGTGGTGGTTCTAGTTTTGGTTGATTGTGGGTGGACTTAGATGGCGGGGTTGAGGCTCTCTTCTACTTTTTTTTTGGTGGGGAGGAGGGCAATCCTTGGCCAAGACGGCTTAGAAATGCTTTCGGACATTCTAGTAATATTTAATAATTATTAAGATGTACCTGTAAGCTGCTACTATAGCTGGTTGGGTTATAAATTACGGGTGTTTGGGATTTGAAGTTGTGAAGAGCGATCCAGAAATTGATTATTGTGGTATCGGTTGCCTTAATGGAGAATATAGGGTTAATGATCACTGGTGCTGCTATTCGGTAGAATCACAGTTGAGCACTCGCAGGGTCTGGATTCACAGCTTTTATTTTTATTTTATTTTTAATTCATTAATTGCCGGATTCACAATTAGTCTTACACCAATAACAAATTGGGAGGAAGCTAAAGCGAAAACACAGAAAGAAAAATCGAGCAATAACGACAAGTAAAAGAAGTATCTTTTCCCATAATGAAATTAAAACTCGAAGTCTTGGCCATGGTATGGATATCGCTACATGCACATATATACGTACATGAAGAGTCAATAAATGAACTATAAATTTCATAATAGTTAAATATGGTATGCCAGAAAATTGACAAACTTACCAAATTAAGATCCTATCTACATATCGATTTCGCGGAATGATGAGTCGATCGAGACTTGATGAATTAGGCAAGGAGACGCTAGGCCCCCAGTTGGATTGTTATTCTCAATCTTAATTCACGTCTATTGCTTGTCTGGCTATACAATATGCCCATGGCCCTAGGGCCCTATCGTAAGTCGGATCCAGGGGCCATAGACCAGAGGCTGAGCTTGAAGCACGAAGTTTGTCGAGTTCTTTACGGATATGCCGTATACGTACTGTAGGTTATTGACATATGTGTTCTATGTGAAAGCGAACCAATAGAAACCTATGAAGTTTCGATGTAATATAACTCCATACATGTATGTATTCAACTCCTAGGACAAGAGAGAGATAAATGTATATTATAGCATATATTCCCTTGGCACACGATTTGAGTGTAGAAATGATATCATCTCTGCAGTTACCCTTTTCAACAAGCCGCTTTGCGCATGGTTATCATCTATTATCTGCTGTACATATAACTTAATCATCTTGAGCAGCAATCTTCACTTTGGTAACTGCATTGGCGTCGAGAAAGACTTGGCGGTCTTCTGGGTGCGGCCGGCTGGTGAAAAAGATATTGATATCCTCTTTTGCTAGATTAAGAAATAAAGGTAAAAGTTCCTTTCGCTGTTTGCCTTGATAACATTCATCCAAGGCGTCAAAAACTATAAAAGTTCACTTGAAGAACTGAGATATATGCTGTAATTAGAGAACTATGTAATTGCCCAGCTAGTGGGCGTTCTTCTTTGAGTCGTAATTTTCCATAGAGTTCACTTATCTCTTTGAATGACCCTTGATTACCGAGCTGCTTAAGTAAACTAGCAAGGATTTTCTAAGTTTTTGGTGCTCTTTATCTGCATAAACCAGGTAGATATTTGCCACAGCGCGGTTTGAGCTCGGAGACAAGGATTGGGAGTAAAGGTATTAATCGATCACAGTAGAGCTATATCTACACCATATAAGTTACTACATCTGAGAATCTAACAATAGGTTTAGAAATACCTTAAAAACGTTTCCCCTACTCCAGCTACATATAGGCTCGTTCATAAGCCAACGGGGAAGATAGGCGGGGTGTAGGTACTCAAGTTCAAAAACCGGAACTAATGTGTCTTCAGAAAAATTTATATTATTTTAAAAACAAAACAATATTTTCAACATATGGGAGGGTCCAGCAGCGATTGAATTTGAGCACCAACACTCCTACGAGATTAATAAGAAAATCTAGAGTTCTTACCAATTCCATAACCACAAAGCAGAAAGAAATCGGGTTGTTCTTTTTCTTTAATCTAGTTCTTGGGTTCGGGTTTTTCAAACAGCCATTTCCCAGTTCCGGCTTGCCTTTGACCACTAATCTCAATGTGCTTTAAACGAGGGTCTTCGGGATAGAGCCACTGGAGAATTTTGTTTCGTTGTTTTGCGAGTTGATCACTTTCCATCTTGGATATAAATGAACCTAGTGCCGCCGTCTGGACCCGGACAAGGTCTTCCGTATCTTTCGTATCCTTTTCGATTTCCTTCAAATGATTTGCTGTTTGGGATAGAAGCCTGAATGTAAGTTAGTGGCGCAAGACGTTTTTACCAACAAAGTGGATGCAATTTACTATAGATTACTGACATGTGATCGAGTCCTAAAGCTAATTTGAAGAGACTCTTGTCCCTCTCTATCCGTGATATATGCTCATAGGTTTCCTTTCCTTCAAGGGCCACGTGCCACGTAAGAACCTCCACCCCCTCTCTCTACCCATCCTTGGGCTTTAGTTTGAGCTGTAGCAACTTCAGTCTCCAGACACATCCTTCAAGCGGTCCTTTCTGGCCGTTTAGTTCTTATAGTGCTGTAAATTTGAGTTCCGAATCGTTCTTGACTATATTCTGTAATATACGTAGAACGTGGATAAGTGAGTTGAGCTCTTCAACCAGTCTTTCAGCGTGGTTCGATGCGTTCATCATAACTATATCCTAAACTTTCTAATTTCTCTGCGAGGTCGATTACAATCGCAATATTGACCACGAGCCCAAATACTTCGGCCATGGTGTGTTTTGCGCAGAGGAAATCTGGAATAGAGGGAAACTAGGATTCGGTGAAGCACGAAGAGGGTTGTGTTGATAGTGGTGTTTAATTAGCTCAGCCTTGTGCACTTAAGTTACGATTGAGGGCAAATACCGAGGGAGTATGCGTATGCGATTGGTCGTGTTCCTATCACTAGACGCCTTCACGGGGGTATGTGATGGTACTCACGGGGTATAGTGCATGCAACAACTACTCTAATAACGTCATCAAAAATGAGGGTAGAATACATGGACATCACCTAATAAAGCATATAGATAAGTTTCTCTGCGCGAAATAAGGAATTCTGACGTCTTGACTCTCTTGACTTCTTCCCAATTAAGGAAAGCACTATATATACCCCCGTGAGGGCGCCTAGACCTGACTGCCTTGCAGAAAAGTGACACTTGGCGCAACGAAAAATCGGATTCTTAGATGCAATGTTGGCTGTAACCAACCAATTGTTTTTCAGATAATGATTGGTCAACTAGTACCTACTACATGTACTACATGTACTTAGTAGCGAGAATGAATCTTGACATACATGTAACGTACAGTACATTTAGTATGATGTAATTACAATTTAAACTTGGCCTATTATTATGAAAAACGAAGTAAACCATTAGAACAGCGCATTAGAGAAGGTAATTTCGCCAATCCATATATTCCAGCCTTTCGTACTGCATATCGTAAGTAAACTTACCGCATATATCCGAAGCTGAATATAGTCAAGTACCGGCTTGTCTACACGCAATTACATTCAAGGACGATTCAATCCAAAACTGTACCAATTGGAGTAGATATCTAGTCCGCAATCAGTTTGATGATTGTCACCGGCCAGCTCTAACAGTTATATAAAACCTTTAGAAAGCCAGATGAGTTTCCAATCCCCGAACATTTTACATTCCAGGTTTCTGAATTTTATAAGTTAAAGATCGTTATCATACTATTTAACATCTAGTGAACCTATCGAAATTTTATTTTTGCTGGTACGATTGAATAGTATGAGTAATACATTTCAACTAAAGATCAATTCACTACCTGGGATTTTAAACACTAGACTATACGGGCAACATTCTGTATGCAGTATGCGCTTCAACGATATGGCGCCGAATGATATGGGGGATTTAGTCTTTCCCCGAATTTCCCTGCTGTGACTAAGAGTGTGCTCCTACACGTGTGGGTCTAGAGCTGGGGGCCCCGCTAGGAAACGGGATTTGGCTCGACCTTATCCCCCAGCGCATGCAGAGTAATCGTAGATTGGGGTTTCTTTTAAGCGATTTACTGGCAAGCCTTGATTTTAGCGGATTCCTGAAGAGTTTATTCCTTATTTGCCGCAAGTACCCCCTAGACAGACCAATCTGTTGGGATGCCTCAGGTTTGCCCTGAAGCCTCATCGGAACTCTGTGGCACCTATCCTAATACTCTCATATTTTGTAATTTTCCGTGAGGCATCGTTTTCTGTTTTGCTTATTTGTATACGGTGACTAGGCCTCGTTCTGTGGAGTAACCGCTGTTGTGATGATTCCACTAGGCCTAGGAATATACGAGTGATGAGACATGATCGGGACCGGGGGGTCGGGAGTCATACTTCTGATAGTCTCCGAAACCACTGGCTGGACTGATACTACCCCTAACGTCGTTAGCTGTCTGTAGTAGTTAGCCAATGAGTCTACTGCTCGCGCGTAGGTACTATCGGTGGAGTACTAGGAATGTACCTGCGCCCAGTAAGGCTGCGGCACAAATTTCAGCCTTGAGAAACAGTTAACAAGGCATCCAGGGCGCGGAAGCGACAACAACGCACGGTGCCGTAGATCATGGGAAGGCAACCAAACCACACCACCCACAACACAATTACCATCAATAATAAACAAGGCTTTGGGAGGGCTATCAAATTTGATAAACCTAAAAGGGCACTCTCTGAAGTCAAATGTGGAAGAAGTTACATGAGCAAGAAGTAGAGAGACTTGGAGATTTGGGTCTTGGCGCATTTTTTACAACTCAATGTAACAAAACCAACACAACTCATGCTAGAAGTGTAATATTGTAATTTTCAGCTGATAGAATGATTATTCATATACAAAATATATAGTCTTCCAATTCTCAGAAAATATCCATCATAATTGGTGGTTGAGGACCGGGTAAAATGGGTGCCTTCCTATGATTTACGACCAAGAACTATACACAGGGAGTAGGGTTGCTGGATTGTGGAGTGGAGTGAACTGTAATCGACGATGTACGGTCTGCGTGCAGCTATCAAAGCAAACACAGGCTGGGCACGAGACTAGGTCTAGATCAATAAACTGTAGATACAGGCACAGATGTTGAAGTGCCGTGGTATGCAGGCAAATATTTCGGGGTAGTTAGCCACCCTCATACGTCATGGGGCAGTCAAGACATGAAAGCGATGAGGCTGGTTGGGTTCCCAAAGAAGTGCAGATATCAATATAATCTTCATAGAAAAGGAGGTTGACTCATAGTACATTAGACAATGTTCACTCGAGTCATATTCTCATGCGACGGGGTTGTAGCCCTGCGCCGCAGCCCGCCCCACCACTACCACCCGGCAGTAGTAGGTAGTACTACTTCGCAGATATATATCGAGCTTCAAAGCACAAGTACTACATAAGAGCCTTCAAAAACCCCCGGCTTTGTGTATCAGGAGGAGGCACGCACCCGTCTATTCTCTCCAAGCAGCGAATAATTCATTCTCGTGTCGGAACAATCTCACCCCTCTTTTGCGCCCTCATCTTCTTCTCCCCCCCACCACCTGCTCTACTCCACCAACGTACGAGCAAAGCCAAAGCCAAAGCCAAAGCCACAACAAACCACCAGAACAATGGCTTCCACGGCCGCCGCTCCCTATACCCCACAGGACCCTGTCGAGGTCACAAAAATAATCAACAACCTCCGCGGCGCCTCTAAAAAGGACAAACACAGCTACACCTGCAAGCAATCCACATTCCCCATCGCCGGCACCAACGACATCTCGGTCGACTCATGGAAATTCCATGACTGGGACTACAAGAGGCGGGACCTGCCCACGTACGCGCGCGGGCTCTTCACCTACCGCGACCCGAGCACCAACACCGACGAGATCGTCATCCGCGGCTATGACAAGTTCTTCAACATCGGCGAGGTCCCGCGCACAAAGTGGTCGTGGATCGAGGAGAACACAAAGGGGCCCTACGAGGTCACGGTCAAGGAGAATGGATGTATCATCTTCATCAGTGGGCTGCCAGATGGGAATCTGCTGGTCTGTAGCAAGCACTCGACGGGGGCGAGGGATGATGTGGATCTCTCGCATGCGGTGGCTGGCGAGAAGTGGGTGGATAAGCATCTGGAGAGCGTGGGCAAGACGAGGAGGGATCTAGCAAAGGCGCTGAGGGATGCGAATGCTACGGCGGTGGCGGAGCTGTGTGACGACAGCTTCGAGGAGCATATTCTGGCCTATGAGGGCGACAGAGCGGGGCTGTACATCCACGGGATCAACCTGAACCTCCCGGAGTTTGCAACATACCCGGCGGCGGAGGTCAAGGCGTTTGCCGACAAGTGGGGGTTCAAGATGATTGACTTTTTCACAAAGCAGGATGTAGGGAGCTTGAAGGAGTTTCTGGAGGAGGCTGCGGAGACAGGGTCGTGGGATGGAAAGGACGTGGAAGGCTTTGTGATCCGCTGTAAGGCCCGCTATGGCCCCAAGAATGAGGACTGGCCGGACTGGTTCTTCAAGTACAAGTTCGATGAGCCGTACCTCATGTATCGTCAATGGCGGGAGTGTACAAAGCAGATGATCAGAGGCAAGGCTCCCAGGATCAGGGACCACGAGAAGGTCACAAAGCAGTATCTTTCCTTCGCGGCAGAGTACTTCAAGAAGAACCCCGAGGCGCAGAAGAAGTATGAGGAAAACCATGGCATCATCAGCCTCCGGAACGCTTTCCTTGCTCACCAAGGCATCAAGGGAAGCGATATTATTAGACAGGAGGTAGAGGGCCAAAAGGCCGAGCGAGAAAGCATCACATCAAATCTCTGTCTTGTCCCCATCGCGACGA
Organism: Morchella eximia; assembly: GCA_024713935.1. Lineage (NCBI taxonomy): Eukaryota > Fungi > Ascomycota > Pezizomycetes > Pezizales > Morchellaceae > Morchella > Morchella eximia. The sequence goes on from JAMGZG010000003.1 coordinate 2,335,105, forward strand.
TTGGCTGCGGGAAAACTACCATAGCTGTAGCGCTCTCAAAACTGTTTGGATGGGGGCATATCCAGAACGACAATATTGCTGGGAAGGGGAACCGTGGGCCTAAGTTTGCGTCCGCAATCTCAATGGAGTTCCTTGTGAAGCCGGTCGTCATCGCCGACAGGAACAACCACCAGAAAAGAGAGCGGGACCAAATCTTTAACGATGTTACTGGAGCCACTCCCGCTGCACGCTATGTCGCTATACACTATGTCCATGACCGTCCAGAAATGGATCCTCGAGATCTCAAAAGGCGCATCAAGGCTACTACAGCAGACCGTGTTCTTAACCGCGGGGATAACCACCAGACCATTGACGCAAACAAGCTTCCTAGGCAAGAGCTGGAAAGTATCATGCAGGGCTTCCTTAACCGATTCGAACCCCTTGACACCCAATCTTCCCCAGACGACCAATTTGATTCTTACATTGATCTCGACCCCGAAGTTGAGTCGAGGACTAATCTGGAGATTGTTGTCAAGTTCCTGAAAGAGACATACCCAAAAATCATTGACAAACTCCCAACCTCCGAAGAATACGACGCGGCTATCCAGTCTGCGATGAAGGAGTACTCTGTTGACCGCCGCCCCAAACAACAACAGCAGCAGGCCCAGAAGAACCAGGGGCAGAATCAGAAAAACCAGCAGGCCCCCCTAAAGAAGAAAGCAAAACCGATCGAATACTATTGCATCAGCGTCCCCGCCGCCCAGATCAACAGCATCGTTGGAAATGCCTTTGCAATACACTCGGACGGCGGCGGCGACGACAAGTTCTACAAGTCCCTTTGCAGCAAAGGGCGCATCCAGCCGACGTTCCACGTCACCTTGGTCCACCGCGCAAACGCCAACACAAATCCGCAGGTGTGGGAGGCGTATGAGAAGCGGCTCGCGGAGCGCTCGGAGCGCGGTAATATGGGTGTTGTGAACGTTACGCTCGAGAAGATTGTCTGGGACGGGAGGTTGATGGCGATTGCGGTCAGCATTCCGGATCAGTCGATTGGGACTTCGAACCTGGTCAATCATATCACGCTGGGAACGTCCTCGCCAGCGGTTAAGCCGAAGGAGTCGAATGATATGCTGAAGGCGTGGAAGGACGGTAAGCAGATGCAGGAGCTGGCTTTGCCGGATGGGACGGTGGTGGAGGGTGTAATAAAGGCTATCGAGGCGAGGAATTAAGTTGGGGGGGACTTGTAGAGGATTTCTTTCAAAAGGGTGCATGGGAAATAAGGATGGCTCATATATTCCAATTCGCGTTTCTACTTTGTTTTTTTCCTTTGTTCCTGGGAATTGGCTTGTTCGTTGTAAATTTTAGTCCCATTGAGTTGAGGCCTGTAGCTGTCTGTACTCGTGGGCACAAATGATACCAAAAATAGTTAGGTTGTACTTGTAAATATTACTAATATTGATGTGCTTTAATGGTTTTACTTGGCTTCTAGTGGAAGATCGGAGAGTCAAAGAATAAAAAGTCCTTGTAAAAAAAAAAAAGCGTCTCGAATGATGAGAAACTGTAGCACATCTCAGTCATGGTGAGGTTCGATCATGGATTGTCACTCGGGCAACGTTGTTGGTCAATGTTGGATATTTGACTTTTTAAACGATGTCTAACCCGTAAAGTAAGCTGTCCAGATCTGTCATGTCGACACTTGTCCAATCCGTGACTATAATAGAGCCACTCAACCACATGCTTATCTCGCCGTAGCTGCAGCTCTGCTTTTTAACGTCAGTCAAATATGGTGGACAACGGCTTGACAGAAGTTGATTCCAAAGGGCTGGTATCCTCTGGTATTTCCTGGCTGTACCTGCAGTGGAGTATATACTCAGACTCTTGCGGGCACTGAAAGCTAATAATATCTATAAAAGAAGTATTTCTCTCCTCCGTGATATCAATATCATATCTTATCCGGGCGTGCCAAGACCGACCGAGGGGCACTTGCACGCAGAGCCTCACCCTGCACACCCCACGAAAGTTTTTTTTCCCATTCTTTCCTGCTCTCACACAAACACCAATTCTCACCACAAACCCACTCCATTCACAGCCCACAAAAGGGCAACTACAAACCACCTGAAATACACCTCCAATTGAAGAAAAAGACCTCTAATTTGTCCCCCCCAAATCATGGACTACACCGTCTCCGACGCCCACTTCCTCTCCACGACCTCCGGCCTTCTCCCCCCAGACACAATTGCGCTCCTCAGCTCCCGCACCACAAGCACACAAATCTACCTCAGCACGCTCTCGCGCCTCGCGCTTCGCCCCGAACTCACCGCCCATGTCTTTTCCAGCTACGAGCCGCTCTTCCCCGACCTCTGCGCCAGATGGCGCGACACAACTACAACGGCAGCGGAAATCGCATGTGCGTTTGCGCGGGTGTTGCCGCTGGCGCCGTATCTGGCAGATGTAGCGGAGGAGTTTCTGACCCCGGGGACAATTGCGCTGGGGGATGGTTTGGAAGTGCTGCTGGCGCTGTGGAGACTGCTGGTGTTTAGGAGGGAGAGCTTTGTGGGGTTGGTACAGATGGAGAGCGTGGCGCCGCTGCTGAAGCATAAGGAGCCTGCGGTGAGGTATTTGGCAGTGAGGGTTATGTGTATATTTCTCAAGGCGTCGGACTCAACGAGGGAGAAGATGTTTGCGCAGTTTGGCGTGGGAAATGAGGCAGAGGAGAAAGTGATTGGTGTTTGGGAAGGGAAGGAGATGGATTACGGGTTTTTGGTGTAGGTCTTTCCCTTCTACAGTTATCCTTACTTATAAATTGACTAACTGGCGGGATATATCACAGTCTTATGGAGAACAAACGCCTCGAAAAACTAGCCCAAGATGTACAAACCGCAAAACTATACACCCTCTCACCAACCTCAGAGCGCAGAATAATCCCCACAGACTCCCTCTCGCCACTGACCGCCGACCTCTGTGGTATCCTCACACCCCGCCTCCGCGGGCCCCCCTCAACACCCTCTAAAATAATTGATACCCCCACCGCCCGCCACAACATCCACGCTACGGCCGTCTCCTTACGCTCCTCCTCCCCAACCCTCATCACCGGCCCCGCCGGCTCCGGAAAAACCTTCCTCGTCCACCAGATTGCACACACACTCAACACCCTCAACACCCTAATCTCGATCCATCTCGGCGACCAGACAGACGCAAAGCTGCTGGTGGGCGCATACACCACCGCCGACACCCCCGGCTCGTTCGAATGGCGTCCGGGCGTCTTGACGACCGCCGTGAAAGAGGGGAGATGGGTCCTTGTCGAGGACATTGACAAAGCGCCGACAGAGGTCCTCTCGGTCCTCCTCCCGCTCATGGAGCGCGGCGAGCTCGTGATCCCGAGTCGTGGGGAGACGATAGTTGCTGCGCGCGGGTTCCGCCTTATTGCGACGATGAGGACCGCCACTAGCACTACTAACAGTACGAAACAGGATCCACTGCACATCCTCGGTAGCCGCCTCTGGAACCGTGTGGACTATAAGCAGCCGGATGAGGCCGAGCTGCACACAATCATCACCGCCCGCTTCCCCGCCCTGACTGCTGTCGCGCCGTCACTCCTGCGCGTCTACAACACCGTCCAGCATCTCTACCGCGAGCCTTCATTCTTTGCCCTCAGCAAGACATCCCTCGGCCGCCAGATCTCGCCAAGGGATCTGATAAAATGGGCCACCCGCATTGACGCCCTCTTCACCTCCGCCGGCTCCAACGGCGAAATCATCCCCGACGGCCTGTACGACGAGATCTTCATGGAGGCCGTCGACTGCTTCGCCGGGTCCCTGCAGACCCTCGACGCCCGCCACCTCGTGGTCCGCAAGATTGCAGACGAAATGCTGATCCCGCCGCAGCGCGTGGACCTCTTCCTGAACGGGCACATCCCGGCGTACAGCGCCAGCGACAAGACGCTGGCCATCGGGCGCGCGAGGCTCAAGAAGCGAAAGCGCAGTAAGCGCGCGCAGGCGCAGAAAAGGCCGTTTGCGACGACGAACCATGCGCTGCGGTTGCTAGAGCAGGTTGGGGTCGCGGTGCGCGGCGGAGAGCCCGTGTTGCTGGTGGGCGAGACGGGGACGGGGAAGACGACGGTGGTGCAGCAGATGGCGGATCTGTTGGGGTATGGGCTCACGGTGATGAATCTGTCGCAGCAGACGGAGAGCGGGGATCTGCTGGGTGGGTATAAGCCGGTCGATGTGCGCACGTTGGCGGTCCCGCTGAAGGAGGTGTTTGAGGAGCTGTTTGAGAAGACGTTTTCGCTGAAGAGGAATAAGCGCTTCTTGGAGGTGCTGGCAAAGTGTTGGGGGAAGCTGCAGTGGAATAGGGTCATTACCCTTTGGGGAGAGGCCGTGAAGATGGCGGACCAGTTCTTTGCCGCCCCGACGCCGGAGGCACAGGACGGCGAGGACCAGCCAAAGAAAAAGAGGAAGATAGACTCAATGGACAAACCCGCCCTGCAGGCACAATGGGCGCGATTTGCGAGCGATGTCGCAACACTAGAGAGACAAAGCTCACAGATTAGCAAGAGCTTCGCATTCAGCTTCGTAGAGGGGAGTCTGGTTAAGGCCGCCCGAAACGGTGACTGGGTGCTTCTTGACGAAATAAATTTGGCCGCACCGGACACGCTGGAGAGCATTGCAGACCTACTCAAGGACGGAAAGGACGGCGATGTCAGGAGTATCCTGCTCTCGGAGAAAGGAGACGTGGAGAGGGTGAAGGCGCATCCGGACTTTCGCATATTTGCCTGTATGAATCCTGCCACCGATGTTGGGAAACGTGATCTCCCGAGCGGGCTGCGCAGTAGGTTTACGGAGCTCTATGTAGTCTCACCGGACCAAGATCTGGGGAACCTGTTAGCGATCGTGAGGGAATACCTTGGGCCGCTCGTCGCCGGAGATGAGAGAGCCGTAGCAGACGTTGCAGGGCTCTACATGGAGGCGAAGAAGCTCTCAGAGGGGCAGAGACTCGTGGACGGCGCGAACCAGAGACCGCATTTCAGCATGAGGACCCTCACGAGGACGCTAAGCTACGTGGTTGAGATTGCGGGGGTCTACGGCCTGCGCAGGAGTCTGTATGAGGGCTTCTGCATGAGCTTCCTCACGCTCCTTGACCGCACTTCCGAAGCCGTGCTACTACCCGTGATCGAGAAGTTCATTCTGGGTAACCAGAGGAACGTTCGGAGTCTCGTGTCGCAGATCCCGAGGAGGCCTGTCGGTGCAAATGGAGAGGAGTATGTGCAGTTTAAACACTACTGGATGGCCCGCGGAACCCAGGAGGTCGAGGAACAGCCGCACTATATCATCACGCCCTTTGTCGAGCGGAACATGCTCAATCTTGTGCGTGCCACGGCTACCCGCCGCTTCCCGGTCCTCATTCAGGGTCCGACGTCGAGCGGGAAGACGAGTATGATTGAGTATCTCGCGAAACGCACTGGCCACAAGTTCGTCAGGATTAACAACCACGAGCACACGGATCTGCAGGAATACCTGGGGAGCTATGTCTCGGATAACACGGGCACCCTGCGCTTCCAGGAGGGAATCTTGGTGGAGGCGCTGCGCAAGGGGTACTGGATCGTTCTTGACGAGCTCAATTTGGCGCCTACCGATGTTCTCGAGGCCCTCAACAGGCTTCTCGATGACAACCGCGAGTTGATGATCCCGGAAACACAGGAGGTCGTGAGGCCGCACAAGGAGTTTATGCTCTTTGCGACACAGAACCCGCCGGGTCTATACGGAGGGCGTAAAGTGCTCAGCAGGGCGTTTAGAAATCGATTTTTGGAGTTGCACTTTGATGATATTCCCGAGGAGGAGCTGGAAACGATTCTGCGCGAGAGATGTGGTATTGCGCCGAGCTATTGTGCCAAGATTGTGAAGGTTTATAAAGTGAGTGATATCCTGTGACGCGACTAGATTGGTCGTTGCGGCGGTTGCGGTTGGTGGCTGGTGCTAATTGTATCGTGTTAAAGGAACTATCGGTGCTGCGACAATCAACTAGATTATTTGAGCAGAAAAACAGCTTTGCAACGTTGCGTGATCTATTCAGATGGGCAAACCGCGAAGCCGTTGGATACCAGCAGCTCGCCGACAATGGGTACATGCTCCTCGCAGAGCGCGTCCGCAAAGAAGATGAGAAACTCGCGGTAAAGAAGGTGCTCGAGGAGGTGATGCGGGTCAAGATTGACGAGGCGACACTCTACTCTCCCGAATCGACGCCAGAGTACCAGCTCATGATGAAGCTGGAGAGCGACGTGGTGTGGACAAAGGCGATGCGGCGACTGTACTCGCTTGTTGCGCACTCGCTGAGGAATAATGAGCCGGTGCTGTTGGTGGGTGAGACGGGGTGCGGGAAGACGACGGTGGTGCAGCTGCTGGCGGAGGCGTTTGGGAAGACGTTGAATATTGTGAATGCCCACCAGAATACGGAGACGGGGGATATCATTGGTGCGCAGAGGCCGATCAGGAACAGGACAGCGTATACGGCGCAGTTGGTGGAGGATCTGCTTGCGGTTGTGAGGGATCACTCGAAGATAGAGCAATATAACGCAGATGCCGATTTGCAAATGTTGCTTGAGGCATACTTGGCATTGGACAAGCAGACCTTGAACAGCATTCCAGAGGATCTCAGGTCCCGAATTGAGCTTAACCGGATACGAGTAAAGGCGCTATTCGAATGGAGCGATGGTAGTCTTATCCAAGCCATGAAGGAAGGGCAGTTCTTCCTGCTCGATGAAATCTCACTCGCCGACGACTCCGTTCTCGAGCGCCTCAACAGCGTACTGGAACCCCAGCGCGGAATCCTGCTCGCCGAGAAGGGACCCGAAGGCTCCGCAGTCACCGCCGTCGACGGCTTCCAATTCCTGGCCACGATGAACCCCGGCGGCGACTACGGAAAGAAGGAGCTCTCACCCGCACTGCGGAATCGATTCACTGAGATCTGGGTCCCCTCCATGTCGGACTATGAAGATGTGCTCCAGATTGTACGCGCGAAGCTATCGCCGTTTGCACTGCAGCATGCTGGGACTATCGTCAAGTTTGCGCAGTGGTTCTCGGAGACCTATCATTTTGCCTCCTCGACCATCTCGATCCGTGATGTTTTGGCATGGGCGAGGTTCATCAACATGTGCGACCCGCACAACGCCGCATTTGGGCTGTTGCACGGCGCGGCGCTTGTCTTCATTGACGGGCTGGGCGCGAACCCGTCTGCGGTCCTCATGTCGACTGCCGCCGAAGACCTGGCCAAGGAGAAGCGCAAGTGCATCCTGAAGCTGTCGGAGCTTTGCAGCCATGATTTGGCGTCCATCTATGACCAGCCCTTCAGCATGGCCCTTGACGATGCCAGTCTACGTCTCGGCGGCTTTTGGCTCCCAAGGAAGATCGACTCTGTGGCGGACGTATCGTTCAATCTCGAGGCGCCAACAACGGGTGTCAATGCCATGCGGGTTGTACGCGCGATGCAGCTACGGAAACCAATCCTGCTGGAGGGTAGTCCCGGTGTCGGGAAAACTAGTCTAATCTCGGCCCTCGCAGCGGCGTCCGGAAACCCCCTCACCCGTATCAACTTGTCTGAGCAGACGGATCTGATGGACCTCTTTGGCTCCGACGTTCCCGTCGAGGGCGGGCAGAGCGGGGAGTTTGCATGGAGAGACGCACCGTTCCTGCAGGCGATGCAGAGGGGACATTGGGTGCTCCTTGACGAGATGAATCTGGCGTCGCAGTCGGTTCTGGAGGGGTTGAATGCCTGTTTGGATCATCGTGGAGAGGCCTACATCTCAGAGCTGGACCGCACCTTCAAGTGCCATCCGGAGTTTTGTGTCTTTGCGGCGCAGAATCCGCATCATCAGGGTGGCGGAAGGAAGGGACTGCCGGCGTCATTTGTGAATAGGTTTACGGTGGTCTATGTTGATACGCTGAATCTGGAGGACTTGCAGTTGATTGCGACAAGACTATACCCAGGTATCCCGCAGGATGATGTGACGAAGGTTATTACGTTTGTGGTTCTTCTTGACCGCGAGGTCTCGCAGAAACACAGCTTTGGGAGCTTGGGTGGGCCGTGGGAGTTTAATTTGAGAGATACACTACGCTGGCTTGGGCTTCTATCTACAACAGAGGGACTTCTCGCTTTTCAAGATCCTTCAGAGTTTGTGGATATCGTCATCAAGCAGAGGTTCCGGACCGTCGCAGACAGAGCCCGAGTCGACGAGCTGTTCTCTCAAATCTTTGGCTTCGCACCTGCAAAGAGACATCTCTACCACCAACTCTCCAAAGACCACTTCCAAGTCGGCCATGCCCTCCTGCCTAGAAACAGCCACGCCCAGCCAGTCTCAACCCAAAAAACCACACTCCTCAAGCGCAACCTGCGGTCTCTCGAGACCATCATGACCGCAATCCAGCAACGAACACCCGTCATCATTGTGGGTCCCTCGGGGGCTGGAAAGAGCAGTATCATCAAGCTGCTGGCAAGTGTGGCTGGCGCCGAACTGGACGAGATTGCGCTGAACAGCGATATTGATACGACGGATATTGTCGGCGGGTTTGAGCAGGTTGACATCTCGAGGAGTATTTCGGCCTTGTTCTCAGAGTTCCAGAAATTCTTGGATGAGTCGACCCTCCACGCACTTCGCTGGGGAGTCGTCCCCGGGAGTACAGTGTTGGCGCTCTTTGATGCCAGTGCCTCAGAGGCTACATATAATATTGAGAGACTCCACCGCCTGCACACCGCCCTCACGGCTATCGACCCACCGCCTGGCTCAGAGATCGCCTACTTCATCAACCAATGCGAGCTCCTGATCTCCCAAGCGCACCATGCTTCCACCGCCCGCTTCGAGTGGGTCGACGGCATGCTCATCCACGCAATCGAGCAAGGTAAGTGGCTCGTCCTCGACAATGCTAACTTGTGTAGCCCCTCCGTGCTCGACCGCCTCAACTCGCTGCTCGAGCTCAACGGATACCTCGTAGTCAACGAGCACAGCGACGCGAACGGCGAGCCGAAAATCGTCCGGCCGCATGCTAACTTTAGATTGTTCCTGACCATGGATCCCCGCCACGGGGAGTTGTCCAGGGCGATGAGGAATCGTGGGATGGAGGTGTATATGGACGCGGGGGTTATGGAGCCCATGCCGTTGGCCGCGCAGGAGGACGATGTGAGGCGGATGGAAGAGGCCAGGTGGATGGCGGATGCTACGACGACGGAGGCGTGTATGGCGGTGTATAGTGACGTTGACAGACTGGCTGCTACTTCTACTACTACTGACATAGGTTCTTCTAATGCTGCTGCTGATGTGTATGATGAGCTGCTGCGGGTGGTCTTTGATCATTTACCCCGCGACCAGATGAGCATCCTGAAGAGATGGAAGACACACATAGCTGCCGACAAGGTGGGCCCCGTCTTGGATGTAGTCAGTAGCGTAGAAGACCTGGGTGCGCATCCGCGTTTGGCGGCGCTGCGTACGGAGTTATTGAGAACCGTGACGGAGGAGTTGAGCCTTGGTCAGCCCTTTGGTGATGCACAGGTCAGTGGCCGTGCCGTATTTTCTTCTCCCTCTTCCTCTTCGCTCTTGGTTTCGTTTGATTTGGTTAGCTTTTTTGATCTTGATCTCGATCTTGATTTGGGGCATTCATCTTCTCAATCCCGAAAGATATAACTCCAAGTCAATGGTTTTATAATGAAAATGAATAGTGAAAAATGGAACTAGTTTTCTTTTTTTCTTCATTTATATATATATACTGATAGAAAACTCAATAAAGCCTTTAAACCCCACCCGTAACACATCTCTCCTCTCCACCGGCTCAAGCTCAAGAAAGAACAATGCCTGCTCCTCCTCCTCCTCCATCATCGCCCTATCGGCGATCCACGACCTCGCCCGCGAGATTCTCCACATAAAGCGCACCGAGGCCGACATCCTCCAGCGCTCCACAACAACACGTATGAAAGAGATGACCTTCCTCGAGAAGTCGGCGTCGAAATCCAAAGCTACCACCTCCGCCTCCATCTCCTCATCAGCACAATCATCATCATCAGGCGTAGTGGGACTCCCGCTATTCGCCTTCCTCACCGCCGTCCGCCGCTCCCTAGAAGCATGGCTGACGGAAGTGACCATCGAAACAGACACCGTAACCCCCCTCCCCCCCCATTCCCTCCTACCTCTTCTTCCGGTCCTAACAAACCGCAGAACACCCTCACACGCATAACAGAGCTCCTCTCCCTATGGCGTGACATGGTCGCCCTTAGCAGCACCCACAACCTCAACGAGAGCATCTTCCACGTGTACCTCTCGCTCCTTGAGTCGTGGATCCACACCTCTTCGCCCACCCTTCCGCCAACAATATTGACCGCCACCGAGCGCGCGCTCGGCGGATTCCGTGCGCCGCTGCGGCTCACCACGGGATTCGCGATGGAGGCGCTGTGGGGCGCGTTGAGGCCGTCGGTTCCGGCGTCCGTGGGGGGCTGGGAGGCGTATAACCGCTTGCGCGGGATCGCGGATAGGTTTGATACTGTGGTAGGAAAACTGCAAGGTGAGCTTTTTGGTGGCGCGTCATGAGGTGTCACTCGGTGGGTGGGTTGCTGACGGGGGTGTGTGTAGGTTCGTTTGAGACTGTGGCGGGGCTGAAGAGCTCGTTGATGGAGGCGCTTACAGCGGTATTGACGTCGGAAGTTGAAGTTGGGGAGTTGGTGGAGGGGTTGGAGGGCGCGATTGTGGTGTTGGAGGAGAGGGCGGGGTGGAGTAGCGTTGCGGCGAGGGAGTCGCTGTTGAGGATGGTGTTTGACTATTTGCTCAAGTTTAGAGCGCTGGGCGGGGAAAAATCGGTAGGGATGAAATGAGAGGCGCGTTAGATTTTGAGTTGAAGCTGACTGCGGCAGTTCAATGATACCTTGACGCTCGGCCATTTTGCGGGCAGAACTACGGCTAGCTTGTTGGGATACCAGGGACCGGAGACGACGCTGCGTATGGCGACTAAATCTTTGAAATATATATATAGAGACTGACTGTGGTTTAGGAACTGCCTATAAGCAAGTAATGGAGGATATCTACGAATATGACTTTACCTCAACAGGCCCTCAAGGCCTACTCCAAGGACGCTTTGCGCTGGAGATGCTACGCACAGGTCAAGCTGCCAAAAACTCGTTTATTGGACAGCTCAGTAAACTCAAAATCGAACTCGGGGCGCTTTCAAAGCAGTTTACGCGATTGACTCAGCAGGTGACTAGTGATCAGCTATTGCAGCTGAATATGCTGCTGCTGTCGAATACCAAGAAGGTAGGTGTCATTTTAACATGTTGCGGGGGTTTTTTTTTGGCGCTGACATTTCTTTTGATAGATCTTTGAGCTCCATTCCGGGACATACAATGAGAATAATTTCACAGTGCTCATTTCAGCGCTTGAGAAGCTAGAGCTTACACTCAATGGAGATTCAAATTCCTTCGAAGGTCTCGGCCTGGCCACAGCAACCTTAGATGTCGCATTCAAGTCCGTAATCGACGATCATCTCATCCACGTGCTCCACTGCCTTTCTAATATCCCCCAAATCTCCTCATATTCACAAGCCCTCGAACTATCCGGCAAAGCCTGGACCCACTACGCCCTCGGATGCTTAAAGCTCTATGTCCCCAATGTCGCATTCGACCCCGCGATGAAGCGCCTTGTCCAGCGCGAGCGCTACCTCAAGCGAAAGACCGAGCTGCACAACAAGATCGCGGCCGAAAAAGTCTTTGAGCTAAGGTTCACCGGCCAGCAAGACAATGCCCAGATCCAAATCCTGGAAAAGCGTCTCTCGGATCTTGGAGAGGAGCCACCAAACTCGTTGGTTGTGCGCCCGGCAGAGTCGGAGATGATGCAGCTCCAGGGGGATATGATTAACCTTCTACAGGTTGTTGTAAACACAAGCCCTCATGAGCGTTTGCTACCGTCCATTTTAGAGCGTAGAGCGAATTATAGGGATGAAGAGGCATTGTTCCAGAAGAATCTGTCGCAAATCATTGAGAGGCTGCGTCGCGGATATCCGCTTTATAAGGATCTGGTTGATCCTATCCTTGGCTTCCTGTATTCCTTGAAGATGGGCCTGTCGCTTTCTGCTATGGAGGCAGACGAGTCAAGCCCTGCTATAACCCTCATTGAGCCAAGTGTTCCAGAGGTGTTCAACCAACAAGTGCTAGACGATAGGGAAGATATCAAACTGCTGCGACTATGGCAGATTGCAGCTCACCAGAACATCGAGGGCTACGAAAACACTAAGCAGGCATCTAACAAGACAGTCCATAGTATCCTACAAGGCTTTTTCGAAGCCTGGAAAGTCAAGACCCAGAAAGAGCAAGAAGAGGCGGCCGCGAATGCAAGCTTGTACAGATACACGGGCGAGGAAGAAAACGCTGACGAGACAGAGCTTGCGGCGATGTTTCCCGCTTACGAAGATGAAGAGGAGAAAGAGAAAGAGAAAGAAAAGCCCGCTGGTTCTCAGCACCGAGAGCTTGCTTGCCAGATCGCTCTGTGCCATTCCGCAATTCATCTCAGCACAGATTTAGAATCTACAACTCTCTCATCATTAATTCAACGGGGTGTTTCAGCTCTGGTGAGGTCTATTGGGGAAGAGAGCTCTTTCTGCATATCACCAGGAAAGACGGAGGCGTTCTTACCAGCTATCATCCTCTCTTTGAAGGAGACCTCACAATGGATCAACGGAGTGACCTCCCAGACCTACGATTTCTACACCGAGGAGAACCTAGAACAGGCACGAAAACTGGTTGTGATAGTTGAGAAAGCCCACGCCCGGTTATCAGTTCTAGCCGAAGCATGGCCAGAGCATGTCACTATTCAAGATGCCATGGCGGTCTGCCAAGAGATACTAGATCTCCCCAACTCCACTCCAATTGCACAGTCCCTTGTAAAGGTCGAAAAGCTGCACGAGCACTTGAACGAATGGCAGGGCGTTGCAAGCTCTGAATTTTCCGCTGCTGAGCACTTTGATGTTGTTACGCAACTGATCATCAGCTGGCGCCGCATGGAACTGTCAGCATGGCCACGCCTATTCGATATCGAAGACGAAAAGTGCCGCGCAGAGGCGAATTCGTGGTGGTTCTACGTTTATGAGAGTGCTATCGCGAACCCTCTTCAATTGCTCTCTGAAGGCCAAAACCTCAAAGAGCATGTTGAGCAACTCCTCACAACCCTAGTAGCTTTCGTGGAGACATCATCGATCGCCCAGTTCCCACATAGACTGCAGCTTCTGAAGGCATTTGAGCAGCATGCTCTTCGTTTGTCTGATGAGTTCCCTGCCATGAATCTGGTACAGAAGGGACTGCACAACCTCATCGCGTACTTCTCACAATATGCATCCGAGGCCAAAGAAGCTACGGTAAAGTCTCAAAAGAAGTACCAAAAGTCAATGAGTGATGTCGTCTTACTTGCCAGTTGGAAGGACACAAACATTCTAGCGCTTCGTGATAGTGCCAAACGCTCGCACAAGAAGCTTTTTAGAGTTGTTAAAGGATACCGCCAGGCAATCAATCAACCCATGGCTCCGCTTATCTTGGCCGGCATGCCCGAAGGCTTCACCGAGAACTCTGCCACAAACGGAGTATTGCCAGAACCTACTAATGAGTTGTCTATCGATTTCGAATTGATCAAGGGTATTTACGAGAAATCCGTCAAGAAATGGGTCGAAAGGCCAGCACGTCTTCAAAATCTCCCAGCAGCAGTCCAGATGATGAAACGCGTCGCAAAGATTCCCGAAGACCGGGCCGAGACGATCAACTTTATCGAAGACTTTTCATCTTCAATCGTCTCGACAATGAAGCAACTTCAATCAGAGACCCCAGGAACCCTGAACGATGAAACCAAGGATATTGCCAAGCATCTCAAGACTAGGAAAAGAAAGGCCTTTACAGATGCTCTGAAAGAGCTCAAGAACATGGGTCTCAAGTCAAACTTGAGTGCTGCCCTACTAGGCAAGCAAGCAACCCTTGAGCGTATCCTGGCTATAGCCGACCCTCTTGAAAAGAGCCAAACTAGCACCCAGGGTCACTCTGAGAATCATTACTTCCTTCGCATTGCGGAGATTTTACCAAAGATCCGAAAAGCAGTTGTAGAGCATTCACCAGACTTGACCAGCGCCGAAGTCGCAAGAAGTGTGGGATTCATTGAAAACTTACTTTCCTTGTCACTCGACCAGCGTTCTTCAATCTCGTCTTCACTGAAAGAACTTGAGCTAGCGCAATCCTCAATGGCCAGATACAATACGCTCTCGAACCTGAAAATTGATAATGCCAGCTTGTATGGAAGCAAGGATCTTCAATCTTATGCCGACCTCCAGAAACGATTCCAATGGATTCCAAAGGTATTAGACTTAACAGCTGAACTACTGAAAATTCACTCCGAGTTCGGCGGTAAGACATTCGAAACAGCGAATGAGCTCATTAGTAGCTCTCAAAAATCTGCCAATAGGGTCAATGATCGATTTTCCGCCCAAAAGCAGGTTCTCATTCACAGTGGAATCTGGGAAGACTCTGCGAAACATTTGCTTGAAGCAGCCCAATCAACACTTAGCCTCATCGAGGGTAGCATGAAAACCATAAGAAACGACTATCCAGAGATCGCATATACCACAACTCAAGTATTGCCATGGGTTTCTCTTGCCACCTTGGAATTCCAACCACAAACCAATGGAGCAGTATCTGAGCCTGCGACACTTCAAGCTCTGGATGCATCACTCAAGATACTCTCCGACTCGATCTTTGTTGCCCTCCAGCAGCTCAAAGAGGCTCAAGCAACGTATCCTCCCTCGATCGAAGAACCTGGATGGCTCCTTCAGCATCAATCCGCAAGCTCAGCCAGCCTGAAAGCCCTGCACACAAGCGCCATTACACGCAGGATTGACGATGTCATTGCCCTTACTTCCCGGTTACAGCAGTCTGATCTTTCGAACTCGCAAGCTGTTCGTGCACTTTTCGCGGCCTATCAGCCCGTCATACAAGAGTACACTGAAATCTCCTGCAGGACAGTCCAGGAAGCGCTTTCACAGTATCGTTCTATCTGCAAGACTACCTATATCCTGAGTACTTCTGCATCAACACTGATCTTGAAGGGCTTCTGTATGCCCCAAGAAAAGGGCGACCCTGAAGGCGGTAACACAGATAATGCCGAAGGCGGAACTGGTCTCGGAGAAGGTGAAGGTCAAGATGATATCAGCAAAGACATTAAAGCGGATGAGGATCTTTCTGAGTTGGCACAGGAGAAGGACAAAGAGAAGAGAGACGAGGAAATTGAGGATGAGAAAGATGCAGTTGACATCGAAGATGAAATGGAGGGGGAAATTGGGGATATGGCAGATAAGGAGGATGACGAAAAGGGCTCGGGCGATGAGAAAGAAGATGATGATATGGACGAAGAAACAGGTGATGTAGATGACCTAGATCCCGACGCCGTTGACGAAAAGCTCTGGGATGGAGAGGCCGACGATGATGCCCGTGACAAGGAAGGAGATGGCATGAAAGACCAGCAGAAACAAGGAGAAGATATGGAAGCAAAGAAAGAGAATGGAAAGGAGAAACAAGGAGAGGAAATGGAGAGCAAGGAAGACGAGGATGGTGAAGAAAGCGAAAGCGAAGGCGCAGATCAGGAAGATGATGTCCGGCAGCAAGACGATAACGAAAAGACAGATGCCCATGTGCCAGAAGTCGACACACTTGATCTGCCAGAAGACATGGCGCTAGACGGTGATGAAAAGAGTGGAGGGGAAGAAGAGGAGGATGATATGAAGATGGATGATCTCTCAGACGTTGACGATGAAGGGGAGGAAGTGAAACAAGATGAAAAGGGTGATAAACAAGACAGCTTCCCTGACCTTGACGATCCCGAGAAGCAAGGAAAAGAGGGAGAGCCAGAAACTGAGAACCAGGAAGAGGGTCAAGAAAATGAAGGCGAGGAGAATGGTGAAGGCGAAAAGAATGATGAGGAGCCGGAGGAAGAAAGCAAGGAAGAAGGAGCTGATGAACCAGAACCAGACAGTCTCTTGACGACCCGCGACGAACAAGACGCAAAAGAGGGCGAGGACACTGCTCCTAGCGACTTACAAGGCGTTGAAGGAGGCAATGATGATCAAGATGCCAACGAACAAACCTCAGCCCAAAGGGAAAGCGGCGAGGATACAAAGTCTGGCGAAACAAATGGCAAAGGAGCAGATGAAGCCCAGGCACAGGAAGAGACCACTGGACAAGCTTTAGCACAAGAATCTGAACGCCCCGACGAAAAATCCAACAAAAAGGATGAACAGACTGAAGCGGAGTCGTCGTTCCGCAAAGTTGGTGACATGCTCGAGAAGTGGCACCAACAGCGCCGCCAAATCCTCAACGCTAAAGAAGAAGATGAGGAGCGCCCGCAGGTTGAAAATATGGTAAGACATGTATATCCATCCATCTATGCCACTCAGAGCTAACACAGAAACAGGAAATCGATGACCCCGAATTTGAACATTTACCCAACGATGATACGAAAGCTGATACACAGGCTCTTGGTGCTGCAACGGAAGAACAAGCTCTCTCTTTGGACGAGTCCATGGCGATCGATTCTGGTGCTCAAGAAGCCCAAGAAGCATTTGAGGACATGGAGCCAGAAGCAGCAGAGAATCCTGATGCAAAGGATGGCGAAGACAATGAAGCCCTTCCTGAAGCCCAACAACCAGCAAGCGATGAGCCAGAAACCCAAGCTGGTGCAATGATTGGTGAAACCAGAGAGCAACGTGCCCAACGCCAGCAGAAAACTGAAGAGGCCATGGATCTCGACGAAGTTGAAGAAACGCCTGAAACTGCTCCTGTCATTGACATCAACCAAGAATCAGCACTTACTGAATTCGGCTCAAGCCGTTCAAGAGAGGAAGCACGTCAACTATGGCAACAGTACGAACAGTCAACCAAAGATCTCTCTATGGGTCTTTGCGAGCAACTTCGTCTCATTCTTGAGCCAACCCTTGCAACCAAGATGCGTGGCGACTTTAGAACTGGAAAGCGTCTCAATATGAAGCGTATCATCCCATACATTGCGAGTCAGTACAAGAAAGACAAGATCTGGATGCGTAGGACAAAGCCAAGCAAACGCCAGTACCAAGTCATGATCGCTGTAGACGATTCAAAGTCGATGGCAGAATCAGAATCAGTGGCACTCGCATTCGAGACTGTGGCCCTGGTTGCAAAAGCACTTAGTCAGCTAGAGGTCGGGCAGATATCAATCGTTTCCTTCGGAGAAACCACTCGTCTCATCCATCCCTTCGACCAACCGTTTACTTCAGAGGCCGGTGTAAAGGTCTTCGAGCGCTTCCAATTTGACCAGTTGAAGACAAACGTCAAAACCCTCCTTGATACCTCCATGGGAATCTTTGAAACCGCAAAAGTCAATTCCAGTGCGGATCTATGGCAGCTAGAGATCATCATTTCCGATGGTGTTTGCGAAGACCACGAGACACTGAAGCGCCTGGTTCGGAGAGCGCAGGAGGAAAAGATCATGATTGTGTTCGTCATCCTGGACTCTGTCAGAGATAAGAGTATCCTGCACATGAAGCAAGTCAGGTTCGAGACGGGTGCGGACGGTACTCAGGAGTTAAAGATGGAGAGATATCTAGATACTTTCCCGTTCGGGTTCTATCTTGTGGTGAACGATATCAGAGAGTTACCGGGGGTGCTTGCGCTGGCTTTGAGGCAGTGGTTCGCGGAGGTTGCGGATGCGGGGATGTGAACTTAGATATTTTATAGATAGCTTTTCTTTTCCCCTGTATTTTTACAGTTGTTTTTAGAGTGTATTATTATTTCCTTGTACTGTTAGATTCCATTCCTAAAAGTTATTTTGGTTGTGTAGCAAATTATCGTTTTCCTCTGGTTGTCCGTTTGGTGTTTTTACGATCGAATATGGAGGGGTCTACTTTATGTTTAGCGTACCTTGCTGATCGACTTCCTTTCATCGTGATAGATTATCGCCATAGGTTGGTTCCCGTAAACATAAAGCTCTTATTCTCCTAGCATTAGATCTGTTGGGGACAAAAGAGGATTGAAGAGAGGGAGGTGTACGTGTAGGGATATAAGGAGGATGGGTGGGGTGGCGGTGACTTTCTATGTTTACCAAAGTTCAACACTTCACCTAGTACATCGAGTGCTCGGTACACCTTAGTCTCGTATCCGTCCGTTAAGAAGGACAGCTTGCTATTCAGGCACGCGCATGCTGCAGGACGAACCCAAATCTAAATAAACATTCACAGCATCAACACCACACTCTTGGCACCAACTTAGAATACCGAGTGATAATCTGTGCTTCAAACTTTCGAGAAATGATGCCCTACCCGCTCTACGGGGGCTTGGCTAGTACGATTTAGCTCTAAAAACAAAGGGCAAGGTGTTCTGAGTCGTTCATATAAATGATTACTCGGGCATCAATATCTTAAACTCTACACTACAATTATTATATTAATTAGCTTCCCACAATCAAAAAAATAAAAGACGTGGTTAAAGCAAGAGTCTCTCAACCCAGCTCCCCCGGCCCTCTCTCCTTTCTTATAAGTAATTAAGCTAGCCAGCACCTACAGAGGGTGGTAGAATTATTCCGAAAGTGGGTTTCCATGACCCGATAGTCCTATTGGCCCTTAAAGGAATTTTTGCAGTAAGCACTGACCAAGAAACCCACTCTTTTAGTTCGGACTTCCGCAATAATTCTACCAGACTCTGTACATACATGTACCTACCAGCTATAGTGCCGACGGGTTATTTAACCCTAACCCTATGCTAAAGCAAACCCAATGGAATCTCACCGGTACTAGAACTATTGGATTGCAGTCATAGCAATTATTGGCGAAATGTCTGCTGTTGAGTTATTCAAGCCAAATTGAGCTTAAAATGCATGAGGAGTTTCGTTAGAGTAAGAAGTGCGGCATTGCAATAACCCTAGCCCTGCAATATCTGCATGCGGACAAATCACTCCCAATGGAGAAATAACCTTACAGGCAGATATCCTCCTCGCAGCGACCGGGTTTTCAACTTGGAGGCACCGGCGCCCGGCCCTTCACCCCCACGAGCTCCATCATTATTCGTGATTGGTTTGTAAAACTGTTGACATATAACTCAGGGTCTTCTCATTCGGGGTAAGTACATGTAGTGGGAGAGGCATCTCAGCCAGTTGCGGCAGATCGAGCACTAAATAAAGGGCCCGCCGCAACCCCGCCAAATTTTTTCTATCTCCCTCTTCTGACCAGTCAACCTTTCCCCGCGACACTCACTCTCCTTAGACTCCCCCCTCACCACCAGCCAATCAGGAATCCATATCTTCATCACAGCTTGAATTGAATTCACTGTAAAAAAAAATGGCTGCTCCCACTGCCTCACAGACATACCTCAGCACCCGAGGCGGCTCCACCGGGGTATGTTTTGAATTTTCTACATAGCTGTTCCCCGCCGCCCCAATTCAATCGCAATTGACTAACCAGCAGAAAAATCTCCAACACCATAGTTCTCCTTCGAAGCCGCCGTGCTGAAGGGTCTCGCCAGCGACAACGGGCTCTTCATCCCCGAGGCCATCCCCTCCCTGCCCAGCGACTGGCAGACCCGCTGGTCCAAACTCTCGTTCCAGGAGCTCGCCTACGAGGTTCTCTCGCTGTACATCTCGCCGTCCGAGATCCCCGCCGACGACCTCAAGACGCTCATCAACAAGTCGTACTCGACCTTCCGCCACCCCGACATCACCCCGCTCAAGGCCCTCATCCCCGAGGACAACCTGCACATTTTAGAGCTCTTCCACGGACCAACCTTTGCGTTCAAGGATGTGGCGCTGCAGTTTGTCGGGAACCTGTTTGAGTACTTTTTGGTCAGGAAGAACGCGGGCAAGAAGGAGGGCGAGAAGAGACACACTTTGACTGTCATTGGTGCGACTTCGGGAGACACTGGAAGTGCGGCTATCTATGGGCTGAGGGGAAAGAAGGATGTCAGTGTCTTCATCTTGCATCCAAAGGGCAGAGTGAGCCCCATCCAGGAGGCGCAGATGACCACTGTCCTCGACGCAAATGTCCACAACCTTGCTGTCGGCGGCACCTTTGACGACTGCCAGGTACCCCCCCCCCCTTTTTCTTTCTTTTCCACCTCCCCAATCCCTAACAATCCCACCAGGACGCCGTCAAATCCCTCTTCTCCCACCCCGTGCTCTCCAAAACCCATAACCTCGGCGCCGTAAACTCCATCAACTGGGCCCGCATCCTCGCCCAAATCGTCTACTACTTCCACTCCTACTTCGCCCTCCTCGCCACCCTCCCCGCCGGCGCCCCAACACCCAAGATCCGCTACGTCGTCCCCACCGGCAACTTCGGCGACATCCTCGCCGGCTACTTCGCCAAGCGCATGGGCCTGCCCATTGACCGCCTCGTCATCTCCACAAACAGCAACGACATCCTCGACCGCTTCCTCAAGACCGGCCGCTACGAGAAGAAGCCCGTCCCCCCCTCCGAAGAAGCGCAAGGCGGCCTCCCCGCCGACGGCAGCAAGGCCCACGAAGCCGGCGTAAAAGAAACACTCTCCCCCGCAATGGACATCCTCGTGTCCAGCAACTTTGAGCGCCTCCTCTGGTACCTCGCCCTCGAGTGCGAGGCCTCAAACACCGACCACGCAAAGGCAGGCGCCGTCGTAAAGGCCTGGATGGACGATCTCAAGACGTCGGGCACCACCGTGGTCTCGCAGGCGGTGCTGGACGCCGCGCGCCGCGATTTCGGCTCGGAACGTGTCAGCGACGAGGACACCACCGCCACCATCAGGAAGATCTTCACGGAGGCGCCGTCGGCGCCGTATGTGCTTGACCCGCACACGGCCGTGGGTATTGCTGCGTCGCTGAGGCTGGTGCAGCGCACCAAGGAGGACGGCGAGAAGGACGTGCACTATGTTTCGCTGAGCACGGCGCATCCGGCGAAGTTTAACCACGCGGTGGATTTGGCGCTGGGCGGGCTGGGAACGTATGATTTTGAGAGGGACGTGAGGCCGGTGGAGTTCCGTGGGCTGGAGGCGAGGGAGAAGAGGGTGAGGTTTGTGGAGAGGGCGGATCCGGAGGAGGTGATGAAGGTGGTGCTGGAGGGGTTGGAGAGTGAGGGGAAGGAATAGGTGGACGGGAAGAAGGTTTTTGGCAGTTGGGGTTTTGGGGGTTTGGCATGACCTGTCGGAGTAGTTAGAATAGAAGAAAAAATAGGATTTCTCAAATGTTTACTACTGCTACTACAACTCTTGTTACCGCACTGTTATATAAACTTTATGTGCTTGCGAGAAAAAGAAGTGACTTTTGCACTACGGAGGTTTCGTTATCCGCATAGCTATAAACAACATGATAACTAATCACTGACACGCACCCACCGAGTGACACCCGATGACCCACCCACCCACAACCCAAAAGAAAAAGAGCCCAATTGCAAACAACCAACCCAAAACAAAGACGAAAACCCCCCCGCCCACTCACCAAACCCCAGCCTAAAAACTAATACAAATAATACCCCTGCGTCAACGGCAGCCTATCCACCGGCTCAGCGGTACACGCCACGCCGTCCGCCTCCACCGTATAGGTCTCGGGGTCGACCCTCATCGCCGGCATGGCGTCATTGAGCTTCATGTGCTTCTTGCCGATGTTCCTGCAGCCCCGCACGGCCTCGACGCGCTTCTTGAGCCCGTAGGACTGCACGGTGCCCGACTCGAGAGAGGCGGCCGACACCCAGGTGATGGATGTGCTGGGCACGAGGGGTGCATACATGGGCCGCCCGATGATGGGCTGCACTGATGGGATGGAGCCGTTGGCGTCGCCGATGTGTGCGTAGGCGATTAGGCCGGATTTGAGTCTGCGCGGGGTTAGTCGTGGGGTGGGAGGAAGGGGAGGGGAGAAGGAGGGCTTACACTAGGCTTGGTTTTGCGCCGAATTGTGCAGGGTCCCAGAGGACGAGGTCGGCGATTTTGCCAAGTTCGACTAGAACGCAACTCGATCAGCAACTGTCTCTTGATCATAGTTCTATAGCTGCTGTAGAGCAGAGAAAGAGAGAGAGGGAGGAGTTCTTACCGGAACCAATAAGATGGCTCATCCCCTGCGCAATCGCCGGGTTCACGGTGTACTTTGCAATGTACCGCTTGACCCTAAAGTTATCTGCGCCCGTCCCCTCATCTTCCTTCAGCGGCCCGCGCTGCACCTTATTCTTGCTTGCTGTCTTCCACGTGCGCAGCACCACCTCGCCGACACGCCCCATCGCCTGCGAGTCGCTGGACATCATCGATATCGCACCCAGATCGTGGAGCACATCTTCTGCGGCGATAGTTTCGGCCCTGATACGAGACTCGGCGAAGGCCACGTCTTCGGGGATATTCTTCGACAGGTGGTGGCACACCATCAGCATGTCGAGATGCTCGTCAAGGGTATTGCGGGTGAATGGTCGAGTGGGATTGGTGGATGAGGGGAGGACATTGCGGTGCTGCACGACGCTGATGATGTCCGGTGCGTGGCCGCCGCCGGCACCCTCGGTGTGGTAGGTGTGGATAGTGCGGCCCTTGAAGGCGCCGATGGTCTGCTCGACGAAGCCGCTCTCGTTGAGTGTGTCGGTGTGGATGAGGCACTGAACGTCGTACTGGTCGCAGACGGACAGACAGGCGTCGATGGCCGCGGGCGTGCTGCCCCAGTCCTCGTGGAGCTTGAGGCCGACGGCACCGGCGGCACATTGCTCGGCGAGGCCTTGCGGCAGGCAGTCGTTGCCCTTTCCGGTGATGCCGAAGTTGAGCGGGAGGCCGTCGAGCGCCTGCAGCATCTGGCGGATGTAGGTTGCGCCGGGGGTGCAGGTTGTGGCGTTTGTGCCAGTGCTGGGCCCGGTGCCGCCGCCAAGCATGGACGTGACGCCGGAGGAGAGAGCTTCGGCCGCTTGCTGTGGACAGATGTAGTGGATGTGAGTGTCGAAGCCGCCGTAGGTGATGATTTTACCCTCGCCGGCAATGATGTCTGTGTTGCTGCCGACGATGAGGGAGCGGTCGACATTGTCCATGATGTCCGGGTTGCCAGACTTGCCGATGCCGACGATGTGCCCGTTCTTAATCCCGATGTCGGCTTTGTAGATGCCGGTGTAGTCGACGATGAGCGCGTTTGTGATGACGAGGTCGGCGGTCTCGCGGTCGGAGCGGCCGGACGCTTGCCCCATGCCCTCACGGAGGGTCTTGCCGCCGCCGAACTTACACTCGTCGCCATAGGTGGTGTAGTCCTTCTCGACCTTGATAAAGAGCTCTGTGTCGCCGAGGCGGACGAGGTCACCCGTCGTGGGGCCGAACATGGCGGCGTATGCCTCGCGCTCCATGGTCGTTGGGAGCACCGCACGCTTATCCATGGGCGCATCGATGTGGGCAAAGCCCATCTTGGTGAGGTTGTTAATGATGTTGGCAATGTTGACACGGTTGCGGTCGACGACGCCGCTGGCAATGCGGTTGCCGCCCTGGATGATCATGTTCCCGCCAATCTCGACGATGGTGACGGTCTTGCAGTCGCCGGGCTCGAAGCGTACGGCCGTACCGGCCGCAATGTCGAGGCGGTAGCCGTAGGCCTGGATGCGGTCGAACTCGAGGAGCGGGTTGGCCTCGATGAGATGGTAGTGGCTGCCAACCTGCACGGGGCGGTCTCCCTTGTTGACAATGCGCAGACGAGCCTTACGGCGGCCCGGGTTGAGCTCAATGCAGCCCCTGACAGCCACGACGGCGCCGGGTTGACGGATGGCCTCGTATTCGGTGGTCGAGGTGATGGGTGGGAAGAGAGATTCGTCGGGAATGGGGAGGAAGGAGCCGTAGAGAGCTTTCTCGATGTTGCCATCATCAGAGGCGATGGGGTTGTGGATGGTCACGAGGTAGGTGCCGTCGTGGAAGGTGCCCTCAACCTGGATCTCCTTGAGGCCAGAGGCCACGGGGGGGAGGACGTGCCGGCGACCCAGCATCTGCTTGCCCTCGTTCATGAGCGCGGCGACGGTGTGTGTGCCATCTCGGATGAGCTCATGAATGTTATTGGCGATGAGGGCCGTGGCTTCGGTCTGGTTGAGACGGACTCCACGGGCGAGGCGCTTCTGGGCGAGGTAGCCGACCTGGGAGATGAGGAGCTTGTCGATCTAGGGGAAGAGTTAGCCATGACTTCAATTCAATTGGAGAGCACAGTGTAGATAGATATCTCATACCTCGCGGGGAACCAAATGCATTCTGAAAGAATTGATATGGGTGTAGACTCGTGTGGTGTTCTGGAGTCGTAGTGGACTGATCCAAGGGATGACGTTGGAATCAACGATGGATGGAAGAAGGGAAAGGAGGGGAAAGACAGCTGCAGCTGGCCGATAAGAGGAAGGGCAGCCGATAAGATAAGCAACATGTCAAAACTATGATTGATTGACTGCCTGCAGGGATTGGTGCACGGGGTCTGTCAACGGCAGGCGACACCTGGTGAGTGATGACTTTGGTGTGTGTCGGCATTTGGATGGCCATTGGGTGTTTTTCATGTCAGGAGATACTCTCGGGTGAGCGAGGCTGAGTATCCTGACGGGTGCCTGTATGTATGTATAATTCGTGACGTTGGGTGGTAAGGCCAATGATCAGCCTGCAGGTATCTCTCGAGCCCGCTAGATGCATGTAGGTACTAGCCCTGATGACAGTGATAAGAGCACCACACAAGCCGTCATATATGCACTTTCATGCATGCCAGGAACAGACACCGTATGAAAGTGTTTCCAATATGCGCAATCTGGGACATGTCTAAGACAGCTGGCTCTTCCACCCCATGTCACTATCAGAACCGAGTGACCTCCCATGACGCTTCAGCAGGCCCAGGGCAAGATGCATAACCACATATATACCGTTATAGGAAGAGACTTGTAATAGTTCAATTAATAAGATACGCAAGACTTTGGTCCAGTGCTCGATAAAGTAAGGCACAGCTCGAAGTGATTGTATTATTGATGATGATGATGACGATGACGATGATAGAGGGGAGAAGAAATCTAGATAGATACACGTAGGTGTAGTTGTGGCCAACGGATACGGTGGAGGTTGTGACAGAGGACAGGCCACAAAGATTACGGTGTCCTCATTAGCTAGACTTGTCTCCGCTTACATGTATTTCCAAACTGACTATACCTTTGTACAAGTGCAGTGCGGCCTCCGGCTGCGCCGCTGTAATCAGGAAATGGAATACCCATTCTGACTTGAATATCTATCTATTTGTCCATATAGATTAGCTAAAGCGTACAATGAGGAAGCCTATACTATTTAGATTGGGATTATTTTGGCCTCGAACTGTAACTAGAAAGAGAGGGTCTCCGCTCTCTCTCTCTCTCCCTGTTCTACCCACCAGTTCACATAATACATTCTCTACGTGCTCGGTTCTTTACCTTTCTTCACAAAGACCATCTCTGAAAACACAAACAACACACATTATATCGACACCCATAGGCTATTAGCCCTGACTCATGTAGACGAACCCGGGCAGATGGCCTTGGCGCTCCTCTCCATGGCCATAAAAGCCCACGCCCTTCCTCTTCTCCTCCCTTTCTTTTCCAGACAATGTCAACATCGAGGTCCTCTCCCGCAGAGGCCACACCAACCCAGCATGCCACGGGCGTCAAGGCGATGGAGAAGCACAGCGGCCATTGGGCCATGCTTCCCGGGGACCCCATACGCGGCAACCCACCGGCCACCCTAGACCAGCCGCTCCCACAGCCTTCGGCAAGCTGTGGTGCATGCAGGTCGAAAGGTGGTCGCCCCCCCCAAAACGGCTTTCTCCCTCCTCCCCCCATTCGTTTTCTGTTCCCTCCTTGTGGGGGAGCACTTTTCTTCCCCCTGTTGGTCCTTGGGCGTTGTCCGAGGGGCTGAAAGGAGGTCTTTCCCTTGCTCTGTTCCTGTCCCTGTTCCTTTGTCCCTGTTACTCCGTCCCTCGAGCTTGTGTTCTCTCCGCAAGGAGATAACAAGGCCTCTTTTGACTCCTGGGTTCTGTCCGAGGGGTCGAGAGGGGTCTATCATTGTTTGTCTCCCCGTCCCTCCCCGTCCCTCCCCGTCCCTGTTTTTGTTTCGCCCCTCCCCCCTTCCTTCTTCCGCCCCGTTCCTTCCTCTCGTGCTTTCCTTGGGAAGCACGATCCTCTTGTCCAGAGACCAAAGGGGTAACCCTTTCGTCCGAACTTTTCTGTCCTGTGTCTCGGCCTTTCTATTTTTTTTCTTTTCTCTTCTTCTTTTTTTTATGGAGGGAGCATAGCCCCTATCGTCCTCTGGGTTCAATCCGAAGGAATCGAAAGGGATGCTCTGTCGTTTCATCTTTCCCGTCTCTGTTCCCGTGCTTGTCTTCGCCTAGGCATCAAGCTCTAGGAGATATACGAGCTGTCCAGCCGTTTATATAAAGCCCAAGCCTCTTGCACAACATCGTGGCGTGGTCGAGGGGTAATAGCCTCTACTACGTTGCATGACATCGCCGGTTCAACCCGGGGTGGAAGCAGTGAACAGAATGCCCAACATGGTAGCGACGCTCTTGAGGGATGATACTGGTCACGTAAGTCTTTTGTCACTCGGTATTTCTCTCTTTTTTTTTGTTCTTTCTTTTTTTTTTAGCGCTACTGCCGTACGTCCTGTAGTAATAAGGATTTGGGTATAACTTTGCAAGGGGTGGGATGGATTGCGTGCTGACGCCTTGGGACGGGCACTGAGGAGGGGTATTGGAGAGTGGAGGGAGAATCACGGGATATCACTCGACTGATTGGGTTGCCAAGCAACTGGCTAGCTAGCAAGGTGCGAGAACCCCGACAGACAAGAGATGAGAGACGATAGGATTGGTGCGCTCAACATGTGAGTGTTATGTAATCTTTACTGTAATATCCCAATTGAACCATTCTTCGCGGCCGTTCACAATAATCTGCCTCACTACTTACTTGTACATCTGTTCTGCGCCTGGGGGTGGATTTAATTATTCATTGATATATGTGTCCATATAGCGCCCCATCGTACGGCAGCGAACTCCTTTTTTTTTCCCTTTGGGCTACAGGCTAGCTATGGAACCACACGCCATATTAGTTGGAATCGAGTGAGAATCCATGATAGGGCTATATATGAGTGTAGACGAAAACGAAATTGGGGGGTTTAGTTATCCTGATAGTTGCCGAAGCTAATGCCAGAGGCCGCATTCTACGTTTATATTTATAAACTTGTGATTGTCAAGGTATTTCTGATTGGGCTGAACAATCCAGGCCGACGGCGGATACTGAGAAAGATCCTTAATAGATATTGATACGTTTTACAACGAGGCAGGTTTATTCCGATTCTATGGAAATGTCTCTATTTGAGCAGTTAGTTTTTAGCAAGCATCTCATTTTCTTGCCCGCCCAATAAGGCACTGCGTTTGACAGAAATGAATTAAACAAAAAACAAAAAACAAAAAAACTGCGTTTGACAGACTTCGGGTCACCGCATACCAATAGATACACACAGCCAATAATTTACAACACAAAAGAAAGAAATGCGCTTTTATTCCCAGCTAACACTAATCATCTATCTATATACCACACTGCCCCCCTCTAATTCCAGCTCTCCAAGCCCTTCAACACACACCCCTCCCCACTCCTGCTCACGACCCTGCCCACCACCGCCACAGTCTCCCCCTCCTCCCTCAGCACCCTCACAACCTCGTCCACATCCTCCCTCGCCACCACCGCCACCAACCCCAACCCCGTATTCCACGTCCTCGCAAACTCCAGGTCCGCCACATTCCCCGCCTTCTTCAACCACCTAAACATCGGCGACAGCTGATACGCCGACACATCCACCTCCGCCGCCAGGTGCGCCGGCAGCATGCGCGGGATATTCTCCGTCAGCCCGCCGCCCGTGATGTGCGACAGCCCCTTAATCAGCCCCCGCGTCGACACCTTCAAGATCTGCTTCACGTAGATGCGCGTCGGGGTGAGAAACTCCTCGCCGATGGTGGTCGCGCTGTTCCACGGCGCGCTCGCGGTCCAGGCCAGCCCCGCGCGGTCAACAATCTTGCGGATGAGCGAGTATCCGTTGCTGTGGACGCCGTTGGAGGCGAGGCCGACGAGCACATCGCCCTCGACCATTTTGTCTAGCTTTGGCAGGACCTGGTCGCGGTTGACGGCGCCGATGGCGCAGCCCGCGGCGTCATAGTCGCCGACGGCATACATTCCGGGCATCTCTGCGGTCTCGCCGCCAATGAGCGCGCACCCGGCCTGCTTGCAGCCCTCTGCGACGCCCTCGACAAACTCGGCGGCCTCCTCAATGTTGAGCTTGGAGGTGGAGTAGTAGTCGAGGAAGAAGAGGGATGCGGCGCCCTGCGCGAGCAGGTCGTTGACGGACATGGCGACGAGGTCGATCCCCACGGAGTGGTGCTTGCCGAGGGCGCAGGCGATCTTGAGCTTTGTGCCGACGCCGTCGATGCCCGCGACGAGCAGCGGGTCGGTCCAGCCGGCGGCGTGTAGGTCGAAGATGCCGCCGAAGCCGCCGAGTTCGGCGTCGGCGCCGGGGATGCGCGTGGATTTGACGGCCGCTTTGATGCGCTGGACGAGGGCGTTGCCGGCGTCGACGTCGACGCCTGAGTCGGCGTAGGTCATTGCTACCTCGGCGGGCTTCTGCTTGAAGGCTCTGCGGGGTGGGTTAGTAAGAGTTGATAGGAGAAGGAGGCTGGGACTGACCTGTGGGCAATGTCCTTGCGGTAGAACATGGAATCGAATGAGATGGTGTTGACGCCCTCATATGCCTTCTTGACAGCCTCCTCGAGAGTGTCTGCGGTAGCCGTAGCAGCAATAACTCTTCCACCGGCGGTGACAATCTTTCCGTCGACCAATGATGTGCCGGCGTGGAAAATGGCGGTATCTATCATTACCCCCTGCTGTCAGTGTTTCGAAACAAACGTGTGATTTCCCATGACGCAAAAACTCACCAGGCCCCACAGGTCCCAACTTGATCTCCTTGCCCTTCTCGTACGAGCCCGGGTATCCTCCAGCAGCCACCACGACGGTCGCCGCAAACTGCTTGGTGACCTCGACCTTGACAGAGTCAAGATAGCCCATCGCGCAGGCCATGAGCACCTCCGCAAGATCCGTGTCCTTGCTGAGCAGCGACATGACAGTCTGCGTCTCCGGGTCTCCAAAGCGGACATTATACTCCAGCACCTTTGGCCCATTCTTGGTCATCATCAACCCCGTAAAGAGCATGCCCCTAAACGGATACCCCTCACGCCTCATCCCGTCCACCGTCGGCTGCAGAATCGTCCTATTGACCTCCTCCAGCACGCTCGGGCTCGCAATCCTCGTCGGCGCATAGCACCCCATACCACCCGTGTTGGGGCCCTGGTCGCCGTCAAAGATGCGCTTGTGGTCCTGCGCGGGCGGCAGCGAGACAATGTGGTAGCCATCGCTGAAGGTGAGGATGCTGAGCTCGTCGCCCTCCAGGAACTCCTCGATGACGACCTCGTCGCCGGCGGCGCCAAACTCGCGGTCAACCATGATCTCGCGTAGCCCTGCGTGCGCCTCCTCCTTGGTGGCGGGGATGAGCACGCCCTTGCCGGCGGCGATGCCGGAGGCTTTGATGACGACGTTGTGCGGAACACTGTCGAGGTAGGCGCGGGCTGAGTCGTAGTCGGAGAAGTTGCGGTACTCGGCGGTGGGGATGGAGTGCCGCTGCATAAAGTCTTTGGAGAAGGTCTTTGAGCCCTCCATGCGTGCGGCGGCTTGGGAGGGGCCGAAGCAGGGGATGCCGACTGTGGCCCGGTAGGGAGGGGTTATATCAGCAATTGCTTCTTCTTCTTGTTCTTTCTCTAGGCCTGCCCGTGGATTGATATGGAGAGAGCATACCCTTGCGGAAGTGGCCCTCAATGCCGTCCACGAGCGGTGCCTCAGGGCCAGGCAGAACAAGGTCTATCTCGTTCTTGACAGCGAACTCGACAAGTTCCTTGAATGCTCCAACGCCAATGTTGACGTTAGAGACGTTCTTGAAGCCACTGGCAGTCCCTCCATTGCCTGTATAAGGGATCAATTAGCATCTACACTAAAACAGAGGTCCATAGCAGAATAGAGAGAGGCAAAAAAAAAACTTGCCAGGCGCAACATAGATATGCTCGACCTTTGGGGACTGCGCCAGCTTCCACACCAGGGCATGCTCCCGGCCTCCATTACCAACAACGAGAAGCTTCATTATTTTATCAGTATATTTTGCTGGAGGGGGGAAAGGAACGGCGGGGGTGGTGGTGGTTGTAGTGTTTGACGTCAGGAACTGGATATGGGGAGTTTAATTTCGTAGTGGGGCCGGTTGGAGGAAGAAGGAAAGTTCAATTCAGACAGACAGACTCACCCCGCCTGGGGAAAAAGAAGTCTTTTAATTTTTTTTTTTCCCTCTCTTCCTTGCTCAGTCACGGGATCTTGAATTTACTTTTTTTTTTTTTTTCCTTTTCTCTTCTGGTCTGTCAAACCTGGATGTCGTCTTTTTTTTTTTTCCCCCCTCAGCACCCCCGCCAAGTCAATGTGGGGGGACGAGGATCTTATCGCTATCTTATCAGCGGGACCCCCCCCCCCTCTTATCGCTATCACGATCATCGCGATAAAACACCCACCACCCACCCACTCAGCTGCACAGCCAACGCATCTGGGAAGAACGACGGAACGGATATCCCCCCACTATTCACCAAATAACCAGAACTGCATCCTTAGCTATCTCCACACATCTAACCTCCACCTACCTACCTACAAGTGCACCTCATGGCCTCCAAGAACGTTGAGAAGACGCGAGCCCGCCTCGAGAAACGGTACCCAGCCCAGCCCGGTGCAGAGTGAGACAGAGACAGAGAGAATGAGAGAGAGAGAGAGCTAACTAACCCCGCCAGCATCGAGGAAGGCGCCTACTACGAAGCCCACCAGCAGCTGCGGGTCGTCTCGCAGCGCTACGTCAAGGCAAAGGACTACAGCGCCGCCATCGAGATCCTGTCGTCGGGCGCGCAGGCACTGCTGAAAGCCGGCCAGGGCGGGAGCGGGTGCGATCTGTGTCTGCTCATGATTGAGGTGTTCAAGACGTCAAACTCGAGCCCCACGGCGGCTTTGAAGGGTGAGTGTGGGCTACTACAGACAGCTATATATATATATATATAGCTAGTGGGTTTGGCAGGGGGAATATGTATGGACGGGTTGCTGATACTGGCGTGGGGATGGTGGGGTGTAGCGCAGGTAATGCAGCTAATCACGCTGATCAACCCCGAGGAGCCCGGGCGGAAGAGGGTCATCAATGAGACGATAGCGTATGTGCCACCACCTACCTGCCACCATCCATCTATCCTAGCTAGCTAGATCTTCGAGGTTTTCGGTGTTACTTGGGAACTGATCATTGGCCCTCATTGATTTCCTCCATCCAGCTGGTCATCCAAGCACGGCGAATTCCCCGCCGGCGACCCAGAACTGCACCACTTTATCGGCCACCTCTTTGCAAAAGGTACCCCCTCCCCCCTTCCCTATCCCCTCTCCCTCCCCCCTTCCCCTATCCCCTCTCTCTCTCCCCTTCCCCTATCCCCTCTCTCCCCCCCTTCCCGGCGCACACCCCACTAACACCCCACCCCACCCACCCAGAGGACAACGTCTACGAAGCCGAAAAGCACCTAATAGTCGGCACACGCGACAGCGCCCCCGTACTCACCGACCTTCTCTACAGCTGGTACAGCGAAGACGAGCCGCACACAGCGCCCGCCTACATTGCGCGCGCCGTGTTCCCCTACCTGCTGATCGGCAACCTGCGCGACGCCTCGCGCTGCCTGCAGCTCTTCACGGCCGAGCTGGTCAAGCACAACAGCGCCGGCGGCGGGCTCGTGGTGCAGGAGGTGCAGTCGGCCACGAGCGACTTTCGGGTGTTTCCCGCGCTGCCGCTGCTAAACTTTCTCGGGCTGCTGCTGCTCGCGATCCAGAGTGGGGGCGCGGACGTGTTTCGCGGCCTCAAGAGCCATTATGCGGGGGCGTTGAAGGAGGTGAAGGAGTGGGATGAGGTGTGTATTTTCTCTTTTATTTCTTTCTTCTTGCTGTGTCCCTGAGGGGGGGGGTGGATGGTGGTGGCTAATAGTGGGTGGGTGGGTGGGTGTGCGGATAGATTCTGGACCAGATTGGGGAGATATATTTCGGTATCCAGATCAGACGGTCCAATAATCTGTTTGATATGATGGGCAACCTGTTTGGCGGGAATCCTGCGGCCGCAGCACCAGCGAGACAGATAGGCGGTGCTGCCTCGGGGAACGCAGCCCCCGTGGACTTGGATTGAGATTGGAGCACACACATACATAATTAACATAACATGGCTATATCCCCCTCTCCTCCTCCTCTCTCTCTCTCTCCCTCGTGCCTCT
Source organism: Morchella eximia (assembly GCA_024713935.1). Lineage (NCBI taxonomy): Eukaryota > Fungi > Ascomycota > Pezizomycetes > Pezizales > Morchellaceae > Morchella > Morchella eximia. The sequence goes on from JAMGZG010000003.1 coordinate 2,367,467, forward strand.
TCCTTTACCGTGCCTCTCTCGTGTCTCGTTTACATCGTCCCTCCCCACAGAGCAATTGACCATAATAAACATAAAAAAAAGAGAAACATTACTATTATATATATAGCTCGCTACCAGCATCAATCGTGATCAATTATTCTATCTATGGGTTGTTGTAGCCATGCAGTTGCTCATTAACGCCCGCGCCCCACCCACCACCCGCGGTAAGTAGCAGTAAGTAGGGCGATAAGGAAAGCATGTAGGTGAAAGAAACGGAAAGAGAGAGAAAAGAAAGAAGAAAAAAAGGAAAACTTTTACACCCCCGCACGCACGCTGCACAACATCAAGGGAAGCTGTCTCTGCCTCGACCCAGTCCAGTCCTTCCAGTCCCGTGAAGCCATTGAATTTGACAATTGTAGGAGTGACATCCGTGTCAGTGTCAGCACTCCTCGTCCGACTCAAACATCCAGCTGTCCTGGGCCAGCGAGAGTACTTGTAGTCTCAGTAGCTCTGTAGAAGAAGAAGAAAACCGCACAACCAATTAGTGACCCCCGAACGAACAAACAAACGAACCCAAGCACAGTGCAGTGCTCCCCCCACTCCTGCTATTCCCAATTCCATAATGTCCCCAAACACCGTGGAACCACGAGTAGCAGCAATAGCAGTAGCAGTAGCAGTAGCAGCTAGCTAGAAACCCCCCCGTAAAGACCGACTGACCTGGAAGCTTCTTGTACGCATCGACCTGATGCCTCTTCACCAGCTCCGCCGCCACGCGCTGCTGTTCCGCCACTACACTCACACACCCACCGCATCAGCACCATCCCTCCCTCCCTCCCTCCCTCACTCACTCACTACCCACGCGGAATTAAAGACAGCCAGGATTTAAAAAAACAAACTTACACTCCCTCCCAATTCCATCAAGCAACTGCGCATGCTGCGTCGTCGTCAGCGGCACCTCCAGATCCATGCTGCCGTCCTTGCGCCGCACCACAATACCCTCTGGCGCGGGGGCCTCGGCGTCGGCGTCGGCGCCGGCGTGGTCGGCACCGGCAGCACCACCAGCGGCGGAGGAGGCGGGGATGCTGCTGGCGCTGGCGAGCGTGGAGGGGCCGGTGCGGGAGAGGGAGCGGAAGAGCGTGCGGCGGACATCGGTGGCGGATTTGGCGCGTGGGGGTGGGGGCGCTTTGGACATGATGTAAGGGGCGGCTGTAGGATGAGACCTTAGGAAGGGTGTTGGAGGAGAGAGGGAGTGGGGTGTGAGGTTGTGGTGGTGGAGGAGGAGGTGGAGGATGAGGAGAGGAGGAGAGGAGGAGAGGAGAGGAGGAGAGGCTCTTTGCTGAGAAAGAGAGGAAGAAGAAGAAGAGGCGACCGGGTGAAGACGACAGACAGCTCGACGACGACGACAACTCGACGGCGGCGACGGGAAGGAATGCGTGCGTGTGCTCGGCGGCTCGGGCGGCCGTTGGCTGTGGCTGGTTTCTCTTGTGTGTTTGTCTTCTCTCTGCGTCTCTCACACACAAGCTCTCAGTTATACAGCTATCCTCGCTATCTCGCTATCTACAGACACCCACTCACATCCTTCTCATACACCACAGCTATTCCACAGCTCCCAATGACCTCCTCCAGCTACCCCCTCCGCCCCGTCCCCCCCCTCAACGCGCCCGTCCGGCGCCCTCAGGTACCTCCCCCCCCTCTCTCCTCCCCATCAACTCGCTCTCACTCCCCCCCTAGGAGATCACGCACTTCTCCTACGACGACACACACACGCTCGTGCACTCGACAGCCTCCCTCAAATCCTACTACCCGCCGTCGCTGCCCGCGCAGCTCTCCAACGGCTTCTCCACCTTCATCAAGCACGACGACACCATCGACGAGCACCTCGACGGGCTGCTCTGCGCGCTGGAGCGCCTCGAGCGGCGCACCGGCGAGCGCACGCGCGCTGACGTCGTCACGTGGCGCGGCATGATGACGAAATTCATGACGGCGCCGTTTGAGGGCCGTGACGGGTGGGAGATGAATGTGGTGGTGCTGCAGGTATGTTTTCTTTGGGGCCCGGGGGGGGTGGTCAGGAGTGGGAGGGCTAATGTAGGTGGGGTGTAGGGCACGCTGTAGGTTGTCTCCGCACCGCGCGAGAGTGGGAAGGGAGGAGAGCTGACGGGGGGCGGGGCTATATAGGTTTATTGAGGAGAACATTCCGTACGCGCGGCAGAGTCGCGGGAAGCAGGACAGGCGCGGCGAGGAGATGAGCTACTGGGGGTACAAGTTTGAGGCGCTCTCGACGATCCCCGGCAACTGGGACGAGTGTCCGCGCGAGGTGATTGAGTCGCGCGACGACGAGGTGGTCTCGAACGAGGCGCAGTTCTGCTCCATTGTCAAGACGGGCTTTGGGGACACGCGGGTCGTGATTGGGGGGGAGGTTGATGCAGGTATGTTTTTTTCCTGTTGGAGTGTTGGAATTCTTTTCTCCCAATTACCAGAGAGCTGGGCCCCGCGGGGGGGGGATAGCAGTATGCGCAAGAAAGAGAGAGAGAGAGGGGGTGCTAATATCCACAGTCTGGAACTCAAATCCCCCCACAGACCCCAACTGCCCACCCATCTACATCGAGCTCAAGACCTCCAAAATCATCAACCCCAGCAACCCACGCGACGGCATCAACTACGAGCGCAAGCTCCTGCGCTTCTGGGCGCAGTCCTTCCTGCTGGGCGTCGCAAAGGTCATTGTCGGCTTCCGCGACGACAGCGGCGTGCTGCGCTCGCTCAAGACATACGAGACACAGGAGCTCCCCGGGATCGCGCGCCGCTCGGGAAGGAACCTGTGGGATGCAAAGGTGAGTATTGACTTTACGGCGGGGCTGCTGGCGTGGCTGAGGGAGACGGTGGTGGGTGGCGGGGAGGAGGAGGGCGTGGTGTGGAGGGTGCGGTTTAGGCCGGGGGCCGATAGGGTCGAGGTGGAGAGGACGGGGGAGAAGTCGTTTTTGACGGAGGGGTTTGTGAAGTGGAGAGAGGAGCTGGCGGCGAGAGCGGGGTAGAAGATGGAGGAGAGCTGGTAGCTGTAGGATGAATGTGAGTAGGAGTATCAGTATGCGTATGGGTATCAGTATGAGTCTCAGTATCACGTAGTTTTATGCGCCATGTATGTATTAGTAGCTTTTCTCCTCTACAATATCTCGTTATGTAGTTATGCAGGACATTGACTCTCATCTCCCTCCTTACCTCTGTCTCTGTCTCTGTCTCTCTCTGTCTCTGCCTCTGCCTCTCTCTTTCCTGGCGAGCAATCATTTCCCCGTCACGGGCTCTCACTCGCTGCCCGGGATCTCGCGGCGCTGGCTTGGCATTCTTGATTTGTGAGCCGTCAATCATCAACGTCATTGTTTCTGTAATCAGATCAACAGCCAACGACACCCGGTGCAAGACCTTGAGAAGTGAGTATTTACACAGCCAATTCCCCCCTCCCCTCCCCTTCTCTGCTCTCTACTTCTCTGAATCCCTCTCACCTCCCAATTGACCGCTTCATTAACACTATACTACCAATCCTCTAGCTCCCCACCAACAAAAAAAACAAAAAAATGTTTTCCCGCGCCGTCCCCGCCCTCCGCACCACCCTCCGTGGCCCCCCCAAACAAACCCTCCGGCGCTACACCACCGCGCCCCCCGCCAAATCCAGCTCCACCACCCCACTAGCCGTCGGCGCCCTCGTCGCCGCCGCCGGCGCCGGCTACTACTACTACAGCACCATCCTCGCCCCTGCCGCCGTCGTCGTGCACCTCCCCCCCGCAATCCCCACCCTCACCGGCGATGGCACCTGGGTCGACCTCCCGCTCATCTCCACCGAGTACCTCTCGCCCACCACCAAGCTCCTGCGCTTCGCCCTCCCCTCCGACAACCACGTCTCGGGGCTGCACGTCGCCAGCGCAATCCTGACAAAGTACAAGGGGCCCAACGACGCCAAGCCGACCATCCGCCCCTACACGCCCATCAACGACGAGGATGTGCGCGGCCACATGGACCTGCTCGTGAAGCGCTACGAGGGCGGGCCCATGAGCACGCATCTCCACGATATGGCGCCCGACCAGCGCCTCAGCGTCAAGGGGCCCATCCCAAAGTACGAGTGGGCGCCCAATAAGCATGACCATGTTGTCATGATTGCGGGCGGCACGGGAATCACGCCAATGTGGCAGCTGATTAGGTCGATTTTCAAGAACCCGGAGGATAAGACGAAGGTGACGCTGGTGTTTGGGAACCGCAGTGAGGATGAGATTTTGCTGAGGAAGGAGCTGGCCGAGCTGGAGAATACGTATCCGCAGAGGTTCAAGGCGTTTTATCTGTTGGATAAGGCGCCCGCGGGCGAGAAGTGGGCAAAGCAGGGGTATGTGGATAAGGCGTTGCTGAAGACGGTGTTGCCGGAGCCCGGGAGTGGGAATAATAAGATCTTTGTGAGCCCCCCCCCCCCCCTTTCTGTTCCTGATGGGGTCTTAATTGGGGTCTTGAGAGATGGGTTTGCTAACAGTGTGTGATTTGGATGGGATAGGTCTGTGGACCCCCAGGACTGTACAAGGCTGTCTCTGGAGGAAAGAACTCGCCCAGTGACCAGGGAGAGCTCACGGGTATCTTGAAGGAGTTGGGATACTCAAAGGACGACGTCTACAAGTTCTAGAGACTTTGCCTGTTCTTTTGTCTCTGTTTTTTCTTTCTTTTCTTTTTAGCTTTTTTAGTATCGCGTGTGATAGATGCGTAGATACCAATTTGGCTTTTGACATCAAGAGGGGATGGATGGCAGTGGCGTGAATAAATAAATTATTCCAAACAAACTCAATACTCGAGTTTGCTATGCTACATAGGTTTCTAGTGAAGAGTAAAGGGAGAGGGGGGGGGGGTCTTTGGCCGTGTAAAAAGTACCTAGAGATCTCTAAAGCACTATACAGTATACGCCAGTCTTGTAACGACGGAATACCGGACAGCCAGCACAGGACAATCGATGATATCTCCCTATATACTTATCCCAGTCGAAGCATCTCTTGCCTAGTGAGTATACATAGGATCGCCGCAAGATATTTATATCCATTTGTAAGTTAATGCTGAGTGATACCCTATGATCCAATACAGCCCCTCCACACCCTGCAGTCAATCCTCCAATCATACGGCCACTTGCCAGCCAGAAAGCTCCAGGTGCGGCAACAAACAAGAAACTGCTCGTAGCCTGTGTATTCTTCATGTACTGAGCACGATATCCCTATGTGTGTAAATACATGTACTAGCCCCAACATCAATCTTTGCTAAAAAGCTTAGAACACCTACGTAAGCTTTGCTTTAGCCTTGACTGCGGCCCAGTCACGGAATTTTAATGGGATCACAGGCTCTGTACGTGAGAGCCAATCTTCAAACAAGGACCTATCTTTGTATCTGCTAGCTACGTGTAGCTGGTAAGATGATTGATGACCCAGGAGACAAAAGTTTCATTTTCACATCACTCTCTCAAACGTTCACCGCTATCTAGGCACGCATACATTTATGTAGGAGCCAGTTGCATACTTTACCCCTTTGAGTGCTGCGTAGAAACTAATAACCGTGGACCGTTGTTACATGTATCTAAACTGTTCTAATATGCTCCAAGGCACACCCACATCCTCCTGTGCGAGAACATCAAAACATCACAATATGACCTCTATTATATCATCTAATCTAAGGGAAATACCATACTTATCTTGATACCTTTCTGAATACAGATATTCTATTGTAATAACGGCTTCGGGGGGGTATCTGTCTCCCTGCCTGACGCTGTCAGCCAGGGAGCAGTTGCATCATGCACTATCACTCGGCCAACTACATGCCCTTCCGGCACCTTCTCAGGCCATCCCACTACTTCCACAGGCGGTGGACAAGATGTAAGAGATAAAAATCAGGCCATTCAAGCCCATCCAAACCTTAATTCTACCCCTACCCCGTAGCAAGATGTAGCCCTAGAAAGTACAGTCCCGGCGCGGGTCTTCCAGCTGCCTCTTCATCCCACAGTAGATTTCGCACACACACGCCCACATACAATCCCACACCCATCACTTCGTCTGTTTTTAATCCTTTCTCCCCCTTACTCACCACCATAAATTCCCATCCAACACTGCTTTCTCCTGTTCGTCAACCAACAACAATACATCACCATCCAATCTTTTTTACAAGCCAAATTCTTTAAAACCCTTCCTCAACATGGCTTCCTCTTCCTCTTCCCCTGACCCCGGTACCGCCCGCACTACCGTCCGCACTTGCCCCGTCCACACCAACAACGAAGCCACTGCCTCCACTGGCCCCATCGTCAACAAGAACGACGCCATTGTCGAAGCCATCCGTGAAGCCGTCAACAGCTATGTAGAGGACAAGAAAGCCAACTGTGCCGATGGCGAGGACTGGAAAAAGGTTTCTGGGGCCCGCACCAGGGACCTCAACGAAGAAGAATCCGCAAGGTTCACCAAAGCATTTGACGAGAACATGAAAGCCAGTGAAGACCTCAATGCAGAATCCGAACCCGAATCCACCGATGCCCTCTGTGCCTTGGCTGCAGAGCTCTGCGGCAAGGAGCCCGAGGCCTGCTGCAAGAAGACTGTCGAGGAAGCCAAAGACGCCAGTAGCAGCACCAAGGCCACCGATGAGGCTGTCACTACTGCTGTTGACGGAGCTGCGGAGGCCGAAATTCAAGGTACACTATCCAGCCAAACCCTCCTCCCTGCCAGCGTGGCATGGTGGAAAAAAAGAGAATCGATTGTAGACTTCGCTGCTAACTACGGGAACAACCAAGCCGGCAACGAAGCCACTGCCTCCCCTGCTGTTGAGGAGGAAGATGAGGCCAAGGACCTTCCCCCAGCGTATGTTGAGGAGAAGTCTGTTGAGGCTGTTGAGGCTGTCAGCGGTGAAATTGTTGCTGTCAGCGGTGAGCTTCAAGTTGTTGATGCCATCCAGAAGATTGAGGATTTGGCCATTAACGAGGAGGAAGACAAGTCTGTCAAGGAAGTCCCCGCCTCCGATGGTAAGCTTGTTATTATTTCTCCTTTCGGCGATGTCGTCCCATGGGATGATTTCATCGAGTTCATAAATATGCTCGTCACAGAATTCGCTGATTCGGATATTAATTTTCCCTTTAAATTTGAAGAAGTCAAGCAGGTTACTGAAACCACTGGTGGCGCTCCGGTTGAGGTTGAGAAAACTGAAAAGGTAAGCTCATCTCCTCTCTCCCTCCAAGAATACATCTCTATCTATGCAAAATACTGACAAGAGTCTCAAGGTTGCTGAGAACGGAGGATGCTGCTCTTCTTGCCACTAATTGGCTCTGCCAATTATCTTTTCTTTTCCCCATCAAAGGATAGATTCACGGTAAGAAGGTTCAAAGCTTTATTCTGGAATATTAAACTAATGCATTGCAGATTTAACGGCTTATGGGTTACGAAAATGAATTCTGCCGGTATCATGGGCTGATTTTCTCTTTTCTTTCTTTTTCTTTTTCGATCTTTACCTTCATTTCAAAGTTTGTAGCTATCTGCTTTGAAATCTCAGTCTTTTTTTGACTGGTCTTCCTTCGGGCTATTCTATTTGACCTTTTCTTCCTAAGTGATTTACATGGTTACATCAAGCTATTATGGGTGGTGGAGAGTAATAAGTGATGAAGTGTGTCGTTATCATAACTACTACCGGGCTAAAGTTGAGTCCAATAAACATTGAGCTGGGTTTAAAAAACACTCTGAATTAAATAAGGTCCAGCTGAAGGCCTATATAACATCCATTAATTCATTTACCCAAACTTACTCTATAATAACACATAAACCAACCTTTTACACTGGTTTCACTAGGGTAACCAGGTTACACATTTCATCTGCGGGTACCCTTCCTCCTCCTCTTTATCCCAGCCTCTGCGTTCGCCGCCAGGGCCTGAATACGATCCCGCATCTAACATCATCCCGCCCCCAGAGTTTCTGCTGTGTGCAAGAGACGTGGCCGATATATAATCTCCGAGGCTCCCCTTCCCCCATCCCAGATCTACGGGTCAGACGAATAGGATTCGAAGGTACATCGCTTACCCCGAGGTTGAGAACTTGAGCTGAGCTGTGAGCTGCTGATAGTCATGGATGCCTAGTCAAGTAAGTCTAGGGAGATAATTACTCACACTTTTGCCTCCTGGTGGCACTTCCCGTCTGTCAGCTTAACTATATAACTAAGGACTTGGGGATGAGCTGGACTTCTCCCCCCTGACAACAGGTTATCACCGAGAATGGAATTAATCCCGCGGTGTCTGTGACTTGTGGGCTTCTAGTGAGGGAAGGCGAGAAGAGCGCTCATCGGCGTTGCCGTGAAGATAGGGAATTGGATGGGTGAGGTGCCTTGGTATGGGATTTTTCGCTTTATACGCTCGGGGCTGTCTCATAAGGACAGTATCATATGGGTAGGGATATTGGGGTATATGGGTTCTGGTCTTATGGCATAAGAGTGCTGATTCTTAGTTTCTACTTTGGTATGTGCAGGTATGTACTCAAAAGTACTGATCTGATCCTCTACTTTGGTATTTGCAGGTACAGGTTATCTCCCTCGAATTTAACCAACGTCTGGTAGCTGGTGATTAGATATCCAGCCAAGCTCTACACTGATCATCGAAGAAGGCAAATTAAGATCCAATCGACGTACAGCAAGATTTTAAAACGAGCGAGCGTATGTATATTCTTGTTGTCTCATTGCTTCCTCCTACTAACTTTGGTAATGTTTATCCTTTCGCTCTGCGCTATATGTATAAAGTGCTGGAAATTCTACTCGACCCCACTCAAATAAAGCTTAAAACAGTACTTATAATTTGCCCCCCCCCCCCCCCCCCCCAAGTCCCAGACCCCTCAAAGACGGAGTGGTTGCGTAGGCGGCTTGAGGCATTTAAACTCACTCTCTCGGCCCCGGGCCTCTAGGCCCGCCCACGGGCAGTCTTTTGGTGTCCATGTGCCTTCTCTACATATGTATGTATACATACATTCTTGATACTTCCCTGGATATATGGCAACGAGTGCAAAAAAACAGACCTATACAGTCGGCTCTCGTTATAGTGACACTTCATAAAGTGATACTCTCGCCTTATAAGAATATATTCAACACAGATTTCCGGTTCCGACCGTATCCTTATATCGAGAGGCGACTGTATATACAGCCACTCAGCAAAAGTGTTCGTGATATAATTTCAATGTCAGTGCGCAGTGTGGCGCGCCCGTAATACTAATGTTATTAAAGTTGAGATTCAAAACAATGAAAAATGTATAATATAGTTCGTGACTATATATAAAAAGAAGATAGGCCATTGATCTTATTCTTCGTTAGTTTGGGCGCCATTGGTCACTGGGGAGGTCTTCTCTTGGGGTGTTCTTGATGGTCCGCCACGGTTACATATGGAGAAATGTCTCACTCCGAAATCGGAATCACGAACACTTTTGCAGGGTGGCTGTACATATGCATGTAGTGAGTCAGATGGCGCGGGCAAGCCCCGGATTACATTCCACATCACTTAAATTTTTCCTTCTTTCGAAACCCTCCCATCCCCCCCCCCTTTTTTTTTCCATTCTTTGCCAAACGTGTACGACTGCTACGTACAGGCCGGCCACTATAAGTATGAGAGTTACACCACGGAAAACCGAACGCCAGGGAATTTCAAGTTTAGCACCCTAGGGTAGGAGATCTGTGCAACTTGTATAATGGGGGATGAGGGGTTCTTTTCGAGACCCGGTAATCCTTAACTGCAATCCAGCTTTGATGCAGTATCTGTAAAATGAAGTGTGCCTACCATGCCTACCTACGGCACTCCTTCCAAATGGCTGCATAGCTTGTTTCAATATCCATTTTTAAAGTGGTATGCTTAAATTGATATAATAGAATTTTGAGGATGAGGAAGAGCGTAACCGATTATTAATCATGAATGCCTCGGAAGGTCAATGACTGGCAATACGCCTTTTTGATAATAAACAAATACCTATGGTAAATTCATTCGAATGAAGCTAAAAGACTAAGAGACACTAAATTAAATGCTTGGATTTGCTACTTGAAGATTTTACAAGTGGCTATGGTGAGACATAAGCTTTTGTGCATACGAACTCTGATCTTAATGATGACTTCACCCCTCCGATCCAATTCCATATACACCAGTCAGGACCAGTTAAATTCCAATAACTTTGCCTGCAGGTACTTCAAAGTTGCTCCAGAGTCATCCACTAGACCCGCCAAGGAAAGAGCGAGATCGGAAAATCTCCTTGCACTGGATATATCAGTTGCGCTATTGCCATGTGAGCCCCCAGTATTTGATATCTGCATGAACATAAAACCGCCACAGGTATTCATACCAATGAAAGTCAACAGACCTATTCCAGGTAGATGCTACCCGCACGTACTATTACTTAGTGTTCAACGTATACTATCGGGGAAATGCGCAAACCTGTGAGCCATTGAATCTCGTCGTCTGGGTACTTTTGCCCGTCGCTTCTATTTTTCGTTACATCGATAACTTCAACTAGCAAAGCTTCCGTGACCTTTGGGTCCTTGGCAATCGATAGCTGCACTAAAGTCCTAATCCATCTTGAGAGTTTCACGATATCTGCCATCGGAGACGGAACCGTATAGTTCAATATGACCTGCATGATTATCAGCTTAACCCTGCTAGGGGCCTCGCAACTAATCAGAATATCCGTAACCTTTTCGAAAATGGATATGCCTTTGTCGGTGGATAACGCTGCCTCTTCCACGATGCTTCGGAGAGTGTCCCAGTCTTTCAGCCTAGCTGCAGCTTCAAAATCGTAAGCCAGAAGAATTCCAAATTTCTGGCTTAGATCTTCGGCTTCCTCTTCTATCTTACTCCGGAAAGTTTCTTTCTTGCTACGGAAATCCTGGATGTGCCGTCGGGAAACTAGATAATGCTGTAACTGGGCCTCAATCTTATCCTCAACACGAGCTAGCTCAATGCTAATACAAGCGCAAAGATAATTGCATAGTAATCTTCTATATGAAACTTCAGCTAGTGTAGGCTCGTCAATATCATCCGGATACAATTCCAAGAAGCGGATACAAGCTGAAATTATCCTATAGCTCCTAGACGAAGACCACTCAACAATACCCCGAAGACCAATGTTGTAAGCATTCCGAGCGAACCAATCTAATTCCTTGATCGTAAAAACAATTTCGATATGTTTATCAGAGGCCCTGGGCTTTTGTCTTGATCGTTTTGCCTGTTCCGCGGCTTCCATGAATGTAAGTATGGTTTCTACGTATAGAAGTAACAATAACCTACCTTTCTCTAAAAGTAAGCATAGTGATTCAATTGTTGCATCAGCTTCTCTGGAACCTTCGATTTCTGCCATTGTTAATCGAATGGCACATCTTAATATCGTGGGTATGTGGCCGATATCGGGTGCCACGAGCCCAATCTGATTGAGTACCAGCCTAAGTGCTACTAAAGCTAATTCCCGGTTTCCTGTCTCCTGTGCATCCAGAGCACAACCGTAGAGAAGACGTCTGTCGGGGTCGCTGCTTTCGCTTAGATGTTGAAGACATTTTACAGCTATTACAGATTAGAATGTACCCGGCCTGAAGTTCCCCAGCTCCACATACCTAGGTCTTTGTCCGAAGTTCTCACCGCTACCTTAAACATTAGGAAACTGGTGAATGCTTCATTACGGGCTGCTTCAGGCATCTCTTGGAACGCTTCCATAGCCATTCCAAAATCTTTACTTTCAAGAGCGCATAGGATTATTTTCCTAATAAGGTTAACACAAACATGGATACTAGCGTGATGAAAAACGGGCTTACCGAAATATTTTGGCTATATTTGATCCCCCAGACGTGTCAAAAATGGAGTGTTGCGCTATTCTACACCAGGAGCCAGCAATCTGATGTTTTCCCTGGGAAAAGAATGCTTCTGTGATCTTCCACAATAAAATCTGTGCAGCGTGTGTAGCCTTTGGGCTAAGTGCCTTGGTAAGTTTCTTCACCATGGAATCCAAGATATTTCGTAGAGAAGGTAGGATAGCCTCATCATCCGCAGCTCGATCTTGAATAGTAACCCAAAGACGTGTAACAAATGTTCTTTCTATCCAGTCATCTCGCTCTATAACAAGAATTCGTTTGATAAGGAGCTCATCTAGGCATTTGCATGCGAGACGAATGTCTTTCTTTGAAACAAGCACATGAATCCTACTCATTATTACTTTGAAAGAATGCTCTGTAAGTTGGACAATAGACAACATCCTAGAAAGGACCTCACTGTAGCTCTGCATGTTATCTGTCCCTTCGGCAATAACCAGGTCTAATCTGAGCAGGTAGACGGTAAGGCGGGTTGGCCAGTCTTCATTCATCATGTCGATAACATTCCGAGCTTTATCCAAACTTCCCTCCGTGGCATGCGCAAGATATGCCCTAGCTTTTTTTAAACATTAGAAAGTTGGCCCCTCTATGAGCGCCGCGGGATCAACCTACCAAGGCTATGCATAACAGCCAAACGAAGTTCCGCACCACTCTCCGAAAGAGATATGGGATCCATTTCACTAATCACATCAAAGGATCTTTGTAACCACTTTGTAGCTGCGTCAAAAACACTTTGCTGTAGTAGCTCATTTCCAATCTCGTATAGTGCATCAATCAAGTTCTCGGACATCCGCGGATCAAGAAGAGACTGCTGTTGTTCTTTCGCCTTACTGTACATGTAATCTGCCATTGAGAGATTCGACTGCCTCCATGCCAACACGGTCCGGAGAGTGAAATAGTCGCAAGACAACTTGCTGCGCGTCTGCTGATCTTCCTGCTTGAATTCAGGAGAATCGCACGCCTTGGTGAGATCCTCCTGGTACTTTGCGGCCTTTTCCATAGTTTTCCATGCCCATTTGACGTCTTGTTGATCTAGTTTACGATATCATTAGGTTTCTAAAAGCCCTAATTTAAAGACAAAGTCAACTAACCTAGACATGTTTTCCCTGCTTTGACAGACACTCTAAATAGTCGGATAGTATTTTGAAGCTTCCGAGTGGAGGATGGGTGTGAACAATCCAGCATGAAAAAAGCCAAGAGCCGGACTTGCAAGATCAGTTTCTATTGATCCACTGCTAGAGAACAAGAGCGTACCATGGAGAACATCTTTCCCCTTTGATGAAAGGGAGCTGTCTCCATCTTCTTTAACTCTAGTAAGTGTGGTTGATAGATTCCACAGCCTGGTGGCTTGGATATCTAACTCTTCAAATTCCTCGTCCAGTTTTATGTTCTCACGAGTAGACGCACATTTTTCAGCAAGTTTCATAGCCGCCTCGATTCGAACACCCAGTGATGCTTCGTTCGAGTTAGATGATAAGTCACGGTATATCTCAGCAGACGAAGCTATAGAAAGAATCAGTATAACTACACTCTTCTCAGAGCGGAGATTACAAGCGAAACACAAAACACAGGTGCTTGACCGGACAGCGACATGATCCTCTTCTGCAGCGTGGCAATAGCTGTAGCATTTGGGCCGTCGAGGGGGGGCATTGCTCATTCTACTTGGTGGAAACTCTTTCTTAAAACCGGAGACCGGTCTGAGACCAGGAGCTAAAAACAGTGTAACTTGTGAGAGACCTATGGGTGCAACCTTAAGAAGGAAGTCCCCCCCCACTACTGGCACAGGATCGACTACGGAGCGAAGCTTGTAAAGAGCGGTGGCGGCTGGTTGACAGCTTTGGCATTGAAGTGCCGGTATATGGCCAGCCTCATACAAGGGCACTCGCATTGAAAGGGCGGGACGAAGCACGGGTCTTCGGCTGCCTGCAACTTCAACCCTTATGTGGCTGCACAGAGCACGAATAGGGGAATGAGAACCTACTCACTCGTAAGATTGACCTCCTTTTTTTACTTGAATAAGGTCATAAACAGTACACAATGCTCTCTTTCCTCCCCCTGTCTGTTTAATTCCCCGCTACCCCACCCACGTTATCACCGCCCTATACCACCAGCCTTGCGACTACCGTCTTTAAAGTAAGGAAAATATAGCCCATAAACAAAACATGAAAAAAAAAGCAAGCATTCAACTCCAAACTAGTCTGCACTCAACGCCGTGAGAAATATGCAAATACACTTTGTAGCCTTGTGATACACCCCTTATCCTCAGCCTAGTATCTCGTTGTTGACGTACATGTACAGGAATAATCTGACAGACATCAGGGATCCCCCTCCTTCCCATGTCGCGCAGATAATCGAAGCATGGAGTATCAGCAGAAGGCCTTCGATCTGATGGGAAAACGACATAGAAAATTAGAAATTAGAGAAAGAAAAAAGTGGACTTTTTGAAGGCGATCAATTAGTCCGTTGGTTAGTTGATCTGTTGCTCATAGCTTTTTAGGATTGATTGGCATGAAATTTCCTATTATCAAGGCCGGTCTATCGCATAGTCAGCCAGCTATAATTTTGGGGTGTTTCAATCTGAAAAAAAATAGGTTAAACTAACATATCGTACATATCTCTCCGGATTGTGAATGAAAAACAGCAGTGAATAAGTTTCTGCTCTGCATTCGGGTCCGGGTTTCGCAAGTGACAGCTCGTCAACATGGCTTTTTGGCTCGTATCGAACGCAATTTTACCAAACTTTTCCCAGTAGCTAACTGCGGAGTCTTCCACCACTAGCTCGTAAATTGCTAATTTTCCCTAATCGTATGAGACATATCAAATCAGCTACCATCGGGATAGGTAATGTCTCGGATCTCAAGCCCGACAAATCGGAACAGAATAAAAAGAAATTAAACCTGGGAGTATACATCTCGCATTTGTTCAATCGGAACATTGATTAATTCCGCAAATTCTTTATTTCCTCTGAAAATTTCTCCGGTTCTCCGCCAGAGGCACGCCGGAACAGCCATTGACGCAAAAACTCGGTCATATTCAAGCAATGACTTTTCAAACCATTCCTCCACATGGACCAGGTCTAAATCTGTAAGTTGGTGGGTCCTTTCGCGAAATTTTGGCCTGAATTGGTTTAATTGACCCAAAATACGTTTTCGAGATGTTGGCAGCATTTCTCTGTCCATATATTGCGATAACCTTGCATATCCCTTGACGTAGTTGAACGGTTTGAGTAGACCAGCCTCCAGTTTTGCCTTGAGAACTTGTTTCATACGCTCTTCCGGATTGTTCTGAGATGGGTCTGCAGCGGTGAGGTAGTAGTTTTCTCGAGCTCTTTCTGTCGAGGGTTTCTGGCTTGCAGAACGGGGAACAGTTGTCATAGCGCTGGTTGAAGCCGGTTGAAGCCGTTGAGAGTGGAACGTGGTGCCACCGTTGCTTGCATCAGGTTCCCTTGAATTATGCTGATTGCTTTGAGGTGGCTCTGAGAACAAGGTTGGGCTTTGATCGTTGTTAAAGATGTCCTCGGAGTAAAGGTTGCCGAGAAAATCGCTCAGTAAATTGAATTCACTGGAAACCTCTGGTGTTGAAAACATCCACTGCTGATGATATGGGTTTGTATAGCTCGACTGCTGTTGAGGAGGAGGGTGGTCCCAGTCGGTGAAGCCCAAAACTGCCAACTCGTGTCAGTCAAAAGAGAGTTTCGGCTTGGGGCTGCAACCACGTATTTATATATCAGGGACTCAACATACAGGCTTGAGAACTCCCATTCAGATTGGATCTGGGTGTCACAGAAACCGGTGATGGTGCAACAATAGAGGCCCCTGCGTTACTCCTTGAGGGTATGGGGGGAGGCGGGAGCGAAACACTGGAAGATCCTATTCTCGCTTCTTTCTGCTTGTCAAGGGAGTTTGGCATGCCGTCGACCGGAGGCGCTAGCGATACCCTAGGAGGGGACGTGTGCGAGTCCTCCTGATCGTTATCCAAAGTGTTGGCAGCTTCAGTTTTTGGTTTCTTAGGTTCGCGAGGCTCGTCGTGACAGAGATGACCTATATTCCTTTTCACGCAGCGCATACATGGCCGGTCTGACAATAGATTAATCGCATGTACCACATCAGCAATTGCACATGTATAAGTTCACCAGCCCGCCATTTTGGGGAGAGAAATAGGAAATTGGGTAGCCAAAATGCGCGTTCTTTCTGACGTACCATCATCGCATGTCATGTGTGATCTTCGGCAATACACACAAGCTATCACGCGACCATAAAATCAGTCTACGAGCCCTGGAATGTCTTCGGAGTAGGGCTATTCAGAGCAGGTTCCAAATGTCCATACCATGATTGACCTTGCGCCGTTTTTTGGGGCTACGTCCCGAAGAACTTTGCCCTGGAGTTGAGGTTGTTGGCGACTGGGAACCTGAGTGCGCAGGACCCCCGGTGCCCGCAGTAACAGTAACAGTGCCTGATACTCCCCCTCCAAATCCTCCAGCCAGAGAGTTTTTCTCAGCTGCGGATGGATGGGGAGTGATCACTGCAGCTCCATTACTACTGGTGGGGTGTTGAGCTTCAGTCATATGGGAAGAAAGGATTGGTTGAGGAGAATTAGTTTCAATCGATATTGAGTGTTCTGTCTCGCCGCATTCAACTGAGCGTCCTGTCCTAGAGGGACGGGTCACACTAAACAGGATGATGCGGTGATTGCTCGATCTTTGCTGCTGCTGCAATCACTCAACGTCGAGTGTCTATCGTGTAATTTTAAAAAAAAAAATTTCCTTTCCACCCTCCTCTTTTATTTTTCTTTCGTTCTTGCCACGCAGATAATCGTGGAAACCGACAGCGTGGTTGTATGTATGTACGCGTGCTGTCGGTGGTGGTGGAGGCTCTGGGGGCTGGCTGTAAAAGGTGTCGCACGACCAAAAAAAAAACCAAAGTTGCAGTAGGTCTTTCGGTGGGTGGACAACAGGCTGGAAAGTACCAACAAGTAGAGGGCTAAGAATGGTCTTTGGCCTGACCAGGGAAACGGGTCACCGAGTGACTGCTAACAACGTGAATTCAGAGAGCTGAATAGAAGCAAAACAAAACAAAACAAACAAAATTGAAGAAGGAGAAAGAGAAGAACTTGATACGAAGCTGCTCACCAGTGGAGGGGGAGTCTACAGCCAGCTTTGTCTGAATGAAGAAAGTACCACTAGGTCCTCTACGGTACGGAGCGTGCAATTGACTAACGTAGCGAGGAAAATGTATTATGTGATGCAGCCGATGATGTACCTGCACTCATCGACGGCGCAGAAAAAAAGAGAGCTCTATCAGCCTATTCCTAATTCCTCCAAGTCTACCGGTGAATCGTCGTCGCATGGCCCTTTCTGCAGCTGGACCCTGGTGAACTTCATTGGATCGACAAGTGCGGCTTTTTTGAGACTTTTGAGATGTTTCCTTTTTCTTGTTCGACAGCACCGCAGCAACGGTTGTTTTCTAGAGATTATAATTTGTCAATCATGCGGCCTTATGACGTGGGGAGGATGTTTCTATCTTGGCTTAGTACTTTTTTTTTTTTTCTTGCGTGGGGATTGCTTCGCGATACTTGTTCACAGCTACAAAATGATAGGGCCAGTCACTACAGCATTAATTGACAGTCAAAAACCGAAACCGCATAAATTTATTCGCGCTTGTTCTTTAAACTCTTAGCCGCTACAGCCTCGGCTTCGGCCCGAAGGCCCCCGCCATCCACTTACCCGTAGAACTCCGAAACGCCTCCCGCAAAATTATCGTTACAATCCTATTATTTTATCATAGACCTTTTCCCCTGCGCGTTGAAAAAGAACTTCGTCAACTGCCGCCTTAGTCCTAAGAATCCATTCGTTTACTTCTTCTAAAGGCCCGCTGTTGCCTTGCATGCTAGAAAGATGCTGTTGTAACACTTTTGTGAGTGGGAGGATCTGCCGGTCTGAACTGACATCGTATGAGGATGCAACAGCGGGAATCTTGGAGCTTGAGAGGTTGATATCATTGATCCCATCTTTTACGCCTACGTCAGTTTCAGCTGCCTTCCGTAAAAGTGGATGCATCTAAATCATGAGTCATTAACATTAGCATTGGAAATGATCGAAATAGTTGAAATATTTAAAAAAAAATTAAGTAGATGTCGCTTACCGATCGAGCCTTTTCTTTCCTGATTTTTTCTTGCGTAGCAGCGTTGTTCTTTAAATTCTTGTGAGAAGCCATATCCTGATCCATGAGTTTTTGTTCTCGCTCAATTTCTGCCTCTAGATCGGCAATCTGACGGAGCTCGGGCTCTAATATTGCTTCTAGATCTCGCTTGTAGGGTTCAGTGCTGGTCCGAGTGAGAACAAGTGAAGAGACAACTTCAACTCACGTTCTTTGTAAGCAACTTCTCATAATTTAAAGTCATGTCTTTCCCCATAGGGGGCACGGGTATTTTAGGTAGAGCTGATTTTAATCTGGCAACATTGGTCAGTCAGATAAACCACAATCATAGTTATATTTGGGGTTTTAAGTTCCATACCTTCTCAACGCTCCATCCAAAACCTTTTGGGCTTCTGCCCTCTTCTTCTCGTTCCCAAAAGTCATAAGAACTGGCCTTTCCGCCACCTTCATAACTTCTAGAAACTCATCTTTTGCCTTCTCCGATAATGGCCCCCATTTGTTTTCCACGACTTCCTGAGGAATATTCCGCACTCTTGGCGTTAACATCGGCATCTTCACATACTCGGGACCTACAGAACCAATTAGACAATCTATCATACAATAAAGCGGTAAACAGATGCATGCCATCAACTTCCTTCTCGACAATTTCCTCAGCTTTCCGTTTGTTTCCAGTCTTCTTTACAGGTTCCTCGGGTTCTTGAGCAAATTTGCCTGTCGTCTTTCGGACTCGCTTCTGGGCCGCTTTTGAGCTTTCGCTGTTTACTAGGCCCGCATTTTGGCGCGATGACGAAGCTGCCGCCGACTTTGCAGGTGGTTCTTTGTGTACTCTTCTAGCATTTTGCTTTGACTTTGAGCTCGCTTGTGGTTTATTTCGTGCAGTCGCCTAGTAATTATAGTAATTAAATCATGTCCTTTAATTGATCAACTCGGTCACATAAGTAGGGGGTAAAAAGAAACTCACCATACTGCAGGTACAACAAGCCTGGGGAGACGCGTCGAGGCAACGACAAAGGATTCCTGTAAAACTTGGGGGTACGTGATTGTTTTAACGCGTGACGTGGGGAGCGCCGATACCGATAGCAACTTACCACCAGTGGCTGAAATGTGGAAACATCCCCACCAACAGTCGTTGCTTTGTGGCTTTTCACTTTTTTTCGCTGACTATCAATTGCGCTCTTCTCTTGTAGCTTTAGATTTCCTCCCCTCACCTTTGTTTACTCTGGATTTTCAGATCTGGAGAGTCCAAGAATTCGAATTTCGACTTTTACTTTCCCCGAAAGATATAAACTCACCCAAATATAACGTTTCGGAATCAAAATGGTAGCCATCACGATTCGTATGCAGTACCTCCGGGGTGTAAGTCAATCCTATTGCTTAGAGAATTCGATATTCGCTAACTTACGAAATAAGCAACTGGCCACAATCCGCTGCGGGAAAGGCGCTGCCATCATGGCTCCTGGAGTTAAAAGAATAGCTTTAGAGTTCCCATTTAAAAATCAAAACGGCGCCATGGGACCACGGTACATCCTCTTTCCCGGCATGCCTTCATATCCGCCCTTAAAGGCAACATCTAATGCTAGTTACCACGATTAGAAAGTTTTGGCAAAAATACATGCCAGCTTTAAAATACCACAATCCGAATGTCCAAATGGATGTTCATCGGTCCAGGGATCCAATGGCACCTTCAACGCTCACAATTGAATTTGGTATGCGTCAATCCCCAGACAATTTACACAAAAACTAAGGCGTATCTTTTACCTATACAGATGGCGATCGAAAGGAGGTTCTTAATGTACAACACAAAGATAAAACCGACATTTGCACTACCGTACTAGAGCTCACAAAGGCCACCCCAGTCCCCACATCTGAAGAAGACGCCGCACTCATACGAGAGTACGAACAATTGAAGAAGCGGGATATACAGAAAGTCAAGAATAGGGAATCTAGGATAGCAGCGGAGAAAGAGGCGAAACGAACGGGTGCAGGAAAATCACCGCTGATGTCATAATCTCTAAATCCATAGATATTGTACTATTACTCATTTCATCAACTTTCATTCAAGAATTGTTCGGTTTTTCAGACACGGCATTGCTGTACATAAAACGCTGGTAGCCACCAAGTGCAAAGAAATATGGCGTAAAAAAGAAAGTTAGGTATTCCACCACGAAAAAATTCCAAGACAGAAAAGGAGGACACCTGCGTCAGCAATGATATTCGTCCAAATAACACTGTAGCGGGCAATGGTAGTCAGGTAGGTTCCGAACGGAGGTGGCAAGAATCCACCAATTGTGCTAAGCCATGAACCTGGGGGGGGACGGCCCTAATTTAAACAACAGTTAGCAAGGTTCCACGAGGCCTGTTTAGATAGAGCTATCCATACCTTTTCTAAGAAGAACCTAGAAGATTGAAGAACGAGTTCCATGGTTGTAAAATACCAAAACAACTGCTAGAGAACCAATCAATATTTTATGTTCAAAACGTGTGGGTGTGAATGGTCATTAGTACCGGTTTCTCGTCCATATCAAAATTCGCCGACTCCGCTCTTTGTAATGCGCTCCCCGAAAAGCTCCATTCTGTAGCTTTCACAGCCCATAGTCCTAGAAGGAGAGCGCACAGCGAATGTAAAATTCGCCACCAGCTTCCCCAATCATTGCCTTGTTGTTGCGGGGGCATTCCCATGGCACCCATCATACCTTCCATACCTGGAGGTATTTGCATCCCCGGGCCCGCCATACCTGGCATACCACCACCACCAGCCATCATTTGTTGCAGCATCGCCATCATTGGATCCTCTGCTCCAGAACCACCCATACCCATACCTGGCATATTCATACCTGGTGGTGGGCCTTGATTCATACTCATAAGCATCTGCCGTAGGTCTGCATCAGAGGGTTGTTCAGAATTACGGCCTGCCATGGGCGAATTAATCATATTTGCGAAAATGTTTTCTGTTTGGAGGCGATCCTGCTGGCGGGCTTTGGGCTCGTAATGATGGGCGGAGATATCAATCTCCGGGGGGTCTGGAGTAGGTTCATCCCGAGCTGGTGTCGGTTCTGGTACGGGGGTTTCATCTGTACCAAAAATGGTTAATTAAAAAAGGAAAGGCTAGAGCCAAACGAGTACGTTTTGTTTGCGATTACCTTCCTGGCGAAATGTTTGACCTTGGGTTGATGTGATACGATTCAACCGTGCGCCAGCACCAGACTTGACTTTGGCCTGGCGGCGCTCACGGCGTATTCGGGCCTGTTCTGTTGGGCTTAAAGGTGACGGGGGTACTTCGTAACCCTTCATTGTGTATTTGTGTGATTTGCGGGTTCTGCAGTAAATATTGTATGTATGGGGGGTGTTCGAACTTTTCTTATGGTCGACGTGGCGGGAGAGCAGTAGAGCTACCAATAGCTGCCGGGTAAGGGTAGTAGTTACTTGAGTTAAACGCCCAAAAGTGAGATGTCAACTTAACAAAAGGATCTATCTTGTATCCTGAAGGAGTGAGAATAGGTGTTTGCACTCCGAAAAGAAATGGGATAAGGATTTAAATGCTATTGCCGGTTGTACGAGCCCTTTTCAGTGTTTAGGACACAGTTTTGTTGCAACCATTTCTCGCTCTCGCACTTACCTACCCTGGTGTTCATCAAGACGCAGGGAGGATATGACAAGTCCTGACAGACATTAAACCTGATACAATGACAACACTTGAATACAGTAAAACGTAGGTACTGTAGACACTGTGTCAACAGTTGTGAAGCAAACACTCTACGTGTAGGTACAACATTGAGGTTGTATTAGTCTCATGCACAACACTACATGTAATTCCCCACTGGTCAGCACTTTGGTGTGTTCTAGTCTGTTCCATATTTACAGGACCTACATGTGGTCAATGTGAGCGAGTGATCACTTGTGAGTACACGTGTATATATATATTATGTGGTTTTTGTGTTTTGTATTTACATATATCGTGGAAAAACATGTATACATGTACATGTAGGTACAGCTACTACTAGGTACGCCACACATAGAGTTAAACTCACCTCCCTGGGTATTTATATCTGTATAAAGCAAAGTTTACCCTCTCCACTGAGATCCCATCAACCCCTCCTCCTGTGTATGTACCGTACAATAATCTTTGTCGAGGGCCTTCGTTTGGTAAACAGTCAGTAGATGCATGAAATTGGCAGCCCGCCAATAATTTTCCCCACACACGAATGATAAATCCGACTTTTGATTAGAGTTCGGGAACAATGGCCCGGCCTACTGCACCCACTGTTCAATGAGTGACGCAAGTTGATCATTCTCAAGATAATGCCAAGATATTCGGCGTAGCCAACCAGCTCAACTTAGACCCTGAGCCCTATATCCAGCGCGCTTCAAAATTACTTCGACCACTGGATAGGCCAGCCCCTTCTTTTCGCGTCAACCCTCGCCCATCGCTGCGCATCGCTTTGGAGATACAACAACATCTCTACCTCCCTCTGTCGTCAACTAATCGTCAGCCTTGTTGGACCAAAGTACTCTCTCACGACTATCCTTCCACGAATTCCTCACGACATAAGATCATCCTCAGCGATACCTAACTACTTATTTGCCTATCGCTTCCAAGGCGCGCTGAGTGTCATCACTCTATTGAATCAATCTACAATACGAGATACATCATCATTGGGATAATATGTCTGACTACATGGCTTCCGCGACCGGTGGCGACGATATGAAGCCTGAATTTGCCGAATATGAGAAGGCAAATCGCGCTGCTATGGAGGATCCCGACGATTTTGATGCATGGGAAAAGCTTGTGCGCGCGGCTGAACATCTGGAGGGTGGTCTGAACAGAAACAGTTCGCCACAAGCGATTTCTGCGACGAGAAGCGTATTCGATCGGTTCCTAGCGAGGTTCCCACTGCTTTTTGGATACTGGAAAAAGTATGCAGATTTGGAGTTTACCATCGCTGGGACTGAGGCTGCTGAGATGGTACGTACCCATACGGCATATACTTGTTAATCAAGATTTGCTGATTTTTATTATTGCAGGTTTACGAAAGAGGTGTCGCTAGCATTACCAACTCAGTTGATCTTTGGACGAATTACTGCGGTTTTAAGGTCGAAACTAGCCACGATCCGGATGTCATCAGAGAGTAAGTTAGGATTATTATGTTCCGCAAAGAGCATGACCAGGATTTGCTGTTTCCCTTTTATTTATCCTTCCCCTCGCCCCTCCTGCCTTAACCTCAGATGCCAGCCGATTCGAGCTGCATGCACATATTGAGGGCCTATCGGTGAGCTGTTGCAAAACTAGCCGCCTTCTCTTGACTTGAGATCTCACACATAAATTCCCAGACAATCGCGTTCCTTCCTTCATGTTTGCATTTTGCGTCTCGATGGTTAGAATGAAGAGATGGAGATCAAAGAACTAATGATATTTTGCCGTATTTGCTCATCCTGTCCTTGTTCCTTCACTACCTCCTCTCCCTTGTCTCCATCAATCCATAGCTAACGTTTTTATCGCAGACTTTTTGAACGTGGTGCGAATAGCGTTGGTCTAGACTTCTTAGCCCATCCTTTCTGGGACAAATATATTGAGTTTGAGGAGCGCCTTGAGTGTGAAGACAAAATCGTTGCTATCCTAGATCGTGTGATCCACATCCCCATGCATCAATATGCACGTTACTTCGAACGTTTCAGACAACTCGCACAGAGCCGTCCTTTGGAGGAGCTTCTTCCCTCGGATACTTTGGCCCAGTTCAGACAGGAAGTCATCGCAGAACCTCCGGCAGCTGTTCAAGCTGGACAACAGCAGATGAAAATTGAGAGAGGAGAACTGGAGATCGAAAGGGAAATCAGGGTTAGAATCGACAATTTCCATCTGGAAATTTTCTCAAGAACTCAAACAGAGACAACTAAAAGGTGGACATACGAATCAGAGATCAAACGTCCATACTTCCATGTCAATGAACTGGATGAACCTCAACTTGTCAACTGGAGAAAATATCTGGATTTTGAAGAAGTTGAGGGCGATTTCACTAGGATCCAGTTCTTGTATGAACGTTGCCTGGTGACCTGTGCTTTCTACGATGAATTTTGGTACCGGTACGCTAGGTGGATGTCTGCCCAAGAAGGGAAGGAAGAGGAAGTCCGGAATATCTATCAGAGGGCTAGTATGACATTTGTTCCCATCACGTAAGTATACACATTCCTCTGATGGGTGTTCGCCACGCGCTAATGCCTAGTAGCCGAACTGGCATTCGTCTCCAGTACGCCCATTTCGAAGAGGCCCAAGGAAGGGTTGACATGTCAAGGGCTATTCATGAAGCTGTCCTCGAACAACGTAAGTTTTGCGTATATACTCTATGATCGCCCTTACTAATATTAACGTCAGTTCCCGGCCACATTGAAACTATCGTTTCCTGGGCCAATCTTGAGCGAAGACAAGGCGGTCTGGATGCTGCAATTGCCATCTACCGGGCCCAAATCGAGAGCGACAAGTGTGATATCTATGCTAAGGGTGCTCTTACCGCCGAATGGGCACGCCTTTTGTGGAAGGTCAAAGGAAACGTTGAGGAAGCTCGTCAAGTGTACCAGAAGAACCATCACTGGTACCTTGATAGCCGATACTTCTGGATCAATTACCTGCAGTTTGAGATGGAACAGCCAACCAATGCAGAGATAGAGGGAGAGAATGCCGCTAGGATCCGACAGGTTGTTGATGACATTCGCAAGAAGAGTCATCTCCCACCAATGACTATTCGCGATTTGACTCATTTTTACATGGCCTATCTTCTTGAGCGTGGTGGAAAGGACTCTGCAAAGGAGTATCTGTTGCTGGATCGTGAGGTCAATGGGCAAGTACCAATTTTTCTATCATCCCCCTAGTATTTCCTCCCCACCCCCCACCCCTCACATTCCAGGTTTTGTCATTGCAGCCCGTTGCGACGGTCCCTTTAAACACATCAAAATAATCAGCAAAGACCAAGTCTCTTAGCCAGCCCCCCCATCCTTAGGCTTGTCTATTTGAACCTACGACTCCTAATTTTCCCCTGTCCCCTTGTGTCAATTTCTAAAAACCTCCTTCAACTTACCTATTTACCCCATAATACTTTATTAGTATGCCCACCAGTTCCACCGCTCCCACCCCTCATAAACCTTAAGGCCTTTAGCTAACTTCCAACCATCTAATAAGACCATTCTCCGTGCAATCCGTCAACAAAGCCAAGCTAGCTGAAGATGGAAAAGAGTCCACAACTGATAGACGTCTCATGATGGAGAACGGCCATCCCGGTGTGGAGATTGATGAAGCTGCTATTGTCAGGGGAGAAAATCCTTACACGAAATATTTCCAGCAACAGGGTGAACAGCCAGTCCCAGCCAGCAGTCAGGTGAGTTCAAACATCCTTGGGGACAAGAAACCGGCGCTTTATGGAGATTGGGATTTTGTTGACCGTTGGACTGGGGCTTAGCAACCCACCCCCATTAGGTATCAGTAAAATAGTCCAACATAAACGTAATCCTTCGTACTTCTGAGTAAAAGATACGTTACTTTTATTCGGAGTATTTTCATGCTCTGCCTTCTGTTTAGTCGTATTTTTTTCTTTCAAAAAGGGATTAACTAGGTTCACCCCTCACCCCCCCCTGGTTCTTATCATCCTATGTGTGTGTTTTCCGTTTCTCCCTTTGCTGGTAGGGAGATGGCTGTGGTGTAAAAAAACGAAATGGAATTCATGGAGATTATTCATCCCATTTTGTACTAGTAACTTTATGTTTCTGCTGCTTTCGGTTGTTGTAGTTATACTCTTTACCTTTGCCTGCTTGGAAAGGAAGGCGATGGATGATAGGAACATTAGGGACTGAAATAATATAAAAAAAATTCAACCTTTGAATAGTTAAATTTAAACTGTTTTTCTAAGCAGTTTGTCCGGTACGATCCACAAGTCTACTTGAGGCGAGCCCAGATAATGTCATTAGGGCTGTTAAACCCATATAGATAGACTACATGTAGACTATACTACCCTTGTGTCATATCTTCGGGTCATCTCAAGTCGGCCTATTTCGAGCTTCCAAACTTCATCACCAGAAATGACTCGCTCATCGTTCACCAGATTTCGCTTGGCAACGGACCTAGATAGGCGAATGGCTTGGCACCGAAAGAACACCCACAGGAAAAAAGTGATGAAACAACGAGTGACCACAAACGCAGTTAAACAACAACCATGACTTTTGAAAGGAGGCCGTACAAGGCGCCAAATACACTTCAGAGGCCGTACTATATACTCTCTTTCTCATTTTGTAGTTCGAGTACTTCCTGTCGTTGGGGTTGGTGTTAAGGGCAGGCGTTGTTTCCTCACTGGGTGAATAATGAATTAACAAACTACACGTAGAGTGCTCTACCGCCAGATGTATCCCTCGGACAATCAGGGGTGATCTAAATCGTGCTATTCGACCGGATTCAGAAGTTGTGATGCCAAAACTACAAGAATTTAGGAATTTATAATCCCTCGCGATTTCCCACTAGCCATGTTTAAACGGTTTCTCACCCATCTTCCGTATCAGGCTAGAGTCACGCGAATAACCGAAGAGCGAGAGATCAAACCATCATCGCTATTATTAAGTCATGGGTAATAATTGGTTAGACATTTTATGCGAGTGAGGGCTCATGTCGCAACATGTTACGAGAAGGGAAAGGTGGCACTTCAAGTTCTACTACACGAGCTCCTACATGTAGTAACTGTCGCCTGGCAACGGCGCTAAATGCCATAAAGTACTGCATCTTAAACAACTGAACAATAATCAGAAATATATAATTGATGCAGTAAGCGTTTGAATGCTTTTTTCTTTTTTCTGTCAGCTCTGGTGCTATACCGGGCAGAAGAACTTGGGTAGGAAATGGTGATAGAAGGTATATATCATGTGCTGCCAATTCTACATTTGTATGGGAGTTATAACCTTCTATAAGATCTCTTTGAATTATGCGGTTTTCCGATTTTACAATAGGCCTTTCCGAGCGACTGGTTTCTAAGTCTGACAGGGTTCACGCCCTCCAAAGTAGTGTTAATTCAAAAATATTTCGTTAGTCCCACGCCTTACTAAAATTTCTTTTGTGATAAACTCGTCCCTGCCCTTTACTCTTTGGTGGTAGAATACACGACATAATAAGCTGCCTTAGTCTACAGGTATAAAATGAAAATCACGGTTATCCGCCTTGCTAGAGCTTCAACTCCCCCACATCCCATATCCATATCTCTATTTTAGCGCTGGCCCATCTCCCTTCGAGCTCTAACCTCCCTCAATGCTCTGCTCCCGCTGAACAATGCAATCGGCGCGACAATGAGTGACGCGCCAAGAGTCTGAAAGAGGTTCCACTGAGTGTAGTACAGAAAAAATATTCCTTCAAGAGTTACCAAAGATGCAAAGAACAACGGGTGGGAGACTGGTGCTGCCCCAAGAGCTTTCGGGAGATGCGAAAAGTTTGCGCCGAGAATTGGAAACCACTAATGATGGATGTCAGCTTTCTCGTGAATTTCTTCTTGAAACCATTGGATAACCTACTACTGCAAAAAGTCCAACAAGCGAGGCGATAATACTTGCTAAGAAAACCAAAGTAATGATCTTTGGAGGATTTTGGGGATCTGCTCTGAAGATGTGGCTGATCTCCTTCTTAGCCTTGTAAACGATGGCGCCTTCCCCAAGATCTTTCAACTTCTGTTTTTCGAGAAGGCCAAGAGCTGCTGCATCAAGAGCAGGTATAAGATTTCCGATAGGTAGGATAGATCCTGGGGTAGAACCGAAGGAGCCCAATGCAATCGAGAGCGAAAGCTTAGGCGAAGCGAGAAGGTGCG
This sequence comes from Morchella eximia, assembly GCA_024713935.1. Taxonomy (NCBI): domain Eukaryota; kingdom Fungi; phylum Ascomycota; class Pezizomycetes; order Pezizales; family Morchellaceae; genus Morchella; species Morchella eximia. Next base: position 2,395,278 of record JAMGZG010000003.1, read on the forward strand.
CAGGAAGATCTTTATGCGTCTAGTTTATGAGATATAGAGTCAGCAAAGCATAAATTCTTATAAAGGGGAGGATTACTCGTACCAACTCGACTCTAGCTTTACCAGATTCCCCTTTTATAGACAATGGGTAAAATGTCTCGAGGCCACTGGCCTCTTCCGAAACGAGAAGAAAGGCTTGGTGAGGGCGAGCAGCCTTGCTGTCCTCTTTTAGTAAAAAGGTAAGCTTAAGAGTTTCTCGCGGCGCTAGGGTGAGCGATTCTACGATTGGTTTCGTCGCGGAGAAGCTATAGTTGTCATCAGCTTGCCGCAATTGTGAATAGGAATAAGAACACAATTGCAAAATTTGGGAATTGGAGAGCCTCGGAGAAAGGAAATAATGTGACACTAAGAGTTTTTCGAAAAAGAAATCGAAAAATATTTACCTTCGAGACCCTTCAGCGACACCTTTACCGGAAATGGTAGCTTTACCATCCTCAAATGTCCATGTTCCAGCAGCAGCGGCCAATGTTGAAAGCGATAGGACGAAAAATGTCTTAAGAGACATATCAGCAGAAATTATTGAGCGCATTATGGGTTGAGAAGTGAGGTTGTGATTTTGGTTTGTTAAGATTCGTGTTCTCGTCTTGTTCAAATAAGACCTCCAAAGGAAACGTGGTGTTGAACAAGGTGTACCTTGAGTTTACGCGGCTGTAACGGCCAGCGTTACCCGGCTTTCTAGTAGAGCAATCCCGCTAGAAATCACTACCGCTCACTCGACTCGGACTTAGGAATTCCTTGATCATTAGTTGCAATAATTTTGATGCATGTATATAGTACCTTCGATAGATTTGATCACTAATCTACCACTGGCAAAAAATTTATCTTGGGCTCAACAGGCGTGGGGAGGTTTGCGGTGCCTTGCCCATCCTGTGATAAGAGTACAAGTATGTATGTAGTTTAATTGTATTGTATTATTTAATTTAATATGGTCCATTCGTGATCGACAAATTTGGTGACCTCAAACCACATACATATACCTACAATATACGTAGTAACTTGTATACGTAAAGGGCAACCTGATGTGATATACATACTCTTATAATTAGCTAATATACACGTAGCTAGCTTATGCTTTGAGCTCCGGCTTGAAGCACGTCCAAGAATTCCATATCTTAGTAAATGCACGGTTATTAGTACTAGTCCAAACCTGAGCGAAATAAGCCAGTTATATGTAGCTAAACGATGCCGTAGTGCGCAATAATAGGATTCTAACATGAATCAAAATGGGCTAAAGTACCGTCACACAAGATTTCCGATTGTAGAACTCGACTGGCGTTTGTCGCTTAATCAATTCGCGTCTTTTACCTCCTTTCACATTTACCTGAATATTCCATACCAATTACTCCAAACAACATGGATACTGGATCCAACAAAGGCCACCTAGAATCGAGCGCTAGTTCTCCATCTGAAAATGACTGGGAGGACATTGAAACAGGCTCGCACATTTTGTCCAAAATACAATACAGGCTCCCCCGTCACAGACTTCTATCCTATACCTGCTGCCTTGGTAAACAAAGGCGTGCAGTCTATCCGTATTTCTGCAATCCTATAGTCTCGAAACTTTCCACCGAGGATGATCTGCAGACCTTTAGAAACACGGTGTTTAATTCAAGTCCATTAAATTCGGATCACGTCCTCAGCTTTAGCATCACCGAAAGGCATCTTATGGGGATTTTGCCTCAGATCCCAGATAGTCTGACACTGGGTTCATCCGCAATCCCCAAAGCCGCAGTACAGTCCACGAAACTTGAGAAGAAGATCTCGTTTAGTGAGCGAAGTACTATTTTCACCTATGTTTGTAATCCTCTGTTTTCTGGTTATAACAATTCCTACTGACATGTCATGATATGATAAAGAACAGTTACGAAAGTAAAAAACGGCCCCTTAGTCCACAGCCGGAGCCGGCCCGCCACAAAAATACATTTGATTTTGCTGAGTGTGGTGAGATTGTTGATTCAGTGCCTCTCTAATTTCACAGGACATTGCCGGATGATATCATTGCAATGTTTTGTGATTATTTTCATCTTTGACCCTTATTTACGTGCATGGCTACCTCTATCACACGGTGAGAATTTTATTCAATACTGATTTATCTTCGCTTCATTTTATTATTTTTATTTCGGGATTGTCTTCGTTTTATGGGGTATATTTACCTACATGTAGTTACAAAATGCATGTTGCTATGTATGTACACTAGATCTAGAGCTGATAATGCAACCATGATCGTCCAGAGATCAGGTGCGTGTGGGGGCGTTAAAAGAGTTTCCTACAAGATAAGCGACAGAACCTAGATTAGAGCAAGGTGTATTAGGATTGAAGTGGTTTAGCCGAAATTCCCGTCTCTTCTTCTAACTGCCGTGCATAGGCCTGTAGGGCTGAAGGATTATGAATTGATAGCTACTAGGTCGCTCTACTATATATGAATTCTTTACTTTGTTCTCGTATGCCGATAAATTAGTAGAGTGGTAATGATTAGGCAATTGCAGGGGTTCAAGCTTTACAATGCTAGGTACACCTATGATCATCGAGATGTGATACCAGTAGCCTGGAAACAGTTGAAGTGGGGCAGTTAAAGATCGTCACGGGAGCATTGGGCACGCAGCCCAAGCTTTACACCTTTGTAGGTATGCTCAGCTCCGGATGAGACAAATGCGCCGGCTACCCCACTTAAAAGAGATCTAGAAGATGCTGATGATCATGACATGATGGCGTCAATTATGAAACATGCGGGGGAAGCTTGGTATTTATTCATTTCGCACTTTTCGAATTGTAGAGTGCGGATGAATACATGTGTTCATTAGCCTTGACAATTGAGAACATCAACATACATATTTATCGTAGCACAAATTATTGCAACAGAGAGGTCTGAAAATAAGAGAGAAAATGACATCTTGTGTGGGGATCGTATGATGAAATGCTAGGGGATGAGAGGAACAAAAACGGTACACGAAAAAAAAAGGGAATAAAACATAATACCGAATAAAAAAAAAGAACTCCAGAAAATGTTAAGATTCCACTCCCCGATGCGGATACAGGTGTTACCCATAAGATGTCCGGCCCATAACAAAAGAAAAGAATATCCGTAACCATTAACTCCGGCCTCCCATAAAGAATTTTTGCCACACTCTACTATCCCCTTCCTAAATTCAACCGCAAGATGTACTCCCCAGCTAACCAAAAGATAAAAATAGAAAGAAAAAAAGTTGTCGAGAATTCAGTATGCTCTCCCTTCCATTTTTTGCAGGTGGTGCAAGTAATTTCTCAGCCGCTCATTTCCCTTCTTGAGTTCTTCCAAGTAATTTGCGGCGTGTATTAAAACGGCGCTTTTACTATATCCTCCAGTGTTCAGCTCTGGCACCATGGAACACAGCTCTTCAAACCCTTGACGAATAAGATTTCTTCGTTTTTGCTCGCTGTGAATGTGGTTTTCTCTCTTTTGCGCTTCTGTCAAATTATCCCTTTTGGCTCCCGCAGTCTTCTTCTTAGCTGCCCTTGCGGCGGCGTCGGATTTTCGGGGTCGCGCCTTGCAGGACTTTGAAGACATATAATCGTCCATGCCATTCACGCGCCGTTTCATGGTGCCACCGGCACTCATGATAGAGGGCGATGTACTATTGTTGTCATCATCGCGATAATAAGGCCCGTTTTCATCTTCCTCCTCGGTATCCTCTCCATTTCGCTCATATTTGACTTCAGCCGGGGAATTTACGGCAGTAGTCACCGCCGAATCGTTTTTTGGGAAAGCGGTGTAGATTTTGGAGCGGATTTCTATATCTTTGTCAAGTTGTACAGCAGGTGGGGGCGGATGGTAGCCTGTAGGCGCGAAGTTTGTGTCGGTGCCAAAGTTAAGGAGACTGTGGTTGTTTAGCTGCGACGGCGAATGTTCATGCTGCCGTTGATGAATATCATGGTTGTTACTGAATGGGTTGATGTCAACCTGGGGTGGAGCCATCGATGGCGCAGAAGACACGGAATTGCTCCCAAGGTACCCGTCGATGTTGGTATTCATATATCCATGATGGGAAGACAGGTCCGATGCTTGGTAGTTGCTTGGGGGCATGTCAGGCCAGTACGAAGTTTCGGCGGAAATCTCCCCCGGGTATATATGTGAAGGATCTACAGAAGAGGTATTTGTATTGAAGCCGTCGATCCAGTTGTCAAATTCCGACTTCTCTTGCGTGTCCAGCAGCGGCTGTCCAACCGGGGCGGGAGGGGAGGATGACACACTGAACGCTGCAGCAAATCCATCTGGGGAAGCAACGTCAGCACAAGTGTTACGGCTAAATATTTGAAGAAAACGACACGGTAGTAACACTTACAGAAATCGCTGTTGCTGTATGGTTGGTGGTGAGAAGAAGAAGAAGTCATGGTGTCGTAATACTTGCTTTTGAGCTTTACTGGGTCGTGATTGTGTTGCGGAGTGTTGAGCATTTGGGAGGATTTGTAGGTGGAGAGAGTAAACGAAGATGAGGCAAGCGCGTTGGTGTACTAGCAGGCAATAGATGTGGGAGATATCCTCCTTTTCTCCACAATGTGGGGAGAAAGGGTGGGGCGGATCGGTGTGAGTGTGCGTGCGTGAGCGTGAGTGTGTGCTGCGGAGTTGAGACAGCCACACGTAAGAACTTCAGAGATATGGGAATTTAATTTGAGCTTTGCCTGCGATGTGAATGGCGGTTGCTATGGG